>OV179168.1:7500000-10000000 GCA_921972225.1 Euplexia lucipara | reverse complement strand
GGCGATATAGCCTCATTATTCCTGTTTTCAAAGGCAAAGGTAGCGTACAGGATTGTAGTAACTACCGCGGTATCAAAATCATGTGCCACACCATGAAGCTCTTCGAGCGCATCATTGACACACGGCTCCGTAGCGAGTGCACTGTCTCTGAGTGTCAATATGGCTTCCGGGCGGGTAACAGTACCATGGACGCAGTGTTTGCCTTACGGACTCTGGCTGAGGCTTACAGAGAGAGAAGGAGAGCTCTGCATATGGCCTTTTTAGACCTGCAGAAGGCCTTCGACTGTATACCTCGGCAATCCATTTGGTGGGCACTTCGCTTCAGGGGCGTTCCCGAAGTCTATATTGACATTATCAGAGACATGTACCGCGATTCCGTGTCCTCTGTCCAGACCGCTGTTGGCGAATCCAAAGGCTTTCCAATATCTGTTGGCGTTCACCAAGGCTTGGCTCTTAGCCCGTTCTTGTTTAACGTAGTGCTCGATGTAGTTACGGCAAACATCCAAGATCAGCCTCCATGGCTAATGATGTATGCCGATGACATTGCCCTCGTTAATCAGAACATATCACATCTTGAGCGCAAAGTCAATACTTGGAAGGATACGCTGGAAAACGGTGGTCTGAGACTAAATGTGGCGAAGACTGAGTACATGTCCTATGGCAGCACGGATTCAAATACCATCCGAATAGGTTCGGACCTGATCTCTAAGTCCGATAAGTTCAGGTACCTTGGATCCGTGCTGCACGAGTCTGGCAACGTGGATTACGATGTCCAAGCACGTATAGGCGCAGCTTGGGCGAAGTGGCGCGAGGTAACGGGCGTTGTATGCGACCGCAAAATGCCTCCGAAGCTCAAGGGGCAGATATATAAATGCATCATACGGCCTGTCCTCCTGTACGGCGGCGAATGTTGGCCAGCATTAAGTAGACACACCCAGGAACTCCGCGTCACGGAGATGAAGATGCTTAGGTGGATGAGCGGCGTAACGCGATCCGATCGCATACGCAACTCATTCATCCGGGGTAGCCTTGGTGTCCGCGACGTGGGAGAAAAACTACAAGAGTGTCGTCTCCGATGGTATGGACACATCATGCGCCGCCCTATCGAGTACGTTGGTCAGAGATGCATGTATATGGCTGTCCTTGGGGCTAGGCCCCGTGGTCGCCCTCGCAAACGCTGGCTGGACGTCGTCAAGTCCGACATGAGAGCCAATGGCCTGACCGAAAAGGATGTTGAAGATCGGGCAAAGTGGAAGAAGCTCAGTCGGAAGGCGGACCCTGGCAATAGCCGGGATTAACGACAGGTGGAAGAAGAGTTTTTAAAAGAATGAATGACATGTAAAAGTATCTGAGATCTACTTACAGAAATAAATATCAATTCATTTCAAAAGACCAGAAATTTGGACCCCTCGCTCTTCTCTACAACATTTCAATCGGAGATCAAAATGGCTGCGACACAATCACTGATATTGAATGCAGTCAAACGTTCATTGAATCACTTGGTTCTAGCACTCGTGCATACAAAAGAAATAGTAAATGCTAAGTAATGGGTCACTGTATGCCAATTTGCATTGGTAATCGAAAATACGACTGATATCTGAGTATCTAAGATACGTCATCGTTCTCAAATGATTCACGAGATGACGTACTCAGATTATAATGCACGACGACACATCTGTGAGGTTAGCGTTATATAGGTACGTAGATATAATATTTCTATGGTTTTATATAATAATGCTGTTAAATGCCTAACACGATTAAATGTTGTACAGTGGCGAAGCCAGTCTTATAGAGGCCCCATATTGAAATTTGTTGAGGGCCCTTTCACTTGACTTTTTGGCTGGACTTCTATTTGTATAACAAACAGGGTTGAAAGGATATCTTCGCACATACTGGCTCCATAAGTTCTGTACACAATTCTGGCCCTCTATCATTTTTTCTTCGGTTTGTTCCTTATTTTTTTACGATGTTTTCTGTTGTTATTTTTGCTTAAAAATGTAAAGAGTATTGAACAAAGTTACCATTCCACACATTCGTTTACCAAGAAAAAAACTTTTTTGCAAAAAATAAAACCGACTTCAAAAAAACACTAAACGGTGTAAAATAACTCCAAATTCGGAAGTCGGTGGCCCATCATGAGTAAGACAAACCCACCAAAGCCACAGACTTCCGAATTTGGAGTTATTTTACACCGTTTAGTGTTTTTTTGAAGTCGGTTTTATTTTTTGCAAAAAAGTTTTTTATTTTTCCATTTTTTGTTGTTACCATAAAAACATTTGCCATGAATTTATTTTATATTGTTAATTGTTAACAATACATGTCATCATCATAGGGTTTTCCACAAATCCCTAATAAATTAAAATTAACATACCTAACTGACGAAATCTAGGTATATTGTACCCACCTGCGTACCCCTCAGAGCATACAAGCGTGATGATACATCATTATGTTGTATAAACAATAAACACCCAAGCGATTCCAGCAATCACGACAGATTTGCCGTTCATTTTTGAAGAGTTCCGTTGTATATCTCCGAAGATCAGCACCAGATCTTCACCAAATTAAAATGGGACCACCTCAGGAGTCTACTTTTTCAAACAAAAAAAGAATTTCGAGAATCGGTCCTTAAATGACGGAGAAATCAGGTAACATACATAAAAAAAAAAAAAAAAAAAATACATACACACGAACATAGAACCTCCTCCTTTTTTGAAAGTCGGTTAAAAATCTAAAAGCGAGCGATGTAGTCTAGTAAATTGTAGCTTCCTAACTCGGATTAGGTTTAAATTAGTCTGTCTACATAATGAATTATGAGTTAATTTTATATTGTCAATCTGGCTTCTTACCAATGAGTATTTGATGTTGTGGATAACATTATACCTACTTATTTTTGTTTCCACGTGTCGGGGCCCCTATAGCCGTGGGCCTCGTAACATTGATACAGCTACGCCCCTGAATAGTGTAGCATTAGCATTTGCAAGGTCGATATGAACTGAACGTGGCATCTGCTGAATGCAACAGGTTTGATGTTTGAGATAACACTTTATAAACGGCTTAGGTATATAGTTGCGAATTTTTGAATGTTTCTGTGTGTCATATCAGCAGCATTTTCTTCGCCGTTAATTTGATTTAGCTATTGTGTAATACTGCACAATGATATTTCTTATTTTGTTGCTTCTCTTTCCTACTTCTCTTATAAAAAATATTTGTTATTGGCACAGGGTAGGTAATTTATACTAAGTATTAAGACATTATGTTTCTTTTGTCTGTAAATCTTCCATGCAATAATTAATTGAATACGTAATTCGGTTATGAAGATATAAACGAAAACCGTGTCATAAATGATGTAAAGGTAACGTAACTTATTGGCAATTTTCGGCTTATTATTTCTCAGTAGGTACCTACCTACTGTATTCTAGAAAACTGACTAAAGCTTTCAAGGCAATAAAATCTATCGCAGGAATATCTTGCGTGCTTGTAATCTTATTTTATTGGAATTATCCCCAAGGAATTAAAGGCACGCATGCATGAACACATTTTTGGTAACGCATGCAATAAACTAATTAGAATAAGTACATATTGTGTAGGTATAGCGAAAGAAGAATAAACTTGACTAGTACCTACGAAAATGGCTCCATTAGTGAATATAACGACACCCAGCAATTGTCTTAAGACTGAAATGACTAAACGCCACGCCAACTAAGTACCTACCTAAGTATTTTAATATGGAAAGCCAAAGTAACATTTATAAAGACAATATTTCGAACTACGAGTAGGTACTAACTGGAAGCGGACCCCAACATAGTTGGAAATAATAATAATAAAAAGAAGTAAATAATAATAATAATACTTAATAAATACCAGTCACAGGTTTTTCTTGGGTGCACTTGTCTAGTGCATAAGTAAGTACACAGAAAATCTGCGATTGGTGCCTCATTTAATTATAAGTAAACGACAATGGGCCTCTGCGAGTTGGCTTTGGCCCCTCGTACGCCTTTCAAAGGACCGGAACCCAACGGTTCCGAGAAATTAAAGCCAATAAAAAATAATATTTTTGTTCGCAGGGAACATTGAATTCATGTTTTGCTAGAATTGTATTTAGCATGCAAATCTACCACTTAACACTAATTTGTGAATTTCTTTTCCAGTAATTCTTTTATGCTATAGAAATTACTAGTAGTCGACCAATCAAACAATTTAATTTTAAATTATTTAAGCTTTTTATCTTAGTATCTGGGTACCTTATTATATATTATACGAACACAATTATATTGGCAGCTTTTATTATATTTAGCAAGCTTGGGACGATCATGTAAAACGAAAAAGGGGTAGCCACAGTAGCCAGACAGATAATAGACTGTCATAAGCTTTCGTAATGAAAACATTATTCATAACCAGATTTACCTATTAATCATCAGTAAACTAAGTACTAGCAGAATTTATAGGATAGGCATAGCTAATGGACTAAAAAGCTCAAAAGTGCCGTCATTTAACCGAATAAAGACGTTTTATTAGCTAGTACAAAAACGCAATATCGTTCCACAAACAGCCATTAACCATAGACTTTACACTCTATAGTTTTAATCCTAGTAATTAAAGCGAACGCTCCCTAGAGCCCAGAGCAAGGAGGTCGCAATGACGTCATGTTTGCGCAAAGGGAGCGGCCTAATTTCGGTCTCTTTGTAATTCGTTAGCACACCTATTTCTGTCGTCGTATACGTAAAATGTATTATTGTTATGAATTAGGTACTTTTTATTTTAATTAATTGTCATTTCATGACCTAGTGATCCTAACGCTAGCATGTCCTTTAATTTAATTGAAAGTCACGCCAAGATACTATCATGTCCAGCAGGCCTAGCCATATTACAAATTCTATTTCCATTATCGTAATAGATAAGGCGACAATAGAAAGAAAATGGCGGATATGGAATCAGCTGTTTGTCAACTGTCAAGAAACTGTTAACTAGAAGAATTTGTAATATGGCTGAAAATTAAATACACTTGACAGTTGACAAACAGCTGATTCCATATCCGTCATTTTCTTTCTATAATAGAAATAGAAATAGAATTTGTAATATGGCCAGGCCTCATGTCCCACAAATTTGAAATTACTCTAATGGGATGTTTTGACCATGGTGTTAAGATATTTGGCCACTTTGTTTTAACTTGAACTACTCAACCATCGACCACTAACCAACTTTGTGGATGTGCCAGTATACCATAGAGCGAATTAACTAACCTCCACCACCCAGTTACTGTGTAATGCGATACCACTTGGTAAGACTGATTGTCATACTTTTGGCTGACAAAGATCTACAAATGATAGCCTGGACCAACTTTCCTAGAGGTTTGCGGCTTTCATAGATACGGAGAGAGGTGTCAGTAGCTCAGTATGTAATGCATGGTTACCCATCACTGGACTAACGTTGGCCTGTGCGGCGTTATTGTTGAACGACGAAGGCACGAACCCCTCTTGGGAACTCTGATACTAATACCACTGTGCTAATACTCTACTCAAGAGGGCCGCAAACCTAGGAGTACCTAGCCCTGTATCTCAACTAAATATTCTATTAACGTTTTTTGTGTGTGAATTGATATACAGCAGGCAGTATTGTGACTGTTACTGGCGACTTTGTATTCAATTATAACTTCAATAGTATACTTAAGTTTATAAATTATACAAATTAAATAAATAAATGAGCCTTAGATACAGTTGTTGCATATGGTGTGTTACATCTGAGATATTGTTTGTGGTATATCATAAATAAAATAAAATGACAGTACGACGTGGTACAATACGCGCCACGAAAGATGAGACTTCACAGACCATGTGGTTTCACTTGCGCAGTAGACGATATAAAGGAAGAGTCCTTTAAACAACCTCACCATCCACCAGCCATCTCTCCGCCACCGCACTGCATTGGTCAAATCAAATAACGCGTAAGTAGTTACACATTACCATAAAAATATCCAGCAACTTAGAGAAAAGATGGAACACAACAATAAATGTGAGAGAGAAAAGAGACAAGAATGAGAATGTGAGTGATGTGTGTCTGTGTGTTTGCGTGTGTGTGTGTGTGTGTAACAAAATCTGAATTAGAAATAATTGTATTAATCAGGAGAATGCGCATCGCCTTTGTATTCTGAGAATTTCACGATGAGTTTTAGCTCTAACAAAGCAACGTTTGCTGAACGTGCTTTTCACTTTAGACGTTACATTTTAATTTATGGATTTGCTAAAATGCAGTCTTTGATGATGCGGGTTTGCTTTATTTTTAGCACTAGTAAAATGCAAGGAAACCCACATCGCTGAATGTTAATAAGCTCTTGCGGAAAATTTTACTGGAGGACTCACGAATAAACGTACCTATGGTACAAAAAAAATTAAACCTGTTCTAAGGCTCTTTCGAAGGATTAGAAAATAATCGCCGCTTTCAAGGCATTTTTATTAGATTTACTACAAAAAATTAGGAAACAAGGCACGACTGGCTGTTCACAATGGTGTGCTGGTGCCTACACTAACGTATGGAAGTGAATGTTGGGTGTGGCAAAAGAGACATGAAAGTAGAATAAATGCTGTAGAAATGCGTTCCTTGCGAAGTATGTGTGGTGTAACAATTAATGACAGATTGAGGAATGATGTTATAAAGCAACGTTGTGGTTTAAAAGAAGATGTAGTAACAAAAATTGAAAAGAGTATGCTTAGATGGTTTGGTCACGTTGAAAGGATGGATGAAAGGCGACTAACGAAAGGTATTTACAAGGCAGATGTAAGTGGGAACGCCGGGAGGGGACGCCCTAGAAGGACATACAAAGACCTTATTGGTGAGGTTCTTCAGAAAGGTCAGGTGCGTAGTACTCGCAACCGGCGTGTGTGTATGACAACATGTATGAATGTAAACGAAGCAAAAGAAGTATGTAAGAATCGTAGCATATGGCGCTCTGTAGTTTCTGCCTACCCCCATGGGAAAAAGGCGTGAGTTTATGTATGTATGTATGTATGTAATTAGGAAACACAGCCCTTACACATTAGCTAGTCTCGACTTCGTCTGTTGCCGTGAAAAAGGTTGATAAAGTTGTGTAAGAACAGTCAGACAGATTTACATAACACTACTTCTAAAAATAATTTGTTTATTATAACCAGTACGCACGGACTAGCTTCTCTGTAGAAGTTTGTTTAGCAGTTCATTAAAAAATATGTACAAATAAATTACTAACTCTTTCGTATACAAGGTACCTACATACATACTTACCAAATTTCCATCTAAGATAAATAAACTTCTTTATTCTGGCTTGAGATTCAAACATTTTGTTTTTGATGCAAATTGTTTGTAAGTAAGCACTACAAGATTTTATAGAAGCATACATATCTATATTATGTATCCGTGACTTTAATTAGGACACCAACCTTACCGATTCTTTTTGTAAAATATTTAGATTCTACTTTTAAATATTTTAGACCGAATGCCGACTAAACTTATTTTCAAAATACTCAAAAAGTCAATACTCGTGGTTATGCTCTTTTACATTTTTGCCGTTTTATAACTACCATAAATGCAGGGCCGAACTTAATCTTGAGCATAAAATCCAAACATATATTTATTCAGGTATCTAAATTATGTTTGCAAAGTTTTAATATTGTTTGTAATTGAATTCCAAGTACCTATATAGCCAGGTATTTACCCGGATGGATTATAAACTATCGAATTTGGATACGTTTTATTATACTTAATCGAAAAGTTCTACTTATTGCATTCATAACATTCATTCGACTAGCCTTTTGTAGTTAGTGGCCCTGTATATCGAAGATCAGGACAATTTTTTGTGTGATGAGCACAAATTTGTTTATCATTACGGCTGTAAGTACCTAAATATCCTGATCAGAATTTATCAAGACTTATAATCTCCCGAGACCTATTATAAAATCGCGGTCTTTACAATACTAAAAAAAACCTTATATTCGTGTACGTTACCCCAGCAAGAAATATCTCCTAGAGTTATATGAGTAGAACGTATAGTATGTGCCGTATCTGCTGATAAATGTGCCCCCAAATAAAAAATGTGTGCCCCCTGTCGTTTTGGAAAAAAAAACGGAAAAAACAATTCTAGCTGGGGTAACGTTTTTCTAGCAGGAAAATTCTAAACGAATGATCGGAGAGAGAAGAATAATGCACATGGCCAGAGAGCTTATATGTGTGCCAAAATGTGCCCCCAAAAATAAAATCTGTGCCCCTTCACATTTTCGAGATATTGCATTTCCTGCTGGAGTAACGTTTTGATGAATCGTAGGTATATCTCTAAAACCATTGCATGTGCCCCTGTAGAATAAACATACACGAGTAGCTCTTAATGTGTGCCCCTTAGTGCCCCAATTAGATTTCAGAAAATATTTATAGTTTTCAAGTTATCGCGGTTTTATGAAAACCCGAAAAAACATCGCAGCGTTTAAATGAGACAAGGTAGGTATAAGGTCGCTGAAAACTGTATTCGGTCCTTCTTGACGCTAATAATAACCATACAAAGTTCCAAAACTGTTCATGTATGCCTTTTTGAATAATCTTGCTAAAAGTCAAAACGATGGTGTCATAACTTTGGCGGCTAAATACAAGGAACCGGCTCAATCCCAGATGTCTAGGATTGAGTAGTGCTAGTAAAGGCCTTCTCCAAAGATAACCAGTCCTCTCTAGTCTTTGCAATAACATTACATTGTATTATTGTTATTCATTACACCCAAATTGTCTACATTTTGTTATTAGATAATTATGACGTAACTTACGTCCGTATATAAAAATAAAATGTTCAACAGGTAAAGTACTCACAGATAAGCTTGTATCAGATAATGCAAGTCTATTTACCTTACATAAATAGACGAGTAAGTACATAAGTATAAATTCAAACATAGGTACAATATTATGCATTTTTATCAACTTCGCGAAAAATACATTATCTACACACTGAAAATTATGTTTGATGGTTTCAGCATATTTTTTTAATTGAAGGAAAAAAGATTCTAATTTGCCGTGCGATTCTGGTCAAATCACCGCGTGAAAATGTTTATTCAAATTAGGCTGAGGAACAGCACTTTTTGAACGTCAAAATTACATAAGAAAGTACCCCAAAAAGCTTCCTTTTCGCCACTTCCTGTGTTTTTGCTGGGAAGAAGAAGTGGCGGAACAAACTCTCCAGCAACACTATATTAATTAAATTAATATTATGTGTATCAAAGGCCCTGGCCCAAAATTCCTGGCGAGTAAAATTAGCTAAAAGTTTCAAGTAAGTCTTAAATAGTCGTAAAAGTCGTAAATAAGTTTATTTTACCTTGGTTTTTACAATTCATGTTTCTCTTTGCTTGTTTTACTGACGACTGTGAAAAAGTCGCGATAAAAATATAACTTACATAACCCAATTTGTTTTACAATAGAAAAGTTAATATTTCACTTTACTCCTTTCATTAAAAATCGCATTCTCAACCTAACAACATGTTATTATTACTTGTTGTAAAAATCTGATTCTATAATCTAATCATGATTATAGAATCATGATTAGATTATTACTTTATATATTATACTTAGTACAGTTTATTCTTTAAATGCATAAAGAAAAACTAATAACGATTCAATTTGGTTTATGAACCTAAGTACGGCGATCACAATTTTCACAATTGTATAAGTGTTCTAGCGGACGTCAGGCGGTTTAACCTGCGTATTTCCCGTTCCCGTAGGAATATATAATAAAAAGAAGCCTATGTGACCCGTGGATAGTGTAGTGTAGCTTCGGTGAAACGGTGCAAAAGGATTTTTCAAATCGGTCCAGTAGTTTTTAAGTTTATTCGAAACATGCTGACATACGAAAATACTTTTTAACTTTCGTTCATCATCTGCCTAGCCTTTTCCCAACTATGTTGGGGTCGGCTTCCAGTTTAACCGGATGCAGCTGAATACCAGTGTTTTACATGGAGCGACTGCCTGTCTGACCTCCACAACCCAGTAACTGGGTAACATGATACCCCTTGGTTAAACTGGTTGTCAGACTTTCGGGCTTCTGACTACCAGTAACGACTGTCAAAGATCTACAAATGACAGCCGGGACCAACGGCTTAACGTGCTTTCCGAGGCACGGAGGAGTCTTGGTATGTAATAAATGGTCACCCATCCACGGACCGACCTCGTCAAGCGTAGCTTAACCTTCGATCGACCCATGCGGCTGTTATAATTTAGCCACAAGCTCCTCACGCACTTTTTAACTTTCGTTATTAAAAGTAAATGGTGGACATTGCTCGGTGATTCTTAGCTGATCTAGTATAGGAATTTACAGCTTAATAACTGAAACTTGGAAAAGAAATGCAATTAGGTAGGTACCGTACCTATCACACTTCTGTTAGGTACGTTTGATGTGTTTTTCCAAAAAAAAATAAAGTCTTTAAAAAAATCAAAAGTCTTTATTCGAACTAGGCTGAGAATCAGCACCTTTTGATCGTCAAAAATATACTTAAGACAGTCCCACAAAACGCCCACTCTTCACCACTTCCTTGTTTTTTCTGGGAAGAAGAGGCGGAACAAACTCCCCAGAACACATCTGTCTGATTAGTTTGAAGAACTTTAATCTACCTATACAAGAGAAACCACAACAAACAGCTTGCTGCCCCATTAAAATTAAGGCGAGGAAGGATCATGCAAGAAGTCTTGTCTTTGTAAGATCAAATCACTCGTCAAATCCAGAACATTTAAATAGCTTCAATTACTCTGACGTCAATGGTTTACGGATGATAGAATACCGCAAGGTCGATCGTTTCTGATTCGCACGTTTAGGTCAAAATGACTAAGCAAAGCAATGGATGTTTTACTGTTATTTATTTGTAAAATCTTGCTTTTAAGGTCATTTAAAATCTTTGGAATTGCACCATTACTTCATTTAATTAATTTACAACTAAGTTAATACAAGTAGGTGCATCTAGGTACTTCTAAATTGTGGTAGACGTAATTTTCGCAAACGAAGACTTGTTTGTACAAATATTATTAGATTGTAAGTAAGTAAAGATAAAATTATATTATTTATTTATTAAAACTATAAGCACACGTAAAAAAACTGCACAAAGGTGAACTTAATGTCTTAGGCATTTTCTACCAGTCTACCTTAAGGTGGTGCAAGGTGCTACAGGGTATAAGTCGGGTAAAAAATACCTACATAGTCAGGACAGTTATAAATAATACGCGATCAAATTTTCACATAAAAATAAGAAATAAGGAACCTAAACTACTCTTTTTTGCCAATATTCCTGTAACAATTTCCTGTAGCATGTATTAGACAGTACTGGAGAAAACGAACTAGGTATCAATAGATACCTAGTTCGTTTTCTCCAGTACTGTACACTATTACTATACACTACAGATATTTTCTGCAAAAGATTAAACGATTTGGTATTTCCAACCAACCTAATTACCAGTAACTCGCGAGAAAGTTTGATTGTGTTTCCTACAATCACGTTACCTACCCCAGTATAGGGAAAAACATGATTCACTTTCAATATTAACGGGACATCATCCTTTGTTACAGATTTACAATATAAACAAACACACGAGACTACTTCATTCGCCGTTCATCCGCGCAGAGGTGAACACGCGGATATTTTCGGAGCATTAACCCCCGAACGTTCAGTGCGAAGTTTTGATTACTGTGCAGTGCAGTGAAAGTGTTTAACCATGTTTAATTACTATCCGAAGAACTTCAAAGCCAATGGCTGGGGCTGGCATCGAACTGCCAATGCTGCTACTGCTGTTAAGGGCTTCCTTAGAGGAGAGCGTGGAGAAGGAACGGAGCCTCTGCTTGAAAATGGAAGCCTGTACCCAAAGCTGCCAACGGAAGAAGATACTATGTTTAGTACCAACATGAGGCTATACCCTGCTCTACCAGCTGAGGAGTACGAGAGCGGTGCTGTCGAGGAAGTTATAGAAGAAGTGTGTGCCGCTGTTAACGTCAACGCTGTGGTGAGTACTTAATTTTTTTTCACATCTTGACCACCACGAACGTGCCCTTGGCCCCAAGCTAGGTATAACCCTTTTAATTCGTCATGTGGTTGAGACGCGTGGCGTGTTGAACACATTTTCGTTTGTCATCTAAACACAAAGACATTCAAAAGATACTGACTAAAGACAGGACATCACGAACGTAATTTTCATCCGATACTTGTGTCCTACGTAGTGGAGACAAGTCAATTAGTCCAGTTTAGTACGCTCCGCTGCCGCTCCAATATTGCTATATTATGCTAGATGGCCTTACAGCATGGGATCACAGTTTTTCTATGACATTTCATCGGATGTCCTCTCTTTATATACACCACTATTTTTTAATTAGTACAAAAAAAATGGGCTGTATCCGTACCGGTTACAAAATTTAAAAACAAGAAGTTAAATTTTTAAATGTGCCACTATTTAGTTAAACTTAAATAACGAAAACAGCTGTTGGAGGCGGGGCATGCTTGAGCGAGATCACGCGAACGTGAGCGAGAGATGAAGATTAATGAATACTACTATGTCATGAATAGCCTGTACAATATTTCCATAAATTATGTGACTTTTTGGGATTAAACAAACGCGTCTCAATCTTTGCTGTTTATGAATATTATTAATTGATACTTTAGAAATATAATGAGAAGACCATCTAGAATAACCTCTTTAAGTATTTGTACTAATTAAAAATTAGTGGTGTAGTATCTTAAAATCTCTTTGTCTGAACACAACTATGGCGGTCAAAGGGTTCGCTCTTGGCATCGATAGAATCTTTACGATGCCGTTAAAACCATGTGTTTTAGATAGCATACTATTTCGTCCGTGATATGTGGAGAGATCTATCTATAGGAACAGGGAAATGACGAAGCGTTACTAAAGACAAAATCTCTCGAATGTTTAAAGTCTTCCTCTTGGCAAGAGCATAACTTTTTCATGTCAACACTTTCGAGTAATATAATTTCGTTCCAAAAAGTTTTGTTAACCACTTGCTTGTTAAAACAAAGTTTCTTATATTGTCTGACATCAAACATCTTGCGAAAAGACAAATATTATAATGGGAACAAGTCATTAGTTGCTATTAACGCTAATTAAGCAGCGCTTTGTTGTCTCAAGAGTCATTACAGGGTTAAAAAGATATCACCTTGGACTAGCCAAATCAGTGGGGCAATTCCCGTATTTTCAAGAGCGTTGAAATTTTATTGAAATCGCAGTCTCAACCTGTCACAAATGTGTCGAATTCCTTACATATTTGACAAGTTTTTGACTTTCGATTTCCGCTGAGATGAGATTACGACTAGATTTTAACGTTCTTAATTACGGAAATTGGCCTTCAGGACGTCTTGAATTAGACCTTCAACAAAACCTTGACTTCTTAAGGATCTGTCGAAAAGTAAATCACTTTGAACACGCGAGCTTTCTCGTTTCAATGACCCGGAAAATATTTACTAAATGCCTTTGTTAATCAAATATTTAGTTTAGTACCTACCTTAAAAACGTGACACGGAAGAGTTGACACATACCTATTTTTTACGCTTTTACTGAATTTAAATGAACTGTTTCGATATCTAATATTATTGATTAAGGTATCATGAACGTCCTATTAAAAGTTTTGTTTTGATTCACTTTGTGTTACCCGGTAGGTACCTACCTACTTATAAAATTTTGGTTCTGCGAAACACGTTACCAGTTTTTTAAAGAGGTCCTTAGAACGGGATTGAAGTGCCTACCTATAAAGGGTATTTCGGTCGCCGTCTTTTCATTACCGGTACACTTTGCCGAAAACAGGTTTAAGTATATTTATATAAAAAATGCAATGTCTTATAATTATCAAGCACTCTGATTGAAGCAAAGGCAGAATCGTATAAAAATTATGACCATATTTTTTATTTACAAGCATACCGTGGAAGTTGTTGATGTAAGTAATTATATCTACATTCGTCACTGGAAAGGCAAAATTACTGGACCGTTAAATTGAATAGTCAAACGAACTTACCTGTAAGTGAAGTTCGACGGTAATTATACGAAGTCTTTGTTTCATTCGAAAATGAGATAGGTTTACTTGTAGTAGATCTTCTAGCCGCCACGGCGTCGGTACATACTTTTACAGCAAGCGTAAAATAGAGCGTAACCCTTCATGGAACAGACACCTGTCAAATATCTCATTAAGTTCACAGCAAATGATTGATTTTACAACATAGGGTCCAAGCTCAAAATTGTATTTAGAATTTTAGATAGCATGTATTGTTTGGGTCGGGTGGGACTCTTCTCATTTTCGAATGAAACAAAGACTTCGTATAATTACCGTCGAACTTCACTTACAGGTAAGTTCGTTTGACTATTCAATTATACTCGTCTTTGTTTCATTCTCAATGAGATAGGTTTACTTGTAGATGTTTAAAGACAAGTTGTAAAAGCAATCAATAATTATTAAAGAATTAAAAATAACAATGAGTTATTTTAAATTTTTCAAAAGAATCAAAATAAAAACACAACATCGAATTACGATTCAAATAGAATCATACTCGTCAAAACTAAAATAGAAAATGTCTATTATTAATATGTCCATTTGGTAATTTAGGAAGGAATGGTTGACCCTTTAGTTCACGTGTATAACTTATAATAAAGTTGATAGGTATTGAAAAAACCACCTTACCGGCTGAAATTCTTACATAATGAATGTAATGAATGTTGAAAAAACTCGGTAATATTAAGTTCACTCTTTCTTCCATAGCCCTGGTAATCCAACGGCTGACACTGGAGCTTACAGTTCAGTGTTTATGTTACAATGTTTAGTAGGTACCCTACTTTACTGTTTTGTAAAACAGTAAACAGAAAATAGAAACCTTGTAATTGTCCATCTCCTAATTTATTGTTAATGCTTCATCATATCAATTGTAATACTTAGCTGTAATTTTCTTAATATTTGTAAAATAAAATAAAGTTTGGCTATTTGGTTATAACAGTTTTAAATAACTTATTAATCTTGATAATTATGCTTATGAATTTCAATTATGATTACCTATGTCTAATTTGATCACTCTATATTTGTAATGGAGATTGTTATCATCTTTTGACCTGTAACTATCGTGAATAGACTCAAAAAACCTTCTTGGTAATAAAGTTAGTATAAATCACCTTGTTGCATGTAATTATTTAAAATATAATTAAGTTAACATGACAAAACATCCCAAGTATATCTAGGTTTAAGAGGTCTTATTATGAAGCCTTAATCTTTTCATTTTATCATCTTATGCGGTCCTATTATCAAGGCTAGGGCAGATCAAATATAAACCAAACTTTCATAGGAAATAACTCCTTCCTGGAGTCTCATTATGATATTAGTAATGCTACAAATTACAGTTTTTAGCTAAACGCACTGGAATTAAATTAATATTCAACATAATGAATTTTCAACTGCTTGTTCACACTCCAAACATGTACAAATGTTTACATGACAATATTTTTCAACAATTGTTTGTAAATGATCACTTATACTAAGAGTAATAGATCAGCGCATTGTAAACACCCCATATAACTCTTTAAGTTATTATTCTAAAGGTGGATAATCAAGAGTATTCTATACTTTTAAAAATAAATAAATGAAATCATTTTATTTTGTATTACAACTTTACGGTCCAATATGGACTACTTTTCGGTCTGTTATACCTATTCTTGGCTCTTATTTCAATTTCCTGTAAACGACATGTAACAATCTAGAATGATAGTGCCAAGGAGATAATTAAAGGGTTAAAATGTATCAACAATCTCTGAAATATCGAGAACCCTGGTTTGAGTGATCAACAGATGAAGTACAAAACATTACCTTGTGCTTTGTCTTTAATTATTGTCATTTTTATATTTTTGAGTACCTACAAAGAGAGCGGGGAGAGATCATAAAACTTAATTCTTATGATTGAGACCAATGCAAAAAGAAAGCATTTAGGTTCTTTGGCACTTTTGTGTTGATCTGGGAAGCAGAAAAACTAATTGGTGTTTCACCAAATAAATATGTAATCTTTTGACAATTTGTATTACTTATTAGTCATTTTGTAATGTTTACTTCTCTTCTAGATTCAAAATCAGCTACCTATTAATTAAAATTTAGTCATGTAGAAAACAAAAAACAAAAAACCCTTTGGTTTTTAATCACACCACTGCCAAGTATTTTTAGTAATGGTATATATATATATAGGTAGGATATTGAACTCCTCCCAATCAATTGTATGATATTGTAGTCATATAATCCATTCTCAATCAGATTTCACTATCTGTTGGGTATCTGGCAAGGCATTACAGACTAAGTAGGCAGCAATTGAATCTAAAAAAAATAATCATTTGAAGCTTAGCTTCATTCTCAGTCCATTGCTTACATGGCTCCAAAAAACCATAACCTCTTGGAAATTACCTTGTGGAAAAGGCATTTGTAAATAAATAAATAAATATTCCACAACTTTCACACAACGGCACTTAGTTCCAAACTAAGCAGAGCCTGCATTATGGGCACTAAACAGCTGATAAAAACACTTATATATTTCTAAATAAATACTTATTAGGGATAAATTATACCCAGACACAAAACAAATGATTGTGCTAACCACAAAAAACATTATCCTGGGTGGGAATCAAACCCACAACCTCTAACATAGCAGTCAGGTTCACCAACCACCAGACCAACAGGCCAGTCAAAAATAAAATAAATGTTTCTAACTTTAAAATATTATTTACTCTGACTATGTTTATGGTACCATTCAAGGTCTTGTCTAAACATGCAGTATTCAAGGTATTACCTATTCCATAATAAATCATTCTCATTATTAACTTATCAAATAAAAGACAAGATATTCAATAGGTGTCATGCTTGAGTGGATGTAAAATTTCCATTCATCTGAACATGGAATCTGACTATAGTTGACTTGACATGATTTTTCTTTACAAACTTATAACAGTTATTTAGTTTGTTAGTTATGAATCTTGTTTTTCTTTGTTTATATACAGTTAACTGAATTATTTCTTAGCTAAAATTCTGAATAAACAAACTTATATATTATAGTCTCTCTATTTAGTAAGCATCTTTCACCTTTCTTGTAAATGTTGATCATAATTATATAACCCAAAAACATAAAACAATTAATTGTTGCCATTTCCTTTGAAGAGTATATAATGTTTTATATGTATAAATATTGACCAGGCAATAAGCCTGTTTAAAACTAACTCTATCAGAAAGTTATTTTTCTGTTTAATATCGCTTATTGTGCGGTAGACTTTTCATTTCAATGTTCTGTTTTAACAAAAGTCTTCAACTTCTTTAATTTAGAAATTGATGAAAGGTTTCCAATGGGCTTTTTACCGATAAATGACTGGTAAACTAAGCTTTATTAGTCTGACCAATTTCTATTGCTCAGAAAGTATTTATAAATTAGATATTATCTGACAAGATTCCTCTTTTTTCTTTCAATGAAAAGTAACTTTGGTGTGGTCTAGTATGAAATAAAGTTGTATATTTACAATCTTATCAAAAATAATAACCACAAATAGTAGTGATGATTAGTTTTCAATCACCTAAATTAATTTTTTAAATGCCCACCTGTGGGTGTATTTTGCAGCGCTGATGAATCCTCCGGTCTTCTCATGTTCTCTCAACCACTGGTGCCTCAGAAGATGCCTCCCCCCCCCCTTTTTTCTTCATTTTTGGAATGAGGTTGGCTCCACCAGTTTAAAGCTGCTTTTTTGGGAAGTATTGGGTCTTCACCAAATAAGTATGTTTCTAACTCAGAATGAGGCAGAAAACTCTTGATTGTCTTTATGACGGTTACTAGCAGGGAAAATATGCCCCTCTGTATGTATGCATATATATCATACCTTAAAGTATCACTCAACTTTGTAACATTTTATGCTCCGGAGTATCTAGACACATCTGAAGGTCTGTCAGTCAAAACAAGGCAGGGCTTTGACGCCCTGATGTTGTCTTTTTCTTCTTTATGCTTATTAAATACCATATTTTGTTAAGCTTCTTAGTAAGTATTAGATACCTGGGTTATGGTAAATCTTTTCCTGATTTCTCCAGTTGAGAACCCATGGCTAGCATTTTGTGAATCTGAACATCTTGTGTCTTTTCTGGAGGTACCTGTTCTTCAATCATTCCATTTACCAACTAGAATCTGCATAATACAACTTTTGTTTGAAGTTTTTTATGAACTCCGGAGAAACATTTTTTGTTCTTTCCATTCATTTCAGACAAATTGTTCTACTGAATTTATTAGTGTCTGTAGAAAACAGTCCATGCTGTACAGGCAATAAACATTGTACCATATAACCATGTAAGTTCCCGCAGAACTTCCCTTGAAGGTTATAAGAAAAAAGTCAACCACGTGTGTCCCTAAAGAACACCCCACAGATTGCTTAAATCACAACATAGCCATTGTAAACCACGTGCGCTCCCGCAGAACGCCCCACAGGTTCTAGGCAAGTTGCTCACTATATAGTAATTTTTCATCACAAATGCGTTTTCAAACGCTCCACAGGTTGGGCTATTTACTGCCAAGCCAATACTGCCATTGTTGACCACGTACGTTCCCGCAGAACGTCCCACAGGTCAGGCAACTGCCATTGTTGACCACGTACGTTCCCGCAGAACGTCCCACAGGTCAGGCATGCACTTGTAGGTTGCAAGCACACTAGCACGTGCATAACGCAAAAAAAAAACAAAGCGCACCCTATGTTTTCATATTCACTAGCGATAATACGCACACAGGGTTTTGATTTGCTATAATATTCATAATCAGGCAAGTTCTTGAGTCGGTTAACTGATGAAACAGTTACAGAAAACAGCTTTTAAAAGCGGCCATTTTTGACATTTTCTTACCTTCGTGACTTGAATCAAGTTTTAGCATTTTTAATACATCTCTCAGTCGTTTTCATATTCAAATTGTATCTAGTGAATTCCTTTTTCCCATTTTTATGCTATTTGGAACAGTATTTTCACAACACAACACAAAATATTAAAAAATATAGGAAAAAGATGACGCCATTAGGTGACATAAAAAACCAATGAGATATTTGACAGGTGTCTGTTCCATGAAGGGTTACGCTCTATTTTACGCTTGCTGTAAAAGTATGTACCGACGCCGTGGCGGCTAGAAGATCTACTACAAGTAAACCTATCTCATTGAGAATGAAACAAAGACGAGTATAATTATACAAAACAGCGGTATATTTCGAGATCGGAATCGAAAAAAAATCCCGCTTTTTTACTGGTGTATTGCCACAAAAATGCATCAGTTGTAAATTTGCAATGCTACTTGAATAAGTTAAAAAATCCGCTGATTCCGAATATCGGTTAAGTAATTTTACCTTTTCAGTGACGATCACAATCTTTGAACTACAAGAATACGAGACGTTACAAATTGTTGAATGTTTGTAGATTGCAAACAGAGTCAAATAATGCCTCTAATTACTCATTATCGTTAGTATTCGTAAGATCCGTTTATATCGTTGCGATATCATGTGCATCATTAAGGTTTACCGTGACTAACACGGGTTTGTTGGACACATAAAATGTCTGAATCATAATAATAATTTGTGACGTAGACGTAAAACTAAGCGCCATTTACTTTTTTTTATCAGCTCCCACGCCTGTTTAGTCATAAGTATTCTTATTCTTAATTTATTTGGAGTGACTTTTTTTGGTTTGGAAATTCCAGTTTCTTAGCAAGAGTTTTTCGAGAAGTTTTCCTTAGAATAAATTAAACAAGTTTTTGTTATTTAAGAAGCAATTTAAGTAGGTTAGATTCTAGCTATTCTTAACCTGGTGTCTTCGGTATAGCACCTAGTGGGTTGCTATCTTGCAGCTGAAAATCCGCGTCTGATATGTTGTGTTCACATTATGCTAAGCTAAAACCCTTTGGCATTCGATCATGCTGAGCTGAGCGGTTGAGCCCCATTTGGCATTACAATCTTTGTCTTCTTTCTTTTTAATTTTAAGGTGCATTTATTTTGCTGGCAAATATCGTCGACATACGACGATACCTATCGTATTTTATCATTCCATCGCCATCTATAGAGTAATTTCAAGTCAGGGCCTGACATTATATTTCAATAAATATAGACGTATTTATCGTACCCAATATTCATTTTTTTCTCTCATTATCTATCTATCCTACCTACTTATTAGACATAACTACATAAATCTCTTAAATAACTACTGCGAAGGCCATTCAGTCACTTTCGCACGAGGTCAACAGTCAACAAACTTCTTGAAATAAAACATACCTACATATTATTGTCTATTTATCATAGTTAATAATAAAACATAATATTATTACGCCTGTAATCCTCGAAGGGTTAGGCAGAGGTCAGAGGTGTATTCTAG
This sequence comes from Euplexia lucipara, assembly GCA_921972225.1. Lineage (NCBI taxonomy): Eukaryota > Metazoa > Arthropoda > Insecta > Lepidoptera > Noctuidae > Euplexia > Euplexia lucipara. Next base: position 9,979,626 of record OV179168.1, on the reverse strand, counting down.
CACCTACACATTTCGCCAGTTATGTTTAAAGTTCCATGTCATAGGTGGCAACTGTGGCAACTGCTGGCAAGCCTATTGCCAACGAACGGTCACAAATACAGTTTCCGGGCTGCTACGGTGAAAATCTATTTATATTTATCATTAGACCAGGGTCGAAAACTTTTGAAACCAAAAAAAAATACAGTAGTATGAAACCCATTAGAAAAGGAGGAGAATATGATAAAAATGAAAGGAAAAATGAATTACGGTCGATCCGAGTTCGGGAAGTGGGAGGGAGGGCGGGTTTAAGGGTAAAAAATGGTTAATCTTGATTTCCGGCAAAACTGCAAGTCCTATGGAAAAAAGTTAAATGGCAAAGTTGTAGGTAATAAAAAGATCTAGGTACAACTTATGTATTGACTTTTTTTTCACATAACTTCAAAATTTAGGTGAAATACCTATTGTTAAGTTTAAGAACTAAATGAAACAAGTGAACTTAAAGTTTTTTTTAGTTCGTATTTAACTTATCACGCGGTTATTATGTCAGGGACGCACATGACATAATATATTATGGGATGGTGCAGTGGGTAGAATGAAACATAATTTCGTAAATAGCACAAACATTAAGTAATTAAGGGTCAAATTATTTACATATAATTATAATGTCACTCATCGTCCCGATGGATTTAAATTTGGGTCACTTTTTTATTTGGGTCTTTACGCTTTTGTATAGGTCGAATAAACAAATAAATAGTGTCCGACCGAAGCTTCGGCTTCGGCTTCGGCTTCGGCCACCTTCGGCCAAAAAAAGCACCTTCGGCCAAATCTTCGGCTTCGGCCAAAAATTTGCCGAAGGTTTGGCCGAAGCCGAAGGTTTGCTAGTTGTCAAAATTTGAAATTTACTGAACGATGCTATAGCGAGACGGAGAGTGTGCAGAGCAGCAGAGTTTCGCCGCGCCGCCGCACCGGACCAAACGAATCGCAATTAGTAAACTAAACGAGTCAAAACAAGTTAGAGAGCGCGTCTTAAAATTCTAATAAGTGTTTTGTTTTTAAATATTTCATATTTGTTATTACAAATTAAATTATTTTATTTATTACTGTGAGTAGTACCTGTGGTGATACGTTCATTATTGTGAGGCACTCTAAGAAGAACCAAAAAAACCGTAAGTATTGTCTGGTTTAAAATATTTTATGTTCGTCTGATAATTAAAAAAATGTGACTGATTATTTGATTATTTTTGTTAAAATTACTTCAAGTAAATAAATATTTAATTAACATTGTATATTTGAAACTTTTATTTTAGACAATATTTTGTTACCTACTTGTATTATGTTGGTCACTCGGCTCGTTATTGGGCTAAATCTCTAAAGCTCTCACAATATGTAGGTATCTAGTATATTCTGAGATCAAAGTAACTATCGTATTTCTCAAGGTCAATGACACCTTCGGCTTCGGCTTCGGCTTCGGCCGAAGGTTTTGGTGAATACCGATTAATCGGCTTCGGCTTCGGCTTCGGCCAGAATTGCACCTTCGGTCGGACACTACAAATAAATAAGTTACCTATCAGAATTGGTGTTACCAGCTTTTGATGCTTTGCGAAGGGTGAGCTTCTTGGGGAACTTTCTTATGTAACTGTGACGTTTAAAAAGTGCTGATCACTTGCCTAATTTGATAAGAAGATGCAGATGATGATAAGAGGTCGAATCCACGACACGCATCGCAGTAGCCAGACTCTGGTAATCATTTAAAGGTACAGATAATGCCTAACGACTGACTTTTTAATAAAAAAATCTCTCTTAAATAGACCAATCAGTGCGTAGGGCTCTTGACATCACCCGCTAAGAATGTGACTAACAAAATAAAAAGGGAATTTATTTTTAACTCTTGTGTGTAACGGTGGGGGCTTCGCGTGGCAAATCGCGGAGGTGTAGAAACCGTGGCAAAAATACGTGTAGGTACCTATTTATTTCCAGTGTTTACATACTTAACTCGGAATTATTATATTAGGGTCGTCGATCGAAAATTACATACTCCTCAGAAGCACCGTTTGGCCCGTTAAGTCTGTATATTTTAAAAATAGCAGACGTCACGCGGTTTCACCCGCCTTCCCATGGGAATACAGGGATAAAAGTAGCCTATGTCACCCGGGGATAGTGTAGCTTCCCAACGGTGAAAGAATTTTTCAAATCGGTCTAGTAGTTTCGGAGCCTATTCAATGCAAACAAATAAACAATCAATCAAATCTTGCCTCTTTACAATATTAAGAAAGAAAGAAAGAAAGAAAAAAAATACTTTATTTGGACGCACAGAAAATAAAACGAAAGAACCAACAATATAGATAATAAAAAATAAGAAAAGAAAAAACTAAAGACAAAAATAATAATAAAAAGACCTGTGCGAAACCAAAAAGGTCCCTATCTCAGCATTAGCTGCGACATTTAAAAATATTAAATACCGCAGCGCTGTTAAGTGCTCTGATAGGGCCCTGCCACGGACACACCCACGAAAACAAAGTAATAAAATAAGATAAATATAATAATATACAGGGTGTTTGGTACATCGTGTGCCAAATTGAAATGGTCGACTGAAGATGTCATCTGCTAGCCTTTCAGACCCCTTAACACCCCACCTTATTTGGTATTTCCATACCAAATTTTATAAAATCCATTCAGTAGTTTTTACGTGAAAGAGTAACAAACATCCATCCATCCTCACAAACTTCCGCGTTTATAATACTAGTAGGATTTTTTGGGTGGGACATGAAATTACTAGTTAGTACAAACGACTTCTGCCTCTGATTCACCAACTGTTTTGAAAACCTCAGACCGTATAAATTCTGCTCTCTACGATTATCTTCCCAGATCCCAAGATAGTGAAGAATTCGTCGTAATGCTTTTAGCTTTGTTTGTTTAGTTCTATCAAACGAAACGGATTTACTGAGAATCTTGAAATTACTGATTTCAGAACTCCCACGTTGCACGTTGAAGATCATAAGTCTCTATGTAGTTAGGTCACCTTAGTAAATATTTATGTCTTAGGTTATTGCCTTTCTTCGCTTTGCCAACGATGGAAGCTTAGTGCTAAATCTAACTTTAGACTGAAACTAAAGCAAGAAATATTTGATTGGGATAATCCCACCTATTCCCAACACACTGCAAAATTTGAAAGCCAGAATCACTGTTAATTCTACCACTACCATAAAAAAGTTGATGGGATTGATTCAATGATTGGGGTGAGTTCAGGACTCACGGTTCAACTGTCTTGGATCCCGAAACTAAGTTTAGATGAGGACTTAGAAATAAAATAATAAATCTTCTTCTTCCTTAAGTGTGCCCATGCATGGGCTTGTTGGCTTCACATTCCGTTGAGAATTATCTCTCAGACGTGGCGGTTTCCTCACAATGTATTCATTCACCATTTTGCAGTAAGCGATTGTAAGATTATACAATACTCACATCAATCCGAAAAGTCACAAGAGCTTCCTACTGCTGAAGGCATGGGGGAAAAGTGGCTTTGGGTTTTTCTACTTGGAATTTCTCAGTTGCAGCCCAAGAGCTTGTTCTTGTGCCCGGTTGATAGCAATAGATTTGCCCCCTATGGCATGGTACTTCAACATACCTGGCGAAATAGATGGAGGTACTAAGATGTATAAGGAAAATTCTATCTCAACCTTCCAGAAATACAGGGCTGATATTACCTATATTAGGAGTTGATAGAGTAGAGATACCTAGTTGTTAGTTGATTTTAGAATTATTTTATTTTTGGCAGTAATTGATCGTGACATTATTAAAATTTGATTTCGAAATTGTTAGTACTAATTATTTTGACACTGTTATTAATTATTACCAAAACTAACGCTAGTGTTTAAGAAATGTAAGTTTTACTAACAATTGGATTGTAAGTAGGTATGATCTGTTTAATATATTATTAATTAGGTATTATTTTTAATATTAGGTACACTCAGAACATGCCCAGTTTCCCACCCACATTATTTCCGAACCGGACTCTAACACAAGTAAACATAACATCATAATTAATTATCCGTTTACCTACTTTAGTTCCGTCATACATCGCAGTTCAAGGCTATTAGACAATTTTCGGTCTTTTTGCGGCCACAGCATCCTGTACTAGTCTTTATTGATTGTGTCCATTATGGAGGATCACGTCAGCAATTGTTTCATTGCTGGACATAGTTCATAGAACGCGGTTATGGTGGCCTTGTGCCCGTTATAGGAAAACTATGGAGAATCTGGTTTGGTGCCAAATTTTCTGTTTATGCCTAAGGAAAAACTGGGAAATTCTATTTTGTAATTGTGCGCACTTAGGAGTGTAAACTTTGTATGAGCTAGGTTTTTTGGTAAAGGAGTGCAGAAAGGTAAAACGCTAACTAAGCGATTATTATGTTCGTCACTTTAGTCAGAGAAAACTTGCTTGATTGCTGGTAGGTACATTCCTTTTATGTGTAACATATTCATTTCTGCAACAATACACCCGTCATTCTGATCCACTCTCCTTTTAGGCTTCTGCTTCTATCGCAGTCTAATACAAATAATTCTTATTATAATAAAGAGTAAAGAAGGACAGGGGGCGGACTATCAGTTTGTTTGTGGAGCCCTGGGCTGAAGCTACTTGGGGGCCTACATTATTTACCAACTAAATGCCAAGTAAAGGTTTTTGACGTGACAACGTCTTATAAATTGGTTTGCCGGGTGACACTTCAAGAAACTGCGTTACGCTCTGCTCACGTTATGCGCTCACAATGAGAGCGAGTGAGAGGCACGCGTCCCTTCCACTCGGGCATGGTTAGCCCGCCTAAGAGCGAGAGAGACAGACATAAAAAGTGAAAGGCACGCGTCCCTTCCACTCGAGCACAGTTAGCCCGCCTAAGAGCGAGAGAGACAGAGCGACACTACTATTTCATTTTACTATTATTTCATCCTTCTTCCTACCTACTATACGAATGAATATTCACATTAAAATTATTTTACCACTCAAAGTCGTTGTCACGTAAAACTTTCGCCCGTATACCGACTTTACAGGCAACCAATTTTTTTATTAAAAAAAAAAAAAACATAATGTTGTCTATTGTCTTTAATTGGGTATGGGGGCCCTTTCTACATAAGATCCGTCCTCCTTGATGAGTAGCAAGAATATTACGTTTACTTTAGACGAAAAAAGGAGCAAGTCGGCCAAAGATTATTATCAAGTAACGACGCAACGCAACGAGTTTTGGCCATTTTCGTCAGCAATTTTGTCTGTCAAGGCAAAACGGCTGTATTTCCATTTCGGACCACAAAAGAGACTTTTAATCTGAGCGGGACAATTACCTTTGTAGGTAATCAAGATAATTAGTTCTTATGAGTTAACCTTCAGGCCAATATAGGTACACAGTAAGCATACTGAGGTGTTGTTTAAAGGATATCACCCAATAAACAACACGATCAAAGAGATTTTGGGAACTATATAGAGGACAAGCGAAGAAATTGCCTTGAAAAACTGTCATTCCATGTCTCAGTGACGCCATCTACCATAATATAGCAGTATTAGAGTGGGCATTCGGGAAGAAGATTCGGGCCACCTAGCGTTAAATAGCAAAACCATGATTCATAGGATGAAAGTAGAAGCTCTGGTAGAGATGCTACCATTTAGATCAAGGTATCGATCATTTTGATAAGAATAATGTTTTTTTTTTCAAGAGATTTTATAAAGAATAAAAAAGGTAAGTAGGTAGGTACCTATTTTAATACATAAAATAGACTCCACCACATAATGCTTTTTCCATGTAGCTACACTACTAATGGAATATTAGAGAGCAACCCTGGGGAGAGATTGTTGTGTTAATGCTTAGGTCTGCGCAATATGGCGGTAGATTTTATTGGATTACATTTTATGTAGGACCTATCTAGATACCTACTATGTGTGACAAGATTTCACAAGATTAAACTACGTACCTACTAATGAAGGGTCTAAAAAAAAATATTTCCGTATTTTATAAACGTAGTAAAATTCCTACTTGCTCCTTGAGTTACGGAAGCTATAAAAAAGGTCATTTTGTAAACTCATCTAATTAGTAATGTTGACTAATGTTTAAAATTACTCCAAGTACTGTTTATTATATTGCACCATTCTAAAATGTATTTCCTTAGTCCAGCCCTGTCATGCGAATTACCTACGGTCTATATCATTGTCACGTCATCCTCATGTCATGTAAGTTTAATACTGAAATAGGTAGGTAGGGTAAATACGCCAAACGTCGGCCACCCCCCAAAGGTCGGCAGTCTGCACATTTTTAACTTGCATTCATTGAAAAGGTAAATAAGTGACAATTTGGCTACTGGAATTGAATCTTTAGTTAATACTCTATACGTAAAAACTGTTACTATTCGATTACGTCCCTCGCTTTTCGCACACTGAGCGTCCTTAGCGATGCCGGCGTTGAAGTGTCAAGTTCGTAGTAAAAATAGCTTACTTTCTGTGAATACCCATATTTTGGGGATTGATTACAATGGAAAGACATTCTTTTTTTGTGGTTTTATGCTTTGGAATTAATATAAGGCTAGTTTTACTATATTTTGAGTTAGTATTTTTAACGTTTTGCGCATTGATTTAAGAGAAAATAGGGGGCCGCCATTAGAATACCAGTTTTGGTTTAAAGTCGGAATCTCGACAGGGGCCGACTTTAAGTAGAATGCAGTCTGTTTTATAATCTGCAAATCTACCAATCCCTTTGGCTTAGTAGGAGAATTTGCAAAGCTTATAAGTAAATAAATCTATTTCACGTCTAATCGCCAAAAACCGGCCGTGGTGATTTTAGTTAAATCTTGAGAAATAAGGCATGAGAAATAGGGGCCGACTTTAGAAATATTAAAGATCGTAATATCGGCCAGCCTCGAATCCGAGTGCTACTATACAGGGTGATTACGTTAGACGGGTAGTCAGTTCTAAATTTTTAATATATAATTCAAAATAATTTGTTCAAAGTTGATTATGTAGGTATTATTATAAAACAAGGTTAAGTTTTGATGTAACTAGGGGGTTCAAATTAATTAATTATAAAACATTACAATATTGATCAACCATATTAATATTTATGAAAACTCAATAAGTAGGGTTCGGGATACAAATATCAATTTCTCTTTGGAACTTACTTGAACCCATCTAGCTTAAACTGCAAAAAACAAAAAGTAGTCTTTAGATACCTACTAAGCTCGTTTTCACTTAAAACTTTTTTAATAATCGTATTGGTAATGTTTTTCATTGTCTTATTTTAAACCACTCTTTACCCGGCCGACATTTGGGAAAAACGCGACCGACTATGGGGAGAAAATGGCCGAGTTTAAGGTTTTTTCGTTCTCGACGCATTTAAACCTTATTACTCTTTGCTTTTAGTAGAAAAGTCAATCCTATGCCTATAAACATAAAATAGATTAACCAACCTATCTAAAACTACATCACAAGGCATGCTTCGTTGCAAACTGATGGAGCCTGAAAGATCCAAAGTTAGAAAATTCGTTAGGGGGCCGACATTTAGCGTATTTACCCTACAGACGCCAGCACATCAAGTTCAATGTGTCAAATTTCTTTGATTGTTTTTCAACTTTATGCCAAACAGAATAAGGTTCATATTCAATTGGAAAAAATTGACACATGGGGTAACTTGATGTGCTGGCGTCTGTACATTTCAGTATTAAACTTTACTAAGAACTTGGTACTAAAATGTTAATATTAATAGGTAATTAAAGAATTTGAAGAAGAATTTAATTTTAAAGAAAGAAACTAGAAGTCTGTAGTTTATCATTCTTTCATTATTAGTAAAAAGTTTTTATACATAAAAAAAACTTTTTTACAAAAAAAAGCAACCGACTTCTTAAAAAACACTAACAGGTGAAAAATAACTCCAGTTTCGAAAGTCTGTGGCTCCGGTGGTTTTATTTCGTTCATTCGTTGTGGTTTTATTCGTTTGTTTATTTTTTTGTTAAAAAGTTTTTATTTTGCAATTTTTAGTTTCTTCGTATGAAAAACAGACTCTATAATTTAAAAGAATCATTGAAATCGGTTAACAATTGCAAAAGAAGTTCTTTCTAAACATTAATCAGTGCATCTCTGCCGGGCCCCTTTTAAAATGGACAGGCGTAATGTTATGTTATGTAAATACAAAAACTCTGCACAGACATATGACTGTAGCAATCGCGAGTAATTTGCTGTTATGCGTTGAAGTTTTTAAATGAAATGATACTTTCTAAATGAAAATGCTTGATTTGTTACCAAAAATTTAAAAATCGGTATATTTGTACGTATATTATTTGAGGAGTTCCCTCAATTCCTCGAGGATACCATCATCAAATCTGAGGTTTGATACAAATGGGACCAACCTGGTAGTAGGTATACCTTATCAAATAAAAAAAGGAATATGAAAATCGGTCCATAAATGGCGGAGTAATCGCGTAACAAACACAAAAAAAAAAATTCCGTCGAATAGAGAACCTCCTCCTTTTTTGAAGTCGGTTAATTTATATATTTTTCTTGTCAAGGTCACGAAAACCAGAACCAGTGTTACAATTTACCTATTACAAAATAATTTTAACCTGTCTTGCGTATTTTACACTATCTTAGTACGATGTTTTCCAGAATTTTCATATAGGTAGGTAATTGAATTTTAAAAACATGTAAACAGTACCTACATACCCAGAAAATCAATGCCCCTCATTTTAGCGGGTGACGTCAGTCTCTGCGCTGGCAATAATCTCACCGGTTACGCGACCAAGTTCAAAAAGTCACGACTGTGTTGCATCTCCCACGTAGTAAAAAGCTCCTTCATTTAGACGGCTGTTATTCTGTCAGTTTCCGTGAGACAGTTTTGGGTACGGTTGTTCTCTGATTTTAAAACTATTTTTTATTAAAATTTAATAGAAAATTAAATCTTATCCACGTGAAATATGTAGTATAATATTTTACTGTGCTGTGTGTTTGTTCGTTTGTTTATAAAGTGTGTAATAGAGCATCTGTGTATGCGTTATTTGATAGGATCTTCGTCGTGGAACATTCCTTCGTAGATTCTTACGATTTTTCAGTGAACTTCGGCTTTTAGATGACCTCACCTATTTTGATGTAACAGCGCGTATTTAACTTGATCTAAAGAGCCGAATATATTCCTGTCACGGTGAAAAATTGTTGTGTTTATAGATTTTGATCAAAACTTTGAAAGTGCACTAGTGACCTACTTTATACTTGCTTCTGGTCCAGCTACCGTTGTATTTTCGCTGCCAGTTTGACTCGGAATGTGATCTTTATACGAATAGCATAGAGGATGAAAAATATTCATACAAAATACTGTGTTTTTGAGGCTAAATGTGAGCATGTTGTTTAATTAAAAACAGGTTGCTAGCTTTTTTGTCTAGAAAATACGCTTTAGACCTTAATATTATTACTGTTTTACTATCAGTCTAGTCTTGTATTGTATTAACTGGTTTGAAAAGTCTAGATTAGACAAATCATATTAGAATATTAATTTTGAAATACCTACCTAAATACAAAAGCATTCCATTTGTTCAAAACTTTGTGATTGGACCTATACACATTCATTAATATCTTTATAAATCATAATCTAAATAGATATTATTGAATGTGTGTAGGTACAATCACAAAGTTTTAAAATTAAAATTTTATACTACTAGGGCATACCCTAGTAGGTCATAAAATTTTATAAATTCATCCAAATAAAATTTTAAATGCTATCAACATGCTCAATTATCTATGAATACTTGTATGAGAAAAAACTATGAGGTATCTACCTAGTTTAATTAGCACGCCTTTACAGATGACATCACTATTAAACGTAATATATCTATGGCGGCCTCTGTGCAGTTTCCTACATTATCTAGTATTGTGCTCACACTAGGATGAATGTTGCGGTGTTTAGTGCCTTTAATTTTTTAAATGTTGTGATAGTCTGTGAAGGATTGTTTATGTTAGTGCTGGATTCTGTTTTAAAAATGATTATTCTAGCAAATTATTTATTAATATTTGTTCAGGTAGTGAGGTGTATTTAGAGAGGAAAACCAGAAAATTTATAATTGTAATAAATTAAACACTAATCAAAATACTTAGTACTTACACCATCATAGAAATGTTTAAGTACCTACTTACTATTTTAATTAATGTTTTCATTTGTTTCAATTAGTTAGCCTTTAAATATAATTTACAATGCAATTCTGTATCATTAGTGTAGCAGGCTTTATGTTTTGTTTAAATATCTAATGAGAGGCACTTAGAATCATAATTTATTACCTACTTCCAAAGATTGTTTTAATGTTTTCTTCTTTAAGATATCCTTTGATTTTGTTCCTTATTGTTAAAAGTTAGAATATTAGATTTTCTTTACAATGTTTGCACATTCCATATCCCGATGTCAGTGGTTTGAAGTCTGTCATGTTGATCATGAGATTTTTTTATTTCTTAGCCTAAGAAAATGTTACAGGTAGGTAGGTACTTAGTTAGTTTTTTCAAGCACACAGCACAGTAAAAATAATCCTACAATTATCTTCTCAGCAACCACTAAAATGTCCTAGCAAAGTTACAAAAACAATTAAATAGATAGAGAGTAGTTTGTGTGAGTGAGACCTTGCCACTATGGCGGGTCAAAATGGCGGCGTGGACTTTGGCGCCATGCTGTCAGGCGCGGGAAAGCAGCTACTCAATCAAGGAGGCCAGGCGCTAATGCAATATGGTGCCCAGGCCATAGGCAATATCATCAACGAAGTTTTCCAAAAGAAGGAGGTGGAACAGAAGAGGTTTTTGCCGAGCATTAAGAATTATAAAGTGGTAGGTGCATTGTTTAAGTATTATTTACTCTTAATTATTATTAATCCATTAGAAATTACTTTGTAGAACAAAAAGCAAAAAAGAAGGCTTTATCTGTCTGTTTAAGGTTTACCACTAAACAAGACGAGAGATGCGGCAGTTCTACAAAAAAAAAAAAACAAAAATGAATGTTTTTTTTTAGCTGCAGTGCTATTATGTAGAAATCTTCCATCCCAGGCCAAGTGAGCTTATAAACTAGGGATTGACAGTTCACTTCATGAATACTTTTCTGAGAGTAATTTTACAGAATAGACTGCCACAAACTGTTTAGGTCTATACAAGGCTATCTTACAATTTCAAATCATCATTCACCAAGGTGCATGTACTCCCAGAATATGTTTAAGTAGGTACTCATAATATTTTAGTGGGAGACTTAACAAAAAACTTTAGTCATCCACCTACACAGGTCATTGACTTGCAAGATGAAACATTTACTGTGTGGTAAAGATTTTGTAGCAAGTTCCAAACTGGCAAGTAGGTACCTAATGAAGGCCATACCATAGTATAAATATGATATTGTAGGACGACGCCTTTGATCTCTGGAAAAATGCCGAAAACGTCTACACGCGTTAGCTCTGAATAATACCTACCTCCCGAACTACGAACATCGTTTTGTTCGCAGTTCGGGAGCGGCTTTCCCTCGCCCCTCACACCCCGCACGATTGCCCTGTCTACACGGCTTCGTCGGACGATTGTAGGTTTTTAGACTGTGGCCATACTATGTACAGACGCCAGCACATCAACCTACCCCAATGTGTCTTTCTTTGATAGGTTTTCAACTTTATTCTAAACACAATAAGGTTCATGTTCCATTAGGTAAAATTGACAGTTTGGGGTAGGTTGATGTGCTGGCGTCTGTAGTTCTGTACCTACTCTTTTAGTTAATTTCAAAAACAACTTAGTTTTGGTGTGTTAAACTTTATTAATAAATAAGGTATGAAACTGCCAATGGTCAATCAGCCATGGCCATTCTTTGTTTTTAAAATAACCTAAGCCTTGAAAGTTAAATCATCACTGCTAATACACTTATTATACCTACATATTTCCTTGTGTTCACTGACAGTAGCAAATTTTAGGAAACTTTAGGTAGGTAACAGTATGTTCCAATTGACAAGTCATTTATTAAACTATGAATGTTAAGCCAACATTCCTTTTTGCAACAATGAGGCATGTTGGGCCAACATTCTTTTTAACACAAATTTGGTACAGAATGTCACAATGCATTCGCTTGACAATCTTAGGCCTACGCGCGAGTTTGTTGCGTTTTGTAATACATTGCTCTTCAACTAGAAGCTTTGTAAATAATGTATGCAACATTCATAGCATTGAACTTCAAAATGCGTGTCAATTTGTAGCGAATTCGTTCCTTCTGGACAAGGACTTACTTGCGTACCCGACGTTTTATTAGTTTGAATTCACCTGCCAAGTAGAATTTTATTAGGTGCAAATGTAAACTGGTTATGCGGATGAATCACGTTTCAAAACATAGATTATGTATGTATTTAACTTGTTTTGTTTCCGGCGCTAATTCACATCAATGACAAAGTACAACCCATAATTTATGGTCTTCAAGTTACGTGTTGATAAAACAATGATGCGAGTCAAGGGCGTGGTCTGTACTTATATAATAGACTTCGAAACTTGCGATTAAGATCATTGAGATTAATTGTTCTAAGGCCGTCTTTAGCGGCACGCTGATGTCGCACAGTAGCGTCCAGAAACGCTATTACTTAAATACACGTGTCCGTGCAAGTTGCGCTAAGCGCTTTTTGACTGTCACGGGCCGCGGCCGCGGAGGCATATCCGTACGTGGTGGTTTCTTCTACTGAGACACGTCGAGTCTGCCCGCATACGTGCCAGTGCCGCCCGCATTAAAAGCCCTAAGACTTTAATAATTATGGTTGTATGTCAAAGAGTACTAGACGGATACAAACATCCATAAATTTACTCTATTGAGCAATCTACAGGCCTAATCCTCTAATTTATAAAAATCTTCGGTCACGATGTTTGTCCTTGATGAACCCCGGAACTCCTTAACCAATTTTTAGGAAAATTTACATGTGTTTAAGTCCTACTTACGAGGATAGTTTGTGTATCGATTATTATCAACCTCAATATTTCTATTTATTGCAAATTCCTTTAATATTTCCCAACTCAACCATCATTGCGTGAACTAAACCACTTATATAAGTACAGAGTCAGACGACACGTCACAACAAAACCATTATCGATGATCGAGTTACCAAGTAAATAGCGCTCGAGTGGAGCTATACTAACAGTGTGTCCCAGAAGTCCTTATATAGCGATATTTAAATTAATCGGCATGTATAACATAGCTTGATTACAATAATTATAATACCACGGAAAGTTTTTAATAAAATGTTATTTAATACTAACCACGCTCGAGGTTTGCCAGAGAGCTATGGAACTGAGTATTCTGGGTGTCGAACTTGAAAACCGGGTTAGGAATAAGTACAACAATCCGATCCATCACAAAAATTACTGATGTCACGCAAGACCCAATGGGTTCCCTTAGGTGGCAAACGACATCGCGGTAGGCCCAGGCGAAAATGGCGAGGCAGTCTGGCAACGAGGCTAGTAATAATTAAATAATATTTGGTGCCTCACTTCGGTAGAAACGACAAAGGGCCTCTGCGAGTTGGCTTCGGCCCCTCGTACGCCTTCCAAAGGTCCGGAACCCAAAGCTTCCGAGAATTAAAAACTACAAATTATAGTAATAACATTAACCGCCTAGGTCTTGTATAGAGAAATCAAAATGTGTCCCAACACGCCACTCGTCTCGACTACATGACGAATTTTAAAGATTAACTAGTAGCGTGGCGCTGAGGACACATTTTTGAGGTTTTGTTTGTTTAAAGAACAGATAGACACTTTAAATTTCCCAGTACGAATATCAATTTTTGATTTCGTTTGCGCTATGCGTTACATCTATTGCAAAACACGTAGTAGGCCATTGTTTAAAATTCAACACCATACAGTACAATCTAGTTTCTTATGGTAATTAATCTTTTACCTTTTAAGGCGGTCTACGCACAAGACTGCCTGAATCCTGAATACATAGATTCAACCAGGGTACACCAAGCATGCCTGACAAGTTGAAAGAAATAATAAAGAAAAATCATTTAATTAGTCCAAAAGCAAGACGAAAAAAAAATTAATAATTAAATTAAAAAAAATGAAACAAGTTTTGGTCACCACGGTCGACGCTAATACTGATTTGAAATGAGTGACAATTATTTACAAAGTTTTGTTCAGACTGGTATGTAAATTACCTGATAGTTGTACCTAATTGTTTTGTTAGGCGCGTCACCCAAAATACTTCAGTGCCAACTAAATCTTAATGAGTGTTTGTACAGTGCATGCCTGAGACATCTGCTCTCACTAGCCGTCCCGTTAGTTTGATTGAACGAAAGTCGGACTAAAATAATAAAAACGCACTCCAGATTACCTACTTTAGTCATTTAGCATGTTCGCATTTCAACTAATACTGGAGACCAGTAACATACTTAAATAATTTTAGAGGCTTTGTTTGCGCAAACTCTAGATTTATAACGATGCTGACTCAGTACATCCATCACTAATTTAATATTAGCATACACCTAATACCACAGTTGGCTACCACAAAGTAGTAATTACAAGAATTATTCATCGATCTGGAAGTTGTTACGTGATAAACGTAATGGTTCCGCATAGGCCATAAACTCATCAAGTACCAATACCAACCTATTTAGAGTTAATTTACACTGTAGTGCTGACGATATTGGGCGTTCTAGGCTCGTTTCATTCGTTCAGACTAAATGTATTAAATCCTCTTCCATATTTAGGTACAGTTGGCCTGAGTTCCGTTGAATCACCCTTTAGACTATAATCGTTTGACCGCTCATACCCACCACGTTGTGTAGTTCAACTAGCTCAAAGCATTTTGTAAGCTCAACTGATACCCTGCGAGTGGGCCCGATTGTACATTCTCGAGCTAAAAAGAAAACATGCTAACAGCACCGCACAAAGAGCAAAGGGAGAGACACTAACATTGGAAGGCAACGATGATTCTGAAAATATCATATCTATAGGACACTACATCATGCAGTGGTTATGTATGTGAACTTGAAATAATAACAACTGTCGGAAAGGTGACGAATTTAGAACACAAATGTGAATTTAAAACCACAATTTAATACTTATACATATTCAGACAATCCCACACGTAGCATAATAAATGTGGAAACGCGTGCAAGTAGAAAGTATTTGAAAGGAAGGAAAACTAAAAAATAAAATCAAAGCTTCCTCATGCAGAGAATTTGACTAAAGGAAATGTTCAATAGACTGTTTACCTAACCGGAGTTGTTGCCGGTGTTGGTTTATTATCTGTGGGTGCGCTAGGATCGGTAACTGGTGAGTCAAGCCGAGCTGAGCGCCGTTGCCAATAATAGGCCGTGAAATTTATTTTAACGCTGACAGAATGTGGCGTGGCACCCATAAACTATAAAGGAATTGTGTATTTCTACGAATGCAACATGTTACAACAAGGAGAAGGTAATTAGCGCGCATATCATAGAGCTTCTGATCGCTAATATTGCGATATTTAGGGCTAGGGTGAATTTCTCCTCCTCGTTGAGTGTAAGAAATGGAATTCTATTGGTGATTAACATTTCGTTGTGTTCTCTCGCCTCGTCTCGTCTCCACTTTAGTGGATTCGACTCTAACTTGCGCGCGTATACAAACGTTCTATTTGAAATTAATTTGTGTAGAGTCATTGTTTTTCTGATCATAGGAAAGAGATTCCCCCCAGATTTTAAGTTAATGACTTCATCGACCCACTTCCACTTATTACCCTTCTTGTATATTAGTGAAATTATTTCAAAAGTTTACTCATAAGTTTTCTCGGCCCTGTATTGTCTAAGCGCTCTGTAGATTTTTACCTCCCAATCAAATCAAATGGCTAAATAAGAACCTTGAGTGAGTTTCCATAATACAGGCCCAAGATCCTGTGTCTGAACACTTTGCGTCATTGTCTTATCTTGTTTATAACATCAGCTGTACCGAACGAAGTCAACTAGTTAATTCTCACATGACCTTTCTAGACTCGCAATTGTCCAATTTAGAGCTCTTGCTTATCATTTAAGCCGGTGTACCAACGTAGCTGTCTCTTTATCTAGTGCACTCAGAGGTGTTGGTTTCAGCTGCAATAATGTTTAGGATGTTATAATAAGGATATATGGTCATGAATAACACAACGGCAGTGATGAAGAAGGGTATAAATTTTGACGTCGAGAAAAAAGACATAAGGACATGATACAAAAATAAGCGATACGGAAATAACAAAACTGGTGACATTCTTAAGAAATCTGAAGCCCAAGAGATTCTGTGAAACAATTACGTTTAGCTTTGCCCAAATTCAATAGCTGTATATTTTTTTTTGTAAGTGGAATTAGAATGATGAATTTATCGAGTACCTACACAATATGTGTACAAGCTGAATCAAACCATAGCTAATCAAACAGTTCCAAATAATACAAGATCAAAGAATCAGTTGAAGTGTGAATGAGTGAAATAGTGTTACCTACTTGGTTGAAAACATATAGAAGAAGCGTTAACAAACAAAAATTTTACAAAGAAAACAGAATAATGTCTTGGAAGAAGTTGACAATACAAAATATACCTAATGATCAAACAGTCTAGGAAAACGTTAGAGAGATAAAAAGTAACATTAATATTCAAAGACCGTCACACGTAGTCACTCGTACATACACACGACGATAACCATTTCAAAGCAGTATACAAATTATAGGTTATTGGCCCATTCTTTCGCAATATTCGTATTATTCATTGCTCAGAAATAAATATTGACTGAATGCCAAAGTTTGATGAAGAAATCTACGTACCTCATAAATTACTAAAGTAATCTATCTTGTTCTTTATCGTTGTTGTAGTTCGTTTACAGGCCCGCAAAATATTGAAGGTTTTTTGATACTTATTTTATTTTTTCTTATTTATTTTACATAATTACATTATTTATTTTTCTGGAATACCGATAATTCGTACTTAAATGAAGATAACAACGTCAATGGACTATTTTAAAACGATAAATTACACGTACCTATTTTTTTTAACGATTTAGATTGTAGAAAAAAACAGTTCATAATTCATAATTACTTTGTTACTGTAACTGAAGTTACCATTTCCTTTTTGTCGCATTTATTCAAAGTCATCCTGTATATTGTAGCCTATGTGTTATTCTGGTGTACCCATAAGCCACCTATAAATATTATTGTAAAGTTTATTTAAAATCCATGCAGATGTACATCCATAAAAAAACTTTCGTATATATAATATTTGTAGGATATTTAATAGATCGATTTGATCGGCATCGAAGTCTCTCAAATGCTATACTACAGGTCAACTGTGACATGAGTCGTTATATAAGAGAATATAACAACACGAGGAAATCCTAAGAAAAACTCTTCTCAATAAAGAGATTGGTATTCATTGGCAACTCCGTTCTTTAGTATCAATAGTACCAACAAACTACCATAAATTGCCAAATTCTTATCTGATCAAATCATGATAGCTAAGTAATATGTAATACTACATATTATTGTAATTGTTTACATGCCTGATAAGGTAAGTTGAACTTGATAAAAGATAATGTTATCGCCACGCTCTTGTATTGAAGTATATTGACTTTCACTCGCGATTATGATATGGATTTAAGAAAGTCAATATTGAAAACGAAGATGTAACAGTTATCCTAGTAATCCAGTTATTGCCTGAAAATATTGTACATCTACTAGATGTATACAGATACATATAAAATCCACGTCTCAATGTTCGTTATAAAACTCCTCCGAAACGTCCTGTCTGATTCTTATGAAATTTCGGTCTTCGGTGTGTATAATAATCAGTAGGTCTGAGAATATAAACTTAAACGATTAAAAACCAATAAATTGATTCTAAGGTGAAACAAAGTTTGCCGCGGCTGCTAGTCTATACTAATAAAGGTACTAATATTATAAAGAGGAAAGATTTGATTGTTTGTTTGTTTTGCATTGAATAGGCTCTGAAACTACTGAATCGATTTGAACAATATTTTGCCGTTGGGAAGCTACACTTCCCGGGTGACATAGGCTGTTTTTTATCCCTGTATTCCCATCGGGATCGGGAACTACGCGTGTCGTCCGCTTATTTATCATAATAAATGCACTGCACCAATAAAAGCCATCAATAATGATGATATTGTTGCAGTCACTGAATTAAACTGTACTGTGTACCCTTGAACACCGCCATTCATAAATTGCTTTTCGATTACCATTCAAATGCTGTTCACTACCAATAATATACTTAGCACGATTATGCAAATATGTACAATCTTACAATCAATAGGTTAATTTTCCGGAACATACAATTGATTCTAGCGTTCTATGTAATTCATTGATTCAGAATGAGAAGTATAGTTTTTACGGTGGTCTCAACTCCACAGTTTCAGCATATGGTACGTGATACGTCTTCTTCTCCATTTTAAACTTTAATTATGCTAAATCTTACACTGACTCTTCCACTTTCACGCAATATTTTTTAAAAGGGAATTAAGGTTTCTTTATTCCAGCCGTTATTTATCACCAAATTCAAGATAGCCTTGGGTGCCAAAGCTTTAGTCCCATCCAAAATCAACATCATTATTTCTTCATTGAAGAGTTTAATAATATCGAAACCATGTCAACGGCTAGTGCGTCATTACCCGACGTAGTGTCCACTACTAACATTCATCTATCATTCGCAACGTAACACGATGTGTGTCCGTCCCAAAGAGATTTAAAATACTATAGAGCGGGCATGTCAAGGAAATGTCATAGAAAAACTTTGATCCCATGTCTCAGTAACGCCATCTAGAATAATATATGAATATTGGAGCGGCAGCGGAGCGTACTACAAAAAACTCATAGACATGTATCCAGCAGGACACACTTTTTCGGACGAAAATTTTGTTCGTGATGTCCGGTCTATAGGTATTGAATGTCTTTGGTCCATCCCAAATACTAAAGTTAATTGTACGGTCGACCGCACGCACTAGCTATTAACACTCACAATAGTCACAATAGTCTAAAATCAAAGTCAAATCGTCTATTTTAATTAGACCACCAAACTAAGAAGTTAAACATATTCTAGATGGTTCCATAAGGTTTTGTATGGAGAAGAATGAAATGAAATGAAATGCTAATAATCTTTTTTGCTATCTCTATGTAACTTAATCCTGGCATACAAAAATTCACAACTGACTGTCCCTTGCAAATATTTGACAATAATTGGCCCATGTTTTTTCCAATTTCATCACTAAATATCACAATGTCATTACTTACTTGGGTGTTTACACAATTAGATGTTTTTACATTGTTTGATAAGTCAAAGGAACCATCAGAAGTATGCAAGTCTTGATGCAATGATGTTCGACCACATTGTGGCGACAAACAAGCCGGTGAGGACTGGCTATTGGACAAGTTGTTTATTGTCAAAGATTGAGGTGGTTTACAAGAACACGAACCAGAACCCGATATCAACTCATTCATCGCCAGCATGTACTCCTTCATCTGCATTTCAGAGTTTTTGTACTTGTTTGTCATAGATACAAGTTTTTCATTTAAATTGTCAATTTCGCTATTTAAATTCTGTGTGTTATGCTCATATTTTAACGCGTTAGTTTTACATTTCTGAGAATAAAAATCTAGTTTGTCCAATAAAGACAAGCGTTCCCTGTTTAGTTTAACATTTTTTATAAAGAATTTCTGTCTATGAACCAATTTTTGAGTTTTTCTTATGTATTTATTTATTTTTACATATTTTTTCAATTTGTTTCTGCTACATTTGACCACCCTTGCTGTGTTAGACTTAATGTCATTTTGGCATGTCAGATCTATAGTGACTGTAGGTTCATTGTCAATTGCAGCAGGAACCATAGTAGGGGCAAGGACCACCAGCTCATCGAACAGACTTTGGTTCAACGACGCAGTGATGTTATGTTGAGTGCATTCTAGTTGTGAAACTTTATTGTTTGCCTCATGAAGCTGTTGTTGTAAAGACTGTATGCGGTTAAGAGCAAGCTCATATTCAGAACTGCAATGGTCGAACCCGTCTACAATGAGCTGGAGCCTGTCACGAGCATCAGTAGCTTCAGTGCATTGAATATGCATCTGAGCCATTTCTGATTTCATGTCTTGGTTCTTTCTCAACAAATCCAAAACTTCACTCTCATTGCCATCAATTTCCTTCTTCAACTGGTCACACAACTCCTTAGATGCCTTAAGTTCGCTCAAAGCCAGACTGAGTTTAGCCTCTTCCTGGCGAGCATAGGCTTTACGAGTCATGATCATGTTTAGGAGTGTGAAAATGAAAAAGAGGACAGGTGAAGTAAAGTTGGAGAAATGATTATAAGCGTTAAAGTTGAAAAATTAGTTAAAAAGAAGTTGTGTCACCTTTGAATAAGGTTATGTTTACTTTTTTATTTAATTAAATTATGTGTTTAGGCTGTGTTTTATATGTGTAGACCACCGCGAAATGGTAATTTAAGGAATAAAACGATATGTATGGAATAATTGCAAAAGTTTTGTACCTGTTAAGAGATGACAAATCAATTTTCACTTAGCCGGTAACTGTCACCGATTCACATTAGTTATTTACACTTTAATACCACTAAAACATTGATTTTACGGCTAATACACTTTATTCACCCGTTCTACTTAGTGATTAATTGAAATTAGGGCATAAATATACTAATAATCTAATAAATTCAATAATTAATACGGGACAAAAATTAAAACCAGCTGTTAGCTTTAGTGTTGCCACAGAAAAAGGGCAGGAAACTCCACAATAACCGCCCTTGAGTCATCATAATCACCCTTAGTACTACAAAATGAAACGCGATCAATGTGAATATATTACAATTTGAGCTTTCTTAGAGTTAGGCGAGTTATTTATCAAATAACAATTGTCTCAGTGCGAGTCTGTCAAAATCAAAGGCAGGTGTAGTAAAGGCGAATTGAGCTGTCATTCCATACTAATGCAGGAGCAACAGCTTACGTGCTTTCCTAGACACGGAGGACTCTTGATATGAATAAATGGTCACCAAATCAAATCAAAAGTCATTTATTCAAATTAGGCTGAGGATCAGCACTTTTTGAACGTCGAAATTACATAAGACAGTCCCCCAAAAACCCTTCGCCACTTCCTAGTGTTTTTGCTGGGAAGAAGAAGTGGCGGAACAAACTCCCCAGCAACACATCTGTCTGATAAGTTAGAAGAACTTGAATTTACACAGTACAATTAGTTATAATTACATAATAATTAAAATAAGTTATTCACTACATGTTAGCTAGCACACTCAATATACAGAATACCACTAATATATAGCTACCGACAATAAAACTAACTTAACTCAAGCAAAAGCAACTGACTAATAAGAATCCTCCAGGTAAAAAGGGTGTGCCAGCTTACATGTAACAAAATGATAAACTAGAACTGTGGAAATTAAATAAAACATAAAAAAAACAGGTAATAGTTAAAACAATAGCAAAAACAAAGCCAGCAAGACGACCAGTTGCCACCCATCCACGGACCGACCTCGTCAAGCGTAGCTAAAAGGTACCGAAGATGAAATAAATAATAAACGATTTACGCGCGGTTGAATGTACTAGTCACATGGAAAGCGCCGAGTACAACGGACGGTAATTACTAATTACATACAGTACCAAAATTAACACAGCTTTTACGATCTACCACATGACACTTTTTTACTTATGTTTGTGGCAAAATAAAATTGTAAATGGTTTGTAATGAGAGATTAACGAGAAAATGATTTGTTAATATATAGGGTTATCCTTGTTTGGCTCAAGTTATTGGCTTTTTCTTTCGGAAATTTCTCGGTCACAGCTAGGTGTTTAAGTTTTTACCCGTTGTTCTCTATCTTCAAATAAAGATTTATAATTTTAAATTTCAAACAAGATTTCACCAAAATGAAAAAGCAGCTTATAATCGATGCATGAATTAAAGAATTACTCACACTGATCTTAAGACATATTCCTGTTTACAAATGACACTCAATAAAAAACCGTTCTCGTGCGAGTCGCCTTCGCACGCGCATGGTTCCGCACCATCGTCAAACATAGTATGACAAACGAGATGTAACAAAACATAGTCAGATAGTAAAACACTGACCTCACCTTCTAGCTAAAAAAATACGTGTTAAAGTGTTTGTATGAACCTATTTACAAGAAATAAAAATCATTTATCATCTAACTAACAGCGATAATTGAGGTGAAGCTTAAATCCCAGAAAACAATCACGTTTCTTTTATTTTCCATCTTATCAAAGATGAAAATCACTCGACTTGAAAATTCCAACTTTCTATGTATGTATTTATACAGTACAGTTACACACAGTTCATGATGTATGGCCCGTTGACAGTGAGGCTGACAGACAGCGAAGGCTTGGCAATAGGGTCCCGTTGGCATTCTCTGGTTACCACGGAACCCTAAAAACATAAATTGCAACATATTTCAGCAACTCCGGAGAATTACGATGACGATTTTCATGCACGAATACTAGATAGTCGGTTTGTTCGTTGGCACCTAACCAAAGTTTACATTGGACGCTATATTCACCGTATGGTACGTAATATCCAAACATTATTATTGAACTAGCATGATGCTCTGTAACTGCTTGTAAGTTTCCTGTTGTGTTTTAATCTGGAAAAATAAATCAGTATTGGTCTAAACAGGGTGAAAGGTACAGACGCCAGCGCATCAGGGTACCCCTAACTGTCAAAGGGAAATACCCATTTTCTGAGGAAACTATGGCCAAGTGATGCACATGGAAGAAACAAATAATACGCATTAGGATAGACTTTGCAGATAAAGGAACAACGACTGTTTTTCACACAGAACTCGGAACGAACTTTTTTGTGCCAAAATATTAATAAGTACACTTACACACACACACACACACACTTGTCAGTTGTCATAGGTCATTTACTATTTTCTTCTTAAGTTTTCTTTATATTTTACTTTTATACTAAGTCCAAGTACCTATGTATATTGTATATTTAGAATTGGATTATTTTTATATTTTTTTGTTCAAATGTTAACGTAACGAAGGAGCCTGGAACTCAGTACGACACAGAGAATCCTAGTGTGAGATTCAGGAACTAACCTACTGAATGTATTTTATCGAACAATAAAAATTGTTATTATTAAATTATTATTTCCTTTCTTTCATTATTATACATATAAATTATATTTTTAAATAATTAAATACAAAAATAAAAAAAACATTTAAAAATATAAAAAATAGCCCACCGGTATCGGGAACAGGGTCCAAGCTACCGGTGGTCAGGGCCACTGATTATTATATATTATATTATTATTATTAAAATGCAACAAACAATTGAGTGTCTTAAGAAAATCCAAAATGCAAAAAAAATGCGCAAAAGCTGTGTGCTTTTTTAAACAAGCGCCGCGTGCGCTTCATTGGCATTCAACTTTCCTTTATAATCGAATGATTTGACCGTTATTATATTATGTATGCAAAGACATTCAATACTTAGGTACTATAGACTTGACATCACGAACAAAATTTTTATCCGACACTTGTATCCCAGTGGACACAAGTCCATGAGTTTTATTTAGTACGCTCCGCTGCCGCTCTAATATTGATATGTTATTCTAGATGGCGTTACTGAGACATGGGATCACAGTTTTTCTTTGACATTTCACCGCTTGTTCTCTCTGTAGTCTATCCCTTCCCCCGTTCCTTCCCTCCGTTATCCCTTTGTATGTCATGTATGTATAGTTCACAAATTCATGATCATATCAAACTATTTCATCTGTTTATCAAGTGAACATTGACCTCAAATTGAAACGATATACGCCTAACACAATCTTAATTGAATGAAACCCAACGGCGGAAGACTAATGGAAAATACTTGTAGTATTTATTAACGGACGCACGGACGATCGAAGGTTAAGCTAAGCTTGCTGAGGTGTGACTGTGGATGGGTTCCATCCGGAACCATCTACAAATCTATTTATCAAGATTTCACGTAATTTTTTTTCTTATTTTTTTTATTATTATTTTCATTAGCTTTCATTTCTCGGAACCGTTGGGTTCCGGTCCTTTGATAGGCGTACGAGGGGCCGAAGCCAACTCGCAGAAGCCCATTGACGTCTCTAATGAAATGAGGCACCAACCGCAGATCTTTTTCCTTGTGTGCACTAGACAAGTGCACCCAAAGAAAACCTGCGACTGGTGTAAGACTTGCAGACAATTAAATGGCAGGGGGTGACTTGCACACTCAATAATGGGCCCTCTAAAACGGCCGCTAGCACATAGTGACGTAACGACAAAAGGGCAAAATGTCCTGAGGTGCTAAAGGAGTGGTTATTAAAGCACGGCCGTTGGCCCCGGCATTCATTTGTAGATCTTGGACAGTCTGTACGTACGGTTAGTTCTAATCCCGAAACTGTTACACCTAGTTTAACCTTGGGTATCGTGTTACCCAGTCACAGGGTTGTGGAGGGTAGATAGGTATTCTCTCCATGGAAAACACTGGTATTGGACTGGAAGCCGACCCTAACATAGGTGGGAAAAGGCTAAGCAAATGCAATCATAATACGATCGATCTGACCAAGATCATGACACTGTGGCCACTAAGTTCATTCTATGATTTCTTTCTCAGGGTTGTCAGATAGAAAACATCTACCGTATCTAATTTCTTTATTTTTATTTTGTGGCGTGGAAAGTGCTCAGTTACACAATTTAACAGATTTTTGTTTTGATGCCTGCCAGTATAAACACAAATACGCAAAGACTTGAGTACGACGCGACGCCGACTCTCGAGATGAGTAATGTTTTGTAAGCATCCAAAATCTAGAGATTCTAGACAGTAGACAGTATCCAGACATAGGGGAGCACCCTTGTCTAGACGATTGACCTTTTTCGCCCCCGTATTGATCACAGCTAAATTATTTAATGTTCTGTTTTGAATATCGTGGCTGTGATGTCATCTAATTTGTAAAATGGAGAGTTGAAAATACACCTGTTCTATGCCGACTTTTAGGTTTAAAACTATGCTTATTGGATTCAACACTGTACCCTTTTGCACCAATTCTTTAAAATTAAATAGAACCACAGTCTTCAAGACCGTCACTAACACTGATCACTTGATTTCAAAGTTGGGTTCGGAATTGAGACCTCACATCACTAGACTATTACTGCTTAACTATTATAATATAATAATGTTTATTGGGGAATAAAAACACTTACAAAACAAAATAATTGTCTTCGAAAATAGCTGCCTTAGTTAGAACTGTGTCGCAGTTATAAACGCCCACCTCGAGAAGGAATAAATAAATAAATAAATATTCCACAACTTTTACACAACGCCATCTAGTCCCAAGCTAAGCACCCCCCCCCCCCACACAAGTGAGGGGTACTAAACAACTGATAAACATACTTATATATTTCTAAATATACATATATTATAGATAAATTACACCCAGACACAGAACAAATGCTCATCACACAAACATTTGTCCTGGTTGGGAATCGAACCCATTAACTTGTATTTGTAGGTGAGAATAGAGAGCTGCTTGTAGGTGAAGTGTATGTCTTAGGCGTGAATGAAAGAGGAAAGAAGATCTTCATGGTTTAACCAGATTCTTCAAATCTTCGTAAGAGTGGTTTTGAAGCTACTTGGTCGTTCCAACGCATAGGCGATTATCGCAAGCTCTTTGGCCTTCAACTTTTCCCTGTACCATTAGGTCACATTTTACCTTACCTACTTGAAAATAGAAATAGCGTGTTTGCGAGTTTTGAGACCAAACTAGATAAGTAGTAGGTACCTATAAAGGAAAACTATTACCTACGAATATGAACAAAATAATAGGGAAGGATAACATTTCCAATAATATGGAGATTAATTTCGATTCGGTTAATTAAAATTTTGATTTGAGTAAGGAAATTAGTCTAAAATCCGAATGAAAAAAAGTATCAAATATTTGTATGTAAGTACAGAGTACAAAAAAACTGTATTACATTGCATTGTACAGACACCAGCACATCAAGTTATCCCTATGTGTCAAATTTTCCCAATTGAATATGAACCTTAGGTATTTAGTTAGACATAAAGTTGAAAAACGTTCAAAGAAATTTGACACATTGGGGTAACTTGATGTGCTGGCGTCTGTACATTATATCTCGGTTACCACTTACCACAGACTGCCTAATTCCATGACTTCAGTACAGGAGCCTTGCACCCTGCGCTGAAATTCTTTCTGATGTTGCTTTAACAGATTAAACTGAATTATTACTTCTATCTAGCCAGATTTATTAAGAAAGAACAAACTTAGTATGGTAAAGGAAATACCTCATTAGGTTACATAGAAATAGTAAAATTAAAAATACGAATAAGATCAGAAAAAACTGTGAAAATTAAAGAATTTTAACACTTGGGGTCCAGAATCAAACAACCCCAATGTGTCAAATTCCTTTGATAGGTTTTCAACTTTATCCTAAACACATAAGGTTCATGTTCAATTGGGAAAATTTGACAGTTTGGGGTAGGTGGATGTGCTGGCGTCTGTACCTACAGAACTCATAGTTTTCGTGGTTTTGTGTCGTGATCCCGTCCATTTATCCATTATAATGACGAAATGCATAAAATAATATAAAGTGATGAGTTGACTACAAATGCATAATTGCTTTAAATAGCTAAAAGGAAATAACAATATAGTAATACTGATATGTAAAATTATTATTGTTATTATTCATTTGTTTTTGCTTTAAATCGAGCCCTTGGGCTAATATTCACTTTTGTAGTCAAGGTAATAAACCTTGACATTAACAATTAGGTGGTGGGTGTTATAAACTTTCCTTACCATCTGTTTGATATAATATAGGTACCATTTCCATCATCTTATTACTTACTTCATAATTCACTCTTTACTCTTACGTAGTTGAGTACCTACCTACATAATATCTCATTACGAAACTTTGAGATAATTTCTGTGCCACACACGTGTTTAACGCAGATATTTACTCCTTAAAATTAAATTGGATTTGCCAGGTTGGTTGCATCAAATCATCAATTTCCATGGTTAGTACTTAGATCATGATCTGCTTTCTTGAGTTGCACGCGTGTCAAATAGTGTCCGTAGTAATAATTGCATTTTTTTTTATGTATAATCTCAATTTTGTCCTGCGGTCAGAGATGAGGTCGACGATGGAACGAGCTTACCCATAAGAAGCCTATTAACTCGCGACTTAAACAGATTGGGGTCATAATATGAACTCGGAAACACTGATGCAGGCAGGGAATTCCACTCCTTGGCCAGACCAGAATGGCCTGGCTTGGCCAGATGACACGAAGCTTATGCGTAAGCTGGTATAACCTTGAATTTCCGAAATTCATATCTTATCGATAAAGCATACATGTACTTATATTTATCACAATGTCAACACACCACATAACTTCTGATAAAAAAGTCCTATCTATTAAAAGTTTAAGTAAAAAAAGTGACTAACCTGTTCCGGTAAGGTGAATCAATTGAATTGATTGTCATAAAGTTATGAAAAATACTACAGCGGGCAACAGTAGTCAGATTACTAAACTAGGTAACTCAGTCAAGCCATCGATACTGTTCACCATAGCTGTTGTACCTTATTAAGTTAAAAGGCTTTGTCCGGAGTACAAAACACAACAGTAATTATCTTTTTATGTCACCGTAGATTCGATGGGTTGATAAAACAAAGGTCTGTCATACACCACACCTCAGCAATGACGTGGTGTCCCGAAGGGTTCTACGTTAGGTTCTTAACTATTATTTCTAATTAGTAATGCTGAAAATCGCTTAAGTGTAGCTTTTGTTGTGGAAAATAGTAATGATTGTAGTTTGATCATTTCGAGTGCTGATTAGATGTCAGTCACGTTTAGTTACACAAATAGATAACTAAAACACAACCTTTTATAGTTATCTTCTATGTTAACATTGTGTAATGGTCCAGCAAGTGAATTATAAAACAGTGGTACAATAGGAAATTAGTATTGATTTGATTTCCCTTGAAATTACATTTTAATGTTTTTGTGTCACATAAAATACTTAAATAGCATACTATCATATCCACATATTAATATGATAAGCAAAAACTGTAGATCCCTTTTTGAGAATATTTCGCGCCCGGAAAAGTGTTAGATTTAGCATAGTAAAAGTTTATAAAAGTATTGAAAAGAAATACAGAGGGCTAAAAAGGTCGAATTTGAACCAATGAGCGTCCACAAGTCGACTTAAAAATGAAAGCTGGCCAAACAAAATAATATAATAGCTTACCTAACAAAAAGCTTCTCTAACAAAATTTTCCAATATCGCGTCGCTTCCAATACGCCACAAGTTCCATAGTGTCCACCGTAATACAATTATTCTCTATGGGTTTCCGCACACACACACACACACATACGCGTTTGTCCTTTTACCACCGCATTTAACATACTGTGTTATCAGTCGTTTGCCGGCAGTCAATATTTTCAGTTATATGTTATGAAGTGGTCACAGAATATTTAGTTTAAATGGTTATTAATTTAATTGTGTAGTGAATAAATGCTTTAAGTTTGTGAACAAAGTGTTTTAAGTTCAGGTATTGGAAGTGTTGTCTGACTGAAGCAAAAAACCAGTGCAAAAAAGTTGGTTTAACTATTGTAGGGTTTGAAGTTCGTCATCCTAGTTCTGCTTTGTTATTCTCTAGTATTAATCATTCAAGAAACTTTTGTATTTATCAGAATATATGTTTCAGTAAGCTATCTCTTTAGAGAATAGGCTATGTATAATTTACAGTCGTTACTGAAATCGATAGTTATTTGTATCAAGGACGTGTGACATCGAAAGTTCTAAACTACTAAGAACTACTTTTTAAACTAAAATATATATTTGTTAAATAGAGCTTTGAATATTATTAATAATCAAATATTCGACGTTGTTTACAAAAGTAAAAGGAAATTGTTTTAAAAATAGCTGTTGCTTCATTCCTGTTATAGTACCTATTTAATTATTAAAATACAACTGTTTCCGGTCTAACAATGGTTATGGGAAAATTTTAATCACAACATAGACCACAAAAGTTACATTCCAACAAAGCATTACTTAGGTACCTATCTAATTATTTTTACACCAATCAGTCGACCTTGCACTAAAACACTAGAAACCCAGTTAAGGAAATAACATCAATTTAAATAAATAGCTGTAACAAAATCAGTTAGGTACATCCGACGCATGAACATACAAACACGAAAATGGCATGTGAAGTCTCCGAAGATACCTTTGTGAAGCTCAGTAAAGAGGAAGTTGGATTTTTGAAGACATTTTACGCAACTACTACTGTCTCCAAAGCAGCCGATACTTGGAAAAAGAAATCAGTATCCATAATATCTCCCAAATCAGGGAGAGTATTAAGAAATAAAAAGAGTCCCGAGAAGAAGCCAGCAAAATCCGAACAAAATGGCAAGGAAAGTGGTTTCTTCAAAAGATTATTCAAAGATTTCAAGAAAGTCAAAGTTTCCGATTACGCTTACCAACAATCTAATGTACGCAGAAACAGTTCTTACAAACCATTTTGGGCGACCAAGGTTGTGGAACCTGTTGCGAATCCCAATATTGAAGAACCTGAAATGAGTGCGAAGAAAGTGGACTTGGTTGAACAAGGCAATGCTGTTACCAACAGAAGTATGATTTTCGCCAAGGAAGTGATAGGATCGCCTAAAGTTACTCTGAGTAATGTTAAAGGCAGAAAACAAAATACTCCCATGAAGAGGCTCTCGACTGTAGTTTATCACAAGGAATACAGGTTGAAGATGCCTCCGAGTTACAAAGGCAGTCAAATGTTTATGCCTACTGGTGAACAACTGTTTTGGGTTCGTGATTTCTTTTGAATTATTATTAATATGGTTTATATCTTTTCATACGTAATAAAATCTTGCATCACGACGTTTGCTCGGTATAAACTCGAGAAATACTTAACTATTGGCTTACTGTATGTAATTTGGTCAAACTTAAGAGATAGGATAGTTTAAAATTTTATTTTTATCGTTGATCTCGATATACTTTTTTGCAAGTTCTATGTTTTCAATAAGTTTCTAACTAATGAAAGAGTAAGTTAACTTTTGAACCAGAGCAACGCGTGGCTGGGTTATCCAGTAGTCTATACTTATTAGACTTTGGTTATTTATTCACAAAATCCACAGCATTTTTACAAAAAATTACTTAATGATAAAATTATTATAGTTTATTAACCAGACAAACTATGCAACAGAAACAAACTCAATGACATACTAGCATCATCTAAGCATGGTCGTGGTGTAATAATTAGCATAAATATTGTTCTCACTGCTGGGGCACGGGCCTCGAGTCTTATCACTAGACTCGGACTAGTAGGACTCGGTCATATAATCTACGATGCATATAATCCCAGTGCGTTATCGAAGTCTGATATAAAAAAGCTCTATACTAATTAAACTTAAGCATTTAGGCGTGAAAGTATATTCCCCCGCATCGCAAACGTCCACAGTTTCGAATATTTTTCTTGAACTATTTTGCTTCTGACTCCATACCCATATCGTTAGTGCTTAAAACTGATCTGTTATTTTTCTACCGCTACGAGTAAAACCTTCCGTAAGTGGGAATCTTGCCAAATAGGTCAAACCTAGTTTAGGACTTAACGGCTCTTATGCCAAAACTTATCTTACCAAAATGACATTGGAAATGTTTCTTGTTTAATTTATAGATCAATGTATCTTTAGTAAATAGTTTTATTTACATAGCGACTACTATACTAACTCTTTTATTATCCTGTATTCCAATGACAAAATAAATAAAAATACGAAACAACAAGTTACGAAATTACCTATAAAAAAAGAAGTGACGATATTTACGATGTACAGAAAAAAAAACCATCGTTAGTAAAGCTCCTAAGTTTTAAGTCGAACTACTTACACGATTGAAATGAAATGGAATGAAATTATATTTATTTCTGTAAGTATATCTTTCCATGTCATTTTTTTTAACATACTGGCTTTTCCAAAGTCACTGATCCCTGAGAAGAAATGCCGAAAGAAACTCAGGGGTCATGGTGCCTTTTAAAGTCCAGACATAAGATTGTATTAAATTATTATGCGACTCTCACGATGCAGGGCTAAGTCTGGAAAAGCCTTTTGAAGAAAGAATCAATTCAGTTTTGAGTTGACCTGTTCCGACAGACGGCATGCATGCATTGACAAATGTGTGTCGTATTGGACAATCCACAAATCTGTATGGTACTTTATTTTTCGTACGTCATAGGCCTCGAATTCGAACTCAAGGCATGCACCTCCGACTTGTCAGATTCATGTGCGTATTGTAGAATTATCACTTCGTCATAAATGGTGAAGGAATATATCGTGAAGAAATCCGCATGCCTGAGAGATTCCTCGACGGCACGTGAATCCAATTTATTATTGTATCATCGTTCAAACTTAATAAAACATCTGAAGTGGTTCTTGCTAAAATCAATATGCACTCGTTCTGAAGTAAAGTATAATAATAATTCATTGAATACTTTCTTAAACAAATAAATAGCATATCTGTTGTAAAACAGTAAAGATTCGCGAGTTCTTCAACGTATCGTTACCATATTCATTTCTGTAAATGCATAAAATTAACAATTCTAGTACGTGCTAATGTCCTAAACATCGCTAAAATGGCTTGTACGTATTACAATATTTATCCACACATCGAAGTGTGCATAAATATGGTAGGAGAAAGAAGCGTGTAAGAATCGTAGCAGGTGATGTTTTGTAGTTTCTGCCTATCCCATTGGAAAAAGGCGGGATTTCATTCAGTTTATTTAAGTGTAACTATTTTCAGAGTCACTTAGAAACTAAGAATATCCACGATTGTTGAAATCTTGGTAAACTGCTTTTTTTACGAAACGATACATGTTGTACATGCATGTGCCGATTCTGCTACCAACCATACATCATAGAGTTGCTGGTGCGATGTCTTCTCTTTTTGAACTTAAGACATATATCACAGGCCACAAACGAACTAAACACTGAAATCCTACATCGCGATGTTAAAGCTATCCCTGCGATTGAACGTATACAAGATCCCGATAACAACAATTGGGCAGTAGTAGCCCACCAGACACAACACCCGTCTGGTCGGAGGATCCTCCCTTTTCTATTATTTTTTCTGTTCCTCGTACCACTATTAAAATAAATAAATTCATTTATTTCAGGTAAGTAGGTACACCCATTGACAAAAAGTTATAAAAACACAAAGCAACATGAAACCAACTAAAAAATAAATATAAATAAAAGTAAAATCATACTCAATAACTTACAATTCAATTAAATTAAACTTAAACACGAACATAATTAAATCAAATTAAATTCAAACACCATGTCAATCAATTAATCAATATGAATACATAAATAAATGCAATTAAAATTTAATTCTATTTAATCCAACATACCCATTCTGATTACTATTATAATCTCTACAAAGCCCAAGAGTAGTCAGAACTCCGAAAGTCTGACAACTAATTTAACCAATGAGGCTCTTATAACCCAGTCACTAGACTATGCTGCCGTGATTCTTTAAAAAGCAGTCATCTGACAATTTACCGATTTTGAGTTTAAACATTGAGCGACATCAGGATTTGGCACTGATATCAAAACCACTTCACTGCTTTTTTAAAAAAAATATCTCAAAAGCTAAATAAGTTTCAGAAAAAGGGGTTAGATAGGTCGACGCGCCTTTTTTTCCTGATGTCGCTCAATGTTTAAACTCAAAATCGGTAAATTGTCAAATGACTGCTTTTTAAAGAATCACGGCAGTATGGAGATCTGACGGGCAGTAGCTCCATGTAAAACAATGGTATTTAGCTGCTTCCGCCTAGACTTGAAGCCGACCACAACATAGTTTTTGGGAAAAAGTTGACACATTATTATTGTGATCTACAACAAACGAACACAAACTTTTTTTAGTTCCTGAAAGTCCTGCATGCTCGTGCACCGGTCTCAATTCGGCAGTTTCGTTCTAATAATAAATTGTTGATTTTTCATTTATTTTCTTTGTTTCTTACAGCTAGGCGAGACCCGTCCATCTTCCTTCGGGCCGGCGACCTACCAAGACTTCAAAGAGATCAGGTCTCGCTGCGTCGCTGAAGGCAGGCTGTTTGAAGACCCTGAGTTCCCTGCCATAGACCGCAGTCTCTATTACAAGGAGAGGCTCGATAGACCTCTCACTTGGTTGAGGCCTGGGGTGAGTACTTAGTTTACAACTGATTGTTTGCCAATGGTAATTTTTTATCACTTTATATGCGCTTAAACGTTTAGGCGTATAGACTCCCTATACGCCTAAACGTTTAAGCGCATGTCCCGGTCATAACCTGTGTGTCCCGGTATTCTAGTTAATAATAAAAGATGGAAATTCCTATAGATGCATATCCAAAGCATACCTGTGAGAAAAAAATAGAGTCTTTAAATCTCATAAAACAAAAAACGCACACATAAGTCGGTAACACTCCTGTTGGAGTATTCCCGTTTGAGCACCTATTTTTTGAGCACCTATGCATTTAGCACCAAAGGTATTCCCATTTTCCATAGGTTAATGCATAGGTGCTCAATAAATAGGTGATCAAACGGGAATACTCCCTCCTGTTTACTAATGGTGGTAATACTTGATCAGAAATGAGATATTTTCGGTTACAACTGCGAAATGAACTATGTTCACAGTTTTTTTGAGAAACTCTGTAAACTTATTGTTACTGTCCATAAAATCATATGCCTCTTGACTTCACAATTTCGTGGTCAGTCGGACACGGACTTCTGAAGTGAATGATTCTTTAAAGTCCTTTTGTTTGTTAGTATCTGAAATGTATAATGTCTAATTTTCAGGAAATATGCGATGACCCTCAACTGTTCGTGGAGGGCTACAGTCGCTTCGACGTTCAGCAAGGTGAACTTGGCGACTGTTGGCTGTTGGCCGCCGTCGCCAACCTCACGCTCCATAGAAAGTGAGTAAAATATTGACAGCCAATGTTGGCAACACTTGTTTTGCTTTAGCTCCTAGAGATAAGTATGTCGTTAAAAGATTTTGGTATAAAATAAATGGATTGTAATAAATTCAATAAACGTGTTAGTAAATTTACTTTGAAATAAATCGAAATTTAAAAAGCAAATGAAATATATAGGAATAGTTGCAATCATAATCCTACTAATATAATAAACGCGAAAGTTTGTCGGTGTGTAAAGGTCACGTATATGTCACTCCTTTAAGCTTAAAAGGCTGAACGGATTTAGAATGACGCCAGCACATCAATCTGCTCCAAACTGTCAAGTTTTCTTAATTGAACATGAACCTTATTTTGTTTAGAATAAAGTTGAAAACCTATCAAAGAAATTTAACATATTGTGGTAAGTTGATGTACTGGCGTCTGTACATTAGTGTGCTTGCGGTATTAAATAAATAAATAAACGTACCGTTCATGCTAAATTAGTTATACAGCTGAACAAATACGAATGTCATAAATAGTGATAATGTTTACACACAAGCCATCCGCCGCTGCTTCCCACGGTTCTTACGACTTCACATTACATCTTGTCTTGATCTATGTGTTAAAACTAGCTGATGCCCGGGACTTCGCCCGCGTGGATGTCGGTTACCGCTCCTAGCTCCCAGATGGCTTATTTTTTCCGACACCTTCAACAAATATCATTATATTTTAGCCAAGGCATACAAAAACTAGACAAATTACATACTAAAACCTTCCTCGAGAACCACTCTATCTATTGGTGAAAATGACATGAAAATCGGTGCTAAAGTTTTTGAGTTTATCGCGAATAGACAGGCAGACGGACACGGCGGAGGTCTTTGTTTTATAATGTACTAGCTGTACCCTGCCACGCTTCGCTGTGGCACATTGTGATTGAATGGTTAAAAAAAAGAAAAAAAAATAGATAAAAACAATCCTTGATGCGGATTATATATCATGTTAAAATTTCAGCACGATTGGTGCAGAACTTTTTGAGTTTTTGAAGCGTAAACAAACCTACATAACATTTTTATATAGATAGATAGTGATTCCTCTTTGGAACAAGACCATAATAACTGCATGCCATATTCAATTGTAAAGCTGTAAGCATTGAATAAAAAAACATATCTGATGTACCTAGTGTGATGATAAGAAATGACTAGATTTCTAGGAAAAAAACTTGCTTTTACAATTCTACTCGATAACACGGCCCCTAATATTCATTATATCTTATCAGACCATAAAATAATAATCACTTGGCATATGCCCATACACATACAAGCCCCCTTATGGCTTGTGGCTACATAATAACAGCCGTACGGATCCATCGAAGGTTACGCTACGCTTGCCGAGGTTGATTAGTGGATGGGTGACCATTCATTTCATGTCAAGACCTCTCCGTGTCTCGGAAAGCATCTAAACCGTTGGTCTCGGCTGTCATTTGTAGATCTTTAACAGTCGTTATGAAATGAAATGAAATGATATTTATTTCTGTAAGTAGATCTTCTCAAATACTTTTACTTGTCATTTTTTGGAGTATTCCCATTTGAGCACCTATTTATTGAGCACCTAAATGCATAGGTGCTCAAAAAATAGGTGCTCAAACGGGAATACTCCATTTTTTGAGCACCTATGCATTTAGCACCAAAGGTATTCCCATTTCCCATAGGTTAATGCACAGGTGCTCAATAAATAGGTGCTCAAACGGGAATACTCCCATTTTTTTTTAACTAAATGGCACTAAAAGGC
The DNA here is from genome assembly GCA_921972225.1 of Euplexia lucipara. NCBI lineage: Eukaryota > Metazoa > Arthropoda > Insecta > Lepidoptera > Noctuidae > Euplexia > Euplexia lucipara. Next base: position 9,943,910 of record OV179168.1, on the reverse strand, counting down.
ATTGCCAAAGTGACTGATCCCTGAGAAGAAATGCCGAAAGAAACTCAGGGGTCATAGTCTCCTTTAAAGTCCAGACATAAGATTATATTCATTTATTATGCGAGTCTCACGATGCAGGGCAAACTCTGGAAAAGCCTTTTGAAGAAAGAATCGATTCAGCTTTGAGTTGACCTGTTCCGACAGACGGCTTGCGTGCTTCGGTCATCGTGTAGCTCAAACCTATTTCAGGAAGCTCGACGACCCACCACACGACGCTATCTGCGTTATCATTTGCGTTACGGATAGAAGCCAGAAAGTCTGTCAACCAGTTCATCCAACGGGTATCGTGCTACCCAGTAACTGGGTTGTCGAGGTCTGACAGGCAGTCGCTCCATGTAAAACACTGGTATTCAGCTGGATACAGTTAGACTGAAAGCCGATTCCAACATAGGTTGGGAAAACGCTAGGCAGATGATATGCAAATTTTGACAAATACTCATCGATTGTGAAAAAGAGATAGAGCTATTCGCCCCGTCTAACTCCGTCCCTCTCTCACACTCACAATGATGATTTTCTTTTTGACCTTTCATTATTGTAAGTCTATAGAAAATGGTGTGAACTGGGAACTATGCCTAAACCTCCTACAAATAAATGCCAAAATCACTTAAATATCTTTTTTTTTTGTTTCAGATTGTTCTTCCAAGTCGTTCCAGATGACCAGAGCTTCGATGAGGATTATGCCGGTGTCTTCCATTTCCGGTGAGAAATAATTTGTACTACCCCATAATGTGTCAAATTTGTTTGATCGTTTTCAACTTTATATCAAGCAGATTAAGGTTCATGTTCAATTGAGAAAATTTAATAGTTTGTACTCCTCTGCCTTACCCTTCGCGGATCACAAGCAATGGTACAAAGGTGATCGATCGCTTTAAGTGGTATGGCCGCCTATTGTAACACCCTATGTAGCCCTTAAAGTTATAATTTGTAAGTTTTTATGATGTACAGACGCCAGCACATCAAGCTACCCCAATGTGTCAAATTTCTTTGATAGCTTTTCAACTTTATTGCAAACAGAATAAGGTTCATGTTCAATGGAAAATTTGCCAGTTTGGAGTAGCTTTTTAAAAATAATAATAATAATAATAATGTCTTTATTTGCATAAAACATGGGGTATACATGGTGTTACAAAATGAGATACTTAAAGAGCTTACATGTTTTGCCAGAATTGTACTTGATGTGCTGGCGTCTGTACAATAAGGAGAATTTTATTCTATAGGCTAGATAGCTAAGTTTTAGTTTTTATTCCCTCATCTGGAATAGTAGAAAATACTAATAAAAAATAAAACAAATAAATAAATATTCCACATTTTATCACACAACGCCATTTAGTCCCAAGCTAAGCTTGAGAGCTTGTGTTATGGGTACTAAACAGCTGATAAACATACTTACATATTTCTAAATACATACATATTATAGATAAATTACACCCAGACACAGAACAAATGATTGTGCTCATCACACAAACATTTTTCCTGGGTGGGAATCGAACCCACGACCTCCGGCATAGCAGTCAGGGTCACTAACTACTAGACCAACAGGCCCGTCAAAAAAAAAACAATACTAACGAGTCAAAAACTCGCATGACGTCACAAGCCGTCGTATAAATGCTGAATTATGACGGCACAAACTATCTCTCCTGAATTAGAATGCTCTTGATCTAAATAGTTTTCCATTAAAGAAAATAAATATAATAAATAATGATAGACAAGTATTTTTTAATATCTTTCTAAGGGTTGAATTTCAATTGTCAGATAACTGTTATCTGAAGAATATTATTATTATTATAATTAATTTACGTTCCAGTTTCTGGCAGTACGGGCGCTGGGTGGACGTGGTCATCGACGACCGTCTTCCGACCTACAGAGGGAAGCTGGTGTTCCTTCACTCCTCGGAGACCAACGAGTTCTGGAGCGCCTTGCTAGAGAAGGCTTATGCTAAGTAAGTAAATTGTGTATTTACTTACTCGACTTAAACATGGAAAAGCTTTTACCAATTGTCAGGAGATATAATAAAACAATATTAAGATTGAATAACTTATATTTGGGGAGCTGGTTAATATATACAAGTTCGTTGGTTTCGTATGAGGTAGGACTACTATGAACAGCATTGCATTGACCAATCATAGGCGAGCGATGTGAACACTGCGCGTGGTGTAGTTAGTAGTACGCCCGCGCGCTCAGTGCGCGGACGTTTATGCATGCTGCTACAAGCTTGTGGCTAAATCATAACCTCACGGGTCAATCTAAGGTTAAGCAACGCTTGACGAGGTCGGTCTGTGGGTGGGTGACTATTCATTACATATCAAGACTCCTTCGTTACTCGGAAAGCATGTTAAGCTGTTGGTCCCGGCTGTCATTTGTGCAGTCGTTACAGATTGTCAGAAGCCCGAAAATCTGACAACCAGTTACCCAGTTACTGGGTTGTGGAGGTCTGACAGGCAGTCGCTCCATGTAAAACTGGCATTCAGCTTCATCCGGTTAAGCTGGAAGCTGGACCCCACCATAATTATGTAGTTTGGAAAAGGTTCGCCAGATGCTATGTATATTAAAGATCAAACAAAAAAAAAAACCAACTGAAATCTGTCTTTTTTGCTTAGAAAATTAAATAAACTTCGTACTTTTTTGACTTCCAGAGCCTATTATAGAGTTACTGAGTTCCTTAATGAAAAAGAATTTGACATGACATGGAATTTTTAGTAATTTGTTAACCAACTTGTTTTTAATAATTTCTTTATAACTTCGACCTTATTGACATTTTTTTATTTTTTAATGTATGAGTTTATTATTCTATTGACTTTCTTTATTTTAATTGTTTAACTATTTGCATGCCCATGTGACGGCAAAATGTGGAGAACCTAATTATAGTATAACATCTATGTACCTACCTATTACCCATGTTTTCAAAATAAATGATTTGATTTGATTTTTTGATTAATACTTTGTACGCCACGCCTATCACCAGTGACCTCAACCATTGGAATTTCAATTGTGTCTGGTAGTCTGGCAGTCAAACTAGTATCCTACACACATGTTTTTGAAAACGAATATTATCTTTGCCCTTATCAATGAAAGTCTCGCCAAAATCAGTATAACCTGAAGTTAACCCCAGAGGCCCAAACACGCTATCTATTACACATTCAACAAAATTCCTCTTCTTCCAGACTCCACGGCTCCTACGAGGCCCTAAAAGGTGGCTCAACATGCGAAGCCATGGAAGATTTCACAGGCGGAGTCACAGAGATGTACGACATCGCAGAACTGCCGCCCAACTTCTACACCATCCTCCTGAAGGCGTATGAGAGGAACTCGCTCAGTGGCTGCAGTATTGAGGTGAGACTTTACCCATTACGTTGACGTCAGCATCCAGATTAACTTTAAGAAGCAAAATCCAAAAATAAAGTTTATTTGAAACAAATTCAAATCATTTTCCGTTGGTCTAGTGTTTAGTGACCCTGACTGCTTGAGGTGTTGGGTTCAATTGGAGGGGCCCAAGAAAAAGGTTTGTATGATGAGCACGATCATTTGTTCTGTGTCTGAGTGTAATTTCTTTACAATATGTGTATGTATTTAGGTATATATAAGTATGTTTATCAGTTGTCTAGTACTCATAGCACAAGCTCTGCTTAGTTTGGGACTAGAGGGCGTTGTGTGAAACCTTCGTTCTATCGCTACTTGTGAATAACTTGTATAGTTATCCAAACTATTTACCTTCCAGCCTGACCCAAACATCTTAGAAGCCGAGACCCCAGTGGGCCTCATCCGAGGCCACGCGTACTCCGTGACGAAGGTGAAGTACGTGGACATCGAGACCCCCGGCCGCGCCGGCAAGATCCCGCTGCTGCGCCTGCGCAACCCCTGGGGGAACGAGGCCGAGTGGAACGGGCCCTGGAGCGATAAGTACGTGATACTACGAGATATTTGTATTTAAGTACGTGGACATCGAGACCCCCGGCCGCGCCGGCAAGATCCCGCTGCTGCGCCTGCGCAACCCCTGGGGGAACGAGGCCGAGTGGAACGGGCCCTGGAGCGATAAGTACGTGATACTACGAGATATTTGTATTTGAGTACGTGGACATCGAGACCACTTACTACTTAACCTTTTTAACCGACTTTCAAAAAAGGAGGAGGTTCTATGTTCGTGTGTATGTATTTTTTTTTTTTTTTTTTTTTTTATGTATGTTACCTGATTTCTGCGCCATTTGTGGACCGATTCTCAAAATTCTTTTTTTGTTTGAAAGAGTAGACTCCTGAGGTGGTCCCATTTTAATTTGGTGAAGATCTGGTGCTGATCTTCGGAGATATACAACGGAACTCTTCAAAAATAGACGGCAAATCTATCGTGATTGCTGGAATCGCTTGGATGTTTATTGTTTATACAACATCATGACGTATCATCAAGCCTGTATGCTCAGAGGGGTAGGCAGATGTGTTCAATATACCTAGATTTCGACAGTGAGGTATGTTAAGTTTCATTTATTAGGGTTAGGTGGATAACCCTATTATAATGACATGTATTGTTAACAATTAACAATATAAAATGAATTCATGGCAAGTGTTTGTATGGGAACAACTAAAAATGGAAAAATAAAAAACTTTTTTACAAAAAATAAAACCGACTTCAAAAATAACACTAAACGGTGTAAAATAACTCTAAATTCGGAAGTCGGTGGCCCATCAAGAATAAGACAAAAGTACCAAAGCCACAGACTTCCTAATTTAGAGTTATTTTACACCGTTTAGAGTTATTTTTGAAGTCGGTTTTATTTTTTGTAAAAAAGTTTTTTTGACCACTTGTGTCGCATATAAGGGACACATATTTCCGTATCCCTACCGCTCGTGTCGTATTTCTGCGACAGAGAACATGCATGATTTTTCCGTTTCATTTTCAAAATACTGACTGTGTGGTACAGACGCCAGCACATCAAGTTACCCCAATGTGTCAAATTTTCCCAATTGAATACGAACCTTATTCTGTTTGACATAAAGTTCAAAAACGATCAAAGAAATTGGACACATTGGGGTAACTTGATGTGCTGGCGTCTGTACAACAAAAACCATTATCGAATTGAAATATTATTTATGTCACAAAAACTAAAAGTCGATACAAAAATATTGTTTCTCCTTATTTACTGTAGGTATTATTTAAATTGATTTGTAGCAATTTTGGCCCGGCGCTAGGGACAGGGCAACTAGGCAAGCGCTTAAAAGGTTAATATGTATCGTATAAGCTAGAATTCTTTCTAGATTTATACGTGGACTGTCAACTGCACTTCTTAAGTAAATATTTGATAATATATTATGCGAGCGCTTGAACTGAAATATTTCTCGACGGTATGTGAAGTCAAGGTTAGTTACAAACAATTGTTTAAAGCTCTTTAATGATTACCTGCTGACGTTTCTCTGATGAGTGTAACCGTTGAACACGTTTTCAATTGCAATTAAGTGCCAAATTTATGATTTGTTTTTCTTTCTATCCAAATTTACCGAAAAATCACCGTATGTTTAATATTGATATATTTTTTTAACACGTTACATTTGACTAGAAATATTTTACGATACGACTATAAATACTATACAACCTCGCCTAAGGCTCTAGACAAACGGACTGCATTTGAACTGTAAATTTTGAAACTGTATACTGCAATTAAACTGCCTCCTGCTCTTATTTTTACTAAACTATATTCTAACAGCAGATTGTCCGTATTATTTATTTAATATTTTCTTGTTTTGTTAAATAATAATACATGATTTCAATATTTGTAAATGTGAGAGTACCACGTATCTATCCACATAATTATGTACTTATCTACTAAAATGCTTAATTTGAAATACTTTTATTCTATCTTAGTATAGTATGTTATTTTTTTATTCTAGGTACAGACGCCAGCACATCAAGTTACCCCAATGTGTCAAATTTTCCCAATTGAATACGAACCTTATGTTTGTCATAAAGTTAAGGAACGTTCAAAGAAATTTGACACATTGGGGTAACTTGATGTGCTGGCGTCTGTACATCGTATTCACATATAATGTATTTTTTATTGTATGCAATCCAAATTATTGTCAAAACTATTTTAAAGGAGTAAGGAGTTTTTTGCCAATTCTTTTCCATACGAAACTACTTTTTGGAAGGGTCAACTAGAATCATTATATTTTATTTAACTTGTAAGTTTAACAGTCAAAAGTGCCTTTTTAATAGCCTAATTGAAATACGATTTGACTTTGACTTTATTGCACTTAAAAAGGAGTCCGTCTGACGGTTTCCAAAAAGTTAGTTAAAATTGTTGTAATAAATGACATTTTTCTGTTCTTTTACAGGTCACCCGAGTGGCGATTCATACCTGAATCTGAAAAGGAGGAGATGGGGCTTACATTCGACGATGACGGTGAATTTTGGATGTCCTTCAAGGACTTTGTGAACCACTTTTCGCGGTATGTACGCTTTTTACAAAGAAGTTTGTGTGTATAGAAGTGTTTTAAGCAGTGATGGCCTAGTGGTGTGGCAGCGGTAGCCGGTGACCCTGAGTTCGAACCCGCATTTATTTATTTTATAAACTACAATTTTCTAAAAATAAAACAAGGTACATAATTAGACCTGGGGTCTGTCTTAGCATGCCATCGCCAGGGATTTGATCAACGCTCTATTTAGAGTTAAATTATAGTTGAGTTCCGTTTTTACTTAGGTATCCTGTTTAATAAATTGGGTATTGTAAAAGAAGCGGTTCGCCTGCGATAGAAATTATTTTTGCGTGGCACTTAAAAAGATCTTGTTTTGGCTTGTTTTGATGTGCTTATTGTTTAATTATCACTGGCCTCAAAAACGGTCAAGGAAAACATCGTGAGGAAACCAATCTGGGTGATATTTCTCGACAGCATGTGAAGCCAAGTAAGAAGCTCATGGGTGGTATAAAAACTAGTAACTAACTACTTACACGAGAAGAAGAAAATTTGGAAGTGACGTCACAAGCTCCACTCTAGCTATGCTATTCTGTAAATGGTAAATCACTTCGAAAGTAATTTCGCAAATCATCTCGAAAGTCATGCTTACTACGCTTCTCATGTCGCCTTTACAAGTTTCGGTATTCACATGTCAACGTCTAAATACTCACCCGATTTAGTTCGTCTCACTTTGATCACCACTTGGTGGTGCCAGTGTCGATATCACTCCATTTAACAATAGGATATTTTAATTTCACGCGATTTTACTGTGGATTCAAAAGTGATTTCGCAAATAAACTTTTCAGAATAGCATTGCTGTATCTTTTCAATACTTTATTGATTTGACGGAGCAAAAAATACTTGTCCAATATTTTTGCTAGCAACTGAGGCTACCCGATACTCAAATTTTCCCAAATAAACATAAACCTTATTCTATTTGTAATAACTTTGAAAAACTATCAAAGAAATGAATGTACTACGTACAGATACTTCTTACTTACTATTTGATTTTTTTAACACTTATCCGCATAAAGACTAAAATGTTATCTTGATATTATTAATTTTACAAATTCCTCCTGTTGGTTTCAGAGTGGAGATCTGTAACTTGAACCCGGACTCGTTGGACCCTGAGGAGTGTCCGGAGGGATGCACAAAGAAGTGGGAGATGTCTGTCTTTGAGGGAGAGTGGGTTAGAGGTAAAATTAGCATTAAATACACTATACTCCATTTACTAATAGCATTAGACAAAAGTTAAAAAAGGTTATTTTTAATGCCCACTTTGCGACGAAAGTAGAATAAAGCGCAATACACACTGAGCCCGCCGCCGGGCCGCCGACCCTTATCGGCAACATTTTGTCGTCCGGCTAGTTGGCGGCTTCACTTATTGCAAGTCGGAAAATTTTGTCGGCGGATCGAGATGAGAATTTATTTGGCAGATAGTGATTGCCACGTGTCGATTTGCCGGCAACTGAGCAAGCCGCCAACATGGCGGGCAACACGCGCGGGCGCATGTTGCCGACATGATTCTTTTCATTTAGGCCGCCGGGTTGTGTCGGCAGGCTGTATTATGCGCCGAATTTACTATAATCTATTTACACAGCAGCTGTCCCACTTAGTTGTAGGGAACCATTGCAATAATTTATTTTAAGAAATTATGTAGAATTCATTTTAAATAAAATAATAATAATACCAGCCTGTTACGGTCCCACTGCAGGGCAAAGGCCTGTTCTCATACAGAGAAGGCTGGAGCATTGATCATCACGCTTGCTCAAGGCGGATTGGCGATTTCAAATTTATATTAACTATAAAGTCCAGGTTTCCTCACGATGTTTTCCTTCGAATTCATATATCCTTTATACATTTTAGTTAAAATTACAGTGTCAATGTTATAACCTAAAAGAAGCAGGGATGAACAATACATGGAATGTATTTCGTTCCACTTTTATTCTTCTAAAAAGTAAAACTATTAATTTAAATTGTTCTGCATTCCTGCTTCTACGAGCTTCTTTTTTCTAATACTATAATAATTATTATAATTAATATTATAAACGAGTTAGACTCCTTTCTGCAGGATTGGCCAAAAGTGGCTGAAGAATGGAAGGGAGGCCTTTGCCCTCCAGTGGGACACCACAGGCTTAAAATAATAATAAAATTAATTATAAATGGACTATAGTACTTGCAGTATGAAGGAAAGCCTCTTGTCATATCAAATAACAAACCTTAAACATGTCATTTATCTTGATTTCCAGGCGTTACGGCCGGCGGTTGCAGGAACTTCTTGGAAACATTCTGGAAGAACCCGCAGTACACCGTCACGTTGAAGGACGTCGATGAAGGAGACGACGAGAATAAGTGTACCGTAAGTATTTTTTTCGTTTTGGCCTCAACAAGCACATCGTGAATATACAGGGTGTAAAAAGACCCTTAACGTAAACGAAAACTACATATTCTACCCATCACTGGGATAGTTTTTTTCTTCTAGAACATACCTGGGAATTCACTGGTTTTGGAGATATTGAAGGTCAAAGTGCAATTAGTAAACTTTCTTCCGAACAAACATTATCAAAATTATCGATTTCTCAAAACAAATTACGCATTTGAAGTTACAAAAATGCTATGGATACTAAACAAGCGGGCCGGTCGTATCAACGACCAAGCGCGTGTGGCCATACGCTCAGCTGATCGAAAGTTGCGTTGTCACGCTATGCAATGCGCGCAATAAAAAGCATCTCTTTTTTACAGATGAAAAAAAATGTATTTTCCCAGCCATATTTTTTGGTCAAAGTTACTTAATTGTATATACACAATGTGTGGTTATCGGCTATGTGATCGGTCTTTTTACACCCTGTATAACATTCTACAACTTTCACACAACGCCATCTAGTTCCAAGTTATGCAGAGGTTGTGCTATGGGTACCCCAGACAAATGAATGTGTGATGAGCATGATCGTTTATTCTGTGTTTGGGTGTAAGTTATCTATAATATGTATTTATTTAGAAATATGTAGGTAAGCATATATGTTTATCAGTTGTTTAGTACCCAAATCAAATCAAATCAAATCATCATTTATATTGCTAACATACTACCCATAACACAAGCTCTGCTTAGCTTGCTTGGCCTTATGTGAAAAATGTGGAATGTTTCAAAATCAAAAGTCTTTATTCAAACTAGGCTGAGAATCAGCACTTTTTGAACGTCAAAAAAAACACATAAAGACAGTCCCCCAAAAACAGCCCACCCTTCGCCATTTCCTAGTGTTTTTGCTGGGAAGAAGAAGTGGCGGAACAAACTCCCCAGCAACACAACGTTTATTTATTTACATATCTCTTGCTCTGTAAGTACACCCTTACACCCCTGAATGCCGGGGTGTATGACTATCATTACAGCATAGGTTTTGGAATTTGAAAAAAGAACTGTCATACTCATACTGCACGAAGAATATTTTTAAAAAGTTAATTTTTTTTTTCTCGGTATCGATTAATTACTCGAATCGGAATCTAGACAATTTATTTTATAAAGATTTTAATTAAATACACATTTTTTTCTTCTTAATAAATGTTCATTGAAACCTGCTGTCTTGTTGTTTACTTACCTCACAATCGATATGTAAAGCAGAGTATTTATCTCGGGCGTAAGCATCAATTGCATACTCGGGTTAATTAGCGCCTTCGCTTCGCTCAGGCGCCAAAAACCTCGTATGCAATTGATGTCATACAGCCCTTGGTTAATAATCTACTATTAACTGAGTTAAAAATAATATTAATCTTGTTCGCAGATCATAGTAGCCTTGATGCAGAAGAACAGGCGCTCACAACGTCACCAGGGCCTGGAGTGTCTGACGATAGGCTTCGCCGTGTACCGTCTGCCGGACTACGGACACGTGCCCAAGCCGCTCGACATCAACTTCTTCAAATACAACGCGTCTGTTGGACGCAGTCAGGCTTTCATTAACTTGAGGGAAGTCAGCGCTAGGTAAGATATAAATTGAAATCTTACTCTTTACTAATATTATAAACGCGTGTAGGCAACTGTACACTTTATTAAAATTATTAACATATTATATTTATCTATATCATACTTTAAACTAACATATACAAACACAGAGTCAGGATCACACCTCGACGCAGAGCGCATGCTTGTCGCTTCGATCTTATAAACACGCGGTATCGCGATTTAGTTTGTTGTTCCTATGTTAGTCTTAACTATACTTCATCCGTCTATCATTCTTCTACTTTCATCCTTCCACTACTCTACGCTGTGCTTGAGCTTGTGCTTGTGAACTTTGTACCTATTGTGCCTTCTGAACTAAGTGTTAACCGTGTAAGGACTTGTGGACAATAAATCCTCTTCAACGTGAGTTATTTATTTATTCATACCACACTCCATACCACGTAACTATACGCGAAAGGTAAGTATGGATGTTTGTAACTCTTTTACGCAAAGACTACTGAATGGATTTTTTTACAATAACACAGCTTATACATCAGAATAACACATAGGCAATAATGTATAAAGATATTGTGTGAATTGTCCAAAATTGATGGATGTAATAACAACAATTGAAAAGAGTATGCTTAGATTTGGTCACGTTGAAAGGATGGATGAAAGGCGACTAACGAAAGGTATTTACAAGGCAGATGTAAGTGGGAACGCCGGGAGGGGACGCCCTAGAAGGACATACATAGACCTTATTGGTGAGGTTCTTCAGAAAGGTCAGGTGCGTAGTACTCGCAACCGGCGTGTGTGTACGACAACATGTATGAATGTAAACGAAGCAAAAGAAGTACGTAAGAATCGTAGCGCTCTGTAGTTTCTGCCTACCCTCATGGGAAAAAGGCGTGAGTTTATGTATGTATGTATGTCCAAAATTATAACTACAAACTGTCAAGTAAGTAGACAGAAAATTATTCGTATGTGGCGTGACAGATGTCGCTAGAATCTCTTTTATAGTATAAAAAATAAAAATACTTAGGAAACACGATGTAGGCGCATAAGAACCGCAATTCGAACAACACGTCACACATGCGCTCTGCCCGCTAAGGCGCGCGAAGACGAACGAACATTTTAATACCGAGAAACTCTTGCTCCGTCTACACTTGCTTACTCCCACTAAAATCTGTGTTAGTCATTGTTCAACCCAGTTATCATTGTTGGAACGAAGTTCCTTATCGCGCGTTGTGAAAGGGGGCTAGACGGAAAAAAATCTTACGAAAAGTTGATACGACACTTTTTGCTATAGTAAGCTATTGTAAGCTGTGCGTCGTCGCATGTTCGCAGGGAGAGGGAGAGGGAGGGGGAGATATGGGGAGGGTTGGGGGAAGATGGAGGGGGAGGGGGAGAGAGAGAAGATTGAATAGTTCACTAATCAATCGAAGGGAACTTCGTTCCATCCGGGTGTCCCTTGACACCTCTCAAGTTTTTTTGTTGATTCTACTGCTGTACTGCCAATTTCTTATATTTATTATACTTATACTTATCCGTTTACTAATGATAATGTTACTGTCAAACTTCAGGTTCAAGCTAGACCCGGGCAGCTACGTGATCGTGCCGTCCACGTTCGACCCCGATGAAGAAGGAGAGTTCTTAGTCAGAGTCTTCTCTGAGAAGAGTAACAATATGGCGTAAGTATTATTATATTAGACACAAAACCGCGATGCTATAATATAATTAGTCCATCAGTTAGTACACAAACATTTTTTTTCTTTTTCAAATTGATGGAAAACTGCTCAGATTAAACGCATTAAAGTTGAGGAGAGGGGGCTTGTAACGTCATTATCTAGTATAAAGTGTGCTGGCTAGTGTCATGCGACATTTTGAATCGATGTATTGCCGTTATTTTTTTATAACGTGAAAAAGAAATATGTGTCGAATATTTTCTTGTAATCTAGATGAGGGACTAAAACCTAAAATTTTGTCAGTAGCCCATTGCTGCGATACGATTTCGTCCGGTAAAGCTTTGGTTCAGGTGACCATTCCTCGCAGGTATTTGCGATGTGTGAGTTTTTCGCAATTATTTGTGGGAGCCCTAAATTGCAACCTTGCTGGCCTAGTGGTTAACCCCCGGGTCGGGCGAAGTATTATTGAGTTTTTCAACAAAATACAAGTGTCCACGTTTGCGCAGCGCCTAAGCCTCAAAAACTCGCCCTTCAACACTTCCTGTTGTTTTTGCTGGAAAGTAGAAATTCCGCAATTTTTTATTATTTATATATGCAGTATGCACGGACAAACCTCGTAGTCCTGTTAGGAATATTATTTAAAGTAAACGTTTTGTTTTACAGAGAGAATGACGAAGATATTGGCATGGGAGAGGTCGACGATCGGGTGAGTGAACAAAACATTATCAAGATTTAAAAACAAAAGCGAAGGGGTGCGGACCTTTCAGTTCGAACTGGGCCACCGGCCACCGGTCCAGGCTTAATTGCTAGTCAGATTTCTGACTCGCAAATAAGCTTTCATTTCTAAAATAAACTAAGTGAAGTAACTCCTCTTAACATTAGCTATCTGCCAGTAAAAGTCTCGTTAAAATCTGTCCCGCCATTAAGATTGCCTCAAATAAAAATTCTAAAATTTATAATGTTGGTATGAGAGCCATTATTGTGTTCACGTTATCATAATCCTCAGGTTATTACACCTAATTACACCTAAAATTTGAATCCATTTTTCATTTTCATAACTTCCACCCTAGGTCAAAGAAATTGCTCCTAACCCCGAGCCAGCCGACCCTGTACGCGACTTCTTCAACCGTCTGGCCGGAGACGATGGGGAGGTTGACTGGCAGGAACTCAAGGAGATCCTAGACTACGCCATGAGGGAGGGTAAGTTACTGTCATTACTATAATAATATAGTAATTTCGTTAAAATACGACACTTGACAGCTGTCATAAGAATGAATGTCTCATTATTTTGACAGCTGTCAAAACTGTGACACACTGAGGTGGCACAATTATAATTTACTAATCAATGATAGAAATCGATATACCATAGCCAACTTTACTGAATCGATTTTTTTTTCTATAGGATTTATTTATAAATTTATTTTTAATTTGTTTAATTAACGCAGTCCTCACGGATAGACTAAAACATCAATTGTGTTAACCAAAATACATACAGAATTATGCTTGGAGTGAACCAATTTTTTTTTAACTCCATTTAATGCCAAAAATAATATTACGTAATATTAGTCATCATCATCTGCCTAGCCTTTTCCCAACTATGTTGGGGTCGGCTTCCAGTTTTAACCGGATGCAGCTGAATACCAGTGTTTTACATGGAGCGACTGCCTGTCTGACCTCCACAACCCAGTAACTGGGTAACATGATACCCCTTGGTTAAACTGGCAATAGCAAGCAATAGTGAAGACAAACTGTTTTAATCACAGTGCGATTAAATATGAACAGACTATAATAGGCAGGCCGATATTATATAATAATATTATCTGTAATTTTATCATATACTGTTCTAAAATGCCCATTTTTGAGCTTCTCAATGTGATAACGCTTTGTGTCAAGTTAAACGCAGCTTTCGTTTCGTTACGCTTACCGCGCCAAGGTATAGTATAATGTAAGTATTAATAACTATAGCATTTTTTGTAGACCTTTTTGTCTAATTTCTAGGTTTTTTTTACTTATGTCATGTAGTTTTAGATTTTTTTTATTATTATATTTTCGGGTACGGTAAACCGCATCTCAGTAATAACGTAATTAGTAAGTATAAGCTACCATACTAAGCCACGGTCAAAGCGTTGCTACTGACGTGCAGTCTCCTGTACCTGTTTTATTTATATTTTTATTTAATTTCAATATTTATTTTCTTGTATAAATTTACTTAAAACAAGAGTGCGCTTTTTTATGTAGATAGATGATAATAATTATTTTTTATTGTGTTATAAGTTTTTATGTATGTATTTTTTGCATTATATGTATTGTTAATTCTCAGACTCGTTGGTCAGGTAGTCGTAAACACTACTGTTGAGCGTCCTGGGTTCGATTCGCAGGTCAGCAAAATTATTTAGTTTTATCGTCATATTTTTTTATAAATCTGAAATTGGGTTTTATGATTGCCATAGACGTCATAATATTTAAGTCCTATGTAATTGGAGGCGATCCAATTACATAGGACTTAAATATTATGACGAGACGAGATGTAGGCGTACTCTACTCTAGTATATCTCTGCTTGATCCAAACCAGATTTTATGTTAGGTATGTATAATATATTATCTTACTGTTAATAAGGGAATTCAATAAATTACATTTTATACATAATGGAGCTAGTAGATTAAATATGTAATTATTATTAGATAGGTCACATTAATTTAAGTTTTATGTTTAGTTTATTAAATTGATTATTGATAACTGCTTATCCATAAAATAGGTATGTATATTTTTATAACGCCCAGATTTTAGAAATTAAACGTGAAATCAACCTATGTTAAATGATGTGATTGAATGTTCGTAATCAATTACGAACAGCCAACCCATTCTAACAGTCCGTCGACTGTTATAATTGGTGGTTAAACAAGCGTATTATATGGATAATCTCTAAAAAAAATATATGTAATATTGTCCGACAAACATCTTTATGAATGACGGCGCCATTTTGTAAAACAAAGACATCCAAAAGCGGTCTTCTCGTGCCACATTTCATCTACTCCGCCTCGTTCATTACGATCCGTGTCGCACTGTACATACACTCCATACATCTCCGCCTCCCCAACAGAGCTAGCCATGCGTCACGGCGCCGCGTACGACGGCGGAGGGGGCCCCCGGGGGGTCCAGCCCGGCCCCGCGGGGGGCGGCACCCCGGGGGGCGAGCCCAGCTGTCTGGAGCAGCTGCTGTGTGCGCTCTGCACGCCCATCTGCAAGGAGGTCGGGATTGACCTGCAGCAGATGCAGGCGCAGAACAACCAGGAGTCTGTACATCTGACGCAGCCGCAACCGACTACAGGTATAGAGACATGCATGGGGAAAGTTATGGGCTTTATTGGGCATTATTTTGATCCAGTGACTCTGGAACTTGTTTGCTCATAGGGAATATGTATAGTTGTATACCATATTTTATTTTTCACCAAAATCTAAAGTAAAGTTCTCTACTAGAGTTTTATTCAGTTACGGTCGCGGCCATGATGTGACGTCATTATCCCATAAATGGCGTTTGTTCTCTTTTTAAGACTCAAATAAAAAAATATAAGTTGGTTAGAGTTTAATACGTATGCTAAGAACATACAGAATAAAAATGTTGAATTACTTGGAAATTTCCATCAAATCCAGTGGACACTGGATTTAGATTGAACAACTATCGTCTTACGCTGGATATTAATAATCTATCTCGGTTGCTATCTTGATCCCGATCTTTGTCTGTAACCAATCAACGACCGAATTCGCCTATCCGAGTCTTAAAGATGTCCAATCAGAAGCAGCCGTCAAAAACAAAGGATCGGGATTTGGATTGAGATAGAATATTAATATCGGGCGTTAGTTTCACTAGATTCCATCGATGATATCAGAGACTGAATCAATGTAAATCAGGTTTTACCACAAATTACTAAAAGGCACAAAAGCAAAAAAAATATCAAAATCATGACAAGTAATTTGATTGGCTGTTTCAATCCGCAAATCATGAGTTCTTCAATCTGTTTGAGCAGGATTTCGGTTATAGTCATTGCCACACTAAAGATATGCTCAATTTTATTTTTTATGCAGTTTTTTCGTATGGGCGATACACCAGTGTAGCTAATTTGCAATTTAATTGCTCAGTAGTAGATTGTATGTTTATATGTTATTGAAAAAGTTACCGGACTACATTATTTCAAATCATTAATACAATTACATTATATTACGTTTCCAGAAAACTAATCTAGCGGGATATGTTAGCGCTTTTACTTTAATTAATTAACTAGCTGTAGTGGGGCTATAATTTTTGGGCACTTAACAAGGGAGGGAGCAATGCATATTTCTAGAATCATATGTAATCTGGCAAAAGAAGTATGCACACATTTCTAAGAGGTTGCTCTTATAGCTCTAATACTGGGACCAACTTTAAATAAACGGGATCTTGTTACTGATTTGTATTTGATTCAAATGGCAAGTTTTCAGTATACAGGATGTTTTTGAAATCATAGGCAAAATTTTCACTGGCTGTTTTAACCATGAATATGAACAATTTCATTATGGGACCAACCCGGAAATCGCGAACAGCAAAAACACCCTGTATATGGGGACCTTGAGGGCATTTTAAATTACTAAGGGCTCGTTTTTCTACAGTAGGAAAAGTTTAAATATATGACAGTTTGACATATTGTTTTTATACAATAGCTGTCAAACCGCCATTATTATTCCATAGATAAAACGTACTCCTGTTATTTTACTAATGCTTGTAAGATTCTTTTCAGGTTGCCAGCGACAAGGATGCATGCACCGCTTTACTTTGATAATGTCACTTTTTTTTATCGAAATGGAGGGCACAATTTAAAATGTCTGTTTTTGTTATTGAATGTAAATATAATTTTTTCCCCATTTTGTTTTTATCATTTATATTTTTCAGGTGACCACGGACACAACTTTTTTTATTTTATTTTATTTTTGTTCTGTCAAATGTCAATGTAAAATAATGCGTAATATTGTCTTGTCTATGGATCTATAAGAAATATTTTGCATTATTTCCGCTTAACGCCACTAACATTAGAAAATGTAGAAATTTTCAAAAATTTCTATGTTTTTGGAAATTTGTACGTTTTCACGCTTTACGCATGTTATCGTCAAAACGGAAGTGAACGAAAATGGGCATTTTAAATTTATTTTTTATTTATTTTAATGTTATAATCATTGTACGTAGTTAAGTCACCTCCATTTCCATAAAACTATTGTTAAGTTTTATTTTACGATGTGGTATTGAATTCAAATGTTATGGATGGAATATTATTTTTGGTATGAGAATACTCACATTGTGATCAGTATTGTAAGGTTGTTTTTATGCCACAGTTGATTGTAACTGTAACAACCTATGTTCTGTCAGTATGGGTCCTCACAATATAATGTCTAAATATTAGACCAAGATAATGTCTAGACTTTAAAAGAAACTGACTTCTCAATTTCTTACGGTGTTTCTTCTCAAAATTATCATACAGTGAAATACTAACTTCTATTGTTTAAAAATATTTATTTAGCTTGTTTCACGACGACCAAAGGTCTATGTTTAACAATTTACAGAAAGGAGTAAACTATCATCTGTAACTAAACTCTTTTGTTTATTCGATTGTCGGACTTCTAAGGCACTAACTAACGTCTGTCAAAGATCAACAAATGATAGCCGGGACCAACAGCTTAACACTTTAAGCGCTTGGCTAAATATTACTAGTTGCCGTGCCCCTAGCGCCGGGCCAAAATTGATACAAATCAATAAAATAATACCTACAGTAAATAAGGAGAAACAATCGTTGTATCGATTTTTAGTTTTTGTTACATAAATAATATCCTCAATTCGATAATGGTTTTAGTTGTACCACACAGTCAGTATTTTGAAAATAAAACGAAAAAATCTTGCATATTCTCTGTCGCAGAAATACGACACGAGCGGTAGGGACACGGAAATATGTGTCGCATATTTGCGACACAAGCCGTTAAAAGGTAATGAGCTTTCCGAGGCACGGAGGTTATTGATATGTAATGAATAGTCACCCACCCACAGATCGACCTCGGCAAGAGTCACTTTACTCTTACAACTCACCATAATTTTAAACTCAGTACCACATCTCACAGGCTTCGATAAATCCAGCATTCATGTTCTAACCTGACTATAATGTTACAGAGCTGAAGGGCCAGGGTTTCTCCAAGGAAGTTTGCCGCAGCATGATCGCGATGCTAGACAAGGATGGCTCGGGAGGTCTCGGCTTTGAAGAATTCAAGGGCCTGTGGATCGATCTGCGGAATTGGAGGGTGAGTGTTGAATTATATTCTCATTATAGAACATGTTGGTGTGGGCACGATGGGCATGCCCTCAACCTCTATTTGACATCTATAGGATAAAAAATACATAAACAAAAGTCCGCTAATGTTTAAAAAAAACAAATCAAATAAAATCTGAAAAAGAAATGAAACAGATAACTAATATACAATGTAAATGAAGTAAAATGAAATGATATATAATAATGTTACAATTGAAATTTTTAAAGTTATAAAAGTAAGTAAGTGAAGTAAGTTGAGTTGAGTTGAGTTGTTGTTGTTTGTAGTTGTTGTTGTTGTAAGTTTCAATACATTTGAATAAATTTTGATCTGTTTTAAATGTTAAATTTTATGTTATTTTAATTTAATTTATTTGCAATTTGTTATGTTTTAAATTTTCAACACAATGTTAATATTGTTACGAAATAAACTACTTACGACTTACATATGTGTGGTGTGGTGTGCGTCTGAAGGTTGCACCAAATCTACAATAAAATGTTCTGCATTCCGCCGAGCCTCTTTTTACTACTGCTATTATAAATGGAGTATAGTTGACTATTCTTCTTTGTTATAATAAACCTGTTATGTTTCGTTTGCAGGCCGTGTTCCGTCTATACGACAGCGAGGGTCGCGGCGCGATCCCGGCGCACAACTTGCGCGACGCGCTGCACTCGGCCGGCTACACTGTCAACGCACACGTGCTCAACGTACTCGCTCACAGGTAAAACCTTACTAATATTATTAACACGAAAGTTTGTGAGTATGGATAGATGGATGGATGGATTGATGGATAGATTGATTGATGAATTGATGGATTGATGGATTGATGGATGGATGTTTTGTTTGTTTGTTACTCTTTCACATTCAAACTACTGAATGGATTTTTATAAAATTTGGTATGGAGTTAGCTGACACCCTGGATTAACACATAGGTTACTTTTTGTCCCTGTATTCCCACGGGAACGAGACCTACGCGGGTGAAACCGCGGGACGTCTGCTAGTAATCCATACATGTTAAAATTTGAAATTCCCGCCTTTATGTTCCTTATTCCTGTTTTATAATATCTGTGCAAAACTTATTTCGCCAATTCTATCCGCTTCTCCTGTCTAAACCGATGTGCTGTGTAATAACTAAACAAATTAGTTTCGTATGGCGAAGAATGGACAAGAAACTCAATACATATTCTAATGAGATTTTAAAATAGTTGTATGTTAAAGTCAATATTGTAGTTAGGCAGTGAACACATACAGCTTTTTTTGCATTCTCAGTTTTATTTTCAATATTTTTGTTACCAATTTTCTTTCTTTCTTAAGGTAAAGAACAAATGACAAACATTCTCACTTCAATCATATGTTTTCGTGTCCATAGATACGGTTCCTCAGATGGCTACATTCAGTTTGACGACTTCATTATGTGCTCGGTGCGACTCAAGACCATGATCGGTGAGTTTAACACTACTTTAATCTTAAATAAACTTTAGTTAATTTAGCCAGTGTATCTAGAAATTGATATGAGTAGATAGACAATATGAAAGTGAATTTTAGAATAAATAGCTAACTATTGGTAAAAAGTAGTGAAAAACTGGGTACAGATCGCGGTACGTAAGTTGAACCGTTTGCCTTCAATGCGTAAACAGATTTCGCGGCCTTCAATTGAAATGACGTAAGCCGCGTAACCATAGCAACGACCGCCATTTTATTTTAACAATGTGCCGCGTAGGTACTTTACATGTTTACCTAGTTTTTCTGAAAAATGGAACTGTTGAACATGTTTTAATTATCGAATTACAGTCAAATTATGTTTTTTTTTCTATTTAGCCAAGTTTTGTTTATTATGTTTGTAACTTCTCGCAATGTCTTGGCTGCATGTTCAATTTCTATTTGTGCTTTTTTTACTTGCCTAGAAATACAGACCAAAGAGAAATTACTGCAACCTCTCCTTAAGTACAAATTAAACAAACTGCATAATATTTTAAATCAGAATAAAATATTTTGTGCTATCACTAGATTGAATGATGAAATTAGTATATTGCTTACCTACTTAGCGTGGTAGTTAATTTATGTGATTGTTTTATATTCCCATTTTTTTTAATATTAATACAGCTATGTAAGTACGGTTTTAAGTCGTAGTTTTGACTTAAGATTCTTTCGTGGGTCTTTAATAGGTCATATGAAACAAAGTTGTGCAGTCAACATCGGAGTTTAATCGACTAATAATAAATAGCAAAACTTCTATAAACGTGTCTTGCGCTCCAAGGGCGCGCGGACTGGAGCTGTGAGTGACTATCAGAATTAATTCGCCTTAAGTCCAAAAAATAAAAGCTTGTGTTAAGTATAATAATAAATAAATATTCCACAACTTTTTCACACAACGCCATTTAGTCCCAAATTTAGCTTGAGAGCTTGTGTTATGGGTACTAAACAGCTAATAAACATACTATATATTTCTAAATACATACATATTATAGATAAATTACACCCAGACACAGAACAAATGTTTGTGTGATGAGATGGTTCGATTATCGAACCCACGACCTCCGGCATAGCATTCAGGGTCACTAACTACTAGACCAACAGGTCACTTATGATGATTATTATCTGAATGAATGGTCCCATTAACCGCCTAAGTCGGATTTATGCGACAGCTATTGACGGGTCCATACCACCCAAGGCGTATTTATACAACCAAAAAATCCTGTTCATCCAATAATGATTTCTTGGTTCTACTTTACATTCTACCCAAAAATAGGCATAATTCGGCACCATGATAAATGTTTGACGATTTATAAGTTTTGAAGATATAAAATCAGTCGTTTAAAAGTATATTTCGAATACATTGTGTAGACCCACCTTTGTGAAACGACTTAGATGCCATGGTTGTTTGTTTTGTCTATAAGCCCTTGTTGCCCGAGATACATAAATAAATCTAACAGACTTCACCCAAGATGTTGACTGCCCAACCTCAATACGTGTATATAACAAAGTTATTACAATAAATAATAACTATAACAGCGAACAACGAGCCGCTCGAGATACTAGAGCGCGAGCTGCAATGGAACAAGTGAGCGGCGCAGACGACGCCACGCGCCACGTAATATACTTTACATACAGGAATTATGTCACTGTATCGCTGACTCACCTACCATGGACTGTGGCGGGAATGTTGCTAGAGTTAAAAAAAACAAATGTTGCAAGGTCAAAAAGTTATAAAAGAAATAAAGTTAGAATATACACTAGAAAACAAAATAAAATATCCTAAATAAAAAAAAGGCACAATATTTACCCAAGAAATAAAAATATGGCGTCAATAGTTGACCTGTAAGGTAGATTACCATTGAATAGATGACTCTTTATTGTATACCATGATAACAGAAATAATAATTAAGAGCTACATAGGGTTTTACAATATGCGGCCTTATCGCTAAAAGCGATCTCTTACAGACAACATTTGGATGGACTTGATTCAAATGGGAAAAGTTGTATGAGCAATTTCTGTCATTTCTAGTACGTATACTTTAAAGGGAATGGTATAACTCCCTACATAAAACAAGACGGATATGCCTTTTTTTCGCTGTCTGTTAATGCCGTTCAGGGTGCCTCTAAAAGTTATGGAGGGTCACCTAGGAATGATTCGAATATGCAACATAATGGTTAAGCTTCCTGCCTTCATTGTACCGTCCCAAAAAGCGACATCTCGGGTTCGAACCTGTGACCTTTGATGATGGAAAAGAAATCTACGAGTGTCTAAAATACAAGACATTTCCCGCATTTTCTTTTCTAGTTGTTGAAAGCTAGACATGTTACTTACTTAGGCATAAAAAATGTCAAACTTTCACTTCTAGGTTGATAATCCACTGTATAATCAATTGATATCTATTAATCAAATGATAGGCATAGCTTTTTGACCTAAAATACAACAGAATTCAAAATATTCAATTTTATAACATTTCCTACACAATCTGCGCACTTGTAATTATTGTTTGCGATAGTACTTTAGAAAATTAAAATTGAAATTGTTTTATCTATAAAATGCCATTAATTTATAGCAGTCAGCTCATGAAATATTTTTCAAACAGGACACAAAACTATTCGCAGACAGTAACCTCTCCACTTCTTTTGGACATTTTACAAGTATCTAGTTTTTTTTTAAAGATTTCAGATCCATAATTAAAATTTCCATTTTCAACTATACCGTGTAAAATGTCCGACGCACTAAAAACGCTTACTAACTGTTAACTTTCGCGCCAAAATTGACAATAATACTTATAGAAACAATTTGTTTTACAGATACGTTCAAAGGGAGGTCATCAGGCGGGGAATACGCCACATTCTCCCTAGAAGAATGGCTGAATCGCACAGTCTACTCATAAACGTCAAGCCTAAACATGCCTTATTGTTATATTCTAAGGCCTATTTACGCAAAATGTAAATTGAAAAATCCTACTAAATGTTGCCGTCATTTTATAAGAATTGTTACACTTTCCTGCATAAAAAAATAAGATGTTATTTAAAATTTATAGTGAGTACAATTTTTTGCAATTAAGTGTATGTGAGATTCATACGTCTAAGTCACAAAATATATTTTACTAATTAAGATTAAACTTATGGTGACTTAATATTCACTCATACGGGTAATTTATCTGTGTAATTGACTAAAATAACTAAAAAAAAATATACATATTTTTGTATTTCGCTCACTGTTTTGTGCTAAATGTTATGAATAGTCAATTCATATATTGCAAAATAGTTTTTAATTTAAACAGTATTTCTTTATCCACCGATTGTCCATTCCAATGTGCTAGAGCGTTTTGTCTATGGATCATCTATGGTCAAAACGTCCGTGTTTAGTTCTGTGCGATTAGCTATTCACAGCTTTTATACGTGAAAATTAATATCTATGTTATATATATTACCATTAATTGCACATCGTTGCATTGACAATGCATTTTTTTTATAATCGCAACACATATATTTATTTTGACATATTTTATGTTTTTTTTTTAAAGATCTGAAATAAAAACATTTATTCATACTTTATTTGTTTAATTTATTTCCTGTCCTGACACACATTTTTGACAGAATTGATATCTAAGCAGTTTGCACAAGACCTTTAATGTAATACCACAGTATAAATTTTCAGCCGTTGGTGTCAGAGTGGAGACAATCTCTTTATTCGCAAATAAAGATTATTTAATTAGATTTGATCTTGATTTTCACTTAATGGTTACTTTTACACTAATAACTGCGTTGCCCATTATTGATCGAGTTTATTTTAATGCGTAGTCTCAGACCTTTTTAAATTCATGTGGTTTGTTATTTACGTGCCTCAATAAAAATGCTGATAAGACCCGATTGTTTTCAAAAATTATAGAGATATTAGAACAAAACCTATTTTTACTTTCAAAACTACAAGTGCTACGATTCTTACATACTTCTTTTAGTTTACATTCATACATGTTGTTGTCATACACAACACGCTGATTGCGAGTACAACGCACCTGACTTTTCTGAAGAACCTCACCAATAAGGATCACACCATCATACACCATATTTTGCATCAAATAAATAATGAACCCGTTATTTTTATATCAAAATAGCGGGACCACTTTTTTGTAAAATATTTTAAAATATTATGGGAGTAGAATTTTACTATGAAAGTATGAAATAAGTAGAAATATTGTGCTAGGTACTAGCAAAGGTCTCGAAGTTTCACCCACGTAGTTCTCGATCCGGTGGGAAATAGGGATAAATAGTAAATATGTTATACATAAACTCACACCTTTTTCACATCGGGGTAGGCAAAAACTACAGAGTGCCATTTATGCTACTTTTCTTACATACTTCTTCCCAACAGTAAAAGAATGTTTCAAATTGGTCCAGTAGGTTCGGAGCCTATTCAATGCAAACACACAAACAGTTCGAATCTTTCCTTTTTATGTCGCCCTCTTGTCATCTTGACGGTTTTTTTTTATATATAGGTAATGGGTCTACTCTTGACCTCAATCTTGTCCTGCGGTCAGAGATGAGGTCGACGATGGAACGAGCTTACCCAAAAAAAAGCCTTTAACTCGCGACTTAAACAGATTGGGGTCATATGAACTCGGAAACACTGATGCAGGCAGGGAATTCCACTCCTTGGCTGTGCGCATAATGAAGGAACAGACAAAGCGCTTCGTGCGAACATCTATTCAATGCACACATTTATTAGTAATCGTAAGCTCCTCACGCTATAAGCACTAGCGCTTGCGACCACTAAATTAGCAAGGCAGCCCCACTCTGTTTTATGCTGTATTTCATGAAAAAGTCAGCCAAATATCTGAAATATCCCATAACAGGATGACTCAGGACCTAGGTTTTTCAGCGATGACAACATTACAGATCGCCAAAACATGGAGCCGTCGAAAACCGAGAAGGATTATTTTGTTGGTTTGAGAAATCCTGTTTTCAGTTCATATCTCAGAAACGGGACGTCCTAGGTCAAAAATAATTAAAATTTGGTATCCCCCTAGCAAAATACACCCCCCGGAGAGAAAAGTACTCTATTTTGTGGGTGGCCTTTGATTGGCCTTGGCCTTGATTTTGACTAATTGGTTATTTTTAGACCACACGAACCCAAGTTTCTTTGGCAGTCTAGACGTTGTCTTGGTCGGGTTATGTGTGAACCATGCTGATCGGTGTCGAGGTACTTCCATGAGCATTTCATAAACTAACTAACTATATGTATATTAAATACCTATTTACTACCTTCCAATGATATTATTTTTTTAAGTTATAGATTATTTTAGAGAGCCAAAATCGCATTGAAAGGGAACGTAGGGCGCTGTCTGTTCGTGCGAATATGGACTTGAAAAGAAACATAGTCTCGTGTAGAGTAAACTAAACATTAAGTCAAAATCAAGGCCAAGGCCAATCAAAGGCCACCCACAAAATAGAGTACCTTACTCTCCGGGGGGTGTGTTTAACTAGGGGGATACCAAATTTTCATTATTTTTGACCTAGGACGTCCCGTTTCAAAGATATGAACTGAAAACAGAATTTCTGAAACCAATGTGAATTGCATTTAAAATTGGTCACAGAGCTTTCGTCCACTCCATATTTTGGCGACCTGTGATGTTGTGATTGCTGGAAAATCGGCTTCCTGGGATATTTCGTTAAGGGATGTTTCAGATAGTTGGCAGACTTTGTCATGAAATACTCATGGAAGTACCTACCTCGACACCGATCAGCATGGTTCACACTGCACACATAACCCGACCAAGACAACGTCTAGACTGCCAAAGAAACTTGGGTTCGTGTGGTCTAAAAGTAACCATTTAGTCAAAATCAAGGCCAAGGCCAATCAAAGGCCACCCACAAAATAGAGTACTTTTCTCTCCGGGGGGTGTATTTTGCTAGGGGGATACCAAATTTTCATTATTTTTGACCTAGGACGTCCCGTTTCAGAGATATGAACTGAAAACAGAATTTCTGAAACCAATGTGAATTGCATTTAAAATTGGTCACAGAGCTTTCGTCCACTCCATATTTTGGCGACCTGTGATGTTGTGATTGCTGGAAAATCGGCTTCCTGGGATATTTCGTTAATTAAGGGATGTTTCAGATAGTTGGCAGACTTTGTCATGAAATACTCATGGAAGTACCTACCTCGACACCGATCAGCATGGTTCACACATAACCCGACCAAGACAACGTCTAGACTGCCAAAGAAACTTGGGTTCGTGTGGTCTAAAAGTAACCATTTAGTCAAAATCAAGGCCAAGGCCAATCAAAGGCCACCCACAAAATAGAGTACTTTTCTCTCCGGGGGGTGTATTTTGCTAGGGGGATACCAAATTTTCATTATTTTTGACCTAGGACGTCCCGTTTCAGAGATATGAACTGAAAACAGGATTTCTGAAACCAATGTGAATTGCATTTAAAATTGGTCACAGAGCTTTCGTCCACTCCATATTTTGGCGACCTGTGATGTTCTGATTGCTGGAAAATCGGCTTCCTGGGATATTTCGTTAATTAAGGGATTTTTCAGATAGTTGGCAGACTTTGTCATGAAATACTCATGGAAGTACCTACCTCGACACCGATCAGCATGGTTCACACTGCACACATAACCCGACCAAGACAACGTCTAGACTGCCAAAGAAACTTGGGTTAGTGTGGTCTAAAAGTAACCATTTAGTCAAAATCAAGGCCAAGGCCAATCAAAGGCCACCCACAAAATAGAGTACTTTTCTCTCCGGGGGGTGTATTTTGCTAGGGGGATACCAAATTTTCATTATTTTTGACCTAGGACGTCCCGTTTCAGAGATATGAACTGAAAACAGGATTTCTGAAACCAATGTGAATTGCATTTAAAATTGGTCACAGAGCTTTCGTCCACTCCATATTTTGGCGACCTGTGATGTTCTGATTGCTGGAAAATCGGCTTCCTGGGATATTTCGTTAATTAAGGGATGTTTCAGATAGTTGGCAGACTTTGTCATGAAATACTCATGGAAGTACCTACCTCGACACCGATCAGCATGGTTCACACATAACCCGACCAAGACAACGTCTAGACTGCCAAAGAAACTTGGGTTCGTGTGGTCTAAAAGTAACCATTTAGTCAAAATCAA
The DNA here is from genome assembly GCA_921972225.1 of Euplexia lucipara. Lineage (NCBI taxonomy): Eukaryota > Metazoa > Arthropoda > Insecta > Lepidoptera > Noctuidae > Euplexia > Euplexia lucipara. Next base: position 9,916,883 of record OV179168.1, on the reverse strand, counting down.
GGCCAAGGCCAATCAAAGGCCACCCACAAAATAGAGTACTTTTCTCTCCGGGGGGTGTGTTTTGCTAGGGGGATACCAAATTTTCATTATTTTTGACCTAGGACGTCCCGTTTCAGAGATATGAACTGAAAACAGGATTTCTGAAACCAATGTGAATTGCATTTAAAATTGGTCACAGAGCTTTCGTCCACTCCATATTTTGGCGACCTGTGATGTTGTGATTGCTGGAAAATCGGCTTCCTGGGATATTTCGTTAAGGGATGTTTCAGATAGTTGGCAGACTTTGTCATGAAATACTCATGGAAGTACCTCGACACCGATCAGCATGGTTCACACATAACCCGACCAAGACAACGTCTAGACTGCCAAAGAAACTTGGGTTCGTGTGGTCTAAAAGTAACCATTTAGTCAAAATCAAGGCCATGGCCAATCAAAGGCCACCCACAAAATAGAGTACTTTTCTCTCCAGGGGGTGTGTTTTGCTAGGGGGATACCAAATTTTCATTATTTTTGACCTAGGACGTCCCGTTTCAGAGATATGAACTGAAAACAGGATTTCTGAAACCAATGTGAATTGCATTTAAAATTGGTCACAGAGCTTTCGTCCACTCCATATTTTGGCGACCTGTGATGTTGTGATTGCTGGAAAATCGGCTTCCTGGGATATTTCGTTAATTAAGGGATGTTTCAGATAGTTGGCAGACTTTGTCATGAAATACTCATGGAAGTACCTACCTCGACACCGATCAGCATGGTTCACACATAACCCGCCCAAGACAACGTCTAGACTGCCAAAGAAACTTGGGTTCGTGTGGTCTAAAAGTAACCATTTAGTCAAAATCAAGGCCAAGGCCAATCAAAGGCCACCCACGAAATAGAGTACTTTTCTCTCCGGGGGGTGTATTTTGCTAGGGGGATACCAAATTTTCATTATTTTTGACCTAGGACGTCCCGTTTCAGAGATATGAACTGAAAACAGGATTTCTGAAACCAATGTGAATTGCATTTAAAATTGGTCACAGAGCTTTCGTCGACTCCATATTTTGGCGACCTGTGATGTTGTGATTGCTGGAAAATCGGCTTCCTGGGATATTTCGTTAAGGGATGTTTCAGATAGTTGGCAGACTTTGTCATGAAATACTCATGGAAGTACCTACCTCGACACCGATCAGCATGGTTCACACATAACCCGACCAAGACAACGTCTAGACTGCCAAAGAAACTTGGGTTCGTGTGGTCTAAAAGTAACCATTTAGTCAAAATCAAGGCCAAGGCCAATCAAAGGCCACCCACAAAATAGAGTACTTTTCTCTCCGGGGGGTGTATTTTGCTAGGGGGATACCAAATTTTCATTATTTTTGACCTAGGACGTCCCGTTTCAGAGATATGAACTGAAAACAGAATTTCTGAAACCAATGTAAATTGCATTTAAAATTGGTCACAGAGCTTTCGTCGACTCCATATTTTGGCGACCTGTGATGTTGTGATTGCTGGGAAATCGGCTTCCTGGGATATTTCGTTAAGGGATGTTTCAGATAGTTGGCAGACTTTGTCATGAAATACTCATGGAAGTACCTCGACACCGATCAGCATGGTTCACACATAACCCGACCAAGACAACGTCTAGACTGCCAAAGAAACTTGGGTTCGTGTGGTCTAAAAGTAACCATTTAGTCAAAATCAAGGCCAAGGCCAATCAAAGGCCACCCACAAAATAGAGTACTTTTCTCTCCGGGGGGTGTGTTTTGCTAGGGGGATACCAAATTTTCATTATTTTTGACCTAGGACGTCCCGTTTCAGAGATATGAACTGAAAACAGGATTTCTGAAACGAATGTGAATTGCATTTAAAATTGGTCACAGAGCTTTCGTCCACTCCATATTTTGGCGACCTGTGATGTTGTGATTGCTGGAAGATCGGCTTCCTGGGATATTTCGTTAATTAAGGGATGTTTCAGATAGTTGGCAGACTTTGTCATGAAATACTCATGGAAGTACCTACCTCGACACCGATCAGCATGGTTCACACATAACCCGACCAAGACAACGTCTAGACTGCCAAAGAAACTTGGGTTCGTGTGGTCTAAAAGTAACCATTTAGTCAAAATCAAGGCCAAGGCCAATCAAAGGCCACCCACAAAATAGAGTACTTTTCTCTCCGGGGGGTGTGTTTTGCTAGGGGGATACCAAATTTTCATTATTTTTGACCTAGGACGTCCCGTTTCAGAGATATGAACTGAAAACAGAATTTCTGAAACCAATGTGAATTGCATTTAAAATTGGTCACAGAGCTTTCGTCGACTCCATATTTTGGCGACCTGTGATGTTGTGATTGCTGGAAAATCGGCTTCCTGGGATATTTCGTTAAGGGATGTTTCAGATAGTTGGCAGACTTTGTCATGAAATACTCATGGAAGTACCTCGACACCGATCAGCATGGTTCACACATAACCCGACCAAGACAACGTCTAGACTGCCAAAGAAACTTGGGTTCGTGTGGTCTAAAAGTAACCATTTAGTCAAAATCAAGGCCAAGGCCAATCAAAGGCCACCCACAAAATAGAGTACTTTTCTCTCCGGGGGGTGTATTTTGCTAGGGGGATACCAAATTTTCATTATTTTTGACCTAGGACGTCCCGTTTCAGAGATATGAACTGAAAACAGGATTTCTGAAACCAATGTGAATTGCATTTAAAATTGGTCACAGAGCTTTCGTCCACTCCATATTTTGGCGACCTGTGATGTTGTGATTGCTGGAAGATCGGCTTCCTGGGATATTTCGTTAATTAAGGGATGTTTCAGATAGTTGGCAGACTTTGTCATGAAATACTCATGGAAGTACCTACCTCGACACCGATCAGCATGGTTCACACATAACCCGACCAAGACAACGTCTAGACTGCCAAAGAAACTTGGGTTCGTGTGGTCTAAAAGTAACCATTTAGTCAAAATCAAGGCCAAGGCCAATCAAAGGCCACCCACAAAATAGAGTACTTTTCTCTCCGGGGGTTGTATTTTGCTAGGGGGATACCAAATCTTCATTATTTTTGACCTAAGACGTCCCGTTTCAGAGATATGAACTGAAAACAGAATTTCTGAAACCAATGTGAATTGCATTTAAAATTGGTCACAGAGCTTTCGTCCACTCCATATTTTGGCGACCTGTGATGTTGTGATTGCTGGAAAATCGGCTTCCTGGGATATTTCGTTAATTAAGGGATGTTTCAGATAGTTGGCAGACTTTGTCATGAAATACTCATGGAAGTACCTACCTCGACACCGATCAGCATGGTTCACACATAACCCGCCCAAGACAACGTCTAGACTGCCAAAGAAACTTGGGTTCGTGTGGTCTAAAAGTAACCATTTAGTCAAAATCAAGGCCAAGGCCAATCAAAGGCCACCCACAAAATAGAGTACTTTTCTCTCCGGGGGGTGTATTTTGCTAGGGGGATACCAAATTTTCATTATTTTTGACCTAGGACGTCCCGTTTCAGAGATATGAACTGAAAACAGGATTTCTGAAACCAATGTGAATTGCATTTAAAATTGGTCACAGAGCTTTCGTCCACTCCATATTTTGGCGACCTGTGATGTTGTGATTGCTGGAAAATCGGCTTCCTGGGATATTTCGTTAATTAAGGGATGTTTCAGATAGTTGGCAGACTTTGTCATGAAATACTCATGGAAGTACCTACCTCGACACCGATCAGCATGGTTCACACATAACCCGACCAAGACAACGTCTAGACTGCCAAAGAAACTTGGGTTCGTGTGGTCTAAAAGTAACCATTTAGTCAAAATCAAGGCCAAGGCCAATCAAAGGCCACCCACAAAATAGAGTACTTTTCTCTCCGGGGGGTTTATTTTGCTAGGGGGATACCAAATTTTCATTATTTTTGACCTAGGACGTCCCGTTTCAGAGATATGAACTGAAAACAGGATTTCTGAAACCAATGTGAATTGCATTTAAAATTGGTCACAGAGCTTTCGTCCACTCCATATTTCGGCGACCTGTGATGTTGTGATTGCTGGAAAATCGGCTTCCTGGGATATTTCGTTAAGGGATGTTTCAGATAGTTGGCAGACTTTGTCATGAAATACTCATGGAAGTACCTCGACACCGATCAGCATGGTTCACACATAACCCGACCAAGACAACGTCTAGACTGCCAAAGAAACTTGGGTTCGTGTGGTCTAAAAGTAACCATTTAGTCAAAATCAAGGCCAAGGCCAATCAAAGGCCACCCACAAAATAGAGTACTTTTCTCTCCGGGGGGTGTATTTTGCTAGGGGGATACCAAATTTTCATTATTTTTGACCTAGGACGTCCCGTTTCAGAGATATGAACTGAAAACAGGATTTCTGAAACCAATGTGAATTGCATTTAAAATTGGTCACAGAGCTTTCGTCCACTCCATATTTTGGCGACCTGTGATGTTGTGATTGCTGGAAAATCGGCTTCCTGGGATATTTCGTTAATTAAGGGATGTTTCAGATAGTTGGCAGACTTTGTCATGAAATACTCATGGAAGTACCTACCTCGACACCGATCAGCATGGTTCACACATAACCCGACCAAGACAACGTCTAGACTGCCAAAGAAACTTGGGTTCGTGTGGTCTAAAAGTAACCATTTAGTCAAAATCAAGGCCAAGGCCAATCAAAGGCCACCCACAAAATAGAGTACTTTTCTCTCCGGGGGGTTTATTTTGCTAGGGGGATACCAAATTTTCATTATTTTTGACCTAGGACGTCCCGTTTCAGAGATATGAACTGAAAACAGGATTTCTGAAACCAATGTGAATTGCATTTAAAATTGGTCACAGAGCTTTCGTCCACTCCATATTTCGGCGACCTGTGATGTTGTGATTGCTGGAAAATCGGCTTCCTGGGATATTTCGTTAAGGGATGTTTCAGATAGTTGGCAGACTTTGTCATGAAATACTCATGGAAGTACCTCGACACCGATCAGCATGGTTCACACATAACCCGACCAAGACAACGTCTAGACTGCCAAAGAAACTTGGGTTCGTGTGGTCTAAAAGTAACCATTTAGTCAAAATCAAGGCCAAGGCCAATAAAAGGCCACCCACAAAATAGAGTACTTTTCTCTCCGGGGGGTGTGTTTTGCTAGGGGGATACCAAATTTTCATTATTTTTGACCTAGGACGTCCCGTTTCAGAGATATGAACTGAAAACAGGATTTCTGAAACCAATGTGAATTGCATTTAAAATTGGTCACAGAGCTTTCGTCCACTCCATATTTTGGCGACCTGTGATGTTGTGATTGCTGGAAAATCGGCTTCCTGGGATATTTCGTTAAGGGATGTTTCAGATAGTTGGCAGACTTTGTCATGAAATACTCATGGAAGTACCTCGACACCGATCAGCATGGTTCACACATAACCCGACCAAGACAACGTCTAGACTGCCAAAGAAACTTGGGTTCGTGTGGTCTAAAAGTAACCATTTAGTCAAAATCAAGGCCAAGGCCAATCAAAGGCCACCCACAAAATAGAGTACTTTTCTCTCCGGGGGGTGTATTTTGCTAGGGGGATACCAAATTTTCATTATTTTTGACCTAGGACGTCCCGTTTCAGAGATATGAACTGAAAACAGGATTTCTGAAACCAATGTGAATTGCATTTAAAATTGGTCACAGAGCTTTCGTCGACTCCATATTTTGGCGACCTGTGATGTTGTGATTGCTGGAAAATCGGCTTCCTGGGATATTTCGTTAAGGGATGTTTCAGATAGTTGGCAGACTTTGTCATGAAATACTCATGGAAGTACCTCGACACCGATCAGCATGGTTCACACATAACCCGACCAAGACAACGTCTAGACTGCCAAAGAAACTTGGGTTCGTGTGGTCTAAAAGTAACCATTTAGTCAAAATCAAGGCCAAGGCCAATCAAAGGCCACCCACAAAATAGAGTACTTTTCTCTCCGGGGGGTGTGTTTTGCTAGGGGGATACCAAATTTTCATTATTTTTGACCTAGGACGTCCCGTTTCAGAGATATGAACTGAAAACAGGATTTCTGAAACCAATGTGAATTGCATTTAAAATTGGTCACAGAGCTTTCGTCCACTCCATATTTTGGCGACCTGTGATGTTCTGATTGCTGGAAAATTGGCTTCCTGGGATATTTCGTTAATTAAGGGATTTTTCATATAGTTGGCAGACTTTGTCATGAAATACTCATGGAAGTACCTCGACACCGATCAGCATGGTTCACACATAACCCGACCAAGACAACGTCTAGACTGCCAAAGAAACTTGGGTTCGTGTGGTCTAAAAGTAACCATTTAGTCAAAATCAAGGCCAAGGCCAATCAAGGGCCACCCACAAAATAGATTACTTTTCTCTCCGGGGGGTGTATTTTGCTAGGGGGATACCAAATTTTCATTATTTTTGACCTAGGACGTCCCGTTTCAGAGATATGAACTGAAAACAGGATTTCTGAAACCAATGTGAATTGCATTTAAAATTGGTCACAGAGCTTTCGTCCACTCCATATTTTGGCGACCTGTGATGTTCTGATTGCTGGAAAATCGGCTTCCTGGGATATTTCGTTAATTAAGGGATTTTTCAGATAGTTGGCAGACTTTGTCATGAAATACTCATGGAAGTACCTACCTCGACACCGATCAGCATGGTTCACACATAACCCGACCAAGACAACGTCTAGACTGCCAAAGAAACTTGGGTTCGTGTGGTCTAAAAGTAACCATTTAGTCAAAATCAAGGCCAAGGCCAATCAAAGGCCACCCACAAAATAGAGTACTTTTCTCTCCGGGGGGTGTATTTTGCTAGGGGGATACCAAATTTTCATTATTTTTGACCTAGGACGTCCCGTTTCAGAGATATGAACTGAAAACAGGATTTCTGAAACCAATGTGAATTGCATTTAAAATTGGTCACAGAGCTTTCGTCCACTCTATATTTTGGCGACCTGTGATGTTGTGATTGCTGGAAAATCGGCTTCCTGGGATATTTCGTTAATTAAGGGATGTTTCAGATAGTTGGCAGACTTTGTCATGAAATACTCATGGAAGTACCTACCTCGACACCGATCAGCATGGTTCACACATAACCCGACCAAGACAACGTCTAGACTGCCAAAGAAACTTGGGTTCGTGTGGTCTAAAAGTAACCATTTAGTCAAAATCAAGGCCAAGGCCAATCAAAGGCCACCCACAAAATAGAGTACTTTTCTCTCCGGGGGGTGTATTTTGCTAGGGGGATACCAAATTTTCATTATTTTTGACCTAGGACGTCCCGTTTCAGAGATATGAACTGAAAACAGAATTTCTGAAACCAATGTGAATTGCATTTAAAATTGGTCACAGAGCTTTCGTCCACTCCATATTTTGGCGACCTGTGATGTTGTGATTGCTGGAAAATCGGCTTCCTGGGATATTTCGTTAATTAAGGGATGTTTCAGATAGTTGGCAGACTTTGTCATGAAATACTCATGGAAGTACCTCGACACCGATCAGCATGGTTCACACATAACCCGACCAAGACAACGTCTAGACTGCCAAAGAAACTTGGGTTCGTGTGGTCTAAAAGTAACCATTTAGTCAAAATCAAGGCCAAGGCCAATCAAGGGCCACCCACAAAATAGATTACTTTTCTCTCCGGGGGGTGTATTTTGCTAGGGGGATACCAAATTTTCATTATTTTTGACCTAGGACGTCCCGTTTCAGAGATATGAACTGAAAACAGGATTTCTGAAACCAATGTGAATTGCATTTAAAATTGGTCACAGAGCTTTCGTCCACTCCATATTTCGGCGACCTGTGATGTTGTGATTGCTGGAAAATCGGCTTCCTGGGATATTTCGTTAATTAAGGGATGTTTCAGATAGTTGGCAGACTTTGTCATGAAATACTCATGGAAGTACCTACCTCGACACCGATCAGCATGGTTCACACATAACCCGACCAAGACAACGTCTAGACTGCCAAAGAAACTTGGGTTCGTGTGGTCTAAAAGTAACCATTTAGTCAAAATCAAGGCCAAGGCCAATCAAAGGCCACCCACAAAATAGAGTACTTTTCTCTCCGGGGGCTGTATTTTGCTAGGGGGATACCAAATTTTCATTATTTTTGACCTAGGACGTCCCGTTTCAGAGATATGAACTGAAAACAGGATTTCTGAAACCAATGTGAATTGCATTTAAAATTGGTCACAGAGCTTTCGTCCACTCCATATTTTGGCGACCTGTGATGTTGTGATTGCTGGAAAATCGGCTTCCTGGGATATTTCGTTAAGGGATGTTTCAGATAGTTGGCAGACTTTGTCATGAAATACTCATGGAAGTACCTCGACACCGATCAGCATGGTTCACACATAACCCGACCAAGACAACGTCTAGACTGCCAAAGAAACTTGGGTTCGTGTGGTCTAAAAGTAACCATTTAGTCAAAATCAAGGCCAAGGCCAATCAAAGGCCACCCACAAAATAGAGTACTTTTCTCTCCGGGGGGTGTATTTTGCTAGGGGGATACCAAATTTTCATTATTTTTGACCTAGGACGTCCCGTTTCAGAGATATGAACTGAAAACAGGATTTCTGAAACCAATGTGAATTGCATTTAAAATTGGTCACAGAGCTTTCGTCCACTCCATATTTTGGCGACCTGTGATGTTGTGATTGCTGGAAAATCGGCTTCCTGGGATATTTCGTTAATTAAGGGATGTTTCAGATAGTTGGCAGACTTTGTCATGAAATACTCATGGAAGTACCTACCTCGACACCGATCAGCATGGTTCACACATAACCCGACCAAGACAACGTCTAGACTGCCAAAGAAACTTGGGGGATCAGCCAGTGGTCAACAAGTCGTTCTCCGAGCATCACACTATTTGTGGGTACCCGGAGAAAACTTTATCCGCACGGACCGCCACTTTTTGTGACTTTTTCTGTGTTCACACAAACCTCCGCGGCTGGTGTGAGCACAGAGGGAGCCACCGCTGCTGCCCGGCGCTCTGCGCTGTTGCGGTCGCGGCTGGCCACACCCAGCGAGATGCCGAAGCCAGGCGCCCGTGGGTCTTTTGACCCCGGTGACGCCGGCCCAACCAACCGTCCGGCGCTGGACCGGACGATGTCGCTGCCGAATATCGGTGACGCGTCGTCCGGTGCACCCCCGGCCGTGTACCAGGAGCGGAGGGAGCCTCAGCCGAGGGAGACCGTGTCGAGACGACGGGTGGCCGCTGACACGGCGGACGCTGCCGTCCCGCCGACGGCACCGGCGCCTGCGCGCGTTGCGCCGCAGCCGTCGTCGAGCCGTCAGCACGCAGTGCCCGTGCGCCCCCCGGCGTTCCGCCCGGTGCCCATTCAGGCTCCAGGGCCCGCCCCCAACCCAACCCGTGCGCCTCATGCGCGCCACGCTGCGCCTGTTGCGCGCGCCCAAGCGCCCGTAACTCGCGCCTCCACGCCCGCTGCCCGCGCCCCTAACGTGCGCGCCCCAGCGCCCGCCCCGCGCACTTCTGCCCGCGAGCCAACGCGTGCGGCTGCCGCGACGCCTGTGCGCCCCGCAGCTAGCGCTGCGCGAGCGCCCACGCGCCCCGCTGCGCAGCCCGCCCGCTCGGCCGCGCCCACTGCGGCCGCTGAGCGCACCCCAGCGCCTACCACCGCGCCCAAGCCTGCGCCGCCTTTGAAGCGCACCCCCGTGCGCTCCCAACCGGTGCACACCGAGCCATCCCCGGCCCCCCCGCGCGCCTCGGCCTATGACTCGCCGGCGATGCTCTCCCCCTCATCCAGAGCGGGATCGAGCATGTCGCTGGCCTCCATGGGCTCGGGGCGCCAGGAGGCATACACCCCACGGTCGCCGTCGCCCCAGCTCGACTTCGAGTACGAGTTTGAGCTGGAGGCGCGGCCACAACGCCGCCGCCGAAGTTCCGACGACGCTGCCACGGAGGAGGCGAAGCGGTACTGTCTCGATCCGCCGCGCCCGCAGCGCGCGAGGGCACCCCGCGACCGGGACGCTACCGCGTCGCCCACCTTCGCGGACGTGCTGCGCCGGACACCGACGCCCCCAACACCGACGCCGGGAGCTGCAGGGGTAAGTGATGCCCCACTTACTTCGTCTGCACCGCTCCCCCCCCCTGATGCCACCGTCGGCCAGGCTGGCAAGAAGCCGCCGACGGGGAAGAAGCTGCGCTACCCTCCGCTAATAGTGGAGAGGCTGCCAAACTGGGCCACCCACTTTAGGGCACTGACGGGACAACTGGGCCGGCCACCGAACGCCCGCCCCTATGGCGGGGGTTTCAGGTTCTCGCCCGAGTCCGAGGTCGAGTTCCGGCTGGTCCAGAGGTACCTGACAGACCTGGAAAAGAGGGAGGCCGTACCTTGGTTTGCCTACTCCCTACCGGCGGAGAAGAAATTTAAAGTCGCCATCAGGGGGATACCGGCTGACACCGACCCCACTGATATTGAGGAGGAACTCCGCCAGCTGGGATACCAGCCGGAGTACGTGCGCCACATCAAGGCGCGCCAAGGAAGACCCGGCTGTGTATTCCACGCCGTGCTTACCCGGACGCCAGATGCGCGTCGCATCTACGACACCACGACATTCATGAATATGCGTGGTGTCAAGATAGAAGCCTGGCGGAGCAAACGTGGGCCCGCCCAGTGCCACCGGTGCCAAAAGTTCCGGCACAGCTCGCACCAGTGCCACCGACCGCTCGCCTGTGTGAGATGTGGAGGGCCACACGCTGCACGGGACTGTCCCCGCCCGAGAGAGGAGCCGGCCACCTGCGTTAACTGCGGGGGCCCCCACCCGGCGTGCAACGTGAAGTGCCCCACATTCCAGACGGAGATTCAAAACAGGCGAGCGGGCACTGTCGCCATCACCGCCTCCAGCAAGCAGCAACAGCCGCCTGCCCCCAAACCCGATGTCGCAGCCACCGAAGAGGCCCAAGGCGCCTCACTGATGGCGGCAGCGAACGGGCCCACCACTCGAGGAGCGGGCACCTCCTCGCAGCGGCGGAGGAAGAGGAAGCAAGAGGCAAAGGCCAAAGGCAAGAAGCCAGCGCCAGCGCCTCAAGCGACCCAGGCAGTGATTCCACTGAACAGGACCGCGCCTGTCCCTGAAACGGGGGCGCAGACTGTGACCAAAGCCGGCAAATCTGTTGTCGGTACTAAGAAGCCACAAAGACAGCAAGCAGCCGCGAGTGCCGACACAGATGCCGGCGAGCTCGCCCCAGAGGCAGCCAGGAAGAAGCAGTTCACAACCTGCGCCATCCAACTCTTGATGGACCTGATGAAGGCCATCAGGCAGGGACAGGATCCGGAGCTGATCATCCTCGACGGTCTGACCGCTCTACTAGCCCTGTACAGTGGCCAGGCCGCCGTGGGGGACCCGCTAGAACGGCCGCGGCCTTAGGAACAAGGTCGCCCCACTCCGCCTCCTCCTCAATCAGTGAAGACTCCGACGTGATGCCTGATGTGGGACGCCTGCCCTGCGACTTGGACGCGGGCGCGGCGTCCCACCCCCACCGGATTGACGCCCGAGTAAGTCGTACCACCCAACACACGGCTTACTCACACATTAAGACTCCACTCCTACTCGCACCCGGTAATGTGACGCGTACTAAGTTAATATAGGCGTGTCACATAACCACACATACAATCGCCTCTTTTACATACACGTAAACTCACGCGTCGGACAGCTGGTGCGAGCTCGCTGTTTCGACGAAAAACACGGGCGGTGTTACACAACACAATACCGCCCACACACACACGACGACGTCTTAGTCTGAAACGTGACCGGCTAGACCTGGAAGCGGGACGGACGGACGCCACTCACCTCTCTTTCCGCAGGAGCGCCCCAAGTCGACGCCTCTGTCGCTGGTCGTGCTCGCTGGGCCTCCCCCGGGTAACCGGGGGTCTCACCTGGCGGGTACCGACCGCCGAGGTGTCGTGAAGATATGGCACTTCACCGCGGCGCTGCTAGACAGCGTCGTGCGATGACAGCGCCATGGCGCACCTGCGGATAAACACATGCAACTACTCACAGGCGCGTTGTTTACAACGCGCCATCACGCTTCTAGCCCTGTGAGGCAGCCCAGTGACGGGTCCGTTTCAGCGGGCCAAGGTATAGCCTCTGCGATGGGGGGCTTATGCCCCGAGTTCGCTTGCCACGCCCCCTGACGGGGGCGTAGCGATTGCTTTACGGGAAACTTGGGTTCGTGTGGTCTAAAAGTAACCATTTAGTCAAAATCAAGGCCAAGGCCAATCAAAGGCCACCCACAAAATAGAGTACTTTTCTCTCCGGGGGGTGTATTTTGCTAGGGGGATACCAAATTTTCATTATTTTTGACCTAGGACGTCCCGTTTCAGAGATATGAACTGAAAACAGAATTTCTGAAACCAATGTGAATTGCATTTAAAATTGGTCACAGAGCTTTCGTCCACTCTATATTTTGGCGACCTGTGATGTTGTGATTGCTGGAAAATCGGCTTCCTGGGATATTTCGTTAAGGGATGTTTCAGATAGTTGGCAGACTTTGTCATGAAATACTCATGGAAGTACCTACCTCGACACCGATCAGCATGGTTCACACATAACCCGACCAAGGCAACGTCTAGACTGCCAAAGAAACTTGGGTTCGTGTGGTCTAAAAGTAACCATTTAGTCAAAATCAAGGCCAAGGCCAATCAAGGGCCACCCACAAAATAGAGTACCTAATCTTGCTTATTAATATAACACACAGTCATGTGTGTTTGAAATTTTAAACCACACATATGTTTGTAAGTTAAGTTAATATCCATAGACGTCTAAAATCGAAACGGTAGCTATAACACAAAAGAACTGATAACCTTGAAAGTAAGTAACCTTAGTAAGTAAGTATTTGAAAGTAATGAGGTAACAGACCCAAAAAAATAGATATATCCAAAGTAAGAACCTCTTCCTTTTTTGATGTCGGTTAAAAAAAGCTATTATTGCGGTAATCTAAGACAATTTGACAGCTAAATACTTCGTGTAGTGAAAAGAAGAAAAAATCGGCTGCTATTAAATCCGATTCACGCGATTATTAAATCTATTTAAAATAACAATATTGGAATTAACAATTGTATTTGAAATGAATTGAATTAAACGCATGCTGTTGATGATAAAATACAACATTATTATTATATAAATTTATCTCTTTTTTAGTAGGTCATGTTTGTAAAAGAATCGATTGTCTTTAAAATCGATAAAAAGCGGCCAAGTGCGAGTCGGACTCGCCGATGAAGGGTTCCGTAGCAGCAAGTAACATAATAATTATATAAGTTTTTGTAGTTTGTTGTAACTTTGATCGATACGATTTATGACGTTTTAAAAAAAACTACTTACTAGTTTTCAAACACACATTTTATTACTGTGGAAGTCTCTCTCGCGCAAACTATTCACTTTAGAAAATAAAAATTGGAAACCTCAATATTATTTTTGAAGGCCTATCCATAGTTTCCCCACACGGAGTTTGATGAAAAAAAAATAGAGTTTCAGTTCTAAGTATGGGGAACCCCCAATAATTTATTGTTTTTTTTTTCTATTTTTGTGTGAAAATCTTAATGCGTTTTACAGAATACATGTACTTACCAAGTTTCAGGGGTTTGGTTTTGGAAAAATTGGCTATGACCTACGGACGGACAGACAGACATGACAAATCCATAAGGATTCCGTTTTACGCCATTTGGCTACGGCACCCTAAAAATGGCTTCTAACAGTTACAACACTACGTTAACCAACGCAATGGCTTAACATTGTAATTACGGCCTATCAGAATATTAATCAACGATGAATTAGTGTTTCTGAGCGCATTTTTTAAAATATAAAGTTTAACTAAACGCTTGATAATGGTACTCGTCGTCATTGTGTACCTATGGGTAGGATCATAGTAACTAATTAGGACTACTAATTTGATTTTCAGGGTTCCGTAGTCAACTAGGAACCCTTATAGTTTCGCCATGTCTGTCTGTCTGTCCGTCCGTCCGTCCTCGCTTAATCTCTGTGACCGTTAGCACTAGAAAGCTGAAATTTGGTACCAATATGTGTATCAATCACGCCAACAAAGTGGTAAAATAAAAATTGGATAAAAATGTTTTAATAGGGTAGCCCCTCTATATGTAAAGTGAGAATTGATTTTTTTTTTCATTTTAACCCTAACGTGTGATATATTGTTGGAAAGATATTTAAAAAATCATTTTTTGATAATGTCTATAATTTCGGAAATAATCGCTAAAAAAGTGAAAAACAATGCCCCCCCCCCCCCCTCTAACTTTTGAACAATAAGTTTAGAAAATATGAAAAAAAAACTGAAAATTAGAACTTTAAAAGGACTTTCTAGGAAAATTATTTTGAACTTGGATGGAAACAGTTTTTGTACAAAAAAGACAAAAAGTTTGTAGTATAATCGTATATTCAAGCATTTTGAACACTTATTGTGACGGACGGGAAACTACGGAACCCTACACTCTCTTGGCCGGTTTTTCTATTTCTTACGTAGCTGCGTAGAGGTAGGTACTTACAAAGTCATCGCGAGTTCGCGACCAAAAAGTGAGAAACGTCAAACGTCTTATCTTAGTTTGTCGCAGGTTTAAATAGGTGTAATAACTAAGCATAACGTGGCCATCTATAGTCTGTTGAAGTATTTCGTAATTATCACTTTCTTTATTTTACGGAACCATTTGATATATTATAAAAGAATTTCACTCTTTGATCAACGTTCCAGTTAAAATAATAAAACAGATTTTTTATTGTAATTATACTTCTTACGTCAATTCTATATTGCGTAAAACCACATAATAATAATAGAATTTAATTTCAATTGGATTTATTTATGTATTCTGATTGATTAATTGATTGACATGGTGTTTGATTTATTATGTTCGTGTTTAAGTTTAATTTAATTGTATTTTTTTTTTTTTTTTTGTAGTGTGGCACTAGTTATATCTTTGTGCCAATTTCGGGTAATAAAAGGTAGGGAAATATTTCTATAGGAAAATATCGGAGAGGAAAAGGATTTTTTTAAGGTTCAGGAAAGGAAGTATTTTATTCTTTAAGAAAAATATATATATGAAAATAAACATACACAAACTAAATCTTTATATCATTTTTTAACAAAAATGCAGATATCAAGTTAAAATATTCAATGGGATTCATTACTAAACAAGAAACACAAGTAGGAAGGGAAACATTTTGGGAAACAAGAGAACGGAGAAAGGATGTTCGATCGTAACGGGAACAGGAGAAGAATATGTGATCTAAAGTACCAACATCATCTCCACACTCGCAAAGATTACTATCCACAATATGCAACTTAGCAAGGTGGAAAGGAGTACAAACGTGGCCAAGCCTCATGCGAATTATCATGCTTGTGATTAGTTTAGAGCCTTTCATTTTAAAAAACCATGGTTTGACTGGGACTGAGGGCTGAATTGAGGCATAAATCTTGCCCTTGACTTGAGAGCTCTCACTCCAAAGAAGTTCCCAGGAATGTCGAAGATAATCTTTAGGGAGGCTGACAAGATCATGACAGAAATTTTTATAGGGGAATGTGTCACCATTCTGCACAGCTTGTTTGGCTAATTGATCAGCTCTTTCGTTTCCTTGGATTCCGGAGTGACTTGGAATCCAAGCAAACTGTACCGTGTAGTTTCTCAATATACATTTGTGTAACTGTTTTCTTATGTCAAATACAATGGGGTAATAGGGTTTCATTTTAAATGTAAACTTTTCGATAGTTTGTAACGCACTTTTAGAGTCACATAATATGAGAACATTTTTAAGTTTAGCAATTAAAACGTACTCTAATGCCTTGAACAAACCAAAGCATTCTCCAGTGAAAACTGATGTTTCAGGAGGAAGTTTTACCAACTGAATAATTTTATATTGAGAATGAAATATACCTACTCCCACACAACTAGACCGGGTCTTTGATGAGTCCGTAAAGATATAATGACAGTCTATCCAGTTTTCACCGACGGCAGCATTAAATTTTATGTTGGCTCCTACATCACTTTTTTCTATCCCGAAATCATAATGCACTACAGGGGAAACAAGTAAGGGTTCAAATGTTTTGCACTCAAATAAAGGAAGAGTAGGTGACCTATGTACTCTCGCTGGTATAGAATTAAACTTCCTGAGACTTTTAACTAAACACGGAATATCTTTGTGCCGCCAATAGGATGACATCTGAATAAGGTTATCAAGTTTTAATAATTTTGAATGAAGCAAATGGTTAGAAAACTGCATTGATTTAAATAAAAATCGGTCTGATAGATATTGCCTTCTCAGGTGGAGTGGAGGATCTCCTACTTCTATCTGTAAGGCATTTAACGGGCTTGATTTCATGGCTCCAGAAATTATTCGAAGAGCTTTCGACTGTATGCTATCTAACTTTTTAAGACCCTTTCTGTTACCATCTTCAAGAAGGAATGTTCCGTAATCAAGTATGCTTCGGATTATAGCATTATAAAACAGTTTTAGACTAAAAGGATGTGCCCCCCACCATACTCCAGAAAGACACCGCATAGCATTCAGTTGACGTTCGCATTTTTCAACTACAAAGTCAAAATGTTGTTTGCCAGAAAGTTTTTTATCTAAAATCAATCCTAGAAACTTAACATGATTTTTCGCAGGAAGGCTTATGCTATTATAAGTAACGGTTGGGGAAGGAATATTACGTTTTCTTGTAAAAACTACTACAGTACTTTTTTCTATTGAAAGACTTAACCCATTAATTTGTAACCATTGCTGTAAAAGACTTAGTGAGGCGGTCAAAGCATTACATGCATCTGAGATATCATTGTGAGTAGTATAGATTAAAAGATCATCAGCGTATTGTAAAACATGAGCAGATTCTTGTAGAGAAGATTCTAAATCATAAGAATAAATATTATAAAGCAAAGGTGACAATACTGATCCCTGTGGAAGGCCTTTGAACACTGTCCTCGTTTTTTTCTTGTCACCGCAAAAAAGAGAAATAAATCTAACTGATAACAAATTTATGATAAACCGTATAATCAAAGTAGGGACGTTTACATTAATTAGCTTGCGTTTAAGGACAGATATAAGTACATTATCATACGCGCTTGTTATATCTAGAAATGCGCCAACAACCGATTCGTTTTTTGAAAAGGCTATGCGAATGTCAGTGGTAAATACACTTAAACTGTCCATTGTGCTTTTTCCTTTACGAAACCCAAACTGACTGCCTGCTAATAATTGATTGCTTTCTATAAACCACTCTAAACGATTTTTAACTAGGTGCTCTGCAATTTTGGTAAGAACCGAAGATAGCGCAATAGGCCGGTATGATAGAATATCATTTGAATTTTTATTTGGTTTGAGGATCGGTAAGATTTCTTGGGAACGCCAGGATTCCGGAATATTTCCAGAAACCAAAACAGAATTAATAATTTGTAGATAGTATGATAATGTATTATCACTACAATGTGAGAAAAACGAATACGGAATACCGTCTTCTCCTGGGGCCGAGTCTTTTAAGCATGTTAATACCCCTTTCAACTCGACCAATGAAAAGGGAGCGTTCAAAGATGAATGATTATCAATATTTAACAGAGTAGAATTAGGGTAAATTTGATCATACTCTGGAACTGATGCTGGAGCTAATTTGTCAAGAAAACTATTACTAAGAGATAGAGGTAATTGTGTGAAGGAAGGAGTATCACTAAAGGCTTTTCTAAATCTTTTAATACTGCGCCAAACTTCTGACGGGCATGTGCTGGGTGATAAAGACATACAGAATGACCTCCACCCCTGGACTTTCTTATCTCTGAGAAAAATCCGTGTATCATTAATAATATCTCTAAGGCCGTCCAAATTTTCATCTGACATGTCCTCAGCATATTTTTTTTCAGCTTCCTTTCGCTTCCTAACTGCATCGGCACACGAAGAGTCCCACCATGGGGGCATAGGAATTTTATCGGAAGGATTTTTTTTAAGAGGGAAAACTTGGTCTGCTACTTCTACTAGGCACATCGCTAAAGCTGTTGAGCAATCAATTTCTCCACCCTGAGTAATTTGCGGGAGCTCAGCAACTTTAGCATCGACAAGCGTTTTAAATTTATTCCAGTCTGCATTTCCGAGTCTATACTTTAATCTAGGGGGTCTTTTCGGTGTTGTTGTGAACTTTACTGAGGAAGTAATTACTAAGGGAAAGTGATCACTTCCAAAGGTAGAAGATGAGAAACGGGACCAAGATAAAGATGCAGCCAATCTAGGAGAGCATATAGATAAATCCACAGCACTAGCACTTTCACCTGCATTAGTTCTACGAGTAGGCTCGCCAGTATTTATAATACATAGATTATGATCGTCTATAATTTCTAATAAACGAATCCCTTCCCTTTTTGTCTCACCGCTTCCCCAACACTGGTGGTGACAGTTAAAATCGCCCATTACTAAAAATGGCCTACGAAGGGATGACAACATATTGCTAAGTTCTTGTAGGGCATTGTTATTAGCATTAGGAATGTAAGTGGAAACATAAGTAATATTATCAACAATTACCCCAACAATATCAATATCAGAACATGAAAGGAGAGAAACACGTGAAAATGGGGTATTATTTTTAATCAATATGGCCACACCGCCATATCCGTCAGCTCTGTCATTGCGTACACAAACATAACCTGGAATACCAAATAATTGATTATTTTTAATCCAGGTTTCAGATAATGCCACAATATTTGGCTTAAATTTATTTAATAAGTAGAATAGGTCAGTTTTTTTAGGTATTACTGATCGGCAGTTCCATTGAATTATTGTGTCCATCTTTTTGGTTTTTGTTTAGTAATAAACTACATAAGCGCTCCACGTCGTACGGTTCAAAAGATGTATTTTTACATAATAACATTTTGATAAGGTTTATAATAACATCAACAACCTGCTCATTCTCGTTCTGTTGCAGTTTCATATCGGATTCCTTAGACAAAGCACACCCATTTGCCAAAGATGGGGGTTGAAACTCCCTAAGAAGGGCGTTATGAGCTGCTCTGTCATAACCTTGTGCTGACTTGGGGGGAGCGCGGGGTTTAAGAAAGACTGTCTTTTTGTATGATGAAGAAGTTGATGGTATAGGTTGTGAACTCAAGTATGAATTATTATTGGTGTGAGAATCATGAGATGTAACAGTAGTGAGAACATTAGCATAGGATTTTGAGGTGGCTGGGTGTATTTTGCTTGCTTCCTCATAGGAAACACAGGAATGAGCCATAGTATGTTTAATGTTTTTTTGCCTCTGGAACTCAGGGCAAGTCTTGTCTGTAGCATAGTGAAATCCAGAACAATTAACACAAGATGCAGAATCCTCCTCTAATAAACAAGTTTCACCTAAGTGATTTTGTCCACATTTATAGCATCTAGGGGCAGCTGATCTGCATTGATTTTTAGTGTGGCCATAACGGCAACAGCGGAAACATTGTATGGTGGGATACACATAAGTCTCAACAGGTAGTGCATTATAGCATACATAAATTCTTTTAGGAAGAGCTTGACCATCAAATGTTATTACAACAGTTTGAGATGGTTTCCATGTATATGACCCATTCACTTGAACTTTGTAATTTAGGCGTCTAACTTTCAATATTTCACCAGTACCTAAGGGAGTTGATATATTTTCTTTAACTTCTTCCACACTCCATTCAGATGGGATACCCCGGACCAAGCCCATACGAGTGACGTTAAAAGTGGGTAGAAATGCTTTAAATTTGTTCAGAGGCAATAAATTACTATTAATAAATATGTTAGCAGCCATAGGGTTTGTAAAAGCTACAACACACTTATTCCTACCAATTCTTTTGACACTGCCAGGAACTATATTCTGGAATTTGTTATTTTTAAGGAAATTTCCAAATGCAATAGGGTGAAGAATGGTGCCACTGTTTTCAGTACTGGTAATACGCTGTACATGAACTATGTATGGCCCTGTATCAGAGGCCTGGTACTCCTTTCTACCTACACCAACTGGTTGGTTAATTTGTATTGCAGTTGAATCCAACTGCAAAGTTTGGGAAACAGAAATTTCAGAGGGTTGAGAATGTGGAACTGACGGTACGGTATTGTTATTTATTATAAGGTCGGATTTTAAATTAACATCTGTGCTGGGAATACATGTACAGTCAATGTGAGAGGTGGTTCCCTCAGGGATCACTCCCTGTCTACTGCGTTTCGTTTTATTACAGTGTTTACATACTGTTTTGTGTTTGTGCGAACGCCTCTTACGTGAAGCACTGACTTTAACGGAGGTCGACGCATCAGTTTCCCTTCCACTTGCTGTGGCTACAGACCCATCAGTGTCCATACCACTCATGTCTAAATTGGTTGCTATGGTAACATAATTACTTACAGGGGGACTTAAGCCAGGGCCTAAATCCCCCACATCTGATATAGGCGGGTCGTTCATACGACCCGGGAATATTCTTGGACTATATAAATATTTACAATAACTTACCAGAAATCAGGAAAAAATTACACAAATATAATATTACATACACTACAGAGAAAATATATTTACATTAGAACCTCAACTGAACCAAATATTTAGTTAAAATTGAATTATGAAAAATTGCTGAGAAAAAATACACCCGGTCTAACCGAAATTTCCCGCGCTTTTTTCTTTAATTGTATTGTAAGTTATTGAGTTTGATTTTACTTTTATTTATTTTTATTTTTTAGTTGGTTTTATTGTTGCTTTGTGGTTGTATATCTTTTTGTCAATGGGTGTAGGTACTTAACTAAAATAAATGAATTTATATATTTTATATTAATAATGCAACAATTTTTTTTTTTCAACTTTTTTAAAATATTTAATAACTTAAAAAAAATAATATCATTTGAAGTTAGTAATTAGGTATTAAATATTTATCCATCGAAAATTGATATACCTACTGACCATCTAATATACTACACTAAATAATTGAATCGTCAATTTGGAGGGACCAAACAAATTAGTCGATATTTTTAAAACCAAATATTTTTCAGTCAGTTTGAATCAATATTATTTTGGTAGAATTAAGGTATTAAAACACCAGCAAGGTGGAACATTCCAGGGGGCAGTTTATCAGTTTGGTCCCTCCTTTGGCATCTTGACGTCATTCTGCAAATATAGAGGTAGCAAAATTGTTAGCTAAGGTAGCAAATAGTAGATTTATGGTATAATCTTTTATATACCTATGTTTGACAGATATACGAGACTTGGTCCCTCTATCTTGACGGTCGCATCAAGTTCTTCACTTATTTTTCTATTTAATTTTCTATTCTATTTTTGTTTATGGCAAACAGAGCCGATGTCGACTATTCTGCCAATGTCTAAAGTGTATTGGACAGCAAGTGCGCAAAAAAAAAAAAATAATAATAATAATCTTCAGTTGATACAGTTGGACTCAATGTAGATCTGCATGGGTTAGTATGGGACTGAAACAAACAAAAAATGAAATTACATAAATATTATAATTGTTAGTATTGTTAGTACATTTAATAAAATTTATACCACATTAAAACAAGCAGAGATTTGAGGCGACAGCTCACAATTTTATATTATTGTGACGGATAAAAACTATCAGCGCCACAAGCAGTTCAGGGGAGGAATATGTTAGAAGGGAGGAAAAATTAATTGGGAGAGGGATCTTAAATTTAGGAAGACGTCTATATAAATCTAAAGGGGGGGCATTATTTGAACATTCAAAAAATATATGGTCCAACGTGCCCTCCTCCAACCCGCACTCACAGAGAGACGAGTCACAAATGCGGAGTTTATGTAAAAAAACAGGGGTACAACAAAAACCTAAACGTATTCTACAGAGGGTAGATATAACGGGTTTTGATACCTTTTTGAAGCGGTAGAACCAAGGTTTTGGTTTTATGATGGGTTCCACTGCGTAAAAAAACCTGCCTTTCTTCCTACTGGACAAATTCCACTGTTCCTGCCAAGAACTCTGAAGTTTCAATTTAGGAAGGGATAATAGGTCATAGCCTTGATGGAGGTTGTACTTGAGATCAGCCGTTGCAGATGAACAAGCGTCCTTGGCCAAGAGATCGGCACATTCGTTACCCTTTATACCACAGTGACTAGGAATCCAGACTAAATGAACATCCTTTTGATTATCAGCGCAAGACAGTAAAGTTTTCTTAATTTTCAAAATAAGGGGGCTGTGCAATTTACTTTTAAAAGGGTTTTTGTTTAAAGCTTGTAGACAGCTTAGTGAGTCGGTAAAAATAACGGCTTTTACAATATTATGGTGTGATTCTATAAAAAGGCAAGCTTCCAATATAGCCACACACTCACCAGTGAATATAGAGGACTCACTAGGACATTTAAATTGTAGAATTATTTTAGAATTTTGATAAAAAACCGCAGCGCCAATGTGATTAAGGTCTGAAAATTTAGAAGCATCCGTAAAAAATAGTTGAAAGCCATTCCATCGGTCACCTACCACCGCGTTGAAGGTCGAATTCGCTGACGGGGAGTTTTTGGAGATACCGATATCAAAGCGGATTTTTGGAGTAAAATTTAAAACATTGTAAGAAAAATGAAAAAGGGGTAATCTGGAATACTGGTCAATCGGGCATGCTAAATTTTGTATTTGTTGGAAAGCTTTCAGGGTAAGAGGGATTTCTTTATTTTTCCAGTAATTTGAGGATCTACATAAGACATTTAATTTGTTCAATTTGACTATAAGAGGGTGGGAAGATCGACATATTAGTCTAGACAGAAAACGGGAGGCCAGATATTGCCGTCTCAGGGCTAAAGGAGGTTCAGCGCACTCAACCTGCAACGCGTTAATGGGAGAAGACTTCATACACCCTGAGATGATACGAAGACATTTGGACTGAACTCTATCCAGCCCAGCCAAAGCACCTTTGTTGCAAGGAATGAGTAGGTATGTACCGTAGTCTAGAACACTACGTACCAAGGCGTTATAAACCAATTTCATGGTGTAGGGGTGGGCACCCCACCACACTCCTGCAAGAACTTTTAAAATAGAAACTACTTTTTCACATTTTTGGATAAGTGCATTAATGTGATGTTTACCCGTTAATTTTGTGTCCAGAAAAACTCCCAAAAATTTTACTTTATTAACTAAAGGAATACTATTGCCTGAAATGTTAACTGAAATATGAGGAATGTGTCTTTTACGTGAGAAAATCACTGCCGAACCTTTTGGTGCCGACAGCGACAGTCCGTGGCTTAAAAGCCACTGGTTCAAAGAGTCCAGAGAGAGGCTTAAAGATGATGCGGCGTCTATAATAGAAAAATCTGTCACATACATGACTATGTCATCGGCGTATTGTAGCATCTGGCAATTATGGTTTAAGCAGGACCCAATATCAGCCGTATACAGATTGTACAGTAGAGGACTGAGGACAGAGCCTTGAGGAAGTCCCCTCCATGACAGTCTTTGATTAAATTCCTCTCCCTGGACTCTCAGAGTCAGTGAGCGAGACTGGAGAAGTTGGCATATGCACTGTATCATCTTTACCGGGAGACTCAGCTGTTGCAATTTTTGCCTGAGCACGGGAAGAAGGACATTATCATATGCGGCAGAGATATCAAGGAAAGCGGCAACCACGGATTCGTTTTGAGAAAAGGCTAGTCTAATATCCGTTACTAAAACTCCAACGCTGTCCATAGTACTAAGCCCTTTTCTAAAACCAAATTGAAATTTCGGCAGCAATTCTCTCGTTTCGACAATCCACTCGAGACGGTTTTTAATTAGGTGTTCCAGTAATTTGGCTAGGACTGAAGATAAAGCGATTGGCCTAAGGCCGTTCGGATCATCGGCAAGTTTTCCTGGTTTCAATAGTGGAATTATAATTTGTGTTTTCCATTGGTCTGGAATCCAACTATAAGAGTAGCAAAAATTAATAAAATTCAAATAATAATGTTTAGCTTTTTCACCAAAATGAGTGATAAAAGAATATGGCACACCATCAATACCTGGGGCTGAATCACGGACATGTCTGAGAACCACATTTAGTTCGTCTAAAGAGAATGGAGCATCAAAAGGATCTTCTGATTCGTAGCACAAGGAGAGACAATCTGATTGACATTCTAATAAAGAGGGAACATATACTGGTGCGATTTTGTCAAAAAAAAGTTCAGCAGTTTCTCTAGTTATTGGTGAAGAAATTGATGGAGAACAACCACGTCTGAACCTTTTTATATTTTTCCAGACCAATGAGATTGGGGTGGATGGGGATAAGGAGGAGCAGAACTTCACCCAACCTGCACGCTTCTTCTTACGGAGAAGACGTTTGGTTCTGGCATTGATCTGACAATAAGCCAACAGGTTTTCAGGACTCATATCAGCATTGTAGCAGGCTTCAGCCTCATTTCTGGCCCTAATTGCGGAAGTACACTCTGGGTCCCACCATGGAGGTGAAGGGATTTTATTCCGGGCACTATTCTTTAGCGGAAAGCTGGTATCTGCACTCAGAGTAATGGCTGCCAGTAGACCCTCATAACAGCTCTTGGCATAGCAGTGACCAGAATGAACAGGTAAACATGAGTTTAAATTTGGAAGGGAATCAATTTCATCCTCCAATAGTGATGCATATCCTGTCCAATCTGGGTTAGACAAGTTATACTTCAAGAGTGGAGGAGATGTTTTTTCTAAATAAGATTTATTACGCAAGGATATGACGATGGGGTAGTGGTCACTGCCATGCGACAAGGTCGTGCATTCCCAGTCAGTTGATGAGGCTAATTCAACGGAACAAAATGTGAGATCCACACAACTCTTTTGCTGACCTGGAGGGGATCTACGGGTTGGGCAACCATTGTTCAGGATGCAGAGATCTAATTCATCCAGAATCTCAACCAGAGCTATACCAAAGGCATCACAGCGCTCAGATCCCCATCTGTAGTGATGGCAGTTGAAGTCACCCATGACCAGAATCGGACCACTATTATTAGAGAAGATGTTCTTTAATAAAGTTAAAAAGTTAAGGTGAGGATGTGCAATATAAATAGAAAACACTGTGATGCCTTCGATCCTGCCTGCAACAATGCTCATATCACCAGCAAGAGGGGATAAAGGATAGGGTAAAAGTGAGACACGATCATTAACTAAGAGGGCTGACCCTCCATAGCCGTCCGATCTGTCACATCTGAGAATGTTAAAATGTGGTATACGAAAGCTGAGACTTGGGGTAAGCCAAGTCTCAGCTATGGAACAAGCCAAAGGCTTGAACTTATTTAAAAGAAATGTGAGATCGTGCTTTTTATGCCACACGCTTCTCACATTCCACTGGAGAAAGACTTGGCGTAGAGCCATTTTTAATATTTAATAAAAGAGAAACAAGTTGATCGGCAACGTTGGACGGTGATAGAGTGTCAGAAGAAGAAGAGAGTATAGTGGGAAGAAGTTTTATAAGAAGGTCAATAATAGCAGAAGTACTATTATTGGAAGAGTTGTTTTTACAATTGAGAGCGCAGCCATTAGGCTGTGAAGGTTGAGGGGAACTAGTTATTTTCTGATGGGAAACCTTATCATAAGATGGGGAAAGGGGGGCGTGGGTCTTAGGTTTAAGGGTGATAGTTTTGCGATAAGACTGAGAAGTTGAAGACTTGACAATGTTGGCATAGTTACGGGAAGCTGTTGGAATGCGCTTGCTGGCCTCAGCATATGAAATAGATTTTTCTGCCATCACAGTCTTAATGGCTTTCTGTCTGCCATATTCAGGGCATGATGTGCTATTAGCAAAATGATCCCCCGAACAAAGCACACAGAAGGCCTCGCTCTCAGAAATGTTGCAATCATCACCAGAGTGATCATGGCCACACTTACTGCAGCGTGGTTTAGACCTGCATAAGTTAGCTACATGTCCGAATCTGCAGCACTTGCGACATTGGATTGTGGGGAATATGTACTGTTGGACAGGGAGGGACGTGTAACAACAGTAAATTCTGGCTGGAAGTACTTGCCCATCAAATGTAATCACACATGTTTCAGTGGGTTTCCACTCAGTAACACCGTCTCTCTGGGATTTCCTATTGATACGCCGTACTTTAAGAATTTTGCCGCAACCTGAGGGCACGGTCAAATACGTAATGGCCTCCTCCTCTGAGATATCAGAGGGAACACCGGTTACTACACCCATCCTTGTGATATTAAATGTGGGTATGGATGCAGTGTAACTGTGCTTGGCTAACAGAGTGTTAACCAAGAAAGAGTTGGCATCCTGAGGGGAGGCAAACTCTACGGAAACACGGTTTCTACCTACTCTATTTACACCACCAAGAACGATGTTACTAATTTTGTTGGTCATTAAAAATTTACCAAAGTTGACAGGGTGCAGAGTAGTACCAGCATTTGGTTGGGTATCAACGCGAGAGACGTGGACAATGAAGGGCGCTTTATCTGTTGCCGAATATTTGGCACGGCCGATTTGAGTTTTTATTTGTTTGTTTGGGGGGGTAGGAGTCAAAACATTTACTTCTTCACTAGGGCGTTTGCGAGTGTTTTGTGGGATTTGGGACTGGGTTAAATCCATCTCTGTGACACTACACACAACATTCGCAAATTGTGATAGTGGATTGGGGGACAAAATACGAGACGAACGACGAAAGTCGGGGGGATCAGGATCGGGAGGTTTAGTCCTGTCCATCTTGGTAGAAGCGCGCTAGTAAAATACAATAACAGTACTTACCTGTTAACAAACACAAGGACAACACAGTTAGTTAGTAACACGACACAAAAGTATCAACAAACACTCAAAAACAATTAAAAAATTCCTGACACACGTGCTACCAATGACACCCGTGGCGAGAATCCCCTATTTAATTTTGTTATCAAGTGAAAGAAAGAAAGATGCGTGCGCGCGAATCCGATTTTGTGCTGCACTATGCCAACGTGACCTTGACAGCCGCACGCCTATGCCGTCACTGACCAACTTCTATAGTAGTTCGTGGCCGTAGATAGAGAAGGCATTCTCTATCTACGTTCGTGGCACTCGGTGGCGCACAGGGGCATAGACGACCAATTGTTTTGTAGAGATGTGAAAATAACTATCGACAAGAATTTGTAACAACTTTATAATTACGTATCGGCATCTACCTGAAGGTCGAAATTCATCTACTATCCTTTGTAATGAAGTAGGTAGATAACTAAGTTCATATTTTATTGACCTCAAATTGTTTTCGATATTCGTAACTTTCTGTATTTATAAATATTTCAATAGTGAAATCAACCTTTCACGGCACATCACTGGCCAACTTGATATGAAGTGATTGGCGTTCTGAGGAAAGTAACAAAATTCGGAGTTTCTGTTTTTGCCGATTTTAGGACAAACTAGGGCTTATTTTGTGTAGAAAAATAAAAATAAGGGTAGTTGACAGTGCTATCTTAAAAAATAAAATGAAACAAAGCTTTTAATCACAGTAAATTTATTTTAATAAGATACTTAGTTAAAATGAACAACTTCTATAGAAGTTGTGGCGCTGGTGGCACGAAAATCCCGAACTTCTATAGAAGTGCTTGGCGGTGAAAAGGTTAATATCGTAAAATTAAAAAACAATACAGCTTTATAACTAATTTTATTCTTAAAGGTTTTTATATTTCATATCAAACTCACCAGACATCAACAAATAAATTCATAAATTATATTTTTTACTGAAACGTAAACACGAACAGAAAAACTCACAGAGGAAGAACCGACAGACACTATACTTGCTAAAAATGTAACTTAAAATCACGCCTGTATGAAGGAGTAGGGAGAGGTATAACACTCACATTTTGCTAGTTATATTATAGTCCCATGCAAGGCGAGCCTATAAGCATGGCATCAGAAATGAAAATTATTATTTAAAAAAAACCGACGTTAACTTACAACGCAAGGATGTCCAAAATGACGCATACACCTGCATGCATAGCATGATCACCGTAGAACGGGTATATCAACAAAGTGACAAATGGTAAAACATGTCTGCCGATTATAGAAGAAATGGATATGCTCGATATTGTAGACTAATAATGTTGCTTCTGGTCGTCTTGCTGGCTTTGATTTTTGCTATTGTTTTAACTAGTACCTGTTTTTTTTTGTTTTATTCAACTTCGATAGTTCTAGTGTATCATTTTGTTACATTTTCTTGCAGATCTATGGATTGAATCTCACTCTGCACGTCATGTAAGCCAGCAAACTCTTTATACCTGGAGGCTTCTCATTAGTCAGTTGCTTTTGCTTGCGTTAAGTTAGTATTATTGTCGGTAGCTATAATAATAATAATCCATTTATTTCAGGTAACAAAGACCCATAGTAATAAAGTAGTAGTAGTAGTAATATATTATATTACTGGTATTCTGTATTTTGAGTGCCATATATTATATTACTGGTATTCTGTATTTTGAGTGTGCTAGCTAACATGTAGTGAATAACTTATTTTAATTATTTTATAATTATAACTAATTGTACTGTGTAAATTCAAGTTCTTCTAACTTATCAGACAGATGTGTTGCTGGGGAGTTTGTTCTGCCACTTCTTTTTCCCAGCAAAAACACTAGGAAGTGGTGAAGGGTGGACTTTTTAGGGGACTGTCTTATGTGATTTCGACGTTCGCAAAGTGCTGATCCTCAGCCTAATTTTAATAAATGACTTTTGATTTTTTTGAGTCGACAGAAGCATCTACACTTTTCTTCTCTTCATTCTTGAAATTGTCGTGCTCAAAACAAAAGTTTTTTTACAATCAGTCACTTTGTCGATTCTTCTGTATACGGTGGTCATGATACGCGTGCAGCCTGCGTAGCATGAACACATTGAACACCGAAGAAACGGCCTTTGTCTACAGACGAATCGGCAAAGTGACAGATTATATAGACAGGAACCTCAATCTGTCAAATTTCTTTCAATAAACCTGCCTGCGTAACATGAACACTTAATTTCTTTTCTTCCGAGACACGACAAATTTCTTTCTGTCCAACTTGACATTTCTTCTTCCCGAGCATGAGGCGACTCGTCGACAAGCGTTTGTACGTAGAGAAAGAAATTTACATGCTGTTTATAACAACTGTCAAGTTGCTTTTGTCTAGGTCTCATTTGATGTAGACTGTTTGACACTTGTTGACAGGAAATGTTTCGAAAAGAACTGTCAAAAGTGGAGAAAATAGGTACGCACTTCATGCTCGGCATTGTTGATTCTGTTATACTGACGAATCGACATATAACTTCTCATCTTTCTTGACATTGTCATGCTCGAGACGAAAGAAATGTCTATATAATCTGTCACTTTGCGTTCGTCTGTAGACAAAGGCCGTTCTTCGGTGTTCAATGTGTTCATGCTACGCAGGCAGGTGTGGTGTTATGTCAATTGGGAAAAACTGATGGGAAGTTTCAACGCTGATAGAATATGATCATGAACTCAAGACATAGTATCCTCATGTGCCCCAATGTCCCTTCAATCCTGTTTACTCTCTTCTACATATCGTTCCAGTCTTCCGCTACATCCACATCCATGCTTGCTGTAGTCTGCGGACCCTCGCTCGCGGTGCCAGAATACACAGCTGGGGATGCCTTGTACTGAGGCAGGTCTGATGAACGGATGACGAGTTTCGCGCCATCTGAAAATATAAATGGAAACAAATTAACATAACAACAACAAAAAGGAACAAGGGCTTCTTTTGGGTAAGCTCGTTCCATCGTCGACCTCATCTCTGACCGCAGGACAAGATTAAGGTCAAGAGTAGACCCATTATTATATAAATAAAAAATAAGTAACAGTATGCTATTTGGAAATATATAAGTATGTTTATCAGCTGTATAGTACACATAACACAAGCTCTTAGCTTAGCTTGGGACTAAATGGCGTTGTGTGAAAAAGTTGTGGAATATTTATATTTATTTATTTATTTATATATACTTAATTGTACACCACAAAAATACAAAACAAAGGAAAACATATACACTACAAAACATACAATGGGCGGCCTTATCGCTTTCCGCGATCTCTTCCAGGCAACCTTAGGATGGACAGTGATTTATCACGATATAAAATGGGGCTGTTGTTGGTGCAAATAGTAAATACCAACTTATACAATATTAAACTAAAATACATACATACATATCCTAAATAATAGATACATAAATACATACATACTAAATATTTAAGCAACGAAAATTAATGAAGACTAAAGATGTTTAATTTAATAGTTATGAGAACAAGATCACAACGACAAGTAATGTTCCTTTACGAGCCTTTTAAACGTAAATATGTATATGAATATGTATTAATAGGTTACCTTTTGTTTTCAAACAATTTAAAAACAATTTTCAAATGCAGCGCCATCTTGGATGACATGCTATGTGACATCTCTCACACTTCCCAGTTTCCTAACAATATTTACCTTCGCCGTTTCTAAAGAAAGTGAAAGGTCAACTTACTTAGCACAGTGCCATCCATGGCCATAAGTGAGGCGTAATGTGACGGCGGCACGTTGAACCGGAGACAGTTGAACATGCGCTCGGAGCGGATGACGCGCACGGGCTGGTATCGGCGCACGAACGGCGACATTGTCTCCTTACCGGGGAGGAATGGCTCGCCGTATATCTGTGAAATGTGTATTGTACCGGGTAAAATGTTAGTAGGCAATCATATTATAAGTAAAAAGGTGTAGATAGATTATACGCGCTCAGCAAGTGACACGTTTTATGTGGCTAACGAGCCACACTTCACCTCAGTGTCGCGTCGCGCTCTAACGGGCGCGTGCGTGCGTTAGTGTACCGTTTTTGAAGATCGAATGTTGTAGTAACCTATCTACACCTTTTTACTTATAATATCATTGATTGCAGGTGTAAAAATTCCTTCGGCATAGAAAGTATCAATATTTTTTTAAGTATACTTCCAAATATTTAATTTCCTTATTTTTATTAAGGTTAAGTAAAGTTGTTCATAATGATGAGAACAACTCTTTTACAGGTTTGGTATGTATATAACATACCAAACCTGTAAAAGAGTTGTTCTCATCATTATGAACAACTTTTACTATGTGACTAACTCTGATATTGCGAAATATTATTTAGATTTTTTTCTTTCTTTTAAATAAAAATCAGTTGTTCAGTACAAAGACATTCATTACTACAAACATAAAATTTTAGGAGTTATAGGGGGACCCATCTGTAGAATACTTTCATGTATAAAAAAGTCCCCCGACTACGAATAAAAATTTTGTTTTGTTTATCAAGTTGTTTTCGAGACATCGTGTTTGAGTGTAAAACTTATATCTTGTTTTCTTCATTTTAGTTAATTTTTTTTTGACATGGCTGTCGTGTTTTTGTCTAAAACTTTCTCCATAATTTTAAAATATATTTCGAAATACTTTTATTAAAATGTGTGATGGATGGAAAGAAAAATCATTTATACAAACACACAAAAGCAATACAATTATGGACAAAGACAGAAAGACACATAGACGACAAGACAAACATTTAAATCTGTATTTTACGGAAAACTTATTATTCATCATCATCATCATCATCATCATCATCATCATCATCATCATCATCATCATCATCATCATTTCAGTCATAGGAAGTCCACTGCTGGACATAGGCCTCCCCTATAGATCTCCAATAAGAACGGTTGGAAGCGGCTCGAATCCAGCGTGTTCCTGCGGCCTTAATGAGGTCGTCTGTCCACCTTGTGGGTGGACGTCCTACGCTGCGCTTGCCGATACGTGGCCTCCACTCGAGAACCGACCGACCCCATCCCTCATCAGTCCTCCGTGCTATGTGCCCTGCCCACTGCCACTTCAACCTGCTAATCCGCTGGAATTATTATTATCAGTTATAAAACATAAAATGGTTCGTACCCGGACTCTAAAGTTCTGGCTTCTTTGTGGAACGAAGTGATTAGTTACCACCTGCTTGACAATCTGTTAACAAAAAAACAACCCCATGAACAATATATTTATTTAAAAAGATTTTTTCTTCTATAGTCAAAAAATAAGTATTACCAGTGGTAAAAATGGTGTCATCTTCTTCAGTTCCTCTCGGACCTTCTTCCTTACAATCTCGTCCTCTGTATCTGTCTCCGTCACATCCGATTTAAGATTCTTCACATGTTCAGAAACCTGAGACAAATATTTTTGTATACAGTATTTGGTGTATGAGTGATGCACTCGTTGAGTCAAAACTTCAAAGGCTTGAGCATCGACGCTGAGTTGCTAGCCTGTCGGTTTTTATTTCGGAGAGTATGCAATTGCACGATTTAATTCCACCAAGCCCTTTTCATCATCGGACCACCAGACGTACGGCACTGCGCCACCGGTACATGGTAGATATCCCAACCATACGTACTAAACGCTTTGGAAACACATTCATTGTGCGAACAGCTAAAGAGTGGAATTCCCTGCAGGAGTCGGTGTTTCCTGATAGCTACAACCTAGGGGTCTTCAAGTCAAGAGTGAACTGGTTGTTTCTAGGCAAGCGTGCTTCATCGTCGACCACATCATCGCTTACCATCAGGTGAGATAGTGGTTAAACGCGTGCCTATCAATAATAAAAATAAAAAAAAATGTAATAAACTGTCTCATTCATTATTATAATATCTCAATAAACTTAGGACACAAATAGACAACTGATGTCAAAAGCACAGCTTTACAGCACACTTATGACATTGTTTTAACTAATTTGAAGTTAGCTGCCTGAATACTTTTCTCCATAATATTTCGCACCTTTGGGAACAAAGGGTCACTTTTGCAACTTTTTGCAAAAACGACTTAAATATGCAGAAAAAACCGCGATAATCGACTTTATAATCTCAGCAAAAACGGTGATAATTGCATGAACAACATCGTTTTGAGGGAGGGAAGGCCGTTACATTATTTCGCGTTATTGGTCCGTTTGCTTCAAACGTAACGTCTCTTCCTGTCAGTAGTGTTTTGAAAGACGAAGTGTGACCATGGGCATTTGTGACGGAGAGGCACTACGGTAAGGAATGACTTTTTGTTTACATATTACTTGCAGTATTAATGTCACTTATAGATAAGAATCACGATAAGTTACCAAATCTTTGTATTTGTCTGCTGTAAACATAATGTCACTTTCTTGCATATGTGACATTTTGACATAAAATTTTTCTTTTTATTGTAACCAAAACGTCACTTCTGTTTACAATTGACATTATTTTTGAAATGATTAGTATTTATATTATGGCAGAATGTCATTTTTGTATATAAAGTGTCTTTATGTTATAAAAATAAATGGTTAATTTTGCATTATTATTTAGAGCTAATCTATTGAGTAATTGTTTTGTTTTGGATTTCAGATTTATGATTAACCTGTATTATAATGCAGTAAATAAACTGCAAATAAATTCTATCCAACATAAATTCCTTATCCGTGCATTCACAAAGTTCGGCTGATAACGCCCATTTTTAAACGATTTTCAAAAAAGGAGGAGGTTCTATGTTCGTGTGTATGTATTTTTTTTTCTTTTTTATGTATGTTACCTGATTTCTCCCCCAGTTTTGGACCGATTCTCAAAATTCTTTTTTTATTTGATAGAGTATACTATGTATTTAGAGTTATTTTACACCGTTTAGTGTATTTTTTGAAGTCAGTTATATTTTTTGCAAAAAAGTTTTGTTATAGAGAAAGCTGTAAAACGGGCTAAAAAATCTGTCCCCATTTACATCCCAGCCCAGTATTGTCATGAGATAAGGTCAGCAAAAACAGGTAGGTACTCCTTTCTATTTAAAAGAAATTTATTTCACTGTAATCTTTGTCTGACTGAAAATATTGGTTTCAGATAAAAATGGGCATGCTATTAAAGTAACTAAAATAAGCCATTTAAAAATTATTATAAATCAATTGTAATCAAACAGTCACACGAAGCACAAGAGTCCAACAACCTCACGAAGTTACGTTAAAGCAGGCTTATGAGAGTAAAATCCCCTTAGTTGTTCAAAAGAAGGCAGACATTCAAAACTTGATTAACACCAACATTTTAGCGAAAGTTTATGAAACTATTTACAATACTTACAATATTTTGATATTTTATTTTATTTTACAATTAAACAAGTGCGAGTTGTACTAGTGCTTTTTACTATGTTTTTATCAAAGCATTTCGGTTGCCCCATTTCAAAACCTAGTAAGGGACATTTTATACTAAAGTAGTTTTATTTCATAATCTTGCCATCTTAGTTAGGCCTCACAAAATACAAAAACAGCAGCATTAAAACTCACTGAAAGCGTCGATACCTAAGTAGTAAGTGCATAATATACTCCCTCTTTACCAATATAACCTAGTAACTTCCAGTTACTCACTGAAACCAATTCAAAATTTTGGATTTGACATAATATTAAGTTTACGCGGTTTCCTGAAAAGTTTAGTTTCCAGCCTTTACTAGGTTTTCGAATGGGGCAGTCGATTTGTTACTGATTTTCTTTATAATTTTGTTACCAAAGTTGTTGTTCTTAATAAGATAGTAACGTCGAAATATAATACTGTGAAGAATGTGATTTAAGTATGTACCTATCAGAAATTTAATGTCAACTTAAGAATTTATCTAGAGACTGTTTTATGATTTTGTCCATCATACTCATTTTATTAGTAAGTGCCTAATGGCAAACTTTTTAACACTATTTAGACTACTACTTTTTAGACTGATGATATAAATAAAACAAATTTATAATATAACTTATTTCATTTAATAACCCTCAGTTTGATTTATAAATTCAGTATTTTATCGATACTTGTTTTTTTTATGCTTGTTTTAGTTTGTAATTGGTTTCCAATCATATACAAATTTACTAAAAATATACGAAAGCCATCCATAACCATAAAAATACGTACTTTCATGATTTTATTGTTTTTATAAAAAGGGTCACTTCTGCTTTATAGCATGTACCGATTTGTAACAAAACGTCACTTTGGTAGCCTTCCTTCAGTTTATGGCTTGTTTCTCAAAAACCCCTTCTTGTATTTATTTTTTAATATTCAAGATTGTCCGTGAAGAAACTGTCGATTTAGGTCTATAAGAATGGCCTCAATACTCTAAAACAGTACAAAGTTATTAAAGAACGAAGTCAAAAAAAAATTAAAAATGCTCTTCCTGTAAAGTTGGAAAACATGCAGAAGTGACCCTTTGTTCCCAAAGGTGCGATTTGCACTCCATGGGCAATATTTTCACGTAAAATATAAAAAAAATAGAATGTGATCAATGTTTCTAAGTAAACATTATCGCATTATTTAATTGCCTTGACTAAAGACTATCAAAGTTTGATATGACTGCCTGCCGATCACGCCTTAAGCAAATAAGCCTCCTTTATGCTTCGCCGTAGTCGGGAAAAAAGAAATACTTTTTTTTTTTGTTTTAAACACAAGGAATTTCACCTGTCTTGTTGGTGAGTTTACAAACATCTATAAACTCATATACACAAACAGTATGTATGTTCCGTGCGGGAATTGAACTCACGCCACGCAGCGCAGCAGCGAACCGTGCATAACCTTCATAAACATTGAGAAGCATTACCTTCCTGATAATCCTCTCGGAATACTTGGTGCAAGCTGACTGGACCTTGTCGAACGGCAAGTTGTCAATCACTGTAACAAATAAAAAAACAAGAATTTCATGCATTCATAAGATAGCATTCTGCCGCCATGTTTATGTATGTATTGATTTAGTACTTTAGAACACAAACATAGTTTTACACACTACAGAGACTTGTAAACGCACGTGAGGTGGTTGGGAAGTTAACCCAAACCCCAAACTTCAGAAATCACATACATAAATACGCGCCCTTTTTCCCATTGGGGTAGGCAGAAACTAAAGAACGCCTGCTACGATCCGAACGTATTATTATTATTATTTTTCAGTTTTCCCCACATTATGAATTCTTCCTGTGTTCTGGGGGTAGGTTTACAAACATTTAAAGTCACATACAATACAATACAATAAAATACATTTTATTTTTCATAGCAGCCGATCGATCAGCGCCTGCGCCAACCGTGCTGTCAAATTAAAACTAAAATTGACATGTTTTGCTAAAAGCAAGGTTTTACAGCCGAAGTAACGGAAAAATTCCATACAAAAACAGTTGGAAATTAAGGTTAATTTTGGTTCTTACATTCTTTGCGAAAATCTAATATCTTTTTATCATGTTGACTCAGGACCCTAACTTTTATATACCTCATAGAGGCAATAAAAGCCTCAGGATCTGGTATAAATTATAACTTGCTAGGTTCACCCATTCCTGAGCAAATCGGTGGTGACACACGGACAGACCGATGGACAGAGGGACAAGAGAAATCTTATAAGGAATCGTTTTTTTACATTTTGAGGTACGGATCTCAGATAAAACTAGTCTTACTGTAAGGGTGCGGTGGCAGTGCTGCGAGGTCCTTCTCCTGGAGCTGCGT
This sequence comes from Euplexia lucipara, assembly GCA_921972225.1. NCBI lineage: Eukaryota > Metazoa > Arthropoda > Insecta > Lepidoptera > Noctuidae > Euplexia > Euplexia lucipara. The sequence goes on along the minus strand of OV179168.1, from coordinate 9,880,505 downwards.
CCTGGGCGTGCCGGCCGCGTCCTCGATGGCGTGCAGCGTGCTCAGCACCAGCTGGAAGTCGCCGAAGTGAGGGTGCATGCGCCGGTACCACTGGCTCAGTCTGAAGCATGAGTCCGTGACCTCTGAGTTGCGCTCTGCTATTACTTTAATGCGCTCGAATATTTTCTGGAGTAAAAAAGTAAAATAATAGTTTACCTCTTGACCACCACGTCAAAAAAGCAAATAAAACCTTCAGCCTCAAACTAGAAAATAAATCTTTTCAATTCGACATGAAGTCATGACGCATGGCGTCCTGGGCACACTTTGGTTTGTCATCTATACAAAACTGTAGCAGTATTGACCACCAAAAGTTGTTTCACATTGGTGTTTTGGGTATTTATTTTTTATCTGTGGTCAGCCAGACGGCTAAGCGTTAAAAAGTAAATAAATCACTTCTCTAATTTAAAATCTCGGACAGAAATCACGATTTTATACAGTTTAAACTAAAAGGAAGATCAAGTATCAAGTATATTTACCTTAGCTATGTCCTCCAGTAGTTTGTGGTTAGTCTTCAAACTAACCTTGAACAGGCCAGGGTACTTTGACTGGAGCTCTGCCAGAATTTCCTCATTTGTTAACGTTAGTACCTGAAAAAAGGTAAACATTAGATTGAAAAGATAAATAATTAATGATATTTATAATAATAATAATAACTTTATTTATTCATTATAAAAGCATTGTAGTACATGGTACTTTACAGGGTTGACAAATTTAGTGCACTTTAGTGCACTTAAACTGCAACTGAAATAGTGGTGAGGTGCTGCATTCCCAGCTAGGTTATAGAATAACCTGTATAAGGGACTACAGTGCCAGTCCCCATTGGGTATTAAATATAACGGAATTGTACACAGGTGTGGCTTAACACTAGTCTTTTACTACAATTTTACTATTGGTGACATAGTGAACTATAAGTAAAAAAAAAATTACATTGCAAAAGATTTTAAGAGACACAATTTTAAGATTAATATAATAACTGCGATTTATTTCTGTAAATAGGTATTTACAAACACTTTTACAAGTCATTTTTTAACTAAGTACTAGTTAAGGTCAAAGTTTCACTATCTGACTACTCTGAGAAGACCTAAAGAAACTCTGAGGTCAAAGTCATTTTTAAAGTCCAGACATTATCTTGGTCATATCATATAAGAACCATGCAAATAAGCACCTGAAATGGTCTTTTGAGGAAAGAACCTCACAGATATAAGGGGACGTGATCAGTCAGTGCAAGCATTTGTCAGTAACAGATTAGAATAGTTAATGGACTGTGGCGGGATTGTTGCTAGATTTAAAATAAAAAAAAACAGTGTTGCAGGGTGATGACCCTACAACACTGTTTTTTTTTGCAGATGATGATCTGCCTAGCCTTTTTCTAAAAAATCAAAGTCAACTATGTTGGGGTCGACTCCTAGTGTAACAGAGAGTAGTGTGAACATTGTGAAAATGTTATTATTATCTGTCTATCAGGTTTGGTTTTCCCATACATATACATATAAAATACACAATCTCACACCTTTCAAAGGGGTAAGCAGAAACTACAGATTGCCATATGCTACGAATCTTACATATGATACTTCTTTTGCTTTGTTTACTTCGTGTCATACAAGTTGTCATACACACACGTCGCACTTTCGTACGAAGCGAATTTGCTTTAGACCACAAAACTGAAATAAAACTTTTGCTAACTTAGATCTCCCCACTGAACTTCCGTTCGCCTCGCCCGATCACACTTTTCGTAACACTCTCGTCACGCATTCACCAGCTTATTCCCCAACTCAAGCATGCGTTAAGAAGTTTTAATTTAAAAAATAAAAAAAATACCGTGGCTGGAGCACTTTCATTAGGCAATTTAAGTGCTCTCCGCATCTTCAGTGGCATCCTTTTAAGTCTGGCGGCCAGGGGAATCTAGAAACATACCAGAATAATTTAATCATAACAAAACGGTTGAAAAGGTCTGCAATCAGGTCTTAAATTCTTGTCCTCCGCATTTAAAAACCAAACATGTACCTGTTGAGTCATGAACTCAGTACCTCCGCTTGCGCGCTGGAGGCTTTATTCAACATGTACCACTTACGTTTTTTGCATCCAGGACCTCAGCTCTTACTTGCCACGATTCGTCACCACTTCTACCCTATTGGGGGCAGGAACTTGGCGAAGAAGGTCACACATCAATGCGTGAGATGTTGCAGGATCAAGGCAAGCACTATTCAACCTATGATGGGCAACCTTCCAGAGCAACGCTTGCACCTAGAGTTTCCTTTCTTAGACTCAGGTGTCGACTACGCTGGACCTATCATGATAGCTGATCGTAAAGGACGGGGGTGTAGGCTCGTTAAAAGCTTCATTTGTGTTTTTGTGTGTCTAGCTACCCGAGCGATCCACCTCGAACTTGTATCAGACCTCACGAAAGAGGCCTTTCTAGCTGCTATGAACCGTTTTATTGCTCGAAGGGGAAAGCCACGTAACATTTTCTCCGACAATGGTACCACATTTGTCGGCGCCTTCAATGAGTTGGCTAACTTACTTTCACAAGACTTAAACTTTAACGTAATTGATCCTGGAATCAATTTCTCCTTTATCCCTGCGTACACTCCTCACTTTGGTGGATTATGGGAGTCCGCAGTTAAATCTACAAAACATCACCTCAGGAGAGTGCTAGGTTTAACAAATCTAAACTTTGAAGAGATGGCAACATGTCTCATTCAAGTGGAGGCCATCTTAAACTCAAGGCCCTTAACTCCACTATCCAACGACCCGTCAGACCTTACTCCCTTAACTCCAGCACATTTCCTAATTGGACGTTCACTCGTTATGTTGCCTCATCCACAGATCGAGACTACCAACATTTCCCAGCTGCAACGATTTCGACGCGTCGAATGCTTGAAGCAACATTTTTGGAATCGTTTCTCAGAGGAGTACATTTTATGGCTGCAGGAGAGAACGAAATGGCACCGGTCATCGGGAGAGCTGAAGGAAGGAACTCTCGTCGTTATTAAGGACAAAAGTTCACCACCTTTAATCTGGTCTTTAGGACGCATCACTCGGGTGCTGCCTGGCAGAGACGGAATAGCGAGAGTCGCCGACATCCGCACACGAAAGGGTGTCATTCGGCGAGCTTTCAACACCATCTGCCCTCTACCTGTCTCTGTTGAAGACACTTCAACGGGGGGAGGATGTTGAGTCATGAACTCAGTACCTCCGCTTGCGCGCTGGAGGGGGCCACCAAGGACAGCGCGAGCGGCGACGGCCGGTTCCCCGCGCCGCGCGCCGCCCCGCCACAAACCAGTCAGCTGTTAAACGCGACGACGCACACCTGCGCTCACCTATTTCTACTCATCATATTCGTTCGCGACAGGTTTAATACTTATTTAATGTAACAGTTTTATTAAACATCGTAATTATACAGTCCACTCGTGCATCATTTATATAACTTAGCTATCGTACCCAACAGTACCTTTAGCACCAAGGTAAGTTTGAATTAATTTTGTCATGTCACGGCAGCAAAATATTCGGCAGCATATTTCATGTGTTAAAATTAAAGGGTTAATGTGTCATGTGTTATGAATTTGTGAGGTTTACATATTCTTTTAAACCTTAAAGCTCCACAAAGTACTTATTTGATTTTTATTTACTTTTTATAATTTACTAAAACTTTTTTTCATAAATTTACATCCCCTTCACCCCCTCTTAGCAAGCCTGTGGACACACAAATAATGTGGCTTTCTATTGGTAAAAGTATTTTCAAAATTGGGTCAATAGTTCCAGAGATTATCCCCTAAGCTGAGGTCCGACTACTCATATGATTTATAATGTGCCCATACCCCACTGCCCTTAGCGTGTAGTCGCTTAGTTTTTTACCCTGGCTGGAGGTCATAAATTAAGACCTTTCTACAGGATCACTTGGCTAAGGCGTACACATTGTCCTAGAATGAACTGCGAGATGAACCTCAAAAAAAATCAATGAAGTACTTACGTCTGGTACATGGTCAGGGATGAACGCAAACGGTCGAAATTGCTTCGGAAACATTGTGCCATTAATTTGTTCAACGACACGCACAGGATCTAGTTTTTCAGATAGACGCAAGTAACAGATCTTCGCTTTCATTGGTCTGGACTTTATAGCCGGCTGGAAGTTTAACGCTTCAAAATTTCCGTTAATTGCTTTAGCCAGAGACTTTACGACGTTCATCAGCGACCACTGTAAATGAAAGCGAAAGGAATTTTTAAAGTTTTTCAGCTAGTATCGCTATCCCAACTAAGTGAATGACGAAGAACTTATTACCTTCAACGGTACCCCTTTCACGGCAATAACAGACATTGTGCTTTATGATATTATTTTTTTTGTTTTCAAATTCACAAATTCACATCGATAACCTGAAAACACAAACAAGCCAATAATTCCAATAAATTGCCAAAACTAGTTCTTGCTTGACGTTGACAGTTTGAGAGCTAATGACCACAGAGCTTATAGTCTAAGCCACAGAGCATATTATAAACCTAATGACTTATAATCAAGCCAACTTATCTGTGAAACGGTAGTATTTGGAACTAGCATTATGTTAGAGATTTAAAGTCGCTTTTGGCGTAATTTTTGGCTTCTTGTTGACGAGCAGCGCCACCAATTATTTCAAGGATAAATTGGTACCACTGTACAAGCTGCATTGCACATTGCACAGACAAAATAAAATATACCATTGACAGTAGATATCTTACGTTTAAAGTGTTGCCAGTGGCATAGGTCTAGGTACTGAGCAGGGCTGTGAAGAATCTCTAGACATGGGTTAGAAGATTCATTCAAAAATTCAAAATAAGTATAGATAATAAGAGTCCTAATACGCAGACTGAGTGATACCTTTAAAAATTTGAGACAAACCAAATCTGGCATCATGATTGCTTCGTTTCACTTGTATTTATTTTACAGCTGCTTTACTCTGCTGTCAGTCTATGTTCTACTGCCCGGTGACTTTTCTGTTTGAAAAGAGACCTTTGCCCAGCATTGGGAAAGCAACAGGCTGGTATTTTTTTTTTTAGTTAAATAGTTCAACCCCAAGTAGTGAATATTGACTCGTCATCTGCCAAAACTTTCCTGACTATTTTAGGGCATCCTTCCAGTCTATCTAGATCCGACAAAATACCAGTATGAAACAATATTAATTAATAGGAAAGAAACAATACAGTTCATTTTTTATCAACTTTATTTTTAATACAAAAATAAAAATATATTTTCTTTTATTAATTACCTACCTAGAAAAAAATCAACAAAATAAATATCCTCTATCCTTCAGCTTATGAATAATAATTATAATAACATGATTGATGTATATTTAACCTAATATAATTACAGTCAAAATTCAAAGTCTTTTCTCATAAAATCAAAAATATTATAAACATAAAATCAATCCTAGTTTATGTAAAATAAAATAAAAAAAATACCTACCTATAACTATAAAAATACTTGTGTAAGTATAAAAAACATAATGTAAATCACATGATTGAAATATAGAATCAACACTTAAGGAGATGAAGTTGCAAAGTTTTTCTGAAAATATTTGTTACGATCCAAGGGCATTATATCATGGATACTTTTACATGACCTTTCAGCCCAAGTTAGGAACTCTTTAGTAGCAACAACACACTCCAAAAGCATTAAACAGTCATCTTCAGCTCTATGTGCATTATAAACTTCTTTTTTCATTATTCTTTTAAACAGACTTCCTAATGTATAACATATTTTCCCTGTTCCTTTTTGTTCCACAATTTTAGATGGTTCTTTGTATTCATCTGAATGTCTGCTTGAATTTGACACATCTAGTGGCATGTCAGAGAATGAGGAGCACAATGAATCTATTTCCTTCCAGTCTTCAGAGCTTACATCTAAATCGGGCCAGTCTTCACTTATCAGGGAATCTTCACTTATCAATGAATTATTATCTTTTGCTAGTGAATCTTCCTCCAATAAAGAGTTGTCTCTAATTGAACTTTTTGCTAATGAATCATCTTTTCTTGTAATTGATGTCTCCGATAAAGTATTTTTTATAATATGTTTAAAACCAGTCAGAGAGTCAACGCAAAGTAATTCTTGTGGGAGTGAAGCATTAACATCTAAGAATTCAGCTAAGAGAATTTTATAGTCAAATCGATCACCATTATGAGCAACCAGGCAAGTAGGCTTTGGAAGGTCTGCTAAGAATGAAATAATTGTTGCTATATTGTCTTTAAAAATTGGTGCATACTTCAATGAGTCATTAGACAAACCCGTCATTTTAGCCGCTACCGGATGTATTTTCCTTTGTGGATTAAAAAGTAGTGTCAGCTTACTAACAAAGGGAACAGCGCCAAAAGGAGCTGTTATGATATCATTTCGTAAAGCTGCTACGAAACTGAGTTCTATAATCTTGGTTTGGTTTCTTTCTTGGTGTGGCAATCCTGTCGTTTCAAGGTCGAAGAATACGTAAGTTGCAATTTTGGCCATTACTACAAGCTTTTACTGCTGCCTGTACCAAACTCGATACAGGTGGAGGCTCTCCGCTCTCCTTGTCCACTATTAATGTTGTTTACCTCTTCGGAATTCAAATAATTCAATCATTCACTTGTTGTTTCCACAGTACATGACACGTCAAAAAGTACAAACACCTTGATTAATTCTTGGTACTCACATTATCATAGTTAGCACATTGCAAATAATAGGGATAACAATGAAATAAAATAAAACACGTAGACCTATAGCTATGATTCGCTATGAATGAAAATCAATTAATATTTATATTCTGAGCAGTGTTACTAGAACAATAATTTGACTTCTATGATCATTTGAATCGATATTTTAAATTAAAAATTAACAATAAATTGCTGACATTAAAGCTTTTTACATGTTAAAAATAATGTTAGAATAAGTAAGTTTGGTTACATATATAAAATTCCGGTACAAGGATATTTTCCACATTATTTTTTACTCATGCAATGTTGCTTGATTTCTTAGTGATTCACCAACTTTAGAGGGGCTACCATTTACAAAAAAAAAAAATCATTTTGTTTTCTTGGAAAAACCTGTAGTTTAAAATGTTGTTGTTTTATTTATTTAGTAAAATAACACATAGTAACATAACGTCTCGCCTGTAATCCCCGAAGGGCTAGGCAGCGGAAGTACAACCCACATTTCGCCAGTTATGTTTAAGTCCCATGTAATAGGGGGCGAGCCTATTGCCATCAATCGGGCACAAATCCAGACTCCGGGCTGCTACTGAGAAATCCCAGATGGAAAAACTCAATAACACTTTGCCCGGCCCGGGGATCGAACCCGGGACCTCATGCTCAGCAGTAGCTTTTGCGACCACTAGACCAACCAGGAAGTCAAAAGAAAAAAAAAAAGTTGATTTAAACAAGAAATAATGATTTAGTAAAATAATGAAATATTATGTCCGGTGTCCTCTTGGGGTTTAATGTTAAAATCTACATGACGAACAGGAAACAGTATTAGGTAGGTACGCTAAAGATAAAGCCTTCTATATTTTCTTTAGGTGACCAAATTTTATTTACCATGTGTGAGTTAACTGTGCCCACCATAGATATAATAAAGAAGGAGATATGCCCGTTAGACGAAAATGTATCGGAACCATGTGTCTCCACTTTGCCCCTACCACACGGCAACTACTACACATGCAGTTCAGTAAAAGCAATAGATACGCAGTCGCTCACACACCCGCATTTCTTAAAACAGAACGTACTACACAATCAATTATAAACCTTATGCTGTCAAACACAGCGTGTATTTACCATGCACCATACAACTTACGCACACAAAAACAACGGTCGCTATCACTTCGTCGCATGAAGCAGCGGCCGTACTACGCGATGCATCCGCTCAATGAAGTATCGTTGTGTGATTTTTACATTGCTCGTCCAGCCACTTAGCGACAAACTTAGGTAGTGGTTACGGAGCAATGTATTTATTGCAACAATAGTACAGTCGCTGTGATATTTGAAAACAAAAATAACATAGTAAAAGCAAGAAATATATTACGTTTTGTTGTTTTGCATGATTAGGTAGACAAATATAGTAAAATACGTGTACTTACATGTGATAAGAAATACCGTGATTTACATAGTTTTGATTTGTGCTTCGGATTTTACAAAAAAACACTGAACAACACGGCATTGCTATAAAATGTCACAATCGCGGTCGAAAGCACACAAGTTCGCGCAGACGGCTTACGACGTGATCAATTTTAGCATGTCGCGGAGACACCGACACGCCCCCATGCCACTTCTCCTATTATTTAGATTTCTATGGTGCCCACAATAAAATCCTGAAGGAAGCATGAACAAGAACACTGGCACCGTCCTACAGAGCTGCGTATCTTCACGGATGGATCCAAGACAGGTACTGGCACGGGTGCTGGTTCTCGGAGGATTTCAACATACACATAGCTACACCGTTGGGGGCCCACAACCAAGGGCGGATCCAGCTTTGGCGCCAGGGGAGGGTCATATAGTCGTGGTCAAGTCAAGAACTTATAATTTAATTTTGATAACAATAGATACTTACTAGCAAAAAGTAGGTATTTTATTAATGTACGTAAGTACCTACTGTACTTAAAAATATTTATACTATACCTACTGTACACTTGAAAAACTTAACAAATAATAACTTGTACATATACACGTGCATATTGCCATCTTCTCTTGAAGACATCCAGAGAAGCACTACCACGCACGGAATGAGGCAGCCTATTTATAATGTGACTCAGGTTGGCTAGACAAATCTTCAAAATACCTCGCATTTACTAAGTCAATAGGGCACTTTATGTGACGGCTAAACACCCTTATTTCAGCATTTGTGACGCTACAGAATCTTAGATAATCGATCGAAAACGGGTCCAGTCAGCTTGAAAAATGACTTATCGCTGGTCTCTCAATTTCGGTAACGGAAGTGATTTTGACGACTTTTTACATATCAACGGGCGTCACATAAATTTGTGACAGGCATCGAGCTAAAAGTTTTGTGATACGTATAGTGGTTTAGTAGAAAAATGCAAAAATCTATGTCCAGCCAGCTTAAATTTACGTAGAAAACTATTGGTTGGTACTTCCAAATCTCAATAACGGGAGCGTTTTCGAATATGGTTCATTTACTAACATTTGGTAACGCAATGTGTGACAGAAAGAAATCACGTTTGATTTATGGCGTCACATGTAAGGGTTTACGAGAAATCAATAAAAACTATTAATGGGAAAATTTAAATGGTCAATATCTTTGAAACTACGCAAAGTTTCTCCGTCACAAATTCAGGTTATCATTATCGTCCGCGTCACAAAATTTTGAACACATTTTGAAGGTCGTAGATCATCAGGCAGCGGAGATACATGTGTCCATACAGCTTGAACTCAGGCTGGCTGGACATTAAGTTTTTATTGATTTCTCGTAAACCCTTACACGTGACGCCCTGATTCAAACGTTATTACTGTCAAACATTGCGTCACCAAATGTTAGTAAAGGAACCATATTCGAAAACGCTCCCGTTATTGAGATTCGGAAGTACCAGCCGAAAGTTTTCTACGTAAATTTAAGCTGGCTGGACACAGATTTTTGTATTTTTCTACTAAACCACTGTAAGTACGTATCACAAAACTTTTAGCTCGATGCCTGTCACAAATTTATGTGATGCCCGTTGATATGCAAAAAGTCGTCAAAATCACTTCCGTTACCGAGATTGAGAGACCAGCGAAAAGAGGTTTTTCAAGCTGGCTGGACACGTTTTCGATCGATTGTCTAAGATTCTGTAGCGTCACAAGTTCTGAAATAAGGGTGTTTAGTCGTCACATAAAGTGCCCCATTGACCTAGTTAAGTACGAGCTATTTTGAAATTTGTCCAGCCAACCTGAGTCACATATTTATATTCCATAACCGTGGTGAATGATTTGTCATAACAGCTAGAGGTATGTCGAGGAGTATGACGCAAAATTCCGCAAAAGAACGAAGTGAAGAGTTTTACTTTTTTGCGAAGGGGGTTTTTTAAATTTTGAATTTAATTTTTATTTTAAAATTTTTAAACGCATTAATTTTGTTTTATAGGGTTAACAGTTATGAGATTTTTTCAGTGCATTGTATGTAGAGTCAAATGCTGGTTAAAACGAATCCAAACACGACATATATTATCTGCTATTATTTTGTCAAGAGTCTACCTACTAGTGTGCTGGATAGCCTGGCTGCAGCATCAGCTCATCCTGTTGCCATCAGTGCATTGTGTTTAGAATCAAAAGCTGGTTGAAATGAATCCAAATACGACATATCTGCTATTATTTTGTCAAGAGTCTACCTACTGGTGTGCTGGATAGCCTTGCTACAGCATCAGCTCATCCTGTTGCCATCAAAGCATTGTGTGCAGAATCAAATGCTGGTTGAAATGAATCCAAATACGACATATCTGCTATTATTTTGTCAAGAGTCTACCTACTGGTGTGCTGGATAGCCTGGCTGCAGAATCAGCTCATCCAGTTACCATCAGCGCATTGTGTGCAGAATCAAATGCAGGTTAAAATGAATCCAAACACGACATATCTGCTGTTATTTTCCCAAGAGTGTATTAGTCTGCTAGATATCCTGACTGCATCAGACCAAATACACCATAATGTTGCTTATTAATATTACACACATGGGTGTTTGAAATTTTAAGACAAACGTATGTTTGTAAGTAAAGTTAATACCCATATTATACGTCTAAAATAGCAACGGTAGCTAACACAAAAGAGCTGATAACCTTGAAACGGCTGAACCGATTTTGATGAAATATGTCTAAGAACCATCGCAAGAAACCCTGCTTTCAAATAAAAAAACCGCATCCAAATCGGTTCACCCGTTTGGGTGCTACGGTGCCACAGACAGACAGACATCCAGACAGACAGACACACACACATAGCGGTGAAACTTATAACACCCCTCTTTTTGCGTCGATGGGGGGGGGGGGGGGGGGGGGCGCAAAAAGAGGGGTGTTATAAGTTTCACCGCTATGTGTGTGTGTCTGTCTGTCTGTCTGTCTGGATGTCTGTCTGTCTTCCGTTTTTTTTATTTGAAAGCAGGGTTTCTTGCGATGGTTCTTAGACATAATTCATCAAAATCGGTTTTATCTAGAATAATATATGAAAATTGGAGCGGTAGCGGAGCGTACTAAAAAAAAACTCATAGATTTGTGTCCGGCAGGACACACTTTTTCGGACGAAAATTTTGTTTGTGATGTCCGGTCTATAGGTACTGAATGTCTTTGGGCGCGGTGAAATTCAAGTTTTCGATGCGTTCGTCCAAACGTTCACCATCATTCAAAGTTATTATATTAAATTAATTAAATATTAAAGGTAGGTATGTAGTTACATAAAATCTGTATGGTGACAATATATAGTATAAATAAAATCATTATGTTCAATTAGTGGTCCACCTAAGTCCTCGAACCAGCTCAGGGGGGGGTCATGACCCCCATGACCCCCCCCCTGGATCCGCCGTTGCCCACAACACGGTCTTCCAGGCCGAGTGCTTGGCTTAGGCGGCCACAGCTATCACAGCAAGGAAGGTACAGGACCATTCAATCCGCATACTGTCGGCCAGCATTTCAGTCCTGCAAGCTCTAAATAGTCACACAATCAACTCGGGACTCTTAAACGAATGCCATCACCGACTAAATCAGGTGGGTACTTTCAATAATGTAACCATTCAATGGATCAAAGGACACAGCGACTCTCGCGGCAATGACGCCGCTGATGAACTCGTCAGACGTGGTTCAAGCATGGTGGCAATGGGACCTGAACCTGTGGTACCACTCCCCTTCGGATACCGACGCACCCTGGTAAGGAAACGCACCAGGGATTAACACGACAAGCTATCGTCGGACCAAAGTGAGTGCAGGCAGGCCAGGGAAGCACTTCCCTCAATTGATGGCCGTTTCACGAGACAGGTTCTCCGGCTGACTAAGCAATACGAATACTCACAGTTGCCATAACAGGCCGCGGGTCATTTAACAAACATCTCTTTGTATTAGGAGTTACAGACAGCCCACTGTGCAGAGCTTGAGTCGAGGTGGACGAGGCGGCATCGCCCGTGCTTCTCAACTGCCCAGTGGTTGCCGCATACAGGGCTAAGTTCTTCGGAAACCCAAGTACCCTCTGAGAGATCGCCAGTAGCGTTAAACCGCTGCTGGCCTTCCTCGAGGAGCTAGGATGGATGGAATAGGGCATATTCTCACCCGTACGCAAAATACGCGCTCAGTCGTGGAGTTGCGAACACCTGCCCGTTAAACCTAACCTAAGAACACTGGCAATCCCTGTGAAAATTCGAGTGAAGTGAACTGTCAATGTCTAGCATAAAGATTATCTCAATTCGCCTACATGTCACTTACTTTTTTCAAAAATCCGGATGTTGTTTCAGAATTATTGAATGTTTAGTATGGATGTACCTACCCAAAAATCTCTATTTCTTCTTCTTTTTCTGTACTTCATGTACAAAATAATACGTCGCGATCTCTGCACGATTTCCATAGCGTCTACGTCCCTACAGCTCTGCCGACAGAATGATCGAAGATGTGCGTCGTGTGCGTTGAGGCTGTGAAAAATCCGCGACCGACTTTTTGCGCGCCATGCAGACTTTGTGCGCCGCAGACTCGATCGCACAAAAAGTGTGCCGTCTGCGCTGCACCTCAAGAACATATTTCAGGAATTCAAAGAATGCTCAAGTTTCTTTACACAAGAGCATTACACCACTGATTAATGACAAGATTGAGTCTGTCTGTGATTATGATTGGTTGTGTTAGTTTAGGCAAATAATTTTATAAACTTAAGTTTATTTCAGGTAAAAAAAAAACACGTTTTTCATTTATTACAACTTTATGCACAAGAAATAAAGTACTGTACACACACAGACTTAATAATGCCGTAGACATTTTCTACCAGTCATCCTCATCACGCAAATGGTAATTTCGAATTTGATCTAATAACATTTATTAATATGTATACTTCCTACGAATACATGTGCAAAATCAAAGGGGTGTTGCCAACATTCAATACAAGGAAAGAAAAATAATAATAAAGATATTGTATATATTGAGGGGAAGATTTCAGCGGAGGGAAAATATAGTAGGTGTAAATATCCTGCACATAAGATAAATTGACTATTGGATACTATGACCCACGGAAGTTCTAAAGTATTTTACTTATAAGGAAGGATGTTTGGCATTTGTACCAACACAATCTTTAAGAGTCCATAGTACCTCAGCAGGGCAGTTCATAGTGATGATCACTGCGCAGTGTTCAACAATTAACTGTCAAAGTGTGTGTTTCACATTGGCTATCATCAGTGTGTATCTAGAATAATATCATGCGCAGTCGCACTTTATTAGTTTTTGAATACTAGCTTTATTGTATGAAATCGTGATTTCGGCAAACAACGGGGTAGTATAGACTCTTAAGACGTATAGTATAGGGGAAGTCATTTCGGTCAGTCGGATAACGGCCTGTAGTTTGTGTATTATAATCTAAAATTGCTCCCTTAACTAATCTATTTCTCCATTATGGAGCTTCAAATTAACCTATCACCATTCACCAGTCTTCCAAATCATCGTCATTAAGATCAGCCATATCAATGTCATCAATAGCCTTAAGATCTTCTTTAAAATGTTCCAAGTCTACAGCTTTTGATTCCGAAAGTTGTTTCTCCATATTAACCTCTATTTCTCCATTGTTTTCGGAAGAATCTTCCTCTTTGATATTATTTTCAGTATCAATATCCACATCCACATCTGCAGTAAAATCAATATTTTCAACAGGTTCACTAACATTTGTTTTACTTAGTTCGGGTGTGTGGTCGATATAGTTTGTGTCGTCAATTTCAGTATTTTCTTCGACAAATTTGCTGTCACCTTGCTCTGTATGCTCGATGTCTCTCTCCTCACTTTTAACAGCTTCGATTTGTGGTTTCTCTGCATTTTCAGTTTCATTATAATTGTCAAGATTTTGTTGTTCTTCGTTAGCTTCTAATTTAATATTTCCATTGGTATCCTCATCAACATTCACTCCTGCCTTTGTGTCTTGGGAACCCAGATTTGGTTCAGTAGTTTCGGGGTTTTCATTTTCACCTTGGTCATCATCGTTCTTTTGGGTGTTAGTTTGTTCATAATCAGTGTTTAAGTTAATGATATCTTCGTCAATTTCATCGTCTAATTCCTCAAGTTCATCCATCATTGGATCTTCGTCATTGTTTGTGGCGAAAGAATATTTGTCGCGATTTATTTTAAATGGTTTCTTATCGGCCTTGCCAGTAAGATGGAAAGGCTTGATTAATACCGTTGATCCGTCTGAAATAGTTTTTTGGAGTATTAGAAAAAAGTATTTTAAGTTACAGACTGTATAGGCATTTATAGAAAAACATGGGACTTAAACGAAATAGCGAAATAGTACATAAAAGTATATAATAGTAGGTACAAGTGCCTAACCCTTTAGGGATGACAGGTGTGTTATTATGTTGTGTTATGTTATGTTATGAAAGAAAATCGGACGAAGAGCAAAAAACTGGCATTATTTGCAATTTTTGATCTATGTCTAATGTTCGACCAAAAAACCAAAATTAAAAAAAAAAAGATCATAAAGAGAAGATCAAGTAATAACTAACAACATTAGAGAATTATCCCTTGCTTCAAAAAAGGTGAAGGACAACAACATGCCTGGGAGAGATTTCTCCACGGCATGTGATGCCAAGTCATGCCCATAGGCAGAATTTTAATGCCGCTGGTGTTAGAGTTTTATTGACACCAGTTTAGTCACAACACGAAAAGAAGAAGTAATTTCCATTTAAAAGATCTTACCAACAACAATAGGTTCCATGGCGCACAGTCTGTCATGATCATCGTAACTCTCGCAGGTGCCATAGTATATGGCAGGTTTCTTTCTTTCAGACTTCCTGAGGCTGGTCACCCCATGTTCGGCGAGGGCTGGTGCCAGTTTACTTCTGGAGATAGTCTTGGGCACGTTGAAAATACGAAGCATTATCGGTTTCACGTTGAGCATACGTCTAGCTACATTTATTTTCATCATCTGTTAAAGTTAAATGCAATTATTTATGATGTGTGGGAGTGATTACGTGAAGAGGGGACGGAAATGTGTAACAGGATCGCGGGGAGGCGCGCGCTATTTGATTTGACCAATGATTGTACGCGGCTACATATTAAGCTATCCGATATAAACCGATCTCGTATTTTATATGATTTTCGTAAGGGGAGAGGTCAGTTAATACTGAAAAGGTATACATTGACGAGCGGAACTTTAGGACACGTCTACCTCGCAGAAACAAAACTCTTATCTCTCCAAATACGTTTTTTTTTTAAAGATACATGATAAAAAAACATCAATCCAATCTAACTCTGTGAGATTTTCTTTTTAACTTTATTAGTCACTTCTTTCATTGAAAACGTCATTGGTTTGGACAAAAATAAATAAATAATATTCCTCAACTTTTCACACAACGCCATTTAGTACCAATCTAAGCTTGAGAGCTTGTGTTATGGGTACTAAACCGCTGATAAACATACTTATATATTTCTAAATACATACATATTATAGATAAATTACACCCAGACACAGAAAAAATTATCGTGTACAACACACAAACATTTATCCTGGGTGGGAATCGAACCCACGACCTCCGGCATAGCAGTCAGGGTCTCTAATTACTAGACCAACAGGCCAGTCAAATGTATAACGACTGTACTTTTACTGGCTACGTACCTTCTTATAATCGCTCATAAGTGTAGTCCTAACTCGCTCATCAAACTTTTTAAATTGCGGTTCAGAGTCACCTTCAAATTCACTTACAACCTGGAATTAAAAAAAAACACAATCTAGTAGGTATAGGAAGGCAACACTGGCGGCATGGCACGTCAAGGGATTTATATTTATATATTTAATAACCTCCCAAAGAAACTTTTTTTTTATACACATTAGCTTATAACACAATAAAATAACAATAACGCTGTTTGAAGTTCCCGGGCGCGCGGCAGTGATCGATCACAGTAGGCACGATCTATCAACTGATAGTCTGACCTCGGGAAGGGCAAAATCTAATAGTAGTAGTAGCGTTACACGCTCCCCCGCCACCCCACCGCTCCCGTTGTGCAGTACTGTCGTAATTGAATTAATTGAAAGTTAAAAAGTATCAAAAAAAGTTTCTTTGAGAAAGTTATTCGTATTCATGAGTACAATCACGTATTTAAGTCATCATCATCTGCCTAGCCTTTTCCCAACTATGTTGGGGTCGGCTTCCAGTTTAACCGGATGCAGCTGAATACCAGTGTTTTACATGGAGCGACTGCCTGTCTGACCTCCACAACCCAGTAACTGGGTAACATGATACCCCTTGGTTAAACTGGTTGTCACACTGGTTGTTACAATCACGTATTTAAGTATCGGTCACTAATTACCAGTCACCCTATATAATACAGATGATTTTGAATCCTGTTCAACACTGTTAGCAATCACATTTCAGCCTGCTTCGGCATTCTGCGGCACGGTTTCGCATCCCTAAATGTAGACGCTTAGCATGACAAAATAAGATCTTAAATCATTTGCGCTTACTAAACAATCCCTTGACGTGTCGGGCCGCCAGTGGGCGCCGGGTCTAAAGCTCATGGTACATTATACCGGCACGGCACCGGCACCGCTCCAAACCAGCAATTGACTTGTCAATTTCGAGCCTTAAATCGTGGGTAGTATAATGTATTTCACAATGTCAAAGTGAAAAAGCAAACGGCGAGCAGTCAGCGCGCTTGCCACTACCACACAACTCGACTCGCAGCCCGCGTGCCGATAGCGAGCGGACCATGTGCTTACAGCGCGTCGATCGCACGCTTACAGTACGCCGCCTTCGAGTCGTCAGCAAAACATCATTGCGCCGTCGTAAATCGAGACATTATGAAAACGTGCAAGTCATAGGCGTGTTCAATTATAAATGCCATATAATGTATTTGCGGTGACAGCTGGCTTGCACCTCGCGGTGACAGCTGGCTTGCACCTCGCGGCCAGGGCGCGGGCTGCGAGCTTGCACCCCGCGGGCGGCGTGCGGACTGCAAGCTGGCACCTTACCGACGATGCGTAGTTAGCACACTGGCAGCTAGCCGTAGCCTAAATTCAAGGCGACGCCGTGCGGCTGCTGTGCAGTTGCGGTGCCGTTATAATGTGCCATGACCTTTATCTATCATCTCTTCATTCTTGACATCGTCGATCGTGCTCAAAACAAAAGAATTTTTATACGGTCGCGATTCTGTAGCTCGTTGATATCGCTTCTGCACGCTTTGCATGATCACTGTAGAAAAGATTATGTCCACAAAAGAATCGACTAAAGTGCCAAATAGTAGAAAGATCTCTTTCGTTTTGAGCACTATAGTGTCAAGAATGATAATAATAAATGTGTAGATTCTTCAGTCGCGATGGTCTACAATATATCGAGCAGGATTTCTTCTATAGGGTGACTGGTAATTAGTGACCGATACTTAAACACGTTACTGTATTCATGATTTCAATGAACTTTCCCAAAGAAACTTTTTTTTTATACACAATTACTTATATCACAATAAAATATCATTGATGCAGTTTGAAATACCGGCGCGCGCGCCTGTGATCGATCACAGTCGGCACAAATCGGCACGATCTATCAGCTGATAGCTTGACGTCGGGAAAGGCTAAATCTACTAGTAGTAGTAGCGTCACACGCTCCCGCGCCGCCCCCACCGCTCCCGTTGTGCAGTACTGACATAATTGAATTAATTAAAAGTTAATGAGTTTAAAAAAAGTTCCTGTGGGAAAGTTTATTGAAATCATGAATACAATCACGTGTTTAAGTATCGGTCACTAATTACCAGTCGCCCTATATAATCGACATAAATATTTCTACTACCTGACACTCTGTAGCTTCTTCCGTTGACATACTTGTTTCTTGTAAAGCAAAAGAAGTATGTAAGAATCGTAGCATATGGCGCTTTGTAGTTTCAGCCTACCCCATGGGAGAAAGGCGTGAGTTTATGTATGGATGAAATAAAAAAAACATACCGCAGTACACATTTCATCGATTTCTTCAATCAGAGCTTTTTTCAAGTTCGGTTCCATTGTCGAGAGCAACACTTCTTCATTTTGGAATATTTTAGCGATGGTTTTCTTCTGCCCTATAAGATACAACTATTATTATAAAAAATACATTTCAAACTTCCTGGTGAGCCTCACTGGACTAGACTAAACTATGATTAAACAAACTCTTCGCCGGCAGGACACTTCGCCGACAGGGCATCGAATGGTTAGGATAAGTTCACGAACCGAGCGAGCCAAGCGAGCGTTGCGCGACAGAAGCCGGCGATTGCCAAAAACGCATAAATTGTAAAAATCGATTTGTGTGTATATTATGTTATACAGGGTGGCAGGGACATCGACGCGCAAATGTCGTGAAAAGGTTGCACCTGATGCCATAAATGAAATTACGAAGGTCATTCATCTCGGAAATGGCTGGTTAAAAAAATTGACATTTTTGAGTGCGCAATGTATTGCAAACAACGCGATCAAAACGCTCTGCGGAAGGCGCGCGCGCGTGTGCTACCTAACCTACACACACACATACATAGTACGTCGACAGCGCGGCCCCCCGCTACACCGCGCGCCGCCGCCGCCGCGCGCCTCTGCTGCCGGACGAACGTGAACGTACTACGAAATATCGCCGCATGACAACATTGATAGTTACTTAACACATGAAATCTTGTTCAATTAGTCTCGATAACTGATGGTAGTTACTTAAAAAGAAATAAAACTAACAATACCTAAGCTTATTCTCACAAAATAGCGATAGGTACCTACCGATGAGGATTGATAACAAAAAAGATTCTTGATAAGAACTTAGCGATACAGTACCTAATGTTCAATTAATTAACTTACCTACCTTTATCTCGCTCATTCCTAATGAGATAGGGTTCGAAGTGGTCGCTCGCAGATCTGAGCGCGGCGCAGAGTTTCTGCGTGGACACG
The DNA here is from genome assembly GCA_921972225.1 of Euplexia lucipara. Taxonomy (NCBI): domain Eukaryota; kingdom Metazoa; phylum Arthropoda; class Insecta; order Lepidoptera; family Noctuidae; genus Euplexia; species Euplexia lucipara. The sequence goes on along the minus strand of OV179168.1, from coordinate 9,861,434 downwards.
GGGTAAAATAGTGGGATCCTGGACACACTCCTCACGCAGCGTCGCAAACACATTCACATTTCACAACGCGATCTCTCATTTCTGCTGCGGTATTGCACTCGGTCACAGACACCTTATACTTGACGTAACCCCACATAAAAAAATCTAATGGGGTCAAGTCCTGTGAGCGAGCTGGCCATGGTTGCGGACCGAATCTTCCAATTGACGCTCTCAAACACACACACACACGCAAAGAGAAAATTACTTTTGATTTTAAAATCTACTAGGTACGTTATGATCACAAATTCGCGACAAACAACACGCCCGCTTGCGATCAACGAAATCTAGGAACTGACAAAAATCGGAGAAATGCAAAAGAAATGTAGGTTTACTAATTCTCTTTCAATTTGCCGCACTTTCAACAGATCAACAACATGATAGAGTGTACAAACACATTAAGTTGTACCTAGTTACCTCCTCATGAAATTAATTGCGATAATGGATGTGTTTTTTTTTATGAAACAATAAATTACTTTGTTGAATTGCATTCAAAACTAAAATTAATGTTGATAACAAAAAATTGTCGAACAATTACGTGACTTTGACGTTTTTTTTTAATCTTCTTTACGTAACACGACAAAGCTCAAAAGAAATTATTATCCTCCATAATGAATCTAAAATAAAAGTAGTAAATGCGAGTCATTCATTTATGTAGATGATTAAAATGCCTCAAGTGACGCGTCTGTTAGATTCTTTGGGATATATCGTACAGACTAGACCGCGCGCCGCCGGCGGCGGCGTCCTTTGTGGCGGGTTTTCCCCGAAATGCCGACAATAGGATGTCTACCTACTATGCTAGTGTTGACCTCGCATATGAACTTTAGAAAAACAGCTGATCAGGTAGCCCTTTCGAGTTTTACTTTCATTGCTGGTTTAAGTGAAACAAGTGAATTTACTATTTCTTAATTAAAAATCTCAATGGAATAGGTAAAAATAATGTTTTTATACAGTTTACAGTAAAAAAAATTGCAGAAAAAAACGTAAAATTTAAGGAAAAGCCGACGAAAAATTTCAACGCAGGGGGGTCCAGAATCATGTACTGAATCCATGGTAAGCGGATGTGCGTCGATGTCCCTGCCACCCTGTATACCCTGTCAGCGTAGTGTCTGTCGGTATTTAGTCGTACACTCGTACACTCTACTGGACACTGATTATTAAACAAACACCACTACACAATAGGCATAACAGACAGTCCTCTATGTAGAGTATGCATGGAGGAGGAAACGCTGGCGCACGTTACTCCTTGAGTGCACAGGCATCACCGAAAATCGCGGTGATGAGTGTGATGACCGACAGACTGCCAAATCATAGGACTCGCGTTAAATCCTAAGACCTTCAGGCTATTATATTTGATTCATCGGAAGTGAGACCGACTGTACTTTCAGAAATTATCTTAGACATATTGGTTTGAACCACCGATCCACCTAAGCATGCGTGGTGATCAATGCTCGTGCATTACAGTATAGGAAGAGGCTGCAGTGGGACAGTTATAGGCTGGTATTATTATTAGTGAAGACACAATAACATCTGTTAGTTAACTCACCCTTATTGGCCCTCTTGTCTGAAATAAACGAAAAACAAAATTATTAATTACATTTGCTCATAACACAAAAAAAAGTAATGACTAAACTGTGGTTTTACAATCCAATATCTTTCGTTTCCATAGCTTTTTTTTGGAGCGGATTGGCGGATTGGCTAACAGACACTTACTGACTAATACCACCCCGATGTTCCGTTATATCTGCACTGGGGGTTATTTGACTATTCTTTTTTTGCGGGGTGAACAATCCTCATGGACGTCGTCCGCCCCGGGTGGGTGAGGGGTCTGTCAGACTCTTACTGACTATAAACCGCCCCGGTGTTCCGTCTCAAACCAGCGCAGGGGGTCACGTGAACAGAAGATACCTCCTCGACCCCCGATTGTAACATTAGCCTGTTCCAACCGGTGCTTGACCTTGGGAGCACTTATGTAGCGCACACAGGCATAATTGTCGGTTGGTGCCTTTAGATTAAACCGTAAAATTGTCCAATGTAAGTTGTCTCGTCCGAAGACAACTTATACTTCGGCCTCAGCTTTTTATAGGCCCGAGAAAAGGCATGTTGACGGTGTATGAATATCAAAATTATATTTAGTCCATCAGCTGTTAGATAATAAAAAAATAATAGACAAGTGTTTTTTTTTCCTTTTTCAAATTGATGCAAAACTAGATTAGATTAAGCGAATTAAAATTAAAAGGAGAGGGGGTATTGACGTCAGAATTCAGTATAAACTGTACTGGAACGTGACGTCATGCGACATTTGCTGCCGTGGTATAACTATAATGCCGTTATCTGCTAAAGTCATTTTCAGACTCACAAAGTTACTTAATGTTGTTTTTACTTATTTCACACGTGAGAAATATGTACTTAACGGCATTTCTAAAATAATTATTTCCAAAACTATTCAAGATATTGAAAATTCGCAAACACAGATCGATAGATTTTTTTTTTCTCATTAATGTAGCATCAAAAGTTGAAAATCGACCAGATGTTGGATAACGGCATTTTAGTTATACCACGGCAGTTTGACTTGATGCATCGCCGTTATATTTTTAATTATGTAAAAAATAAAAAATATGTGTCTAACTTTTCTAGTAAAGGACGAGGAACTAAAAACTAAAATTTATTCAACTGCATGGCCTATTGTCAAATTGTAGTTGAAAACCACACTCGTAGTTCTTTTATAAGCATATAGCACTATTGTAATATTTTAGCCTAATAATGTTCAACTTACCTCCTTGTGGATATGAAGGAATAGTTAAGGTGGTTTCAACAGGTTTTTCCGGTTGTTGATTTTTTACTTCAACTGTGGGAGCCGGAGGAGCGGCGGTGTCTTTCTGAACTGGAATGGCTGCAAAAATCAAGTACGTGTTTTAGATCACCAATTTCCAAGTACCACTAATTTAAATGTTCGGTATAGTCACAGTAATTGTGCAATATTACCGACTAGCTGGTGCCCGCGACTTCGTCTGCGCAGGATTAGCACGCCAGAATATCTAGCATTAGGGCAGAATTTTTTCCTACTTATTTTACACTTATCATTATATTTTGGACAACTAATCAATATCCTACTAATATTAGAAACGCGAAAGTTCGTGAGGATGGATGGATGTTTGTTACACTTTCACGTAAAAACTACTGAATGGATTTTAATAAAATTTAGCATGTAGTTAGCTGACACCCTGAATTAACACATAGGCTTTTAATCCCTGCATTCCCACGGGAACGGGACAAACGCGGGTGAAAACTGCGAGACGTTATATAATATAGCCTGTGTGCTATTTGTATAGGCTGTATTATTGTAGGTTTTCATTCAGTTCGCATTTATAATATTAATAGCCATGATATTATAAGTAAAAAGGTGTAGATAGGTTACCTAAACAACATTCGATCTTCAAAAACGGCACACTAACGCACGCACGCGTCCGTTGCGGCGCGAGGCGTAACTGAGGTAAAAAAATGTGGCGGCAAGTTAGCCACATTTTGACGTGTCGCTTTCTGAGTGCTTATAACCTATCTACTTACACCTTTTTACTTATAATATCATTGATAAGTAGGTAGGACATATTGACATTCTGACAGCTGACCGTTTAAAAATATGCTTTCTCTAATACCAATCATCCTCGGCCTAGCCTGTTCCCAACTGTGTTGGGGTCGGTTTCAAGACTGGATGCAGCTGAATACCATTATTTTACATTGAGTGACTGACCATCTGACCTCCACAACCTAGTGACTATAGGTAGAGATGGGTAGTGAGTTAAAACCCAATCTTCCCATTCGAGCTAAAACTGGGTGATTTGGGTTTTAACTAGAAATATTTTCATGGATCAGAAATATTTTGTTTTCACCCCGCCAAACCACCCAGTGAGTGGAATGAAACGGGTGATAACTGGGTTATTACCCAAAACTGGGTGTTAACCCGGGTGATTACCCATCTCTAACTATAGTTAACACGTATGTATCCCTTGGTTAAACTGGTTGTCTGACTTTCGGGCTCCTGACTACTCGTAACGACTGTTTAAGATCCACAAATGACAATAGGAACCAACGGCTTAACGTACTTTCAGAGGCACGGAGGGGTCTTGATGTAATAAATGGTCACCCATCCACGGACCCAAACCTCGTCAAGTGTAGCTTAACCTTCGATCGACCTATGGGGCTGTTATTATTACGTCACAAGACTCTTTCTCCTTTTTTAAGAATACTGCGCGCATAAGGCAGTGTTAGATTTGACAATATAAAAGTTTGAATGAAAAAAGACTGAACTTTAAAAGAAACTGTGATTTCTGAGTTTCTTTCGGTGTTTCTTCTCAGAGTTGACAGATGTGAAACAACGACTTCATCCAGTTTAAAAAAAAAACAAATTTTACTTGTTCGACGTGTAAAAGAGTCAGATATCATTTGAACCACTAACCGGCCACAAGTTTAAATTATGTCGAGAAGGGATTTTGGGTTATTTGAATCCAACCAGTAATTTCTTTGTTTCTACTACCCGGCATTAGTTTCTTAAATTAGTTGATGTCAATAGGCTCGCCGCCTTTTACATCAGACTTAAACATAATTGATTAAATGTGTGAGTAATATAAATATACCTCTGTCTTACCCTTAGGGCAATACAGGCGTAAAGTTATGTTTTTATCACCGTTATGTTCATCACGACACCACAATCTGTCTAGTTCCTTTGATATTCAACCTTATTACAATACAATAAGGTACATGTTCAATTGGAAACATTTAACAGTCTGGGATAGCTTGATGTGCTGGTGCACTTTAAGGAATTTGAACAAGCAGATAATGGAATCGACAATCAACGCATTTCTAACTTCTAACTTATTAGACAAACGTGTTGCTGGGGAGTATGTTCCGCCACTTCTATTTCCCAACAAAAACACTAGGATGTGGCGAATTGGTGGCTTTTTGGGAGACTGTCATGTGTAATTTTGTCGTTTTAGGGCTAAAAATTCGTTAAGCACCCACGAGGTTTCATACAAAAGTGCTCCGTCGCGGGGATCTGCGCGAGCGTCTGTCACGGGAAGGCGCGTCGCACACCCACGCAACGGGGCCCGAAATTAGCGAAATTAATAGCGAAAAAAAAAATTGTTAAACTAGCGACACTGCGTAAATTAAATAATCCAGTCTCCGCGACGGGTACCCGCGACGGGAACCGTCGCGTTCCCACGGAGCCCACCCGTGCGTCCACGCGCTTAGACACGCGACGGTTGCACGTCGCGGGCGCCCTTTTAACGCAGTTTCAGCCCTAAAAAGTGCTGATCCTGCATCAACTATCTTTGATTAACTGCTAACTTCTGCAACTTTACACATCGATTTTTATTTTAAGACTCCCGATAAGTTTATGCGGCAGAGAGATTTGAGTACGCCTCAAATTTCACTCGGTCGTCTGGACAACGTCATGCGACTTCGGCGTGCGGAAGATGGCTCCGCCGAAGCGTTAAATGCACAGAGGCGACTGCCGCCTTCGAACTACCACTGACTATGGCTGTCTGTAGAATAGTCGTAAACGAAGTCGATCATGGTCGACTTCGGCTACGAACTAAAACTACAGACGACTATGCACTTAGTCGTTGGATTACTTCGGCTCTACGCCGAAGTCGTCCTGTCAACCTAGCATGGCAGTGGCGAAATGACCATACAACTCAATTCTATCGGCTTCCCTTAGGAGGTTTGAAAGAGCAACTCTACCGCTATTGAAAGATGACATCCGGACTCTAGCACTGCCAAATATACTATAGGTATTTACACCAAAGGCAAACAGGTGGTAGGTAGACTGATAACTTCAAGAGAGACAACAAATAGCGTCCCTCCTAAGAAAATTTAGCCCTCGCCACTGCAACCTAGTGTAAGTAAGCCATAAGTTTAATAACCATTGCACAATGATCAGCACTAAATGTGGGATCGATGTGCATGACAACGTCGGACCGCAGCGCTAGTACCTAATATGCGATGGTTTGTACAAAATTGAAAGCGCGATAATTTAACCTTTGTATAGCACCACGACGAATAACATGCAGCGGGATACGCTTGAATACACATAAAATATACTAAAGTTACCTTTTTCTCCAGCATCAGGTTGAGAAGCCATCGCCTTTATGTCCTCCCTAACTTGGTGGATTAAGTCCTTGTCACCGTCGGGATTAAATTTTTCTCTGTAAATCGTTATCATATCAGGCATACGAGTATCAGTTTCGTCGCCGAAAAGCCCTTCTAGACGACACCGTATAGCGCGCTTTAGCTCCGGTAAAAACTTCTCCGGTGGCATATCATTCTTGTAATCCGGATTCTGCGTGATCTCTTTGGCAACGATGGCCGCAATCTGGTGGCGCCACGTGGCAGCACGGATTAACTTCCGGGCCGGATCGTCCGCTAGTTTCTTTTTCTTTGAGATCGGTTGGGTCTGGTTGTTATTAGCTGGAACATTCGCTTGCGGGTTTTTGACTTGCTGCCCATAAGCGGCAACATTTTTCGGACGTTTCGAAGGTGGAACATAATTACTCTCAGCCTTCTGATTTTTCTGATTAGGCTGTGGTTTGCCAAAAGGTTGGTTAGGTTTGGGTTTACCTCGCTGTTGGGAAAATGTTCCCACTTGCGGAGACGTGACATGTTGGCCGTATATATTGGAAGGCGGCACTATCTGGCGCTTCGTGGGAGCACGAAACTGTTCGGGTCTCCTGTTGTAAAGTACGTTTTGGCCCTGGTCGCGAGGAGGTCCATTGCCGACCATTGGCTTACCAAATGGTTCGGTGCGGTCTGGTGCCTCACGGAACGATGCGTTGCGAGCCAGCGGCTCACGACCGCGGTCCTGCGCCGGTGCATCTCTTCCACGATCACGGTCGCGACCTTGGTTGCGGTCGCGTCCTTGGTTACGATCGCGTCCCTGGTCACGATCGCGTCCTTGCTCACGATTGCGTCCCTGGTCACGATCGCGTCCCTGATCACGATCGCGTCCTTTGTCACGATCGCGCCCTTGTTCGCGAGGTGCGTCCCGACCGCGATCGCGGGTTTGTGCATCTCGGTTGAAGTCACGTCGAGGCGCACTACGCCCGGCGTCACGTGGAGGTGCGTCCTGTTCGAACCGCGACGGTCGGTCTCGACCGGAGTCGCGCGCGGGCGCGTCTTGACGAGCACGACTGCTGTCACCATTATTATCCCATCTTGAACTGTTCCTGCCCTGTTGGGAAACTTGGTTCCCGCCAGAAGCATTGCCAGCGAGACTCCAATCATTCTGATCTGACCAAACACTGGGGTTGTTGCCTTGGTTACTGAACCCAAGAGGAGACCCCTGATTATAGCCGACCATTGACTGAGGCATCATTTGCTGGTGAGACGACTGATACTGCGTTTGACGTGGATAGCCATAGTTGGCGGATGAGTTCTGTGAAAGAATTTGGATGACAGTTACAAAATGGAAGCTTCGTGAGAACTTCTACAATCAGGTAAATGCACTTGATTTGTGAGAAGTGCGTGGAGGTCTATTACACTTGGTCAATTGCGAGCATCGCATTAAGGGAACGAATAAATTTGAATATTGACTTTAAATTAAAAGAGGGCTTCGTGAAGAAAGACAAAAAGTTTGGAAAAGACCTGAGTCACGATGACTTGAGTCCACTTTCGAAACTAAAACTGTCCAGTACTGATGACGCTAACTTCATAGTAGCTTTGCAAATTGCGCCGTGGTGAGGTCACGTAGGTCCTTTTACGCTAATTCAAACGAAACGCGTAACGCAAAGTTTCGCGTTAAACTGCGAAGGTCTTTACTTGTCCGTTTTCACCTCCAATAAGCGACATCTAAATGTAATGCATAAACGGTAATAAGTAACTACGCGCATAAACACATTTCAACCACTACAAGGCGAAAATCAAGTGACACTCCGACACGTAATGGCGAGAACTGTCAGGTTACTTGGCAATAGATTTTTTAAATAAGACAGGACACCAAACTCGGTTTGTGATGAAGACGTAGATTCTGAAGCTCACGTTGAAACAGGAGTTGTTACTTAGAAAACTGCTTACGTTTGGGCATTAGGTGCTGTGCTTGTTGTTAGTGAAAACGGACATTAATGCATTTCCATCAAATATCAGTTTTAGCTGAAGTTCCAGCTAAAAATGATATTTTTTACATTCTTTTTAATAGACAAATGACCATGTATAAGAGATCCACTTTTGCAAAATCCTTAGCAACTAAAAATAATGGAAAAAGACATTAATTATCTTGTTTCCCGCAGTCTGTAAAGCTGAAAGTTAAGCTTCAACATTGTTTAAATGAGAAAGTTTTCCTGAAATGATTTACAACATTGTGCTACTTATTTCAAAGATCTTACCAATTGTTTGCTATTGTCTGGTTGAACTTACATCTTATCTGCTACTGGCTTTGTAATAACGCCTGCTTTCGTTGCTGCTTTAGTGAACATAAACTCTCCTTGATAGTAAATAGTAGTAGGTAGTTCTTATTAAGCTTTTTTGTGTAGCTTTTGTATGTTTTATGAGTAGCAATCTAACATACATTGGTGCCAATTCCTTTCTTGTCAGACTAAACTTAATTTAGAATATTTTCATCCCTTTCTCTCGTATTAATGTAAGAAAAGGACAGATATATACAAGAGCTCAATAATATCAATTTCAGTTAAACTTAAGTTGACATTTCAAACGGATCAACCATGAACCAAACCAACCACCAAAAACATGGTGCAATTCGAGGAAAAGACTAATTTGACATCTCTCACTTAGTTCTCAACTGTCACTATCTGTCTCTGCCCTTTTGAAAGCTGTAATTCAGTAAGAGATGACAATACTCTAATTTTAGTTTAGTTTTTAAACAAGAGAAATGGTCCCACTGTTTTTGTATAGAAGCTCAACTGTGCAGCGACTATTGAGATAGATTTACTTTTTCTATTCTTACCAAATTTTCTTTGAGTTTGCCACAGATGAAGGAACATAGGAACTGGCCTACTGGACAGTGTCCACGCCTTCTAGTCAACGATGAGGATCAACCACACATAATAACAGTCAGTTAAAACAGAGAATGATCCATGTTACCAACACATGGATCCTTCTATGTTTTTATTTAACTGAGAAGAATATTTCATTTACTGCAACCTGTCCCCTTCAAGCAACAATCAGCTGATTGTAGTCTATAAATTATGAAAAGGTAATATTAATGTGCTTCCATTGACTATTTTCATTCATCAATGAATCCGAATTATTGACAGAGAGGCAGATATCACATCAGAATTAAACAACGTAGAAATGTTCCGCTTGACAACTACAACACAGCAATAGGAATGCTATGAGAGTCGGTAATGGTATGTCTGTCTGTTGGTGGAAACCACTTGAGATAGATAGCTTAACACGTTGGCGGACAGTAACGACCGCAGGCGTTTAGATAGCTAAAAATGATACGACAGTATGCCTGTCAACGTCTCAGTTTTAACTTGCATAAAATCGGTACGCTTCACGACTACCGATTTTCCATACTATCATGGAACATGTGGTACTGTCACTACAGGTATAATTAAGACTTTCGTACTGTCATTACACAATTTTCAAAAATTCGTCATAGAAAGTACCTTCACGGACACATTCACGATTTATGGTTCCCCCCTCCCTACAAACACTACGCCCGTGGACGTCGAAGTTACATACAATTAGTCGAGCAGTCAACAGTCATATCATATATTTTTTTAACCATGCGTTGTGAGTGTTGTGACACTACGCATCTGTATGAAAATCGTCAATGTACGAAAATAAGTATTGTCATAGTAGCCACAACCAGAGAGACAATACTGTCCACCAACGTGTTAACTTCTTAGACAGTAGATAATATGCAAATTCTAATCGACATAATATGTTAATATGTGTAAATTTACATTCCAAAGACTTACTTGTGTAGAAGTGCCAAACAATCCACCGTAACTTACGGATGGCAAATTAACAGACTGAGATCTACTCTGTTGCATTTGGGTGTAACCCACTTCATAGCTAGGCTGGTAACTCTGCTGATAATATGGTTGCTGCAGCAGTGGCGGTTGCAGCAGTGGTTGCTGAAGTAGTGGCTGTTGATTACCAGGTAAGTTCATCACAGCAGATGGTGCCTATTGGTAGAAAAATAATCGTTTAGTTAGGAAGTAGTAAAAAAAGATAAAGATACCAGGCTGGTATCCGCAAGTCCACGACAAAGCGCGTATTTTGCGTATGTCTTCAAATTTTTGGTTAAAGGGCATGCTGGTTTCCTCACGATGTTTTCCATCAACGTTTTTTAGAGCAGTGGTGATGAAATAAATTACACAAAGTAATGTACCTGTCTGGGTTCGAACCCACGACTTACAGTTCGTAAGTTGGGGTCACCACCACTGGGCCATCGCTGCACAAATATATGTATGAGTATACGTACAAATAATTGTTTAGTTATATTATTTCACAATCAGAATCATTCATTAGTAAGCATAGATAGTAATTACATACAACCTCTAAGTCTCTAATTACTATGAGTCAGCCAAAGAGATTTAAGATACGGTGGAGAGGACATATAATGAAATGTCATGGAAAATCATATCACAAGATAGCACAGAGAGCGGCAGCGGAGTGTATTAAACGAGACGCATCAACTTTTGTCCACTAGGATACAAGTATCAGATGACAATTTTCTTAGTGATATCCCGTCTATAACAAGTATTTAATGTTTTTGGAGTCAGCCAACCATGCCTGGAAATTTAAAATAACAAGGAAAACAGATCAAAATTATATTAATTTTCACCTTCTTCTTAATAGTTTCGACATACAGCTGCTGTCCATCCATGAACAAGCCATTGACCTTCCGCACGAGGATAGCAGCGTCTTCTTCTTCCGCCAGCCCGACGGTCACTTTCTTTGTATTGTTGTTTTCCAACGTTAAATTGTCCAATATCACCTCCTTAAATCCGCATTTTGTGTGTATCAGCGACTTCACGTCGGTATACCGCGTCTGTTGGGAAAAAATGTACAACATAAAATAGTTTATTCGTGGCTACAAACCTCGATCGATGTTATGTTTCATTACTTGCCTTTGCCGGTAAATTAAATATAGTTAGTAACATATTCGATCAACATCAAATGCTATCCTTGCAGGTAAATATTTATTGCCGTGCACAGGCTAAAAATACCAATAACTGTTTGTTTCAAAAAATTATAGTGAAACAACGAGTCGACGACACTAAATCATCAAATCGTTTTTAATTTTTTTATTCGATTTGTCAATTTTTCGGCTTTGACAGTTCAGGTCGTAGACTCCTGTTAGTTTTACTCATACTCATAGTCTATGGACAGAGCAATACCCGCACAAAATTAACCACTCCCAAGAAAAAGACAGAGGGACTGTGCTGCCAATACCTTTCTCTTTTCTCTAAGTCTGTCATAGACATAGAGAATGGACTGAGTGTTCCTTATCCAGCTGTAAAGTAAATACTGGTAAGAAAGTGTGATAGTTGTCTCTTTCTAGAATTCTGATTAAAAGAGGAAGAAAGAGACGGGTCCTAGATGGGACCCTAGAAAAAGACAGAGGAACTGTGCGGCCAATGCACAGTTACTCTGTCTTTTTTTAGGAAATGGTAAATTTTGTGCGAGTATTACTCAGTCCATTCTTTATGTCTTAATACCATAGTTCACTAAACTTACTATTCATATTACTAAGTCTTTTGTTTGTGCTCATTCATAGAGGAAAGTACCTAATATATTGTTTGTTTGTGCTCAGCTCATTGTCATTGGTGTCATGGCGAACGCTTGCCGTGAAGAAGCCGTGAAGCTATTATTGTCAAATATTTGCAATGTTAAATTGTTAATTATTGTATCTCAGGATATGTTTTGAATTCTGATAGCGTTATTATTTAAAAAACTTTGCCAAGATGATGATAACAATTCATGGATTCCCTGCTAAAGTACGTTTTTTTCAAAAGGTTATTTTGTGATTTTATAAAATTGTTTGAATTTTTTTAAATTTCTTGGTTTGTTACAGACAAAATATCAAGATGTTAAGATTTTAATAAAGCAGGAGTGTAATATAAATGACTTCATCCTTGATAATCTGATCAGCGAAACTGATGGCTCGAAAAAAGTCAGGATCGGTCTGACGGATAATACCGAGGGATCTATAGTAATGAAATGCCTCGACGGCTATCGAATGCCCGGCAACTTTGTTTTAAAAGCTGTGCCTGTAGGAAAAGCTGCTGTGAGTACATTCTTATTGATTACTTATGCTGTAATTAATTTCATCCTATAGGTGTGTGATGGATGGTACTAATAGAACATTCAATCGATTTCTACGTCATCTTGCATTATCATTCAAATTGTGATAGCTAGGGAATATGGGTGTTCACACCTCTGTATTGAGGTACATTATTTGGACTTCCACAGTAAGACAGATTTAAGGCCCATATTGTGCCTTCCACAGAAAAGACATATTTAAGTCCCTTTAATGTGCTTAATATATGTATGTTATGGATTGTATGTATTTATTAGGCACAATGTAGTCAAATACTTATATACAGTCAACTAAAAGGTTGTTGATGTCAAAGGGGTGCTAAAATATGTTATACAAAATTGTATGGAGTTAAATCCTTATAGGTAACATTAAGTTTTATAAAACTCAAGTTGAATTTACTTTCAATTCAAGACCCAAAAAGATAACTGTATTTAAGTACATACCACATCCAGCCTGTTGGTCTAGCTGTTAGTGGCCCTGACTGCTATTCCGCAGGTGGTTCAATTTCACTTCCACTTATTACAAATGTTTGTGTGATCAGTAGAGTAGGTGGTCAGTAATATGTATGAACAGCCTGCAAAATAATCTAAACAGCTATAAAAATTAAATATTATCCAAGGAATGTTTCAGAATGAATATGATACACAACAAGTTATTCTGACACGAATTTTATTCTTAGTTGGTAGGATCATTGGGAAAAGTCACAAAGTCAAGTCTGATCATCCCAATATTATGTTTGATGCTGACTGTACCATTTAACATCACACATACTTACATACAACACACAGACCAACAGACTGATACATTTCATAGTGCACTTATATTTCTCAAGTTACATTCAAGTTCCAGTGTTTGGTGTGTTTTTTTGTTTATTTTACATTCTCTTTTCAGTCAAGCCTACCAACACTACAAAGTGGCTTCGAGTCCCGGCCTACTTACCAAAACCAACACCGTAATGATAACTCTAACTCAATGAGCAATGACTACATGAGTCAACCCTCTAATGACTATAACAACCAAGGGTCTCATGGACTTGGGCCTTCACATAGTCACTGGACCAGTGGAATTCATGGCTCTCAAGGATCCGGGGGATCTCTAGTACCCAGACCATTCCATGGCCATGGTGGGCCACATGCCTCCGGTGTGGCCCAAAGCTCAATTGAGTCTGTGGTTAGGCCTTCACCATGGGTTTCTGGGGGCAACAACTCAAACCAATGGAATGCACCAATGGGATCCCAAAAGCCACAGAATACTTATGGCTTTACTTCTCCACAAGCAAATGTAAACCCGTCCTACTCACAACAGGTAATTATGAAGGGGTTCTTATGAATTAAAATGGTCAAGCAGTGGTAAATCCTTCATACAGAGTCAAAAAAATTATTGGGAAATATTAAAAAAATAAACAAACATCATTGAAAGATTTCTCTACAATGGTACCTAAATGAAGAATCAAACCAAGTGAAAATAAAAAAAAAACCCAACTATATTTTAACACTAGCTGTGTTTGTAAATTTGAAACTTTGAATTAAGAAAACCGTACATACTACAGATTAAAGGTGTTATCAATTGTAATGTTGTAGTTGTCTGTTATATTAATACATCTCATTATTTGACAGCAACATCAAGGTCACCCGCGGCCTAGCTTTAACCAGGGCAGGAATGCAGACCCGGGCTATGGATACACACCTAAGAGCAGTGTAGCTGTACCGGTAAGTACTGCATATATTATAAAATTATATGGTGACAGACACAGAGTATGGAAATGCCTCAGTAGCCGCTAGATGCAGCATTGTCAGCACTTCCTAAAATAATATCATTTATTTCCTTTTTGTTGCTAAACAAGTACAAGTGTATTTCTATCTACTTGTTTCTACGACACGAAATGACGGGTTTTGAAAGCGGTCAGTGCCATTTTATTACTTCTGCCTTCTCTAGACCGGTATTCCGTACACTGTAGAAATAATCGGTTATCGAAAAAAATCGGTACAGTGAGTAGTAGTATGAGATCGACATTCTTACAGGCCAAAGAGTGTGTGACCAATTGAATTCAGTAAAAGTATTAAAATAAAAATTCTTTACAGTCGCAATATAAACATTTGTCTTAACTTAGAGTAAACTAATATGCATCGTATTAATGTTTAATAACAAAAGGTACTGCCACTGATTCCCAAACTAAGCTTGAGCTTGTATTATGGGAAAGTGTTCAGCCGCAAGAAGTATCACATGATAAAAAACGAATGCAATGGTTAGAATGTCGCTGCAGTAGTCTAACAATAATTATACAAACGCCAATACATTTGAGGGGTCAAGCCACGCTTGCCGCGGTCTAGGCTTGGATGGGCTTTAGTTCCACAAATCCATACCCCTCCGTGCTCTTAGGGCACGTTATGCCGTAATACCGGCTGTCATACGATTGCCTATGACATTAAAACGGGAAGTCAGAAACCCGAAATCCTGACAGCCGTAATAAACGGTTATTTCCCAGTAATCGGGCCGCGGTGATGTGACGGTTTCATCCGTATCTCCGCGTAAATCACTAATTATATTCGTCGGTATAAGGTTATTTTTCACCTTCTGCTTAATCATCCGTATTCACGTCAAGAAATCAAATGTAGCCAACACATACTAGCAGTTATTATTACCTATTAATTTTTTTTGTAAAACCTAACAATTTTGGGTATACCCAAAATTGTTAGGTTTTAACAAAAAATCACAGAGCTGTTAAGGGTCGCCAAATACATACTAGATCCTCGCAAACACCCTTCAACACTTGTAGGTATACCAATGTAAACTATTGTAGTCGTGTCATTAAATTCTGGAACGACCTTAAAACTGAAGGGCAGAGATGTTTTTAAGTTGTGTACGTCATTAAAAAAATACTGCCGTTAAAGGTGATGCATTTCGTTACGTCTTCACACAAAATAATATCCCCTAAATCTCAAATTAAATAAAATGTCAAAACTAGAAACGCATCGCCTTTGAAATAGTGACAATTTCATAATATTGTTGTCCGTTGTTGGTAGGCAAATTCCCGATACCGATGGGTCAAAAATGCAGAGCCAGAACCAAAAGTCCCTAAATCACCTCATACTGACGACGATGAAGATTCCTCTCGTTCTTCGTTGGATGACGATAAGCTTGACGAAAAGTTGCAGGATGCTTTAAATCAATCAGAGACACAGGGCCCCGGTGAAACTAGCGACCAGTTAGATCCCACCGCCACCACTCTTAGTAAAAAAGCTAGAAAAAGGAAGCAAGCGCAAATGAGAAATATCAGTAATCTGAATTTCGCTCAAAGGAGACGTCTCTATTTTTGGTTAAAGCAAGGAAAATCTTTCATGGAGGCTAGAGAGCTATGCACAATACGTCTAAAACAAATTCCTGAGTATCCTGCTGCTAAAGCAGAAAAGAAAAGAAAAGCGCGAGAAGCTGCTATTCGACGGATGAGCCCTGAGAGGCAAGAAAGAGCGCTAAAGATAAGTAGGCTTAAGGGACAAAATATTTTTGGACATGCTCCGGAGATAAAGCGCTCTGGTCTCCCTATTCGAGTACGCATTTTTGACGAGCTCGGACTTATGTGTAAAGAGAAAATCGGCAAGCTTGAGGACAAAATTCTAGAACTTGTCGATGCCGAATCGGATGGAAACGGTCCAAGCTTTGTAGGCTGTAATATGCGATCTGGTTGCCTTATACTTAGTTGTGCGAATCCCCAATCATTAGAATGGCTAGAGAAGCACGTGCCGGATTATAATCAACTATGGGAAGGGGCGCAGTTTAAAATTACCAACATGAGCGAGTTACCAAAACCAGTGATCGGAGTTGCGTATGTACCAGATCCTGAACTAGATGATGAGGGAATTCTTAGATTGCTTAAATCTCAAAATAAAGGAATCGACTTGTCTGACTGGTGGATTACAAGCAAGAGACCAGAAGGTTCAGCTGGCCAGACCGTAACTTTTAATATGGATCAGTTATCAGTCGAAAAACTTGCCGAAAGAAACAACTTTGTCCATTTTGGATTAAAAAAAATAAAAATCCGACTTAGAGGAAAAAATGTAACGGCACCCCCAGGGGCACCCAAAGGGTACATGGGTATGCCACCAAAGGGGCAAATGGGTAAGGGGCCCAAAGGCAAATTTGGAATGCCATCTAAGAAGTATATGAAGATGGAACCAATGAATCAAATGGGTATGGGACCAATGGACATAGAGTCCTTTGGACCAATGGATAGAGGGCCGATGGGGCCAATGAGTATGGCGCCTATGGATCGAATGGGTATGGGACCGATGGGAATGCCGCCTGTGGGACCTATGGGAATGGCGCCTATGGGGCAAATGGGAATGCCACCTATGGGACCAATGGGGCATGGCGTTGGTTTTATGCCATCTGCATCTTCTAATGCCCCTGGTTTTTTTGAACCGAATCATGCCGGTTATGGTAATACACAACAATTCGGCGGTGGTAATCCGCCGAAACACTTTGGAGGTGATAATCAAACGAGAAATTTTGGCGGTGGTAATCAAACGAGAAATTTCGGCGGTAGTAATCAGACGAAGAATTTCGGCGGTGGTAATCAGAATAAACATTTCGGCGGTGGTAAAGCCAACAAAAATAATCAAAAACAGGGAGGACGTGCTTGGAATGGCGGCCCTAATCAGAAATCTGGCAAACCTAAGCAAAGATCAAGGCGTGGTAAGGCGAAATAATGGAATGGGATGCTTGAGATCTCCTACCCAGCGGCAGAAGGCCTGAGAAATCTAAAGGATCCTCGATATTAAGTGAAAAAGAATTGTTTGTTTATTGTTACAAACACGAAAATGATATGATTGCTATTAGTTTCCCTGTGACATTTAAATAAAATTAAAAAAAAAGTGCTTTAAGTATTAAACATGCACAGTTTTATACCCTACCATTACAGGGTGATCTTACCTAGCAGCTCCGTAGTATTAGAATATATTGACGTACAAACTAACAAACCATGATTTCCATACATGATACATTATTCTGGATCCAGGCATTTTGAAAATGAACATTTAATTTTCTATATTTACTTAATCGTAACGATTCTCTTGTAATAAGCTAAAGTAAAATTAGGAAATTTTCATGTCTTTCTAATAGGTAAGATGGTAGGAAAAGTTAGGATGTATCTAAAATGTATCTCTTTGTCTACGAGAGAATCGGCAACAATGTCTGCAATATGTAATACTTCTCATGCTTGTTGATTAGCACATTACACAAAATATGAAAAAGTTTTTCATATCATATTGTCAATTCAGATTGCATTCTGTACCTATGTAGAGGGCATAACAGTGTCTTGTAAGTGCAAAATTAAAATGCAATCAGGATGCTGATGGGGCTGATGAGGTTAACGTCGACAGTTCCTCATGCGCATGCGCACCTCTGTCTTAACACGTTACACATATAGCAACCTAGTCTCAACAGCATCTTGTGCGCTTTAGTGGATCGTAGGATTGGCCATCAGTGTTATTTTAGTATTTCATGTTACTACTCGTGTGTGAATAGAGGTGAGATTCTAAATAAATGTTTTTAATATGATACAGAGAAATGTGTTTAAAAAAATGTTAAGCAAACAAGCTGTTAGTTAAGCATTTAATCCTAAAGAGATGTATGTGACATCTCTTGTATGATTAAGCTAAGCTAAGCTCTATTGTCAAGTGCAAAGGAATCAACTTGTAATTGACATCAACCATCATGCGAATACATTCATACTCAGGGTGCGTTGGTTTTATTAACTTATTTATTTTTGTCTTTGGGTTTTTTAGATACTTAAATGAGAAAAAAATCATTCTTAAACACCTCACACGGCATTATATAAATAATATAAATAACAAGTAAATAAATAAATATTCCACAACTTTCACAAAACGCCATCTAGTCTCAAGCTAAGCAGAGCTTGTGTTATGGGTACTAAACAGCTGATAAACGTACTTATATATTTCTAAATACATACATATTGTTGATAAATTACACCCAAACACAGAAAAAATGATCGCGCTTCTCACCCAAACATTAGTCCTGGGTGGGAACCGAACCCACGACTTCCGGCATAGCAGTCAGGGGCACTAACTACTTGACCAACAGGCCAGTCAGATGTGTCATATGTGGTCAGTCATATGTGGGAGGGACTTGTGGTTAAAAAATTACAGCCGCACGCGTCGTTCAAAGTTTAGGCTACGCTTATCGAGGTCGGTCCGTGGATGGGAAACCTCAAGACTCCTCCGTGCCTCGGAAAGCACGTGATGTGTCCTCTGACATGATCAGAGCCCTTATAATCTGTTATGTTGTTTTGGTTTACAGAATTTTTGTTTAAAAATGAGTTCTTGTTAATATTGAAGCTCGTTGATCTTTGATGCTCGTTACGGGTAGTCAGAAGCTTGAAAGTCTGACAACCAGTGTATCGTGCTTCTCAGTAACTGGGTCCCAGTTTGGGGTATCGTGCTTCTCAGTAACTGGGTCCCAGTTTGGGGTATCGTGCTTCTTAGTAACTGGGTCCCAGTTTGGGGTATCGTGCTTCTCAGTAACTGGGTCCCAGTTTGGGGTATCGTGCTTCTCAGTAACTGGGTCCCAGTTTGGGGTATTGTGCTTCTCAGTAACTGGGTCCCAGTTAGGGGTATCGTGCGACTCAGGGTCGTGGTGGTTAGACAGGCGGTCGCTCCATGTAAAACACTGGTATTGAGCTGCATCTGGTTAAACTGGAAGCTGATTCCAATATACACACATCAAAAGTGTCTAGGGATCAACATATATTTTTGCAATAACTTTTCTCCTGATTGATATTAATTAAAATTTTCTTTAAGGATTCATCAAATAAAGTGTTTTCGTTTGTCACAGTAACGATAAACCAAGTCACCTTTGCATTAATAAAGAAATTTGCCAGTTTCCTAAAAAGGGATTTTTGACATTTGAACCACTTACATTAAAGTTCGAAAAAAAGACTGAAATAACAGTTTTCTTTAAAATTTTATTGGGTAACTTAAACAATTAATAATCCGTGTTTCTACCGCGAACACTAACAACACAAGAACATCGGTTTGGCATACTCAAAATGAGTTCATCCAAATCACGCTGTGGAATGGCCGCCCATGTTCGTTGCAACAACAAAAAAAGGTCTTCTTGCGACTGGATACCCTCCATTTTCGGGAGCTCTTCTCTGTAGCATATCCCATGCATGCTCAATCGGGTTCAAGTCTGGCGACTGAGCAGGCCAGGGCAGGACATTGATGTTAGCTGCGGCGAGAGTCTGTCTTACAACTCTTGCGGTGTGCGGTCGTGCATTATCATGCATTAACTGAAATAAGGGACCGATTTGCACTTGTAGAGGAACGATGACGTCTGATACAATCGTCTCAGCATAAATTTGAACGTTGAGGTTGCCTCTGATCCAAATCAACTCAGTTCTTCCACCGATCCAAATACCCGCCCATACCATGATGGTTCCACCACTATAAGGATGGACTTCCTGGCAGGATTTTAATCGCTGTTGGCGTCCAGGGGTTCTCCAGTGTCGTATACGTCTTGTATCCGGTCTCATACCAAAACGAGACTCATCAGAAAAGCACACGAAACGCCATTGTTCTTCTGCCCAATTTCTGTGTTCAAGAGCCCATTGATATCGAATCCTACGATTGTGCATTGCTATAGGTGGTACCCGTAGCGGTCTTCGGGAATGAAGGTTCACTTCATGCAAGCGGTTTCTGACTGTTTGGTCGCTAATTAAGTTCCCTGAAGAGTGATGAAGCCTCACGGCTAACATCATGGCGGTTATTGTTGGAGCTCTTCGAGTTAAGATTTGAATGTATCGGTCTTGTCTCCGTGTGGTGCAGCGATACCGTCCTCCATGGCGCTCAGCCACGGTACCAGTGCTTCGGTAACGTGTTCAAAGTCGACTCATAACACTCTGACTTGTATTCAGAGCTAAAGCCACAGTACGTTGCCGGGAACCAGCTTCTATCATTCCCACGGCTCTGAGCATTTCTTCCCTGCTTAAATGACGTCGCCGCTCCATAATAACGTTGGTTTTAATCAGTAGTAGGGAAACAGTAGCACTAATAATGTCTTCAATGCGTTGTATGTTTTTATAGGGAAGATATTGACAGCTGATTTTCATCTTTTACTCCAAAGACATTCAATACCTATAGACTGGACATCACGAACGAAATTTTCGTCCGAAAAAGTGTGTCCTGCTGGATACAAGTCTATGAGTTTTTTGTAGTACGCTCCGCTGCCGCTCCAATATTCATATATTATTCTAGATGGCGTTACTGAGACATGGGATCAAAGTTTTTCTATGACATTTCCTTGACATGCCCGCTCTATAGTATTTTAAATCTCTTTGTTTTACTCGAATTTGATTCACAGTTCCTGATTCAAATTATGAAATGCACCAAAAAGGATCCATATAAATTTATAAAATCATAAATTTATTACAAAGCCACATCTCAATCTCAAGAAATCCGCATAAAAATGCTTGATCCCTAGACACTTTTGATGTGTGTAGTTGAGTAAAGACAGGCATATGATGATAAATTTGAACGAGCCAGAACTTAACCTCAGTCTTGTCTGATGAAAAGTGATAGATGGGGTCTACTGTATAATATTGACGTTGGTGGACAGTACCTACTGACAGTCCTGTCTCACTGGTTGCGGCTAGGGAATGCAATCTCGTCTCGCCGAGATCCCGATCTCGCGAGATCCCGGCCATATTTTACGAGATTTTATCTCGTCAAATTTCGTACGAGATCTCGCGAGATAACGAGATCGACAAATGCAGCGTGACGACGTGTATTTCATAGCGCGGCTGCGCGCGAACTGAATCCTGGCCGTTGCCTAAATATAGATAATTATTGTTTTGTTACCAATATTGTAAGAATTTGAACTGATTAGCTACAGTAGGTATATAGTTGCGGCTACTATGACGCTACTTATTTTCGTCTTATTTTCGTCGTAGTGACGCAACGCATGGTTTAAAAAATATATATTATGATATGTCAGAACTAGTGATGGGCAAAGGATAAATACTCGAAGGATAAATACTCGAGTATTTATCCAAAGTGGATAAATACTCGTTTTTACTCATTTTTATCCGATATTTACCCAAAATGATGGATATTTATTATTTTGCATGTTTTTTTTTATATTGATAGGCTAGTTTTACTATTAAGGCTTTCGAAAATACTTAGTACATTATTACTTTTTCAAGTTCTGATTGTAAAGACGAAGCAACGTGTTTCTAACCGCACCGCACTATATCCCGGCCTCCTTTTGTCCCATTCCTTTTGTTTTATTACCTTTTCCCTCACACCACCGCGCCTGCGCTGTGCCCAGGTATGTGTCTTAGAGAGCGCACGCGCGTGTGCGTTTTTAACAACAAAATAATTATTATGAGGTGATAGTGTTCTAGTTTTATGAGACATTTAAGTGATTTTGAAGTTGGATTATAGCGTTTCAAGGTATGTTTTAAAAGCTGAACCTTTCTTTGTTAAAGGTTTAAACACTTAATAAAATCGGTGGATAAGTGAACTACTAAAAATAAATAGAAAAGTGTAGTTTTATTATTGTTGATAACGCTAGAAACCTACAAAAGACTGAAGAATCCCTTGTTTTGAGTGTTTTGAAATCTCAGTGTGTCATGAGCCAGCAAATTAATAGTGTTGTGCGCAGTACTAACCTAACTTAGTAAAAAAAGTTTAACAACATTTTTGCCAACAGTTGTGCCTCTAAACTGCACAGCACACTCTTGCTAGCTCATTACGCACTGAAATGTGAAGTTTTCACCAATTTTATTAAACTCTGCATAGACGTCATCATCTGCCTAGCCTTTTCCCAACTATGTTGGGGTCGGCTTCCAGTTTCACCGGATGCAGCTGAATACCAGTGATTTACATGGAGCTGTCTGTCAGACCTAAACAACCCAGTGGCAAGGCAAGGCAGTGAACTGGGTAACATGATACCCCTTGGTTAAACTGGTTGTCAGACTTTGGACTTCTGACCACAATTAACGGCTGTCAAAGATCTACAAATGACAGCTGGGACCAACGGCTTAACGTGCTTTCCGAGGCACGGATGAGTCTTGGTATATAATAAATGGTCATCCATCCACGGACCGACCACGTCAAGCGTAGTTTAACCTTCGATCAACCCATGCGGATGTTATAATTTAACCACAAGTTCCTCCGACGACTCCTCTGCATAGACGTAATAAAATCTGTGCAAAATTACACGTGCTTGGGCTATACTTTATTTTATGGGTCATATAGTTGGAAGTCCATTTTTTTTTGTAGATAGTACTCATAAACAGAAGGTTTTTTACAATTTTTTAAGTTGCGGAGACTCCCAGTTATAATAAAATAATAAAGAGAAACACATTTTTTTAAAGTTTCCATATAAATTGAAAATAACACGCCCGGTATCACCATTTTGTCGAATGTCGGGAGGACACGGCGTGGCATACGCTGGCAAAGTGTGCCACTTGAGAGGAGCCGTGCCGTGCCCTCGTCTCTGGAGTAGGCAGTGACTTGTCGCTGCCGGCCGTGGTCGAGAGGATGGCCGGCAGCGTCGAGTCCTGGGACACGGTGGTGTCCTTCTGCGAAACGGTCGTCTCGCAGATGGAGGCTGCGGAAAGTGAGAGGGAGAGCAACTCCACTCACCCGGCCCGCAGCAGACGTACCGGGCGCAGGCAGATGGCGGACAACGCCCTCTTCCAGCCCCCCTGAATGGGTTCAGGGGCGACGGACACGGGACGTCCGCCGCCCCCATGTACATGGATCCGAGGTGGCGGCGCGTGGTGTTTACGCGCGCCCCTCTTAGACGTTGCGAGGGTTTTCTAACACCTCACTCCCCTCGCTGACTTGGCGAGGCCCTCGGGTCGCAGTCAGTCGGGAGTCGCGGAAGTATCTTCTGTTCCCGTGACCCCCGGCGCAGGTGTGAGAAGGAACACGGGGTGGTTTTTAGTCAGTAAGTCTGACAGACCCCTCCACCCTCCCCGGGGCGGGGGCCATCCATGAGGATTTTCCACCACTAAAAAAAAATAAAAGTAGCGGGGTCGTAGTGAGTGAGCAAACACAGACCCCTCTCCACCTCCTTCGTGGTTATTTTTTTAAACCACCCAGAAGTAGGAGCCCCGCCAAGCGGTTCCGACGACATCTTGGCAGGTAAGGGTATAAGAATAATAATATTCCTTGTGCTTTATTCAACTTATTCGAAAAATACCCGAAACTAATTTCAAAATGTTAACTTTTAAATTTTAAAATACGTATATCTCCGTAACCTTGGGGTTCCGCGGGTTGGAAATGGTACAGGATTTAGGCCCCTGCCACCCTCGCGCTCCCCGGCCCATAAATATATGGATAGAGTGAAAATAATGGAAATGGTGTTTTAACCAAACCTCAAACTTTAACAATAAATTTCTCCATAACCATGGGGCTCCGCGGTGTGGAAATCCGACAGGGGGGTAGCTCATCTCCCCCTCCCTCTCCCCAGACCCTCTCCGATCCATAAATCAATGACCCATAAAGGAAAGTATTACCCAATTTTTTTATTATTGTGTGTAATCATAGGTTAGACAGGCTTGTTTTTTTAAAAGTTCTTGATAAGTTTTAGAATTTTACTTAATTTCATCCTTTTCTTCGTAGAAATATAAAATTTCCCTTACTAAAATCGTGTATAATATTTATCCGCCGTTTTGGATAAATACTCGAGTAAAAACGGATATTTATGAGTATTTATCCACTTTGAGTATTTATCCGGATAAATTCCCAACACTAGTCAGAACGGATCTAGGTGGCGCACTGCTCGACGAATTGTATGTAACTACGATCCCACACGGGCGTAGTGTGTGTAGGGAGGGGCGACCATAAATTATTGTGAATGTGCGCGTGGAGGTAGGATCTTTCTTTGACGAGTTTTTGTAAATTGTGTAATGACAGTACGAAAGTCGTTATTATACCTGTGGTGACAGTAAAACATGCCGTTCCTTATGATAGTATGGAAAATCGGTCGTCGTGAAGCGTACTGATTTTATGCAAGTAAAAACTTAGACGTTGATAGGCGTAGGTACTGTCGTATCAGTTTTAGCTACCTAAACGCCTGTGGTCGTTACTGTCCGCCAACGTGTTAAGTTCTACTACCTATTTGGTCTAGTAACTAGCTCAAACGGCCATGAGTCATAAGGTTCTGGGTTCAAATCCCAGGTCTAGACAAAAAATATTGGGATGTTCTGTCATACTCAGTAGCCTGTAAGTTAGAAAGCTTACACTTCAGTGTTGCTCTTTTAGATCTGCACTCGCTAACTTGAAATATTTCCTTTACATGTCTGTGTTAGGAAAGTGATATAAAAAAAACTATAAAATATTCAAGTAGAAACACGGCACGGGTTGCGCGGTGGCAGTGGCAGCTGCGCCACGTGTCGCGGGTTTGATTCTCGCACGGATCAAATATTTGCATGCCCTATAGATACATAGCTGTTCTGGGTCTGGCTGTTTGTGCATGTGAGTTTAAATCTCTGTCAACGCACCCACGATTCGGGAGCAATTGCTTGTGTGCAGGAATCTTCCAAAAAATATCATCTTAAAATAATATACCCACTCAAGTTGGGTCTACGCAAAGAAAATGACGGTTATGTGGTAACAAAGGTGGTTGAAAGGTAACAATGATAAAATGATACGAAACGAAATAATGATAATTTTATTACCCTTGTGTACATATACCTCTGCCTCCTGGTCGTAAGTGCTATTTCTGAGTAAGAGGTCCTGGGTGTGGGTTCGATTCTCAAGTTGGACAAAAGAGTCTTTAGGTTTTGTCGTCTGGAATTTTTCATAAAGATGTTGAATTTGTGAATAGCACTAAAACGTAACTGGTGAAACGTGGCTGTTTCAGTATACCTCTTCGTTGCTCTTGAGGATCTACAGACGAGATATTTATGATGTTAAATCATACTCCTACTATTTATTTTATTACCTACATGAACAGGATGGGAGGCACATCGACGCACATCCGGAAACTATCACTTCAGCCTATGAACCTGGATCCCCCAGCAATGAAATATTACCCCGGCTTTTCCTAATTTCCAAGATTTTCCTGATGTTGTATTTGCTTTTAACTATAATTATAAAACTGCCTAAGAGATATTTCTCGACGGCTTGTGAAAAAGTTTTGTCACTAACCACGCGAAAAGAAGACTCAATCACACATGACTTCTCTAAGCCAATAAGTTTTTAAATGAAAGAAGTGGCTTTTAAAAGGATAATTCTTGTCATGGAAATGATGATTGTTTCTTGGTTCTTTACAGTTTAACGCTAAAATAACATAATAAAAAAACGAGTGTGCTTTAGACTACACGTATGAAATAAATAAATAAATGATACAGACAATAGGCGTGCACTGTGTCTTAGATATACGGAACGTAACTGGCTATGAGACCAAGAGATAATATAAATGTGTGCTCGCACCTTTTTGAGAGAGTTACGTTTCGTATATTATTGTAGGGGCCAGCCTACAATAATATTCGAAACGTAACTCTCTCTCTCTCTTTCTATCTTCACTAACTTATTACTCCCTCTCAACTTCCCTTCACCTCGCCCGATCACACATTTCGTAACGCTCTCGTCACGCAGTAACGCAAGCTTGCGTAAAGAAGTTTTATCTTCAAAAAAATATGGAAAGCAAATTGTCGACGAATAATTTCAATGCCGAATCATGGTCTGAACGCATTTCAAAAACTCATAATAATAATAATTTCATAATAATTTATTTATTTCACTTCAAAAAACTCCAGCATCAGTGTGGCTCTGGCTCTTGTGATAAGGAACTCCTGTTCCTGTATCACAAGAGCCAGAATTCCAAAAACTCAGTCTTTACTAAATGTGTATCGAAGTTCCTCCCAGTATGTTCACTGCTGCCGAGTGCTGCCTAGTAACTGAGATGACTCTCCACAGCCGGCGCGTCCAGATGCGCGTAACGCTCTGAGGAGTATCGAGACTGTGGATACAAGTATGACACATCCGCCAATGCACGGCCGCTATCCAGCAAGCCAGCCTTACCCACAGGACAAACCGGCAAGTATCACTAACACTCCTCCTTTATTTTATTTTTCTTATGGAATTACTAAGTACCAATGTGATTTTTCTATTCATATTTACTTTCTAAGTTTGAGGAGGAGCTTGTGGCCAAATTATAACAGCCGCATGGGTCGATCGAAGGTTATGCTACGCTTGACGAGGTCGGTCCATGGATGGGTAACCATTTTTACATACCAAGACTCCTCCGTGTCTCGGAAAGCACGTTAAGCCGTTGGTCCCGGCTGTCATTTGTAGATCCTTGACAGTCGTTTCTACAAGTCAGAAGCTAAAAAGTCTGACAACCAGTTTAACCAAGGGGTATCATGTCACCCAGTTACTGGGTTGTGGAGGTCTGACAGGCAGTCGCTCCATGTAAAACACTGGTATTCAACTATACTCCATTTATAATATTTTTTTTTTTCAATTTTAATTATATTTTTATTTTAAATAAAGAAGAATAAAAGTGAAACGAACAACAATTCATGTATTGTTCATCCCGGCTTATTTTAGGTTTTTATAATCGACACTGTAATTTTCAACTAAAATCAAATAATATAACTGAATGAAATCCGCATAATTTCTTAAAACAAAATTGTTGAAATGGTTACAAGTAGGTAAGTGTTGCAGCTGCAGTGCAAAAAGATTATAATAAATTCGGCGTCTATCGTAATTGTAACATGCTTTTTGTACTTCGTCACTAAGAGTGCATTAATAAAAATAACCTTTTCTAACTTCTGTCTAATGCGGTTATAATGCATTAAAATAACCTTCTTGAACTTCAATCTAATGGAGTTTAAGTGCAATGAAAACTGACTCCGACATAATTATGAAAAGCTTAGGCAGTTGATGATGCTAGAACCTAGAATGTGCATTGCGCATTCGTTTTTGAGCTTTGATAACTATAATAAATAATAAAGAAAGGTCAGGTGCGTAGTACTCGCAACCGGCGTGTGTGTATGACAACATCTATGAATGTAAACGAACCAAAGAAGTATGTAAGAATCGTAGCATATGGCGCTCTGTAGTTTCTGCCTACCCCCATGGGAAAAAGGCGTGAGTTTATGTATGTATGTATGTGTAATAAAAAATAATAATAAATAAGCCATTTATTCCATATTTCTAATTCTAAGTTAACATTTCTTATCTTGTTAGTATTTCTTAAACTATGTTAATATATTAGTATCACTGACTGAAATATGGACCCCTGTAAGGGTAAAGGCCTCCTCCATCTTGTACCACAACTCTTTGTCTTTGCACGAATAAATCCAGTCGTTTCCCGCTACTTGGATGATGTCATCAGCCCACCGCCTCATTGGTCTTACCACATTTCTTTTCCCTAATGGGCCTTTCCATCGTGTGGTTTCAATGGTCCATCTTTTATCAGAATATCGTGAGATGTGGCCGGCCTATTTCCATTTAAGTGTGAGTGCATGAATGAGAGCGTCGGTAACTTGCGTTTTTTGTCTGATTGTGTCATTCTTTATTTTTTGAATCTATTGCTGTTTGATTGCATTTAAATTTCTGTTTTACGTTGTTCGTAAATATCCATAGATCCGTAAATAGCTTTGATAACTATCTCCTTGAATTAATCAATGACTGTTTTAGCTGACTATCATGAAGGACAACTTCCAGGGACCTAATCAGTACAATATCTCCAACCCTGGCGGTCAATCGGGCAGTCATTCCGGGCCAGTCGGACATCAGTCGCAGTACTCTTCTTCTGCCGCATTGCCCTGGCAGTCACAGGTAATAAACTTGTTAAATTCTGTATGTTTTGTCAAATGTACAGATGCCACAACAAGCTACCCCAATGGGTCAAATTTCTTTGATAGTTTTTCAAGTAGGTATAGTTTGTAACTAAAGTTGTGGCAATCGAAGAAGTGCATTTTGACAAATAAAATCCGATTCTCCGATTCGATCCGATTCAATTTAAAACAATCAAGAGGTTGTAATCGACAATTATTGTATTTAGATTGCTTAAAACTGATATTTGAGGAATATCGTTTTATTGTACGCTCGAGTTTGTAATATTAATAATATAATACATTTGTATTGTACATATTTATCTGATTTTTTAATGTGGTATTCGTAAAAGTAACGATTTTAAAGTAAATCGATTTAATCCGGTTACAAAATGGATTTTGACGGTCACAACACTTGCAATAACGGATCCTGTCAGAATATGAATCAACGATAAATTAGTGTTTTTGAGTGCATTTTGTCAACATAAAGTCAACGTAAACACTTACTAATGATACCCGTCGTTATTGTGTGCGGTTACCATAGTAATTTATATTAGGATCATGATTTTGGTTTTTCGATTTATTACTTAGATGTTCATACAAAGTTATAGCGACACAAAAAGAGAGAAACGTCAAAATGCACTTCTTAGATTGCTACAACTAGCAGAAGTCACGCGATTTCACCCACGTAGTTTCCGTTCCCGTGGGACTACAGGGATACAAAGTAGCTTTCAAACGGTGAAAGAATTTTTCAAATCGGTCCAGTAGTTTCGGAGTCTATTCAAACAAACAAACAATCAAATCTTTCCTCTTTATAATATTATTGAAGATCAAAAAGATCATGATCAATTGGAAAACTTGACAGTTTGGGGTACCTTGATCTGCTGGCATCTGTGCGTCATGACCAAACAAATATTTTATCAGATTGAACATGCAAAAGTTTTATGAAGTTAGAAACATCATTTACGCATTTTGGCTCGATAGAAACTAATCATTATGTTGACAAAATGCCCTTACCCCTGCATGATATATTTTTTATTTATTATGAAATGCGAAAAAGTGTTTTTAAAATTTACTGCTCAACAGGCGAAAAAAAATCTTCTCTTTCTTCTTCTTCTTTCTTTTTTAATTCTCAAACCAACTCTGTAAACCGATCTTCTCTTTCAGCCCCAACCATCAAAAGCTCCATTCTCAAAGCCAAGTCCAACTCCGTACGACAAACATTACGACGATAGAAAATACATCCAACCTGACGCAAGGGATCCTAAATCCCAACCAATAAGACCGGAGATTCACGATAGAACTTATAAAGAATACGAGAAGAGACGCGGTTTCTCGCCCAATAGATCTCCTAACGGGAGAAGGGTATCACCAGAGTCCGGTAGACGGGTTTCTCCGCCGGGAAGACGGGTTTCCCCACCCGGAAGACGGGTTTCCCCACCCGGAAGACGGGTTTCCCCACCCGGAAGACGGGTTTCCCCACTTGGAAGACGGGTTTCTCCTCCCGGACGACGGGTTACTCCTCCCGGACGACGGGTTTCTCCACCTGGAAGACGAGTTTCTCCGCCTGGGAAGAGAGTGTCTCCTGGTGAGTATTTTCCATGTTAATAACCTTGGTTTCGGATATGTCTTTTCTTTTGATATCATTTGTAGATCATTGCTTGACCATACTTATTAGTATTATAAATATGTAAGAATTGTAGTTTCTTAATGCCCCATAAGAAACCTATGAGCATCTTTTGGCATTTCTTCACGATTTGAAAACACCATTTAGTTTTAGAACTACTCGTAAAATTTAATTGTTAATACTATAAATAAATTCGTAAATATGGTGCCCACGTCCAACGTTTTACAGCGGAACGCAAGAGCGCGCCACATTAACCAATTTACTTAGATGCACCACAGATAATGTAGAAAAAGCGGTTGGGTTGGAATAATTTTAAAATCACTCATTCAAGCCCTAAATGTCGGTAAACCTCATATTATTATGGAAGGAAGTGGAAAAATAGGTTTTTCTGCAGTGCTTTTGTAATTGAATTGCATACAGGATCCAAGAAACTTGAATCATTTTTCCTAGTGGTCCACTACTGTTGATTCTTGCTTCCAGGAGTTACAGTTGTTAGGAATAGTAAAGCGAGCTATCCCAAATAAAATAAATAGTTGAGATCCTTTTAAATTATAAATAAATGTTCTACAACTTTTACAAAACGCCATCTAGCCCCAAACTAAGAAGAGCACAACACAGCACAGCACAGCGCAGCACTAAACAACTCATAAACATACGTATAAACTTCTAAATAAATGATAATTGATATTTATTTCTGTAAATTTGTTCATACAAACACATGTCATTATTTAGCTAGGTAAGGTCGGCGTTTCTTCGGACTACTCTGAGAAGAAACACCGAAAGAAACTCAGAACTCTTTTAAAGTCTAGAAATCATCTTGGTCAGATCATATAAAACCCATGCAGAATACATGCATAACACAAATCGATGCCCCCAAGCAATAAGTCGGTAATGTGCTATTATGGACTTTTTGCTGTTATGTCAAATTCGGCATTAATGGGTTGGAACACATATTTGTATTTTTTTTCAGATTTTTCCTAATGATATTAACGAAGTTATAATGACATACACTTTTATTGTAGGGAAATGTCCAACAAAATTATGACGGCAATAGTATTGTTACATATCATTACAAAAGTTTATTTTGTATTTTATTTTGGTAAGCAGCGGTTACCGGATTATTGGCGTAAATAAACTTCATAAGAGTTTTTAGTAAACGTTGACACGGGTTTGTTGTCGAAATATTTTAAATATACCTATTAAGTAATAAACACTTACAATGTTTCCGAAGTAAATAATTACTCAAACAGTTGCAAATTATCGTTTGATTTGATGTGACGATTATTACTTTACGTCATACGTGGTACCTATTCAGGCCACTTATAACTGTTTGCATGAATTACTTTAACTCGGACCCGTTGCTTTATGCATTGACAACATTTCTTCTCTTCCTACCATATAAATGTAATGGTTTATGTTTTGAACCAACAAAAAGTTCCCTTTTTGATATCCACGCGTCGATTAAGACGTGTACTATTTATAAATGAAAAGTCGTATCCTTGCTGATACTATCATTCTTATGATGCGCTTGAGGGATGAGGCATTGACAATGTTTAGTTAAACTAGGTCCGATTCAAAGAAAGAGTTCTACAAAGAATTAAAATCCTTGGTAGAAAGCTCATTACACAACGAGAGGACAGCTTACTATAAGCACAATATAAATAATAAAATTCAAAACCCTAAATTACTATGGAAAAATATTAAGTCCACGTTAATACCCACAAAGTCTAGACAAGACCTTCCATAGTTCACATACCCTGACCTTATTAGTATTTTTTTTTACTGTCCCTGAAAACCCCGTAGTAGGAGTATATCTCTTATGACATTTTTTGTCGATCATAGACATAGTGAAGCCATTTTTTCACTTAGGTACTCAAGTAAACCAGGCAGAGATTTCGCGTATTATGTTTAACTTTAATAGTAAAGCAGTCGGCTACGACAACCCTTCTTTGGGTTTGGTTGCTATAATAGTGGACCAATATAATAGGGCCATTAACGATATTTAGTCTAAGGAGCATAGTTTGCCACTGAACCCAATAAAAACCAAATATATTGGGTTTGGCACGAGACAGCAGTTAGCAAGACTTCCTGAGACTTTTGACGTAAAACTTATGTGTGAGCCAGTTGACCAAGTGCTTGAAGTTCGGAATCTAGGTCTGGTTATGGACAAAAACCTTCGTTTTTAGAAACATATTGCAGACTCAATACGCAACTGTTTCTATCACTCGAAGGTTGTATACAAAATGAAATATTATTGCCTATTTATCCGAAACTCTACGGGAACAGTTAGTAGAAACCCTTGTGCTATCTAGGCTGAACTACGCGGACACGGTATACCGCTGCGCCTTTTAGCTCGCAGAGATCGCCTCATCCACAGTCTAGAGTCAAACCATAGCAACGGTTTTGCGGGGCTTAGTTTATAAGTTACTTACCCTCTATGATTAAAGATAAATAAATGAACGAAAGAATGAATCCAAAGGGTTCAAAGGGCCTGTGCTCGGTTTTGCTACAATATTCCTAGGAGAAGCCATATGACGCCCTTTTTAAACAAGCACTTCATTCTGAAAATGAAGTCCCGACGCAAACTACACCTAGCTTGTCTTCTGTTCGGAGTGGTAAATACCATAAACCAGTCTATCAGTTCAGTTGGGTAACGAGTAAACGGGAATGTGGAAGAAGGTTATGCTCGCAACTACTATCGACCAGGTCTCGCGGTATAGCAGCTTTTAGAAGTAGCTTTCGTTGAGCAATTTCGAACAAGCATATTTGGAGCTAGATTAAATAAATAATCCACATTTTTCTACATTGAGTGGTAGAAGAAGGGGACGAAAGCGTACTCTACCTGTATCTTTAAGCCTAGATAATGTAGAGTTGAAACATGCAACAATCAAGTCGTTCCGGTAACTAAAGCTTAGCAGACCTCCTTAGTTTGTGTAAAAGTGCAGCCATCCCGAAAAGTTACCCTCCCTTTTTTGAGTCTTTGATGTTTAATACTGAAGCCACGAACGATAATATCAGTAATAGGGATGAATACTGAGATTCGGCGTTAAATCTATCAATAACAATCGCAGTAAAACACTCGGAGTTCCCTGTGATTGTTATTACCTGTCTAAATTTTCCTAAAACCTAAAGTGATTGTTATTAATTGCTTTT
This sequence comes from Euplexia lucipara, assembly GCA_921972225.1. NCBI lineage: Eukaryota > Metazoa > Arthropoda > Insecta > Lepidoptera > Noctuidae > Euplexia > Euplexia lucipara. The sequence goes on along the minus strand of OV179168.1, from coordinate 9,828,512 downwards.
TTTTCTAATAAACCTTGACATATAGCATTCTAAACATGCCGAATATTTTTATGGTACCGGATGGTTACACAAAATTATTAAGATGAATTTATCCTGGAAAAACAATGTTAGGTAACAACACTGTTACTATCTTTATAAAAAATTACCACAATAACATTGTATTAATACATTACGCATCACCTGTACTATAAAAAATAACGTTGTAGAGGTCCGTAAAATAATATTACTTACTAACAATGTTGACAAACTTACTGCAATAATCCCGTAAGTAGGATTACTAAAATAAATAACTTGTCACATTCCCGGTAATATTTATTTTCTTAGATTGCTCGGTTTAGCGCAGATATTATTCCATGTTGATAACACAATTACATTTCACAAAAAATTAGCTTTCATTTCATATACAATGACCACAGTACTCCGATTCGTTGGAAAGATATTTAACAAAAACAGTTAAACATTTCTCCTGTAAAATTTGGATTTTACGATTACCGACTTATTGCTTGGGGGCATCGAAATGATCGTGCTCATCACACAAAAAATTGTCTTAGATGGGAATCAGACCCACGACTACCAGCATAACTGTCAGGGTCACCAACCATTAAATCAACAGGCCAGTCAAACTTTGTGTTTTGTTACCAGACCGTCGTATACCAGGCCATCCTGGCCCTCACCACCCTGGTCGCCGCGAGTCTCCTCACAAGAGACCCTCGCCAGTTAGACGACTGGTTTCTCCAACGCGCAGGGCTTCGCCCAGTAGAAGGGACGAGCCTCAGAGGATGGCGAGGTACGTTTATATTCAATAAGTACTCCATATGAATGTTAAACAAAATCGGCTTAAACAATAATTAGGTACTACTTCTAAATTACCCATATAGAAGTACACGACTCTAAATAAATTGTAATAATACAGATTTTTTTGTAATTTCTTATTGAGAAATAAATTTCTTTAGCCATAATACTTGGGTCAGACCAACAAAAAAAAAGTAAGATGGCGCGCCGTTGTTGTTGGTGAGACTTATGGTTGAAAGTCAATTTATTTGTTTCAATTAGACCCCGTAAGATTATTATAGCACTTTTGAACGCCAATCTAAATAAAAATGATTCCAGTTGCCCTTGTTTGTTCATTAAAGCAAAATAAAATCTTATGTTTCTGGGATTAGTTTCAGGTATATACATAGATCAATATTCATCCTTCATTACATTTGCGAACAAACATACCTCTCTATAGATAAAATAATTTCAAGTAGGTACTCACCGGAGCGCCACCACCCTGAAAAAATGGACAAGTACGGACAGGACAAGAAGTTAGTCCGGCCCGCGTACGAGCCCATAGCCCATGTAAGTACTGCACTATAAACTCCTGCACATACTAGCCATTACACATTACAAATAATAACAGCTTCACGGTCGAAGGTTAAGCCACGCCTGACGAGGTTGATGGGTGACCGTGCCTCGCAAAGCACGTGAAGCCATTAGTCCCGGCTGTCATTTGTAGATCTATGTCAGTCGTTACAGATCAGTCAGAAGCTTTAAAATCTGACAACCAGTTTAACCGCTTGTGTCGCATAAATATGTCGCGTACATATTTTGGTGCCCCTACCGCGTGTGTCGTATTTTTGCGACAGAGAACATGTATGAGTTTATCGTTTTATTTTCAAAATACTGACTGTGTGGTATAACTAAAACCATTATCGAATTGAGATATTATTTATGTAACAAAAACTATAAATCGATACAACGATTGTTTCTCCTTATTTACTGTAGGTATCATTTTATTGATTTGTAGCAATAAATATTTAAAAAAGCAACTAATATTTAGCCAAGCGCTTAAAAGGTTACCAAGGGGTGTCCCATGATACCAAGTTATTGGGTTGTGGAGGTCAGACTGGCAGTCGCTCCATGTAAAACACAGGTATTCAGCTGCATCCGGCCCTTTTGCGAGCATTGGCGAAATAATTGCCATACCACTTTTTGAACGTTGCGCCCAAATGTATATCAATATTGTGCAACTATAGACAGCTAACGCTACTTCTTAGAATATTGTTACAACCATTTGACGACGAATAAAAAGCCACAAACGGGCATTGGCAAAGATATTGCCAATAAATCGGAGGTGTAAATAGTATTGCTCGCGAAAGGGTTAAACTGGAAGCCGACCCCAACATATTAGTTGGGAAAGACATAGGGAGTAGAATTCTTAAACCCTTGGCGTTATTATTCGAATAGCTAAAAAGTTGCGAAAATTCGAATTATTGATAGATAGAAAAGAAAACATAATATCTATGCTAAAACACGTGTTAAGAAAAGTTTATCAATCTCTGCCCGAGACTGTATTGGTTGCTTTAATGTGATTCGTAATGTAGGTACAGACGCCAGCACATCAAGTTACTCCAATGTGTCAAATTTTCACAATTGAACATGAACCTTATTCTGTTGGTAGTAAAGTTCATATCATGAAATTGACCCATTGGGGTAGCTTCATGCGCTGGCCTCTGTACTATGTATGATGTGCAGGAGGTGTTTTTAATATAACTAATAGTTATGTAGTACTTATTATTAAGTGTTATCGTGTTTCAAGAAGTGATACAATTTAATTGATATCAATAAATTATTTAACTTATTTATTATTATAAAATTTGCTTGGATTTTCTCACTACAGGGTAAATCAACTGTTCTGATTAAAACGCTTATATTTACGTTATGTTTTTTTTATTTGGTTTGTCTATTGTTATTTTAATTTAGGTGCACTTGGACAATGTAGAGAGACGGATAGATATATGTTGAAATACAAATATGGGTTAGAAAAAAATAACAAATTAGAACAAGATTTTGCAATAAACTTAAAATTTTGGATTTAACTTTGGTGAGCTGCTGATGGTTCTTGAAAAAGTAATCTACGTTTTAAAGCGTTGCAACGCGCATACATAAAAAACAGCTGCAAATGGAATTCTGGATTTTCTGGTGACTCACATTCAATATAGTTCGAGACTTGAAATGTGAAGGACATTGTAAAAAACCTTGCCCAAAAGGTCAAAGTTATAAACATCAGCAAAAGACATGTTGAGTGTTACCAACCTTACAATGAAAACATCAAGAACTTTAACAAGCAGTTCATTCCAGAAACGGAAAAATCATCATTACTAAAAATATTGTCATTGTGATCTTTTATCTTTAATATATTAACAACACGCTTGAAAGTGTGCCAAACCAAGCACTTCGGCTTCAATCATAAAATGACTGACAAAACTTCGAACTATCGAACGGATAAAGGTTGCTTCCAAAATACCTAATATCCACCTCTCACAACTTATTAACACGACCACATTAAAGAGAAAAAAAATTACAATAGTGCAGTTCAGATTCACTGAATCCCAAAATAAAAAATAGAAAAAAATCTTGTTTAAAAGAAGACCTGTGCAAATATAAAGTAATCTTGGCTACAGATGAGATTTACGGAAGTCTTCAACATTATAGACTCTTATGTATAATGTTGAAGACTATTTCTGACCCAGAAAAAGAAGACTCGGGACAGATCCTCAGAAGAATGGGATAAGACTAGGAGGATACTATGGATAACTTGCCTCTTATGCATAATAGTGGAGTGTTATAAAATGAATTGCTGATTGGAAACACTTTAATTACATTGGTAACATAATACTCAACCAACGGACCTGAAAGAAGTTTCTTTGCCCGCTCAGCGCCACCTACCGGGTCCAATTGAGTCTAAACACACTCATACACACAAAACAAACATTAAAATCGCTCCATTCGTTTAGGAGGAGTTCAATGGCATATACACTTAAAAACAATTATATATTTTTAAAAACCAGCGACCCGACCCGACTTATCGCAAGGGTGCACACATAGTTGTTTAAAAAATACCAGTCATACAAAGTCTTGCAAACAAAACTTTTTCTGGCAATTAAAAACATGAAAATAAAAGAAATTTGCCAAATTAATCGAGCCGTTCTGAAGTGACGATCAGTCATGACACACGATTTCTATTTATACGAGTATAGAAAAAGATAGCAAATATTACTAAGTACATTGCTCCTTTCTTATAGGGCAGTGTAGAAGTTATAACAGTCGACTTTAATTAACAAATAATAAAATATGGAAAATCAAGATAAAACATTTCTGAACAGCCATTTCTAGACGATAGATATGCATGGAAACATGAATAACTGAAAAAAAAAGGTATTTGTATCAAGCAGATGTGAAAAATTACCCAACAAGATAAGACACACTACCTTCCCATCTATGTATTTAAGAAGAATGAAGAAAATGTTACCATCTTCAAACTGTACAAAGATAGTAAAGTTTAGAAAATGTTCGTCAGAAGAATAAAAACTTACCGTGTCTTCTCGCCGTCTGTGCAGCAATAATAATAATCATATTAAAATAATAATACCAGCCTGTTATTGTCTCAATGCTGGGCAAAGGCCTGGGTATTAATAACCCCGCTCAAGGCGAGCTGGCGATTCCACCTAATATTAAAACTCAATAAAAAGCCCAGGCGTCCACTTGATGATAAGCTTATCCAATACCAGTGATGTTTAAGATAAACTTAGATAACACAAATGTCTTGAAAAAGTTACATCAATACGTCCCCGTATGCATTGCTATGCAGCGAGGCGCACTTATAGCTGGTCAATATATGAACAAAAGTGAATTAACTGCGGATCAATAATAATCAACTGTTGCCTTCACTTGCCGTGCAAATGATTATGACCTACAATTGACCGCTATTAAGCCCTATATTGAAATTTTTTGCGTGACACAAGACACACGTTGACACAAGATGGCTGCAGATAGAAGGATCGAGGTGACGTTATAAAATGGATCCCTAAGTTTAAATGACGGAACAGAAGATGTGTCTTAAGGTTATAAACGACAATGAATAGGGAAATAAAAGAGTAACTAAGAGAATAATTATGTTTTGCGTGTCCAGCAACAAACAGTATGGCAAGACGTAATGTTTTGAAGATCAATAAGAAGGCTGTTAAGTGACGTGTAGAACTATTTATTTCCACATTACTGCGATCATTTTTAAAACAATTTCGTAGATGAAAAATATTTACAAATTACTTCTTTACAATCCTACACCAGTATACAATATTGTTGCAAGCTTGATAGCCATTTGTTTATTTAATACTTCAAGCACACAGATGTATAGAGGCGGACTTTATGATTTTTTTACCAATCAACCTTAAAGTCTTGCTGAGACAAACAGTTCCGTAAGAAATATGAAAAGAGGAGTAAGAATATTTTTTTCTTAAATAAATTCCATGTAAAAGGTTTAAGATGGGATTTCATAACAGAAACAATTTATTAATTAAGGCCACAAGAGCCAGTATGAAGATCAATTCGTTACGTAATGACTTTTTATCAAACGGCCACGGAAATGCAGATGTGAACCAAATGATGACTCGAAAATGTAAGGTGTTGTATTATGAAAGAAGAATAATGCACTTAAATATTTTAACAACCGTATCAAAACTTCAATGCGTAACTTAAGTTAATCACTTGAAACATGCAAGACTAGCGTATAGTGTTGATTTTTAAAGGTTTTCTACTATAAGTAGATCTATATGGATAAACTTAAATGTTCCTTATTGACCACTAAGTAAATAGACAGAATATGTGGAAGAATATACCTGTCTTGAAGTATCTGCATTGTTATTTTTTTTAATGTCAAATGTTGTAAGCATAAGGTTTGCACAAGAACTATTTTATGGTATTTACGGACGATACAAATAATAAACGACGAAGAGTTTCAGTTTGAGATTGCGATTTAATATTTATTTATATCTTTATCTCCTTTAAGTAAGTATTTCTATTTCAACCACGTGTTTGCAAATAAAATTTCAATTTCCAGGCATCAAATCAAGCTATGTACTCAGGTGGTTACCGGCCGGATGGCCGCGATCCCGCTCAATATCCCATGCAGGGGATAAGGCAGACCGAGCCAAGGATGTCGCCATGGCAGAGAGAGAGGGATGAATCCGCTGGTCCCATGAAGAAACAAGACGACGATAGACGCGAAATGCCAAGAATGCAGATGAGAGATCGCTTACCCGATGCCGTGGGTGAAGCCAAACGCACCATGACTCCGCAAAGGAAGTCACGTTCGCCGATCCGACGCGACAGATCTCCTCTAAGAGACCGCTACAAGAGGCACTCCCCTTCGCCCCGCTCGTCTCATTCCCCGCGCCGCTCGTGGGCGCTGGAGAAACGTCGCAGCCCCGAGATACGCGACGCGCCGCCGCCGCCTTCCTGGCCCGGACAAGCTGTACGCGAACCCGACTACTCGCGAACCAACCGCCCACAATTCCCTGAAAGAGATCAAGCTGACAAAACCAAACATGTGCCCGTATGGGAACCGCGACCCTTTGAGAAAGATGAAGATCCTCGCGGCAGACGTCCTGATAACAATGAACGGAGACCGTTCGTCGACGAAAAGATCCGACCTGTTAAAGAGATACCGGTGAGGGAACCAGTGCCTCACCCCGTTCATAGCGAGAGATTCGTTCAAAGGGAACCTAAGTTTACTCCCCGCGAAGATTATGAAGCAGAACGTCGAGATAACTACCGTCGGCGAGACGCTTCAGTTGAACGTAAACCGCTTCCACAAAGAGAAGAATACGAACCGGGCCGAAGACCCCGAGAGCATGAAGAGCATCTAGACGAATACCACCGCAGAAGGGAACCTTCCCCGCGCCACGATAGCAGAAAAGAAGAATCAATTATTTTAAACGCCGATAAGGAATTCGAAGACATTTACAAGAGAGCTTTAATGTTCAAAAAGAAGGCGGAAGATTTGCGCAGATTAGGGTCGAAGAGAAGAGATGATTTTGTGGAGGATGAGCGCAGTAGAAGTCATGTTAGCGAGAGGGAACGCGATGATAGGCAGCAGCATTATGAAGAGCGACACAGGTTCCGAGAGGAGGAATTGCGAGGAAGGGAACGAGAGGACAGACCGCGAGACGATGGACCGCGCCGCACAGATTATCGCCGAGAAGAATACGGGAAAGAACCTAACCGCGTCGACGATAGACAGAAACGCTTCACCGTCAGTCCTTCTATCAGAGTCAAACGCGACAAAGCTATCGAAGAAATATGCAACAAAATACTCGAAAGACATGACGATTATCGACACTTGAAAGGGGAACAGAGGAATCGAGTGATGGATGAATTGAAGCTTGCAATCGCAAGGATCGTCTTCGATATGTTTGGCGACAACGATGTTGCTTTCATTGAGATCATTATCAAATACCAGGCGAAGTATAATCACAAAGAAGAAGAGAAGATATTGCAGGAAGTCATGTCTTCGCTGCCCAGTCCGTTCAGAATTATCAAGAGGCAGGCTCCAGGTAAGTTTTATAACTTTAGTGATTGTCACTTTCTCGTCATACTTTATTTGTGGCGGGAGTTTCTTATTACTGACGCGTATCAGTTTTTGTAACCCTATAAGAATTTTTGGTAGACGTGAAATGCCATTTTGTGATAGTTAAAAGAAGTAAACACCACAATCGGATATTTTAAATATAGGTAGACTTTTTTGTCGGTGATAGTGTTATGGTGCCCAACTAATTACTATATGTGGGTATTTCAGTGAAAGCGAGTCGCGAGATTATTTTAGTTACATGCAAATTATGACATCAGAAAAAGATAAGGAAAAATAAATTATGGTGATGTCCTCTCAAATCTCTATAATGAAATGTAAAATATGCTAGTATTTTACATAGTTTTACCTAAAATTTCGGAAGAAAATACTGAATACTTCATTGAGGAATCTGGAGACTCATCTTGACAAATACCATGTGCTGTCCAAGACCAAATCCAGTCCAGTCCAAATTACCAACGAAAAAGGCTATCAATAATGCTCATGGGAAACCATGGAAAGTATGAAATACCTGAGCAGAATAAAATGAAAAATTACATAATAAAAATTATTTAAAAAAGCAATAATTGCCTGTTGTAAATGTCGAAAAAAATAAAATTGTTTCGGCAATTTTTAACATAACTCATGTTTCCACAGAACTGTCGGAGGTTCCTGCCAAGACTCGTCGTTCTCAGAGCCCCCACATGAAAACAGGTTGGAATCTAATTATATCTTTACTTCATCTAAGAATAAGTACTTTGACCACAAACTTAGACTTCACATAACTTTTCCATCTTTTCAGAACACGTTCCGCGCCCCAAATTAGGCGACTCTAGTAAGTCTATGTACCCAATGTTATATTTGTACTTTATTATCCATATTCGATGTTTCGTAGTTTTGATGTGATCAAATGGTTGCCCCCAAAAGTTATCAATGTTATTTGAAAATTTACAGGATGGAGCGTAAATATAGTACCACCAGAAGTGGTCACAATGCCGATCCTAGATGTCCAGCCTCCCGCCCTGCCGGCTATGAACCCCAACGTGGTCCCCATGATGGTGCCGGCACCATTCATTCACCCCTACGACACTCTACCGCAGAATCCAGTGTTCTTGCCCGACCTTTCCCAGCAGCCAGATATTCTGCAGCAGCCGCAGGACGAGGGCTACAAAATATTCTTGTGCAAGGATGATTTCGAAACAATTACAGCTAGGCAGGCCGACTCCTTGAAAGACTTCCTCATCACTAAAATGTTGCAAGAGTCCGAAATCACTCGGGGTTGGGCGCCCGACTTCACTCTCAAAGGTTTGCAAAACTCGCATCGGTACGAGTTGGTCACCCAGGACGACAGTACCAGAGACTGGCTCCTCGCCTTAGACTTCAGCGAGTACACGCTGTTCCACGTGACCGCGTACACGAAGGAGGAGCTCTGGTTCGAGCGCGCGGCCGTGTGGCTGCCCGGACACTCGCGCAGTCGGAACATCGAGCCGCTCGACAAACTCAAACTGCAGAACAAGCATCTCGAGGGCGTCCACATCGACAATTGGAAGTTCGTCAAGAAGATCGTCACTCAGAAAGGAACCAGGCTGTATGTGGACATGCCGCCGTCGTCCGCGCGCGCTCTCGAGAAACATAAAATGATGCTGAGCTATGAGTTACAGAAAGTTAGCGTGTTCCTGAAAGCGGTTGCCGTCGACAAGGACGCGTTCAACGCGGGGCTCCGGGAGCCTTCCAGCGTTGATGCCGCCGTCATCTCGGAGGCCATACAGAACTCACCCATGCCTGCGCTCGCTTACGATCCCTCCCTCATTAAGTTAACTCTCAAGGGGTGTAAAAATCTAAGTCTTGTGCTAGCGCGTAAGATCAAAGAAGTGCTCATTCATCATCTGTTTCGCTATCATCAACTTGACGGTAACTGTAGGACGGATTTTGTGAAATACGGATTTTTCCCTCCGAACTGTTTTGGGGTAATCCCAGAAAATTCGGAGACTAAAAAGTGGTTATTGAGTCAACAATTGGGTAGAGTCAACCGTCAGGTTGTCGTAATCTTGGGCGCTGAAGACGAGAACACTCGGTTCATCAGAATGACTGTGGTCGTGTCTAAAGAGAGTGTACTAAATCCTGCTTTAGTGGCAGAGAGGTTAAAACAAAGTAATCAAGGTGTAAAGGGGTTGAATTTCAACCTCTGGAAGCCTATCAACTTTACAGCCGATAGGAAAAACAGGGGTAAGTGTGAAATAGACATAGATTTGGACTCGTTGGAGACTTTGTCGAAGATGAAGTATAAGTTAGATTATGTCGATCTTATGAATACGTCTCGCACTGCGTACTTTAAATCTGAATTGTCTCATTCCAAGTTGATGGAGCAAATCAGTAAGTTCAAGGCAGAAATGACAGACAGTTACGACATTGCTAACATGGACTTAGGCTCTGATTCCGATGATGGAGTCATTTGTTTAGATAAAATACAATACAATTCTATTTGCTGATGATAGTACAGTACTGTTCACAGGAGATAATAAATCGCACATGGAGCCTGAGATAAACATGACTTTAGATAGTATTATAAATTGGTTGACATCAAATAATTTACACATAAATCTCGATAAAACAAATTTCATGACATTCAGAAGTAGATTAAGTAAACTAGCAAACATGAACATAAATTACCGAAATAATAAGATCCAAGAAGTAGACGTTACAAGATTTCTGGGCGTAAAAATAGATAATAATTTAAATTTTAAAGAACATATCCTTACTTTATGCACTAAATTAAGTACCTTCTCTTATGCTTTGTTTAAACTTAAACAAACGGTTAGTACTTCTACCGTCCTCACAGCCTACAACGGCCATGTTGTTCCTATTCTAAAGTATTGTGTTATTTTTTGGGGTAACTCTACTAATAAAGAAGCGGTATTTAAAGCCCAGAAGAAATGTATAAGAGCCATAACTGGCACAAAAATAACTGACAGCTGCAGACCATTATTCTTAAAATTGAAGATTCTTACGTTACCATGTATATATATATTAGAGGTTATAATGTTCGTTAGAAAAAATTCTAATTACTTCATTAAGTTACATAGCAAAAGATACAAATTCAATATATGTTTACCAAGCAATAAAACAGCGTTATTAAATAAAAGCATAGTGTGTATGGCTCCACGCATATATAACCATTTACCAAATTCAATTTTACAGATAAATGATATTAATATATTTAAAAACAGTATAAAAACACTTCTATTAGGAAAAGCATATTACTCTGTCGCTGAATATTTAGAGGATAAACTTATGTAATGCTACTGCCTGTATGTGATATTGTTATTGGTGTCTTTCTTTTAAGTCAAATTTTAATTAACGTGTATTTTGTAAATTTGCATGCCTTAAGGTAGGATATGGCTAATGGACACTATAGTTATAAGACCTTTTTCTTTTGTACCCATATTCGCAAATGAATAAATGATTTATGATTTATGATTTATTTATGATTTAAGATTCATAGGTGGTTAATGATTTATGTTTTTTGCACAAACACAAATGCTGTAGTTATTTTGAATTTTCTTTTAACCCGACTCTGGGTTTATGTAACTGTTAGTATAATTATATCTTTGTCGACGCACCGTTTCAATAAATAATATGTTTTTATCTTAGAAATTCATGTTTTTTTTTTACCATTGAAAGAGTTTGTATGCTGACATATTATATTAGGTAGTCAGTTGTTACTAATTGGTATTAGATTTTCTTCAGATTGGAAGGTAAAGTATTTATTACCTTTCTTTTGGGCTTCTTCACAGTCGGCAAAAAAGGTAAGTGTCATGGTTGAAAATCTCTCTGATATTTCTTTTGCTGTTTCGTTTAACTAACCTATTTATTATTTGAATAATATTTTGTTGATTCTTTTATAGAGTTATGGCAGCAACAAGACGTTTACATTTTGAATTGAATCGTATCAACATTGAAAATCAGCCGACAACTTGCGGAGGGTCCGAAATTTCAGGTTCCGAAGATTGTGGACTAAAATTATACGGTAAGTCCCAAAGTTCGTTTTTATTTGTACTTTCAGCACTTGCGAACTACTGGCCAGCAACAAAGATTTTATTAACATTTTTTAACTGCCTCTAATTGTTTTTTAATAAATAATTAACAATACAACGGTGTTTGAAGCTGAGTATGTCTGCTGGACTTTTACGCATGATTCCACCGTGATCCCAATTTGCAATGCAGATGTATAGAGGGGACGCTCAATGGAATATGTTAATTAACAGGTAAGTTAACTCGTAAGCCTTTGCAAACACTTTTAACACTGTAGAAAGCAGAGTCATCACATGGCCTTATTGCGAGGATCTTGAGTAGTCTGCAATGTTTCCACTGTTGGGACTCTGGTGTTTTCTCCACGAGAGGAAGTGATCCTTGTTCCGCCTTGTAAATATTTAGCAAAAAAAAAAAAAATTTTAAGGTAAGAATTTCTGAGTTATGATGCCTGTGCCGACGTTTGAATCCTTCTTGGAGAAAATGTACTAGCAAGGTAATTTTGTAACACGTAATCATAGTTATAGAGTTATTTGCATTTTTGTGTATTAGGATACTGGAATGCCTCAGTTTTTGAAGAAAGCGGTACGTATTGTATAATAAAACATTCTATTAAACAATATATATAGGTGTAGTTTTTCTTGTGGTAGAATGCAGTTGGTCAGCGAAGTAGTACAAAAGGTCCCGCTATAGGCAGATCTCGTTAAGGCTATTTTATTTCAATTTGCAATTCCGTTTGCCTAGTCAGGCAAGTCCCAAAAATATGTCGGTATTGGTTCATTTGTTTATGCATCATTTTGAAGGTATGTCTTCGACAAGAAGTATTTGTGGCGTGTATATAATAATCAGCGAAAGACGCTGCAAAATGTAATGACGAAATTCTCAAAGCACGTCCTAGGTGCACGTTAGTATCATTATAACTGTCTTAATTTTCTTTTCGTTCTTGAGAAAAAAATTGCTGTTTCGTTCACATACTCAAAAAGCTCTCGTCATCATCATCATCATCATCATCATCTGCCTAGCCTTTTCCCAACTATGATGGGGTGGGTTTCCAGTTTAACCGGATGCAGCTGAATACCGGTGTTTTGCATGGAGTCACTGCCTGTCGGATCTCCACAACCCAGTTACTGGGTAACACGATACCCCTTGGTCAAAATGGTTATCAGTTTTTCGGGCTTCTGACCATCTGTAACGACTGTCTTAGTTCTTAAAATGACAGCCGGGACCAACGGCTTTACGTGCTTTCCATCCACGGACCAACCTCGTCAAGCGTAGTCAACCTTTGATAGACCCGTGAGGCCTTATTTAACCACAAGGTCCTCGAAAACCCCTTATAAGATTCAATTGTGATAGTCGTTTGAAGACATCATTGATGTGCATCATTCATAAATTCGCAGTGACAGCCAGTGGATGGATGGAGATATTGGAAGCCGGCAATTATTTTCAGATTTGATGATTCCGTACTCAGATTTTTGAAATTGTTTTTCTTCCTGCGTTAGTGTCTATCTCTCTCACTCTTTATGTGTCTAAATCAACTGCATTTATAAGATCCTTATTGGAACGAAGTTCCTTATCGCGCGTTGTGAAAGGGGGCTAGACGGAAAAAAATCTTACGAAAAGTTGTCACGACACTTTTTGCTATTGTAAGCTGTGCGGCGTCGCATGTTCGAGAGGGAGAGGGAGAGGGAGATAGCGGGAGAGAGGGAGGGGGTAGAGAAAGGGGGGGAGAGGATGAGGGTGTGGGGAGGGAGAGGGGAGGGGGATATGGGGAGGGGAACGGGAGGAGGAAGATGGAGGGGGAGGGCGAGAGACAGAAGATTGAATAGTTCACTAATCAATCGAAGGGAACTTCGTTCCATCCGGGTGTCCCTTGACACCTCTCAAGTTTTTCTTCTCAAGTATCGGCAGCAAGGTGGTACACAGGCTGCCTACTCAGGACCCGTTTGAGGTATATTTTGCAGTTTGCAGTCTGAAAGTTGGCAACGTCGCAAGTAGCTGTCAAATATTTTGCTGTTTAGATTAATTTGTGAATATTACCAAGGGGCGATTGTTCAGTCGTCAGGTTTTTTTTGTCCAGAATATAATTGGCGGTGTGGCCGCTTTTTTTGCAAAGGAAATAAATGTTCGACGTCCATACTCTTTAGAAAATTGGCTCTAAATAATATATTATGAAGAAAAATCGTTCAGTGCACTCGTTTTTACTACACCATATGTTCTTAACCTAAACAACAAATGTTTAGTCGTTAACAAGTGATGTACCTAAGTGCTTTAGGTGAACTCGGATCTGATTTTTTGGGCATAAGGTTCCCGTTATGTCGTCATCGCGCGAATGGACCCGGCTGTCGAGTCGTTATGTTATATTGCCAAACAATTGTAGTCATATTTGTGTAGAATTTTGAAATAGGCAGCGAGAGTGCGAAGCTGATTTTGTTACAAAAAAAAAGCCTTTTTATATGTTTTTCGTAATCCTATTTCTTCTATTACAGAGAAAAAGCCTCCCCCGAGTCCAAAGAAACAGAGACATCAACAACAATTTAAGAGGAGAGCAGAGCCTCCTAAGTTTGAACCAAAAGTCAGCCCTCATGAGGCCAAAGTTGCTAAAGGTACGTGTCCCATTTGACAGACAACTTTAACCAAAGTAAACAGAATAAAAAACAACCAGTAAATTAATGCAATATATTCCAATATATAAGGTGCTTTCTAAATATCTGCCATCCTCTTAATGGGTCATTGTACTCATCAAAATAAAATCAGCTGTTCCCTACATTTTTGGTCACGTGACTCGTCGAAATGTAGGGAACAGCTGATTTTATTTTCGCGATTTTGGAGTTTGTCCCATAGTAAAAGATGTTTATAATGATGAGTACAATGACCTCTTAAGAGGATGGCAGATATTTAGAAAGCACCTTATATGTACCAGCTAGCTATTACGTATCTTCGTTGACACTTCATAATGATGATCACTGGGCAAAGTGTTCAATGATTAACCGTTAAACAGCTCGTTTCGTACTGGCTATCATCAGTGTGTAACTAGGATCATGTCATGCGCACTCCCAGAGATGTGACGAAGCTCACCGTACCCCGTCTGATATAGTTTGACCAACACTGCTGTACCGCGCATTAGGAAGGCGCGCGGCGAGACGGGGGGGAGCATCGGCTTTTGCGCTTTGTCAGTCTGCCGTCAACGCTCATGGCGGTCGCTAGTGTCATCTGTACCTGACCACTGTCTATGTGAAAAGCACATGAGATAATTATTCAAAGATGGGTCGTGCATTATCTCGTGATGCACGAGTGCACGACCGTCATTTTTAAGGTGGCCGAATATTTTAAGAAAAGAAAAGCAGACAAATAAAGCTTTGAATTTAAAAGTGATGCGAATATTGCCCTGTTTAGTTAATTTAAATGTTGGGTATTTTTATTTAACTAATTTCCTATTTAATTAAATAATTTAAAACGTGCCTTAGAACTGTATACTGATATCGTAAGATCTATCCGACAATATCGATCTCATGTGAACTCATGCTCTTCCCTTCTCGGCCCCCACCTCGCCGCGCATTCCTAAGGCGCGGTACAGCGGTATTGGTCAAACTATAGTAGTCACCGTAACTTGAAGTCCAAATAAAGTGCAATACCAATTTGTCAGTTGTCATTAAAGTTCGGTGTGCAACTGTGACGCCAGTTTGTTACTGGCAATAAAAATACAGCCAATTGTCAAATCAAATGCTAATTTAAAATTGTTTTTTTTTTTCTCTGAAGCGCCAATCAAGACTTTTGCAGTGCCTGAAAGTTCATCAGGGCCTTCTCAAAAACGTAAGTATAACGTAATGTATACCTACAAAAACAAAAGGAATTAAGCAGTTGTTGCAACAATTAATTTCAAAGTTTTATTCTTTTTAATGTTCTGCAGTAAATGAGATCATGGGTTCAATTCGTACCCAGGACCAAATTTTATGTTTGCGTGATGAGCACGATCATTTGTTCTATGCCGAGGTGTAATTTATCTATAATATAATGTAAATAAGTATATAAGTATGTTTATGAGCTGTTTAGTACCCATAACACAAGCTCTGCTTAGCTTGGATTGGCTTTAGATGGCGTTGTGAAATATTTATTTATTTCAATCAATCCAAGAGATTAATTTTCAGATCTATCTATTCTTACATCAATATATGAAAACTTTTAAATACTTTCAAACAGCGGAGATAAAGAAACAACAAGAAGAAGAAGAGAAGAAGTCGGCGCCTTTGCCGGTATCTGCGGAACCACCTCTCCAGGGTGGGAACTATGAACTCAACACGCGCATGACCAGAATTGTCGAAAATGAACTACGAGATATTATGATCAAGGCAAGTTATTTTCTTTGTCTTAATACATTAACTCCTAATACACTCAATAAGGTATATTTATCTTTATCTTTTTTTTTACTTATTATTTTTCTGCATGCAAAATTGTGCTGTAATCTTGGTTGATACAACAAATAAAATGTAACGGATTGAAAGTGCCCAGGTCACACGACACAGGAAATCGTAGTGTGTGATCCAACCATTGAATTAGAAAAGCTATGGAAACAGCATTGCACTCAAAAAGTGGCACCACGAATAGTACGTCTAAGTAGGCGGGGCTTTAAAAGTACGTCTTTTTTGAGAACTAGTCTACTGCGCACTCAGTGACGGAAGGTCGCATTGATCAAAGCGTTTGACGTTTCATTATTTGGATAAAAACATTGGTGGAATTATAAAAAAATGACTTCTTGTGTAGTAAAGTGGTGCAAAAAATGCAAAGAAAGGCGGAAAAGTGATACTGGAATAAGTTTCATTGGTGAGTAAAAAGAAATCCTTTTATTTACTGTTTTACCAGTTCTAACAAATATTTGAATGACATTGACACTATAACCAAAAAATAGGTTTATTTAGTCAGCCTAAAAATAGGCAATTCTAAATTGTGTCTGGATTTTCCCTTATTGGCGAGTTATTAAGCGGTTAGAGTATAGCATTTAAATATTATGTATACTAATAAATACAAATGTGATTAAAACACTAACGAGTAATTCATTGTGGCCGGTGTTATGCAATAAGTGCTCGTAACCAGCCCAATTAATTATTCTTTTTGGATTTTTGTTTTTGTAAATAAGTAAATTTTATTTTTTGACAAACATAAGCTTGTGGGTTATTTTGAATACACGAACATTATATAAACAGTAATTACCGATTAATTGTTGTAGTAATATTTTCAGTTTTCCTAAAAATGAACTAAAGCGACTGTTGTGGATAAAAGCTGTTCGTTTAGAAAGAAGACAGGAAGATTGGGCACCAAATAGATTCAGTAAGGTGTGCTCCATACATTTTGATGCTCAAGACATGTATCTGTCGAGTAAGGGTAATCGCTTGTTGAATAAAGCTGCAGTACCTATTTGCACGGTAAATAATTTTCATATCAAAGGTTTAATTTTAATTATTATTATTTTTTGTGTCGTCATTAACCTTATTTTTGGTCTTTTTAGATGGTTCATAGAAGAAGGAACGGTTGCGTCCGCAGACAGAATAATGGTAATAAATTATGGTCATTAACTTCTGTTTAGATCAGAAAATAGTTTACAAAGTAAAGTAGTAGTAGATTTAACATTGTATTAAAGTTCAAATCTATGGTAAGGCGTGTAATTCCAGTATACTTACCAGGTTATCATTAAATGTTTAAATAAAATTTTAACGTATCAATTTTAATCAGAAGAAGGACAAGACGGAGTATCAACAAATAATATTTCCGTAAATATTAAGGCTCACAAACATAAGCAAGTTAATTAATTTCGAGGAAGGTATTTTTTTATTGTAGTGACACGGTTCTCAAATCACTATAAGTCATTTTTAGAATGAAGTTTGTACCAAAATATACCTATTTATTATTGAAAAAGAGTAACCATAAGAAGCGACTATTTAGAATGGGCTGTTGTCCGTTGAGCTTCACCTTTCTTACTAATTACTGTTAGAAATTTCAAAAATACCTACCTTGTTTTTTGTAAATTAAATTGAAATAAATGATTTTCACTTTCACTTATTGTTAACACTCGTTTGAACTAACATTGCAACAAACCGCGATGAGTGGAAGGACGGAAGGGAAGCCTTTGCCCTGTAATGGGACACAACAGGCACATAATAACAATAATTATAATTGTTAAAATTCTTAATTTGTCAATAAATATATTTTTACTTTATCCGAATTTTATTTATCTTCATCGACCGCTTTAAAGTGATATCTTGAAAACTTCTAAACCAATTTTGATATATCTTGCATTTATACCTAATTACTCGTACCAATACCTGATTAAGGAATTTTGGGATAGAAGGTGTCCTACGGTCTTATCCAGGTGATAACATATACATGTGCCTAGTAATATTTAGGTACATAGACTATATTTTTTTAAATTTAAAAGACGTGTTGATTTGCTAAATAAATAGTAATATCAATTAGTGAAATAAAAAAACAACAAATCTCCCCACTGCTCTGGTTACGTATTATGCCTATGCATACGCATGGTTAAACTATGGCGTAATATTATGGGGAAATAGCACAGATGCACCAACACTTCACACTACATAGAAGACCTGCATACCCCATTTAACAAAACACAAAACAACAACACAAAACAACACAAAAAACACACAAAACATAAAATAACACAAAATAACATAAAATTTTAACACTTCCTTGTATATATATGTCGCCGCCAGCAAAGGCTGAGCGATGAGCTGACACCGATGCGGGTTTCGTGGTACAGAGTTCATAACGTAGAATAGCAATCTTTATTGCAGTAATAACCTCACTTAATAATCTTAATCACAAAACAACTCAAATCTAGGTAACTTACAGTTTCGTACTGGATGTGTGTCTTCGTCGGTGCCTCAAATCAATCTGAGCTCCGCCCAGCTCCCACGCACCAGCACGACTCTGTCCACGTGACATTACCGAAAACACATTCGCGCCATTTTGAAATGACAAGTAACGTCACGCTGGTCACCATAGACTCTGTACTAAGTTAATCAACTTCACAACTTATTATTCAAGAATATCGCTTGCCGCGACATATACAGGGTGTAAAGAAAAGGGTATATACATACAAACAGGGTGAATAGAGTATTTAATGACGAGTCTTTCCTCAAAATTTCAGCTCCCAACTAATAACTTTGAAACTTCACGATATTATTTAATATCGACACTTTATTTAATGCAAAATCATAACAAACGTGTCACCGCACTATGAGGATCATAATCCTGTCCGGCAAGGTTCAAGTATATCTATCTCGGGTTCTGCGCGCCTAGTACAGACCTATCGGGCTCTGCCTAACCGACGAAGGCGCGACGGTGCGGGCGGGCTCAACTTTACAATTATGTATCTTTTTTCGCGCGCGCGAAGCGATAGATAACGGACGTGTCTCGGGAGCAGTGTCTAATTAAATCTACTAGCTAATTACTCTCAGTGTAAAGTGAACCTTATAAAAGTGCGCGTAAAGATCATTATTGGGTGCAGTGAGTTTGATCATAGCATAAATTACAAGTAAAAATGGCTTCAGAAATGCGTTCTCCGAACAAAACGCTTTCAACCCCTGACTTATCTACCACTGGTGTATCCAGAGAATCCTGTGTCACGCTACGCAAGAGAAAACAACCGGATTGCGATTGTGTTAAGTCTACCTGCAGTTTGAATTCGTCACTGGTGTCTCGTGAAATAACTAACGCACTCAGGGATTTGCGCAGTGAGTTGGACGACAAGCTGACTAAAATCAATGACAGCATTATAAACACCATCAAAGCTGATCTTACCATTCTCAGAGATACATCACTTGAGATAAAAAAAGACGTAAATACACTTCGTCTAGAACACTCCTCGTTCAAAGAGCAAATATCCCAATTTGAACATTCACTCCAATTCCATTCTAATCAGTTTGACGACCTGAAGAAACAAGTGGACCAAATTGATGTCCAAGCTTCGACGTTTCACAACATGAACGACAAACTAATTAATCTAGAACAAAAAATTGAGTCGTTGGAACAACAAGCGCGACTCAATAATATTGAGATTTGTAACCTGCCTGAGAAACGAGATGAAGACCTTCTTGGACTCGTGAGTAACATTGGTGCAGCCATCAAGTGCCCGATTCCCCGTCAGGATGTCCTAGCCGTTCACCGCGTCCCCCATGCTCGCAATCAAGAAAGTAGTCGACCCAAGAACGTCATCGTAAAACTGGGCTCACGTACTCTTCGTGATAATGTTTTAAGTGCGTACCGTTTGTCAAAAAACTTATCGTCCGACTTAATAGGAATATCAGGTACATCTCACAAAACATACATTAATGAGCATCTCACTCTTTATAACAAAAACTTATTTCGTGCATGTCGCGAGATGGCTAGTAAACACAATGTCAAATATGTCTGGATTAGAAATGCCACTGTACTTGTCAAAGCATCTGATAATTCAAAAACTTTCGCTGTTCGCTGTCCTAATGATGTCAACAAAATTGCGCAGTGTAACCTTAAGGATCAGTAATGATGTAGTTATTTATTATGTATCCACCGACAAAAATCATTTAAATACAATGTTAGCACAGATAACCCGTTGCAAATTGTATTCTACCACCTATGAATGCCATATTTCTGTTAAAACCCTTATACTTATACATCTAACGTGTATTTCAATGCCTAGTGTAATTTATCACCATTATTGTTATTATTATGACGTGTATACTGTGGATAGTGTTATCGTTAGATCTACCTTAAATTATGTTTATGTTTCTGAACCGTACGCGTATCACCCGTGTAACTTGTATTATCTACTGCCGTGCATAACTCATTCATTAACTATTGTAGCCATTAACGTGACCATTATAACCATGCTTTTTACCCGCCTATATACTGTGACCCATTGTAATGCCTTCAAGTCTGTAATTATACCCGATGTGATTCAATTATTTTGTTGTTTACTCCTTTATAGCTCAATAAAACGTAATGCATAACAATTTGTCATTTTTCTATCAGAACTGTAGAGGAATCCGAACAAAATTACACACACTTTATACTAATATTCTATCCTTGTCGTTTGACGTAATTATACTCTCTGAGACATGGCTTACATCTAACATATTAGATTGTGAATTTATTGATAACCGCTACTTAGTTTTTAGAGACGACCGCGACCGTATTGCCACGAACAAGCGCGAGGGTGGGGGTGTTTTGATAGCTGTGCTGCGCGAGCTCCGGCCTGTACGGATAACAACGTGTTCCTCGCCCGCTGGCATCGAGCACGTAATGATCAAAGTACCTGCGTCGCGCTCGCGCTGTCACCACGTCATAAGCGCTGCCTATATACCACCACGCACGCAGGACGATGTGTATTTGTCGCACTTTTCTTTATTAGAAAATATTATCACTGAACCGGGAGTTGAATCATTTTATCTGGCCGGTGATTACAATCTGCCCGATATCGAATGGCCGAACAGCGTAAATCATTTGTCTATTCACTCTCAGAGTATCGTAAGTCGGCGCTTAACTGACCTACTATTTTTTATGAATGCTTCGCAATTTAACACAATTAGAAACCACCTAAATCGTGTGTTGGACATATTTATTAGCAATACAGACTGTCAAATACAGTCTGACATTTCTCTGCTCCAGCCAGACAATCACCACCCACCCTTTTCTGTCCTGACCTCACTGGAAACACAATATACGCCAATGAAACGTCAGTCCGCTAGAAAATACAACTTTCATAAAGCTAACTATGAAAATATCAACATAGAATTAAATAAACTGAACTGGCAGGAGCTTCTTTTTAAACTACCCAGTGAGCAGGCTGTGGATACGTTTTATGATTGTTTGTATGGCATTATCCGACGACATATCCCACTCACACGACAAAAAACTGCTGGGTTTCCCATATGGTTTAGAGCGCCACTCATTAAAATTTTTAAAAATAAAGAACGTGCTTGGATAAAGTGGAAAAAGTTTAGAAACCTGTCAGATTACGAAAAGTTCTCGACTCACCGTAAACACTTTAAAATATTATCTGAACAGTGTTATAATAACTATATTAAGTCGGTTGAGGATAGCATACCTCTTAATGTTAAGCACTTCTGGTCATACGTTTCTGCCCGCAAGAGTAATTCCGGTCTCCCAGAGAACATGCAATTCAAAAATGTGTCATCCAGCTGTCCTAGTGAGATATGCCTATTGTTTTCTGCCTTCTTTAACTCCGTTTATGAGCCCTCAGCCTTTGACCCCGATAAATGGTTACCCCCTGATTCCTTTGCTGAGAATTCTATATGTATTCCGAATATCTATCTCGAAAAAAATGACATTTATAAGGCACTGTCCACATTAGACTTGACTAAAGGGCCTGGTCCGGATGGTTTACCACCTGCTTTATTTAGAAACACCGCTGAAAAGATCTGTATTCCATTGCACATATTATTCAACAAATGCCTTAGAGAAGGGGTATTCCCATGCGTATGGAAAAGAGCCTTTATCACACCAATATACAAATGTGGCGACAAAGGCAATGTTGAAAACTATCGACCCATATCTATCCTGTCCACCTTGTCTAAGCTTTTCGAAAGTCTTGTGCATAGTCATTTGTTTCCGCATATAAAACATCTTATCATACCCGAACAGCATGGCTTCGTTCCATCTCGATCCACCACCACCAATCTTATGATCTTTACACAATTTCTGTTTGAAAACATGGATAAGCGCGCTCAGGTTGATGTAGTATACACTGACTTCCGAAAGGCTTTTGACAGGGTGGACCACAAATTGCTGCTGGACAAAATCGCCTTCAATGGCATTAGGGGTAACTTGCTCAGATGGTTTACATCGTACATATTTCGTAGATCTCAAAAGGTTGTTATCAATGGATTTGAGTCTGATTATGTAGTCGTCGAATCTGGTGTGCCTCAGGGATCGGTTTTGGGTCCATTGCTTTTTGTTTTGTTCATAAACGATGTGAAATCCTGCATAGTTAACTCAAATTTTTTGATGTATGCCGATGACATTAAAATATTTAAGACCTGCTCGAATACTCAAGACTGTGTACTACTTCAAGAGGACCTATGCAGGCTTTCACAGTACTGTCTTGACAATAAACTTCACCTTAGTATTCCAAAGTGTCACTTTATTTCATTTACTAGAAACAAAATAGTGATCAATTTCCCGTATAGTTTGAATGATATAAGTTTGAGTAAAACTGAGTGCACACGAGATCTTGGCGTACTGCTTGACAATAAGTTACACTTAGACACCCATATAAACAACATAATTAACAGAGCCTATCAGATGTATGGTTTTGTCATGCGGTCGTGCAGGGACTTCAAAAAACCTTCTACTATTCTTTTCCTTTATAATAGTTTAGTTCGTTCCCAGCTAGAATACGCTGTACCAATTTGGAGTCCCTATTATGCTAAATATAAAAATTTAATAGAAATGGTACAAAAGAAATTTCTTCGCTCCTTACATTACAAGTGCTTTCGCACAAGAATTCCTTACACGGATTTGTTGAAGCATTATAGACTGTTGAGTTTGGAGTCCCGGCGGTCACTGATCATGGTTATGATGCTTTACGGTATTTGTAACAACAAATTTAATTGTACAGAACTTTGTAATAATTTATGTTACGTTGTTCCCAGGACTGTTCATCGGCGGGAGGTGCGCGCACCCCAATTATTTTACACGCAGAGGTGTAGAACTAATGCTGGTGAGCGGGCGCCTCTCCGCCGATTATTAGAAACCTATAACTCGCATTTTATAGATTTAGATATTTTCGCGGCATCACAGACTAAGTTTAAGAAAATGGTTGTGGAATATCTTGCAAATGGTCCATGAGTTAAATCATTAGTTGCACTGAGAATGGCACCGCTGCGCTGGTGTTAATTATTGTTCTTTTTTTCATTTTTAATGATTTGTTAAAATTTCGCCCGTCATTTCCGTTATCTAGTAACTTCTAACTCCTATATTATTCCGTGGACAATAGTGTGGGTTATGCGTTTTTACTTTTATATACCACTATATTTTAAGAATGCTGTATCGTATAACTGTTTTTTGTCCCAAATAAATAAAATAAAAATAAAAATAAAAGTATATGTATAAAAACGTTGCCATGTCGTTTCTTATCACCAAGAGAATCCGTGCCCTTCGTATGTATATACCCTTTCTGTTACACCCTGTATATTGGAATTGTGCAAATTTGTCAGAAACAATCAAAAACTGTTTACTACACGCGAACACATACAGACTCACTACACACTACGACACAAAAATAGACTAAACATACCAAGCTCTAAGCTGAAAATACACTCCACAAGCACTTTAATAATGTCAATTAAAATAGTAGTAGAGATTAATATAATTTTTTTAAATATTTATAATAGCCCTCCTCGTAATTCTCCTAATTTTTATATTGTTATGCCCGACAGGGCCCACAATGATGCATATTATTATTATATCCTTACGTACCTACCACCTAAGTTCACATTGTGGAATGCAATAAATATATTGAGTATTGATTAAAAAGAAACAATAGTATAGAAGTATCAATATAATTTGTATGTATGTATTGTATATAGATAATTTACATTTATATTCTGTCGGAATTCATTAAAAAAGTAATTGTTAAATATACACAAATAATTTAATTTAGCTAAGTATCTACTGCATAACACCATCCACGCTCGGCTCGCTGTCATTTTGACTCCGCCCAGTGACCTTGATGCACCCAATCGCGCACTAGCTTCGTCTATTATAGTGTGTCAGTTGTTTGCGTAAATGGAACCAAAATTTGAAGCGTTATTTGTATGAGAATTACGTTTCCATAGCTTTTCTAATTCAATGGATCCAACTTAATTATGTAACCTGTTGTGACCATAAATTATGATTATTATTATTATTCCATTAGATACTTTAATACACCAGATAACGCCAACCCCACTTTTTTATTGCTTATAGGCTCGCGTTTGACCACTATCTCACTATCTATGGTAAGTGATGATGTGGTCGACCATGAAGCATGGTTGCCTAGATTTTACCTATTCGCTCTTGACTTTAGGACCCCTAGATTTTAGCTTTCAGGAAACACCGACTCCGGCAGGGAGTTCCACTCATACTAGTCCTTTTTAATAAACATAGAGTAAAGAGAGAGAGAGAGAGTTTCACAAATAAAATTCTGATTCTGATTCAGAAAGTTATGCCAATCTTAATCTTTGAAAAATGTGTGGCAAATCCGGAGATTTTACTGTTAGAAAAATTGTGTAATTAAAATTGGTGTCTGAATTCTTTGAGAAGAATTTCTATCATAAGCACTTGCTCAATATTGTAAAGAAGCGTATTAGAAAATCCTTGATAACTTTAGCGCTTAAATTAAATAGGTTTGAAAAAAAAAAACGGGGTTGAGTCTATGAGAATTAGATAACTCATTACTGATATTGCCTGCATAAACCCACTGCTGGGCACAGGCCTCTCTCCATTACATACTTCCAGTTTTTTCGATCCAGGGCTAAACTGATCGTTTAATTTGTCCAGCTTGTCCCAACATCTTCTGGTCTGCTGCCAAAAACCGCTGCTAATTTACTGGTTGTTATTTTGGCCCACTGGTCATTGGGCATATAACTAATTACCTTTAGATACCTAATTACCTTCATTTTATTATTCTAGGTGTGGCATGAACTTCCAGACAATCCTCCCGACGAAGCTGAAGCTCTAGTGGTCGACAAGCTGAGGAATCAAGCTGGAGATGATCTTAGAAATGTCAGTATATTATTTTTTACGAGTTAAACATAGTTCGTGATAAAAAATATGATGATTGTCATCATGGGTAAATTACATTGTTACACTATGAAATACCTATTAATAACAAAATTGTTTTTTTGCAGGTATTGGGCTTGAATATCACAAAAAGGTTGTTGAATGTCCACAACCCGCTCTATGTAAAGGTATTTTAATCTATTTTATTACTGCAACTTGCAACTCATATATTTTGTAAAAAAGCAATTTTAACAAATCTTGTATTTCTAGGTACAATTCTCTGGTAAACCGGAAAAGGTGTATCTTGGCGAATTTCTGAAGAAATATAATTTCATCGCTTTCAAGCGTATTGAGAAAACTGTCAATATGTTCGCGGCACAAGTCAAGACCATCAACGATTTTGACAGGATATGCAGTACCAAAGATATTAGATGTGGTATGCTCTATTTTTTTATTTAAGAAAACTCACGCTGATTGTCTCTGCTACCTTTCTTTTCCTAACTTACAATACAATAATTTATTTAAGTACTAGCAGACGTCCCGCGGTTCCCGCGGACCCGCGTAGGTCCCGTTCTTGTGGGAATACAGGGATAAAAGTACCCTATGTGTTATTCCAGGGTGGCAGCTAACTCCTTACAAAATTTTATTAAAATCCATTCAGTAGTTTTTACCTGAAAGAGTAGCAAACATACATCCATCTATCACCCTGGACCCTGTCGGGCACAACAAGTGTAGGAGAGACGAAGAGTGGTTTTATACATTAAAAAAACAAAACAAAAATATTAGTAAAATATTAATAAATTGAATTTTTACCTAGTAAAATATTAATAAATTGAAGTTTTACCTAGTAAAATATTAATAAATTGAATTTTTACCTAGTTATTATTTGTCTAATGTAGACGTTCGTCTACGCGACGTAATCCAAAGTCAGATAGATGCAAAGGTAAAAACTTAAGCCTTTATCCAAAAACAAAAACTACAGCATGTCACCTGCTACGATTCCTACATACTTCTTTTGCTGTGTTTACATTCATATGTGTCTTTATACACACACGACGGTTACGAGTACTACGCACCTGACCTTTCTGAAGAACCTGACCAATAAAGTCTGTGTATGTCAGTCTAGGGCGTCCTCCCCCAGCGTATCCACTCCTATTTGCCTTATAAATACCTTTTGTTAGTCGCCTTCAAGTCATCCTTTCAAACCATTGTTATGTTGTTATAATTTCAGGTGAAATAAAAGTCACTGTGACCCCGATCTACAAGTTTACTAAATGCCCACCGAATCTTGTCACAAGTTTCTACGATCAAGAAGGAGACGCCAGCGATGAGACAGCAGATACAACAGAAAAAGAAGACAAATTAGAAGATAAAACTGACAATACTAAATCAACTGAGAAAGTTGCGGCTAAAACTGAAGATGTACCTACTAAACCTAAGGTAGAGGACAATAAAAGTGAGAGTATGACTAAAGTAAACAAAGTTGTCAGCAAACCAGTTGAGAATAAGACTGTTGTTAACAAACCTGCTGCTGAAAATAAACCACCCTTAGAAAAGGCAGTTAGTAATGCAACTGCCGATAAGCCTGTAAGTAAACCTGTGGTTGTGAATAAAGGTGCTGTGAGTAAGCCAACAGAAAACGCTGCGGCTACCAACAAGCCTGTTGTTCAAAATAAAACTTCCGTTGACAAAGCTACTGTCAAACCAGTCGTTGAGAAGCCTGCAGTTAAACCTGTTGTTGCCAAGCCTACGGTTACACCTGTTGTTGAAAAACCTACAGTAAACAAACTTACCCCTGAAAAATCTGTTAATAAGCCAGTAGTTCAAAATAGCACTGCCACTAAACAGGTTGTTGACAGTAAATCTTCTGTTACTAAGCCTGGTGAAAATAAGACTGTAGCTAAAACTACAGCAGCAAACAAACTTGCAGCTCAAAATAATCCTGCGGTTGAGAAAAAGCCTAATGCTACAAAACCTGTAGAAAATAAAGAAGTTAAGAAACCGCAAGTTACACCTGTTTCTGGAAAGAAACCTATTACTCCCCTGACAAAAAATCCTATTGAAACTGATACAACCAATGAGCTTGATGATTACGATGAATTGGATGATCACGATATATTGGCTCTTATGTCTGAGGGTATTGTATTAGATGAATGTAGTGGATCTGACGATGAATAGATAGTAGGATTAGCTAAATATTTTAAGATTGTTTAAAATAAGGGTATCGGTATATCGTAAATACGACTGTCTAATTAGTCCCAGATAGAACGTTTAATACACAATTTTGTTATATCACAAAGCTCGAAAAATATTGATTTTGTTTTCCTTCCTGTCACATTTTTGTGTTAAATAATAAAACAATAGATTTTACTTGATGGTTTTTATTGTTTGAGTTTATACTGAGTATTAAGCGAGTATTGTAATTGCCTCTAAATAATATACAGGGTGTCCAAGAACCTGGCGTCCAACTGGATTCTCACGATGCCCCAAGTTCTAACAGTACTCAGAAAAATATTTTAAAAAATCCACCCCATGTACTTACAGAATTATACTGATTTCAAAAAAAAAGGGGAAATGAGCACCCTGTGACATACTTTTGAATGCTGTGACTGCTAATGCTGATAATTTCGATATTTCTTGGAGGTTTTGTAATCTAGGGTATTGCTGTGTCTAAATAGAATGTAAAAATAAAGTACTTATTGTACCATTTTAAAATAAAATATTATTTTAACTAAAGGTGATATGGAAAACTATTGAATTTCGCAACTTTGACCGACTGTAGTGTAAAAAAAATGTACCAAAATAGTATGGCAAGTGACGTCAAATTTTGACGCGTTTATTCCTCTTTTTAAAAAGGTATAATACTTACACATTAATTTGAAAAAAAAAAATTTGATAATATTTTTACTCAACAACCCAATTTTTACGAAGTGCCTACCTACTAACGGTAACTGTCGGACCCTTTCTTATCTTAGAAACTGTTATGTTACTACTATTATTTACTTCGGTTCCAAGAGTGAGCAAGAAGGAAATACACACAGGTAGATGGGTTCCCAGTAGAATAAAAGCAAAGAATGTTAGTTTAAAGATATTTTATTACAATAAATGTTCAAAATGTTGACCACCCGCGGCAATACAAGCTCTCACTCTCCTTAAAAAGGACCGCTTTATGTTTCGCGAGTAACTTTTTTGACGTATCACCTGCACTGCTTGTGTTATCTTCTCACGAAGGTCAGCGATGTCATTAATGGGCTTCGCATAAACGAGCTCCTTCATAGTTCCCCAGAAAAAAAAATCCAGCGGATTTAAGTCAGGTGAGCGGGCTGGCCACGGGATTGTTCCTGATCGCCCAATCCACCTGTTCGGGTATTGCTCGTCCAAAAACTCTCTAACGGATACGCGAAAATGTGCTGGACAGCCGTCGTGTTAGAACCACATATCTGGTGGGGTCTCTTCTAGTAAGTTTGGCAAATCATTTTGAAGAAAATTTAAATATGATTCGCCAGTCAAATTCTCGGGCATCTCAAATGGACCAATAATATTCCCACAGAGAATACCGGTCCACATGTTCACTTTGAACCGGTACTGGGATCTATCTTCTCGCATCAAGTGCGGATTTTCCACATGCCACTCGTGCAAGTTGTGTAGGTTCATGTAGCCATCCTTCTTAAATGTTGATTCATCTGACCACAAAATTTTGTCGATAAAGTTTTCGTCTTCTCGATGTTTTTGCAGGATTGTTTCACAAAACGCGACTCGGCTCGGATAGTCTCGAGGTAAAAGACTTTGCACTCGCTGTACGTGGTACGGATGATATTCTTCTTTTTGGAGAATACTGTGTGCTGTGCTCTTCGGTATCCCCATATCAGCTTCTATTCCTCGCACAGAGATGCTTGGATTTGCCGACACCGCCTCTAAAACTTCATCGCGTATGAAGTCATTTACGGGTCGTCCTTCACCAGCTACTTGATTGGGGAACCGCCCGTCACATAGTGATCTGTGCACATTAATGAAAACTCGATGGTCGGGATATCGCGTAGCCCTCGGATACCTTTCTCTGTAAAGTCTCGCTGCAGCTCGTCCATTACCTCTACATTCTCCATAAATGTAGTGCATATTTGCGTATTCTTGCGGAGTGTAGGTCGCCATGGTAGCACACACAAAACACAAACTGTCCAAACACAGGCAAAGGTCGTCGTAAAGAGTTCGTTTCAAAGTCCAGAGCACAAAGAGTAATCGAGTCCAATAAACAAAGCTTTAAATCGTAGTACGTGATCAATGGTAACAATAAGAGAGAGGTGCGTAGTAACGGCAGGAGGCAGTGACGCGTACTGACCGTACTGTTATCCTAAATAGCACGATCCCAGATAGCGTCACTATCTATCTCACTCGCACCTCTAACCTTTTTCTCCCTCACTCTTACCTGAATAATGGGGTACCATAAAGAAGAACCAGCAAATCGCAAAGATAGTTTCTGTCTTGCTCCCTCCTGTTGTAATAACGAATCACTATGGTGAGATGCATGCACATACCGTCCCTTACGGTCTAACCTGTTTTTTGAGAGGCCTGTTGTTATTTTTATGAGCATACAATAGTAATTCTTTAGAGGTTAGATTCAATTCGTCGTAAATTTTTCTTTCTAAGAATTCTGTAAGACATCGTAAAAATTGGGTTGTTGAGTAAAAATATTATCAAAAAATTTTTTTTTCAAATTAATGTGTAAGTATTATACCTTTTTAAAAAGAGGAATAAACGCGTCAAAATTTGACGTCACTTGCCATACTATTTTGGTACATTTTTTTTACACTACAGTCGGTCAAAGTTGCGAAATTCAATAGTTTTCCATATCACCTTTAGTTAAAATAATATTTTATTTTAAAATGGTACAATAAGTACTTTATTTTTACATTCTATTTAGACACAGCAATACCCTAGATTACAAAACCTCCAAGAAATATCGAAATTATCAGCATTAGCAGTCACAGCATTCAAAAGTATGTCACAGGGTGCTCATTTCCCCTTTTTTTTTGAAATCAGTATAATTCTGTAAGTACATGGGGTGGATTTTTTAAAATATTTTTCTGAGTACTGTTAGAACTTGGGGCATCGTGGGAATCCAGTTGGACGCCAGGTTCTTGGACACCCTGTATAAACTGGAATTTATTTCGGCGGCTCCTGGTTTTCTACTTCATCTTCCACCTGAAAAAAGAGGAGAATATCATTCTAAAGCCGAAAAAAAATATATTTTTTTAAATACTTTTTGGAATAATTAGCCATAGGTTCATGGGACATTTATGGGACAGTTTACCGTTACAATAATGTTGCCAATTAGAATTTGTCGTAAAAACAATTTTAACATCAAAAGTGAAGCCACCTAGTGTGCCACTACTACCACTTTTATCTGTGTGTATTGATAGGTTGCCAGTAATTGAACTGTCTCCCTATAACTTGGGAATAATATTTTACGCAAAAGTTAATACTCTACAAGTCAATACAAGTAAGATAATGTATTAGAGTATGGTTTTGTACCGCAATTGTATTTAAACCATTTAAAAAGAAAACTATGTAAGAAATCTTATTTAATTTTAATCGAATGGGGAAATTATAAATCAAATCATGGCAACCCTCACACTTAATGTTACAAGACCTACGACTCGCGACGTACTAAGAACGATGAGCATGGTTTTAATGTAGGTGTGTCCGAGAGTGAATTTCACTTGCAAGAGCACGGTTTTGTGACTTCACTCTTGATGTTTGAGGCGGCCGTCTTCCTTTTTTTGTTGGTATGAGTTACCTACCA
Organism: Euplexia lucipara; assembly: GCA_921972225.1. NCBI lineage: Eukaryota > Metazoa > Arthropoda > Insecta > Lepidoptera > Noctuidae > Euplexia > Euplexia lucipara. The sequence goes on along the minus strand of OV179168.1, from coordinate 9,797,517 downwards.
CCACAAAAGTTCCCATTTTGCAGCAATCCTAAACAAATCTTACACGATTCCATATACAGTATTCCATATACAGTATTCCATATACAGCAGAGTGGTTACTCACAAAATCACAACCATTCAGGTTGTGATTTTGTGAGTAACCACTCTGCTGCTGGTTTGGCTATGGGATACCAAAAGATGGAAAAAGACGCTGTAGGATTGAGAGGAGGTAGGCCATGTCCAGCAGTCTTACGGAACAATGATAAAAGAAATTCGGAAATCGATGCTTCTTTTATTATTGGAAATAAGGCGTTCTGGTTGGTTCTGTGGAAGTGTACACATATTCAAGTACGATGTGCCTCGACTGTCTAGAAACTACGAAAAAAGGGCACCCCTAATTTCCAGCGCTAAGACAAGTGGGTACTAACCATAATTTTACACAAAATCATCCCAAACAGTTTCGTTGGTTGTTGGCTTGAATTTATTTTAGATAGTCACAACGAAAATCTGTAGCGCTGCATTGTCTTTTCACCACGTTACGTCATAGCGGCCATAGCATTCGCGCTAGTGGTAGTAGCCGCACGTAACAACGAGGAAGCGCGCCTCTTTCTCGGCTGAGCAGCTACAATTTTTTTCCTTTCTGCTTCAATACTATCTGCCAAAGCGTATACATCTTTTTGCGCCACCTGAAGGAGGGAAAAAGTAGGAAAGGATGGGTATGCAAAGGAATGGAAGGAGTCAGGACAAACAGCATATTTGTTGTTTATAAATATTTTTGTGATCATTATTAACGGTCGTAAGAATTTACGATTATTTATAAATCGACTAAATATTTGAAAACTGATTGGTTTGTTCACACGTCACAATAGCACCAGGGTAAATTTTATAGAAAGCAAGCGCAAAAGTTATTAGAATACAATCGAGAATAATGATTAATGATTGAACTTTTCCCAAAAATACTTAACTTGGAGTGAGTATAATATCAACCAGTTGTCGATACTCATCATGGAGCAAAATGGGTTTCCGGTAATGACAATGATAAAATAACATAAACATTTTATTCTGAAGTCTTCGTGTTCGTGCAATATTTACTATTTTTGTAGTTTGATACTCCTACTCGGTATTACTCTGTAACGTCATACAGCACTGCCGAATGCAGATTTAAAGAGAAATAATTAATTTGGCAACACTTAGTTTTGTTTTTGGTGGATGACTGTCAACTGTCACTGACGTCTTTGGACTTTTGGTTGGAGTCATTTTATCATTTATCATTTGGGGAGTTTGTGCACCTTTTGAACTCTACAGTTTTGCTTTTGGACGCGGCCAGCGGCTAAGACTAACAATCTTAGGACAATTACTGAATTTTTAAACGCTATTTTCTCATAAATTTAATAAATACTATCTAAAATGAGACGTAGTTTCGGACGCCCCGGCGACAATAATTCTCGAGGAGGAAACAATGGGCCGCTGATCACCGGGCATTTACGGGTAACCAATTATCAAGACTACTTGTTTTTTTGTGATTAAGCACCAATGTTTAATTAATTATTGCTTTGTTATAGCTTTTAACACTGATACCTTTTTGATTTGCGTCTTAATTCGTGTCATATCTCCGTAAAAACGCCGTTTTGATGCTGAAGACATTCCCCATTTTGAATGTCAGATTGATTTTGTTGCAAATGAAAACTTGACACGATATCGTTTAAGTTTTCGTTTCAATTACCAGTGTTTGTTTCAATTGCTTTTACATTTAAAAAATTGGCTACATTGCGAAAATGTTGAGTTCAGCAATATCAAGTAGAAAATGTTACAACTGTCGACATTTCGAAATTTTCAATGCTTTTCCTAAATACTTCATAATTACAATGTTTGGAATGTTTGAATGAGATTGTGTAGTGTAGGTACACACCTGCTAATCCTTTGGGAAATACAGTTGGATAAACCCAGGGTTTTCTGTATCGAAAGAAGTTTACACAGAAAATTACATATACCAATAAAAAAACCCATACAAAATTATTATAACCCTTTAACCGCTTGTGTCTCATAAATAAGACACATATTTTCGTGCCCCTACCGCGCGTGTCGTATTTCTGCAACAGAGAACATGTATGACTTTTTTGTTTTATTTTCAAAATACTGACTGTGTGGCACAACTAAAACCATAATCGATTTGAGATATTATTTATGTACTTAACAAAAACTAAAAATCGGTACAACAATAAAATTGTTTCTCTTTATTAACTGTAGGTATTATTTTATTGATTTGTAGCAATTTTGGCCCAACGCTAGGGGCACCGCAAATAATATTTAACCAAGCGCTTAAAAGGTTAATCAATTATTTCATAATAATGTGAAACAACCCTAAAAATCTCTTGAAATCTTTGTATTGCAATTGTCCAGGATATAGATTTGGAGTTGGCGCTTTTAAAACGCAAGCGTGAGATGATAGAGCAACAGCAGAAATTCCTTGCCATGGAGCAGAAATACAAGACAGCGGTATGATACAGCACAATTTTATAATCATTATAATTTTTTACAGGAGCACAACTTTTACTTCATAGCTAATTTTCTGGAATTTTGAAGCTGTTACATACATACTTATATTTATATATTTTTTCCTATAAGGCCAACATTCTTTTTATTTTCTTTATTGTCGGAAGGCTTACAGACTACCAACACAATATAATAACTAAAATATAACCAAAATGCTTATTTCAAGCCTCCACAGTTAAATAACAAAATATTACCTTATTTAATATATTATATAAATTATAATATGTTTATTTTATTTATTAAATTTAATCTTATACTAAGCTGCTCAATTCTAACTTCATCTTCTTTTTCATCATTCTTATTCTCAATAGTAATGAATTATGATTTGGTTTAAAACACTAATAAGCAATTTCATATTAACTTAATATGTTTAATATGTTGAATTATCATGATATTGCTTTTTTAGAACTGTATATTTTTAATAAGAAAGTAACATACCTACGTTTTTTTTGTAAAACTAACATTGAATCACTGTCATCATCTGTGCATCCATTCATAATGATTGCTTAGCCAATCTGAAGATCCTAAGACATGTATAATGAAGTTAATGGCATTCTTACAGCTTGGATGCCTAGAAAATTATTAGGTACTATTTTCACTAGCAAATTTGTTGAAAAATATATTAGTTTGATACTAGTCTTAGTATTGAACTTACATATATTAATCAACAAAACTATTTATTTCTCTTTTTAAATTTTAATTGCTGATGATGTGATATATATACATACATTGTTCCTCTTGATCAGATGTCATTTATACTTACAGTGTTTAGGAGGATGCCAGGCTATCCTGTGGAATTTAATTTTTCTTGTGTTTTCACTGATTGTGATTCACTGCCTGTATTTTGAACAAAATTATGATTTGTGACTGTGACACATACATGTATACAGAATTATAATCGTTCAAATCATTAAAACAACCCTCTTAGTTCATAAAATCCCATTGAATGATTGTTTCATGAAAAGGTCATTCAATAGGATTAAATTAACTTAAAGGGTTGTATTGGTGATTTTATTTATTTAAACTCGGATATTTATTACGGTAGCAAATCATATTTTAATCAACATACAACCTGGCAAGTTGCAAAAAACACAAGAAAATTTTAATTTCTTTTGCTACTCTGGCACATCCCCCTTAAGTGTTATGTAATAAATTTTCTGATCTAAATAGGAAAATGACAATGTAATGTGAAACTAATACATTTACATATCAATATCATAGAGAAACAAGTACATACAACAATTTTTTTGCTTAATAGTGTGGTAGATTCCAAATCTGAAAATATTTACTAAAGAGAGGAAATATCAACTGCTGAGATGCTTTTTAAATTCGTGTATGACACAATTTTCATAGCCTTGTTGAGAAAGCTCAAAGGATGTTATGGTGAATTTAACCACAGCAAACATCTTATTTGTTAGGCTTTTTCAACATGTCAATCTGTGTCATAAGATAAAGAATTTAAGAAGCTAAGTCTTGCTGTGGCTGCGATTAACACTTAGCTCTGTAAATGTTTTAGAAATTGGAGTTTAGCACTTGTCTGTACTGTACAGTTATTGGAAGAGAATGTAAGTCTAATGTCTTCATTAGACCAGTTCACCTACAAATACGCCAGGTGCCATAAAATATAAATCTGATTATTTATCTAAAAATCATCCCATAAACGAAGATCGAGTTATCAGGTTTAATGGCTTTCAACCAAAAACATTATCAGCATATTTTTAAAATCTATATCATCATCTTTTTGTAATTGAATTTCAGAGATATTCATTTGAACAAATGCGATATGATGAACCAGATCATTCCAATCGCGAATATGACCACATGTACTCTAATGAAACTGGACCCAAACATCACAATCAGTTTGGCAGAAAACGCCAAGCTGAAATCCATTGGCAATATGACAATGCTCCTAAAAGAACCCCTCCAAAAAAGAAAAATCAGAATAACCAACGCTCAGGTATTTCTGGGTCTGGGACTTTTCGTAGCCAAAACCCTTATCAAGGTCAGGGATCTAAGCCCTCCCCTAAAATGCCTGCACCTCTTATGGATATAAAGTTACCAAAGCAATCTATTGGCCAAAAGATTGCAAACCAGAAAGCTCTAGCAAGGCCGCCACAGAAAAACTTCACACCGTCTAAAGTGTCAAAGCCGAAAGCGCCACCAGCTCCCAATAAAATGGCGTCTTACACTGTTAATGAACGTAAAAATTTGGTGGCTGCTACGACCGAGGCGAGCGAGTCGTCTGACAATGATGTGTCGCGCATGCTGCTGCCCGACCGCGTACCCTCGCAGCAGGTCAGCGGTCGCTTAGAACTGGCTTTGGGTGCGATCATGAAAAATATAAGGGCATTGTTTGCTTGCCATACTCATCACGGGTCATCGTTACGCACAGTTCAGCTACAGCGTGTTATGAAAAAGGCTGTACGGGAGCGTATCCGAACTGCAATGTTAGGTAAAGTAGTCGGCAGCATGGATGAAATCCTCGCTGTTTACCGAGCGCAGTTCCCTGAAGAAACTGATGCCGATATACTGAACATAGCTCTAGAAGCTGGTGGCATCGCGACAGCAGGTCAAAATCCGAAATCACTGTTTATTGAGTCAGGTAGTTATTCATTCATTATTTTTAATCTAAACCCGTCATCCTATCTGCCTAATATTATAAATGTGAATATGAGTTTGTTTGTTACTCTTTCACGCCTCAACTTCTGAACCGATCATCATATAAAATTTTGCATTTGACGATATCTACAAGGCGAGCGAAGTCGCGGGCAGTTAGGCAGACCCCACTTTTGGCGTGCGCGATCCTCGGGCGTGCGAGTAGCGCGAACGCCGCGCGCGCGCGCTGCGTGAGTGTCGGGTGTTGCCGCCGTGTGACGTGCGTGCAGCGTGCGCCCGGCGCGTAGATCTGAAGGGGGTTAAACGCCAAGGCGAACGCCGCGCGCCTCACACACGTAGCACGGCGGCAACACCCGACGCTCACGCAGCGCGCGCGCGACGCTCGCGCTACTCGCACGCCCGAGGATCGCGTACGCCAAATGTGGGGTCAGCCGTGAGTAAATAAATATGTAAAATACATACAACATGCTTAAGTCTGGAGTAAACTGCTGTAATACAGGCCTTCTTAGTACCTAAGATCTGTTGTTCTCTCAGCCTTTTTTCATATTTCGTTTTTAAAATATAAGAAACATAAATGTGAATATTTGTCTGTTTAAAGTTTTAGAATCCCAACATACACAAATATTTAATTATTTAGCTGTAAATAATTATGATAAATATTTCAAATTATATTTTATTTACAGAAAATCCAAGTGATTTCTTCAAAGTCAATATGACTTGCCTTATGGAAGCAAAACTGACCGAAATGTTTTCAAAAGTGAGTTGTATCCTTGTACCCATTAACATAATATTATTAAGTTGTATGTATAATGATAATTAAAACTGTTTTTTTTTTAGCTCGAAGAAATATATAGCAATGCTCCACCAAGTGATGCATCTGAAGAACTGATTGACCTTGAAAAATTTAAGAGAGAAAGTAAAAGCAAGGAAATAAATGAGGAAGACGATTTGACCTTTTTGAAAACTACTATAAAAGTGCATGATGTAAAGCGGATCTTACCTAAACTCATAAAAAGATATGTGCCCGTAAGTTAATCGTCATTTTTAGGGTATTCTGCAGCAGACTGCCACAAATATAACTCTTATTATTTCGTTCTGTTCGTCATACATTAAAAACGATATTGAGTGGATGTGATAATAAGTTAATATTCATCCTGGCTATGGAACTCCTCCCAAGAAGTGGTCCGATAGACACTTTCGATTTCTTATTTTACCCAGTTTCTATAAAGAAAAATTTAAAATGGATTTGAAAATTGTAGTAAATATCCATTGAAAATTATCTAACTTAGATGATAACAGATTTCGTCCTAATTCAATTTAAGTTTCAAACATAAAGTCCAGGAGGAAATGTTAAAACTGTGCAATTTTTCAGTACATTATGAAGCTTATGAAATTCGATGGAATCTACCATAAGACGAAAGCGGCTATAACCATGAAGGCCAATGAGAAGGCGGCCAAAATCTTCGGTACTAAGGAGCCTGTGCAGGGTCAGGATGATGTTCAGACAACTGTCGTCCCTGCTGCACAGACTCCGAATAATAATAGCCAGATGTATAATTTACCATATTATGTTAAGGTAAGCAAAATGCATGGTTCTGTTTTGTTCTAGATTTTACTGTTGAATAATTCACAAGCAGTATGCATGTTCCCATTTATAAAATAGTGTAATGAATGACATTAAGGGGCTTGTGGCTAAATAATTACAGCCACACAGGGCAACAATATTATAGCCTGATCGTGGATGGATGATGATTTAATACATCAAAGCATGCCTTTGGTCCGGATTGCCATTCTATATTTGACATTAATATTTAGAGTACCCATAGGAGAGTAGTCAAAACTCTGACCGCCATTTTAATGGGTATAGAATATACTGCCCAGTCACTCTGGGTTGTGAAGGTCAGATATCTCTCTGGTCTGGTCTCTATGTAAATCTACTGGTATTCAGCTGCATCTGGCTAAGCGTTAATGTCTCTAGTATCGTAGATATCTATGCGCCGATTACCACCCACAAGCTTTTATCTTGTCTCCCAAAACAAAAATTTTGTTTTATTAAAAAAATATTATGTTAAAGTAATGAATCAGTCAATTAATTACAGATCATGGGTCTTCCTGCTCTGCCAAAGAGAAAGGTGATGGAAGGATTTTTGAACAAGTTCAACCCGAAGTCCATAAAGAAACATAGGACTATACATAACTTGCTGTTTGTCGGGTTCTCTGAGAAAACCGACTATGATGTCATGGTGGGCGCTGACGGAACTGTTATTGGTAAGATTACTTGTTGTAGTAAAAAAAGTTGGATTATTTAAAAAGGAACAGTGATTTTATTGCAATATCTATAAAAAAAACTGGACATAGTAGTGGTATATCAGCTAAATTGATATACATACATTATTAGATTTAAAAGTATCCATTTTTACCTTTTTTTATCTTATTATATCAACTCATAATGTCCTACTACTGGATAAAGGCTTCTATCCACTTTTTCTCACAGTTGATTGCTGGTGCGGCCCAATCTCTCGTACAGTTTGGTCGCCTGAATATTCCATTGTGTCGCTTTTTGTTATTTGGTAACCTTTTAGATGAATATTTTGCCAGTAATGATCTGCCATGCGACTTCCATGGCCTCCAGAGTTTAACCTGTACATATTGTTACTTCACAGGACGAACTACGCTAAGCGTAAGAATCTGCCCTAAGGTTAAAGAATCCAATGGAGAAAATGGTGGAAATAATGACACTTCTGTAGGTAATGTCAGCGTGGACAATATTAAACAGGACCCAGATGAGGATATTATTTCCTCAGATTTAGACTGCCAGATTACGGACCTGCTGTCGGCTATAAGGAAGTCAGAGGAAGAAGATACAGCAAAGAAGGACAATGGCAAGGTAATTGACAATAATGATGACAAAGAAATTGCACAAACTTTGAGCGAAGCAGCTAAAAATATTTGTGACAAAGTTAAAATGGATGAAGGTGGAGATATTTCAATTGAACAAGAAATTAATGAAAATGCCGACAATGAAAAAGATGCTAAAAATGCTGATAATAAAGAAAATGCTGATAATGTAGAAATTGCTGATAATGAAGAAAATGCTGATAATGAAGAAAATGCTGATAATGAAGAAAATGTTGATAATGAAGAAAATGTTGATAATGAAGAAAATGTTGATAATGAAGAAGATGCTGACAATGAAGAAAATGATGAAAAAGATGACGGGAATGAAGAAAAAAATGACGAAAATCTTGATGATAATAACATCACCGCACAAGAAGAGGCTTGTAAAGATGGTGCGACACAAAAATCAGACACTACCGACGAAGTAACGACTGAAAAGCCGAACGTAACGGAAACTTCCGGAGACTCAAAGGAGAATTCACAAGATACAAACGAGGGAGATACTCAAAAGGATGCTCAGCAGTCTTCCGAAGAACAGGTTGCTGATAAAGTGGGAGAATTAAAGAGCAATGCAGTGGGTAGATCTACGCCGTCGCGGATGTCAGCTCGCCTTGCGAACGTCACTCCAAGTACTATCCGTACTCGACGTGCAAGCAAGCTAGGTTCGCAGAACTAGTTTGACCATACTAAATATAGTACTAAACTTACCTTAATGGTTAGATACTTTTCCAAGGCATGAAAGATCTTTTAAAAATAGGTTATTTAGACGAAAGTTTAGAAAGGAAGATACAAATCTTCTGCTTATATTCAATAAGTTTTAAATTAATTAGTTTGTACTCATACTTCTTAAATTGCGAGCTCTTAGCTGTTTCCAGGTTTTTAAGGTTATAATATAGAATAGACATATTATAATTTAATTTATATTTTAAGTCTTATCGAAGCTTTTAAAGTCACAAAGATACCAGAAAGCAATATAATAAATTACGTGAATCGTATTTAGCTGGAGATTTCATTTGATTGATAAAATTATTTTGATTTTAAAATACGTTTTTATTAACGAATTGTGTTACTTTACTTAAATCATTCAAACATGTTACCAATTCCGAACATTAAATGTGTACAAATTTAATAAGCTGTTTGATCTAAATATATTATCTTATCTATCCCTGTCTCATCATTTATTAGCCGCCAATTCCTGATTCCGCTTTTGTGTGCTTGAAGTATTACATAAATAAATATTATAACAAATAGTTCATCTGGCGCTGAGGATCAACTTTCTGTCCCATGACATAAGCAATGATTACTCCTACTCATATTTGCAGCGGTCACTTACGCGCGCTGCAAACCAAACAGTTTTCCGTCTGCCAGGTATTTACAAACTATTATGGTATCTATATTCCACGACGGGCAGCCACGGTCTGTCCTGTTCGCCAATACCCGCCGATTTTCGCCTATATCTTGCCCTACAGGCTACAGTCAATTTTGGCCTTCATCGTTAGAGCAAATTTCACATTTCAGTCTCGCAGACAAATTATCTTGCCCAGTTCGGTTCTTCCTCTGCACACAGCCTAAGTTGTCCGGACAATCCGGCCTTGGAGTCATCTCTAACTATCACCCCGGTTCACAGTGGAACGAATGTATGGGAGCGGTTGGACGTAGACATGTCCGAAAAATAAGAGTAAAATTATGACAAACTAATGATGCCATCTTATTCGATTACTTAATGCCTTCATAAATTGTGGTGATGAATTTCTTCATAACTCCCATATTTCGGGAGTAATTTGAGAAAATGTGAAATATTACTATGAAAATGAGTGTATCGAGCTCTCTCCCTCCTGATTCCGGGCTTGTTTCAAGTAGCGGTCTCTAATATCGTAATGCTATTACTAAGAGCTATATTTAATACTAAGACACATAGTGCGCCAAATGTGCACTTTCTGGGATAAAAGGAAATGAAAATTTAAAAAAAAAAACGTTTTTTCCCCATTTGTATTTACTTTAAACCGCAGACAGACTTATTAAGAGGTCTATAAATATATTATATATATACAGAAATATATATTAACAAAAATATTCACAAGAACTGATGAGAGTATGACTTTTAAGTAAGTTGATAATAAATTACCTAGTTTCATTAAAAGTACAATAAATAATTAAGATGTAAGCTCTAATTTACTAAGTTACACATTTTAAAACAATAACATCATTTAATTATCTTCGTCATCATCATCATCATCAATTAATTCAAATTCAGAATCGATGTCCGCTAAATCATTTATGTTAACAAATTCGATATCACTTTTCTCAGAATCCGTAAGCTCATAAAATTCCTTAAAAGAAGATTTTTTTACAAACTTATTTCCTTTTGGACGGATACTTGTAACAAGTGGATCAGAAGACAGTAAAAGATTGTGCATAATATCTTCATTGCATGAGATACTGCTATGCTTTCGAGAATGCCCCTCTCTATATTTTCTAAAATCTTTATTTCTAGCCTCAGATGCCTCTTCGGATAGAAAACCAATGGGCACAATTGACATGTTCTGAACTATGTCTGGCCCATGCATTAAAATTTTATGAAGTGAAGAAGGCATATAATACCATGGGTATAACTCCACGTAAAGCTTAGCAGTATCAAAGCAGAACTCTCGGAATTTAGTTACGTTGATCTTCTCTCCTGATGAAATACACTGCAAGATCACACAGATTTTTCTTAAAAGCATAGCATCTATTCCGGTCAGTTCAGCAGATTTAGTGTAGTTTTCAAAAAATCTCCTTGCCGAGTTGCCATTGTTGGTGGATCCACTGCCTTGTTTCACAACATCGAGAAGTAAGCCCGTTTCTCTTCTTACAGCCTCTTGAACTCTTTTCTTCCTGTCATCAACTTGCCTTTTTCCTATATCACCCCTTACTTGCCATGATTTTATGTCTAATTTGTAGGAAATGTGTAATAAGCATTCCATTGAGCGAATCCAAGCGTGAAGGGTGCTTAAGCTATATTTATACATGTCCTCGTTTGCGTGTTTATCTTTGATTAACTCTAAATTATTCATTTCTTTAGGACAAGCCTTGCATATGTCACACACTGAAGCTGCTGTATCGGATATAATGGAATGAATTTTACCATCAATCATTGTCAACAGCAGTTGGTGTTTGACACTAATTCCATCAGTGATGGTGGATGGAGTTAAGGCTTCAATCTCTGCTTCGATTTCAGCCATCTCTCTCTGCACATTTTCTTTGGTTTCCTTTATAAACTTAAACAATATTGGCCGGCAAAATGAAGTGGAAGATGGTCGCTCGTTTTCCCAAATTGTTACACCTTTTGAGACGAGCCGCAGTGGTACAAGACTAATCATAAAATTACTAGCAAGATCGATTTGCTCATCTTCACTCGTCCTTTGATGATAAATGCTTTGGCTAGATGATCCGTCAAAACCCCATTTGCTGGTCAATACGAGCTGTTGATTGGGATCAACAGGGGTTTCTAACGACCTAATAAGTCTTCTTGAGGTTAAATCCATCAAGGCTTGTAATTTGATTTTTGCAGAGCTCTCTGTAACTGTGAGATCTTCTTTGGCCGGATAGCACTTAATTTTTTCTTTAACCAACATGTAGTAACTCGGGTATTGAAGAGCTCCTTCTTGAGTGTTGAAATCCCGAAGAGTGTTATAGCGCCATTTCGATAAGTTCATCGATACATAAAGAGCCAATGCCTTCAAAGGGGATATTTCCCGTACCTGAATTGATTTACCTTCAATGAAGGCTTTGATTTTTGAGGCCTCTTCTGGATTCTCCGTCAAGTATTTCATAACATAAGCTGTATCGCTTTGTCCTGCCTTTTGAAGCGCCCTTTCGGCCGAAAACATAATTTCAGCGCTGCTACTGCTGCATGAAAGACTATCTTCAGTGCGTCTTCTTTTTTGCCGGTTACTAAGGTCCTCAAAAGATTTACGAGGACTAGGATGTGTACAAGTTGAAGCATCAGATTTAGCAGGAGAAATTATGGGCTCGATGACGTCACTTATATTTTCTGTAGAAGGTTCCATATTTTCATTCTGTAATTCCGGCCATTGAATTGCAGCCTGTAGCCAAATCTCATGTTTCTTCCGAAACTTATCTGTGCTTCTTCCAGACTGTGTCCATTTTGCATAAATGCGGTAGCAAAATCGACGACACCAGTCTTTTAAACTTGTTTTAGCACTTTCACATAACTGAACACAACTGTTATCTTTTAAAACACTGAACAAATAGTTAAAGTCGCGTAAATCTTTATGTGCGCGTGCGCATAAAGCAACGTGAATATCAAGATTTGTATTAAAATTTGTAAAATACATTGTGAGATTAGCTTGGATACAACGAGGTGTAAATCAACACTGATTTTAAAGTTACTAATAGTGACCTATTTATATAAAATCCAGGTATCCCAGGTATCCTTTGTTAAATATTGCAAGGTAATTAGTTATTGTGATAATTAGTAAATGATGCATGCTAAATTAGTGTATTAAGAGCCATTTAGTAATTAAATAATAGCAATGTTCTTATCAGTAATCATTAGTGCATCAGTTTTATATGTAAACCTTAAGTCCCTAATTATATATCCTAATTAGCTTATATCTTCTCTAATTGGCTGCTCAGAAATGTTATTGTAATAAGGTAAACCTTTAGAAAAACGGTTTTAATCAACAAAATAAACAAAAAATAAAAAAATTGTGTTATAAAATAAACATCACTCTTTATCCCAGAAAGTGCACATTTGGCGCACTATGTGTCTTAGTATTAAATATAGCTCTTAGTATTAGCATTATGATATTAGAGACCGCTACTTGAAACAAGCCCGGAATCAGGAGGGAGAGAGCTCGATACACTCATTTTCATAGTAAAATTTCACATTTTCTCAAATTACTCCCGAAATATGGGAGTTATGAAGAAATTCATCACCACAAGTTATGAAGGCATTAAGTAATCGAATAAGATGGCATCATTAGTTTGGCATAATTTTACTCTTTTTTTTCGGACATGTCTACGTCCAACCGCTCCCATACATTCGTTCCACTGTGCGGTTGTAGAAATATCATAAACAACCTCACAGAAAAAACTGATATACCTAAGTAGTAAAATATCCCTGTTTCGAGAAATCCGGTGACTAAAGGAAATTAGAAATTGACATACCTATTGTTATTTTTTGAAATCCTGTTATAGTACCAGATTTTTTCTCATGTCAATGAAGTGGAAATCCCCTGTGTTCTTCTCTCTTGTTTTTGAAGGTATAGGTACTTCTTTTGGCGCGTTGGGGAAAAATTATGAGAGTAAATTTTTACGATGCGCGCGCACTGTCACGAAAAACCGACACCCTGAAGTTAGCCTAAGTCAACATTTTAGTTTTTTTTTTTATTATTTGAGTCGTTTTTTCTACAAATGTGAGAACGCGAAAGATATTTTTTTTAGAAAGATTTTTTATCTTGTTACGCCAAAGAAGTATAACTTTTAACCAGGGATGTTACGGAGGTGGTTTTATCGGAACCGGAGTCGGAGTCCGAGTCTCGTCGAAGGCTGCACAAACTTCAGTGCAATAGTTCCAAATAACACATGAATTTTGCTTCACTAACAATGGCAAAAAACAGATAACTTTAGCACGGCGCACAAAACAAAAGAAACCACCGCTGCACCGTCCGTAATTCCGTAGTATGTAACAACAAGTGGATTATGAATCGATGACAGAACGCGTGGCTGTCGGGGCGACATGCATAAATATGTTCGTACACGTTGACCACAGCCTCCGCCGCCCGCCCGCCACTATCTGCTACCTTTTGTTTCGACCTCCGATTAAAACCTCCGAAAAAGTAGGTATCGGAACCGAAGGTGTAAAATCAATCGGAAGTTCCGACATATCGGAGTCGGAATCGAAGCTTCGTAACATCCCTGCTTTTAACGCGTGTACAGACGCCAGCACATCAACCTACCCAAAACTGTCAAATTTTCCCAATTGTACAGACGCCAGCACATCAAGTTACCCCAATGTGTCAAATGAACCTTATTTCGTTTGTTATAAAGTTGAAAAACGATCAAAGAAATTTGACACATTGGGGTAACTTGATGTGCTGGCGTCTGTACATACATGAACCCTATTGTGTTTAGAATAAAATTGAAAACCTATAAAAGAAATTTGACACATTGGGGTAGGTTGATGTGACTTTTTTTCTTATACCCTACTCCACTACGAACTTCTCTTAGATCGTGAATGCGTTTACAGACATTTAACCTCACATTAACAGACAAACCGAGGAACTTGTACTGTAGGCCGTACAAATATGAGCCCGCGACACTCAGCACAGCTGCTTCATACCGTTCTTCAATTGTTAATCATAAGAACAATACGCACCATAAGCTGGTTGATGTAGTACTCGTAGGTGATAGTGTCTGTGACGGGATCCAAAGCAGTCTGCATCATCTCGTCGAACTCCTCCTAGCGGTGATGTAACGGAAGGTATAGTATAAAACACTTTTACTAAATTCTGCTAAAAGACAAGTTGTTGACTAATAATAGACCATTTAGGCCTGTGTCGGCCATGTGTGTATACTGCTTTAGTTAAACCCCTTGACTGTGGGAATCGCGTAATCGCAGACAAAACGCCAGTGCGGCCCGCTCGCAGCGCTGCGTTTTCATATTTTCTGTTACGGCTGTGCGGCAAATTGCGCCTGCAACTGCTGTTAGTTCTCACGTCTGTTTAGACGCATTGATTGCAAGCAAAGTTTAGGTGCAAGCCCGGTCGATGATGGCAATAGGCTGCCCCAATTATATGGAAAGTCAGGCAGGTAGAAAATAAGAAGAGTTAGGTATGTTTATAAAGTAAACATAACTCTGCCCATCTTTGATGGGAATGCATAGTTTTATACATATAAAACTAGCTGTTGCCAGCGGCTGCGCCCGCTACAACTCGAGAAATATTCCACGGGAAGATATAATCGGTATAAAAACTAGGTTCTAAACTATCTGTGTAGGTGTACTAAATTTTATCCAAATCCGTTCAGTAGTTTTTGCGAGAAAGAGTAACAAACATCCATCCAAACAAACTTACACGTTTATAATATTAGTAAGATTTATTTTTTTTATTTTATTTATTTAGGGATAACAAACAGCTAAGTACAGACGCCAAGCACATCAAGTTACCCTAATGTGTCAAATTTTCGCAATTGAATATGAACCTTATTCTGTTTGACATAAAGTAGAAAAACGATCAAAGAAATTTGACACATTGGGGTAACTTGATGTGCTGGCGTCTGTACAACATACAAATAAGAAACATAATATAAAACTATTATATAACAATGTTGCAGCCAACTTATACATATATTATATTATAAGTAACTATAAAATTGTTAAAGATAAGTAGTCTGAAGTGTAGTCTTTATGAGAAGTAAGTATTTTTGATTTATTACCGACCTGGGTGAAAGGTTCCCCCTCTTCAAGCATGAGTTTAGTGAACCGTTCCTTGGTGATGAACCCGCGTCCTTCTTCGTCGAAGTAACGGAACGCTGCCAGTAGCATCTCCGCGCTTGCCGGGTAGAATCTACACACAGAAAAATATACTAATTACATCTACTAACCTTATTTTTAACCCCCGACGCAAAAAGAGGGGTGTTATTAATATACTTGGTGGAAGGGAGATCGTCGCACATACTTATATCATGAGTTCTGTAGGTACCTACTTACAGGCACATCCCCGAACCTAATGATTTAGCAATAAAGTTGAAAATATATTAAAGAAATTTGACAGATTGTAGTAGGTTGATGTGCTGGCGTCTGTACATGAACCCAGATTTTCGGAACGAAGTTCCATATCGCGCGTTGCAAAATGGGGCTAGACGGAAAAAATGATAGCTATAGTTTTAGCCTGTGCTGTGGGCCGTGCGGCGTGCGCGTGTGTCTCTGTTGTGTGTGTGTGTGTTTGTTGTGTGTGTGTGCCAGTTGTTGGGAGAGGAAGGGAGAGGGGGAGGTAGAGTGGGAGAGAGAGAGAAGATTGGGACCAAAAGTTGTAACGAAGACACCCAGAACGAGGTTCCTATCGATTTTCCTGTCCTGTCCTTCGGGTGTCCCTTGACACCTCTCAAGTTTTTATTGGAGTGTTGCTTTAACAATGGGGCAAATTTTCACTGTATGTTTTGAATTCATGAATATGAACAACTTTCACCATGGGACCAACTCGACTTCTACGAGCCACTTTTTTTTCCAATGCTATTATACAATATGTAATATAGACTCGACCGAAATGCATGAAACAGCAGTTTATTTTCGAGATTTCCGAGTTGTTTATATGCATGGGTAGAAAACAGAAAAAATGATTGCCCTACGATAAAAAAAAAAACACCCTTGTATAAGTTTGAAATTGTCAATCCGCCTTGAACAAGCGTGTTGATCAAAGCTCGTGCCTTCTCTGTATGAGAAGAGGGGTTTGCCCTGCAGCGGGATAGTAATAGCTTAGGTTAGTCTTGTTTTTTTTTAATTCACACGTATGTACGATTAAATTTTGGCGCCAACTTCAACCGCGTTAACGATCACGACCACACCCTATATACTTTAATAGCCCTTATAGTTATAATTCGTAAGTTTTTATGGTGTACAATAAAAATAATTCTGTTCTATTCTCCAAACAACGGTTAGCCACCCCGCAATATAAATTACTACACACATACCGCGACACACTTTCGCATTTAATAGTAAAGGGCTTATTACACTATTAATTTGTAGGATACCTAACTAGGAAATCGGTAGATGTAATCGCAGTTAGAACAGATTGGATTCGATTAAGGGTAAATTCGAGGTTCCGGCCGCTTGGTTGCTTCCTAGTTATGATCCTTTCAATTGAATAGTACAGTGTAATAAATAAGCCCTTAAAGTAATATTATACAACTAGTACCTACCTGTGTTCCAACATGGCTTTACACAGATAGGGTAGAAAGTTAGCAAGTGGCACGTTCCCCGTAGCTTCTTTGTTTTCCGTCGCTAAAATCACCTCCTGTACTTCCGCTTCGGTAGGACAACACCCTGTAGTGCAAACATTTTGATTTAATTATAAATTGTTTTTAACCACCTTCATTGAAGGAGGTTTCCTAACCAACCCGTATGTAGGAACTTGTAAAACTTTTTTTTTTAGGGGTTGAAAATCCTTATGGATGTCCCCCGCCCCGCAGAGGGCGGAGAGGTCTGTCAGACTCTTACTGACTAAAAACCACCCCGTGTTCCTTCTCACACCTGCGCCAGGGGTCACGGGAACAGAAGATACGTCCGAGACCCCCGACTGGTGCCGGCCCTGCCTGCCTCGCCAAGTCAGCGAGGGGAGTGTGGTGTTAGACTCCCCTCGCGACGTCTAAGAGGGGCGCGCGTGAACTTGACGCGCCGCCACCTCGGGTCCATGTAGGTGGGGAGCGGCGGACATCCCCGCGTCTGTCGCCCCTGGACCCATTCAGAGGGTCTGGAAGAGGGCCTGGTCCGCCCTCCGCCTGCGCCCGGTGCGTTTGCTGCAGGCCGGGTGACTGGAAGGAATCTCCCTCTCCCTTTCCGCAGCCTCCTTCTGCGAGATGACCGTTTCGCAGAAGGACACCACCGCGTCCCAGGACTCAACGCTGCCGATCATCCTCTCGACCACGGCCGGCAGCGACAAGTCACTGCCTACTCCAGAGACGAGGGCACGGCGCAACTTGTAAAACCTACCTCATGTTGTAATAAGACTTACCTAATTTTGCACGGCAATTTAAGAGTAATCTCCGACCGAAGTCGGATCACTTATTGGATAAGTCGGATCAATTACTTAGGTTCAGTATAGAGTCACTTATTTGATCATTGGTTCCCAGGGTAATTATACGGGCAAATTAATTAGGTAAGTACGTAAATACCTACATACCTAAAGATCGGAGGATTGTTCCAATTTCTCTAACATCAACAACTTGTTTTGCAGAATGGTCGAATACTTCAAAAGCTTCCATAATCCTCTTTTCCAAATCGTCATTAGGTACTACTGGAAATTGTAAAGAAAGTTATTGAGAGTGAGTAGATTAATTAAACTTTACTTTTTCCGTTTAACACAGAATAAAATTATTACTTTTATCAAAATCTCTCTTAGTAGTTGTCATTTTTACTTAAATTTAATGAGATTCGTAAATTATCTAAAATTATGCGACTGTTTACTAAATTAACATAACATTAGTTTGATTTGTATCCAGGCAACAAACCGAACCGCCATTTATAATACCCGCGCTTTCGGCAGGCTCGATAAAAATACAGCAACAGCCTTATTATATAAAAACCGTCGAGTACGGTTTTAGTCGATTATTATATTTTTCACAGACAAAAGAGTTTGGTTCAAACCGCAACTTTCCACTTCCGGATCCGTTACGTGTTGTTGCACAGCCATCTTGGTTTGGCTTGGCGCTTTCTCATCACATTGTACATTTGCTCGAGTAATGTTTGATTACACTTAATTTGCGTTATTACTGTGTGTGAATTGGAATATAGTGATTTGTGAACAGTGCTAAATATTAAAACTGAATCATGGATCCCTCAAAGATGAAAGTAGTGGATCTAAGATCCGAGCTTGGCGCCCTCGGTTTGGACACCAAAGGGAACAAGCCGGCTTTAGTTGAAAGATTGAAGAAAGCCCTAGAAGCAAAGTCAGGAAAAGGTAAAACACGCTTGTTGGCGAATACTACACCTATTGGAACATTTTTGAATTCATTTTCTTGTTTCTATCTATCGTTTAATCAATATTATTCGCATAGGCACGTGTACATTTTTTGCGAGTAAAAATGTTTGATGAATTTACAACGGTTGGTTTCACAATTTCATATGACGTCATGCCGTCATAACTCTAGAAAAGAATACTGTATTGGTAACGAATGTTGGCTACCTAATTGATTTTGAGAAAATCTTGGCTTACACCTTCAACTTTTTATAACGTTTCTACACAATATTAGCCATGATGTCACATTACTGAGTTTGCGTTTTTTTATAATAAAAGTAGTGTCACTGGATGTTAGAATTTGCTGTTGTTAATTTTATTACAATTTAGTCCCAACACAGGAGGAGTTTAAACAGTGTAATAACAGTACCTATGATGAACAAAAACATTGATAAATTTTTGTTTGTAGTGTCACTACTATTTCAAGGTTTTAATCAATGTTCACCGTAGTAATGTTATTAGTTATATTATTGATGAATATGTTACCATCTAACAAGTCATACCATAAAAATCCAATACAAACACACATTGTTTTTCAATACAAATAGTGAAGTAATTCACTCGAGGCTTGTTGGACTCGGTGAGTACCTCTATATGATTAATTTGGTTAATGCCCCATTAAAGCATCTACAACCTTATTAATAATAGACAATCTATTACAATTTAATCAGCAGGGGACTTAGTTTCAACAGGTTTTTTCTATAACATTAATTCATTAAACCCCAAGGGGACACCGGTGTTCGTGCTGACATTGTCTTTCTATTGCGTCTGTAATTGACACGAGAAAGGTTAATACTATTGTAAGCTCTCAATTGTTGGCACCATGGCAGGTGTGATGATAGATAAAATAGCACAAACTTTACTCTTATATCATTTATCAACTTACCATTCTTAATATGTGACTTGGTGGTGCAAAATTATCATATCAGGATCAAAATAGGAGGTCCACTAAACATTGGCTCTCTAGTAGTAAAGCTATGAATTAGAACATTAGCCCTAAGGCAATGTTATGTTAGTTTAATCACTAGCCAGCTTCTAAGTTTAGTTCAGTAATAAATACAGAAAAACAAAATTAGTGTTATCTATTTACTTTTTCTTCCAGACTATGTAAATAAGAGTAAAGAATTAAAGTTTTTATGTTTACAATGAATCAGCAAAATAAATATTAGCCACTTGTATGCTGTAGTTATATAAACAATAATAAGCTATTGTGTCTCGAGTAATCTACGTTCTGGCACATGCTGCGTTAAGTCATCTCAGCCTGCTGTTGAAATTGTTCACTTGGCTGGAACGAAGCAATATCACTGTGATCATGTTGCTGTACTATGTGTTGAAGCTACACTGCCCATTTTCCAATTTATTTAAGGCTGGCATTGCATGTCTCTTTTCTTCTCAATAGTCACCTTCTATCTAGCCAGAGGATATGGCTAGATAGTAGGTGACTTAGGGAAACCCATGCGTTGTTTCATATTATAAACTGTAACAGTAAATTAGAATGATATAGATGACATTCTTCAGAAAGGTCAGTTGCATATTTATGTGTGTATGACAACATGTATGAATGTAAACAAAACAAAAGAAGTATTTAAGAATTGTAGCAGATGGTGCCTTGTAGTTTCTGCTTACCCCCAAGGGAGAAAGGTGTGAGCTTATGGATGTATGATGAAATAGTTATTCTATTTGATGCTCTTACAAACCTGTTATTAATTTTTAAATGCAATTATATAGCAACACAGTGACATTACTAGCTCTGATTTGTAAACTTTGATAGTTGTTACAGGTAGTTAAAATACCGAAAGTGTATGCAATGAGTCCTAGCAAGGATATTGTGCTTCCAAGTTCATTTCCTCACAAGCACAGTTCCCTTGGTACATACAACATTTAGACTTTAGTTGTAGAGGTTAGACAAACAGTTGCTCTGTTAAAAAAACTGGTATTCCGCCTCATCCACTTAGACCATCCTCTCCTCATTAGTTAAAAAATGATTTTGTGTATTGTTAAAGAAAATTTACAGAAATCAATACATTTACTGGAAGCCTATCTCAAAATAATATACATATGTGGTAAACAGCTAGACAGTAATAAGTTTTCTACAGTATTGTTTCATTATACACAACACAGTATATATGT
Source organism: Euplexia lucipara (assembly GCA_921972225.1). Classification (NCBI taxonomy): domain Eukaryota; kingdom Metazoa; phylum Arthropoda; class Insecta; order Lepidoptera; family Noctuidae; genus Euplexia; species Euplexia lucipara. The sequence goes on along the minus strand of OV179168.1, from coordinate 9,776,605 downwards.
AAAATAAAATGATTCAATAGGACTTGAAATCAACACCTGATTATTTCATACTTGAGTATTGTAGCCATTGAGTTTCTTATCATGTTATTTTTGTGTACAATTAACTATATTAGTATGCCAAGACATTTGTTTAATATGTTACTCAATAAGTAACAGTGTATGTATAATATGACTTTCTGAAACTAACAATTCTATATTGTATTAGGGCTTAAACAGAAATTACACATTTTTAGAACTATAATTTTGTTCTGTTGCACAAAAGGAGGTCTCCCATGTTAGGCTCAAATTCTTCCCTCTCATAAACTGCAATAATTGTTAACATAACATATCAAAAGTCTTGCAAACTTCAGAACATCAGTTGTATGATTTACTTTATTTAATTTTATTTATTTGGGACAAATACAGTTAAACAAAATAGCATGCTTAAAATATATTGGGATATAAAAGTAAAACCACAAAACCCGCACTTGTTTGTCACAATATCATATTGGAAATGAAAGTAACAAGGTTATGGAAATAACGGGCGCAATTATATCAAAATAAAAAATACAATAAACAACACATAAGGGGGGTGCCATTAACAGTGAAATTCAAAACCACTAGCGGCTCAGGTTGCTATAGGAACCCAAATAACAATCAATTCCAAATAAAAATCAAAAAAATATTACAATATTAATTAGCAAGAAATTCAACAGCAATATTCTTAAATTTAATCTGAGGTACTGTGAAAATATGATGATGTGCAAAATCAAATGATTTTTTGAATTTATTTCAAGGTCAAATGATACAGAAAACACCGGTAGCCATAGAGATAGCTAACACATTGTGTTGTGTTTAGAAATCTAACAACCTCGTCCACCACTTGACTTCACATCTATCTGCTTGTGCAAATTTCGAAATTCCTGTACCTGTTCTGTCTTATATTTCTCCTTGTTTGTCCTCAGCTATACCAGACACGTCAATCCTGGACACTTCGACCGAGGATGCTGAGGAGCCGGCAACTCCGAGGCGTCCAACTCCTGCCGCCCGGACAACGCGACGGTCCTCTTCTTCTAGACTCGCTGCTACACCAGCCAAAATACCTGTGAGATGGCAAAATCAGTTATGACTACATATTAAATAGTCCTTTGCACAGTCCTTAAGTGTACCAATAGTTATCAAAAGGCTCATATCCACCACATGGGACTTAACAAAATAAAGTCCAAAGTATTTTGAAGGTCAGATTCATCGTTGGGAACCTCAGCAGTCAAGATTTGCACAAAAACCTGCAAAAAATTTACTAACTGATTGCAAGATAAAAATGGAGGAAAAAAATATAAAAATTTGCACATTCAGGTCCTATTTGCGAGGCTGTGATACATTCACTCAATATTTCATTGTACAATTTTGATCATGTGCCAGTCTGACTTCTTAAATTTGTTTTTAACCAAATGGAAGTTTTTGGCACAAAATCACTTTGGTCAAGTAAACATAATATTGCTTACATCCTTTAAATATCAATTATTTGGTTTTTAGCCCATACGTGAAGAACCGCCTGAACCAATAGCAGAGGAACCAAAGCCTGGGGGTGGGGCGTATTCTCCAAGCCAAGAAGATTCTGACAATGATGGACCACCACCACCTAAGAAGGCGGCACCTGCGCCTGTAACACCATCCCCACCGGTTGCACCTGCGGAAGAACCTAAACCTGCACCAGTTGCTTCACCAGAAAAAGTAGCACCACCCGCACCAGCTGCGCCGGAACCAGTGGCTGAGCCTGAACCAGAGGCTGCACCTGAACCAGAGGCTGCACCTGAACCAGTGGCTGCCCCTGAACCAGTACCTGCCCCTGAACCAGTACCTGCCCCTAAACCTATTGCCGAGCCTGCACCAGTTCCACCTCCAGCACCAGTGGCTGCTCCTTCACCCGTACCCGCGCCTGTTGCTGAAGAACCCGAACCCACTGATGACAAGTAAGTTGATTTTTTTTTAAGTGCAGAAACTTCTATAGTAAGAGTTTCCTGGCGGGATGGACAGCTGATATTTTTACTATCAAGGCTTTTGACACTGACAAAGAAGCATGGATATTGGCAATTATGCCACAGACAGAGGTCTATGTGAGCCTGTAAACATATTTGGTTTGTAAATAATGATAATAATTGTTTAGTAGCCAGATAGGGACAAGTTAAGTCTTGTAGGTTGCCTAAGCTAACACTAGCATGGAGCTTCAGACCTAAAATGTAGTAATGTAAAGCCTTTTCTTATTTAAATAATGATGTTGCTTTAATTTCCAAAATTCTAATCTAGTTTATCAGTAAATACAATGAAGACCCGATTAATAGTGACTATATTTTGTTGTGCGACATTCAAATAATAGTAAATTGCAGTCATATTTGAATGCATGATAAAAATCGATTTTTGAATTTACACTGTTCTGATTGAGATATACATTCATATTGAATAGAATAATTATATTGCAATGCATTCTGAAAATAGCATAAAAAATGTATGTGATTATAAACACAGATTACACACTAACGTCAATATTGCGTTGCAATGTGTCGCGTTTGATAAAACATGGGTTAAACAATATAGCTGCCGTGATGGCCGATATTTCATTTAAATTGCATTTTTCCTGTGCCTACTTGATACTTTGTTGTGATAAAATATGTTGTGGTAACAACAGTATTGTTATTATGACGCAGGATAAAAGGATTGTAACTGATTAAGCAGTGAATCCATTAAAATCGAATATTATTAAACAAAAACGGAAATGGTGTTTTGCAATCATATTATACAATTTCGCCTCTTGTCGTACAAACAAGCAAATGCATAGTAATCACAGTACTAATTAAACTAACTAAACCTTTATTTATTTTCAGGAGTCTATTGCCAGCTAAACCTGAAATAGGTAAGAAATTAATAACTTCTATCAGTCAATATCTCGCGGAAGTATAATAAAAATGGCTTAGTCGTTAAATGCCCAATTCGTAAAATGACTAGCATTCTACAAATGCCTAATTCGGCAAATGGCTGATTCGCAAAAGGACTAATTCTTAAAACGCCTAAATCGCAAAAGGACTAGTTCTTAAAATGGCCAATTCACAAAAGGACTAGTTCTTAAAATGGCCAATTCGAAAATGGACTTATTCTGGAAATACTTACTTACTTACATACATAAATAAATATACATAATACACATTATGAACGATCGAAAAATATTACTACCTACTTTACTAAGACTACTGTCCCGTATTTGCCCACAATCCAACGGGGTTGCTGAAAGGACAAATAGGTCCTTAGTGTAGAAGTCTCAGTGTATGCTGCAAGAGAGTAATCTACCAAAAGCGTTCTGGGAAGAAGCGGTACGTACTGCTACTTATTTGAAGAAGTCGGTTAAAAACAGATGTCCTCATAGAGAATTCGGAAGGCGTACTCTGTATGAAATGTGGTTTAATAGGAAACCAGATATTTCTCATCTACGGATACATGTTTGATTGTCGTGCATATGTTCATGACCCGTCTTGCAATCGCCAAAAGTTAGATGCTAAAGCAAAACATTCGTTGGTTATTGTGACGGTAACAAATCATATAGGTTTCGTGATCCTACCAATATTAGAAGAAGTATAAAAAAGTTCGAGATGACGTGTTTTTAGAGGATTGTTTCTCTAACGATAAAATAGGTGACAAACAGATTGTCATAGTATGGTTCTCTCTTCTGGATAACAGTCATTTACAGGTGCAAGTCAGCTCAGACGATCCTGTTGCGAGTTTAAGTACTGCTGCTGCTGTATCACCCTTAGCTGTGGCTTATCCTTTTCCTACAACTTCAACAGTACAAGTGTTGAGGAAGAAGGGATGCCGGTGGAACCCCATAATAAGTACAATTTAAGGGAAAGAAAGCCAGTTAGTTACTGTTTCGTTTGTTGTTGTTCAGCGATGCAAACACCAACGTTGTGTACTTGAAACAGGTATATTTTAATTTAATTGTTTATATGTATGTGTCGTGATGGCCCAGAGGTTAAGACGCCTACCTCTCATGCACGAGGTTGTAGTTCAAATCCGGACAAGTACCAATGTGACTTTTTCAATTCATATGTACTTTCTAAGTTTATCTTAGACATCTTTGACATCGGTGAAGGAAAACATCGTGAGGAAACCTAGACTTATCTATACTTCTATACTAATATTATAAAGAGGTAAAATTTGTAAGTTTGTATGTAGGGGGTAATCTTCGGAACTAATGATCCAAATTTAAAAATTATTGTACTGGTGGAAAGCTACACTATTTCCGGTGGACATAGGCTACGTTTTATCCGCGTATTCCCACGGGAACGGAAACTACGCGGGTGAAACTGCGTGACGTCTGCTAGTAGTTAATATAAGTTTAAAATCGCCAATCCACCTTGAGCAAGCGTGGTGATCAATGCTCGAGCCTTAGGACAGTAACAGGCTGGTATTATTATTATTATTTTATATGTATGTGTACCTATAGTCATTTTGGTTGTAATATTTAGTGACCGACCCGTGGTACAACTGCGATGTCCAACTGGTTGTACCTACTACGGAGAAGTAAATTTACCCATGGTTCAACTCTTTTTTCTGATATTTATGATTATGACCCGTGGTACAACGGTGGAATTATGTAAAACAAATGAACGTCTAAAACACAGGACTTGGGGCATCCCGACGTTAGGTTAGTTAGGTTCCTTTAAACCCTACAGACAGAAATAGGAGCCCCGCGTAGCGGGGCTCCGTCGTCTACGCTTTTTAAATTTCTTCGTTGTTATGGCACTTCAGCATTGATAGATAACCTTTTCCTGTTTATTACTAGTAGTTGTTCCATAGATACATTAAATTCCCAGAAGTACAACTAGTTGGACCAAGGAAAGAACAACTCACGCGAGTTGAACCATTGGTAAAGATATTTTTGTACCACTTGCTCAAAAAAGTGACATTCTATGCCACAAAAAGCGAACATACCAATAGTCATTTTTAATCTGTTAAAAACAGGGAAAGAAAATTGTACTGAATTTCATTCATCCTCTAGGAGAATGTGATTTAAATTTGGAATACTTACCGAAATTTATACTGAACTACATCTTGCATCTGTGTTTACACCATTGAGTTTGTATATAAAGCATTATAAATCTTTTTGAAAAAGGAATACGCATTTATTATGCAGTATTGATTATTAAATAAAAATATAAAAACATACATATGCATATAAAACTGATATTATTAATCGAATTTCCTAATTGGCAAAAATATGTCCTTTCAAGAATTGGTCTTTTTAAGAATAGGTCATTTTGAGAATTGGGAGTTTTAAGAATTAGGCATTTCCAGAAATAGGTATTTTCAGAACTAGGTATTTAGCGAATTAGCCCTTTTTTAAGCTGTTGGTCATTTTACGAATTGGGCATTTAACGACTAAGCCGTTGGCCTGCCTCGTTGGTTTAGTGATCATAAGCACTTGAGGTTCTGGGTTAGACTCCCGGGTTGAGCAGTGTTATTGGGGTTTTTTATCTGGGATTTTGCAGTCCGAATGCTGGACTTGTGCCTGATTGATGGCAAAAAGCAGTCCCCTAATACATAGATCTTTAAAAACTAACATAACTGTAGGTACCATAGGCCTCAGTTACAGTGAATCAGTTAGTTAACAAAACGCTTTGAGCTATGCAACATGCCTATGAGCAGTCAAGCTCTGATTCTCGAGAACTGAGGCCGACTGTACACCTTTACATAACCCATTGGGAAATACTGGCGTGATCTTATTATGACAATTCTGTTTTAGAACCAATGGAAGTTCAAGATAATCCCAATACAGAAGAGGATGAAAAACCGGAGAAGAAAGTTGATATTGACGATAGGATGGAACAAGATAATAAGGAGGAAAAAGTTGAGGATAAGAGTGACAAGAAAGAGGAGGTTTGTTCTACTTGATGACTTCATTCTATTTGTAAATGGTTCAATACAAACGCCAGCACATCGTGCTACCCCATTTTTTTTTCCAATTGAACGTGAACCTTATCGTGTTTGTAATAAAGTTGAAAAGCTAAAAAAAAAAAAATTACATGTCAGGGTAGCTTGATATGCTAGCCTGGTGTACAGCTTAATAATAATAATAATAATAATAATAATAATCTTTATTTCTTACAAACTTAGTACATAATACAAAATAACTTAGGCTAAATTGTTTTTCTAAGCATATGAATTAAGCTTCTGTAATCGAACTAGGCAGCGCCTGTATTTCGACTATCAGTGCCCAACCCCCTAATTGTACAGTAAAGTTAGCCTTCTTAGAGTTATTTAAAAAATAAATAAATAAGGTAACGTTAAATTAATTTAAATTTTGGCAATTTGATTGTATCGTGATTTCATGTCTATATGAGAGTGTGTGTGTGTTTGTGTGTGTGTATGTGTGTGTGTGTGTTTGTGTGTGTGTATGTGTGTGTGTGTGTGTATGTGGGTGTATGAATCAGTATGTCTAGATGAGGGTAAGTAAATATGCATTTGTTTAAGTATGTATTTGCATGTTTACTGCATTTTATTTAAAAGCAATTCAGTTTCTTCGTAATTAAGGTTTTGTAAATATTTATTGAGTTTTATTTTACATTCTTTTTTAGATAATGGGTAAATGTCCAATGATTTATTGATTTTGTTATATAGATATGGTCCGATATAGTCAGCGAATTTTGAAATGAATTTGATTTTGCATTGTTTTGGAGTTTTACAAACCATATATTTTCGACGTTTATTTAGCAACTCTGGATTATAATTTAATTTACTGTGTTGTAGGAGGATTATATTAAGTATAAATAATTGCCTCACGGTGAGGACTTCACAGATGTGATATAGAGTAGTGGTGGGAAAATAAATTGGCTTTGAGATGGCCACTTTGAGTACAGCACGCTGAGCAACTTCAATGGATTTCATTGTCGTTTTTGAAGTTCCTCCCCAAGACGTAATGCAGTAGCTCAGAAGTGACTGACATAACGCGAAATATATTTGTTTCATTAATTTCGGTTCGGCAATGTGTCTTAGCTTTTTAAATACGTAGATGAGTTTTCGAACTCTACCACACATGTGCTTGATATGTTCCTTAAAGTTAAGGCTATAGTCTATTGCAACACCAAGGTATTTTATTGATGTTGTACGTTCCAGTGATGGGCAATTACAATGTTTCTCGGAGAAACATTCATGTGGTATAATATTAAGGTTATTGCCAAGTTCGATCTTTTGTCTTATACTAAAGCAAATATATTTCGTTTTGTCTACATTTAGAGTTAAAATGTTATTTTGAAGCCATCTTTTTACGGTATTAAAGCCCCGCTGAGCAGCGTCGAAGACCCCATCCCAGGTACTATCGGCAAAAACTAGAGCTGTATCATCAGCGAAGGAAATAATTTCACCTTGGGGGAGCTTCAGGTTTGTGAGTTCGTTTATGTATACGAGAAATAATGTAGGACCTAGCACGCTGCCCTGCGGTACCCCGTGAGTGACTGGAAGGTACGAACTTCTGTATTGACCCACCCGGACACACTGCGATCGCCCAGAAAGGTAACTTTTAAGAAGCTCAAGTTGAATGCCTCTAATGCCGAGCTTTTCTAGCTTGTCCAGTAAGATAGAGACAGAAATCGTATCAAATGCCTTGGCTAGATCTAGGAAGACTGCCAGGCACTTCTTCCCATTTGAAATGTTTGCGCTTGTAAAGCCAATGAGCTTGTTAACTGCTTGCTCTGTACTTTTCCCTCTCCGAAATCCGAATTGATTGGCTGATAACAAGTCATTGGTCTCAAGGTAATTAACTAATCTATTGTTAATCATTTTTTCTAAAATTTTTGAAATTGCTGGCAGTATCGATATAGGCCTGTAATTTTTAGTACGATTTCTGTCTCCACTCTTATAAATAGGGCAAACTTCAGATATCTTTAGAGAATCTGGGAATACTCCAAATTTAAGGCAGTCTTGAAATATTTTTGTTAGGTGTGGTACGAGTACATTCTTAAATTGTTTTAATAGTTTGCAACTAATTTTATCGCCCCCTGAGGCGCAGTCTGTCTTTAGGCTGGTTAAAATATTATGGACTTCGTTTTCATCTGTATCCATCATAACAAACGAGTTTAAGTTACTAGTTAAGTTTAAGGGGTTTGTGGATGTATTTTGTGTGGACGTGTGTGTGATTATGTTTTTATTATAATTTTTTTCAGTTAGAGAGCTTCCGACATTTATAAAGTAGCTGTTTACTTCATGAAGTGACTGTTCTGGTGAGGTAGAAGATGTAAGAAGTTCTTTTGGGTGTTGTGTTGTTTTAGTCGTGTTGGTAATGTTTTTAATAGCTTTCCATAACTCTTTGTTGTTGTTCTGAGCACTTTTCAGTTGCTCCTTCTCATAAGCATCCTTGGTCTTTTTTAATATACTGTTACAGAAGTTCCTGTAACGTTTGTACGTTATTCTTAATGTTTCATTATCAGGCGCAGAGTTTGTTTTTTTGTGTAATTTGTCCCTGTTTTGCATACATCGAAGTAAACCTGGAGTAACCCATGGTTTAATAATTTTTTTACGGCGTGAAAGCTTAATTGTTTGAGTATTTTTTTCTATAATATTTTGCAGACATTTTATCATATAATTTAGACAATAATTTGGATCTTCTGACTGATAAATTACACTAAAATCAATTTCTAAAATATCTCGTTCCATGCCCTCGTAATTAATTTTATTAATCATAGTTGTAGTGAATTGTCGTGGTATTTTGAAGTTCATATGTAGTAATACAGGGTGGTGGTCTGTTAGTGTGGCTTGTGGGACGATAGTCGTTGAGGGATATTTTGATTTTAAAAGAACATGATCTAAGCAAGTTGCGCTACTGCTTCTCGTAGTTAAAGTGTGAGCAGGTAGGAGACCATGGGTGGCTGCTAGTGTGAGGTAGCGCTCCCCATTCGTGTCAATGTTATTTGGGCTAATTGTTATATTTATGTCTCCTATAATTATGATGTTTGTAAAAGATGAGAACTGTTGTAAAGTTGTGTCCAAAAAAGAGAGGAATGGTTCTATGTTTTTATATGATGGTGATCTGTACAGCGCTACTATCGCTATCCGTCGGTCAATAGTTGCAACCAGGCAATTACATTCGTTAGAGCTTGGTTCGTGTATATCTACATTAAGGTGGTCTTTGTAGTAGATTACTACTCCATCGTTTTGTTTAGAATGCGTCTCAGTTGCCACATGGCAATATCCGGGTAATTTAGGTATGACAGGGGTGTTGGAAAGCCAACATTCAGTCAAAACAAGCATGTGACAGTCGAGTTTTAATCTTGCTAATAATGTTTCAAAACCGGATATGTTTCGGTTTATGCTGCGTATGTTTTGTGTAAGTATTAGCAGGTTTTCCAAGCTTAACGGTATAATTTTATGACATTCGTCTAAGTCTGCAATTAGTGAATGAGAGACGGAAATCCGATCTAGATTTTCTGTAAGTTTTAGTATGTCATCGAAAAGGAGGGTGTAGGGTAATTTTGTAGGGAACTTTTTTCTTGTTTTGTATGAATTGTATGGAAAGGAAAGCATTTATTTGTACAAAATGTGAAGTTTTCGTTTTGGAAGCGAAAAATCGGAGTGGTTGTGTTGTTTGTGCGGATGTATGAAAGTTTATGTAGTAGAGAGCAGTGATAACTGAAGTGTATAGTGTATGTGTGAGTGGTTTTGTAGTTAATGTGAGTAGGAGAGTGATTTGTGAGTGAGTGATTGTTGTTTTATTTGTATGCATTTGTACATTTTTTAGACGTGTTGTGTAATGATCATATCTTTCGAGTGTACGAGTTCTAAATATGTTACAAGTGTTATGGGTAAAAATACATAGCCAGAAATCATGCATAAATATAACATTAATAAGGTAAATCAACAAAATTTTCAAAAAAATGTAGTTAAAGATAGTTAAAATTAAAGCATGCATTAAAAAAGTAGCTAAGTAAATTAAACTGGTTTTCATAGTGACAATATGATAATAAGATAGTCAGTTTGTTATGGTGTTCTTTCTTAAGCTATCCAATTCTTTAAGGTCATTTATCCGAACATGAGGAGAGCTTTCGTTCTTCTTAAGGTAGACAATTCCATTGGCGGTCCAACAAAAATTAAAATCATGGCTCTTTTGAAATTGTCTCGCCATGTAGAATAATTTTTGATTTTTATTTGTGAGGGTTTCGGATATGTACAATGGTTTTAATTGATAGTTGTTGTTTATGTGCGTTGTGTTTAGTTTATTACCTTTTTGTTTAGATTTGTTAAAGGTTTTTACCGCTTTGAGAACTTTTTTTTTTTGTAAAGTCCACTATGACTGGGTTTGAGGCATCCTTTGATTTTATCCGATAAATGTCTTTGATTGAGTTGTTATCCATATCCAAGTTTAATGTTTTTCCCAGTAGAACAATATCATTTTGCAAAGATTGCTTTGTTTCGCCGGCTTTTTTGGGTAAGTTTCGTATTTCAATGCCAACAGCACGCGTTTTCCGTTCGAGGTTTTCCAATTTTTCCTCTAATTTTGCAATAACAATCTTATTGTCCTGGTTTTCCTTTTCAAGAGACGATATTCTTAGTATAAACTCATCGTATTTATGTGACAACAAATTAATACTCTCTTTTATGTCAGTGAATCGTTTTTCCTGTTCGACGGAGAACGAAGAGAACATATCCTTTATGGTTGCCAGTAAGTCGGTACTTTCCTCTGTATATTTTCTCTTTTTTCGCTCAGTAATATTTGCCAATGAGTGTAGATCTGGCTCGGACTCATAGTGTTGCAGCACGTCAGTAAACGCAATCGCAGCGGCGGCGGCGTTTTGAACTTTTGGCGCAGTTGCTGTCAATTGCGGTGCAGGTGAGGTTGGTGGGGTGCGTTTTAATGGCATCGTTGACGCGTTGAAGTCAAGAGTCCGCAATTTATACTCGAGCAGAGTAGAACTACAAAGAGTTTCGCAGAAAGAGCGCTGTACTAAACGGCACGTCGCACACAGTGCGTCGCGTCGTCCTCACGTATGTGTCCCTGAGTCAGCCCGCGTCGTATGTCGCTTCTTGCCGCGCTTTTGTGTGCGTGAGGCCGTGCGTAAGCGTCGTCGGTCGCCGGCGCCGCGTCGAGTGAAGGAACTTACTTGACTACTCCCACGTTTTTGTCGCCGGTGTTGCTGTCCCTCTCGCACTATCACTCCGCGTTCTTCACAGTTTTATGCGCTCCTGGTACTTTGGGTGTGAGAATTTTTGCAGATTTTGATTTTTAAATGATATTTAAAATAAATTAAACTAAAAATGAGTACGGAGACACGTCCGAACGCTTTCGCGGTCCAAGGGGAAGGGAAGACAGAGTTATGGGAGCTTGCTAGTAAAGCTCCCATAACTCTGTCTCTCTCTAATCTAAATTGACTGATTGACTTTTCACTCACGGAAACTTACTGATAATACTTAAATAAATTATTAATGTATAAATATGTTCGCAAAATTAAGCTGGCTGCGCCATGTTCATGTGCCTTCATAATTGTCATTCAAATTTATAATTTAACCTTTCAATCGTGTCAATTAGAGACACAATAGAAAGACAATGACAGCGCGGACACCTGTGTCCTCTTGGGGTTTAATGAATTGATAATATTATACTATTTACGTATTGCTTAAATGCACAAAAATAAAATTCAGTTCCTATTACGCTTACAAATATTAAAAATGTCTATTTAGATACCAATTATGACTTAGGGTCGATCGCAGGTTAATCTACGCTTGCCAAGGTTGGTCCGAAAACACGTTAAGCCGTTGGTCTCAGCCGTCATTTGTCGATCTTTGGCAGTCGTTACGGGTAACCCGAAAATGTGACAACCTATTTAACTAAGGGGCATCGTGTTACCCAGTTACTGGATTATGGAGGTCAGATATGCAGTCGTTCCATGTAAAATGCTGGTGTTCAGACGCATCTAGTTCGACTAGTAGCCGACCCCAACATAGCTAAGAAAAAACCGAGGCAGACAAAGACTACAAGGGCCTTTTTATTGTCACGCGTGTTTGCGCCTGCGTGCGGACTACGACGTCCGCATGCGTGCCACCTGCAACTTAGTGTTAGAGCTCATACGCACTATGCGGCTACCCGCATGCGGGCGGCCGGACGGCTGGCCGCAAGCACAATTATGTACGTAATATTCATTTCTATGCGCACTGCGATGCGGCTACCCGCAGACCGCTCCACCCAGCCGGACGTTTGCTATACGTTGCTTTATCACGGGCAGCCGCATACGCAACCGTAACGTGCGGGTGCACGTCATGTACGTATCATGCGAGCTACACGCACGACACGGTGAGATGCGGCACGCACACGGGCGCAAACACGAGTTACTATCAAAATGCCCTTAGGGAACTATTTTTGACTCTGTTCATTGTTTGCCTTCCCGTAATTAACTTCCTCGATAAGATCTTTATGTGTTGCGTTCGTTGGGCATAAAATTAAAAACAAATTCCAAATTGTCGCAACTTCTGTGACCAAAAGCGACGTACAAAATTAAAAATACAGCTTTGATCAACAGTACAGTTAGAAAATATGATTGATTCATTTCATTTCCATTCAGTGTGCCCGTGAGTTGACTGAAGAAGAAGATTGGGATCAAATGAATGAACGCCTGCGCATTCGTGAGCAAGAACGGCTCGAGAGAGAACGCAAGCAAGCCGAGGATGACGCTAAACGCTTGGAGGATGTTAGCAATGTATGTGAAATTATTATGGCATAGCTACATTTGGGGGCAAAGTAGGACAAAGAGCTTAGAACATTATTTGAAACATCAATGGTCGGGACGCAATTATATACGGCTTGCGACGGTTTGACCAAACAAAAGGAGAGCAAAGTAGGGAACGAAGTACGCTTACTGGCCTGACCTGTTGGTCTACTAGTTAGTGGCCCTGACTGCTATGCCGGAGGTCGTGGGTTCGATTCCCAGGACAAATGTTATGTGATGAGCACCATCATTTGTTGTGTTTGTGTGTAATTTATCTATTATTATGGATGTATTTAGGATATATACTTAAGTGTTTATCAGCAGGTTTTCACGAGTTTCTATATTTTCTGTCCTAAAATCAAATCGACCGAGACGTTCTTAAGGGATGCACTTACAAACAAACAGCCATCGTTTTTGTTTTTGTACAAAACTTAATTATGTATATGGATTATTATTTGCTTTCTATGAAGCAAGGTTTAGACATGTTAATATTTGCAATCTTGCATGCACTTTTATTTATTTGCCAGCTTTAATTCCCTTAACCTTATTAACCCTTTTCAAAGTATTCTTCAAATCAGTAATAAAAATACACAAATTAAATATTTTCGGCGCGTATTTTTCTTCTTCTAGAATTCTTTCAATGAATAGTTAGTTAAAGGAAATACGTAGAATACTTCGGATGATATTATGAAAACACAACAGACTTATTTTTGAGGTTTGCTTTAGCAAGTTTAAAATAATTAGTTTGATATTGTAGGTTCTACTTAAATTGTTCTGCTTCGGTTTTATTTTCTATTCTGCACTACAAGTTATTTACCAGCTCTGTTTTTTTATTTTATTTTGACCCACTCGTGTGACAGACTAATGCGGCCATTCTTCCTAGAATTTCTCCAGTTCTCCATTATGTAATTAATAACATTGATTGTTTGGAAAATAACATTCATTACAGTAATTTTTCGTGAGACATTTCATTTCGATTTTTTTTTGGATTACATTTCGGCATTGCTCGGGTATTTTCGGCCTCGAACGTGACGTAGCGGAGTAGAAACTATTCGAGCAATCAGTATATTAGATATGAACCCATAAACAAATAGACATTAAATAATTGAACGTGTATCTGATTGGAACAGGATCCGGTCAAGCTGAACCGCTTGAAGCGCAAGCGCGAAAAGAAGGCTCGCTGGAGTAACTTCTACAAGGCTGTCGAAGTCACTAACGATGTACTTTCACCGCCTGAGGTATGTCGAACGTGTAGTCGTCGTATTTACCTTTACACGAATCAATTTGGAAAAATGATACCTAATTGTAGTAGTCCTTAGTTCGATAGTCCTATGATAAATCTCAAATTAAATTATGTACAATATGTTCTCAATCCAAAACTGTTAACTTTGTGTGCGCCACGACAGCCGATGAGCCAGACTGACTTATAAACGTCTTAATCACACACAGAACATAGGTTCTGTGGCAAATATCGTTAAACTGCTCACACATAGTTTCTTCTTAAAATGTCGACAGTTTGAGAAACTTTAGGACGCGCGAAATAGCTACCGCGGACAAAGAAATAGGCTACGATAAAGTTACTTGTCTCCATAACGCGAGCTTTCGAAGGCGAGCGTTTACGTGCTTTTGAAAATTCTGTTGCAATCCAAGCATACATTTCAAAACGTAATTATAGTGAATAGAAAGGTCAGTTGACGTTTAAACCTTATCACAAAGAAGTTTAATGATCATGTGCTCAAGCTTCAAGTACTCAGTCCTACATATCCACTTATAAACCCCAGAGCGGTAGTTCCATCTTTATAATGCATACTACTAATCAAATAACCCCTATGTATATATATGTAAATATCTAATAAAGAAAATTGCAATGCATGACCGCATACAAAAGGTGTATGGGTACATTCCTGTACAGAAGGTATATTTGTACATTATGGTTAAGGTCAAAGATCGCTACATAGGCGATAACTATCCCTGTCACTTAAAAGATCTTACTTAATTACGAACTTTTAAAATACACAGATGCAAGGAATATATCGATGGCATAGAACACAGATGTGGTATGTGCACTGGAGTAACTTGTACAGAACAGCGATTTAAAAGTTTGGTTTTTAAGTTAGCTATAATAATAATAAAAGCTTAAGGGCCAAGTCACACCGGAATGGCAGCGATGCGGCGAGCAGTTTCTTTGTCATATAATTTAAAACTTTATCTTGATTACCTTAATACATAGTATCGCTTGAGAAAAGCGGAAAGGTCGCGCAGCCGCCCGCTGCGACGCGAGCACTCCGACGACTCCCGCGAAAATTTTTCTCAAGCCTTACTATGTATTATATTAATAAAGATCGAGTCCAAAATTTTTAGACACTGAAATTCCTCGCGGCTTCACTTCCATTCCGGTGTGACTCGGTCTTAAGTATACTAGAGTACACTTAAGCTTTTATTATTATTATAGCTGCTGGACTTCTTTAAATCTATAAACTATTTTTGTCTGTTGGTCTAGTAATCAGTGACCCTGACTGCTATGCTGGAGGACGTAGGTTCGATTCCCACCCAGGACAAATGTTTGTGTGATGAGCATGATCATTTGTTCTGTGTCTGGGTGTCATTTATCTATTATATGTATGTATTTAGAAATATATAAGTATGTTTATCAGCTGTTTAGTACCCATAACACAAGCTCTCAAGCTTAACTTGGAACTAAATGGCGTTGTCTGAAAAGTTGTGCAATATTTATTTATTCATTTTACCGCAATAAACTTAATTAGAGACATTAGACTAATAAAAGTACAATTTAAATGTAGAATTAACTACCTGTGGGTGTGCTCTATGTATATGGTGGGACAACCCAGACAAACAACCAATGCCCCACTTTACCTCTGGATCGAAAAAACTGGTAGTCATTGGCTAGCAGTACCAGTATGTACTTACCACATCTGTCTTCTATGACATTTATATGTGACAGACGACAGTTCTCTAAAACTAGATAAGATTGTGTTACTATAAAATGTTATTTTATCAACAGGAAGCCCTCCTTAATAAGGAAAAAAAAGAAGCAGTGGAAGTTAAAATCCAGGAGCCCGAGATTGATGACAGTAAAATTACCCTCTCTTGGTGTAAGTATATTTCTTCGATATATCACCATTCACATCCATTGTAGAAACATTGTAAGAGACACATTTCTTTGTCGATTCTTCAGGCGACAAGAGTCTAAAATTTCAAGCACTATTCCTACGATGTTTGGTAGACTTTTTTTTCTACAATCTGTCGCGTCGCATGACCCGTTCCTATGGTCACAGTATAAATATTAATACAGTAGGACGACGCCTCTGATCTCTGGTTAAATGCCGACAACTTCTACACGCGTAAGACTTGAATAATACCTCCCGCACTACGAACATCGTTTTGTTCGCAGTGCGGGAGCGGCTTTCGCGCGTCTCGCCCCTTACACCCCGCACGATTGCCCTGTCTAGACGGCTTCGTTGGACGACTGTATGTTTTTAGACTGTGCTATGGTGATTATGCTGTGTGAGTAGATGAAACTGAATATCGGTATTTTACACGGAGAGACTACCCATTTGATCTTCACAATCAAATTACTGGTTAACACCACAGCCCTTGGTCATACTGGTTGTCACACCGCACACAGACAGCTAGGACCGACGGCTGATCGTGTTATCCGAGGCACGGAGGGGTCAAACAAACGTAGCTTTAGAGACTAACCACATTTATTCAGCTCAATTCACCTTTTGTCCATAAAAAATATCCGTTTTGTACGTACGTTTGTGCGTACGCGTCCGCTCAGCTGAACGTACGCATCTCATACGAAACTATTGTTTCCCGTGCAGCTGCAACTTAGCCATAAGCCCCTTATGTACAGAGGCTAGCACATCGAGCCACTCCAAATGTGTCAAATTTCTTTGATAGTTTTTTAACTTTATTACAAACTAGCAGACGTCCCGCGGTTTCACCCGCGTTGTTCCCGTTTCTGTGGGAATACAGGGATAAAAAGTAGCCTTTGTCACCCGGGGATAGTGTAGCTTCCCAACAGTGAAAGAATTTTCCAAATCGGTCCAGTAGTTTCGGAGCCTATTCCTATGCAAACAAAAAATCAAACATTTCCTTTTTATACATTAGTATAGACAGAATAAGGCTCATGACAGTTTGCGGTAGCTTGACGTGCAGGGCGTCTGTTCACACACAGATAGTAGACAGAAAGTCTAATAATTATTATCAACTTTGCCCAACAGATGACAGTGACCTAAATCAGTACATTAAAGTACCGGAGTTGAACTCAGTGGTGCCACTCAGTGAAGGTGCCTTTGCATATGCGTGGGCAGGCGCGAGGGCCAGCCATGGTGTCGACGCTGGCAGAGTGTGCTATGAGGTAACTATGAGGTTCTTGTCCCATAAATGGTTGGTGAAAGGATTTGCGCGGGTAATAGAATAGAATAGAATATTTTTATTTCAGACCGGAGTCCATAGGGTTAGTAACAATTTTAACTTAAATTCTAGTGTTAGTAGGTTACAGACACATAAAAATATACAATTAGATTTCGGCATGGAGCCGCATCCACGGTAATGATAATGTGTCCCTTGAAGGATTTTGGGGAGGTCTTAGCCCAGCTGTGGAACTGTAAAAACTACATATAAAAAAAGAAATGGGTTCTGTACCCAGATGGTCCACCTCAGTGACTAACTGCGGGAATCAAATCTCGATAGATAAACATACTCAGATGGTGCCATAAAGCACTGACTAACGGTTAACACCTTCTATTTATCAAAGGACTGTAACTTCTTGTACTTTGTATAAAATATAAACTTTTTGTAATCTTTACCAAGTCTAAAAGCTATTTTTGGAAATACCACCTCTCTACAATTTACCTGCCTGCATAGTTGTATCTCTAACGGCCCTAAAGATCAAATGTACGAAGCACGTCTCGTGGCGTTTTCATACTTTGAATCTTACTGCTCGCCGCACCGCGCTTAGCTGCCGCTCACAGCGGCAAGGTCGTGAACGATCCGTAACTAAAAATATAAAGAAGTCAAAATCTTTTGTGTTGTCATTGTAGGTGCGAGTCGGTGATATTACAACAGAGCCCACAGAGCAGGAACCTATCGGTTCTGGACTGAGGATAGGATGGTCCACTGACGACTCTTCACTGCATCTGGGTGAGTTGCATACTAAAATCTGATTAATGTACAAAGTCGAAGGACTAGATAAACTTGCCTGCTGCGGTTTTCCTTCTAAATTTAAAATAAAACGTTTTTAGTTAAATTTGTTTTAACTTAAAATGTTTTGCATTCCTGCTTCTACAAGCCTTTTTTTAATGGAGTATAATTTCAACCACAGAAATGCCTGAACTGGTTCCTCTTTAACGGAATCCTTTTTACTTATGGTTTTTGTATCTTACAGGTGAGGGTGAACTGAGCTGGGCATACGAGAGTTCCGGCCGCGCCGTCAACAACTGCGAGTTCAAAGAGTTCGGGAAACAATTGAACCCAAAGGATGTTGTTGGGGCTTACTTGGTTTGTACTAAACTTACTTTGACTTACAAACAGACATAAAACATACTTTTTATTCAAAATTTTGCTGTTAAATTATTTTTTCATAATAGTAGGCAATTATATAACCGTAACCGTTAAGTTGCCGTTGCCGACTTGGCAAAGCTTTAAACAGACTCCGCACCCAAGTTGGTTGCAAAGAAAATCTTCGTAGATAACACCGATCTTCAGTGCCTGTGCGGTGTCTCTCCCTAGACCATAGCCCTTACCTTGCGCCGCGTGCCCTATCATCTGCACACGTGAGGACCTAATGACAATTTAACAAAACCGTGGTAGTTAAATTATGTCATTTCTATATAACCAGTATAAAATCAGACTCCCTGCGCGGACGTAATCATTTAATGGTCCCGAATGATGATGAACATTTGGTGAATGCGCACGGATGGCTTAAGGGATCTTCGTTTACACAGACCCTTAAACCAACTCCAAGTCAATGTAAAGTTTTCAAACCGTTTTCTATTTCGACCAGGATCTGGAGTCAAACCCGTGCAAGATCTCTTACACATTGAACGGTGCTGAACTAGGCACAGCTTACGAGTTTGACAAGGCAGCTCTTAATGGCAAGCCGATATTCCCGCATCTGCTTACCAAGAATTTCTGCTACAAAGTTAACTTCGGATATGACAAGTAAGTATATTTGATAAGGCAAATAATTGTAAGTGATATTCCTATGTTTTGTAATTACTGTTTCCGGCGCAGTTATGTCGTGTAAGGTATCTTTCGTAACTAAATAGTGGACTTTTATTATTAGTACCCTCAACTTAACAAAAAACATGTTGGTATGGTAAAAGCAGACTCTACTTTCTACCTTCATATCAACCATTTATATGTCTATCAAAATAAAACGTATTACTAATAGTGACAAGGAAAACAAGGTCAAGTAAATTTACGGACGTACACGTAATTTAACGCACGTGTGCGTTCATATTTACGCACATACTCTGACGTCATTCGTCGTTAACTTCAGCAGGCACGAGCTAGAGTATCCATCCTTCCAATCTATTACAGTCTAGATGCCAAGGGAAGGTTAATTTTGACGTGTTTTTAAACCCCCTGTCTAGCGTCGGGGCGCGCCGTCCGCCTGCCGCGCACCGGGCGTCGGGTTCGAACCCCACATGTTAAGGGACGATACTATTTGCATATTTGTGAATTTCCGAATATTGTTTGTTTATTATTATTCCTGCCGGGATCAACCCTCAGTGCAATCGTGAACCGGGTGGTTTCTATTATAGCAGGTACATTTGATTCCGTAATTTGCTCTTGCGTGTTCCGTAATGCGTGAGATAAAAGCCGGAAATACATTTTTCGAGTCAAGTTGCGTGAAAATTCTTCTATTTGATTATTTAATAGAAAATTATTTTTGAGATAGAAATTGAATATTAGTATTCTTTTTGGATGGAATTCGACTTGAATATGTTCTAAGGTGGAAACTTTGAAAAATCTCAACTGAACATGCTTTCGGGTTACTTTCTTACTACAATTTGTAATATGAGAACATTGAGAACGATAGATTTTGAAATCCCGAGACTGGGAGTAATTCTCGGAAGAAGTTAAAATATTAGTTTTTTCACAATTCAACAGATTCTGTCGACAAGTTAATTTTATTACATAAACTTATTTCAACAGGTACAACATGCTAACAAAAACGAAGACAGTTCGCAATCGCATTGAAATACCCGTCGAACAAGTTCTAGAAGAGAAGCGTGCTATTGAAGCTAAATTACAGCGGCAGAAGGAAGAAGCCGCTAACAGGGAACGCGAGCGACGGGAGAGGGACAAGGCCGAGAGGGAAGAACGACAGAAGAAGAAGAAAGAGGTGTGTAACAGATAATGTCGACTCCACACAGACGTTGCTTTTAATTGTTGTAACGATGTGACTTATTTTTTATAACCCCGTTGCACGTCATGTAACCGGTTTCGGTTTGACTCACGCATTTGTGGGGTGCATGAGTCACCCAGGGATTAATTAAACTGTCAGTACAGGCGTGAATCTAGGTAATGCAAATGTATTGAATCAACATCAAAACAGTGACGAAGTGATCGGCTTCCCTCTGGAGGTTCGGAATACCAACTCTACTGCTACTGAATAATGGCAGCCAGAATCTTGTATTGCCAAATATACTATATAGGTATTCATATCAAAGGCATACAGAGGGAGTTAGGTAGACCGATGGCTTCAAGAGAAACATCAGTTATTACTGTACTAAGCGAGTTTTGAGATAGTAGAAGTGATTTAAATGTGGTAAATAAAGGTAAAACTGTGATAGAGAAAACGTTCTTAAGGTATTTTTTCATATAAAAAGGAAAAAAAATAGGTTGAGTTCATTGGATGCGCATTTACGTTTATCCAATGACATAATGATCAACTTCGACTCTTGCACCAGATTGCTAAAACTGCAGTTTTGTTTTTGTTCATATTATTACAATGTTCCTGTTCTTTACTTCAGGAGCGCGAAAAGCTAGAACGTGAGAAGAAGGAGAAAGAGGACGCCGAGAGAAGGGCGGCCGGTGAAGAAGTACCGGAAGCGGAACCCGTGGAGAAAGATAAAGAAACAGAAAAAGAAACAGAAAAAGAGAAGGAACCCGAACCAGTTAAAGAAACCTCAGAAAAGATAGATGAACCCAAGGTTAGACAGAGAGACTATCTTATAAAAAAAACCTTGTGTTACAGTGTTTGTTACAGAACTTCTCCGAAACGGCTCGACCGATTCTTACGAATTTTTTTGTGTATATCGAGTGCATCAGAGACGTAAACTATTTTTTTTTTAAGTAAGGCGGAGTGAAGTTTGCCGGAAAAGCTAGTTTGTCTGATAATATACTGATAAGTATTTAATATCTAACTAAACCCACAGTTATGAAGGGTTGTTCGTGAATGTAGTAAAACTTGTGATACCAAAACTTATGATAACTTGCCATACCGGCTCTTAATCATTTATTACAAGTGCACAACTTAGTTTCATTCATGCTAACATTTGATGCTGTAGTCAAATAAGGTTTGAATTATGTGGGAGTGTGATTGCATACAGTTTTATCATTTACTAGCAGACGTCCTGCGGTTTCACCCGCCTAGGTCCCGTTTCCGTGGGAATACAGGGATAAAAAGTAGCCTATGTGTTAATCCAGGGTGTCAGCTAACTCCATACCAAATTTTATTAAAATCCATTCAGAAGTTTTTACGTGAAAGAATAACAAACATCCATCTATCCATCCATACTCACAAACTTTGGCGTTTATAATATACTAATATTAATAAATAGGATTAATAAACAGAAAAACATAAATAAAATTAATAATGTCGCCCACACCACTGTTCACTGATTGATTTTGTGCCCCCATTCTTAAACTGTAGGGTAGTAATTGTGCGAGCGAATGTCGTCCCGGCCCATAGGTCTGTTAGGAACACTGTGCTGGTTTTCGTTTTCCCCAATCGAGATATAGTCCAATAAGCTTTACCCACGCTAATAATGAAAAAAGGGGGGCTTCGGTAAGTCCCGCTTTCCATTTGTGAAAATACAGGTGTGGTGTTACATTATGTTAATACTCATCATCATCTGCCTAGCCTTTTCCCAACTATGTTGGGGTCGGCTTCCAGTCTAACCGGATGCAGCTGAATACCAGTGTTTTACATGGAGCGACTGCCTGTCTGACCTCCACAACCCAGTAACTGGGTAACATGATACCCCTTGGTTAAACTGGTTGTCAGACTTTCGGGCTTCTGACTACAAGTAACGACTGTCAAAGATCTACAAATGACAGCCGGGACCATCGGCTTAACGTGCTTTCCGAGGCACGGAGGAGTCTTGGTATGTAATAAATGGTCACCCATCCACGGACCGACCTCGTCAAGCGTAGCTTAACCTTCGATCGACCCATGCGGCTGTTATAATTTAGCCACAAGCTCCTCGCATTATGTTAATACTAAACAATTATATTACAGGAGAATGGTGATAAAGTCGAGGTTGCGAAAGAGGAGGCACCTGAAGTGAGGGCCGAGCCGATGGACGCTGAACCCAGCGAGCAGCCCGCCGCGCCCGAAACGGAGGTGAAGGAAGAACCAGAACCAGGTTGGTAACGAAACTTCTAAAAGGTTAAATTCAAGTCGTTTTAAACCTCTTCAAAGGCTGTTCTCTACTTTTATGTTCGCATAACTCTTCAAAATGTAGGGAACAGCTGTTTTTTTCCCGCGATTTCAGGTTTGGTCCCATAGTAAAAGTTGTTTATAATAATGAGTACAATCACCCCAGAAGATGTCTAAAGCGACTTAAATTTAACCGTGTATAAATCAAAGAACTTCTAAACTTCTTCTTCTATCTATAAATACCTCGTTCGTCTAGTGGTCGGAAGCGCTACTACTGAGCATAAGTTCAGGCAAAGCCTTATCGTGATTTTATGTGTATCTATAAACAAGTCCCGTTTCGCGTCTGCCAGTACTGTTTTTCTAAACAACAAAATACATTTTACAGGTACAGTGTACATAATTTAGTTTTCCGAGTCTCTAAATGATAATGTTAACTCCATTGTCCCAAGTCGATTTTCCGTGCTCCATGCACAATCAAAAATAAACTCTAACACATTGTTATTAGGCAATGCATAACATTTAGATCGAAATGAAAGTGTTTTGGTATTTTCACCCCACAGAAGGCGAGCTGGCCGAGGTGTCTGAAGAACAAGTTCTACAAGGACATGTACTGGACAAGAGAATCAAATTCGTCATCCGGTAAGTTTCTAAAATGCTGATATCGAATGAAACGCTGATATGAAGAAAGATAAATTTAACCTTGTATATCCGAAATTGCTTCTATCATTGTCAACGCCATTGTAACCTGTATTCCCTACATCATATAATACAATTTTGTCCATATTCATCTGCATTATATGTTGAAATATACATAATGATCCTGTAAAGTATTTAACCACTCATCTCGCTAGTGTGGTATGAGATACCTGAGCAGGTATAACAATATTCCGTATTTACTCCCGTATGTTAATAGTGTAGTGGGATCGCAAACGGATTAACATGTCAATTTCATCGTAACAGTTACAAGATGAGGTTTATAAAGAAAGCTCTCTAATTTGGAAGGAACTCATTCAGTGGGGCTACTGGCTACGCGAATCCTTTTCGGTCACTTAGATGAAGTTTTTATTTTAGTATGCCACGGTTGTACAGTCAGAAATTAGAGAGCTTTCTCTTTATATCTCATCTGCTTACAATTTGATTATAAAGCTTAAAGTACTTCGATTGAAAAGCCAACCCAAATGTTCTTTCTTTGGTATTGTTCGTCAGCACGTGGATCTCCTCAAGTTCCGAGTTGAGCTCACAATTACTGACAAATGCTTGCACTGACTGATCTGGTCCCCTCATATCTGAGTGGTTCTTTCCTCAAAAGACCATCTCAGACACTAATCTGCATGGATCTTACATGATTTGACCAAGATAATGTCTGGACTCAGATAGTGAAACGCCGATCTCATCTACTTGTTAAAAAAAAAACGCGTAAAAGTGTTTGTGAAAACCTATTTACATAAATAAATATAATTTGAAGTAATGGTCAACACATCTAACTACTCCAAGCTGTCAAATTTTTCCAATTGAACATGAGCCTTATTTATTCTGTTTGTAATAAAGTTAAAAATCTATCAAAGAAATTTGACATATTGAGATAATTTGATGTGTTGGCATCGGTACAATGATATTTTTGGTAAAATAAAACAAAATTTTTTAGCAGTTAGGTTGAAAAACTATGTAAAAATAAGGGTTGTACTCATTAATTGTATGAATTGTTCGCAGGCATACAGTAGAGGAAGAGCTGGACGGCACTGTGGCGGACTTGTTGCCCGGCTTCATATTCATCAGTAGCGGCGACATTGTTGAGGGACCCGCCCGACCAGCCAGCATCGCCGACTGTGAGGTGAGAAATAAAGTTTACTAGTGTATTTTATGGATAATGGAGGAGGCAATCCAGGAGTACTATTTACTACTACTATTTTTCATCCCTGAATTCCCACGGGAACGGGAACTACGTGGGTGAAACCGCGTGACGTCTGCTAGTGTATAATACAACATTCAACCTTTCACACGAGTCGCGTCTTTGGACACCTCGCATGCAAGTGCTTCTAGTTAAGGAGAAACTCAAAAATCGTTGTCTGCCTTATTCATGTCATGCGTTAGTGCGTCGAGGTACAGTGTCGCATACGCTTGGCGCCTCTTTCGTTAGATATGTACCGACCCTTAACCTTTAAAGCACTTGGCTAAATATTAGTTGCCGTGCCCCTAGCGCGGGGCCAAAATTGCTACAAATCAATAAAATAATACCTACAGTAAATAAGGAGAAACAATTGTTGTATCGATTTTTAGTTTTTGTGACATAAATAATATCTCAATTCGATAATGGGTTTAGTTGTACCACACAGTCAGTATTTTGAACATAAAACGAAAAAAACCGACTTAAAAAAAACACCAACCGGTGTAAAATAACTCTAAATTAGGAAGTCTGTGGCTTTGGTGGTTTTGTCTTTTTCATGATGGGCCACCGACTTCCGAATTTAGAGTTATTTTACACCGGTTGGTGTTTTTTTTAAGTCGGTTTTATTTTTTGCAAAAAAGATTTTTATTATTCCATTTTTAGTTGTTCCCATACAAATATTTGCCATGAATTTATTTTTATATTGTTATTTGTTAACAATACATGTCATGGTAATAGGGTTATCCACTTATCCCTAATAAATGAAACTTAATATACCTAACTGTCGAAATCTAGGTATATTGTACACATCTGCGTACCTCTCAGAGCATACAGGCGTAATGATACGTCATGATGTTGTATAAACAATAAATATCCAAGCGATTCCAGCAATCACGACAGATTTGCCGTCTATTTTTGAAGAGTTCCATTGTATATCTCCGAAGATCAGCACCAGATCTTAACCAAATTAAAATGGGACCACCTCGGGAGTATACTCTTTCACATAAAAAAAGAATTTTGAGAATCGGTCCACAAATGGGGGAGAAATCGCGTAACAAACACACACAAAAAAAAAAAACATACCGTCGAATTGAGAACCTCCTCCTTTTTTTGAAGTCGGTTAAAAATCATGCATGTTCTCTGTCGCAGAAATACGACACGAGCGGTAGGGACACGGAAATATGTGTCGCATATGTGCGACACTAGCGGTTAAAAGGTTAATATCAACGACCTAACCTCACCCGAAGCAGCTTGATGACAGAGTAGTGTAATGTGGCGTTGTGCAGGTGATCCTCATGGTGGGCATGCCGGGCGCCGGCAAGACGCACTGGGCGCGCGCGCACGCGGCCGCGCAGCCCGCGCGCCGGTACAACATCCTGTCCACCGGCGCGCTGTTCGACCGCATGAAGGTACGCCGCTAGCACAGCTCTCGCACACACCACACAACACACACACACACACACATGCGACAGTGCAGCCTGGTTTTCTTTCAAACTCCTACTTATTGACCAACATGGAGTTTCTTTAACAACTAAGCTGCTAAATCAGTCGGAAAAGAGCTGATTAAAATCTTGACACATTGTAATTAGCTCGGTCGAAATGGGAGGTTTACGAATAGTTCTTGTTTATGTTTTCAAGGAATGGAAATAAAACCAACTCACTGCACACAACAAAGCATTAATTTTCACTTTGCAACAATAGACACAAGTGTTGTATTTATGTTTTTATTATAAATTGACTTGTTTTTGAAGATATCTTTGAGTCGTTGCAATGTTTACTCTCAGAAATGATCATTTTTACCACTTTTTTTATTTGCTTAGCGCTAACTTTCTGTTAGGTTAAACGCGCATGATGTACGGACAAGGATATAACATTTATCAGGACATACTATTTTTATTATCTCTTGGCATGCTGTCAGTTTTCAAAACCCTTCATTTAAGCATAGCAAGGTAAGCCTAATTCGCTAGACAAAATATTGTAAAAATATTTCGTTTTTTAGTAGAATGAATGATATTCTTAGCCCAAAATATAATCATGCTCGCGTAGCCTTTAGCAAATAGTTATTTAATATCATGCCGAATTACATCGCCCAAAGAATGCAAGCTTGAATGAAAACACGTGAAATGAGAAGAATGAAAGTGTTGAATGCATTTAAATTGACATCGCAAAAACTCAAAGTATTGTATTTAAATAATTTAAATGAAAGTAAACATAAATAAAAACATTTACATTCAAACATCACACTTCACATGAACTAATAAAAGTTTTCTTTCAGCGCTAGAGGTATGAGCACAAAAAACGACTTCAGCTCCAACAATAAGCATTGATAAACTAATGTTCGTCTGTATTTTCAACAGGGTGCAATATGAGCAACAATTATAAATCAAAACATTATAACAAAACAATGTTATTTGACCTTTAGCGGTCAACAACTAGCAGTGTAGTTACTATGATACCAGTGGATCGCCGACTGAAGAGGACGTACGTATACCGAGTCCCGAGTCACCAAGGAGTGTCCCTGGTATCACAATAACATATATTCCTTAGTGTAAGCTAGACTAAGTCTGGTCGTTGCGTCTAGGTGTAGTATTGTATGAGTGTGTACGTCGACACAGGTGGACTGTAAGCCCTTCCGCGCCAGCTACGACGGCAGGTGGGACGCTATGGTGTCCAAGTGCGCTAAATGCGTGCTAAAGTTGTTGGAAATCGCGAAGGGGCGCAAAAGGAATTTTATACTGGATCAGGTGAGCAACACTCTAATTTTATTACAACTTCCAACATGGCAGCCACACTTAATTCAGGAACAATCGAGATCGACCGACTGATACCCCCGCGACCTATGACCGAGTCCCTTTCATTTGTTAACGATATCAATCACTATCTACAGTGTCTCCACGGACCGTATATGTTTATGTATGCCATGTTATATAGCGTTTATCTAGCTTCGTATGTCATCTATATATCTACGCATCTTCATAAGGTACGTCCTATATATAAGAGTAGTTAAGGCTATGTATCACGACACCGCTTCCGCGATGAGCGGGCTACGACTCACAGTCTGGTAGCGCCGAGGTAAGTAGCAGGCGCGGGAGCGGTGGGCGGTGACTTTGCCAAACAGCCCACTGAAATAACCGCGATGGGATCTCTATTGAGCTTGTTCTAGGTGTCGAACTGCCACAAAACGTAACACTAAGTACAAGTCACCGCTGGATATCCTTCATTACCTATAATGAAACTGTTTTGCTCCACATCATAATCTACGCTGGACTCGACGACGGCGATCGACGTTATTCGCGACCGCGGTTTCGATATCGCATTGGGTAAAAACAGACGAACGTATACCCGTCGGCCCAGAGGCGGAAGTTGAGGGAATTCGACGGGTACCGGCGGGTCGCGGTCGTGATCGTGACCGACGACGAGACGTACCGCGACCGACAGAAACGACGCGAGGAGGCCGACGGCAAGGAAGTGCCCGACGGGGCTATCGTGGACATGAAAGGTTGGTTACCGCACTGCCTAGCCTAGGAGCCGCCCCGCCCGTCCGCCCCTGCCCGCGCTAACGCTCCCTTCTGTCGCAGCGAACTTCTCGCTGCCCGAGGCGTGCTCGTGGCTAGACGAGGTGCTGTACCCCGAGCTGCCGGCCGAGCAGGCGCGCGCGGTGGTGGAGGGCTTGCACCGCTCGGCGCGCGCGGCCGGCGTGCTGCGCGACAAGGAGCGGCGCGAGCGCTCGGCCACGCGCGACGCGCCCAACAAGCGCCACCGCTCCAACGACAAGCGCCACGCGCGCGACGAGCGCCGGAACCGGGACTTCAGCCGGGGAGACCGCGGTAACTGTCTTAGATTACTTCTAACATAAGCTAAAGTCGTCGCATCATTGGCTCTTGGGAACAAATTGGTTCTTTAGTAAAAATGGAAATGATACAGTGATGAAAGCCTAAGTCCATCTAGTCTAGATTAGAGAAAATATCAGGACTGCCTCTTTAATCAAGTGGGCGCAAGCGCTACTTCTGAGCATGAGGCTCCGGGTTCGATCCCCAAGTCAAACAAAGTGTTATTCGAGTTTTTCCATCTGGAACTGTTCTGCAGCAGCCCGCAATCTGGATTTGTCCGAATGATGGCAATAAACTCATCCCCTATTACATGGGACTTAACATAACTGGCAAAAAGTGGGTGCATTATTACAGGTACCTACACTTCTGCCTAACCCTTCAGAGATTACAGGCATCACGTTATGTATGTTATGTCATGACGTAATAACTTTAATTGGAAGGGCTTTGTATCCAGCACTCAGCAGTAAAATGATGATAAATAGACTGGTTCACCAAATAAGCAGTCGAATCCTATAAATTTAGCATTCGTGTGATCAGTCTATATGGTCTTCTCTCTATGATAAAGAGTGGTGTTTAAAATGTTGTTGAACATCATACGTGTGTATTGGAGTATGTTACCATCTATCTGTTCTGTGCACAGAAGACCGCTGGGGAGGCGGCGGCGGCGGCGGGTCGGGCGGAGGTGGCGGCGGGCGCTGGGGCGGCGCGGGCGGGGGCCGCGGCAGTCGCTGGGGCCCGCGCGACTCGCGCCCCAACGTGGCGCCCAACGCCAACCGCTTCGAGCGGCCCTGGCAGCCCGGCCCGCCGCCGCCACAGCCGCCGCTCGGGAACGCCGGCGGACGATACGAGTGAGTTCTTACTGCTGCTTCGTATAATAATAATTAATTCTGTATTATGGATAACCATAAGATCCACTATGTTAGTAAATTTCATAAAAAATAATGTTCGTAAATAAACCTTATATATACACATCAACCTGACAATAATTGAGTGTTTGCTTCATGTGGATGACGCACGAGTGAGAGGAAAGTGCATCACTCGATGATCACTGTCATAATAAGTCTCGCAATAGGAGATAAAAGTTCTCTGCCACTGTTCTCAGAATACTTAAAGGGAATTTATACAAAAGTTACGTTACAGTTAATGGAGTCGATTAAAACCATTTACGATCATAAAATATTATTGTTCAGATTGACTAGACTAGATGGGTGGTCTAGTTTAAAAGGTCTACTTTTCACTTTTACCCTTGTGCCTATTCGGATTTGTAATGGGTATATCTTTCTTTTGTTCAGCAATGATTTCCGTGGCGGTCCTGGTCGCGGGGCCCGCGGGGGCGGCGGGCGCGGGGAGCGCGGGGGGCGCGGCGGGGGCCCGCCGCCCGGCGCCGACCGCTTCGGCCGCGAGCGACACAACCGGCCCAACGAGCGGCCGGACAAGAGGCACCACCAACCTGGTAATTTCAAATATCACAACACTTTATTTTGATCACTATCGTTTCTAATAATAAGTTGTAACAAACTGGTAGCACTTTGATATTAATGGTTGAAATGTGTGTCGAGCAGGTGGCGGCGGGTCTGGCAACAACCTAGGAGGCGGTGGAGGAGGAGGAGGCGCGGGCTCGTGGCAACGTGGCGGGCAGGCAGGCGGGCCGCGTGGAGCCATGCAGCCCCGACACATGCATACGCATCGACCCAGCCAGCCCAACCAGAAGGTACGTAACTATGTAGCAGGAGGCGCGGGCTCGTGGCAACGTGGCGGGCAGGCGGGCGGGCCGCGTGGAGCCATGCAGCCCCGACACATGCATACGCATCGACCCAGCCAGCCCAACCAGAAGGTACGTAACTATGTAGCAGGAGGCGCGGGCTCGTGGCAACGTGGCGGGCAGGCGGGCGGGCCGCGTGGAGCCATGCAGCCCCGACACATGCATACGCATCGACCCAGCCAGCCCAACCAGAAGGTACACATCATTTATTTTATTTGGGGTGGAAATTCCACTCAGATATTTTCGCGCTGGGGAGGACGGATGGATCTGCCAGACTCTTACTGACTAAAAACTACCGC
The DNA here is from genome assembly GCA_921972225.1 of Euplexia lucipara. Taxonomy (NCBI): domain Eukaryota; kingdom Metazoa; phylum Arthropoda; class Insecta; order Lepidoptera; family Noctuidae; genus Euplexia; species Euplexia lucipara. The sequence goes on along the minus strand of OV179168.1, from coordinate 9,746,470 downwards.
GGTGTCCCATCTCACACCTGCGCCGGGGTCGCAGGCACAGACGATTCTTTTGCAATTCCCGACTCGTAAATTGTAGCTAAACTGCAATCAGTTCTTAATCTAAACTCTTATTATTAAATACAGGATGGACAAAATCAGCCCCAAAATCAAAACCAACAGAACCAACAAGGATGGAACCAATGGGCCGGCGGATGGGGCGGCTGGGGGAACTGGAATCAAAACCAAGGTATGTTACGAAGGTCGATGAGACAGATTTGTAAATGTACAACATGGAAGGGAACTTCGACGCACAAACAGATACCTTCGTTTCCAATATTTTGTGAGCGTTGCCTTTTGTTGCGTGTGCGGAGAGTGTAAAGTATATTTTTTTCAAACTGAATAAATCTGGGCACCCCGCTCACAAGAGTAATTGTACCAAGCACGGCGATCAAGATAACATGCAACTCGTGTACCGTTGGGTGCAGCTTCGCGCGTAGCAACAGTTTGTGATTTTTGTGGAAAAATGACTTTTATGATGGAGCTCGATTTTCAGATCACAGTGCGCCCGCGTCGCTCACACACCCGTGGAATGCGCACGCCTAATGTGGGGCACGCCTAAAACGTGGATAGCGGTGCTTGCGTTGGGTTCAAATTCGAAACCCGCGACTTAGAAATGCAGTCAGTGACTTTGAACCCTCTTACAACCGTGATTTTTTCTATAGGTTGGGGCAACTGGGGTAACTGGAACAACTGGGGCAACCAGCAGCAAGGTGCAGGCGGAGCTGCGGCCGCGGGCGGCGGCGGGGCCACCGGGGCCGCAGGGGCCGCGGGGGCCAAGGGGGCCGCCGGCCAGCAGTGGCCTGCCAACTACACCGCGCAGCAGTGGTTCCAGTGGCAGCAGTGGCAGCAACAGCAGCAGCAGGCTGGCTGGCCCGCGGTATGTATTGCCAACATCCATTCGCGAATTGGATTCTCAATAATAAAATCTGGAGTCAAAATTGGCCTGATCATCCTAGATTACATCCAGCAATCTAGCGTGATCATAATTTCAAGATTTCATTAACTTAATTAAACATAATTAGCACCATGCCTGTATTCCCCGAAGAGTTAAGCAGAGGCAGCCTTTAGTACACCTACACCTACATTTTACAATTATGTTTCAAGTCCCATGTGATAGGGATTGAGTCTATTGCCTAAACTCCAGGCTGCTACTGAAAAATCCCAAACGCAAAACCCCACAACACTGTCTGACACAGAATTTAATCCAGCAACTGCTGCATGAGGTTCTTCCAAAAAGCGAATCACAGTTGCTTACTTCAGAAAACTACTAATGCTAATTTTAATATTGCAACAAGAGTGGTAATGTGGTTGAAATTTGAAAGTGGGGTAACAGTTCCAAATTAATATAATTAAGTAAATGAAAGGGATACATTTTAAAGAAAGTGCGATAGAAAGGAGACTGGGTCCGCCCAACAGTTTGACAAGAAAGTCAGACATTGTGGCTAAAAGTGTGAGCAATATGACTATATTTTAGTGCCGAAACACAAACGCGACACAACTTCACGAATTCCGGTGAACACTTACCACCACGCTCAAAAGTGTTTACATAAATGTAAAGAACTTGAACAGGTGATTTTACATTGCGATTTCAGGGTTCGTCCCATAACAAAATTGCCAAGATTCAAGTTATTTTTATTTGTGCAAACATGAGTGTACAAACATGCAAGATGGTCAGTTTACAGAAGATCTGTTACGTTTGACCATGTGTTCAAAATGAACTCCTTTTCAGCATTTGTGTATAATCAAAATATACACAAATATATATATATTGTATTAGGTAAATAGAAAATGGCATATACCGAGGCAAACAGTTGTTTGAATACTTGCATGTGATTGTGGATATAAACTTAAGTTCAGCATAATCTAATACGTGTTTTTGAAACAGTATCAACAAGGAAACCAGACAGGCAACGCCGCGGACGCGCAGGCGTGGGCACAATACTATCAGGTTTGTTCAGAATTAAATTATTCAATTAATAATTAAACTATATATATGTTGAATGAAAATAGCGTCAAATGGGCAGGTAGGGTCTTTAGAGTTTCATGGGACGAACAAGCCCCATGTGAATGGGGGTGTCTCTATCCCTGTATAATTATCTAATGATCCTTTGGTTTGTATTTTTTTTTTAATGTTTTGCATTCGTTTTGGCCCTGATATCAGTTTTTAAATCTTTGATTTATATTATTCCAGCTATTCGTACGTATTTCTCCATTTCTATATTTTGTTACGCTAAGCAACGACATAAATTCTGTTACTAGCGCACACCTTTAACAGTACCCGTATTTGTTTTTTGTTTCTATGTAATAATACAATTATTCAAACACATATTACAGAATTACAACCAAAATGCGAATAGTACCGGCAACGCGGTCGCTGGCAACGAGAAAAAGTGATCTTCACTCCGGCCAGACGCACCGCGCTCGCGTGACGTCACGGCTGACAACACCACTATCAACGACTCCTTCATAGCCAGCCTCCTCTACAAACAGCTTAGACAACAAAGTGCGAACCCCTATATGTACTCCAGAGACGATTCATCCGACGATTCTTAACGCGATAACGAACCGTACACATTACGTAAATGTTCCCAATAATAACTCGATATGGACTTTAAATTACACAGACAAATCTGTTTCATGTTAAAATTGACACCTAATGTGTAAAAAAATAAAATAAATATCGTCGAATAATATGTGACGCCTCTGAAAAAGAGCTTTAAATTAGTAAGTTAGCTGCTGTGTTCTTATAGAACGAGCGACTAACTGTAACTATGGTTTAAACTCACGACTACAACCAAAGAGGGTTGGCAAAAATTCTTACGATTCTTTCATACATTTCTAACTTCTTAAACACCTCATTTCTAGTTAGTCTCAATGGTTTACCAAGACCAGGCGTGATTTATAAATTAACGATTAAATCAAAGAAATAAATACGAAACTAGTCGCTTTACGATAAAACTTGACACTAAACACCATTTATTTCATGAATTGTAATTTCGTAAGTTTTGTATCGTACAATTGAGCTCAACATTAGGAAAAATGTAGACTAGATCAGTTTGTTATGGAGTTTCTAAGTGTTTGTACTGTAAAACAAAAAAAAAACCTTTACCTTTTTTATCTCTAAACCACAGAGCGCACTAGAGACAGCTCGGCTGATAGTTTGTTTGGAATCATTATAAAGCTTTAATGAAGTGCACGCTGATTTGCTTTAACTTAGGTTGTTGTATTTGTGTCAGTAACATGAATACCCCATAGTGCATCAGCCCCGATGTGTCTGACTCTGTACAGTAAACGATACTGATCAAGTTGTCGGCCGACTGACAGTCACTCTACTAAATGCCAAGTCCGGTCATAAAAAGTGCAAGTATGGTGTGGTTTATTTAGTGCAGGAGTTGTGTATAATTGTGTCACTCTCACATTTTATAATCGCGTTTATAGTAAACGCGCTGGCATTAGTCGTTGGTACGATTGTTGCAAATGTCTTTCAAATGGTTATAAGGCAGTCGTCGAATCACAAACATCGACTTTGCTAATCTAAAATTTCGAATAATCCTTCTATAAGCTCCGCTTGTTCCACAAGTTACATCTTTATGTTTCTGTCAATCATTTGAAGATGACTGAAGAAATGTTTATCGTGTACTGTAGCGCAAGTGGGTCTAAGTCGCGATCGGTTAGTGTTGGTGTTTTTGATATTATGTAGACGAAACATATAGTGATACATATTTTCCTACAGTATTTAGGTATTACCAAAATAAGTGTAAAGAAAATATTGCACCGATTGTGAATACAAAAAGTATCTTTAAGATTTTGCTTCCCCGGGGCGTCGTATTTAACATACGTTTTGTTTCTGCCCCCAATTATATACGTTTTTATTTCTGATGACTAACGTAGTAATTATGTTACTTATGGTTGGTGCAATATTTTTTAAATAGGTGTGCACAGCAATAAACAGAAAAAGTGATGTTTTTTTTTTGCATTATTTCTCTTTAGCGTATTCGTGAAACAATTAAAGATAATGAATGAAAGTCCTGTACATCAATATTGTTATTAAATATGTAGGTGTATTAATTGCACTGTGTTTTTTGTGTGCAACCAGCTTGACAAAACAATTTAGAAATGAATTGACTTATTGAAACTTGTAGGGCATAAGATTATTATCACGGTTATACAATATTTAATATATTTTCTGAATATTTAGTTGGAAACTAAGGTATGTCTAAATTACTGGCATTTTTTTGTTTTTGTATGATAGTGTTTCTCTATCACATTGAGTGCATACAATATCTTGAAAAGCTATGTATATATGCACGACACCTCTCATAGTTTTAGAAGCGCATAGTATTATAACTAATACAACGACACGATTTCAAATTATTATTGCAAATAATTAAATATCTCAGACACACACACACTATGATAGTAAAATGCGGGCACAAACAGATGCAAGTGGAAAAATATTGACGAAATGCTTTTTCTTCATATCTGAAAGCATAAACGTTAATATGTAGATATTATTTGCGTTATAGGTTTTTTTTTTATTATTATTTAGTTAATGTCAAAGATATGAGACCAACGTTTGTCAATATTTTCTAAATTGTGTGTGTATTACAACTGTTTCTAAGTTGTTTCACAAAAGCAACGTTTCCTATATAATTCAGCGAAATATTAATAAAAATATGTCCCAATGTTTTGGGATCACCATTTATACAACTACCGATTCGGTATAGAGGTGACTTTAAATTTAGTTATTTAGTTTAGTTATGTATTAAATATAAATCGGGGGGTTAGTAAATAATTGTAAGTTTTGTAATGACTAAGTTACAATAAGTAACTGACCTGCTGAGTGAGTGAGTGAATGATGAGCTTATAGCTTTGTGTACAAATGTTTTAGTTAGGAGTGTGGTTCCAATGTCACTACTGATAATGATTTTAGTAATAAAATGTATTCAATAAGAACTCTTGCTTTTCATTGTGTCCTAAATTGACTCCCGACGCTAGAATATCAAATTGGTGGAGAGCACGTTTCTCCTACGTCGCTAAAAAGGCGACATGAAGTGTTTGTGTCTTACTTGCAAAAAGAAACGAAATAAGTACACTACCTAAGCTTTCAGAGCTACAAACAAGTACAATCTTCCTTGCTTGGAATTTTTAGTTATTCGCACGTTGCGTAGGTAGTTTAAAACATTTTGCTAGCTAACTGCAAGTGGGGCCGGCTGTACATTGTACATATGCGTCGAAGTTGGAAATGAAACCCAATAAAGAATGAAATGACCAGAAGGTGACGAAATTAGCGAATGTGACGAGTGGTCAACACAAATGTCAAATTTTATTGAGACCGTCCCATCCCATATCATTTTATTGTAGGCTGGGGGATTCAAGAGCCCTAAATGTTTTAGAGATAAGATCAACAATATTAATAGGGCTTATTACACTATTCTATTTAGAGGAACCTAACTAGGAACAACCAAGCGGTCGGAACCTCCGATTTACCCTAAATCGGATCCAATCTGTTCTGCGATTACATCTACCGATTTCCTAGTTAGGTTTCCTACTCATTGAATAGGGTAATAAGGCCTTTGGTAAAATTCTTTCCGCAAATGTTCAATATCGTGCAACGCTTTTGAAGGATTAATTCATAGAATACGAAAAATACAACATGTAAAAAATAATTTAGCAATATTAAAACCGATACTTGTGTCCACTGGGATACAAATACCGGCTGAAAATTTTGTTCGTAATGTCCCATCTGTAGTAAGTCCACAACAACTCCACAACTTTTTTTTTTAACACTACGCCATCTAGTCCCAAGCTAAGCTAAGAGCTTGTGCTACTAAACAGCTGATAAACATACTTATATACTTCTAAATACATACATATTATAGATAAATTACACCCAGACAGAACAAATGATCGTGCTCATCACACAAACATTTGTCCTGGGTGACAATCGAACCCACGACCAACAAGTACAAGACCGACAAGTATTAAGTGTCTTTGATTTTATAGGGTTTATTCCCACCGTTGCGGACACCTGCCCGATAAACCTAACTTAGCCATGCCTTTGATATTACCTGGTGGTAATTAGTGAATGATACTTAAACACGTTGTAAGATCATGTAGTAGGTAGTAGGCAGTGTAGTGTAGGCACCTTACACTTGCAGTATTAGTAAGAAGATTGAAGTTGGAGTTACGATCGAGATGAGTTGACGTAAACACGCACAGATTTTGTAGCACTAAAGTTTATTAGATTATTATTCATATATAGATTCAATTCGCAACTAAGTTTGAGTTGGATGCTAATCCGCGGTGTTTGTAGTAGACAAATAATTGTCAGCTGACAATTATTATTATAAATATCTACAATACAAAAAGTAGGTTGCTGCGTGAGAAGTCTGTCAGTCTGTACGTAAACCGTACATGCATAGTATAATGTACTCTGTGCGTTTGTACTTACATGTACGCACATACTCATGAATACGAATAACTTTCTCAAATAAATTTTTTTTATACACAAAAACTTATTAACACAATACCCATTATACCCCCAAATAGACCATTTTGAACGAAGAGATGAGTTTAACCCGTCATATACGAACGTAGATCAAAGCGAGACACAATTGTTTTTTAATTGTTTCTATAATTACGGCATACGAGTGGTTGGCACTTGCAAGTTGAAGTGCACCTACACTCGCAATTAATTGTTATTAAAATTATTTATTTGTGGGTACTTTGTCATGAACTGAAACAGGCAGCGTGCGTATTTTTTAAGCTATAGAAATTCAAAACGGCACTATTATTTTGTTAGATAGGCTTACTTAAAGCTAGATTAGGCGATATAGTATGTATCTGACGCTTGATTAGCAAGCCGACCTAATCACACAACGAGAGGCGATTCGAAATTGGAACAAAGGCGAGGTGAGGGTAATAGACGAGATAAATAATAATTAGGATAACGCTTACCTACTCTTCTCGGGTTCGAAGTATCCTCTAAGATTACACTGATGCTTGTCTCACAGGCTCCAAGAACAACACAAATCCAATCCACTTTTATTCAAACGTCGTTCCTTTGTTCCGAGTTCAATTTATTAAGGTCGAAAATGGACGCACAGCGGTGGTGGGTACCGCTTCCTTTCACAAAATCACTACCTACGTTAACACTAAAAGTCTGCTACTTTTACTTTAACAATTATTATAAATTTTATTAAAAATATATTTAAAACAAGCTTTTATTTAAATGCACTAAAAAAGAATAAAAATAGCCGGGTCTTGAGTCTTTAATATTAGATGACTACGATACAGTCGTTGGCAGGCGAGCGCGTCGGTGAAGTGCGTTTGCGGCGCTTGGGCAGTGTTGCCACTCTCGTCTAAGTGAAGCGGGCCGAAATATATAAGTAGGTATTATGTAAAAGTGGATGGACGCTAACTTGATTGCTCAAGTTTAAAACAGTACTGCAGTACTGTTTTAAACTTGAGTTAATTTATCTTGCAAATAATTTTCTTGTTGAGTTTTGGAAGGCAATTTGCATTCCACATTTGCCTTTATTCAAATCTGTTGTTTGTAAATTACACTATTCTTGTCTGTTGGGTTGGCTTTAATTCTAGAGTTTAAATTAAACATAAGATTGCAAACTTTTTACATAGTTTATTCATTCAAAAATTATACTATTGCCAAACTTTAATCTGACAATATTGTGAAAAACCGTTAAATATCGCCATTCAATGAGCGAAAAATATAGATAACACGTTTTCGACTCATCGAATAGAGTATACATTGATTTACTTGTATGTAACAGTGTTATATAATAATTAACGTCTAGATTAGTTCGTTACATCCTCATTTAGTTACCACATCATAATAAAAATAGAGACTTTATCCCACACACAAGACTAACATCAAATTGAAATTCAACTCACAACTACATATTTTCATAATTAGAAATAAATTGTACAAACATTTCGAAAGTATACCTTCTCGAGGTTCATAAGGGATAAACGCGTTACATAAAATATATTTGCTAAAAATATGGCCTTAATTTATAAATAAGATACGCACATGCACACACAAAACCTTTAAAATAAATGCGAACACTAAGTAAATAGAACTAGAATAAACTTTGGTAAATAACTAACAAGCTCGCGTGAATTACGAATTAAGTTACATCTGCGACCGAAATTATCAATAATCTAAAATGACCATACATCATAGTTTATTTACCAAGTTTATATTATAATAATAAATTCATGGACACAAGGATTAGAGACAGAACATTCATAAAAATAATGTCTAAGCTCGTAAAACTGAGAAGTTGAAAATACATTAGATTTTTAATAATTTATAGGTAGTTTCTTGTCTTAACATAACAAAATAATGAGCACTGCTAAGACACTTGCTAATTAAATAAGGTTTAATGATTGTACCCACAACACAAACAATAAATTAACTGTTAATCTTCTTCTTAGCGTGTCGATGGCAAACAAAGTCACTAAATTCTAAATTGAATGTTTTGCCCAGAATTCGGCCACCGCAATTAGCAGGTATCTTAGAAGCTATTTAATTTTGAGGCTTAAAAGTAATTAACTAAGTTATAAATTGATGCAGTTACATATTTAAATGGTCACAATTTTGATGATCAAGTAATTAGTGTGGCAGAATCTTTGGTTTAATTATGATCCAATTAAATGGCAGTAGGTATGTAACTTATTAGTTTTTGTTTTGAGAGTTATACCCCTTAATATTTTAACATATTTATTTATACATTTTGTTACTTTGGGTCAGGGAGACATAATTATTTAGCTACTATATATTGCTTTGATATTAGTTTTCATGTGTTTCAAAAGATTTTATTCACTGACTGAACATGTATTTTTTAACACATTAAGACATTTTAGTGTATTGAACTATTTTTATTTATTTTATATGCAAGTACATGTTGCCCTTACATTTCGATAAAAATCAAAGTTATAAATATAGGTATCTACCTTAAAATGTAATATTTTTTATCGTGTTATTTAACAGTTTTAACCCTTTTTATTTGCATATTTATATTTATAGTTCCAAAATCTACAGTATTTTGTGCCGCAGTCACGGGCTGTTCCACGCACGGTTTCAAAATATACACTTCAGGAAATGTCATGAGCTTTAGGAACTCCTTGTAAACTTAGTAATAAATTATTGTTTTGTAAAACTAATGAGGCGCTAACGCAGAGCAGAATTTGTGGAGATATTTTTACAAAATAATAGAGAAAAGTTCGCAAATTAAGTCAGAATTTGCGACAAAGAAAATATAGAGACTTGGGCTCAACCCAGATCAAAGTTAGCAGAGCAGGTATTTAGTATGACATAGTAAAATAAACTAAGGTAAGGTCACTTCGTACAAATCATTAAAACAATCGACACACATCGGTCTGAACCGGAGGTTTATTGGTAGTTTAAAGTTCCATCAGACTGTTCTTGGGCGTATGTTAAACTTAAAACAAACGCCCAAGAACAGTCTGATGCCTTCGTCGATTTTTGTACAACTTCGCACTTTATGACGCTTACATAACGTATGTAATTTAACGCCAAAATCTCGCTCACACCGCTTTGATCTGCGTTGAATCTTTATAATACAGAAGTCTAGATACACATAAAGAAACATAACTTATTTAGCTTGCTACTCGTACAAACTCTATATAGGGTGACTGGTAATTAGTGACCGATACTTAAACACGTGATTGTTCTCATGAATACGAATAACTTTCCCAAAGAAACTTTTTTTTTAATTCTCATTAAATATCTTTTATCACAATAACACAAAAGCTGTTTGAAATACGCGCGCGCGCCTTTGATCGATCAGCTGGGAGCGTGTGACGCTACTAGTACTACTACATTTTACCCTTCCCGAGGTCAGACTATCAGCTCATAGATCGTGCCGATTTGTGACTACAGTGATCGATCACAGGCGCGCGCGCGGGAATTACAAACAACGTTTTTGTTGTTTATTGTGTTTAAACTTTGTGTTTAAAAAAACTCTTTGGGAAAGTTGATTGAAATCATGAACACATTAACGTGTTTAAATATCGGTCACTAATTACCAGTCACCCCATATAAGCGCGTCCGTGCGTCGAGAGCGCGCCACTGCGGCACCACATAACCTAACTAGTCTTAACTTGTAAAAATGTCATAATTTGAAACACTGAGGTGAGACGTGGCACATTATAGTCCGATACTTACACACGATACACTCATAGTTCAAATAAAACACGATGCACGATTTACATAGGTACAAACTAACGACATTGTCCGAGACAGAAAAAGAATACCTGCAAAATATTTTTTTGCAAAATGGTTGCAACGTAATTTCATTTGTAATTGCAATACATAGGTGCAATACATATAGAGAAAGTAATTATACTTTTTATAAAAATTGAATGGTTGTAACATGCGCCCCGAAACCTATTCTTTCTCCTATTTATTATTATTTTAAAACTAAGAAGTGTGGTAAATCATGCCTTTTAGTTTTTTTTTAAATTTCATTGTTCTATTTAAATAAATTATTCACAAAGTATGTATGTTTTAATAGATACAAATAATATTATCGTGCATAAGTGTTTCTATTTGAAATACGTTATTCGTTGGCGCATTGTCAAGTCCAAAGGCTGAGAATTTGGTTATATTACAATTATCATGTTTCGCTCATATTTTTCAAGCCAATTATCCTAAATTTTCACTAAGAAACCTCGTTTAATTCCTAAAGATTCTCACAAAATTAACATGGCATTTTTAGTCAATAAATTAATTTTACCTAATTCCCATTATTATATCAACATAATGGCACTTTTGTGAAATATCAGGATCGTAGCTATGCTTAAATATAATTATGAATTAATTCCTAATCTTTCGCCGTATCGGGTGGAATGATTCCTAAGATAACATTTGAACCGAGCAGTACCACAGGACTCAAAAATTAGGAAATATGTATACTTATTTCTTCTATGGAATAATCCAAAGAAAGGGAGACTAGCTAAATAACAGTTCTATAGAAACATATTTGCTGCCATCTTTGAAAATAAACGACAAAGAAAAACATCAGTTACTAATGCAATAAATATACCTACCTACCACGATTTGTTACATCACTCATATTATCTATGGTTAATTAGGACCGGGATTATAATTACAATTATCTAATTAGTCATCAACGTACTGCGTTCTAAATATTAAATAACTAAACGGTATAACTATTTGTCTTCAGTTACTATTATATATCATTCTCTTTTATTGACATGAAAGATATTAGAGTGCTTATCATAAGACAAGCTTTTTATTTAAGGGCGAAATTTATCCGCACCTCAAAATGAGATGCCGAAATTACGCTGCAATATTGCGGTTTACGCTCCACCCGTCACCTCGAAGTCTCGGCTCATTTTGAGCGGCGTAATTTTCGCGGGGATACACTTGTCTGGGTATCATCCGAAGCCGCGATCCTGTGAGACACGGGATTCTTAGAAGTAACACCTTTACATGTCTAAGTAACTCAGTAAATGCATAATGTCTAAGTGCACTTTAGTTTTGACCTGACGTCAGAGTTACATGCTAGGAGCTATAGTGCAGGTTAGTAAACAGAGGTACAGACGCCAGCACATCAAGTTACTCCAACGTGTCAAATTTTCCCAATGGAATATGAAACTTGTTCTGTTTGACATAAAGTTGAAAAACGATCGAAGAAATTTGACACATTGGGGTAACTTGACGTGCTGGCGTCTGTACAATGGGCTACTTGACAACATTTTAGTTTTCATCTAGATTACAAGAAAATTTTCGACAAATATTTGTTCTTTTTTCACGTAATCAAAAAATAACGGCTATACATCGAGTCAATATGTCGCATGACGTCACTTGCCAGTTCAGTTTATACTAGGTTATGACGTTACAAGCCCCCTCTCCTCAACTTTAATGCGCTTTATCTGAGCAGTTTTCCATCAATTTGAAAAAGAAAAAAATATGTGTCGAATATTTTCTTTTGTAATCTAGATGGGGGACTAAAAAACTATAATTTTGTCAAATACCCCATTCAAGTTATACATTTCCAGTTTACGTTAACCTCTCATTGTTCGGAAAGCCTTTACAATTCGAGATCGGCTTATGTTGAAAATTTATGGCTTGATGTGTACCTGCCGTGAGTTCTGTGTGTACCTATCTTCACTAACCTGCCCCAAAAATCCAACCTGTATGCATAGACGTATAAACGATACAATGGGTCTTTTGAGCTTGTGTTCATACGTATATGGTATAAACGTCAAGTTGAAGAGCTCTTCCAATAATGTAGCCAAAGGGTGAAATCGCACATACACGAAGAGCATGTTTCTGCAGCCTATCTCTTTCCGACACCCAGAGACATCATTCGTAAGAGCGAGAAGTCCGCTAACTGCACTAATTCGCAATAAAAGTGCGTTTACGAACCTCTCGCTCGAGCGAATAACGCGACCAAGTGGCCCAGAAAGAGATAGGAGAAATTCGATTTCAGCTTAAGTCGATTTCTATATATACAGGGTGTAACGGAAAGGGTATATACATACAAACAGGGTGAATAGAGTATTTAATAACGAGTCTTTCCTCAAAATTTCAGCTCCCAACTAATAACTTTGAAACTTCACGATATTATTTAATATCGACAGTTTATTAAATGCAAAATCATAACAAACGTGCCACCGCACTATGAGGGTCATAATCCTGTCCAGCAAGGTTCAAGTATATCTATCTCGGGTTCTGCGCCCCTAGTACAGACCTATCGGGCTCTGCCTAACCGACGAAGGCGCGACGGCGCGGGCGGGCTCAACTTTACAATTATGTATGTATATGTATAAAAACGTTGCCATGTCGTTTCTTATAACCAAGAGAATCCGTGCCCTTCGGATGTATATACCCTTTCCGTTACACCCTGTATAGACCAACTCTGACACATCTATACCCATACATTTAAATTAATATTACAATATACACACGGTCCAAACGATTCATTGAAACATTAACAGGCAATATTATATTTTTTATCTTCACCTAGTTTTCCGCGCCCGTGTGTTACTTGATATTCGACCTGAGAGTTGATTTCCGTATTTTTAAGAACTGTCACATCCTAATCTCAATCTGTCAAAAATATGTCTATTTTCCCTCAATTTTTGACATTTATTATCGCTGAGATGAGATTGCAACCAGATTTTGAACGTTTTTATTGCCTTCAGTTGGGCACTAATGCCATTTCATAAGTCAGTTACTGCCTTAGTCACCGTGAGGTCTAAGATATCACGATACTCGATGGTCTGTTCGGGAGTTTAGTCGATTATTCTGTAGTGTAGAATTGTAGATACTATCAAACCGCTCTATGTCCAACGTATAATAATAACGAAGTATAGAAAACGCACTTATATTAAGAATCACGCCTATTTCAACATCTGACGGACGGACTACAATGATCTACGTATATTACTGCTAACACACGCGCACATACCACGCGTATCCGCCATCTTTACTCATTTACAATGACAGAATTGTTTTTTTTTTTTTTGTATTTTTTATTGTTAGGAGTGTTCTAGAAATGATAAAGTACTTATAAAATGAATATAATTTATGCGACAATGTTTGAATTTGAAAATTAATGGAAAAACCACTTTTATAACTTAGCAAATACATGTTGTATTTGATTACATTTTGTTTTTTGCCACTCATCTTAATTTTAAAAGAAATAGAATCAATATTTAGAGATACTTATAAACAAAGAAATAATCTTTCATACACATAATTGCTTAAACAAAATTATGTAAACGATCAATTCCTTCACAAAATTAAGTTTAACGTTTTAAATATAAGTTCCATATTCAAATAGGAACACTTAAAATGGGGACAACACTACCGCATACACTCGTAAGCCCCGTTAATAAAACCGAGAGAAACAGTGTCGTCTCTTTCACTCATTTACTAAAGAAAGAGACGGAATCCCGTTTTTATTAACGTAAGAGTAGAATTCTTAATAGATTAATATAATATAAAGGCCGGAGTCGCGTCGACGCTGCTGATAAGTCACTATTTAGTGTTTTTGTTCGTTTAGTCGATTTTTAAACAAACCATAGATATAATCGACTAAATTATTTAGTTTTTTGACAGCGGCACGCGGCTCCGCCTCTCTAGTAACGATCGACAATGCGCCAAACCAAGTACTAACTAATGTTAACTCTAGTATGTATTAGTTCGCACAACACTTCTGACTGCTTATCTGCAACAGTGCAGTAAATATTCTGTTGACAAAAAAGAGGAAAAACAACGTTAATAAAATGTTAGTCAAAGTCAAAGTCTAATTATTTATTTCAATTTAGAACTGATAACAGGCACTTTGAACGTTATACTTAAAAATTAAATAAATTAATATAATGATTCTAGTTGCACATTCCAAAAGGTAGTTTCGTATGGAGAAGAATGTGCAAGAAACTCCATACTTACTTACTCTTGTAAAATAGATTTTACAACATTTGTATACATAAACAGATTATATGTGAGGTCGATGTAATCAAGTAAACTTCTCATATTTTGCCGGCTTTTCAATAGTAATGACAACCCAAAAAATAAATAATTAAAAGTCTAATTCTACAACAACTTGTTGCTCTGCCATCTGCTAAGATGTATTAATCTCAAGAGAAAAGGCTCTATTTTTCTACTCGGCACACAAAAAAAAAATATTGAAACAACATAAATAAATAATTTTATTTTCATTAAAAATGTTAGGAACTAAAAACTTTCTACACCATCGACCATACTAGTTGTTATAAGTGGGCACGACCAACCTTTTATATTCTATCATTATTAATAAATTCGTATTTTTTTTTTCAACTTTGGACACATTAAGGACTTTCACATTAGGCTTATCCTATTAATATAAAGTAGTAAAGGCGTATACTCACGATGCTATTGTGGCGTTTGCGGCGTCTGCGGCGACGACGAGCGCGAGTGCGCCGCCAGCGACTGCTGCAGTGCCGCCGGGGTCAGCCATTCTCTATAGCACAGTGGGTGCAACTTACTGTTAGTCAGACTGCTACTATGTACCTATGTACTATGTATGTACTATGTACTGCTGTACATGGAGCCTAATTAAGTACAACACTATTATAGTATTGTCTATTATAGTATTGTCATAGGCCGATGATGATAATTGTATGCGCAGTATAATACTGCACATACAATTATCATCATATGTTTAGCCTTTTCCCAACTATGTTGGGGTCGGCTTCCAGTTTAACCGAATGCAGCTGGATACCAGTGTTTTACATGGAGCGACTGCCTGTCGGACCTCCACAACCCAGTAACTGGGTAACCGTTGATTAAACTGGTTGTCAGATTTTCGGGCTTCTGACTATCTGTAACGACTGTCATAGATCTACAAATGACAGCCGGTACCAACGGCTTTACGTGCTTTCCGAGACGCGGAGAGGTCTTGATATGTAATGAATGGTCATCCATCCACGGACCAACCTCGTCAAGCATAACTTAACCTATTGACTCGTGAACCTGTGGTTATTTAGCCACAAGCTCCTCTACTATATAAACAAACATAAAAGAGGAAGAGACAGAAAATAATATAATTTGTCGAAAACTAACATTTCTATACCATGGGCTCACTTTTTATGGACCTCGTTGGAAATCTATGCCCATCACGCTATCCACTTAAGCCGCCAGGTCCAAAGTCTTAATACATTAACATGCCTGCTCTTGAATCCGTCATGTCCAAAGTCAATGTGACCGTGTTTCAGACATCTACAGGGTGACTTTGAATAAATGCGACAAAATGAAATGGGAGCTTCAGTTACAGTAATTATGAACTGTTTTTTCTACAATCTAAATCGTTTAAAAAAATACGTGATTTTCGTTTTTATATGGTCCATTGACGTTGTTATCTTAATTTAAGTACCAATGATCGGTATTCCAGAAAAATAAGTAATATTAATCAAAATAAAAAAAATCGTGCATGCGCGCGGGTAAGAAATGCGCGGACGGCCGGGGGCGTGGCGACGCGATTCATTTATAGCGAGAATGTACATAAATGGTGCCCATTACACGAAAACGGTAGACACTTACGCGAACTTCATTAATTTTACACATCAAATGTAAAATTATAATCATTTGATACCTATGTTCTATATTTTCTTAACAACACATAGTATTGTTTATTTAAATTTGTTGCATCTATTCAATTTCACCCTGTATTTGTTCGTTAAAATTCGAAAGTCAAAAGATAAAAATAAGAAGAAGAAAAAGTAAACGACACAATATACATTGACACTCACTTGGGCAGACACCGTTGCAGGAAGGGCACGCACGAGCTCACGTACGCCAGTCGGTTCACCCACGCCGGAATGTCGTGGTCGCATAGCGCCTGAAAAGATGGAAAAAGAATGTTACGTAAAAGCTTTTAATACCTAGAACGGCGGCGATAGTTTAAAGTAAAACTTTTTTGCAAAAAAATTAAACTGACTTCAAAAAAAACACTAAACGGTGTAAAATAACTCTAAATTAGGAAGTCTGTGGCTTTGGTGGTTTTGTCTTATTCATGATGGGCCACCGACTTCCGAATTTAGAGTTATTTTACACCGTTTAGTGTTTTTTTTGAAGTCGGTTTAATTTTTTTGCAAAAAAGTTTTTATTTTTCCATTTTTAGTGGTTCCCATACAAATATTTGCTATATATATTGTTAATTGTAACAGTACATGTCATGATAATAGGGTTATCCACTTATCCCTAATAAATGAAAATTAACATACCTAACTGTCGAAATCTAGGTATATTGTACACATCTGCGTACCCCTCAGAGCATACCAGGCGTGATGATACGTCATGATGTTGTATAAACAATAAACATCCAAGCGATTCCAGCAATCACGACAGATTTGCCGTCTATTTTTGAAGAGTTCCGTTGCATATCTCCGAAGATCAGCACCAGATCTTCACCAAATTAAAATGGGACCACCTCGGGAGTATACTCTTTCGAATAAAAAAGAATTTCGAGAATCGGTCCACAAATGGGGGAGAAATCAGGTAACATACATAAAAAAAAAAAAAAAAAAAAATACATACACACGAACATAGAACCTCCTCCTTTTTTGAAAGTCGGTTAAAAAGGAAGATCAGGTAAAACTTGGAAATGAGGCAAAGCTGAGGAAAAGCTTCAACTCTGTGGGTCCTGCACGGCTATTGGCTGTCCATTCATTGCCTGGGGGCTTACCATGAACTCTTATAGCAGGTCAATTTTACACGAAAAATAACCTGCCCTGTTATTTTGCACCATGAGCGAATATAGCAGCAGGCGAGCCAGCGATCACGTGACCTAATCCGGTGAGTGACCACGTGACAGCACTCCAGCAGGCTGGCCTGCAACGTTTCCTACCATGAAGACTATTTGACATATAGACAATCAACAATTAACCTGCCCTACTGTCATAATTTGCAGGTCTGTGAAACTAACTTGTATTGACCTATTTCTATTGAATTGGAATACAAAAACGTTACGTATTGTTAAAATGTGCATAAAATATAATTCTTTCGGTCTTTCAAAGTATTATAGAATATGGAAAATCTTCTCTAAGCACTGCGCTTACCGTTTGTTTATATGAAATGAAAATATTTTATTGTGCTTTTAGGAACATAGTCATAGCAACAGTGTTAAACAATATGCTAAAATTCAAAGAAATATTTACAGGAACTCGATAGATCCATTTGAAATGTCGCAGGTCAATACTTTTGTAAAACGTAATAAGGGGTCACTAAATATAGCTTACATTTGAGCTTTGTAATGTAATATGAGCTACAAACATTCATGCGACGCCCTACTTTATTAAAAAACTTTTCGATTGAGTTGAAGATTAGTACTTATGTGATTACAATTTACGCTTACCATTGATCTAATTGTAAAACTTACAGCTTCCCAAATGTTCCAATCAAACGTTAACATCTCCGGCAATTTATCATTTCTTTTTGTACCCATAGCGATATCTCTGTTAGTACTAAAAATAAGCCACAAAGTATCAAATTGTTCGTAGGACACTCTTCATGCAACATAGTAAAAGAACTCTTCCTAGTTGCACTTGCCTACCACGGTTACCACTCATTCACAAACATGGCCTCAGTTAACAACACTCAGGTTATCAACTTACACACATCAAAAGTGTCTAGGGATCAACATATATTTTTGCAATAACTTTTCTCCTGATTGATATTAATTAAAATTTTCTTTAAGGATTCATCAAATAAAGTGTTTTCGTTTGTCACAGTAACGATAAACCAAGTCACCTTTGCATTAATAAAGAAATTTGCCATTTTCCTAATAAAGGGATTTTTGACATTTGAACCACTAACATTAAAGTTCGAAAAAAAGACTGAAATAACAGTTTTCTTTAAAATTTTATTGGGTAACTTAAACAATTAATAATCCGTGTTTCTACCGCGAACACTAACAACACAAGAACATCGGTTTGGCATACTCAAAATGAGTTCATCCAAATCACGCTGTGGAATGGCCGCCCATGTTCGTTGCAACAACAAAAAAAGGTCTTCTTGCGACTGGATACCCTCCATATTCGGCAGAGCTCTTCTCTGTAGCATATCCCATGCATGCTCAATCGGGTTCAAGTCTGGCGACTGAGCAGGCCAGGGCAGGACATTGATGTTAGCTGCGGCGAGAGTCTGTCTTACAACTCGTGAGGCTTCATCACTCTTCAGGGAACTTAATTAGCGACCAAACAGTCAGAAACCGCTTGCATGAAGTGAACCTTCATTCCCGAAGACCGCTACGGGTACCACCTATAGCAATGCACAATCGTAGGATTCGATATCAATGGGCTCTTGAACACAGAAATTGGGCAGAAGAACAATGGCGTTTCGTGTGCTATTCTGATGAGTCTCGTTTTGGTATGAGACCGGATACAAGACGTATACGACACTGGAGAACCCCTGGACGCCAACAGCGATTAAAATCCTGCCAGGAAGTCCATCCTTATAGTGGTGGAACCATCATGGTATGGGCGGATATTTGGATCGGCGGAAGAACTGAGTTGATTTGGATCAGAGGCAACCTCAACGCTCAAATTTATGCTGAGACGATTGTATCAGACGTCATCGTTCCTCTACAAGTGCAAATCGGTCCCTTATTTCAGTTAATGCATGATAATGCACGACCGCACACTGCAAGAGTTGTAAGACAGACTCTCGCCGCAACTAACATCAATGTCCTGCCCTGGCCTGCTCAGTCGCCAGACTTGAACCCGATTGAGCATGCATGGGATATGCTACAGAGAAGAGCTCTGCCGAATATGGAGGGTATCCAGTCGCAAGAAGACCTTTTTTTGGTGTTGCAACGAACATGGGCGGCCATTCCACAGCGTGATTTGGATGAACTCATTTTGAGTATGCCAAACCGATGTTCTTGTGTTGTTAGTGTTTGCGGTAGAAACACGGATTATTAATTGTTTAAGTTACCCAATAAAATTTTAAAGAAAACTGTTATTTCAGTCTTTTTTTCGAACTTAAATGTTAGTGGTTCAAATGTCAAAAATCCCTTTATTAGGAAAATGGCAAATTTCTTTATTAATGCAAAGGTGACTTGGTTTATCGTTACTGTGACAAACGAAAACACTTTATTTGATGAATCCTTAAAGAAAATTTTAATTAATATCAATCAGGAGAAAAGTTATTGCAAAAATATATGTTGATCCCTAGACACTTTTGATGTGTGTATTTAAAACTAACCCACATGAATTTCAAAATTGCCTCTTAAATATTCTACTTTTGTCCTTAGACAGAACATGACATGTTTCATTTGTCATTAATAGGTACGTTCGGAAATAAATGAGAAGACATTTAACATTAACATTTAAGTTTTTGATGAAGATGGAACTCGTTTTCTCTCACGAATAATGTGAAATTCCATTTTGGACACGGAAAAATGTTTCTTTCTCTTTTGTTCTAACCTTTTCTTGTTAAAACATATTTAACTTTTATAAAAACCGTAAAACCGTAAACGTGTTTCAGAACGATCGATTGAACTAATCTTATTTAATCTGTGCGGTCAGCTTATTGATCAGAGACTATGAAGCAGGTCAAAATGCAGGTCAGCCGGAAACATTCATGGTACAAAAACAAAACCTGCCAGATTAAGCTGCTCAGTTGAACTGCCTTGCACTTGGCAAGTATTTTAGAAAATCATGGTAAGCCCCCTGTGACCAAAGACATTCAATACTTATAGACCGGACATCATGAACAAAGTTTTTATCCAAAAATTGTCTTGCTGGACACAAGTCTATGAGTTTTTTTTAGTACGCTCCGCTGCCGTTCCAATATTCATATATTATTCTAGATGGCGTTACTGAGACATGAAATCAAAGTTTTTCTATGACATTTCCTTGACATGCCCGCTCTATAGTATTTTAAATGTCTTTGCCTGTGCCTAACTGGCGTCCAGTTGAAAACCGAGCTTAAATGACAACAAAAAAATAATATTTCACATTAAATGGACTTCAAAGTCACGTGACTGTCTGATAGGGTACGGTACGCTTCTTCACATATCTGCGAGTGCGCATGACGTCATACTAGATGCACAGTTGCACACTGATGATAGCCAATACGAAACTAGCTGTTTGACAGTTAATCGTTGAACACATTTCCCACTATGAACTGTCAACGGAGATGTAACGCAATAGCTCTGCTGTAGCCCTAGGAGGAATTCTTGACTCTTGACATAAGCGTAACGCCAATGCCAACGACTTAAAAATAGCTGATAGAAGATAACTGCACTGCTGTATTAAAGTAAGCGTTCACAGGTCCGCATCGCACGTATCGGACGCATCGCACGTAACGGATTAATTAGACCGCGTCCACTGTATCGGCAGCGATCGGATTGCCGACGCGAGTATCAGCAATCGGATTGCCGATGCCACCTTCATTCGGATTTTTGTAGTGATCGTACTTGCGGAAAGTGTTTGTGCAAAAGGAAGAAAGGGATGAAGAAGTCGTTATTGCTTGTTTACTAGAAGAAGAGGAAGAACAAGAAAAAAAATCTAAAAAAAGGAAGTATAACTTTTGGAGCGCGTCCACTGATCGGCATTACGTATGACATCATCGGTACGCATCGCAAGTAGGCATTGCCGATGGATGAGCGGTCCGTACGGTGCGGATCAGTGGACGCTGTTGTATGAGTTTTTATACAAGGCAAACTAAAATCCGTTACGTGCGCTGCGTCCGATACGTGCGACGCGGACCTGTGGACGCTTATGCGCCGTCCACATGATCGTGCGTTCGATGTGCGAGCGCTCCGAACCAGTTTACCGATATTAATAATAATAATGTCCAGCGGGCCGTGCGCCACACGATTGAATTTGGTTCAAAGCGCACCAAGTTCGTGGTCCGTTCCGAACCAAGTTCCATCGTCTGTGAATACTACTAAGCTTAAATCATTAAACCCCAAGAGGACACCGGTGTCTGCGCTGTCATTGTCTTTCTATTGTCTCTAATTGACACGATTGAAAGGTATTGGGGCAAACAGAATTACTATCACTCATAGACTTTAAATAATAAATTACACATAGAAGCCACGTTTAATAAAAGACACGGGCGAAATCGTGTATCCACTTTATTATCTTAAGTAGCAGACGTCACGCGGTGTCACCCGCGTAGTACCCATTTCCGTGGGAATACAGGGATAAGATAGTTTCCCAACGGTGAAAGAACTTGTCAAATCAGTCCAATAGTTCCGAAGCCTATTCAATACAAACAAAATAAACAATCAAATCTTTCTTCTTTATAATATTAGTATAGCTGTGCGTGAGCCGAATGTGTTTCTTCGCAAGCTGTATTCAAAGGAACGTGACTTTAAGTAGGTACCTACTGACACGGCTCGCCGAGCAAATTTTGGCTCAGTTTTACTTGCCTCACTTTTTGCACTCGTTCTAGTTTTCTATGCATTATTATTCTGAGCCCATAGAAATAGTTTAATTAGTACTCAGAAAAAAAAAGGAAATTTTGTACGAAGGAATCATAATGCGTGAAGCAAGGACGTGGCTCAATTTATTTGCTCCCAAGTGTAGTTGTGTAAATGGTTGTCTTCATATCACTGTTCTCTTCCTGTTCCCGTTGAATAGAAAGCCAAGCAACAAGAAGTGTTGAGATAAAACCGTTTCCGACATCCCTTTACCCTGTCGCTTTGTTATCATAGAATGGTTAAAGGAAGTATAATATTATATGCATAGATAGTGTAGTTTATTATTTCTAGTTTATCATCTCGTGACATTGTGTGGCAGACCTATGGATAAAATCCAACACTGTACTTGTGAGCGGGCACGCCCTTTATATTTCTTTTTAGTCAGTTTACATTGGCGTGAGTTTAGTAAAGGTCGCCGCACACGGGCCACCGGCCACAGCCACAAACGCCGCCACGAGAAGCCAGAAGCGGCTACAAAAGAAGCTGACGCGCGCGACAGCCACTTGTGGCCGGTGGTCGACACTTGCGGTCGGTGGTTGCTACTTTTTTTAACTCATGCATGCAGTATCATAATGGATATTGATTACCGTAACTATCACTTTTTGAATCCCAAATCGCAGGATGGGATTGAAACTCTGTTATGAATAATTCTATGAACAGGTTGACTGAGATAAGGTAGAGAGGGACGATAATCGCGCGAGTGGCGTGTGACGGCGTTCTGTGTCGGCGTTTAGTGGCCGGTGCGGGCCACAAAAAGCGAGGGGCGACGATTTGTAGCGTGTGGCGGCCACCGGCGTCAACCGTGTGCGGCGAGTCCATATAAAATGTATGAAAACTGCAGAAAATGCGTTTAACCATACACGTGGTTGCGCCGGCGCAACATGCAGAGCTGATAATACCACGTTATCACTAATTGTGCTATTGTGTTTCATGTAATTGACTTCTAATAAATATAATTATTGTTACCGAGTTCCGTAACTATCTTGTTTGTTTTAAACTAATCTATTCTGTGATTTAATGTTGGTTATTCTAGTTTTGGTAGATATTTTTTTCTCGCCTGTAATCCCCGTAAAGTAAGGCAGAGGTATATCTGTAGTGGACCTACAGTTCGCCAGTTACGTTTAAAGTCCCAGGTAATACAACGCATCCGTTTGATTTTCTCAATGAAAGTACACACGGCTACACATCAAGCTATACATTTCCAGTTTACAAGGCGAATACAAGGAAAATTAACATTACATAATTATTTATAGTACAGTGCACGTACATACAGCGAAAGTCAAATTTTCTGGTTGTATGTTGATTAAAATATGTTTTTTTTTTTACTTTAATTAAATACAATGTTGATTAAAATATGTTTTTTTTTTTACTTTAATTAAATACATAAAACGTCAAAAAATACATTTCCTAAACATAAGAATAGCATACCACTTAACCTTTCCAATAGTTAGGTAATAAATCAAAAAGATTTGTATGTTAATACCAAAATTGCATGCATGCTAAACAGCGGCAATTTATATAAACTTAAAGGTAAAACTTGTCGGATTTGTCACCTGTAATAAATTAGACATTTGGTTTGCAATGCAACTTGGCTAGTAAAGTCAGTCGCCTTGACCGATTTTGAAAACTGTACATTTTTAACACAGCATAAATAAAACAAATTAAGTAGGTAATTCAATATCGCGTCGTACGTTTTCATGAAAATGTTTGCACAATCCAAAGACATGAAATACTTACTATAGATAGACATTCACGAACAAAACTTTCATCCGATACTTGTGACCAAGCGGACACAAGTCTATGAGTTTAATTTAGCACGCTCTGCTACCGCTCCAATATTGCTAAGTATATTATTCAAGATGGCGTTACTGAGACATGGGACCAGTTTTTCTATGACATTTATTCGTATTTCCTCTCTATAGTATCTATACTCCATTTACAATAAGCATTAGAAAAAAGAGACTCGTATAAGCAGGAATGCAGTACATTTTATTGTAAAGTTAAGTGAAAACAGTTTTTATTCAAATTGTTTTATTTCAAATTTAGAAGAATAAAAGTGAAACGAAGAACGCGTCCATGTATTGTTCCTCCCTGATTCTTTGAGGTTTTTATCATTGACACTACATTTTTTAAGTAAAATGAAATAATATAACTAAATTATCCACATAATTTCTTAAAATAAATTGTTGAAATGGTTACAGCTAAGAGTGACATCTGCAGTAAAATGTATTTACTCTTGAACAATATTTAGAATTCCGCACAAAATAACATATCGCGGACGAAGTCGCGGACAACAGCTAGTATATTTTATGTATAAGTGACTCACCAAACAAAATGCTGAGGTGAAGTGATTGCAGTTATTGTTCATAAGGTGGTACCTGAAAAAAAAAGAAGATACAGTTTATGAAATAATTTATAATACAGGTTGAATTGCTTTTATTAAAAGTTTCATATCTGTGTGGTTCTTTCCTCAAAAGACCACTTCAGACACAAATCTGGATCTTACCAAAATAATGTCTGGACTTCTAAAGAGACTGAGTTTCATTTCTTCTCAGAGTAGTCAGATAGTAAAACACCGAATTCGCCTTCTTGCTAAAAAATGACGTGCCGTTTCATACATTTTGGTAACTTTGGTATGAAACAGCATATCTCTCTTTTGTCATTTCTGCATTTCTAACTTTCCATATACTAGTGAAAGTAGTGTTGTATTTAAATAATTAAGGAATTAGAATTATATCATTCAGAGTCTCTCTAGTCTGTCTGTCTGATATTGATAACCTTCGACGCCTGCACGATAACATAACACACGAGTTTTAGTATAGACTGTCACAAAACTAAGTAAATGCCGCAAGGATCAATCGACAAGGTTAAGCGACGCTCACCAAGGTCGGTCCGTGGATGGGTAAACATTAGAGACCACCACCACCAGTGTTAGGTATTCTTTAAAAATATTTCATTTGCCTAACCTGTTCCAACTATGTTTGGGGTCGGCTTCCAGTTTAACCGGATGAAGTTGAATACCAGTGTTTTACATGGAGCGACTGCCTGTCGGACCTCCACAACCCAGTTACTGGGTAATACCCGTTGATTAAACTGGTTGTCAGACTTTCGGGGTTCTGACAGTCTGTAACGACTGTCATAGATCTACAAATGACGGGCCTGTTGGTCTAGTGGTTAGTGACCCTGACTGCTATGCCGGAGGTCGTGGGTTCGATTCCCACCCAGGACAAATGTTTGTGTGATGAGCACGATCCTTTGTTCTGTGTCTGGGTATAATTTATCTATACTTAATATGTACATATTTAGAAATATATAAGTATGTTTATCAGCTGTTTAGTACCTATAACACAAGCTCTCAAGCTTAACTTGGGACTAAATGACGTTGTGAGAAAAATTTGTGGAATATTTATATATTTATATTTATTATTAAATGACAGCTGGGACCAACGGCTTAACGTGCTTTCCGAGGCACGGAGGATTCTTGATATGTAATGAATGGTCACCCATCCCCGGACCAACCTCGTCAAGCGTAGCTTAACCTTTGATTGACCCATGTGGCTGTTATTACTTAGGAGCAAGCTTCTCTGTAAAATACACCCTGTGGAAATGTAGGGTAAACATCCGGTTAGACTAAGCCGACCCCAACTTAGTTGGGAAAAACCAGCTAAGTGCGAATGGGGCCCACACGAAAAAACACACACACACACCACAGAAAGTTTAAAAAAAAAACACGTTTATTGTACGTCTACTCATAATGGGCTATTTGAGAAAATTTAAGTTTTTAGTCCCTCATCTAGATTACAAGAAAATATTATAAGTAAGTATGGAGTTTCTTGCCCATTCTTCTCCATCCAAAACTACCTTTTGGAAGGGGCAACTAGAATCATTAAATTTTATTTAACTTGTAAGTTTAACGTTCAAAAGTGCCTTTTAAATGGCCTAATTGAAATAAATTATTTGACTTTGACTTTGACTTTTATTCGACACGTATTTTTTTTCTTTTTTCACATACTTAATCAAAAATAACAGGGATACATCGAGTTAAAATGTCGCATGGCGTCACTAGCCAGTACAGTTTATGCTAGCTACTGACGTTACAAGCCCCCAAGCAGTTTTCCATCAATTTGAAAAAGAAAAAAATATGTGTCGAATATTTTCTTGTCTATCTAGGGACTAAAAACTAAAATATTGTCAAAGCCCATTTTACTTTAATTATTAGCTTTGTTTGTTATAGTATTATAAGAAACATACTCTACATACTGTATACAATCATCAACATTTAATAAAATAATAAAAAAAGTCTGTCTGTATTCAACCTTGGCAGTACAATCTAATAGTATTGTTATAATTTCAGTAACAGGTGTAATCACTGATGAATTTAGTTAATTAGTTTTAGGTTAAACACCTCGTGTGTAAGTGTTGTTGATGGTCGAACATTTTCATTTAGTATAATATTATGGTGTTTGTTATGATAATGATAGTAATAATGTTGTGTTTAGCATATATATTATTAGTATTTATTGTACAGGTTGATTTATAAATCACCAAAATCTTTTCAAGGGGTGCACTTGTACAGGCGACGTTTTCCCAATTGAACACGAACCTTATTTAGTTTGTAATAAAGTTAAAAACAATCAAATACTAATTGTTATTGTAGGTATAAGTTGATTTGTAAATCACTAAAATCTTTTTAGGGAGTGAACTTGTACAGACACCTTTTACCCAATTGAATATGAATCTTATTTTATTTGTTAAAAAAGTTAAAAACAATCAAATACTAATTGTTATTGTAGGTATAAGTTGATTTGTAAATCACTAAAATCTTTTCAGGGGGTGAACTTGTACAGACATCTTTTACCCAATTCATGAATCTTATTTTATTTGTTAAAAAAGTTAAAAACAATCAAATACTAATTGTTATTGTAGGTATAAGTTGATTTTTAAATCACTAAAATCTTTTCAGGGAGTTAACAGTTACAGGCACCGTTTTCCCAAATGAACATCGATTCAGTAAGTCACCCGTGATAACTTAAGGGTGGTGAACTGTCAATGCCTTGCATTAGTATGGAATGAGAGCATAATAAAATTCGCCTTCACTTCACGTTATTATCACAGAATATCAATGCTGTATACTCGTAATGTTAAACGCAAAACAGAAAGGTCTGACATCACGTTCTAAAGGGCTAAAGGGCTATTGTAATAAGCCCTTTAGAACTATTAACTATTCAACTAGTTGGGAAGCAACCTAGCAGTCGGAACCTCCGATTTACTCTAAATCGGATCCAATCTGTTCTAACTGCGATTACATCTACCGATTTTCTAGTTAGGTTTCCTACAAATTAAATAGTGTAATAAGCCCTTAAGAAACGTCAGTTGTAGACTTGTAGTTCGTTTATGATGGCAACGATGACGTTGCATTCTACTAATTATTATTAATACATACCTGTCACCGCGGAACTGCTTGCCTAACTCTGCTACCAGTCGTCTCACTTCTTCTTCGCTGAAGTCCGTATAACCTATGTGTACATTTTGTCTGCAATACAAACATAAACACATGTTACAATAATGTTTAACAATTCTAATAAAAACAGGTGTTTACAAGAAAGATTTGCGTGGTAACGGGGACACCCTTGAATGACATACATTTACCTTATTGGTGAGGTTCTTTAGAAAGGTCAGGTGCGTAGTACTCGCAACCGGCGTGCGTGTGTAACCAGAGTGCCTAGTACGAGTTTGTTTTACGTTAACGCGATCGACACGTTCATGACGTTCGGAGCTCCGATTGGCCCGCTCCAATCTTTTAACCAATCAGAGAGCCAAACACGGTGAACGTTTCGATCGCGTTAGCGTAAAAACAACTCACATTTAGGGCACTGAGTGCATAGTGCGAGTTTGTTTTACGTTAACGCGATCGACACGTTCATGACGTTCGGCGCTCCGATTGGCCCGCTCCAAGCTTATAACCAATCAGCGAGCCAAACGCGGTGAACGTTTCGATCGCGTTAGCGTAAAAACAACTCGCACTTAGGGCACTGATGTATGAACGTAAACAAAGCAAAATAAGTATGTAAGGATCGTAGTTTCTGGCTGACCAAAAAAATGGGAATCATACATAAACTCATGGGGGTGAGTTTATGTATGATTCCCATTTTTTTTCATACATTTTGCACAATAAGTCAGTTTTCTGGAGAACAAATAATCTTCATGATCAAAGAATGAACCAACAATACAAAGACATGTCATGGGCCAACCATCAACTTGGGCATTCTTAGTGCACTTATCTCTATCCTAGAGGGTGGCAGGTTAAAATTCCAAAAGCAGGAACATAATACAATGATCATGTCATCAAATAGGGTTAGTTGCCCGCTTCAGAACTGTCTAGCAGATAAATAAAAAAAAATCCATAACGTTTACACAACGCCATGCATCTAATCCCAAACTAAGCGGAGATTCTGTTATGGGTACTAGACAACTGATAAACATACTTATATATTTCTAAATACATACAGATTATAGATAAAATATAACACCCAGAAATTACAAATGATCGTGCTCATTACACAAACATTTGTCTTGGATGAAAATTGAAACCACGACCTTCAGGGTCACTAACCATTAGACCAACTTACAGGCCAGTCAAAAAGTCAAATATATCTACCTGAATCGAAACTGTTCCCCTAACTCCCGCTCGTCCCGCGGTGTGATTTCGAACACGCCCGTGAAGGCGTACGGATGTCCCCCGTAAGCCCACTCCGAGCCGTGCACCTGCACCCCACTGTGGAACACCCCGACACCTGCGCCCGCCGTGTACCTGGACAGAAACTCTTTACTCATGATTTGCCTAACCTTTTCCCAACTATGTTAGAGTTGGCTCTAGTCTAACCGAATGCAGCTGGAAACCCCCACAACTCAGTTACTGGGTCGCAAGACATTACAGGATCGAGCTCACGACCTGATTGTCACCACGACATGTGTTGACACGATCTTCTCATGACATTCTTTCCAGCAAAAACAATAGTGGTGAAGAGCAGGCGTTTTGTGAACGCAGATAGGGCAATGAACTTCGCTGTTGGTTTCTAAGATGAAAGTCAATTCTTAACCAAGAACAAGTTCAGTTTCAGTCTGCTCTTGAAACATGATGATGAATACTTTTCAATCAGAATGAGGATTCGGATTGCAATAGGCCATCGCCAAGTCATTTCTTTTAGCTTTATATGAAGCAGCTATGCACGAGTATGAATAGAAACAGATCTGAACCAGAAAGCTGATTTTGCTTGCATATTTCGCTGATGATGGCAAAGGCACTGATATGCCTTAGATTCCTTGTGTTACTTTCAGTTAGTGCGGAGTTGAATATTTATATTGAAGGAGAAAACGTGTTGCTCCTACCCCAAATATATTCGGATAAGTGTTGGAGGAGAAGGATCGTGTAACTTACCAGTTCGTCCAGTACATGTCGTACACGTTGAGCACGACAGCCGCCTGTCCCGGGCGCGGCGCGCGCTGCTCGCCCCGTCGCGACAACAGCGACATGCACGACGGGAACATAGCACAGATGCCGCACGACTGCGTAAGCGCAAGGAAACATAATGTAGAAGGATTTAAGACGACAATATTATATTAGGTTGAAATCCAACCTGCTGATACCTACATTGCGTAAGGGCGAAGCTGCTCAGCTCAATGCCTGTTTCGGTGCTTCTAGTTAACTAACGCATGGTGTTACCACAGTATAAATTATGTTTTTAGACTGTGGTGTTACGTTCCATACTACCTCACCATGTTCACGATACGCTAATCACAAAGGCTTAGCATCAAGCTGGGTAGCTCCAACCTGAAGCCTGCTCTACACGTCGTCGAGAGATTCATCAGAAAATGTCATTAGCGAAAGCGTCCACCGACGCACGTGCAGTTTTTCTCGTCAGTGGGTGTGGGAGGTATTTGTCGTTAGCTCTATGTCTTCAACCAATACGTTTCTAGTACGCGCTAAATGGTTTCAGCGTGAGCACCCAGCATAGTATGTTCACAAGTCTGACAGTCTGACGACGAATCACTACTATCGGAGTTACGAATGATGTTCACGTGTGATTCTTGTTTTCTTCAGTCTGAATCAACATTTTGGTCGTCTCGTGGTGATTCATCTGCTGATGTATCTATCTACGTACGTACGTATAGAGGAGGCTTAAGACACTTACAACTGTAGTATTCATTTTGATCATCAGAAACAAAGTGATACAATCGGAATTCGACATTGTCTCGATAATTCCAAAATGAAACAAACATGTTTTAAAGGTGAATGAGTATTGCAGCATCTAGGGCGAACCTTGGTATTTCTTGCGATAAGAAATGGATGACATAGACAATATTAAGCTGTCAAGAAGACAGAGGCAATGAATATTCTTCGACTGTCAAAATAAAAAATATTGCGGTTGTTTATTTGCAGTTTGACTGCCAGTTAACACGCACGCACGACTTAACTCTTTGGCTTAAATAGCTAGAAGAACGTAGATTTTGTTAATTTCCTAAACTGCTTGCAGATGATTCTGCATGCAACAGCAACCACTTAAACATTTGAACTGAGTGAGGTGATTTTGAGTGCATTTTTTTCATTTTAAAGTAATCCTTCCTAATGATACTCGTCGTTATAGTATAAGGGTAGGTTATCATAGTAATTCATTAAACTTATGATATTGGTTTTTCAATTTCTTACGTAGACGTCCATACAAAGTTATCACAACACAAAAAAGAGAAACGTCAAATCGTACGTCTAAGATTGTCCTGAACATAGTTAATAGTATTTTAACTAACTTATGAAGTATATATACAAGTCCTTATTGTCCTTAGACTATATACCTCATTATTCAAGTTATTGTCCTTACATTTTCTTTAAATGTAACAAAGGAAGGGTTGTGTTCTACCACAAGCAAACTCCTTGCTTAAAATTACACCTATTCAAGTGTGCTGTATAATTTTTTTTTATGATAAATTTATTTTAATACCTTTTTGGAAGTACATGTTCTTACAAATAAACGTTTTTTTTTCTTTCCTTCTTGACCCGAAGTAACACTAACTAGTACCGATAAGATTCGTTACGGTCGTCAAGCGTAGTTTACTTGGCATTTACACTGTTGGTAAATACTGTATTTTTATTTGCATTTGTGAATATTACTTAGATATATAAAAATTTTATTGCCTCGCTGGTCTAGAGGTCAGGCAAAGTTTTATTGGATTTGTTCCATTTAGAACGTCTTAGTGGCTGCCTGGAGTCTGGGAATGTGCTAAGTGGAAGGCTCTCCCCTCTTACATGAGACTTTAACATAACTGGCGATAGTGGGTATACTATCGGTACACCTCTACCTTACCCTTCGGGGATATAAGCGCGTTGTTGTATGTTAAAATTTAGAGCGGGATCATGATATTTTTTCTTAGTATTTTTCTTTGATCGTGACTAAGCAACTTATTACAAATTCAAATAACCACAATTCCAATTAAATTAATTAAAATTAATAAATTAATTCTGAAAATCATATTTTTCTTAACAATGAGTCACATAAAGTTACTTACAAATGGTAGACGAAATTATCTATATAAATACACGTTGAACTTTACGACTCAGCTGATAACAGGACGATTAGCCGTTGCCCGTACGATTGCAGTACTTAGTCTGATAGAAAACAGGGTACAGGCGCCAGCGCATCAAGCTACCCCAAACTGCCAAATATTCCCAATTGAACATGAACCTAATTCTATTTGTAATAAAGAGTAAAAAGCTATTACAGTTACTGTGTAGACTCTCATTTCATTGACACGCCACAGCTTGCTTCGGCATTTGCGCTTACTAACATACCCTGCTGTCTCACGCCTCCAATGTGCGCCGGGTCTAAGACTTTCCCAAATTCAAATTCAACCAGTTTTCCACTTTTCCTCACATGATTTCCATTCCTTCCAATCACATGTTTATACACAACTGATTCCCACTACACTACTTCCCGGTCATCGTTTGCGCTACTTTTAAGCCACGGACACAAAGTCAGCGAGCAAGGAGGCGCCAGCGTAGCGGGGGGAGGAACGGTGGCGGAGCTGTTTTAATGCATAGATTTAACTAGCAATTTATAAGGAACTACCCTCGAAAGTGGCAAGTTGCATATAAGTAATAACGAGCGTGAGCCGAGCGGGAAGAGCAGTTCGAGCGTTACGCGCCAGTCGATTACTGACCGCTCCGCTAGCGCCCTGTTGCCCGCTGGCTTCGTGTCCGTAACCTTAGTTTTTCATTATCTTTAAATAAAACACTATTTACTTATGTACGAGAGCGTATACATATATATAAATTCCGATCTATATCTGAGTCGCTGACTACGATTATGGAAATAAATCAGTAATAGGAAAAGGCCTGTATTTATTTATGTGCCAATATCTAAATTTATTCATACAGGTATTGTTGCTTTACCAGTTTACGTTACTGCTAGGACACGTGTAAGCCAGGGTCTATAAATAATTTGTGCTAATACCATAGACAACGCGCAAAAAGAACGGTTAAAAAGGTAATATTCGAAAATCCACATGGTATAAAGTGTGTCTGTCTGTATAGAACCCGTATAAAATCAGAAACATAGAAGCAAAAGACCCAATGTCCAAAAACAGACAGACTCCAATTCTTACATGAGCTTAAGTGATCTCGTAAGCACATCGCTCTACAGGGATTAAGTCCGTCTTTGGCGAGTCACGAGATTTTGATTAATCCGATTACTAGGTTAAGCAACGTGTAAATAAGTGATGTGTTTTCTCAACTGGCCCCGATTAGGATTATGCTCGTTCATCGTGTTCAATTCTTAATCTAATTGCAGGTGCGATGGAAGTACAGTATCACCCAGGATTCACGACATAGGCACTGTATTTTAAGAGATAACGAGTTTTGTTTTTGCGAGGTAGACGTGCCCTAAAGCTCCGCTCGTATAATATATGTAGATAAGTACTACACAATTCGGTCATTACTTGGCTTACATTTCGGTGTTTACCATTCATCACTAATAAAGAAAAATCGATGGTGTTTACCATAGATTTACTAACGTGGATGTATTTTTTAGTACATTTTCATTAAAGGCCGATACTCTTCTATAGGTACCTATACAATATTATTTCTAGTGTAAGTATACAAAACCCGAAAAATTGATGATGTAGAACTCTAAATATATCTTTGAGCTACTAGCACTTCCACCTTAATGAATACTACAATATTATGTAGGTGTGCGTGTCAAACGAGCTGTGGACCCGTAAAACCTAGAATTGGTGCCCTACAACATCGATATTAATTGGTCAAATCCAATAGCGCGCGCATTTCCGATTTTCTGAAACACGGAAACTAAACACAAAAAATATCCAGTAACCGAGAGGGATGATACACCAATAAATAGGCAAATGAATCTGGGCCCATAAATTACTGTAGTTATGTGCGGTTTACAAGTGAGAATATTGAGTGCACGGTATATTTCCTGTTAGTGATGTGCTGAGTCGCTGACCCAAAACAGCGTAATATTAAATCTGCATCCCAACGAAATTTTACGGTCTCCCAGTCGTTAACCCACATTTTACTAATATTGAGATACGTGGGAGTAAACGATTGATGTTAACTCAAAGAAATGTCTTTGAATTTGATCTGTAATTTAAAACCTTCTACGCGGAAGTCATTAAGAGCGGGCATAAACTAGAAAACCAATTTAAGAAATAACTAATTCTAATTCGAAATTGGGCTTAGGTACTGGGTGTTTGATCAAAGTTACAAGATATGATAGTTTTTGGCGATTATTTAACGACATCAATATTTATGTTAGCAAATTAAATGTTTTACTAATAGATCACCACCATCGTCACCTTCCGTACGCAAAATATAAATAAATAAATAAATATTCCACAACTTTCACCCAACGCCATCTAGTCCCAAGCTAAGCAGAGCTTGTGTTATGGGTACTAAACAGCTGACAAACATACTTAAATATTTCTAAATACCTACATATTATACAATTACATCCAGACACAGTACAAATGATCGTGCTCATCACACTTGACAAACATTTGTCCTTGGTGGGAATCGAACTCACGACCACCGGCATAGCAGCACAGTATAAATAATAATACAGTATGACGACGCTTTTCATTTCTGGAAAAATGCCGACAACGTCTACACGCGTTAGCCTTGCATAAGGGCGAGACTCCACCAAAGCAGAGACGAGAAGAGATGTGTTTTACAACCAATCAGCTTGCGTCATTTTGACAGCTCAGTTCTTAGCTTCAGCGCAATACAATATCCTATTGGTTAATTACAAGACATCTCCTCTCGTCTCCGCTTTGGTGGAGTCTTGCCCTAATACCTCCCGAACTACGAACATCGTTTTGTTAGCAGTTCGGGAGCGGTTTTCCCGCGTCTCGCCCCTCACACTCCGCACGATTGCCCTGTCTAGACGGCTTCGTCGGACGACTGTAGGTTTTAAGACTGTGATAGCAGTCAGGGGCCCTAACTACTAGACCAACAGGCCAGTCAAATATGCGATGAGACTTGGAGTTGCGGTTTCCAACACGCGTAGCATGACCACCGAACAAACGGATTTTGTCTACAGAAGCATCGACAAAATGACATTTTGTAGAAATATTTCTTTTGTTTTGAGCACGACAATGTCAAGAGTCAAGAATGAAGAACGACTGTCAAAGATCTACAACTGACATCCGGGACCAACGGATTAACGTGCTTTCAGAGGCATACATTACATACTAAGATAATAATAATAATATTATATTCATCAAAATTTACAGATGCTTACAGCAACAAATAGTAGGTTGAGAGTTGTTATTAAGGTAAGTATGTTGTAAAATCTGTACAAAATTTTTAAACCCTGGCTTTCAAACTAGGTTATAATCTGTATTTTGAGAAACAGTGTCGTCCTACCGCTGCAATAATTCATGTGTTCTGCTTTAGTTGTGAAGTGTGCATATGACTGTGTGTGAGGGTGTGTGTGGTGTTCGTGGTGTGGGTGTAGTGGAAGGGAGTATTGTGTGGGATAGTGCGCATGTATAGTAGGTGTGGTGTGCGAGGGGTGCGTGCGCGAATGTTTGAGTGAGTGAATGTTATTGGAATCGGGGCACGTGAGAAAAATTAGGTGATGTACGTAATCAGAGACTCCGTGTAGGCATAGTCCTTTTCTAGTAGCCATTCCGTGTTGTTTTAACCGCGTGTGCGTTTAGTTTTAAAATCTGTAACTCTTTGCAGTTACAGTATAGCTCAGATGTTGGGAATCTATAGGGTTTCCTAGTCATTACTTTGCCTCTCATCTAACATCTTGGTATGTAATAAATGGACACCCATCTACGGATTGACCTCAACAAGCCCTTGCGGCCGTTATCATTTAGCCACAAGCGTGGTCGTAGGTATCTACTGGCACAATATATAAAACAACAGATACATACAGAAAAATATTTCAATATAATACAAAACTGCGTCAAACTCATTACAATTTCAATTTAGTTTGAACACTTTAGATTAGGGCGGGGTTGACAGACAGACAGCGGATCGTCAAAGATAAGATATTCGCAGTGTAAACTGTCACTATCCGATAAAAGATTATGATGGATTTATTGCTGAACGCAATTGATATGCGGTAATTAGTTTACCTGATAGTAGGCGGAAAAAGGATTTTTTTTTACTTTTAATGTTAGGTAGATTCTTTATTTTAGTCAAAAGACAGAATCTCAGTAGGTGCGCGTCCAGTGATACAACCCTAATTGAGATCTAGAGGATAATGTTTGGAACACAAAAAAAAACTAGTCTTCACCATGCGAATTCCCTGGGTGGACTTATTTACTTCTGGGTGTAATTTTATCTATAACTAGCAGATGTCCCGCGGTTTCACCCGCGTAGGTCCCGTTCCCGTGAGAAGACAGGGATAAAAAGAACCCTATGTGTTATCCAGGGTGTCAAACAACAAATTTTATTAAAATCCATTCACATTGGTACTTGCCCGGGTTTGAACCATAATCTCGAGCATGAGTCCATTGAACTCAAAACATTTAAAAGTTTTAAAGAAGTAGTAGACATTACAAAGGGGGTTCAAGCATTAGACCTAGTATGACGCTGAATTCATGTGTGTGAATTACAAGAAAAAAAAATACAACAGCAGTTTTCGAGGACTCTGTAACAGTACGTCAAAGACGGCTCGTCAAAGGCAATGTCGAGGCCGCCACTCGCCACAAAGGCTGAACACGTCGCTAACTACCAGCGGAACTGACGCTAAGCTGAAGTGTTTAGGCGATTTAACTTTTTAGGGATCCGTAGCCAAATAGCAGTCTCATTTTTGAAGTAAAACCTCTTTACGCACGCTTGACTTGGGTTGCTCCCCAAGTCAAGCGTGCGTAAATGCTGGTGAATGACGAGAGGGTTACGAAAATTGTGATCGGTCGAGGCGAACGGAAGGCCTATTGACTGAGGGCTAAAAAACTAAATTCAGTGCACATAAGCATGATGTGATCTTTGGATCTAATTAATAGTAATGTTAAAATTGTAGTAGGTACTTAATAACATTTTACTTTTATGGTTTCTTTGATTATTGGTAGATATTAAAAGAATAACTATAACTAAAACATAAACTTATTTTTGCAGATAATCAGCCCATACTACTGTACATGAATTGAGATGTTAATCCCGCCCGACTACGGAACCTTTTACTGTGCATGGTCCGACACAGAAATGGCCAATTTTTTACCCTTTCTTTTTGAGAAAAGAAAAGTATGGTATGTGAAATAGGTACTTACTTCCTTTCAAGCTACCAACACAGCACAATACCGAATGGGAGTGAAAATCGTTTCTTAGACCCGGACTCCACCAAAGCAGAAACGAGAGGAGAGGATTCTATGGCTGCGGTTCCATTGAAGCGGAGTTCGGTGGAGCGGAGCGGAGACGTGCAGAAATCGACCAATCACACTGGTTGAATTCCTCATAGCATCACTCGTCTCGCCTGCGATAGGACAATTTCGGCATGTCTCCGCTCCGCTCCGCCCAACACCGCTTCAATGGAACGGCAGCCTATTGGTTAAACTCCGCTCGTCTCGTCTCCGCTTTGGTGAAACACCGGGCCGTGGGCAGTTGATTTTCTGAACTTGGTTACAAAAATTAAATTAGCCCTAAGCTATGAAATTGACGTAAAGGCTTAACGAATAGTTCTTCGTCTCTATATTACCAAGAGGAAAGATTTGATTGTTTGTTAGTTTGCATTGAATATGATAGGCACCGAAACTACTGGATCGATTTGGAAAATTCTTTCAATGTTGGGCAGCTAAATTATCCCCGGGTGCGTTTTATCCCTGTATTTTCACGGAAACGGAAACTCGGGGGTGAAATCGCCTGACTTCTGCTATGTTTCATAAATCAAGGTTGGTTTTTTTTCCAAGGAACTTCATATCACCACTAGATAGTGCATCGCTCGAGCAGTGGTGGCCCAGTGGTGTCGGCCCCGACTTAACAGTAAGTCGTGGGTTCGAATCCATGCAGGCGTGTTACTTTGACGTGGAGTTGCGGATACCAGCCCGGTAT
Source organism: Euplexia lucipara (assembly GCA_921972225.1). Classification (NCBI taxonomy): domain Eukaryota; kingdom Metazoa; phylum Arthropoda; class Insecta; order Lepidoptera; family Noctuidae; genus Euplexia; species Euplexia lucipara. The sequence goes on along the minus strand of OV179168.1, from coordinate 9,708,868 downwards.
CTTTATCTTTTGTGCATCGCTCCACTGAAGACACTTCAACTTAATTGCATCGCTGCTTCTCTAAGACGCTCAAGATCGTTGGCACTTATATTTGACTTAAGACAGACTTGAGGTACACACGGCCACACATCAAGCTATTCATTTCCAGTTTACGCTGACCTCGCATTATGTGGAAATCCTATACAATGCGAGATCTGTTTCTACTGGAAAACTAAAGCTTGATGTGTAGTCGTGTGTTACTACATAGGTGTGGTAAACTACAGGACCCCTTTGAATAGGACCACCCTCTTCAAAGGGGTCCTCTTCAACCCAGGCCAATGCCAGGAGTCGCTAGTGAATGTTCAAGAAAAAAAGAATTATTGTTTATTGCCTACTTCGCAGTAATAATCATGTATTCACGCGATCTAACAAACATTACCTCAACATGCTAAGTATCTAATTAAACTTTTTGCACCATTACAGTCGTAAATGGAGTGAATTGCTTTGGTTCGTTTACTTAGCTATTCACAAGCTACTTACATGAGCTAAAACAAAACAAACTCCCTACAATAACAGACTTTATTTTAGGCTAGCAATTATTTGCGACGATGTCCGCGCGGAAGTCCAAAAATATAGTACCTATCCTAAATTACTCCATAAAACATCAGCTATCTGCCAGTGAAATATCCTAAATCGGTCTGGCCGTTTCGAATTTTAGCCCAAACATAAAAACAGACATAAAAATAAAAAATAATGATTTTTGGTAAATTACCATGTGTATTTTCAAAATATACTTTAGGTACATCAAATTGTGCCCAAGACATCAGCACACAGCTGGAACTACTAGGACTCATCATCTGCCTAGCCAACTATGTCGGGGAGGGCTTCCAGTCTAACCAGATGTAGCTGAATAGCCATGTTTTAAATGGAGCGAAAATCAACACAGTGACTGGGTAAGTAACCCAACACACTGGAGTATTCCCGTTTGAGCACCTATTTTTTGAGCACCTATGCATTTAGCACCTATGCATTAACCTATGGGAAATGGGAATACCATTTCCCATAGGTTAATGCATAGGTGCTCAATAAATAGGTGCTCAAACGGGAATACTCCAACACACTTTGGTTAAACTGGTTGTCAGCCTTTCGGGCTTCTGACTATGCATAACGATTGTCAATGTTCTACAAAAGTCATCTGGGACCACAACGGCTTAACGTGCTTTCTGAGACACGAAGCGGTCTTGATAGGCCTGGGTCATGCTGATGCATGGCCACCCGTTCACGGACTCGTAACTACATATAAGTAAAATTTTGCACAGCGCGTCCGTTTCTGATGTAGATGAACACCTTGGAGATTTTTGTTTTTTTTTTAACCTTTAAGAGCGAGGATTTTGTTTCTATTAAAAGGTATATACTTCAGATTAATGAACTTGAAACTTGGCCAGAATACTTATCTAAATTAACTACCTTTTAAAGGGGTGGTAAGGGTGTCGCTGTAGGGGTTAATACGGAATCCACGCGAACGAAGTAGCGGGCGAAATGCTAGTTAATGTTTAAATGCTATCGACATGGCAGTTTTATGTACTAACTGTTTTATAGCCAGGCTTATCGAATACTTTCTTTTGTTTCCACTAATGTAAACAGTACATAAAGTGTATAAATATTTGCCTTATCCTAACCGTTTCTTGAGTGTTTTTCTTATAATTATACTAGCCTTTTTCTATTGATCAAATTACAAGTTAACGTTCATCTCCTATTAAACACCCTCAGTAGACGTTCCTAATCACTTTCATTATTTAAAGATTTCTTGAGCAAAACGTTGATTCTTCTAAACCCAGAGGTATGGGCTGTACAGTGTACATTTGTCATCAGTAAATTCAAGATTATTTTTAAGAAGGAAAAGACAATACAGCAGAGCTCTCGGCGGACGGATCTGCGCATTCGGCCCTGCAGCTGTCAACATCGGACTGATTTACGTTTGGACCACGGCATAAAGTATATTGGTTGTTCCGTATCCATATGAGAGAAGCAGAAGACTAACCATAAGAAATTGACACTGAGAACGTTAAAATTAGACTTCTCCAACCTCCAAAAGGTATGGAAACTGGGGATTCAAATATGGGAAAATAATGTTCTGTGACTAGACGGTATTTGACCACAGCAAAGAAAGCAACCTGCTTGTCTAATAGTAATAAAGTTTGTATGTTAACGAGTTCGCAAGGAATTCGCACAGCTTAAATTCTCAAAATAAATCCAGCGATACATACATATCCGCATGACGGAGACATTCCCCACAAGGCAGGAAACAAACACATTTATAAATAAAGACTCCTTGTTTATCGTTCTAATTTCAAGCGGTCATTCGCGCCCAATTTAACGACAAAATCAAAATTGGAACAAGTAACAGCATTGACACGATGGATCGAGAGTTACTCGTACGTAACCACAGATGCACATGTGTCCCTACTCTGAGCCCGTCTGTTCATTAATTGGAGATCACGACCTCTGGGGACGTGCTCAGCCTATGACGAGCTATGTGGCATATGCTCGCAGCACAACATGCATAGATGTTACAGTTATTTCTACTGGCAAGTTTGTATTTTTAGGAAAGTTAAAAAAAAACAATTAAAATACGAACATTTTTGAACCCATAATCTAATCAAAATGTCGATAGAAAAGAAACACCGCTACACTGAAATAGAAATGATTGGTCAGTCACATGTCAGTAGGATGGCAGATGATTGCTTTGCTGAACAACATGCACTTACGGGTGATTAAAAAGTTTTTCTGTTTCTTTTATTTCTCTATGAGTAAAGAAAAGTTTGTCAAAAAAGAGAACCGCGTGGATAGGCCAAAAGAAGAAAACTATTTGCTTTACAAAGGACATTAATAGGAAACACGAAGCATCAATAAATAGGTAGCTTGTAACATTATCAAGACAAAATGATTCAATATTTCAAACTAATTTGGTAAGTAATTAGAAAACTTCGGATTCTAGGACAAGACCTTACAGAAAGCTTTGTTAGTATTTATTGGCTCATATTTAGGCCAAACACCACAACTACAATAACGAAACGTAATATATACCTACCTTTCTCCTGCTAACAAGTCGTTTTATTAGTAAGCCACGACTCCACGAGGTTAATATTTAGATAAACCTAGGTTTCTACTTTCTAGCTTCGTGACCTAGAACGTAACCTTTGCCTTTAAATAAACTTGAAAACGAAAAATCATAAATTACTTCAAAACTTGTTGGAGCGAAAATCTTGATTTTAATTGGAAGATATTATACTGGTTAGAGGCGTCGTTAAGCTAAAGAGAGACTTGGACAGTTAGCGCAGCCGAATTAGAATTTGACACGGAAAAAAAAATGTAGCAATTTTTGGGGGGTCACTGATTTTCTACCGCCATCCGCCATCTTGAATTTGAGTGACTTTTTGTTTATGATTAACTCGTTAATTTAAATTTTATACGAAAAAAATATTATTAAGTAATCTTACTTAAAACTTTTCCCTTTTTATCTCAATCGACTAAGGCTAAGGCAGGATGTGATTAACTTTGAGTGTAGTTGCTTTCGGAGGCTATTGAATAACTCTGAATGAACGCCTACTCGTACTCGTATAGCCGTACTCGTATAGCCACACTCGTTAAGTCCTTACAAAATGCAAAAACAACGACACGATCACAAAATAACAGTAAATTGGATAGCCACTTGTGACAGCAGTAAGCTTGTTTAGTCTGCAAGCAGTCTAAAACTATCTCCAAGTAAAAGTGTTTTAAGAATACATAAACGGTTGAGTAATAAAATTAGCGCTTATTATATTTTTTCTAATTCCTTTTATTTACTGTTCTTTATCGTGCTTGTTGGTGATCCAAAGATTACTGCAACTTATTCCGTTACACGAGAAAACCTGTAATTGGCTTTGTATTGTAATTAGTTGATCACCATCTGTTACAACTGTTGGCAATGTTGGTACCTATAAATAAATAAATTCAATACTACCTTTATAGATCATTTTCGTTTACTTATAACTTTAATAAACATTCATTAGCTTTAAACACGAAAATCCATTACACCCTAGGCAGATGTATTCAAATTACAAACTAACTTCTATAAACTTTGGAAAATTTCGGGTTGAGCCTTTATTGTTAACATCTTCGGTGTTGTTAAAATTCAAAATGAACTCTCTCTAATTATAAAATTAAATAGCTAGACTAAGATTTCACTTAAAAGGAGGTTACACTAATGATCGTGTTTAAACAAAAATGATCGTGAAATTTCCAAAAAGATATTTTCTGCAGACGAAATGTATTTATTGTATGTAAAAGTTTTATGAGCATCTCTTTTTACACATCACCGGCCTAAAGCAAAAATTTGAGTAAGCTCTCTTATTCGATACATCACAAAGTCTGAACCGCCTTAGCTTGCCTATTAGGTAGGACCTGGAATTTATTGTTAAACATCTGTCTTTAAACCTTTGCCCCCTATAGTTATTTTGATTTGATTTGATTTAAAATAACGATGAAAGCGAGCTGTCATTAGTAGCCTTCACACACACCCAACATAAAAGTTCCCTTGACTGTTTTTCAAACTGGACACTTCAATACAAGTTCATAAAACCAGCTCTATCAGTTTTCCGCATTTGTCGTTCAGGCACCAACGTCATCAATACAAACAAAGCGTTAATCATGATATCCTTTTGTAGGTTAAACCGTCACTATCTCTCCGATAGCATACTCTCCGCAGAGAAACAATTGGAACGCTCGCTATCGATAGCCACACAATTAAAGTTGTGATATACTTGAAACGGTGCGAGCAAATGCCGATAACAATGCTATACGTATCACAAATGTAGCGGCTGTGATTATAGGACGGTTTAGCTTTACCTATTTCCCGATATCGACTAACCTTAAAACCTTAAAACATTTGTAGCTTAATGTTCATTAAGTATCTCCATATGAAGCTGGAGATATGTACTTACAAATCCATAATTTAGAGGACGTTGCTGTAAAGATAAATAAAGCTAAGCATTGATGAAGAACAAAGAGCTTACTTGTTAGTTGTTATGGTTTACAATACAGAATATTCTATTCCAAAGGATTATCACCAAACAAGGAAAGCTTTCTCTACTCTTTGGCATATTGGTTTCTATTATACGAGTAGTTGTAAGGTTTTTGTCTACAGACGAAGAATCAGATTTTACGTATATCGAGATTTATCTGAAGTTGCAACCAGTACGACTACAGGTCCAACTGCAGTCAACTTTTGTTACCACTTAGGGTAACAGAAACGGAATCAACTTGGACCACAACAACCCAAACGCTCCTCGTAACACAACTCTGAGTTCCAATTCTGTGGACGAAGATATCTGCAGTGCATGCATATATGGCGTGCTTACTTGCCATACCTTAAGGAGCAAATAAACTGTACCGTTTCCTACAGTTGTCTCCTAACTTGCACTCAGAGATAAGAAGCTTGCTTTGTCTGTATTAGGGTCAAGTTATTGCAAGACATACAGCTTTCAGGATCTTGGGTTCAGTGTCGTACGGTAACCCCAATAGATTGGGCAAACTAGTGCCGATTTTCAGAAAAAGTATTGATTAAACAGGTTGTCAAAATTGGAGAGTTGTTGTGGAGGTACATTCAATTGAAATAAGATCTCTCTTAAGGAAGTTTACTTTGCCAAAGAAACAAGGAGAGGAGAATTACAGTAACCTTCAAAACACCTATTTCATAACCCTTTTGAAGTTCCAACTGTTTAGAAGTTTACTTCGTAACAAGATTAGAAGTCTTCACGACCTTGTTCAGAAACTGCGAGCCGTTCAAGTACCAAATCCTTTGTCTTCACATCGATCAGAAACTACATAAATAATTAATGTGAGAAACAACATGTGTAAGGCTTAGAAAGCGAGTGGTAACTAATGATTCGTTCTTGACCTTTGGACGAGCTCCGAACGTTCGAAGTTACCAGAGGTACAGCGTAGTAACGCGATATTTACAAGTTTACTATTGTTGAGAGAAACAAAAGTAACCGAAGACTTGCTTAAACGGCCTATTAACATACTGGTTTGGCAGATTTACGCGGTAAAGCCTGTTCGTACAATGACAATGGCAATGTTTTTCAAGATGTTTTTTTATAATAGCTTTTGTAATTGGTTTACGTAAACACGAATGAAAAATTGTTGGTAGAATAATAATGACAGATCACTTAACACTGCCTACTTAACAGTTCATAGTCGAGGTGTTGACATTTACTTTGACATAACTTTAGACATTGTTTATTTTTAATTATTAGGAGACAAGGACTTAAACCGACGAGGACGAAAAGCGTGAATGGTGGGCGCAGACTACAAAATTAAAAATATAATATCAAGTATATAGTACAGTAAAAAAAAACAATAAGTAGATAAAACATAGTGCGAAAATCTAGACTTTCAATCAAAAATCGGAAAACCACGCTGATTACTCGGTTACTGATGAGATAATTATGCAGTCGCTGCATGTTAAATTCTGGAATTCGGTTGCATCCGGTCAGATTGGAAACCGACCCCAATATGGTTAGGAAAGGGCTGATTGTGCGTGTTATAAAATGGGTGCTCTTTTATTTTTTATGGTTCTATGAAACAGATACGCCGTTAAAGCATGTTATAAATACATCAAGTGGTTGAGATTTCCTATAACCCTTGATGAATCATTTCTTTTCAAGAATTATGTTGTATTTTGATGAAGAGTCATCATTACAGGGAAACACATTACCTATTATTTATTGTGATTTATAATACGAGAGCCGTGTTCGACCGTAAAGTGTTTACGGGATGTAAAGTATTTGAAACCGTAATGCGTAATGGTTATATGGGAAGTTACTGTACCCGTAAATTCGGGAAAACGGACTGGTATATATTTTTTTTACTTGATAAGCTTCCTGTTGCCATTATCGCACCTGATTGAAAGTTACGACGCGGTCACAGTAAGTGCTTACCCAGACGTGTATTTACACACTTACTCTTGAGAAATCAAACTTAATGCGGTTGTTGAAATTGGGGATTGACTAGTAAGCAGTGGCTGTATCGATTCGATTATTAGTAACGTTGGTTGGAAAGCTGAGATGGCAACGGCTGCTCTGCTGTGTTAGTGGTCACTATTAGATCGATTGCTAAGCAGAAACAGCAGGTTTCAAAGCAGAGGTCGTTTAGATGTTCCTTTATAGGCCTACCTACCTACATACTACCTCTTTGACGTCAGTAACCTATCCCAACGCACTACGATCTATGTGAAGTCATAAATTTCGCTTCTGTCGGTTTTTATCATAAATGCCCTTTAGGGATTAAGGCAGCAAGATACATACGATCATATTTTTTTCTAAACATGAAGATCAAGACGACATTCGCTGAACCCAATCTTTGAAAGACCTGCAAATTCTTGTCAGTTACATCGCAATTCGCATCCTATTATGCGAGATACAATGAGGAACTCAATTAACAATAACGCTAACTAATATGACAGAAGTGAGGTTTTGTTTGAAAACAAGAAACCTTAATGTCGCATGAATGCACGCTAGAATATATTAAAAGCCGCAAGGACGGATGCTAGCCACGATACATAACTTCGTTTACTTTTGCCGTAGACACTGGTGTTGCTCTTGAATGTTAATGTGTCGCTGTAAAGGCGGTTTCTTGGGACACCGTGGTGTATTGAATTACAAAAGTTTGAACTCAATTTGTTTATTGACTTGAAGAATTTCGCTAGGAAGAATCAGCTTTAGCCGTATCGGTATTTTACGACAAGGAAGAAATTTGGGTCGTTTTTGGGAGCGATGACAAATGCCAGCACGTAAAACAAAAGTTGCGAAGATGCGCTTGCGACGCCTGTAGTTTATTCTAATAAAAAAGGGTTTGATTTTTTTCTTCATTTTGATGCAAATTCAGTGTTATGTAGAACCAGCTTTATACAAAAGCCGAGCGAAAATATTCATACTGTTATTCCAGTTTTCGCGTGACCGCTTGCGTCTAAATAATTAAGAAAAGTCGTGTGTTTTATCCGTTTATTTATACGCTAAATACGAAGTGTGATTTCCCTTTGTTTCAGTGAACGGTCGACATTATTAATTACCGAGTACTTTACATGCGTGCATTTTTTAATGAGCTTATTTTAAGTTACCTTTTTCGGTGTCATGGTAATGTTGATTTTTTTCTTCATTATTTCACAGATCAGATGTCTTTTTAACTATGTATCACTGAATATCATTATTTGTATCACTTTATAACTCACAACACATACATAAACACTACCGCAACCTTTCAAGGCATCACAGAGACTGCCTTTGCTTGTTGTCTTTGCTTTAAAAAAGAACTGTGTGCTGTGCTCTCAAAAGGCGGGAAATCCTGACCAGCTTATCGAGATCCCCGCCATACTAGACCCATTGACTTTTTTATTATTTACCAGAGACAAAAATACGATGGTCGCATCGATATTATCAGTTCTTTTTTAAATCCGCAATAAACTTTTAATCTTGGTGAGGCTTGCTATCAGTAGCTGTTAATGACCAAGTGATTTTTCTTTGTTTACTTTCTACGATAGTGAGCTTAATTGAAGGAGAGATCAAATAGTATGACCGTATTTCCCATGCGTATGTCGCAATTCCGCGACCGATCAAAAACGCTACGATAACAATTTGAGTTTCCTTCCTTACGAAAAAGGTCTGTGGGTGGGTTAAATTCGGGCCCGGCGGGATCCCAAGGGTTGCCAAATCAGAAACTTGAGTCTAACCTTATTTATCATTTCGGGACCGAAATATCTCGAATTGACCCGACAGTGTTCACTACCAATGTGACTTTTTTTTCGGATGTAGCTGTACATACATTCCTATTAATACCACCGGAAGCGACCCTTTTTTTAATGGTGCTACTGCGTGATTTATACTGATACCCCGATTAAAATTTGTTAAACCTTTGTCTAAAAATAAATCCCTACAAGCTATAAATTACTTGTTTATCAGATAAACAGTAAAACACATTAGCGCAGCATTTTGCTACAAACAGCAATAATATATGGTTTGTTTATATTGAGTAGTTTCACACTCGATTGATATGGTGATATCGTTTAGGTAGCTGCCTTCGCATGAGGTACTAAATTCGGAAGGACGATGGACTTTCAATTTGGAAGACCACGCCACACCACACTGCGCTCCAAAACACAAATAGTCGACATTGCACGAAAGGCTACCCAACTAAAATGGGACTAAGCAGGACATGTCTGGCGCGTGCCGAACGAGCTATGGGCTCGTAAAACCCAGAATAGGTGCTCTTCACTGACAAGGGGCCGCGGCAGACCACGAAGAAGGTGGCGGGATAACCTGTGCCTTCCTTGAAAATTGGAGAGAAGTGGCGCAGGATCGCGACAGACGGAAGGAATGTAGGGAGGCCTTTGCCCAGCAGTGGGACAGTTCAGTTCATTTGGAAGAAGGACTTACGCCAGCTAAGCGTCGCAGTGTGTAACACGCCTTACCTCACAAGGCTTTATTTTCGCGATCATAGTAGTTTGTCGCATGCACTTTGTAACGACTATGAGCTCATTGCCTTGTACGGTATATTAGATAGTTTTGATGGATCTTAAGCACACCCATGAAAGGTAAGAGATCATACACTTTTTAATAACTGGTGAGTCTTTTAGATTTTATCTGACCTGACCGTCGCGTCGAAGCCTTTTTAGAAATGTAATCGGCGCGCTTGTTAATCCTGCATCCGAACGCAAGAACAAGATCCAGGTTAACAAGTCCAAAGTTTCCCAATTTATTTTACTACATTTATTACTTGAGATGGCAACACTATGCATACAGGGTTGGGCAATAAGTTATTATTTGGATAACTTGATTGTTTTGGTTAATATAAAAGGTCACCAAAAAACAATTAAGTGGAACATTTCACCATGTTCTCTTTTTTTTTAGCTTGAATTGAAATTATCTGGTGACAGATTATGACTGTTCAAGTAATTTTTACTGTGCAAACAAAAGGAAAATAATTATATGTAGTCCGTAAAACAATATTGTTCTTACTCTCACCTCTTTATCTATAAAGATTATAAGAAGAAATGTTCATAATGTACACAATTGTTTTAGCAAGTCCATTACTGCTGTTTTATCACGCACCACTTCAAAGTATCCATAAATTATTATCAATTTTGCATTATGCAGTCAAAACATAAATTACATGATGCTGATACAAAGACACAGAGTAAACAAAAGACAAATCACATAAAATATTGCATATAACCAACAAAATTAGTGCACAAAATACGAATGGTGCACGTAAAAATAACAGTGTTAACTACGTAAATGGTATTAATCTTACTAAATTTTGGTTATCGTAAGCGTCGTCCTGAGAGACAGTTGTTGTGTCTATGAGCGGGTCTCTGTCCCCCGTGTGGTCCGCTCTCTCCTCCGTCCTCCGTTCTGAACGGACACGGCACGCGTCACATCTCTTCATCTCTACACATACTTCTCAACTGTGGACTGTCAATAAAGTCCTTCAGTATTAAATATTATGACCTGTCATAATTGAAGTTTCTCAATGATTTGGGTGAAACCAAACCTTAACAATTTATAGGACCTATAAAACTATACCATTGCCTACTTAATTATGCCAATTTTTTTACATTCTATTTTCAAAAATAAAATAAATGCAGCAAATGAAATTATTACAAAAAAAAATATACTAGTTTTAAGGTGGTATTTAGTGCTAAGAAGAGATATAGAGACAAAATAAATACCTCATTATCACTATCAATTAGATAGGTCTCTTCCATGACATCAAAACATTAAAAACTAGTCTACACAATCCTTGTTGTTTGAACAAATATTAAAACTACACAAGTCATAACAGCGACCAGCCATCTGTACCTACTAACGGCATGATCACGTATTCACAACTGTTAACATTATTAATTTGTTGGATGAAAAGATTATCTTTAAACCAGGCATAAAGAAAATATCATTGTATGCAAATCAAACGCTTAACCATTAGCGAAAATAATGACGGTAACACTCATATACAACGAACGCATACACGAGAGCATGTCATCTGAACCACTACATCTAAATACCAATACAAAATAATTAAAATCTTGCCACTTACTACTGTTATTTGGCTTCTGTGGTATGCAAGTGTATTCCATAGAATTTTGACACCAAATCAAATTAAAACCTCCATCTTTCAAATGGCGTAAGTGAACACTATAACTAATTATCTTAATTACGTGAAAAGATACGAATTAAACGTAAAAATTGGGCAAAAACCGAACAATAACCCCAATGTGCTTTGCTTACTTCTGACAAATTTGACATTTAATTTCGAACATAGACTAGCAGAAAGATTTCTGATTACTCCGTAAATATTTGGTAAATTACCTTATAGGATTTTGAGCCAAAAATCCGTAGAGTATCGTTCGGATATGAGTTTCCGAAACTAGATAAACTAGCAACATTATTTAAAAAAAAGTTCTACACGTCATCTTGGTGTGTGTTGGTGGCTGTCAAGTTTACAATTTGTGATTAATTTAAAATAAATAAGAAATTCAAAGCTAAATCAAAATGGTAATACTTCAACAAGTGCTTAATATTATAAACCTACAACTACCAGTGTTTCTTTTTTGTTACTAAAGTGGTTATTCCTTAGAAATGTGCAATCGACATCCGGCTTATGTTTATTGTTTCCTGACGAGTTTTCATGTGATTTCAGGTGCTCATAGCGGCAACAGTATGCACAAAGTCAGGGAAAGGTAGTAATCCTTACATTAAAACTATAATCTACTTTGAAAAGTATTAATTAGGCAGAAAATGTGCTATAAAACATAACGTAATTTTCAGCATTGGTTTCACGTCAATTCGTGGAGATGACGAAGGCACGCATCGAGGGGTTACTTGCTGCCTTCCCCAAGCTCATGACTGGTGGAAGACAACATACATTTGTCGAAACTGAATCTGTCAGGTGATAAATCTCATTTTCTAGATATAACAATCTGTTGGTAATGATTTTATTTGACTGTTTGGCAATCAGAAAAAAACCCTGCCTAAATTCTTATTTTACCTCAATAATCAGTTACTAATTGGAAGCTAAAAAAAAGGTGTATTTCATATACTTCCAGTCTTATCAGAAACATTCATAATAAATGAAAACCTAATATTTCTAACACAAATTATTATATTACAGATATGTGTACCAACCTTTGGACAAACTGTATATGCTCCTCATCACAACTAAAGCCAGCAACATTCTAGAGGACCTGGAGACACTGCGCTTATTTAGTAGAGTGGTGAGCTAATAATAAATAATAACTATTACTTTAAATAGCTTATTTGATTTGGTTAGGTTTCAGTTACTTAATATCTTTTAATTCTTTTCTGATTCCTTCTTTCATTACTGAGATATGACTTTTAGGTTTCTGTACCCAAAGGGTAAAAATGGGGATCTATTACTAATACTTTGCTGTCTGTCCGTCCGTCTGTATCTCAGGAACCGCAATAGCTAGTCAGTTGAAATTTTTTAAATTCTTTTTAGCTTTTTTTTGTAATTATTGTTGTGATATATACAATAGCAAATCTGCCGTGGTATAACTAAAATGCCGTTATCCAACATCTGGTCGATTTTCAACTTTTGATGCTACATTAATGAGAAAAAAAAAATCTATCGATCTGTGTTTGCGAATTTTCAATATCTTGAATAGTTTTGGAAATAATTATTTTAAAAATGCCGTTAAGTACATATTTCTCAAGTGTGAAATAAACAAAAACAACATTAAGTAACTTTGTGAGTCTGAAAATGACTTTAGCAGATAACGGCATTATAGTTATACCACGGCAGAAATTGCCATAGTATTAGTTTACTAAGAATCAATAGAAAAGAGGAAGCAGATTTATCTACAAGGGAAGGAGAAAAGTGAGTTTAAAGAAGAGTAATATTAAGGCTTTACTTTAGCTAAAAATCTTTTCATGTCAACAGGTACAACAAGAATAGTAATTAATTGTAATTTATTTTATTATTGTTATTTTTTTTTGTATGATGTGAAGTAGTAATGTATAAATAGTGGCTTGTATTATTGTTTACGGCGGGACACTGATCTCCAAGATACAGGGACTCCTAGTTTGGAGATCAGGGTTTCAATGTGTACCCTAGTCAAAGCTTCTTGTATATTATGTACAATTACTTTTGTAAATCCTAGTTTATTTAGGCGTAGTTCAATAAATATCTTTTTTTTTTTTAGGTACCAGAATACTGCACTCAATTGACTGAGGTTGAGGTACTGAACCAGGCATTCAACTTGCTGTTTGCATTTGACGAGATTGTAGCTCTTGGCTACAGGGAGAGTGTCAACTTGGCACAGGTCAGTGTAAAAAGAAAGATGCAGTTAAAGTATTTATTATTTAGTAGCTGACATCACGCAGTGTCAGTATTGCTTGCTTGATTTTCTTTATTTTTTTCATTTTAAATTGCACCTACCACTGCTTTCCTTTGCATCACCTGAAGGTTGACTGGTAGTAAATGCCTATGGCATTAAGTCCGCCTCTGTACATTAGTGTGCTTGAAGTATTAAATAAATAAATAAATATCATCCGCGGGTGATACCATGTGACGTCAGCTACTACGTCAGCTTCAGTTCCTGTGGGAAAACAGGGATAAAAACTAGCCTATGTCACCTGGGCATAGTGTAGCTTACCAACAGTGTAAGAAGTTTTTCAAATCGGTCCAGAAAATACGAAGCCTATTCAATGCAAACAAAACAATATTTAAATCTTTCCTCTTTATAATATTGTTATAGATTTAGTTCCAACTACATCATCCTATTCGTTAGTAAAATGCCTTATTCAGTCAAAGTCAAACCATTTATTTCAATTAGGCCCCTATAAGGCGTATGCCATTAAGGTAGATTTTTGAGGAACGAATTATTTATTATTAAGATCTCATGTAAAATGTATCAAAAATCACACCAATAAATGAATTTGAATTTAAAAAGGCACTTATGAACGTCGAAAAAAATTAACTTTAAAAAATGATTCTAGTTGCCCCTGCTAAAAAGTGGATTTGTATGGAGAAGAATGGGCAGGAAACTCCATACTTACTCTTTTAAAATAGACTTTACAAAACTTTGCACCTAGAATAAAAAGTAAACTAAAAAACCAAAACCTTCTACTTTTTCGCCTTATTATATCTATGGAAAGTTGTTATTAGCAATTCGATTATTTAATTGTTGTTCTCTAATAATATGTAATTAGTATGTAAGCCTTTTTAAAAGTAATATAATAAAATAAATAAAATAGCTGTTAATGATATCTGTAGATATTGATCCAAAAAGATCCGTAAAGTAGGATCTTTATAATGGGCAAGGTTAGGATGAAGGAGGAAGACTCCTTTGAGGTTTAATACCTACAAGCTTACGATGTCAATTCTTTAATTAAATGTTTTATTAAATAAATGGATAAACAATGGAAAATCGATTACCGTTAAATATTACGTTTTGTAAAAAGTAGTGATAGCCCAGGGGTGTGACCGGCGTATCGCCGGTCGGTCTCGAGTTCGAACCCGAGGCACGCACCTCTGATTTTTCAGATTCATGTGCGTATTGTACAATTATCACTTGTTTCAAAAACGGTGAAGGAAAACATTGCGAGGAAATCTTTATGCATGAGATATAATTCTCGATGGCATGTGAAGCCATCGAGAAAATCAAAATTCCAGTGATGGCATTAAAATCCACATGATAAGAAGAAGCATGTTTTGCAGTATAGGTTACTAATTTTATAACCTTATTACATCAGGTACGCTCCTTCGTTGAAATGGACTCCCATGAAGAGAAGATCTACCAGGCTGTACGGCAGGTATGTAGTAAATCCTTTTTTAAAATCTTACATTTCTTGTCAGACTACACATAACCTAAACTACTGGTTCTAAACACAGAAATACAGAATTTAATACCATTAACAATGCATGAGCATGCAATACCGCAGTATATTTTCAATACCACAATATCGCGGTATTCGAACTTGTAATATCGCAAAATTTGCGATATTGTGAAATAAAAAAATCCTTTAAAGGCGGTTTTACTGAAACAAAAATATGAGTAAAAAATGTTTATTAGGGGAATAATTAAAACGCTATAATGAGATAACTCTACTGTATTTGTTAATTATTTTAAGTAGATTATATGCTGCGGTCTCATGTAAGTAAAGGAGTCTGGAGTACACCTATAAATAGATACTTACATGAAAAAAATAATTAAATAAATAAAAAAAAATGTGTTTCTTTTTTTAAGTAGTTATCGGTCGTCGTAAATTATTTGTGTTAATTTTTTTTCGTATTCACGGCTCTGAAACATGTGAAGGAAACCTCGTGATGAAAACTGTCTAAGAATTAGTCTGGTTTTTTTTTTCATTTAGACACAAGAGCGTGAAGCCGCGAACCGCATGCGCGAACGCGCAAAGGAGTTGCAACGAGAGAGACTGGAGGCAGCCAAACGAGGCGTGCCCACGCGCAGCCAGATGTCTTTCGGTAAATATATATTCTTTTTGTATAGAAATACAGTCCAACTACTTAATAGTAGTCTATCTCGGCATCTCACCGCAAGCGCCCTACAAATGACGTATCCTAGACCACGATTTTAAATTTATCCGCGCGATTGAACTTAATTATTATACAAAACAACATTATAAACTAAACCTGAAAATGTTAATTAACTCATCATTAATCAAAGAGATTTAAAATACTATAGAGCGGGCATGTCAAGGAAATGTCATAGAAAAACTTTGATCCCATGTCTCAGTAACGCCATCTAGAATAATATATGAATATTGGAGCGGCAGCGGAGCGTACTACAAAAAACTCATAGTCTTGTATCCAGCAGGACACACTTTTTCGGACGAAAATTTTGTTCGTGATGTCCGGTCTATAGGTATTGAATGTCTTTGTCATTAATGAACAAAAAAATAAACAGACGTTCATTTAATTAAATTTATGTACACGTAACTCGGCGATAAATTAGATTTTTTTATGTTTAATCGAGGGGATAACTAACTAGTGTCTAGGTAATAAAATATATTTTCTTTATTTTTTTTGTCAAAACTATAAATAATGTATAATTATGTGTGATATTCTTTATAGGAAGCAGTTTCAGCAGTTCATCAATGTCTTCTTCAGCGCAAGCTGAGCCGATCGCTGAGAAGATACCCACCACGCCGGCGCGTGAGACGTAAGTGCACTAGTACTTACTTTTTACCAGTAAAAAAAAATTAGAATTGGATTATTAGTATTAGTTCCAGCGATTATCCCCTACATATAAACTTACAAACTTATTAATATTTTAGTGGTCGCAAGCGCTACTGCTGAGCATGAGGTCCCGGGTTCGATCCCCGGGTCGGGCAAAGTGTTATTGAGTTTTCCCATCTGGGATTTCTCAGAAGCAGCCCGGAGTCTGGATTTGTGCCCGATTGATGGCAATAGGCTCGCCCCCTATTACATGGGACTTAAACATAACTGGCGAAATGTGGGTGTACTACCAGGTACACCTCTGCCTAGCCCTTCGGGGATTACAGGCGTGACGTTATGTGTGTTATTAATATTTAAATTTAAATTCTTTATTGAGAACCAAGTAAAGGTAAATGAAAACTTCGGCGTCACGCATCCGCGCGACAAAGCCGCGTTTTACCGGCGCCCCGCGTGCGTGTAGTACGTATGATAATAAAAACACACACTCGACACGCGTTACAATGAAAAGGCCCTTTCAGTGTGAAGTTTGGGAGGTCTGTTTCTGGAAGGAACCCCAGCCAAAACGGCCTCCATGGCTCACGCACAATGGTCAAATCCGGGATTAAGTGCGGAAAACAAACCCGATAGATAGATAAGCCCTTTCAGTAGTCGCTTATGATGTGTCACGTTACATGTGACACGTTATCGTGGTACGTACGTAGCCATAAAATAAAAAATGATAATACAACGTGGTACTTGGTAGGTACCAACCTCGCGCAAAATGAGTTGCCACCATCTTACAGCCTTTTTCTGCCACCGCGCATGCTTATTGGTCAAATCAAATACCGCGCGCTTATCCGGTTCACTGTTACATATTTCCGTCCCTTTTCACAAAATCATCCCACAAAAAATATCCAGCAGCCGAAAAAAATTGAAATAAAAAATTGTCGTTGTGTTGCCGAAATTGTTCAAATAATGGGCTACTTGACAAAATTTTAAGTTTTTAGTCCCTCATCTAGATTACAAGAAAATATTCGACACATATTTTTTCTTTTTTCACGTACTTAAACAAAAAATAACGGCGATACGTCGAGTCAAAATGTCGCATGACGTCAGTACAGTTTAGCCTAGGGGACTAAACTGTAACCGCTTAACCTAAGCAGTTTTCCATCAATTTGAAAAAGAAAAAAAAAATATGAAACTTATTTTTTATAAAATCTAACTGATGGACTAATTATATCTTGATGTTCAAATTCAAAAAAATAAAATTTGGGGTGAACACCCCCTATCACTTAGAGGTTAGAAAAATAGATAGTAGCCGATTCTCAGGCTTACTGAATATGCATAAAAAATTTCATGAGAATCGGTCAAGCCGTTTCGGAGGAGTATGGGAACGAACATTGTGACACGAGAATTTTATATATAAGATAAGAAGATAACTTATAACACGATAAAATAACAAAAACGCTCTTTGACATTTCCGCGCGCGCACCTGTGGTCGATCAAAGTACGAATGGGCACGATCTATCAGCTGATAGTCTGACCTCGGGAAGGGCAAAATCTACTACTTAGTAGTAGTAGCGTCACTCGCTCTCCCGCCAGGCCGCCACCTCCACCGCTCCCGTAGTGCAGTACTGACGTAATTGGAATTATTTAAAAGTTAATGAGTATAATAAAAGTTTCTTTAGGAAAGTTATTCGTACTCATGAGTACAATCACTTGTTTGAGTATCGGTCACTAATTACCTACCAGTCACCCTATATACATATAACCTAACCTAACTTACCATACCTATCCTATAGCGAACCTAACTAGCTAACCTAACTACCTTACTGAAATGCATTGATTTTTAAAAATACAAAATACATAATTATATACTAAATTACTGCGCCGCGTGGCTGTATGTAATATACAATTTACTTTTAAGTCCAGACAGTATTGTACGCCTATATGCAAAGACTTAGAGGCGCTTTGATTACGTAAAATGATTTCTGAAATACAAGACTTTTTTTTGCAGCTTAAAACCTCTTTCTAAGTTTAGTAACAAATTAAATTTTGAAACTATGCATAAATTGTTAACCAAATATATGTTGGTCCGTTGTCAGAGTGACACTATTTAACTTTTCGTATATTTTAAATCTAAATACGCGATAATCCCAATATGGTACATCGTCGTCGCTCTTTAAATTGAGAAGTACCGTACCGACAACGGGACGAACATCAAATGGTGGACAGATAGCAACAGATTGCATGGGTACTTCAATTGTAATTTTTAGTACTTGTCTCACAATTTTCCAAAAATTCAAAAAAAAAAAAAATTTTTTTTGTTTTACAATTTTTCTAATTTATTGTTTTTCGCCGTTTAAACGTTCCTTAACTTCCACGAATATTCTTAGATGTAAATAAGCCAAATCGGTCCAGCCAGTTTCGAGTTTTAATGAGACTAACAAACGGTATTTAATTTTTATATAAATAAATGTACTCGTATTTTAGTACACCTTTTTTCTATCTCCTTTATATTACACAGTCACAAAGATTCTGATGTAATTAGATGTTATGTGTTATTTTGTTTGTTTCGCCAGAGCTCGTCCGACGGGTCGTTCAGCCATGAAGCTAGGTTCACGCGGCACGGACGCAGAGTCGTTCGTGTCGCGCCTGCGCAGTGAGGGCGACACGGTGTCGGCCGCGACCGCCGCGCCCGCGCCCGCTGACGTCATCGCGCGCGCGCCCGCACACGACCACAAGGAGTAAGTTACTGTGGGAACAACATCATCCTAGCCTTCATTTTCCCAACTATGTTGGAGTCGGCTTATTGCACATGTAGCGAGTAACTATCCGACCTCTACAGCCCAGGTACTGGGTAACTTGATATCTCTCGGTAAGACTGATTTTCAGACAGACATCTATCATGACTGTTAAATAACAGCTGAGGCCAACGGCATAACGTGCTTTCTTTACACTCCTAGGCTAGTATAGCGGCATAAAATTATCAAACATCTTAAAAACTTTCATGGACTATAATTAAGCGCCTAAAAGTGATTTGATCTACTAAATAGGAACCCAATATTGTTTGTCATTATTGTCACCAGATGGCGCTTATTTCAGTACGTTTAGGCTAATAAACCAACTAAAACTACAGTAGCATTAATTGCCTTTTACAAAAACTAAACTATACAATGATAATTGTAATTGAAAACTGACATCTCATTCTGACTTATAGCATTAGAAAAGGACAGAGTCTGACAGTGACAGATACAAGCAAAAGTTAGAAATGTCAAATGAGTTTTTTCCTTGAACTTTTCCATATTCTTGGTTGACTTGTTTGATATATCAACATTATCAACTCAACTGGAAAGCAAATGGTGTCTCTCTTTTTACATATAGGAATAATGGTCAATATTTTTGGTAATTTATTTGCCTTTTTGGCCGGATAAGGTTCAAATTGTTGTGTTTTGCCGTTGTAAGTGTTTTGTTATATTAAAATTAATATCACGATCGCTTGATTTATGTGCTCCTAAGTGTACAATAGTATGAAAACTAAAGTTTTATTAAATGGAGACCTCTTGTAGCTGTTCATCCTTTTCTAATTGCATAGAAGAGACAAAGATGGAAATAGGCTACATTTAGCATAGTTTGACAAGAATGTACGGAGTTCACCAAAACCAATGTTTTCTTTTGTAACAATTTAATATTTGTTTCAGTGTTCACTTGCGTTTCGAGGAGCGCCTAACCCTAGTGGCGGGCAGAGATGGCGATGTACAGAACTTTGAACTTAGCGGTAAGTTTAATATACGGAATACCTTCGCATATTTACCGCCCCCGCCAAAGATATTTTTAGCCTAACAGAAGCCCCGCTTTTAGAGAAAAAGTTGCCATACTTTAAAAAATCTTTTAAAGTATCAAGGTTTATAAAATTAGGCAATATAATTTGCGTAGGTAACGTCCAAAAAGTGCAAATTCATCGTCATGAAAATTCGACTTCACATTTCAAGACAAAATTAAGTGGCACAGTAATAAAAAAAAAAAATTATAGTTTAATTTCCTGTCCAGGTCTGCTGACTCTGCGCATCAGCAACGAACAGTACGCGCGCATCCACGTCCACGTCGACAATAAGGACACCAGGCCACTACAACTACAGGTATATATTTAATACTTTAAGCACACAAATTTACAGAGGCGGACTTAAGGATCTGTCACACTGCATGCGTTCTGCGGTCTCCGGTCAGGTCAAAACGAACGAATGTTCATACATGATGTGGGCTGCGTTCGTTTTGACCTGACCGGAGACCGCAGAACGCATGCAGTGTGACAAATCCTTTAATGCTTTCTACCAGTCGAATTAATTATACACACATCCTTTCAATAAGGATACAGCAAATAGATCCAAAATAATAATAACAACTACTATTTTTTATTTAGCGAGTCTCTCATGAGCTCCTATTTAAACATTTTTGGTTAGATAAAATTATAATGACAACATATTATGTATGTAACCTTTTTTTTGGGGTGGAAAATCCTCATGGGTGTCCTCCGCCCCGGGGAGGGCGGAGGGGTAGTCCCTTTTTTCTTTGGGGGTGCCTTCTGCCTAAACCCTCGGGGATTACAGACGTAATTTTAAGTTATGTAATGCATACTTAAAAGTTCAGGCAGTAAACATACCTATATGCAAAGAATTGTAGTTCGTCTCTGTGGTATGACTTTTTTATTTATTTCTTTTTTCTTTTTCCTCTAGACCAAAGACATTAAATACTTACTATAGATATCACAAACAAAATTTTCATCCGATACTTGCGTCCGAGTGGATACAAGTCTATGAGTTTATTTTAGTACGCTCCTCCGCCGCTCCAATATTGCTATATTATTCTAGATGGCGTTACTGAGGCATGGGATCACAGTTTTTCTATGACATATTATCTTCGCATGTCCATCTCCATAGTTAAATCTCTTTGTTCTAGACCCACCCCAACGTGGACAAAGAAGCATTCAAAGCGAACGGAGTGATAGGTCTCAAGCAGAGCCAGCGCGCCTTCCCACTCAACAGCGACGTGGGAGTTCTGAAGTGGCGACTTAACGCCAACGACGACAAGCTGGCACCGCTGTCCGGTGAGCACTGAGCCTTAAGATACTATACTACATTCAAAATAGCACTAACAGACGTCACGCGGTCTCAAAAGACCATTATCAGACAGAAATCTGAATGGTTATTACATAATCTGACCAAGATAATGTCTGGACTTTAAAAGAGACTGACCTCTGAGTTTCTTTCGGTGTTTCTTCTCAGAGTAGTCATATAGTGAAATACCGATATCATCTTCTAATTAAAAAATGACATGTAAAAGTGTTTTTATGAAACCATTTACAGAAATAAATATAATTTATCATTTATCCGCGTAGTTTCCGTTCCCGTGGAAATACACCCGGGGATAGGGTAGCTTCCGAATGGTGAAATAATTTTTCGAATCAGTCCAGTAGTTTTGGAGCATATTCAATGCAAACAAACAAATAATTAAATCTTTTCTCTTTATAATATTAGTATAGATTAGAAAATAGAAGCTCGTAGAAGCTGGAATGCAGAACATTTTATCTATAAGAAAAGTTCAAAACAATTTTAGGTTTAGAAGAATAAAAGTGAAACGAAGAACGTGTCCATGTATTGTTCATCTCTGCTTCTTTTAGGGTTTTATCATTGACATGAATCCGAACAGTCAGAGGCCTTAGGTTTGAACTCGAGATCTATGACTTAATTAAGGCCCTGCTATTAAAAAAAACAATGGCCGCGACTCACTGTTGTGTCGGCCGGGGCCCAACGGTTAAGAAATATCTTGTTAATAACTTGTACATTTATTTGCAGTCAACTGCTGGCCATCGGAAGGCACCGGCGGCGGATGTGACGTCAACATCGAGTATGAACTTGAGCACGACCATCTCACGCTCAACGACGTCAACATTCACATTCCGTTACCGTGAGTATTTATTTGTATAAATTTGTATTTTTAAGACTGGTTTGTTGGTCTGCCTTGCCTGTTATTGGGGTTTTTCAATCTGGAATTTCTTAGTAACTGCCCGGTTTCTAGATATGTGTCTGGCTGGCAATAAGCTCGCATTATATCACATGAGACATAAGTGTAACTGGCGAAATGTAGGTGGACTACAGGTAGACCTCTGCCTAAATATTCGGGGATTACAGGCGAGATGTAAAGTTAACAATCTCAGTAAAGGAATTTGAGAACTATCTTTACGCCTCGACGACGGAAAACTTTGTGGGGGACCTCACGGCATGTGAAGCCAAATTAGACCCCCATCGGCGGCATATACAGACTCAGTTAGTCGTCAGTATCAGCTCAAGAGTCTAGATTTGGGCCCGTGGGCATCACCGCAGACAGTTCCGACTCACCGTGAACTACGTGGCATCCGGTTCCGACTCACTGGAACACTTCACTGGCTTGGCAAAATCAAGACACCCGCGGCCGCTGGCCTGATCCTGCTATCGACCTCCGGGCTCGTAGGGGAGTGATGTAGCGACATCTATCTCGCCACATACGAAGTAATGACCGATATCCTACATCGCGGTATTAGAGTTATCTGCGCTCTTTGAACGTATACAAGTTCCCTACAACAACCGTCGGGCAGTAGTTAGCCCACCAGACACAACACCCGTCTGGTCGGAGGATCCTCCCTTTTCAATGGTGGATGAGGAACTTTACACATTTAATAAATAAATAAATATTCCACAACTTTTCACACAACGCTATTTAGTCCCAAGTTAAGCTTGAGTGCTTGTGTTATGGGTACTAAACAGCTGATAAACATACTTTTATATTTCTAAATACATACATATTTGACATAAATTACACCCAGACACAGAACAAATGATCGTGCTCATCACACAAACATTTGTCCTGGTTGGGAATCAAACCGGCACAGCGGTCAGGGTCACTAACTACTAGACCAACAGGCCAGTCATTGTTCTTCATACCCCTAAAATGGCAATAGACTCGCCTCCGATTACATGGGACTTCAACATAACTGGCGAAATGGTACACTACTGGTACACGCTTAACCCTTCGGGGATGACAGGCAACATGATTTTATGTTTTGTTATAACCACACCACGTTAGTCATTCACCACCACGAAAAGAATAAGATTATACCAACATTGAATATGATTGTATTCTACTGTATTTGTGTCCTCAGCTCTGGCAACACTTCCGTGGTAGTCCACCAATGGGAAGGCAGCTACACGCAGAAGGGACGCACGCTCATTTGGAGCATACCCATCATCAACAAGCAGCAGAAATCTGGCAGTCTTGAGTTCACGTGAGTTACTTTTTATCAAGTACCAGCGACCCGCCCTGGCTTCGCACCGTTGCAAACATTTTTCCATTGAAATTGTTATACAAAACTACCATCCAACTTACTGAATTTTAAGTTGTGTTTAAAAAAAATAATCTTACAAACAAAACCTTGTCTTAGCAATTACAATTATAGCAAAAAGATGCAACCACTTGGAAGTGGTGTGCAGGCAAACATATTTGGCATGTTATGTATATGGGACATCATCAACCCCCAATTTTCCCCCCTTTTTCAGCGTAACCCCAGCAGTCCCCAACGACTTCTTCCCACTGACGGTGATGTGGACATCAGATACTTCTCTGGCTCTCCTAAAAGCCATCAAGGTCACTCATGCCGAAGACAACAACTCACCCGTGGACTACTCGCAGGAGATCAGTTTCCATCCTGATAAGTATGAGATCGTTTAGACGGATGAAGTGATGGTGGCTATTTTGTATAGTGGCTTAGTGTATAATAGGTACTATCTTGAGTTGTTCTTGGTTTTCCTTTTAACCATAGAATAGTGGTAACACTTGCTTTATGAAAATCACCCTTACTTTGCCGCTGTAGGCCGCAGCTAAGCGCGGGAGCGGCAAGCGGTAAGATTCAAAATCATACCGCTCGCCGCCCCGCGGTTAGGCAAGGTCGTGAACGGGCCGTTACTGCTACGGTTCGGTGTTGTCATATCTTATTGTTACCACTGCTTTGTATGAAAAATTGACGACTCATCTTAAGGCAATAGGCATTCAAATTTTCCTAATTGTGTTTAGAAGCTCAGTAAGTACTAATTAGTAAAGTAGTAGAAAAGTATAATAAAAATCTCTAAGTTGCAAGAGTTTACTGAAATGTTGGTGATTTCTAGAAATAGTTATTTAGGGCTCCCACACATAAACACGATACGATGTCGCGTCGTACAACGATGCGGCGTCGTTTCACGATGCGACGTCGCGTCGTGGATATCTATGACACGAGGTCGCGTCGTGGAAATCTATGACACGACGTCGTAATGTGTCGATGCACGATACGACGTCGCGACGAGAGAGGTTCGATGGGTGGTCTGCCCCTGCCATATTTTTCTACTATATGTGGCGTTATTCGATGAAGTACCTAACTCTTCGAAACTTGATGCACTCATTCTAAAGTAATCAAAAAACTTGTTGTGGTCTATTTTTAAGGCATTGACATCTTTATAAAGTGACTTCCGTTATTCATGTTTGAAAGAAATGGGTGGATCCAATAACTTTTGTCTTTTCTTTCTTCGTCTTCTTATTAACAGCAGAAGCAGAATGCGTTTAGAGCGGTCCAATATTCGGAATGAACTATAACACCACCCCACTGTATCGACGGCATCGTGTCGTGTATCGTTTGTGGCACACTTGACACTACGTAACGATGTCGTGTTTTTTTACTATGCTCATCGTAGATTTCCACTACGCGACGTCGTATCGTGTTTATATGTGGGAGCACTAATGGAAAGTAGTAGTTTTGATTTTAATTATTTTATTTCGATAAATATACACAGAAATAAAAAAAAAAAATTATTGGCAATTGTTTGGTCATATTTGTATTTTTTTAATAACTTGCAATTTAATATGGACAGCAATTTCCAAGATATTTGAATATCATGGATCATCCTGGACCAACGCGCATTTGTCAACTTTATACGATGTTTTTATTTTTTGTTTGCCTAAATATATTCTGCTGCACATAATTTATGAAGATGTTTGTATTTTACTGAGTCACTACATTTTAAATAACCATTACCATACATCCAAGTAGTAAGCAATGTTTTATTAGTCAAGTATATCGCCGGACGAGTATACAAAGTATTTTATGGCTTTTGTAGCAAACATAAGCCTCAGTTCACATTGCGTACTTGTCCCTGCAACGTTGATTGACTTAAAATAAGATTATAATATTATTTAGTCTTAATTTAAACTTATTATTGAGAAACGTCAAAAATATTATTGTTAGACTATTGTGTTAAATTGATAAGATTCATTTTATTTCAAATTATCATGTTTTAAATAACATTCCTGATTTATAGGTGCCAGTTAACTACTTTAAAATGTATTTAAAATTAATATATGACACATTTGTACTGTATTTTTGTCTATGGGTCTGACAGACTCCAGACTTTTAGGTCGTGACTATAGCGCCAAAAAATGTGTGTTGTCATCTGAATTGTCTATAGAGCATAGAAGAACCTCGATGGCCGGCCCTAGAGACGACATGCTTAAAAATTTCAATACAAACTTAGTTTAAATGTGAGTATTAAGTAATTACTGTATCACTGTATTTCCCATAGAAATTGACGAATGTTATAACTAGCTATGCCCGCCCGACTACTTTGTCCGCGTGGAATTTAATGGGTTTTCCTTTTTCCGTATCTTTTAAAAATAAAAGTATTCTTGTTACTTTAGCTATCTGTCAGTGAAATTCCGGTCAAAAACAGTTCAGCCATTTTAGAGATTAGCTCGAACAAACTGATAACATTTTTTTTAATAAGTACAGCAAAAGTAAAAAGATTTTGTTTTAATGTTACTAACAGAATTTTTTGTTTCATTAATATATAATGATGGTATCTCTAGCCGAAGCCAATGTGTTTATTCTGGGCTCTATGATTTCGACCATAAACTTAGTTACAATACCGTTCGATAAGTGTACTACAAACTGTTATAGTTTGCTTTATTGTATAAAATAAACAATGTATGAAATAAAAACTATAATAAAAAATAAAACCATAAAATTGCTTTTTTTTATTTCGTGTGTAATATAATTATGATGTTTAAGTTAGTTTTACATTTTTTATTTATCGAGCTGGCGTTCACGTCGGAATCCAGTGACATTCTAGAAGCTTTGAACTTAATTACGCCAGTATTGAGGACTCGTACTCAGAAAACGCTTAATTTAAATGAATCCTGTTAGTGTTAGATTTGTGATTTTTTTGAACTGCAGTGAACGTTGCGAATCTTATTCTTCAAATTTCTTCGGAATCTATTCAGCTGTTTTAGCTTAGAGGAGTTACAAACACACTCCGACAAATGTGGCAGTTATAATTATAATTATAGTGTGATCTTTATCATTTAACATTAAGATTTCTGCACGACTTTGATCCGCTCCGGTCAGAGATTAAAGATGGTATAGAAGACATGCGAAGATAGAAGAACTGAGATCCCATGTCTCACTAACGCCATCTAGAATATTATAGCAATTTACAGCGGCTGCAGTGGAGCGTACAAAATAAAACTCGATCATATACTTTTGTCCGATTGGACACAAGTATCGGATGATAATTTTGTTCGTGATGGTCCGTAGTATTAAGTACCGTAAAACGGGGTGGATAGAAACTCAAGGGTGAATAGAAACAAAACTTTGAGGAGGATTTTTACGCTAGATTAATATTGTTTGAAACTAACAAGGTGTCAAAACGAATTATCTAAATTATTTAAAAGTATTAGAATCCTCGTATGTAACAAACAACTTTTAACTTACGCGAATATTCTCCTCAAAGTTTTGTTTCTATTCACCCTTGAGTTTCTATCCACCCCGTTTTACCCGGTACCTATTGTAAGGACTGGCCTGTTAGTGTAGTAGTTAGTGGCCCTGACTGCTATGCCGGAGGTCGTGGGTTCGATTCCCACCCAGGACAAATGTTTGTGTGATGAGCACGATCCTTTGTTCTGTGTCTGGGTGTAATTTATCTATAATTTGTATGTATTTAGAAATATATAAGTATGTTTATCAGCTGTTTAGTACCCATAACACAAGCTCAAGCTTAACTTGACGTTGCGTGAAAAATTAAAAAAAAAAAAAAAAGTATTGAATGTTTTTTGGCGCCGCTTCAGTTGAACGTTGAAACGCACGTTACTGTACGACTCTTACTGACCATAACCACCCCCGGTATTCCCAGTCGCACTTGCGTCGGTAGTCAAATGACTATTTCAAGCGATTTCCACCCAATTCTTGGGCTGGTGGAATATTTTATAATTTGTCATCTAACAACATGAAAAATGGCTGCCGTTTCAGGTTTCTCATCACTAGACAATTACGAGGTAAACGCTAAGCCGGCGACGGAGGCCAAGTACCCTTGGATAGCGCGGGTTGTGCATTCACGGTCGGCGGACATCCCGCACATGTGTACCGCCACTTGCATCGACGAGGCCATCTTTATCACAGCCGCGCGGTGTATCTACACGTAGGTGAAATTTGGATTAGTAAAAACTAGAGATCGAAGTCGGTAGAGCATAATGTAGGTAGCTAAGAGAAAGTAAGTAACAAAGAATGGTTTTAGGTAAACCTCTTCTGAAATACCGAAGTCTTTCTTTATGCCTACCGGGCAGAGTATTTGGTTCCACGGTTTTCATTACGCAAGTTCTTAAACGCCATTTTAAACCTTACTGTAGGTAGGTAGGTACCTAAGCCATGCTGACATTTAGGCTGACGTGGTCGTGAATGATACGACTCTCATATTTTATAGGAAAACGCCCTTACACTTTTCCGGCTGTTATGTAGGGGCGACCCTATTGTTACCGCGACCAAACATAGACACCTGAAAAATTACATAAAGAAGAACCCAACAATGGTTCAGGCAACGTAGCTCACTGACTGTAGGTACATATTTCGGCATGATAGTAAAGGCCCATGTAATAAGGAACAAACCTGTACCGCCAACACACATCCATCAGCATTTACTTCTACAGCCTATTAATACCTCCTAATTAAAATTTCAGTTTAAAAGTAAAATACACGACAGTAATTTATATGTCGAAACGATTCGAGGCCCGAGCGTTTGTGGTGCCCTCTGTACCTACAAAACAGATGTTCGATGACATTGGAATCATAGTTGTGAATACGAAGAAGCTGAAAGTTAAGTTACAGTGGGCAGTCATAGAACTGTTTAACTCTGTTAACAGGACAGATGAAGCGTTTCAATGGTTTGAGAACATAATGAAAGCTTACGGAACCGTTGACTACAAAGTCGTCGGGTATGCGATGAAAAAGGTAAGGGGACGATAAACTAATCTCTCACTCGACGGGAGTCCTACAAAATGCGATATCAGCTTATACTGGAAATGCATTAATGCATATAGCTGGATAATTATCGTCGCCTTAGAGTGAAAACTCGTGCTCGTCTAACTGACAGATGCGAGTATTTACGAGGTTCTCATTTACTGCCAGAGATGGCGCTATGAGTATCAAATGAAAAAATTAGAAACATGGAGGTGCGTTGCGCGGTTTTCTTCCTAGGAACGCAATAAAATAAATTTGAGCAAAAATGCATTCCCGAGGTTTTCACTCTAAGCCGACGATATGTAGCCATGTGTAAAAGATTTTAATCTATTAAGTATCTGCTTTATCCTCCCGGCAGGTACCATGTACAGTACCTAGTAAGTACCTAGGTATGTAATTCGAAGGACCGGTGGCCGTTTGAGCAAACTAGTCCTCAAGTGGAGTTCGCGTAGGTATATAAGCATAGCGTGAAAAACCTGCGCAAAGGTAGTGAAGTTAAACCGGATTCAGAAAGCCTGCTGTCTAAAATCAGGTGTTGTGGCGCAGCTTTGAAAAGTCCTATTTGCTGCGGGCTAGGTACTCTATAGCACATCAGGACTATCAGTATTTACTGCAATTTATGGCAAAACTGATATAAATACAGTCCTTCAATCAGCACAATTTATTACGTTCAGCAAGACGTGCTCCCGTTTCAGATTTGTCATAAATTTTGCACTTACTGCTTACCTTACTAGCGTGGTAGGTAGGTACATCTCATATTTTTACCTCTGGATTCAAGGCCTCATTGCGTCATCCACTGAAGCACGGCAGCAATACAGACGGGCACTACAGAGAACGCTCTTTTGGAACTGTTCAAAAGGCCTACTGTACTCAAAATAATATTTCAACTCAACAGGGTATCCACAAAGTGAAAACAGCAGATAGGCAGTATGACCTTACAGAGATGAAAGTCGTCGTTACGCCCGACTTATGCTCCAAGATCCTGGAGCAATTCAGGAAGTCTTCAGGCTTCAGCGTACCATGCTACCATTCCTGTACTTACGAACAGTTCGAAAAAAATAATAATAAATGTAAAAACTACCACGGTGTCGAGGGTGGCGCGTTAATTGATACAAACACCAATAAGTTGATAGGAATAGCGACTTGGGGCGTTTACTACGCCAAGTTCGAGTTGCCTGTAGGTTTCGCTGTGGTCAATTCTGAGAACTTCTTCAAAGACTTGACGTGTGCAAGGAGGATACGACAAGACAATGGGCTGCTCATCACGAAGGGTTACTATCAAAATTTGTGCAATGGGCATGAATAAAAACCATGTTAGGTTAGTTAGGAAGATATTTGGTTTTTAATTGCTCTCATAATTTTTCTAAAATCGGATAGAAGATGCCACACCTAGTTCTTGACACCTTATTAGGCACGAGGGGGATTGTAGGATAAAAAGAAAGATAAACTTGTTTGTACAATGAAACACACAAATCATAATAAAGCACTTATATTAATCCAGATACATTTTGTACAGAATTCATATTAAATATTTTAAGTACAACCTAAGAATTATCTACATTAAAATTAAACTTAAAATCTGACTTTGTAAATGAAAACTTGAAATTCTTTGCACTATCTTCAATGCCTTTTTCTGTGTTGGCAACTTCAGGGTCAACTATGGTGTTGCTATCTGGTACAATTGATTTACTACTATTGCCATCTTTAGAATCAGTGTTGCCACTATCTATCTGTTCTGGTGCTAAACTGAAGTTGAATCTAAAAGATTTATCGCCTGTAGTTAAAAATGCAGATTTTCTCAAGAATGTAGCTTTTGGTTTTTCAGGAACGTCTGATATCTTGATTTTACTGGCCACTGCAATCAAATAACCTCAATTTACAAGAGGTTAAGAGTAAAGGCTTTTATGTTATCTTAGAATAATGAGACTTAGAAAAAGGTTGATCCTTCTACTGGAGTTTCCATGGGTACTTTGAGAAGGATATCTATTTGTATTCACATCACTTCATGTCTTCATAACAACCTTTCAAGAGTGTTGATTATAACATTAAAGGTTCAGCGCTTACATAGTAGACACACAGTACGAAACAGTTCCTTAACATTTCTTATTTTAGTATTTTATAATGTAGAGCCATCCATAAGTTAATCAGTTGATATCAACCGTCAATTATGCATTTCTCGCATCGTAATATTATTTAGTTAACTAGCTTAACCTTACTTTTTGCTAATTTCTTCTCTTCAGCGGCCATTTTAGCTCTATAGTCACCAAAGTGTGTGCGCATTAGCTGTCTCTTGCGAATGACGGGTTGGTTGTTGTTCTTTAGTACTGTAAGAACTTTCCATGCTTCTTGCACTGAAAAGTAACCAAAAAACACTATGAATAGGATATAAGTATGTTTTGTACGATAAGATATAAGAAATGAGTGAAATAATTGTGTAATGTGTTACAAACTAAGCATAATATTTAATGCTGTCTGTTAAGGAGAATATCAGTTACTTTATGAACAGTAGGGTCAATGATCGAATCAATAGCTTAGCATAAGATACTTGTGTCTGTATTAACCGTTGTTGCATTTAAGTTAAACGAGTGTGCTACTTAGCATCAATGATGAAACCAAGTCACAAATTAATGATGAACTTCACAAATAAGGATAATACATTTATAAAGACACTTACTCTGCTTTTCATTGCCTTTTTTTTCGTTCAAAGACCGTTCTAACTGTTGAATACACCAGCACAGTTCAAGTTGAAATTGTCGTACAGATTCTTCAAGGTCCGCTCCATCCGATGAATCTTTTTCTACTTTAAACGGTTTCTGTAGAGAGTTAGATTTTCCTTTAGAGTGTAATTTAGTAGGTTTAGGCATGTTTATTAATTTAAATTACTCTTTAATTCAATAAAACCACGTTTTGTTTTGTTATGAAAATTTGACGTGAATCTTGATCCTAAAGCGTGACGTTTCTTTTTTTTTCGCAATTTCTTGGTTGGGGTGCGGCGTCAGATACGTTCAGAAATTAATATAACTTTGTGAAAGCTGTTCGTAAATCTCCTATTAATTTTGATACAAATGTTAAAAATTATATTATTTAAAGGATTACTTTGAATGAAAAAACCAGCATCAAGTATCGTTGAATATTCAATCAATAGATCCTGTCTGCTGGATTAGTTATCTTCGCGCACATGGTATGACAAATGCCGCAAACTACATGTTAGTATGATTCATGATGACTGACGGCCGTGGTCTCGTGAAAGTGCGTGCAGATTCTTTTAATTTGTTAAAATACTCGACACTTGCTTATTTAAAGCACGATGCATGGGTAATAATTGTAGTGTAAAAGCACCTTTATTTGTGTGTTGCCATATAAAACGCGACAGTGGTGTCATCCTACTATGACGTAATGTGAAAAATTCAGACATTAAAATTGTAACCTCAAATAATTTTATTGAAGTTTTCACGAGAATATACTATGCCGCTTGGAAAGTTCGGGAAAATTACAATTTCGTGGTAATTACTTCATTAAATAACATACATTGCCTGTTAGAGTCATACAGTTCATTTGTGGTGAGCCCTGTACATTTAACTTTTATTTTATTCTTGACTATTTATCTTGAACCTAATCAGCTTAAAACTTTGTAAATTGTGTTAACATGACATAATCTTCTCGTAAAACAAGAATGAATAATACTTATTTCTTCACCTGAACGTTCTATTTACCCAACCTAACTTTTTCTTATTGTTGTTTATCAGCTGTTTATTGAAAAATCATGAGATCCGAATCGATTTTCTTCCATTTTATTGCTATTAAGTGAAACAATGTGACTTACAGGATAGCAGTAACAGTGACTAGTTTATCGTTGTTCGTGGTGTCCAAGAACGCTATAAATGCCCGTCGTCTGGAGAACATGAGAGCGCGAGAACGTATGCGCAAGTCCAATCAGGGAGAGTATCCAGACGTTTACAGGCAGCTGTAACTGTGAGTATCTCCTGAAGGGCTTAGGCGAGGTGTAAGTACCTACTGTATGTTTCACCCACATTACGCCAGTTATATTTCATAAATACCTACCTTAACACTAGAAAGTTCAGGCACTCGCAACGGGCACGTGTGACGTGTGTGTTTGACACTTGTATTTAGATTTCTGAGTGTAAACTAAGTAAAAGAAGTTGGTATGTAAGAATCATAGCAGATGGTGGTCTGTAGTTTCTGCCTACCCTATGGGAAAAAGGCGTGAGTTTATATATGTATGCATGGACCTCCCACTTCCCAGGACCTTATAAAAAAAAGATACCGGGCTGGTATCCACAACTCCACGTCAAAGCGCGTATTTTGTGTATGGGCCATAATCTACCATGCGGACCTAGTGTGAATTAGTAGATGTCACATGTCTTCGAAATTTTGTGTTTCTTCACAATGTTTTCCGTCACCGTTTTGAGAGCAGTGGTGATGAAATAAATTACACAAAGTAATGCGCCTGCTTGGGTTCGAACCCACGACTTACCTGTTTGTAAGTTGGGGCTGACACCACTGGGCCACCGCTGCTCTCCCCAGGACCTTATACTACTACTTTTGTATTATGCAAATTATCATAGATGGTAGTGTTACCATTTGTTGTACATTCCAATCATAATTATATTTTTCAGTCAACCTGTCTATATTATGTCACAGTATCTAAAACAACTTTACCTAAATATTACAGATTTTAAAGTGAATTAAGTAAAAGAGATAAGAGAATAAATCAAGATGGCGATGCTAGATGCCGCGAAGCTGCAGCTTGTCCAGGAGTTAGAAATTGAGATGATGTCCGATATGTACAACCGACTGGTCACTGCGTGCCACCGCAAGTGTATACCGGTCAAATATCATGAGAGTGAACTTGGTAAGTTCTGAATTTGTTTCTATCTTCATTTTGCTGGTCTTAAAAGCTGTAAATGTAAAGTCCATTTTCTAAATGATTTATTTCTAAATCCACAGTGTGTTAATTCAAATTACCCGACAATATCCCAAAATGTTTCAATGTGTGACTTTGGGGACTCAATAACTAAATTTAAATCAGCCTGAATAACTTTAACATAGGAGGAGTATCAAAATAAATATCCCACTTTTTAGGTTCTTTGGTTACCTTAAATCTAAATTGCTATTTAAAATTTCAGGCAAAGGGGAGTCAGTCTGCCTAGATCGCTGCGTGGCTAAATACCTCGACGTTCACGAGCGTATAGGCAAGAAGCTCTCCAACATGTCCCAAGGGGAAACCGAAGACCTTACTAAGGTCAACTTGTCTGAAGGAAAGAAATAAAACTAGACAGATATGGATGACACTTATGATGAATTATGCTCAAATGTACCAGTACCTGACATTTAATGAAGTATTGCCTGTTGAAAAAAAGTAGTAAGGATGTAGTTAGGATGTATGCGAACAAAACTATCACCAGCACAAACATTATGAACTTCTATAAAATTCATAATTAAAAGGGTTGCATTTCAAAAATCCTGTCTTAGTGCTCATTGTAATTACTAAAGAAGCTCTTGTGCTTGGCCCAGCTGTGCACTATTTGACGGTAAACAAATTTCCGACCCTTCGATGCTAGCGCCATCGGTCCGCTGCGGCATTTATTGGAAACACATCACCTCAACAAAGACTGCTATGAATATTATTCCTATTATATTATCAATACAATATAACAACTATATTTTAAATAGAAACATGATTCATCATAAGTTGTCATCCATTATATAATAATACTAATAAATTATGAGAAACAAATTGAATGTTATGGGGTCATAAAGAAATAGAGATTTAAAATATTATCTCAGGTTGTTTCATGAAGCAATGTACAAGTTGAGCAAGTTCTGTTTTCTAGAATGAGTCACTACTTAATATTTAGTAATTTTATGGTTAGTCTTTGGTTGTTAGCTCGTTAGAAATAAAACTAAAGAAATTATGTTTTCATCATTTTATTTTTGAACCTTGTGCTTCAATACAAATTTTCTACAAGACTATCTACAATTACAAATAATTTATTAAACTAAACAACTAATGTGTTTTTAAATGATCGACTTGACCTACACCGAAGCCGTATCCGATCGTAAAACTCCTTAGCAGTTGAACTAATACAAAAATGGTAGAGCAGAAAAATAGTAGTCCTTTTAGCCATAACAGAAAGAAAACCTCTTTGCCTTTGAACTCTAATTTGTATGCGGAGAACAGCCATGCGAGTTGTGGGGTCAACCAGACGATTGCTAATAGTAGGGCCATTCGCCGATTAATCTTCAACGAATGCGCCACCATCGGTAAAAGGGACAAGAACCAGACAAAGTACTGTGACGTCATGACACTATTGAACGCGACTATTACAACCGTCTGACAAAACATAGCCAAAGGCAACGTTCTGGGATCTGCGCCGTACTTTATACTCAGCAAAAACAGAACAACGACTTTGAATAAATTCGTGACGTTCTTCACTATGTCGAAGGTGACCTGGTTCACACTCAAATACGAATAATAGAAAAGAACTGAGAAGTTGTGACGTAAATCAACTCGTGACACGTGGTACAAGTATGTCTCGTAGAGAAATTCGTAACCATATAGTGCCCACATGCCGTATGTCAGGCTAAATACTGTTACTATACAGCTCAAAGCTAATATGAGTTGGTTCAAATTCGGCCACAAGATCAACATTCCCTCTTTCATGGTTATTTTTCGTGGGATTTTGGTGACACCCAAACTAAGGTACATTGGAAAACTAAACACTAACGGATACAATCGTAGATGGATCGATATTCCGAGAAATAATCCGGACAAAGCATACTTCTTTAGTCCCTTTACTACAT
Organism: Euplexia lucipara; assembly: GCA_921972225.1. NCBI lineage: Eukaryota > Metazoa > Arthropoda > Insecta > Lepidoptera > Noctuidae > Euplexia > Euplexia lucipara. Next base: position 9,673,488 of record OV179168.1, on the reverse strand, counting down.
CAGTTTGCAGAAGAAGTAAGGAGAGTATGATGGTAAAGCATGAAACAGAATCCGCGTTGCCGCGTGTGGAAATACCGATGCTCAAAGGATTGTAGATCCACAAAAAGGAGCAATACAGCGGGATATTAGTAGCAATGCTCTTAGGGCCTAACTGATGTTCCACCAATTTTTTAACAGCGATCGTTATAAACATATCGAAAACAGAAAAGATAATTTTCCCGAAATCTTTGCCCAAAATCATGTTAGGGACGAGAATGTAAGCTAGTAAGGGACTGTACCTATAGGTTTGACGTTTGTAAGGGGAATCGCCGTGTAAGACATGCCTGGCAGCATCCGTGAACACTGAATAGTCAACATCTGTGTACGGCACCTCGTAGGTTTTGTCGTGGTAATCGCCATATACAATCAAAAACAGCCTTATAAAGAAACCGGCGACAAGGTGGTACGGAAGCGGAAAGTTTATAAATTGCAAATATTGATGCATTTTAGATTCTCGTCTTTAAATTTTTCGCGGCGGAATATAAGCAACTTTTAAACTCCGCAAACTCTTTAGCACAATCGTCTTTTTTCACCGACCCTTCTTTGAGTAAGACACAGCGGGCGTATAGAACACTCTGCTTGGAACACTTGGCAAATATCACAGGGTACTTTCCTAGCCTGTCTTTAGCTTTAGAGATTGATTCCATAATTAATTTCAGGCCCTGCGAGTCTGAAAAGTCGTATCTGGTTCAGATAAGTCGATAATTTCACGCGGTCGGAAGAAAATGTCGTAAATAGGCTTTGAAAAGAATATTCCGAGACCTAAAGCAGTAAACGTGACTTGGAAGGTTCTCGGATATCTGTAGATCCAACTTCTTTTCCCTAGAGGTTGGCTCCGACGACGATTTTCCATAGCTATCTGGAAAGAAAAAGAAAATCATTATGAATTTCAGCATAAAAATAGTCACATTAAATTTGATTGTAATGTGTGTTGAAATATGTACGCATCCTCATGTCATATTTTATCTATGGTTGTATGTAGATGACCTGATGTTGTACCTATATTTTACTATGGACAATAAATGCTCGTGTCTCATTGTAATCGTTCTCATAATAAATGATGAACAGAACGATCCATCAGTTTGGGTCTAGCTAATCTGTAAACTAATGCTAGTATTCTTCAATTTGAACTTCCTTAACCCACATTCATTTGATAAATGAAAGTCTCTAATAAATGTATATTTTTTCTTGTTATCTAGCACTACCCGCGAGTACCCGCGACTTCGACATCTACCACTGAACTCGGACACTGTTTCGCAGATTATCAGGAAGAAACAGACAGACAAACAACAATAAATAGATAACTCAAAATATCTTGCCAGATGTCTCAAGGTTTTTGTTATTAAATTTTCGGTATTGTTTGGCATTTTCTTGAGTCAAGGATACTTGCGACACCCGTGGCAAAAAGAATTGATGACACTTTTGGCGCAGTGGCCGACCAATGGGCTACTTAACAAAATTTTACATATTTTTTCTTTTTTCACGTAATCAAAAAATAACGGCGATACGTTGAATCAAAACGTCGCAATACGTCACTTGCCAGTACAGTTTATACTAGACAATGACTATACAAGCCCGCTCTCCTCAACTTTAATGCGCTTAATCTAAGCAGTTTTCCATCAATTTGAAAAAGAAAAAAAATACTTGAATATTATTTTTTCTAATCTAGCTTAAGTATTAATTATATTTTGATGTTCATATTCTGTCAAACACTGTTCTGTGGATTACTTTACCGCACGGATCAATATTTGTATGGTCTACAGGTAGTTGTTCCGGGTCTAAATTAATTAAACCCCAAGCGGACGCCGGCGTCCGCGCTGCCATTGTCTTTCTTTTGTGTCTCTAATTAACACGATTGAAAGGTTTATGTTTGTATTATGTGAGTTTAAATATTCGTAAACGCACCCACGGGACAGGAGAAATTACTAGTGTGGGGAATGTTTAGGAGGAACCTAGAGGAGGAACTGCTTAACCGGGCGTTATGTTTTTCGCTGAAGGAAATTAAATATAAATGGTGCTTTAGTGCATTACCTTACTGAGCCGGTCTGTCAGTGACCGGCGAGTATGTCCGCGGCTCTAGGTCGTATCCGTCACAAACCAGAGAATTATTTAGCGGCTTGAACTTAATGCAGCAATGGCGCATCGCTTCGAACACTTTGTGGCAACGCGCCTCTTGGAAGCCGTTTTCTGTGGACAAGAAAAAAACAGAAATTCAGTGGGACTCTACGCGGTTAGTATTTATTTCTATCATAATTTGATTTGTAATACAGGCATTTTATACCTATCTCAACAAGCACCAGCTTCATTGATAATTGGAAAAAAAATGTAAAACCATCCAGAAACCCACACATATACAAGACAACAAAAAAGAACTCCCCAAGGATCGCTACAACGGCCAATTATTCGCTGCTAGCATATAACAGATTCCCACGAATTTCACTAGGTCCCTATACACTAGCTATAAGAGGTTCACACCTTTCCCCATTTTTCTCATGTGTTTATTCATTGCGAAATAAAATAAAACTTGCCATCTCATCATGTTATCAATACTGTGACTGTGACTTTGAAATTATCTGGTATTTCTTCGTAGTTAGTTAGTGAAACGCCGACCTCACTAGTAACAAAATATTTTGTCTGCCTAACCCTTCCAGGATTAACAGGCGTGATGTTATGTGTAAATGTTTACTTTGAAAACAAAAGGTTTCTTCTACAGCACACTAGGCCGTCTGTTTAGATTGGCAGACTATAACTAAAAGCAGATTGCAGTTTATAACTCTACATTGACAATAAATTCATGGTTGATTAACTGATTACCTACTGATTAAAACAACATGCTGAGTGCATCATGAATGTTAGTAATCAGGACATATTTTGGATACTTGGGCAATTTTTTCAATAGTCAGAACACATATGATTAAAAAATAAATATGGCAGTTTGACATATTGTCTGTACCAAAGCTGTCAAAGCGCCATTTTTATTAATTGGATTAAGATAAATGATAATTGAAAAATTGGCGCTAACAATGTTCGCGAAAAAACGACGACATGCGACGGGACGGGACATTGTTTGTATGGCTTACGACCCAAGGGGGGGCTCTTAAGGACATTGAGCAGATAAAATAAGTAATTACCTAGGTTACATACTCTTAGATTTAGATAGTTGGGTAAAAGACATACAAAAGATAAATGGAATAGATAAAATTTACAGCAATATACAGGGTGTTTTGGGGATGAGTGTAGGCATTTTGCAGATGGATAGGGTCGGTCCATACGATTATTTTATAGTACGGGAACTATGGTCCGATATCCTTTAGTTTTTAAGTTATGGGCAAAAATTGTTTTTTATGAATACTTTACACTTTTTGGGTTATGAAGCTAAAAATAAACACAATTTCATATTAAATACAGTTTTTTTATTATTTGTCGATTTATACACATAACACACGATAAATTAAAAGTCTTACAACTATTCCGGTAGCAAAAACAATCAAATAGTGAAGAAAAGAAAATAAGCATAACTTAAAAACTAAAGGATATCGGACCATAGTTCCCATACTATAAAATAATCGTATGGACCGACCCTATCCATCTGCAAAATGCCTACACTCATCCCCAAAACACCCTGTATAGGTAGGTACCTACCTATATTTTTTAATGTAGCATTTTTATGATGAAATGGAACGCTCACTCGTCACACGTCACTTCGTCATTGATAATGCCGGTAGTGACGTAACGTGATATGTCAAACATTTGTATTATATTCGGAAATAGCTTGAACGTTTAGCCTACTAATAGGTACCTATTATAAACGCGAAAGTTTGAGAGTATGGATGGAAGGATGGATGTTTGTTAGGGACTCTTTCACATAAAAACTACTGAATGCATTTTAATAAAAATTTGGTATGGAGTTATCTGACACCCTGGATTAACACATAGGCTACTTTTTCTTCCTATATTTCCACGGGAACGAGACCTACGCGGGTGAAACCGCGGGACGTCTGCTAGTTGTTAATACTTATTAGAGTAGATTACGGAACCGCGACGCACGAAACGTCGATGAACGCTAACACGATGCTACAAAACCGCGATGCACGTTACCGCGAAAGCCCGTCACTGCGAAGCCACTATACCGTGATGCACGTTACCGCGAAAGCCCGTCATTGCGAAGCCACTATACCGCGATGCATGTTACCTCGATAGACCAATTAACCTCCCCCGATCCCTCCCCTCCCTCCTCCTCCTCCCTTCTCCTCTTCTCTCCCTCGATTTTTAATTGCACCTACCACTGTTTTTCTCTGCATCACCTAAAGGTTGACTGGTAGAAAATGCCTATGGCATTAAGTCCGCCTCTGTACATTAGTGTGCTTGAAGTATTAAATAAATAAATAAATAATAATAATTATACCATCCTAATCTAAACCAGAAAGGATTTTGCAAACACAACTTCTTCATCAAATATTGTAGGTACTTACCTAAATACCTACACGTTGACATTCGAAGACTTCGATTGATGCCGATATCAATCTTTGTACGAAAAAACTTCTAATACTTATTAGAAGTTTATTTCGTAGGTACAAAGATGGATCGAAGTGATCGTAGCTAGATACGAAATAAGATGGAAAAAAACTTAATAGGTATACAAATGCGATATATTCCGGATACGAAGATAGCATGCCGCAATGCCTTATCATTCCCGCATTTGTATTCACCAATAACTTACCGACGAAAGCTTCCATGTTTGCGAATCACTGAAAATATGTTTCGGAATATGAAATAAGTATTTCAAAGCATCGGATTGTCGGCAGAAATTTAAAAAAATATTAATAGATAGGTAAGTAGTATTATCTACTAGCATTTCGCCCGCGACTTCGTCTGCGTGGATTTCGAACTATAACATCTCCTCCACCCTTCGTAGTTTTGAAAATAAATTAGTTCATGACACGCACAAAAAACTGGCTTTCTATTGGTACTTAAAATATTTTTTATATCGGTTCAATACATCAAGAGATTACTCCCTTACAACCTCACAAACTTTATATTGAGTTTTAGCACAGATAATAAATCTTTGATTTGGCATAATTGGCATAGATGTTTGGAGGTATGAGGAACAGGGTGTAAAGTTCCTCATCCACCATTGAAAAGGGAGGATCCTCCGACCAGACGGGTGTTGTGTCTGGTGGGCTAACTACTGCCCGACGGTTGTTGTCGGGAACTTGTATACGTTCAAAGTGCGCGGATAACTCTAATACCGCGATGTAGGATATCGGTCATTACTTCGTATGTGGCGAGATAGATGTCGCTACAGATGACATGCTGCAGAACTCCAACTGCTGAATGAATATTATAGCTCGTTTGACTTATTGGCGAATTAACACCATAAACCACACCATAAAGTAGAAGATAAAAAACTGGGTAGGTATCTAGTCATGGGGACTGCCAATATGTCTCATGTCGGTGACGGTAAGTTTTGCTCCTATTACAACGTGGCTAAATAAGACTTCAAAAATGATGTCCTATCTGGAATACATACTGAATAAAATACCTAGTACGTAGTTGTTCCGCCCACCGTTATAGAACATAATACCTATCTACACTCGCATTTAGTTCGGAAGTAAACGCTACGCCCCTAACTTCGCACGCTCATTGACAGCACATCACGTGTTCGGACGCGTAGAACATCATAATAATTGTACTTATGTATATAGTTATATGACCAAAAGGTGAACAGGAAAAACGTAGCTGTGGGTAATGTGGTTCTGTCATAGAGCGCAATATGAGATGACCGCAAAGAGCAATATAATTCGCATCATTGCTTTAGTCGTTGCATCGACATGGGCCCCTGCTGCGAATGGAAAGAGGAAATATTATATTCTTCTTTATTATCTTAATTCGGTCGTGGTATTTTTCAAAAATACTGATACCTACGCTTAAATTAAACTGGACAGGACATATCTGCCGCATGTCAGACGACCAGTGGGCCAAACGAACGACTACCATAATGGGTTAGTAAGGACAGGCCCCTTTTGGGACCTGTCCTTACTAACCCATTATGGTATCCCTTGACAGAAAGAAGCGGAAAGAAAGTAGGTAGGCCTGTACCCTTCAGTGGGAAAATATAAGCTTAAAGTAATAATAATAAAATTATTCTAACTTCTGCCTAATAACTGTTATCGTAACAGTGGTAATCAAACGCTCAATTCACCCACAACAAAGCAAGATATGAAACCTACACATTATATTATTTTTGCGTAAGGACGACAGTGTTTCAATGTTCAACACCACACAATCGATTCTGAAAATACTCAAGGACTGCCATCCAGTTTTGTAGTCAACTGTAAAAACTTGTACACATCAATCAAGACGCGCTCATGTCGGTCGTTGCCAAGTCGAGTAAAAAAACTATTTTACGTCAAAGCAAACATTGACGTAAAAACGTATTTCGTACGTCATAAGCGGAGGATTGGCTCGGTGAACACCAATCCGCATGCTAGTTATTCTGCTGAGCTTAGTCATACGAGTTATACCTTGGCCATATATTTCTTTAGGAATAAATAAACTACGAGTACGCTAAACATGAGATTATTTAGAACACCTAGGAGAACCCATCACATAGGAGGTATTATGTAGGGCTTTTGAATTGACCACGCGGGGTTATTGCAGCTTGGTAGCTGTCACGTATCTCTTGAAGTTTTCAATACTAGCCTAGCACATTCCAGTTTCCTAATGTTTTCTTTTTCGATTTTAAACGCAGAGGCAATGGAATAACTTACAGAAAACACGACCTACAACGCACAAGGCAGAGCTGCTTCTACTGGTCCACCACAATCATTACGACTGATGAAATTTAGGCGATGATGATGGCCCGGCTTTTGAGCAGTCAGACCGCTGCCACCTTCCTTGGCATGGCAAGTATATCTTTATGTTCTGTTTTTATTACAGAGAAAACCAAACGATTGTGTTCACCACCTTATCTACCACTGCCGAAACATCAGAACTTTGCTTGTTTATGTACTATCTGCTAATGATAAGTGACTTATTGATAAACTTTCGCTTTAATTTCTGTATCAATCAACCGATAAACTGTGTGTAGTAACCACATATACTTATAATGTCCCTGACTGACAGAATACGGGTCACGGTCGCCCTAGAAATGTCTGCATCACCTAAATTCATATTACTTAAAGGAGGTATGCATTAACTGCCCTCTTCCCTCGTTTATAGCAAATATGCACCTTAAAGACATAGGCAGAAGGGATGGGGTTCGATGGCTATCGTGGCGATAGATCGATCATCTAGGTTAGGTAACGTTCTCGCGGTCAAGTCTGGGTAGTAGGCGATTGTTTTACGCCGCACGACACTGGTAACCAAACCAGTATCTATAAATAAGCTGGCTTTTTATTCTATTGGGACTTCGTACCTTAGGACCGCTAAAGGTCCACGTGCTACTACTGACGTGGCGCCTACTGCACCCTTACCAGTAGCTACTGTTATGTAATACGTACACGTACTATTCATTATAAATTATTCGTTGGTAGGGGCCTAAGCCTAACTACTATAATCATTCGGACAGGTGGTGCGCGTAGGACATGTCAAGGTAACAGTAATTAAGTAGTTGCCGCTATTTACTTTACTAGCGAGCGCCTATAGTTTTCGAAATTGGCCCATTTTGGGTTTCTGCACGAATGCTCTACTCTCTATTACAGGTCAAATTAGCAGGTGCCCGCATGAGGCGGTTTTTTTTCCATTTAAGGTTAATAGAGGTCCCGATGGTGGGCCGGTTATTAGTGGTCGAAATGCGACCTTGCTAGCTTTCTACATTTCTTCTGTTTACAAACTTTACGCATGTCTAATCTCACTTCAATGTACGCGTAATATTTTTAACTAGCACTTCACACGCGGCTTCTTCCACTCATTTCTTACTTTCCCTTTAAACGTTGTCATTCTCTCAACTCTTTCGTAATTTTGAAAATGAAATATAGCCGATTAGATTTTACTCGGTGATAGATAATATACCTTTGTAATGGTTATTTTAATAAAAATCTTAGTTTAATGAGTTAAATCCCTACAAAGAAACTTTTCCTCTTTAATATTAGTATCAACCTAAAAAGGAATCTTAAATAATAACAGCCTTACGGCCTCACGGGTCGATTGAAGGTGGACATTCATTACACATGCCATTCCATTCCATTCCATCCATCCATCCATCCATTTCCATTTTTCATTCCTGCGTGCCTCGAAAAGCACGTAAAGCCGTTGGTCCCGGCTGTTATTTCTATGACAGTCGTTACAGACAGTCAGAAGTCCGAATATCTGACAACCAGCTTAACTAAGGGGTATCGTGTTACCCGGTAACTGGGTTGTGGAAGTCCGACAGGCAGTGGCTCCATGTAAAACACTTTTATTCAGCTGCATCCGGTTAACCTGGAAGCCAATTCCACCATAGTTGGGTAAAGGGTAGGCAGGTGATGAAAAGGGAATCCTTTCGGTTAATATACTTTTTTCCATATTTTGGTCAACACCGGCTAGCTTAAAGTGTTTGATAACTGCACATTTAGATAAGCAACCCATTGATGTCTGCATTACACGGTGATGCGAGACAGATTTTAATTAGAGCCTCACATACGTCATGATTTTTGTGCGTCATCGTGCAACAACGACATACTCACACCTAATCGCGATTCACGATGCATGATCGAGCTCTTTGTCATAAACAGTGGTGGATGATAAATAATGTAAGGCCGCGGCCGCACTCCGACTACGCCGATTTCTTAAATATGAACTCTTAAGGACTCTATTATTGTAGTGTCTCATGGCTGCACCGCAGAAACTACAAGAGTAATTTATTTGTTTGTATCGTGCCCACATTACAAAAAAAAACATTTGTGGGGTATTTAACCAAAAGTCTCCCTTAAATAACAAAGGTATGCATTGAAGAAAATTGTTCAGATTGCAGATGTGGTCAATTGTGTTCTGTTACGTCGCACTCGGACTTACCAATATTTGGCATAATGTGTGGTCTGTAATAATTATTCTTCCTTTAGTATTGTTCGTAAAGTAGCAAAGATCCCTAAGTTCTGAAGTAAGCTACACAAATACAAGACAGACGTGAGTGGGGGACCTGTCCCACTCACGTCTGTCTTGTATTTGTGTGGTGCTTCCCTGAAAAGACCATCTCAGACAATAATCTGTACGGTCCTCATGCAGCACCTCCTCACATGATCGTACCAAGTTAATGTCTGGATTGTAATAGAGTCTGTGAGTCACAGACTCTATGACCTCTCGAGTTTGTTTCTTTTCAGAACTTCTTAAGCCTGCGGAAAGCAAGAGACTACCTACATTTCGCCACTAATGTTTCAGTTAAAAGACACCGACCTCATATTGTTTTGCATATTTTTGCTTGTTGGTCGTGTTTATTAAAACTAACTTACATAAATAAGAGTAATGCTTTAGTAGTAGTTACGACAGAAGGTAGGTACCTAGCGTCCTATTGGATGACTGCCGATAGAGCTTCGTCGTTCGTGTGTTGCAACCATAACTTTGAACGCCTGAAGGCAACCGCACATTATACCTACATTATGTTGCTGCTTACAATATACTAGCTTCTGCCCGCGACCACTTTGCAAGAAAGATAGAAACCTACTGCCAATTGGCAATAGTGCAGATTTCTATCAGTGAAAAGGATGTCACTTATTTTCGTGATGTTTTGTAAAAATATTATAATAGGTACAATCCCACCAAAACATTTCATGTAAAATGTTGTCAAGACGAGCACATAAGGTTTGCCGGCCTGTGAAAAAGATATCAGATCTCATGTAGAGCCAAGCTTCTGAATCTACACGGCCTAACCTACCGATCCTAACTTCACAAATTCTATATATCAATAAAAATGTATGGATCGCCGTTTCGCTACCGTCGTGGAGGTGATGCAAATATTTGGTTTCTGAAGTAAGTAACTTGTCACTCTTTATTCATTCCTCTTTAAGTACTTATATGACAGAGGGGTCACATAATTCGGACGGACACGACAGATCAATTTATTGAGTCCCACGAACCGCATAATAAAGGATAAAGGGCTCTATTGTTGAATGGTCGACCTATCGTAAATATGTCAATCGATACGATACGTCGAATTGTAACAAATTGCTTTGAGTGTATTTTACACCCAGTTTTCAGAACGAATATTATCGCAAAGGGAAATTCCCATTAGTTGAGGAAACTTTGGCCAAGTGATGCACATGGAAGAAACAAGGCCTGTTGGTCTAGTAGTTAGTGCCCCTGACTGCTATGCCGGAGGTCGTGGGCTCGATTCTCACCCAGGAAAAATGTTTGTGTGATGAACACGATCATTTGTTTTGTGTCTGGGTGTATTTTATCTATAAATATGTATATATTTAGCAATATATAAGTATGTTTATGCAGCTGTTTAGTACCCATAACACAAGTTCTGCTTAGCTTGGGACTAGATGGCGTTGAGTGAAACTTGTAAAATATTTATTACGGTTAAGGTTATTATATAGTTTTAGGTATAGTTAAGAGGTTAGGATCGACATTACAGATAAAGACCATAACTGTTTTTTTCCTAAAATTCAGTAAGACTATTTTTTTTAAATAGCAACCCCACCTTTAATAGTACTGAGCACCGCGCCGAACGGAAATATTAAAATGCAATAAACAATTGAGTGTCAAAACGTACCTACCGGCTTTTGATACCTTTGTCCTCAATATTTTAGTTAGATAATTAGTATATATTATTATTTAGTATTTATAACATACTTACATGGGAAAAACATGGCCAGAAATGGGCATTTCCCCTATAAGTGACAAAATAGAAAAGAAAGAAAGAAAATATTTTATTTGGACGCACAGAACATAAAACAAAAGAACGAGACATGTGAAATTCACGATATTTTATTAAATTAAGACCACTACAATCCTGTACCCATAGATGACAACTAACAAATGTGCCCAATGAATATAAAGGTTGAGGTAAATTCTAAGCTTGGCGCAGATGGCACGATTTTCTTTTTTTTTGGTGTTCTTAGCGGTCAAGAGGTTAAACAAATAATTGCCATATTGTCTTTATTGACTCGCAGTTTCGGCGGTCGACATAATGTTACGTGCGCTCGTTTATTTACTTGATAAAATCTTTATGTGGTAATACCAAAATGCAAGCCATTTTCCCATGGGGGTAGGCAGAAACTATAAACTGTCTGCTACGATTATTCATACTTCTTTTACTTTGTTTACGTTTACAAGTCATGTAACACACACGCCAGTTGCCAGTATTACGCGCTTGACTTTTCTGAAGGACATGATGACCAACAATGTCCTTCTAGGGCGTAGAAATAATAATTCAAATTATCCAGGTGTTTTGTGGGAGTGATCATGATTCATGGGACTAAAAGAGTCGCCTGGTCGGTCACCTGGGTGATTAAATTAGAATTGACCTATAACTAAAATCTTAAGTGTTGTTTAAACAAATTTAGCGACTGTTTTGGCGACTTCATCAAAAATTTAATAACTAAATTAAATGACTATCGGGTACTGCTCATATCTGTCGAAAAGTTCGTTCGCTAAAACTAGAATGGTGCATTATCACGCGTTATCAAAAAGGGGGCGGCCACGAATCGGTTTAACTCGCTAAAAGTTTACAAGCCTGCTGAACCCAAGCTGATTAGCAAAATAATACGCGGATAAAGTCAACGTCCACGGTATGAAAATGTATTATTAGGTACCTACACACGGCTACACATCAAGCTATACATTTCCAGTAAAAGCTGATCTCGCATTGTATAGGATTTCCGTACAATGCGAGGTCCGTAGCCCTATGTGTAGCTGTGTGTACCACCATTAGGGCGAGACTCCACCAAAGCGGAGACGAGAGGAGATGTCTTGTAAGTAACCAATAGGATATTGTATTGTGCTGAAGCTAAGCACTGAGCGGTCAAAATGACGCAAGCTGATTGGTTGTAAAACACATCTCTTCTCGTCTCCGCTTTGGTGGAGTCTCGCCCTTAGTCTCTCAAACGCCAACATGAAAAACGTTTCATTTCGACTTATATCTAATATAAGCAGATCAACGCCTTATTAGGTAATCACTAATCAGCCCGAGACATGTTTTATATACATAATACCTATAAATAACTGCCCGATCAGATAACAACCGTTTATAGACACATTTAACACACAACAATTTATTCGCTGTTATACTTAATTATGTAGGTAGGTACCTACTTAATTTTGCGTAATTTCTGTGTTGTCTTCAACCGGTTTTAGAATTAAAACTCAGTTCTGAAAACTATATACTTAAATAAGTAGGTAGGTACTATCTACAAATTTTGTTCTGTATTTTTTTTTTTCAATTTAGCTTACGACATATTCTCAGACCTACACTACACACAAAATTTTATAAGAAACGGTCAAGCCATTTCGGAGGAGAGTAGTAACAAACACTGTAACACGACTACACGAGATATAAGATATTTTCCGTCTATTGTTACAAGTGGGGAAGCCCAAACGTAAAGAACATTATTTTGATTTTGACCACACATTGATTCGAATTTTAAAATTAAATCTTTTAAATAAGAAATCAATCCACACAAAAAAAAAATACCAAACATTTAGAAAAACTTATTCTTGAATGACAGATAGGTAAGTGCTTTACAACTTAGGCCTACATGCGACGCGGTATTTAGTTAGATACACCTATGACAAGTAATTATACCTATAGTCTATAGTACGAAAAACTGTTTTATTAGTCACACACACTTACATAGGTACACAATAAAAAACGTTTTCAGCAATTTATACATATATATTTTATTAACAATAATGTTACAATCGACATGCCGCCTTAATCTCAATAGAAACAAGATATCTTTTTAATATACAGTGTGTACTAAAATCAAACAATTATAATATAACACAATATTTTTAATAACTTGTAACTTTACTTAATTTACATAAAAATAATGGATAGAAACTACATAAATTATTCGTGGACAGCACAAAAGAGGCTTTAAGAAATAAGTTGGATCTGTTTCTTGCGTGCATTTGATTAATAAGGCATTTTATTTATGACCATCGGCTGTAAAACTTTTAAAACTTAAACTAACTATATACGCAATACATATTATAGTATACTTTTTACAGACAGTTGTCTTATTAGATTCACATCGTTACTATCAAAGCAATATCAAAATAATTACACAAATTCATTGCAATATTTTTTCGTTCGCGCCGGAATCAATTGATGTCTCACAGTAGTTTCCTTTTATGGTGACATAGTTACAATTGGTTCAAACTGTTTTCTTGACCGTTTCAATTGAAATAAATTGATGTAGATACAATCTGTGGTCGTGCATTGTTTAACAATGCAATGATATGTACAAATAACAAAGCCCAAACACTTTTAAATTGCTTTAACAAATCACGTTTTATAATACAATTACACTTCTAAAGAGCGAGAGCTCTTGTGTGAACTTATAAATTAAGAATTATTACTGCACAGCTGTTGAGGGCCCCATCTAAGTCCCCCTTATTTCAAAGGTTTTCAGTATGGTCTTGAATATGCATTTAAACCAGAATTATTTAGTTTCTCTAAGGTAAATCAAATCATTGGCAATCTATGCGCAGTAATTGATAAACAACTATTATTATCAATATAATTTTAACCCAATTCAATATATTTTAACTGTTCGATTTTCCTCAACAAAAAGATTAGAGAAATTAATTTTGCCGATAATGAGTTTTTTTTTAACATGCTTGTGAATAGTGAGCTCTGATACAATACTAATGGTACCGCGCTGAGAAGTGTTAATTTTTGCTATTTTTAAAGCTATAGAGGTCTCTACATGATTCGGCTTTTTCTTTATATATACATTTTAAGGTAGTTACTTAGTGCTGTTCTTCACATCTAGGGATGATAATAATACGTATATTTAATCTATGAAGCAGATGAAATCATACTGTAATATAAAACTATTTCGGTAGAATCGGCTAGTAATACATATTTAAAATCAGACTCTTGATTTATTGTAAAATTAATTAAATATGTTCGTAAAATGATAAGATTGGCAGATCCAGACGTGCTAAAAATTTAAAAACCTTTAAAGTATACAAAACTAGAATAACTAACTAGAATATATTATGATGTAGCAATTTTTCTATTATAAAATTAAAGTTTTCGCGTATTATATTTTCCGACACCTACGTTTTTGACTTCCCAAATATCTTAGAAATACATCTTTTAATTTTTAATATACACACTATGTATAATCACACTTTTGATAATTTTCTATGAAAAAAATCACATATCTGGCGAAATTATTTATGTGATATAAAAAGCTGCTTACTGTCTACATTTAGATCAGTGTCGAATTTAATGAATGTGTGTGTAATATGACTAATGCACTCAATTTACGTAAAATAATGTGGGCTGTATACATAGCAATAGACAATGGGAAAATGAAAATAATAGAGCCTCAAGCAAAAAGACCACATGGCGTTTTTTAATGCTAGGTTAATTGGCCCTATGATACATTTTTACATCATGCTGTGCTGTCATCACAAAACCAAAAATGAACCACATTTTCATACAGGTCATCATCTGCCTAGCCTTTTCCCAACTATGTTGGGGTCGGCTTCCAGTTTAACCGGATGCAGCTGAATACCAGTGTTTTACATGGAGCGACTGCCTGTCTGACCTCCACAACCCAGTAACTGGGTAACATGATACCCCTTGGTTAAACTGGTTGTCAGACTTTCGGGCTTCTGACTACAAGTAACGACTGTCAAAGATCTACAAATGACAGCCGGGACCAACGGCTTAACGTGCTTTCCGAGGCACGGAGGAGTCTTGGTATGTAATAAATGGTCACCCATCCACGGACCGACCTCGTCAAGCGTAGCTTAACCTTCGATCGACCCATGCGGCTGTTATAATTTAGCCACAAGCTCCTCTTAGCCACATTTTCATACAGGTACAGGTACATAATGTGGTTGTACTACCAGGTACACCTCTGCCTAGCCCTTCGGGGATTACAGGCGTGACGTGACGTTATGTTATGTTATTTTCATACAGAAAACATATTTTTAGTTTAATAATTTACCTACTGAATAAATGGACCATCACTTTAGCTTCTGATATTGAACATATTCAACAATTACAGATAATAAAATAAATTATACACAATTCAATGTGAGGTTTAGATAAGTTTGCTTTTAACACTGAACAAACAGTTGATAAGTAACATTTATATAGATATGGTACCATTGTCAATGATGGTAATATTTTTAAACCCAACAGTTAGGATTAAACTTTTTCACAATGTGTATAGGACCGTATTGATCCTAGTTAGGAATTCTATTTCATTATCTAAAGTGTCTCTTTGAACTAAGATTATTCCATCATAATGAAAACACCCAAACAAGCACATGCCTTTGAGTTAAAATAATGAGCCCTTACATGCAAAAAAAAGGCCTCTGAGACTCCTGATTGTTGACATTGTGCTAAAATGGTCTTTACACTGCTGTTCTAAGGTTCTATTTTGAAAACTAACTTTTACATAACATATATCTGAAGATTTTAGCAGCAATCTTTGCAATGATAGGTAGCAATGTACACTTACAATTAGAGCCCAAATTCCATTTAATGCTGACAGTACTTACTATGTCAATAATTTCAATTTATACAGCTCCAACATTTTTATAATAGAAATCCTGAACTCTACAACAATTTCTGTATGGGACACAGTTGTACCAACTTTTCTATGTAGACCCAAAAACTATGTCCGCTGAGACAACATGAAAAGTCAATAGAACTACAATCCTTTAAACAATAGTTTTCAAATATGAAAACATACAGTTCATATCTTCAGCGCCTGTCAAGTTGACCGCGCATGTGCATATCGGCTATTGACTCGGACTAGCTTCACTTTCAGGCCGGTTTAGAACAGGCTTCTCAGCAATCACTGGCTTCTCCGCAACTTGTGGCTTTTCAGCCAAAATAGGTTTTTCAGGTATTATTTGTTTCTCCACTGCGGGAGGGGCGGGTGCATCATCAATTTCTTGTTCATCTAGCTGGTTGTTCTCAATGTGTGCATTCAACAGTTTGTTTGTTATCACATCGGGATCATCTTGCTCCATTTCAGAAGGACCATTGTGTATCTCTCCATCATTCATAGATGGAGAGATAGATCTCTGCATTAGATTAGGATTGGAGGGAGATACTGCCCTGTTGGAGTTGTCTTCGCTAGAAGCACTCAATTGCCTTGGAATCGGGTGACTTGGATGGGACAATGTTTGAGGGATGTGTGCATTATGTAATGGGAGTCTAGATTTATCACTCTTTCTCCATAGGGTTACTTCTTGTTGTTTGAAGTAGCGCCGGTCTTCAGTATCCATTAGCACAAGATTTAGGTAGTACCGCACAGAAAACTTATTGTTTATATCTCTCATTGTTGGTGTTAGGTCATAACCAGCTAAAAAGACTCTTATAGGAATGCTTTCCCCTCTAACAGGGGCACCATCCATTATTTCATACTTTGCAACTGTCTCATTCTCTGTAAATGTGTTAGGCCCAGAACCTGTTGTTTCTCTTTTAATAATTGATATTTCCATGTGTTTGATTTTGATGCGGACCAGTAGGAAGTAGATTTTACCAACAATTACATCTTTCAAATGGTATTTGGATTTATTGTACTCAAATTCTATGTGTAGGCAGTCTTCAATGCCTACTTCCATTTTTATCGAGTTCAGTACATCTGGGTAGCTGCACAGGGTGTGGACAGCGATGTCCACCTCCTTGACCACGTCTGTGAGCCGTCGGACGATTGTGGCTCTCAAGAAATACCTGAGTCTGACATTAGCGCCAGTGTAAACTTCGTAAGGTTTTTCGACATTGGCGAACTCGAATGGATATGAAGTATGCTGTAACAGGTCACCAGGGCGGGCCAGCTCCTTTACTAATGATATAAACTCATGATGATTGCCTCTGTCATAGAATAATTCAATCTGACCTATAAGTTCGACCTTGATACCTTGGTGTTCAAGTTTCGATCCGGGTTTCCTCAGAGTGACGTTAACTCTACCCGAAACGGTCTCGCCGTCGTAATATAGCAATAACTTCTCCTTTTTGCCTTCATCCGTTTTCACTTCGGCAACCTTCCGTTTGTCAGCATCATCAAATACGATTTCGATATCCGCAGTCTGTCCGAACCCGAAAAAGCTCATTTTTGCACTTATCACTTACACAATCTATCGGAAACTTTTTATGTGGCTTTACAACAAAACTGTAACGATTTATTTGAGCAAAACATTGAAAAACGGCGATGAAACGCCCGCAAATCTGTGGAGGCGATTGAAAGGTTGAAGCAAAGATGGCGACTGATTTTATGTCGGCTGTCGGCGAAGAGATTCATAAATAAAATTATAATGACAAAACTCACCAACAAGGCATCTCTGGATAGCACACGCGAATTTCTTGCAAGGGTCCTTCGGCATAAATAGATATTTTAACTATTGGAATAGGGAAAGTATTTATAAATACTGAATTTCAGTCATGTGTACATATGACAAATTTTATTAGGGCAACTCAAGAATTATAAAGATCCTTGGTCACTAGTCTGTTACGCAACTTAGATTTTCTTTTACAATTTTCATGAATTTTCTTTGATTATACTTTAGCAGTGGCAAATATTGGAATTATTTTCAAATTTGATGCCTACAAAAACATTATTACTATTTATTGCACTGTGATCAATCAATAATCGATTACGTAATGTTACTAATTTTGTATCTGTTAACTCAAAAAGTAAGAACACAGTGCTGCCAGTGAAATAATCCTTTTTTCTTAAATGGCGGATCTCAAAATTCTCTAACAAAAGCGAGTTGATATTTTATGTGAATAAAACAACGCGAGTTAATTTTTAAGTATGGAGATTACACGCGCTACTCTAGGAATTGCAGTTGGAATAGCTGGAACTTTGTTCCTTGGATATTGTGTGTACTTCGACCAACAGCGTCGCAAGGATCCTCTTTTCAAAAAGAAGTTGAGAGAACGTAAGTTTTTTAAATTATTGAATGAAAACAGCTTGAATAGACGGATAAACATGCTTGTCGTTGCATATTATCACCGTTAATTTACCGTCCAAACATTTTTAGTTTTTTTGTTAACCTATAAATTTACAAAGAATATCGTTACAACATCATGCATCAATAAATTTTCGCTTCAATAACTATTTTATTTCAACACTGCATGACAGAACACGATAACTAAAACGTATGAGCGCGTTAATTGTGTAACTATTTAATAATAACTTTCTACATAGTACATACAGTAACGAAATTAGTTACACTACTTTGGTAGTGTGTGCCAAACATGCTTGCTTTTGCAATGGGCTAAAACTATAATAAATATTACATATGTACACGTGTGTGTACATCTATTGTAATGATACTTTCACTCAGGAGAAGCAGCCTTTCACAATAATGATATGGGCAACTACACTTACTTAAACCCTTATATCTTAACAGAGCAAATTCCAATGTTATTATTATAGTGATTATAAGTTTGCTGCCTAACCAAATATATATAAAGTACCTACTTATGAGTGTAACTCTCTTTATCTTAATGTTGTTGTTGTTTAGTAGACGGGTAAAAAATAATGTAAATTCAGTCGCAATAGAGCTTTTTTCTCATATTTTATAAAAGTGTATCCTCTTTTTGTTGTCTGTGTTTAGACTTAAATTCTGTGGCCCTAGTGAAAAGGGGTATAAGTCCAATTTTGTCGACAATGAGTTAAGTGTACCAAAGTGATCAGAAAAAAATGCTCTATCGTTTGGTGAAGACAGATCTAAGCTATCTCTAAAAATAAGAAAGTTACTTTGTGTAAAAGGGTCCAACTGACACCAAAAAAACTGTAAAAGTCGGTTTTCTGATCACTTTGGTACACTTACCTCATTTTCGACAAAATTGGACTTACACCCCTTTTCACTAGGGCCACAGAATTGTAGCATAGACAGCTGTTTAAATATTACACACTGCTGTTTATTTATTCTTTACATCTTGTAACATGTTGTATACTTTTCAGTGTGCTGGTGGAGCTACGATAATACTCCATTTACCATTACATTCAACATGTTAAGAATATAGCTAAGTGGTAAAAGTTTTCTTTTCAATTAATGAAGAGAAAGTAAAGAATTAACAGCCAGATGTTCAGCATCCCCTTACAATTTACAACACCACTATATTAATTTAGAACCAGAATTAAACAAATATCCACAATATTGCATCAGATTGCAAGCTTGTTCATAATTTTTAACACTCACTGCCATGGGATCTGCTGGCGGGCCCCATGTTTTTGAGTGCAAAGAGCCAGATGGCTTACTGAGTATATTTGTTGGCACCCGCCGGCGATCTCCATGGCTTGCTGAACTGGAACAATGCTGGCAGTGAGACTATTAAGTAAAGTCATCTACCATGTCTGAATAAGTGAATTATTACACCAAAACTTATGTTTTCACAATTTTTTTAAACATTATTTTATTGTTAATGAACCATATTATCATTAATGGAAAATATTGTGTCATTTGGGATTTTTTGAACACCTAGCCTAAACACAATCTTGAATAGAAAAACAATCTAAGATTAGATAAATAATTATTCTACCAAAAATGATGTAATGTAACAGTAAATTAAATTATTCTTCATCATATTAAATCACAAAGTATGTGCATGCATGTGTGTGCTTCTGAGTATATGTGATGATGATTATACAGGGTGTCTCATTCAAATCGGTCAGTATGGGAAAGTTTGAAACTATAAGATATACGAAGATCTGTTCTGAGGAACCATGTCATCGATTTTAATAAGAAGAAAAACTGCATTCATACACTTAAAAAAAAAACATCTGTACTCCGTTCGGGAGTCGAACCCGGTTATTTTAAAGAAAAAAAAACCAACACTATTTCTATTTAGATATTGATTGTGTAGGTCTTAAGCAGTAAATGTCTGTATGAAACATGATGTCTAAAATGAATAAAATGCATTGTTTCCACATACTTTAATTTATTTTAGTAGGTGCTCAAAGTGACCATGTTTAAAATATTACTACAATAGTACAGATAAAATGTATGAATGCAGTTTTTCTTGTTATTAAAATCGATGACATGGTTCCTCAGAACAGATCTTCGTATGTCTTATAGTTTCAGACTTTCCCATACTGACCGATTTGAATGAGACACCCTGTATATTAAGTAGGAAACACTCTGTTGTATTCTTCATATCTTATTTGTAAACAAACAACCATGAAAGGAAATTACTGCAAGATCTCCATCAATCAATTCAAGCTGTTACTACATTTATGGCATAGGTATACCAGGCTTTTACTACATAAGGCAAAGACTAGTCTTCAGGATAATAATTTCGGCATGCCAGTAGCAATTGGCTTGTTGATCTAGTGGTTAGTAGCCATGACTGCTATGCTGGAGGATGTGGGTTCATACCCACCCAAGACGTGTGTGGTGTAATTTATCTATAGTATGTATGTATTTTGAAATACATAACCATTTTTATCAGTTATCTAGTTTTCATTAAACAAGCCCTGCTTTGTTTGAGACTAGATGGCATTGCGTGAAAGTTGTGGAATATATTTATTTATAATTTATTATTTAATCCTACTAATATTATAAATGCGTAAGTTTGTGAGTATGTATAGAAGGATGGATGGATGGATGGATGGATGTTTGTAACTTGTTCACGTAAAACCTACTAAATGTTTTTTTAATAAAATTTGGTATGGAGTTAGCTGTCACCCTGCATTAACACATAGGCTACTATTTATCCCTGTATTCCCACGGGAACGGGACCTACGCGGGTGATACCGCGGGACGTCTGCCAGTTTAAAAATAAATAAATGACTGTATATTCTGTTATCTGCAGGTAGACAGAAAGCCCAACAGAATGCATCCCGCTCACGCACAATGGGTGGTCCGCTGCCCGACATGAGTGACCATGAGGCCATGCAGAGATTCTTCCTTCAACAGGTATGATCAAAGAGTATAAAACATGTAATAATAACACGCCCGTATTCCCCGAAGGGTAAGGTAGAGGTGTACCTGTAATACAGCAACATTTCGCCAGCTACGTTTAAGTGGCATGTGTGCCTATTGTTGTCAATTGAGCTCAAATCCAAAATTTATTTTCTCTATTTTAATTAAATTAAGGTTGATAATTGTTTACCAGTGAAAACCGTGCTGCGCTGCACCACTCCAGGTGTGCGCTGACCCTAAGGCATCAGTTAATTTGCTAAAAAGCGCCACCACTTGATTTTACTGTATGAAAATGTCATTTCGTTTGTGTTTTTTAGATTCAGCTCGGTGAAGAGTTGTTGGCTGCCGGTGACATGGAGGCGGGCGTTGAACATCTCGGACAAGCCGTCGCCGTCTGCGGACAGACGCAGCAGCTTCTCAGTGTAAGTAGTTATTGTGTATTTTTTTTATTATAAGCCTCTGCTTGTATAGCAAAGAAATATAAAAACCCATAAGAAATGAAACTGTAGTGAGTTATGTCTGACACATGTAACATATTTTTATACAAAATCTTTCGTTCATAGCAGATACAATGAAATTTTCCCAACTAAATAAAACAATGTTACCAAAATATAAAAACAAGATAATGATTTTCAGCATGGAAATTTCCACTGCCTCCTTTGTTTTCTTATTTAACACAAAATTTAAAAAATAAAATAAAATAAAAGGATATTAAAATATTATAAATTAAAAAAAAAAACTCTCTTTCAGGTACTCCAACAAACAATGCCTGCCCCCATCTTCCACCTGCTCCTGAAGAAGTTGCCCGAGGTCTCGGAGAGGCTCCGAGCATCCATGAAGGCAAGCGGCAAGATGCTGCAGGAAGAGGATGTTGAATAAACATGTTCAGCACAGTTGGAGAGAAGAATATTTTCATAGTATATTTTCAATATCTCACTAATCATGGAAGCTTCCATCTTTGGTCGATAGATAGCGCTACGTTGACGCCAGCTGACGTGACTTCCATTTACTGATTTAATTTAATATTTATTTAATATAGGCACTCATCCTTATCGAATTATTCCTTCGCAATTAATGCATAATTTAAGAAATTTGAAGTAATAAGTTTGATTAATTAATTTTAATTACACTAAACTGCGTCTTGCGTCAATGTAGCAGTAGTTTATGAAACAATGCAACATTCAATTTAAATGTAACTTTTCTCTGACTGTAGAGAGTTCGTCAGACGGCATGTGACCAGTCTTGCCGGCGATAAGTAGTGCCGATATAGCCAACCCGGCCACATCATGTTAGAAACACATCAGACATCTGCATTGTAGACAGATGAGTTAATTATCAAAGATCCCATCAAAGAAACTATTATTCTAAATATTGTTCATCCTTGATTAAATTGACTTTCGACTTGCAAAGCCTTAAATTTTCCAAGTGCATGCATTGGGCTGTGATACAAAATGTGCTTGAAAATCGATCCGCCATTACGTCTGTTCACTTTGCAAGGGAGAGTAGGTGCGAGTGATGCAAGTTCAATAATAATGTAGGTATTTCTTAGTGTTATTTAGGTTTTGTTTTGTGTTCACAACTGGTTAAGGATGCTTGTGAGTTTTGATTGAGATTTTATTGTGAAATAAAAGTTGTACAAAATATACATGTTTTATTTCAACTCAGGTATACAACTACAGTTATAATAAAATAGTTGTGTACCAGGGTTTCGCCCGCTCCTGTTGTATCAGTATTACCGCAGTATTTACGAAATTTCAACAAAGAGTAAATTACAATCTAGACTAATATTTTAAGCATGAAGACAAAACTATTACTGAATACAACTGGCAATAGGCTCGCCCCCTATTACATGAGACTTAAACATAACCGGCCAAATGTGGTTGTACTATCAAGTACGTCTCTGCCTAGCCCTTCGGGGATTAAAGGCGTGATTTTAGGTTTATGTCAACTATTCCTGAAGGAAATGTGACAAAATTTCTTTCCTGAACTAAACATAGAAAACACTTTAAATTGGAATTAACATACCTATTATTAAATTATGCAGTATGCTTAACCTACATTCCTTTGCTTTCTTTGCACATATATACATATGCCAATTGAACAGTCATAGTCATACATAACACATTTATATGTTACCGGAAATCTGTTTAATTCAGGTATTCTATAAACAAAAATAAGACATATTAGGTACTCTTTCGAAGATTTTTTTAAACGTGCATGCGTTAACTTTTAACGTGCATTAAATATTATAATATATTTATAAATATTTTATTTCTAATAAAACATTTAACTGGAACTTAACTTTGTATTATGTAGATTCAGGCTTATTACTAAAATAAACAATTTTTTTTAACTTAAATGTGTCCATAAGGCCTGAAATGTAACACCTATGTTCACTAATAAAGATTATTTGATTTGACTTTGACCTTGATTTTCACTTGACAGTTACTTTAACACTACACAAGGCCATGTTTCTCTTGAAGCCCAGACAGAAATCCGCTTTTCAGTGTATATCTCTGAAACGGGACGTCCTAGGCAAAAAGTAATGAAATTTTGGTATCCCCCTTGAGTGAACACCCCCCGGGGAGAAATGTACTCCATTTTGTGGGAGACCTTTGGTTGGCCTTGACCTTGATTTTGACTTAACGCTTACTTTTACACGACACGAGGCCATGTTTCTTTTGAAGTCCAGACAGAAATCCGCTTTTCAGTGTATATCTCTGAAACGGGACGTCCTAGGCAAAAAGTAATGAAATTTTGGTATCCCCCTAGAGTGAACACCCCCCGGGGAGAAATGTACTCCATTTTGTGGGAGACCTTTGGTTGGCCTTGACCTTGATTTTGACTTAACGCTTACTTTTACACGACACGAGGCCATGTTTCTTTTGAAGTCCAGACAGAAATCCGCTTTTCAGTGTATATCTCTGAAACGGGACGTCCTAGGCAAAAAGTAATGAAATTTTGGTATCCCCCTAGAGTGAACACCCCCCGGGGAGAAATGTACTCCATTTTGTGGGAGACCTTTGGTTGACCTTGACCTTGATTTTGACTTAACGCTTACTTTTACACGACACGAGGCCATGTTTCTTTTGAAGTCCAGACAGAAATCCGCTTTTCAGTGTATATCTCTGAAACGGGACGTCCTAGGCAAAAAGTAATGAAATTTTGGTATCCCCCTAGAGTGAACACCCCCCGGGGAGAAATGTACTCCATTTTGTGGGTGACCTTTGGTTGGCCTTGACCTTGATTTTGACTTAACGCTTACTTTTACACGACACGAGGCCATGTTTCTTTTGAAGTCCAGACAGAAATCCGCTTTTCAGTGTATATCTCTGAAACGGGACGTCCTAGGCAAAAAGTAATGAAATTTTGGTATCCCCCTAGGGTGAACACCCCCCGGGGAGAAATGTACTCCATTTTGTGGGAGACCTTTGGTTGGCCTTGACCTTGATTTTGACTTAACGCTTACTTTTACACGACACGAGGCCATGTTTCTTTTGAAGTCCAGACAGAAATCCGCTTTTCAGTGTATATCTCTGAAACGGGACGTCCTAGGCAAAAAGTAATGAAATTTTGGTATCCCCCTAGAGTGAACACCCCCCGGGGAGAAATGTACTCCATTTTGTGGGTGACCTTTGGTTGGCCTTGACCTTGATTTTGACTTAACGCTTACTTTTACACGACACGAGGCCATGTTTCTTTTGAAGTCCAGACAGAAATCCGCTTTTCAGTGTATATCTCTGAAACGGGACGTCCTAGGCAAAAAGTAATGAAATTTTGGTATCCCCCTAGAGTGAACACCCCCCGGGGAGAAATGTACTCCATTTTGTGGGTGACCTTTGGTTGGCCTTGACCTTGATTTTGACTTAACGCTTACTTTTACACGACACGAGGCCATGTTTCTTTTGAAGTCCAGACAGAAATCCGCTTTTCAGTGTATATCTCTGAAACGGGACGTCCTAGGCAAAAAGTAATGAAATTTTGGTATCCCCCTAGGGTGCACACCCCCCGGGGAGAAATGTACTCCATTTTGTGGGAGACCTTTGGTTGGCCTTGACCTTGATTTTGACTTAACGCTTACTTTTACACGACACGAGGCCATGTTTCTTTTGAAGTCCAGACAGAAATCCGCTTTTCAGTGTATATCTCTGAAACGGGACGTCCTAGGCAAAAAGTAATGAAATTTTGGTATCCCCCTAGAGTGAACACCCCCCGGGGAGAAATGTACTCCATTTTGTGGGAGACCTTTGGTTGGCCTTGACCTTGATTTTGACTTAACGCTTACTTTTGCACGACACGAGGCCATGTTTCTTTTGAAGTCCAGACAGAAATCCGCTTTCAGTGTATATCTCTGAAACGGGACGTCCTAGGCAAAAAGTAATGAAATTTTGGTATCCCCCTAGAGTGAACACCCCCCGGGGAGAAATGTACTCCATTTTGTGGGAGACCTTTGGTTGGCCTTGACCTTGATTTTGACTTAACGCTTACTTTTACACGACACGAGGCCATGTTTCTTTTGAAGTCCAGACAGAAATCCGCTTTTCAGTGTATATCTCTGAAACGGGACGTCCTAGGCAAAAAGTAATGAAATTTTGGTATCCCCCTTGAGTGAACACCCCCCGGGGAGAAATGTACTCCATTTTGTGGGTGACCTTTGGTTGGCCTTGACCTTGATTTTGACTTAACGCTTACTTTTACACGACACGAGGCCATGTTTCTTTTGAAGTCCAGACAGAAATCCGCTTTTCAGTGTATATCTCTGAAACGGGACGTCCTAGGCAAAAAGTAATGAAATTTTGGTATCCCCCTAGAGTGAACACCCCCCGGGGAGAAATGTACTCCATTTTGTGGGTGACCTTTGGTTGGCCTTGACCTTGATTTTGACTTAACGCTTACTTTTACACGACACGAGGCCATGTTTCTTTTGAAGTCCAGACAGAAATCCGCTTTTCAGTGTATATCTCTGAAACGGGACGTCCTAGGCAAAAAGTAATGAAATTTTGGTATCCCCCTAGGGTGTACACCCCCCGGGGAGAAATGTACTCCATTTTGTGGGAGACCTTTGGTTGGCCTTGACCTTGATTTTGACTTAACGCTTACTTTTACACGACACGAGGCCATGTTTCTTTTGAAGTCCAGACAGAAATCCGCTTTTCAGTGTATATCTCTGAAACGGGACGTCCTAGGCAAAAAGTAATGAAATTTTGGTATCCCCCTAGAGTGAACACCCCCCGGGGAGAAATGTACTCCATTTTGTGGGAGACCTTTGGTTGGCCTTGACCTTGATTTTGACTTAACGCTTACTTTTGCACGACACGAGGCCATGTTTCTTTTGAAGTCCAGACAGAAATCCGCTTTCAGTGTATATCTCTGAAACGGGACGTCCTAGGCAAAAAGTAATGAAATTTTGGTATCCCCCTAGAGTGAACACCCCCCGGGGAGAAATGTACTCCATTTTGTGGGAGACCTTTGGTTGGCCTTGACCTTGATTTTGACTTAACGCTTACTTTTACACGACACGAGGCCATGTTTCTTTTGAAGTCCAGACAGAAATCCGCTTTTCAGTGTATATCTCTGAAACGGGACGTCCTAGGCAAAAAGTAATGAAATTTTGGTATCCCCCTTGAGTGAACACCCCCCGGGGAGAAATGTACTCCATTTTGTGGGTGACCTTTGGTTGGCCTTGACCTTGATTTTGACTTAACGCTTACTTTTACACGACACGAGGCCATGTTTCTTTTGAAGTCCAGACAGAAATCCGCTTTTCAGTGTATATCTCTGAAACGGGACGTCCTAGGCAAAAAGTAATGAAATTTTGGTATCCCCCTAGAGTGAACACCCCCCGGGGAGAAATGTACTCCATTTTGTGGGTGACCTTTGGTTGGCCTTGACCTTGATTTTGACTTAACGCTTACTTTTACACGACACGAGGCCATGTTTCTTTTGAAGTCCAGACAGAAATCCGCTTTTCAGTGTATATCTCTGAAACGGGACGTCCTAGGCAAAAAGTAATGAAATTTTGGTATCCCCCTAGAGTGAACACCCCCCGGGGAGAAATGTACTCCATTTTGTGGGTGACCTTTGGTTGGCCTTGACCTTGATTTTGACTTAACGCTTACTTTTACACGACACGAGGCCATGTTTCTTTTGAAGTCCAGACAGAAATCCGCTTTTCAGTGTATATCTCTGAAACGGGACGTCCTAGGCAAAAAGTAATGAAATTTTGGTATCCCCCTAGAGTGAACACCCCCCGGGGAGAAATGTACTCCATTTTGTGGGTGACCTTTGGTTGGCCTTGACCTTGATTTTGACTTAACGCTTACTTTTACACGACACGAGGCCATGTTTCTTTTGAAGTCCAGACAGAAATCCGCTTTTCAGTGTATATCTCTGAAACGGGACGTCCTAGGCAAAAAGTAATGAAATTTTGGTATCCCCCTAGAGTGAACACCCCCCGGGGAGAAATGTACTCCATTTTGTGGGTGACCTTTGGTTGGCCTTGACCTTGATTTTGACTTAACGCTTACTTTTACACGACACGAGGCCATGTTTCTTTTGAAGTCCAGACAGAAATCCGCATTTCAGTGTATATCTCTGAAACGGGACGTCCTAGGCAAAAAGTAATGAAATTTTGGTATCCCCCTTGAGTGAACACCCCCCGGGGAGAAATGTACTCCATTTTGTGGGTGACCTTTGGTTGGCCTTGACCTTGATTTTGACTTAACGCTTACTTTTACACGACACGAGGCCATGTTTCTTTTGAAGTCCAGACAGAAATCCGCTTTTCAGTGTATATCTCTGAAACGGGACGTCCTAGGCAAAAAGTAATGAAATTTTGGTATCCCCCTAGAGTGAACACCCCCCGGGGAGAAATGTACTCCATTTTGTGGGTGACCTTTGGTCGGCCTTGACCTTGATTTTGACTTAACGCTTACTTTTACACGACACGAGGCCATGTTTCTTTTGAAGTCCAGACAGAAATCCGCTTTTCAGTGTATATCTCCGAAACGGGACGTCCTAGGCAAAAAGTAATGAAATTTTGGTATCCCCCTAGAGTGAACACCCCCCGGGGAGAAATGTACTCCATTTTGTGGGAGACCTTTGGTTGGCCTTGACCTTGATTTTGACTTAACGCTTACTTTTGCACGACACGAGGCCATGTTTCTTTTGAAGTCCAGACAGAAATCCGCTTTTCAGTGTATATCTCTGAAACGGGACGTCCTAGGCAAAAAGTAATGAAATTTTGGTGTGCCCCTAGAGTGAACACCCCCCGGGGAGAAATGTACTCCATTTTGTGGAAGACCTTTGGTTGGCCTTGACCTTGATTTTGACTTAACGCTTACTTTTACACGACACGAGGCCATGTTTCTTTTGAAGTCCAGACAGAAATCCGCTTTTCAGTGTATATCTCTGAAACGGGACGTCCTAGGCAAAAAGTAATGAAATTTTGGTATCCACCTTGAGTGAACACCCCCCGGGGAGAAATGTACTCCATTTTGTGGGAGACCTTTGGTTGGCCTTGACCTTGATTTTGACTTAACGCTTACTTTTACACGACACGAGGCCATGTTTCTTTTGAAGTCCAGACAGAAATCCGCTTTTCAGTGTATATCTCTGAAACGGGACGTCCTAGGCAAAAAGTAATGAAATTTTGGTATCCCCCTAGAGTGAACACCCCCCGGGGAGAAATGTACTCCATTTTGTGGGAGACCTTTGGTTGGCCTTGACCTTGATTTTGACTTAACGCTTACTTTTACACGACACGAGGCCATGTTTCTTTTGAAGTCCAGACAGAAATCCGCTTTTCAGTGTATACCTCTGAAACGGGACGTCCTAGGCAAAAAGTAATGAAATTTTGGTATCCCCCTTGAGTGAACACCCCCCGGGGAGAAATGTACTCCATTTTGTGGGTGACCTTTGGTTGGCCTTGACCTTGATTTTGACTTAACGCTTACTTTTACACGACACGAGGCCATGTTTCTTTTGAAGTCCAGACAGAAATCCGCTTTTCAGTGTATATCTCTGAAACGGGACGTCCTAGGCAAAAAGTAATGAAATTTTGGTATCCCCCTAGAGTGAACACCCCCCGGGGAGAAATGTACTCCATTTTGTGGGTGACCTTTGGTTGGCCTTGACCTTGATTTTGACTTAACGCTTACTTTTACACGACACGAGGCCATGTTTCTTTTGAAGTCCAGACAGAAATCCGCTTTTCAGTGTATATCTCTGAAACGGGACGTCCTAGGCAAAAAGTAATGAAATTTTGGTATCCCCCTAGAGTGACTACCCCCCGGGGAGAAATGAACTCCATTTTGTGGGTGACCTTTGGTTGGCCTTGACCTTGATTTTGACTTAACGCTTACTTTTACACGACACGAGGCCATGTTTCTTTTGAAGTCCAGACAGAAATCCGCTTTTCAGTGTATATCTCTGAAACGGGACGTCCTAGGCAAAAAGTAATGAAATTTTGGTATCCCCCTAGAGTGAACACCCCCCGGGGAGAAATGTACTCCATTTTGTGGGTGCTTTTGACTTAACGCTTACTTTTACACGACACGAGGCCATGTTTCTTTTGAAGTCCAGACAGAAATCCGCTTTTCAGTGTATATCTCCGAAACGGGACGTCCTAGGCAAAAAGTAATGAAATTTTGGTATCCCCCTAGAGTGAACACCCCCCGGGGAGAAATGTACTCCATTTTGTGGGTGACCTTTGGTTGGCCTTGACCTTGATTTTGACTTAACGCTTACTTTTACACGACACGAGGCCATGTTTCTTTTGAAATCCAGACAGAAATCCGCTTTTCAGTGTATATCTCTGAAACGGGACGTCCTAGGCAAAAAGTAATGAAATTTTGGTATCCCCCTTGAGTGAACACCCCCCGGGGAGAAATGTACTCCATTTTGTGGGTGACCTTTGGTTGGCCTTGGCCTTGATTTTGACTTAACGCTTACTTTTACACGACACTAGGCCATGTTTTTATTTGAAGTCCGGACATCGTCTCAGTCGGGTCACGTGTGAACCACGCTGATCGGTTTCTGAAGTAGTCTTATGATGAAAGAATCACACAGAGAGTAGACCTCTAGTCAAAGCCTTCCTTTAGTAAATGTTTCCAATTATTCGTTTAACATTAATGCTCTCATTCGTATATAACGCTTTGGGTCGGTACCTGACGGAAGGTGCCTCTCGTATTATCGGTCGTGTAACGTCAGAACTGCTTAATAAATCATTGAACCTTTAATAAACAAGTAATAACAAATATTCCACAACTTTTCACACAACGCCATTCAGTCACAAGTTAAGCTTGAGAGCTTGTGTTATGGATACCTACTAAATAGCAGATAAACATACTTATATATTTCTAAATACATACATATTATAGATAAATTACACCCAGACACAGAACAAATGATCGTGTTCATCACACAAACATTTGCCCTTGGTGGGAATCGAACCCACAACCTCCGGCATAGCAGTCAGGGTCACTAACTAACTACTAGACCAAAAGGCCCGTCAAAATGCACTCTGTGATTCAACCTTTCACACTCAACCGATGATGCATTAGTGCGTCGAGGCGCAGTGTCGCATACGTTCGGCGCATCTTCAACCAGATATGTACCGACCCTTACTTGGCCAACTTAAATTTTAAGTGCAGTATGTAAATTTGATTAAGGTAAAAATAAGCTGTAAAAAAGAGTTGTACATACAAAAAGGAAACACAAAAATCCCAATTCATTCACCGGTTTATTCAAATTAAATTAACGTAAACAACAACAAGTTATTAGGCACCATAAACAATATATAAACCCTCTATGATACTTTATACACCTGGTACAGGGTACAGGTGACCCAAAACCAAAGACATTCAATATTACTAGACATGACGAACAAAAGTTTCATCTGATACAGGTGTCTTAGACACAAGTCTATGAGTTTAATTTAGTACGCAATTTAATAGAGGCAGCGGATGCCGCTCCAATATTGCTATATTATTCTAGAAGGCGTTACTGAGACATGGGATCACATGTCCCTGTCTATAGTATTTTAAATCTCTTTGCCCAAAACACTATGTTGCTCATTAACAAAATAACTCAGCTAAATAAATACAAGTAGTCACTGATAAGGAAATACAGACCTCATCCATTGCTTTGTTAGACATTTAAATGTATTTTGGTAAAACCAAAGTACAAAAACAAATACTATTTATTATTTACATATTTTTGCCATACGATTTAATTACACGTCAATCTTAATTTAGTGGAGATGCAAATCATAATTTAATTAAAAATACAATACAAGTAGGTAAGTAGAGTTAGAAATCATTTGGATAAGCTGGTAAAACAAAATTTCCTTCAATATTTTTAGCCACCGAGATTAGCGGCATAAGAAGCTGTTACTATCCTCAGTTTAAAACTGGAACTAAGAATTTATAAATACATATCCGGTGGGTTGGAAGCCCAGAAGTATTGTTCTTCTTCTTCCAGAATTCTGGGCTTCTGAAAGAGGTTGTGGAGGTCAGAAAGGTAGTTACTCCATGAAAAATACTGATGCAACTGGTTAGGCTAGAAGCCCACCCCAACATATACAGGGTTATTTGTAGAACACCAATAACCTCCAATTACAGAAGTTGTAGGTGCAACTTTTAATTTGGGATGATAGCCAGTTTTTTCGCCTATTTGGCGGTTAACACACTGCCACGCATCACGCAGCGTAACTCGTGAATGCATGTTTGAACGCTACTTGTAAGTAATTCAGTTTGTATAGAAAGCACGCAAAGTCTAACACACAGAAAATGCATCTACGCGCGTTCATTCAGTGCGTTGATACGCAACATGCAGCGTGATGCGTGGCAATGTGACAAACGTCTATGAATCGAATTTTGTTCACAATTTGATTTATTGATTTATTTTTTCGCGGGGAATCTATTTTTCTCATCTGCAAGTAACAGTCTCATCAAAATCGGTCCAACAGTTTAAGAGATAAAGTCGGAACAAATGACAGTCTGTGTCATTTATTGAATTACTTGTAATGTAACCTATCTGATTAAAATCAGGGACCTAAACTTAATTGAGCTAATTTAGCGGCCGAAACGCGAAATGCAAATACATCTCTAAATTCCAAGGCACTTGTAGTCTTAGCCTAATTCGCAAGAACCAAATATATTTTTTTAATAAACAAAACAAATATTAAAACTAAAATATAATTTGTAACAACAAACATAAATGCTAGACAAGGTCTTTAGGTAGAATTTTAACATTATAAATAAGTACCCACTAAATAATATATGGAAATAGGAAATTTACAACAGTGTATAACATACAACCAACACGATTTAGGTATGTATACTTATGTATAGTTGTTTTATTGCACGAACGCGCTTTGTTGTGTTACACATACATATACCATCACGCCTGTATCCTTAAAGAGTTAGGTAGAGGGGTACCCATGGTACACCCACATTTCGTAGTCCTATGTAACATAGATTTTATAGGGGGGCAACAATGATATTATAAGTAAAACGGTGTAGATAGGTTATAAGCGCTAAGCAAGCGACACGTTAAAATGTGGCTAGCTAACCATACTTGACCGCAGTGTGGCGTGCGTTAGTGTGCCGTTTTTGAAGATCGAATTTTGTATAGGTAACCTATCTACACCTTTTTACTTATAATATCATTGGGGAGCAAGCATATTGCCACCAAACTAGATTTGGGAATCGGATTCTAGTAGGTATTTCTACAGACTAATACGTGAGTCAAGGATAGTCTGTGCTGCACCTACATATACGCACATACATATGATGAAAAATCACAACGCGTTCGTAATTTGCAACAACTATTCTACATAATTATATTAAAATCATGCATAACAGCCCGTATAAATTCGCTACTACACCTGCTTTCACGGAGTAACTAATAAATAGATTAACACCAATAAAGAATAAATATAATAATGTATTTGCTTATGTAGTAGGCATTGCGCACAACAAACAAATATTATGAGCTAGATTAAACAAACAAAACATATATTAATTAAACTTGAACAGGTTATATGCCCCTTATTTCTATGGCTAAAGTTAATGTTTCTTTTTTTCAATTGAATGCAAACAGATTGGTGAGATTGGCACTCCATTTAGTAGCTATTCCGTGGTCTACCACTAAGTTAACAAAAATATTTACTATAGGAATATCTACATCAAACGAATATGTCGTTGCCCAATAGTCAGTCATCATATTTCATGATTTTTCTAGTTAAGAACATAATATTTTGCTGTATGTACATCATCATGATACATTAAAGTAAGTGCATGGATAATAATATATTTCTTTATTTTTGATAAACTGTAATTTACAATTTAATATACAAAAACTACAGCAGATTTCTCGTCATTTTTATACAATTTATATACAAACATACAGCAGAACAGTTACTGTGTATTAACATGAGACAGGGTACAAATATTTTAATCTTACAGATTTCAGTTCATAGGCCTGATATTTTCTGCATGTTGGGATCTCACAAATTCATAATTTTACCTTTAAAATTAACATGGGAAAGCCACAATTGTCCCATTGATCATGATTTCTTTTCGTTAATGGAACTCCTAATCAAGTCCTGAGTGACTTTCATAACCTCCAAAGCACCTTTTTCAATTAAAGCATTAGCTAAGTCCCTACCCAAGTTATCACACTTAATAATAACATCTATTGGCATACTAGGATTCACAGTCAAACCACAAAATATACGTGTATCACTTTCAACCTCTTTTTCATCACAATGGCTTGATTTATCAATAATTGTATCA
The DNA here is from genome assembly GCA_921972225.1 of Euplexia lucipara. Lineage (NCBI taxonomy): Eukaryota > Metazoa > Arthropoda > Insecta > Lepidoptera > Noctuidae > Euplexia > Euplexia lucipara. The sequence goes on along the minus strand of OV179168.1, from coordinate 9,639,598 downwards.
TTAAGTACTTCGGTTGGGGCTAAGATTTCATTCTCTGTGTCATCCTTGTCAACTTTGACCTTTTTACATTCGTTTTCTTCTGTGGGACTGAGTTTGTGTTTCTGTGTGCGTTTGATTTGTGCGAATGTTTGTTGTAATGTGTGGTCGAGTTTCGTTTTTCCATCTATGCTCCACACTGCGCCGGTGATGGATAGCTTGAACTGAGAGTCTATTGGCTTTAGACTCGTGGATACGCCGACAGGGGCGCTGCAACCACCACCTGTAACGGAATTTTGTTTTTATATTTCATAGTCCATAATGATCTAAAAGTTTTTTTTAGCTACATACATGAGAAAGTTAAATTCCTCTGCTACCAATAATAAATATACATACTTAGGACTTTTGTATCAATGGATATGAATTAGATTGTGCGATAGAATCACTAAACGGCCAATCTATATTGTTTTTGTCAAGATTTATTGCGGCAGCGAAGGAGTAAATTTTCTTAAGAGAGAAGCCGATAAAAAAAAATAGTATTCGTATCACTATTTCTTGTCTGTTTTGAAGTCATTGGTCGACCTACCAACCACCCTGTATGCCTTGGGTGTAAATGCCTTGTACTTGGCAATACTAGAGAGATTAGAATCGAGTTGTATGGACACTATGCCACTGATGTATAGTTTTGTACTCAAATCGGAGCTCAGCTAAGGCCTTGACTGGACTAGAGATCTCATATCTTTTTCTTTTCAAGTGATTATTGACTAACCACAGCCAAAAATAAAATAAATATTTCACAACTTTTCACACAACGCCATTCAGTCCCAAGCTAAGCTAAGAGCTTGTGATATGGGTACTAAACAGCTGATATACTACTTACATATTTCTAAATACATAGGTACATATATATACTTATATTATAAACAGGTAAAAATTGTTTGTTTGTATGTAGGGGGTAATCTTCGGAACCAATTATCCAATTTTATAAATTATTGCACTGGTAGAAAGCTACACAATTCCCGGTTGACATACTTAGGCTACTTTTTATCCATGTAATCCCAGGGGAACAGAAACTACACGGGTGAAACCGCGTGACGTCTGCTAGTTATAAATAAACTAGTAGACGTCCCGCGGTTTCCCCGGGCCCGTGGGAATACAGGAAAAAAAAAATAGCCTATGTCACCCGGGGATAGTGTAGCTTCACAATGGTGAAAGAATTTTTAAAAACGGTCCAGTAGTTTATAAACCTATTAATTACAACCAAACAAACAAAGTTTTCCTCTTTATAATATTAGTGTAGAAAGATTACACCCTTTACATGGAGATTGGAGATTGCCTCACGATGTTTTCCTTCACAGTTTTTGAACCAAGTGACAATTATACAATAAGCACATGAATCCGAAAAGTCAGAGGTGCGTGCGTGGGGTTCAAACTCGAGACCTATGACTTAGCAGACCGCCTTTAATATTACTTGTCTATGACTCTGCGATCATAGACAAAAACACCACAGACAAACGCACGAGCGTCCGCCTCGCCCCAGCCTATCTGACCAACTGGAGACCCGCGCCACTCACGGCGCTGGCCAATCAGCAGAGCCCGCGACCCGCGTTGTCGGCTGTCGCGCGGGCGCTCTCCCACACTGACATTACAGTCTAAAAACATACAGTCGTCCGACGAAGCTGTCTAGACAGGGCAACCGTGCGGGGTGTGAAAGGCGAGACGCGGGAAAGCCGCTCCCGCACTGCGAACAAATCGATGTTCGTAGTGCGGTAGGTATTATTCAAGTCTAACGCGTGTAGAAGTTGTCGGCATTTTTCCAGAGATCAAAGGCGTCGTCCTACTATTTATACTGTGCTGACATTCAGAACCCCAGGAAGAACGCACGCTCGGCTCTCGCGCACAGGTGCTTGTCGGTTCGGGTTACGTTGCACTGCTATCATTATAAGCTTGTAAGTCTTGGCACATACCCAAAGTCTTCAAAAAACTTCTTTCAGCCAGGATCCTGCAGTAAGTCTCCGCGTGGTTGAAGGGCTCGAGCATATTCAGGATATTGGTGTTGTCAGCTCGACACTCCACGGCCAGCGCGCCCTGACCCACTGCGTACTTCATGTCTGCACATGGTAGGATCTGTAATTGAAAATGTGGATTTTAGAGTGACTGGAAGGGAATTTTATATTAAAGTGATTGGAAGATGTTGTATTCAGATTTTAGTTTCAAGGCGGTGCGCTTGGCCCTGGAACAAAGCTGAGCCACTCACGGCGAGCCCACGACCTCCCTATCACGATCCTCCCTATATGTATATTTGATGTGTATGCATCCCCACGCTTGTGGTGGGGGGCCGAACGACGGCGCGCGACCGCCGACCGCCGACCGCCCGCGCGACCGCCGCGTCTATTCAGTAATAAACGAATCGTATACCGTACGGACCTGTGGACTGATTCTGCGCCCGGCCGCCGTCGCGAACGCACGCTCCTGTGGACTCCGCGCTCCCTGCTCCGCTACGCCGTAGCGCTCACGCTACGACGCTCCGCCCCGCTCCGTAGCCTCGCTACGCGTGACGCACGTCACCGTAGCTTGACTACGCTCCCTCACTCGTAGCCCAGCTACGAGTGACGACACGACTGCTGTAGGCCCGCTACGTCGTAGCGGACTTTACAGTTGTTCGCTGTCCTTTGCCCCTTCAGGGTAAAGCCACTGTTGGTTTCAAGTGGTCACTTGGGGAAACCTAACGGTGTCAACGAACCAAGTGGGTGCGGACCCGACGCACCGGCCTAACCCCTTCAGGGTTAGGCTAAAGTCGGAAGGACTTTGGTTAGCGACCTTGGGGGGACTCCTAGTCGCTACCATTGTTTAACCCCCCCTTCCTTTCCAGCTGCACCCGGTGACGTCTGGGTGTGTCGACCCCAGCGGCACCGGATCGGTCGAAAGACCCATAGGACCCCGCTGTACATTAAGACTGACAGCGGGCAAAAATCAAGCTTAGGGTACGCCTTAGGCACTCACCTCTCTGCCTTCACCCGGCAGGGAGGGTTACTCATCTCCGGGCTTTCCCACCCGGAGAGCTAGGTTATTAGGCCCCTAAGGCAACAGTCAGTTTGTGTTGCTGGCGAGTTTGTTTGAGTACTTCTTCTCGCCAGTAATAACACTAGGAAGTACTCAGGGGAAGGGCCCTTTAGGGGACTGACTGCTCTAGGAGCTCACGTTTCACGTGTCTCCTAGAGGCTGTGTAGGAGTTTTTACACCCCCCCTCTCCCCCCTTGCTTCACCCTTCTCAACCATGGAGGCCCTTTTGGACCTGCTGGTTGAGATGCTCGCTGAGCATCCGGCCCTGGCTGCCAAGTACGGTGCCAAAGTGGCTGCCCTCACAGGCAGCTCCACTCTCTCCCCCTCCGCGCCCCTCTTCATGGAGTCTCTCACTCCTTTCACCGACGCCCTCGACAGCCCGGCGTCTCCACCCGCGGCTGATCAGGGCACCCCCCTCTCTGCCCCCTCACCCCCTCTACCGGAGAACAAGATTGCCTCCCGCATGGAGGACGACTCCACGTCGGGCTCTGAGAGCGACTGCTCCCAGAAGCCCTCTGCCGCCTCGTCTTCTGACGAATTTGAAGTGGTAGCGGGTAAGCGCAAGAAGCGCCACAACCCAGCGACCCAAGCCCCCTCCAAGGCCATTCGCCTAGCTCCCCCCTCCCCCGCCCCCTCCACCTCTCGCCCTTCTAGCCCAATGGCTACCTCCCAGGCTGACCCAGCTGCGACCTCCACTCCCTCCGTCGCTGCCAAGAAGCCCCGCCCCCCCCCCGCCCATCTTCATTCACGATAGAAATCTGTGGCTCACAGTATCTAAATGGTGCGCTGAAAAGCGCATCAACTATTCCAATGCTCGCCCCACCCAACAAGGAGTAAAAGTGTCCACTCCAACGAGCACAGACTACCGTGATCTTTCACGGATGCTGCGGGAGCGTAATGTCCCGTTTCACACATACTCCATCCCGGAGGAGGCACCTATTCGTATGGTGCTCCGCCGGGTGCCCATGGAGCTTCCCGAACAAGCCGTCCTGGACGACCTCCAAGCCCAGGGGGTCCCAGCGACCGCCGTCCACCGCCTCCATAAGTCCAGAGGTGGTGAAAAATATGATATGGTGCTGGTCATTAGTGACCCCACCGAAGGTCCCCATCCCATTCTCAAAGTGAAGAAAATCTGTCACCTTTCCGGCGTCATCGTCGAGAAGCCCCACCGACCCAACTCCATAGGCCAATGCCACCGCTGCCAACTTTATGGCCATTCTCAAAGATACTGCTTCGCCAAGCCCAGGTGCGTTAAGTGCTTGGGTGAACATGGCACTGGGGACTGTTCCCGTCCCAAGGACCTGTCCCTCTGCACTGAACCACCCAGTTGTGTTCTGTGCGGGCAATCTGGCCACCCAGCCAATTACCGTGGCTGCCCCAAGGCCCCCAAACCATCTTCCAAGCTCTTGGCGAATCGCGCTAACGATCGCCAGCAAAGGGAAAGCCCCCTCTCGGCGGCTCCCTTCTCCCAACTGCCCGAAAAGCTAAGCCCCCAGCGTTCTTCTCCGTGGAATAAACTTAACCACCAGAGGAACTTCCCAGCTCTGGCGCCCCCTAAAGCCCCTATCCCGGCGCTGATGGATTTGAGCGTTCCTCAACCCACAGCTCTGGCCACCCCCGCGGCAACCTCCGCCCCCGCTAAACCTCGCCCTCAAGCGACACCCCCCACCCCCGCTGACACTATGTCCAAAGTAGCCCAAGGTCAGCGAAACATGGACATTATAATAGGTGCCTATCAGACCTTCTTCACCCCTGAAGCCACTCAGATGGCTGACGAACTGAGTAACGCCGATATCGGTAACTATACCGCAATCTTCGCAGCTTATCCTAAGATAGCTGCCGCCCTCGCTAACCTCTCTCACAATAACCAATAATGGCTAACACGAGAGCACGCACATTCAAACCCCGCTCCCTAAGATTAGGTTTCTTTAATGCCGATGGCATTTCCAATCAACGTGATGAAATCGCCCTTTTCCTTCGCGATCATCACCTAGACATTCTCCTTATCCAGGAAACCTTCCTCAAGCCTTGTAACCGTGACCCCAACATTGCCAACTTTCGAGTTGTCCGCAATGATAGGACACGCTGCTTCAAGGGTGGCACCCTCATATACTACAAGAACTGTCTGCACTGCACTCCCGTAGTCACCCCCCCTCTCACCTCTCTTCTTGAGGTCTCTGCCTGTCGGCTAGGAATGACTGGCCACTCTCCCATCACTATCATCTCGGCCTACCTTCCTCCTACCGCCTTAGCGGAGGACCCCAATCTTATTACTCACGACCTCACGGCCCTCTTCGGCTTGAGTGACTCCGTTATCATAGCGGGTGACCTCAATGCCAAACATCCGGCCTGGAATAGCTCAATAACCAACTCCAGAGGTAGAACCATCTACTCCCTAGGTTCTACTCTCAACTTCGATGTCGTCGCCCCGATGACTCCCACCCATTACCCTCATAACCCGGACCATGCCCCTGATGTACTCGACATAGCGTTACTCAAGAATGTAAGCCTACGACTACACTCTATTGAGGCGCTTTGCGAGCTCAACTCGGACCACTGCCCAGTGGTCCTTCAGTTGCACTCCAGATCAGACCCTTTCGGCTCTAGCCCCCCCACCGAAACCAAAAGGATAACCGACTGGAAGAAAGTAAGCGAAAAGCTGAAATCAACCACGTCGGCCCACTTGGACTCCATCCCCGATCTGATCGAATCAGTCGCTGACACCACGGCCGCGATTGACTCGCTCACAGATCACGTGCAATCTGTCCTGAACGAATGTTCAAGGGAGGTTCCCGCGATGAGCGATCATCGATGGAAACTGCCGGACGATGTACGTGCTCTGCTGCGCGAGAAAAACGCGGCCATGCGTGCCTACTACTCTTTCCCCTGCGCGGCTAACAAAACCTTTATGCGACGGCTTCAGCGTAGGCTGTCACGGCGCGTAAAGGACCTGCGTTCAGCGCGTTGGGAAAAGATGTTAAGCAAACTTGAACCCACTCATCAAGCCTTCTGGCAATTGCAACGTAAGTTGCGCTCCTCTCAGGAAGCCTCCATGCCTCCTCTCATCCGACCCGATAAGAGCGTCGCTTTTGACGACTCTGAGAAAGCCGAGTGTCTGGCCGACAGTCTAGAGGCCCAATGCTCCCCCAGCACCCAACCGGCCGACCAACAGCACTTGCTTGAGGTTGAGGCCGAAGTTGAACGCCGATCTTCCCTCCCTCCCATCGAAGACCCTGATGATCCTCTGCCTCCCGTCACTCCAGACGAAGTGCAAGACATCATTAAAGGGCTCAAACCCCGCAAAGCCCCCGGCGCTGATGGCATTACCAACAAAGTCATCCAGCTATTCTCTGCCCAACTTATCCTGCTAATGACCGCCATCTTCAATGGCGCCATGAGCAATAATATATTCCCACAAGCGTGGAAACAGGCTACCGTTATCGGTATTCCTAAGCCAGGCAAACCCAAGTCTGAGCCATCCAGTTATCGCCCCATTAGCCTCCTCAATGTCTTCGGTAAAATCTATGAGAAGCTTATTTATAAGCGCCTCAAAGACTACGCCGAGGCAAAGAGTCTTATTCCTAATGAGCAGTTCGGTTTTCGCACCGGTCACTCCTGCATCCACCAAGTCCACCGCATCGTAGAGCACATCAGCATCGGCTTTCAACGCCGGTCGCTGACTGGTGCAGTCTTCTTCGACATAGCGAAGGCCTTCGACAAAGTCTGGCACAACGGCTTACTCTTTAAGCTTTACCAAATGGGTGTGCCAGATCGTCTCGTACTCATCTTACGAGACTTTTTGTCGGAGCGCACTTTCCGCTACCGCATCGAGGGCGCTCTGTCCGCCCCCCATCCCATACGCGCAGGTGTCCCCCAAGGCTCTGTGCTGGCCCCCCTCATCTTCACTCTGTTCACGAGTGACATTCCCAAGTTTAAAAAAGCCCAGTTGGCCCTCTTCGCCGACGACACGGCCATTTTCTGTTCAGGCCGTAACCAACATCTTATCGCTCGCAATCTCCAATCTGCCGTGAACGCACTGGGAGAGTGGTTCCGGAAGTGGAGAATCGAGGTTAACCCCGACAAAAGCCAAGGCGTCCTATTCCACAGGGCGCGTATCAAAGTGGTTCCCCCTAAACCGATCACTATGTACGGCAAACCAATCCCTTGGGAGAAGGAAGCCAAATACCTAGGTGTCACCCTAGACCGATCCCTTACCTTCGCTCAGCACATAAAGACGGTTCGCTCGCGAGCCGCTTTTGCTGCGAGTCGGCTCAACTACATAACATCCGCGAACAGCAAATTGTCACTCAAGTGCAAATTGCGACTGTATACCGCGGTAATCCGTCCGATTATGACTTACGCCTGCGTTGTCTTCGCACACGCCAAGCCTAGTCACCTTCGTAAAATGCAGACCCTGCAGAACCGTTACCTCCGTAGAATAACGGGTGCCCCCTGGTTCGTTCGCAACGAGCAACTACACGTTGACCTTAGAATTCCGACTATTCAACAGTTCATGAAGCGCCTTTCCAAGCGCTATTTTGAATGTGCCTCCAAACACCCAAACCCACTTATAACTGCTGCAGTCAGTTACACCCCTTCACGAATTAATAAGCTTCGCCGTCCCAGGCATGCCCTTACCACCCCCGACGACCCCATCACCCTGTTCCAGGAAAGTCGTAGGGAAACTAGCACAGTCAAGAAACACTACAATTACAAACCGAACGCCTTCCGGCCCCGCCGTCGTGGCCCGTCGCGAAGTATAGTTAATCTCCCTCCCCGACCCTTGCATGAGCCAGCCCGCGATGCTGAGCCGCTAGCTTAAACAGTCCCTAAATAATCTAACTCAGATCCAGCCGTCCCCCTTTTTATTCGATCAGTGACACCCTAAGCCGAGGTCCGAGCCCCACAGGGGGTGCCCTTAGCGAGTGTCACTTAAATTCTGACGTAATGCTCCTGGCTGGAGGCCTTGTGTATTGAGGTCGTCCACAGGTTTGACCGGTTGAGCAGATAGCGGCGCCACCCCTCAGTAGGGTGCACTGCGAGACGCCCTCTATCAAAAAAAAAAAAAAAAAAAAAAAAAAAAAAAAAAAAGTACGGACCTGTATTATTATTTATCGAGCTCCATACATATCAATATTAAATCTCTTTGCAGTTTACCTATGTTTAGTTTAGAATTTTGAGTTAGATCATTAATTTATACAATATATTATTATTTTTTTTAGCTACGTTGATGACATGGTACTGCTGGGTCCAACGGCTGGCTCAATCAGGGACATGCTGAGCGTCTGTGAAAGGTATGCAGTAGACCACGGCCTGGTATACAATGTAAATAAAAGTGAATACCTGATCTTTGCTGCTTCTGGGAAACGTTTAAATTATGAGCCCTTATTATCCCTCAATGGACGGACCCTTAAAAGAATCGCTCAATTTAAATACTTAGGTCATTATGTCACCGAGGACCTGAAAGATCAGGTAGATATGGATCGCGAGCGCAGGGCACTAGCAGCTAGATGCAACATGCTGGCTCGCAGATTTGCTCGTTGTAGCAACGAAGTCGAAATAACTCTGTTTAAAGTTTATTGTCAGGGGTTCTACACGGGCAGTTTGGGGTCAGTTATACGCGGAAGGCTCTAGATGCTCTGCGTGTGCAATATAATAATGGCTTCAGGGTGTTGTTGAGGTTGCCCAGGTTCTGCAGCGCGTCAAGCATGTTTGCTGTAGCACGAACTGATGACTTTTATGCCTTTATGAGGAAAAAGACCGCATCCTTAATCGGCAGAATCAGGGCTAGCCGCAACATTTTGAAAACCCTAGCTGAACAGCATGATGCACCTTTAGTAAGACACTCTGTCCGGTTGCCCGTGTGGCAGGGGTGAAAAATAATAATACATGTACTTAATTAAGAAATACTAACACTTAGTTGATATGATTGGTTGTATACTAACCAGTGGACCAATGTTGTCAAATCAACTAAATATAATATTATTATTATTTTAGACTATGAAAAAAAAATATTACAAGCGGGAGTACGAATTTGGGTAAAACTGATTTCTTGTGAAGGTTCTTTACACTACCTTAGAGATCCTATCCTTCCAGCCCATCCGCTGTAAGCCAGCGCTAGCTAGCAACAACGCGGCGTACTGTCCGGTGGTGTCGAGTTTGCGTAGTCGCGTATTGAGGTTGCCGCGTACATCTAGTACGCTGAGCTGCGGGTATGAGCCGCGTAGTTGTGCTGTGCGGCGAAGTGAAGATGTTCCTGCACAATAATATATTGTATGAATTAACTGTAAACATTGCTTCTAATTTATTGTAATTATAAATAATAAAAAGAAAAGTAAAATTATAAGGCATCAAACAAATTCATCGCGCTGTCAACGAGAAACATGCCCAAAAGACTGCAGCAATACTGATTCTCTGACCGAAATAAAGGACCGAAAAAAAGTACCCAGTACTTTAAATCCCAGAAAAGTATAAACAATAAAAAACAAACGACGCTAGTTTACAAATAATATAAATGTAGTTACGTTACGACATTTTGTTTCATAAATGGCCGTATCTTTACCTACCAACAGGTAGATACAACACAATGCATTGTTTTCTATACACGCTTATCGTAAAACGTGAAGTTATGCACTTGGGAAAGTACTTAAATGCAGGTGTTAGGTAAGTAACATTATTTATTAGTTCTATTTTTGCTGTTTTTAGACACCAAAATGTTTAGCAGACCTGATAAATATGATTTAGGGACCCGAGAGGTCTCAGACATTTCTTACAATAGGCACGTGGACGGTGTATAATATCAAAATATAATTCGTCCACCAGTTAGATTATAAAAAAATAATACACAAAAGTATTTTTTTGCTTTTTCAAATTGATGGAAAACTACTTAGATTAAACGCATTCAAGTTGAGAAGAGGTGGCTTGTGACGTCATTATGCAGTATAACCGGTACAGGATAGTGACGTCATGCGACATTTTGACTCGATGTATCGCCGTTATTTTTTGATTACGTGATAAATGGATAAATATGTGTCGAATATTTTCTAGTAATCTAACTAAAAACTAAAATTTACGCATTTTTATTATATGTAAAATGTTCACGAAATGTTCAGCGGCACTTTTTGAAGGTCAAAAATTTCCTGAAATGCCCGCCGTTCGCAACTTTGGTTTGTATGTCAAACACTAATGTTAGTAACGAAATGTGGAGTATTTTCTAGTATGGGAACACTGAGATAAGCGAACACTGAGACATTTAATTAAGATATTGCAATTTAAAAATGATCAATTACTATAATAATTTGCACGCCTTAAATGGTAGAATATGGTTTAAGAAACTGTATAACTTATGACTGTTATGACTTGTAAGATCTTTATATACACCTGTATTCAGCAAATAAATAAATAAAAAAAAAATGGGGCAAAACTGTTACTTGTTTGAGATTATAGATACGAACCTATGACTGAGCCTTCTGGTAGTGTTGCCAACGTGTGGTCTTTGAAGTCTTCGCGGAGTACCAGTGCGTCTCTCGGGTCTTCTCTGAAAGAAAGATAATTTAATTAAAAGTAGCTACATCTACATATTATAAAATATGTACATATTAGAGTCGAAAGATTAAAGTTTGGCATTTTGTTATAAAAAAATACTTGGCTAGATGAGTTACTCTTTTATAGTAAGATGCAACGAAAAAATCCGGTACCTACATACGTATTTAAATTAGTATTTAAATTAAAAGGGACTGGAGTACTTTGAGAAAATTTTAATATTATCATGGAGTAGAATAAAACCTAATTAAAAAAAAACAAAGAGTACTTTGGGAACTCTTTTTGGAGTACTTGGGAACAACCCATCACAAATCAAAAAGCCGGGCACAAATCGAACTCAGAATCTCACGTTCCAGAGTAAGTCTAGCGACCACTACACCAACGAGCCAGTAACAAGAAATTCTTCTGAAACTCGCAAGTCATGAACACAAGGGTTATAAAAAATACTCTTGTTACAAATCAGCATGATTCCCTAAATAAAATTTAATCCATTAAACTATAAACAATAATAGTCGTATAATTAACTTATTACTGACACGGCGTGACTCAGTAAATTGTTTGAGATAAGGGAAACCTGCTGACTTAGATGTAGCGTAGATAGAAACTATGATAAAAATACGAGTGATAGTAATGTGACCACCATATTGCGGGTGTACTAATTTTAGTGTTACTGTTTAAGCAAGTCATGCTGAATAGGAGTTTTAGTAATTATAGTGCAAACAAGAGTGGAACAAACTGCGTAAGACTTTTAGCAACCCAACACCACCATCATCATCACCTTTTTTTTTTTTTTGGGGTGGATTTTTGGGCTTCTGACTATCTGAATAACTACTGTCATAGATCAACCAGCGGCTTTACATGCTTTCCGAGACACGAAGGAGTTTGAGATAAGACAGTTCCCCAAAACGCTCGAGTTTCACCACGTCCTAGTGTTTTTGCTGGGAAGAAGAAGTGGTACTTATAGCCAACTCCCCAGCAACACGTCTGTCTGTTATGTTTAAAGAAATTGAATCCCATACTGCAATTCTAAGAGCCAAAATCAACAGTCCTTGTCATAATATTGTGAACTAGGCTAGCAGACGTCCCGCGGTTTCACCCGCGTAGGTCCCGTTCCCGTGGGAATACAGGGATAAAAAGTAGCCTATGTCACCCGGAAATAGTGTAGCTTCCCAACAGTGAAAGAAATGTATGTATGTATGTATTTAAAAATATACTCATAGCACAAGCTTTCCTTAGTTTGTGGCTAGATGGCGTTATGTGAAAGAAAAAATAGAAATAATTATTTTATTTATTACTAGCGGAACCGACAGACGTTGCCCGAACGTTGGTTTCGAGCCCGATCGCAGCGCCACCTACCGTATCTAATTGTAAACCTAAACCATCCAAAACCAAACCCGAATACAACAAAAAAAGAATCCAATTTGGAGCAGTCGTTCTGAAGTTATGCGCATACATGTATGCATTTCGGCGATTTAATTATATTGATTCTGTCTTACCTTTCAAAAACAGCACCAATAGCCAGTCCGTCGGGTAGCGTGGTTGGCAAGTCTTTCAGTGAATGTACGACAAAGTCCACAGTGTCGTTCCTGAGCGCATCTTCTAAATCCTTCGTGAACAGAGATTTCTCTCCTATTTTGGGCAGCGATACGTCTAAAATGCGATCTCCAAGCGTTGTCATGGTAACTGGAATTAACAATGAGAAACAAAATAAATGGCTGGAAATATCCACTGATGCAAAAACATGGATTTTGCCTGCTGCAGTGTGGGGTGTTGCAGGTTAATAAGTACCTAATCATTTGAGGCAATAGACCAGTGGCTAAGGAATTGTACTGGCGATCGAGGCCGTGAGCTCGAACCCCACCTATTGCACTATTGACGTGAACGTAATGTGCAACCCATTGCTAGTAAGCTAAACTGGGGCTGTTTATCGAAACTAATCATACATAAAGGGCTCACTCATGGCTAAATTATAACAACCACAGGGCGTTCAAGATTAACGTACAGTTTCTGGGGGCAGTCAGTAGATGGATGTCCATTCAATTCATGCTGGGACCTCATCGTGCCTCCGAAAGCACGTTCGTGTCGGCGCACGTTAGCGGTACGGAAGGCAGGGTATTTTTGTAAGTGCAAATGATTTGAGATCTTATTTTATCATGCTTAGCGTCTACATTTCAGTATGACACGGCATGACAGACCGTGGCGAAGGATGCCGAAGCAAGCTGTGGCTTATCAATGAAATGTGAGTCTTAACAGTATTAAATAGGATTCGAAATCTTCTGTATTATAAAAATCCCTCATCGCGCCATGCCAGCAGTAGGCGCCGGGGCTTAACACTTTAAGTGCCAAAGTCGGCGTTAACACGGGTTGACAATAGATATCTATTGTGTTTATTGCGTGATGTATTAAGCTGCTAGTTCCGGCTGTTATTGTTAGCTCTTTGATTGATCTGTTTCGGGTAGCGAGTAGGCCAAATGCCTGTGTGACAACTTTAAACGTGTATAGGAACTGGGTTATGGAGGTAAGATAGGTAGTCTTGTTTTACCTAAACCTAACTGAAATACCGTACCGTAGAAGAACCAAGGTTACCGACATAGCCCAGTGGATTAGCAGGTTGAAGTGGCAGTGGGCAGGGCACATAGCACGGAGACTGATGACCGATGGGGTCGAAAGGTTCTCGAGTGGAGGCCACGTATCGGCAAGCGCAGCGTAGGACGTCCACCCACAAGGTGGACAGACGACCTCATTAAGGCCGCGGGAACGCGCTGGATGCGAGCCGCTTCCAACCGGTCTTATTGGAGATCTATAGGGGAGGCCTATGTCCAGCAGTGGACTTCCTATGGCTAAAATGATGATGATGATGATGATGATGAACCGAAATACTGCCAAAGATTTATAAACGACAGCCGGGACCAACGGCTTATTGTGCTCTCCGAAGCAAGGAGGAGTCTACATAAGTAATGAATGGTCACCTACTCACAAACCGACCTCGGCAAGCGTACCTAGCCAAACCTCCTCAATTGCATCCAAGATTAATTATAATAATAATAAATTTTATAATTAATAATTATAATATATTATTTTATTTATATCATATTTTATTTTTTTTATTATTATTATTATTTAATTTTTTTTTTTTTTATATGTTCATAGGTTTTCGTCACATAAAACTGCTTTAGGTTTCAAGTCTCACTCTTGTCAATAAATGCCAACAAATTAGCATATTTATACCGCTATGTCATACAAATCCTAGAAAATAGCTACCTACAAAACTAAGATTTACATAATAATTTGACGTTGCGACGTAAAGTAACTAAGTAGGTACTATTATTATAGGTAATTTTAGTGCTTCAAGAATCGCTCAAGCTACAATTCTTTTATATGTATAGTTGCATGTATTTATTCAGATTCACTTTATTAGTAAGTTGTTAGGGCCGAGTCACACCGGAATGGCAGCGAAGCGACAAGCAGTTTTAGTGTCAAATAATTCTAAACGTTATCGTCATTACTATAAAACATAGTATCGATTGAGAAAATTGAAAAGGTCGCGTGGCCGCCCGCCGGGAACACTCCGAGTACTCCGACGATTGCCGCGTAAAATATTCTAAAGTAATACATGTAGGTAGGTACATATTATAGTACCTACCTAATGAAGATGAGGTTAAAAATTATTTGACACCGAAACTGCTCGCCGCGCCGCTTCGCTGCCATTCCGGTGTGACTCGGCCCTTATTGTTGTATGTTTAAGTTGTATTATTATCACAGGCTTCAAAAACGGTAACGGAAAACATCGTGAGGAAACCTGCATGTCTCAGAGATATTTTTTGACGGCATAGGAAGCCAAGTCAGAAGCTCATGGGCGGCATAAACACTCTGTCACCAGTTTAGTCAATAAAGTTAAACAAAAAGAAGAAGATTAGCAAGTTATGCTCACAAAATTTAATTTTAGCTTTATTATTAAAGAAATAATAATAATAATATTTATTAAAAATTAAAATAGGTGAAATGAAATACAAAAGTCTCTTTTAGTAGGTACATCAACGTCCCTCTGTTAATTATTTTTAATTAACAAAGGGACATTGATCGGCTCTTATCGCTTTCCTCGTCTATCAGTGACTGATCATAGACGTGTGGGTTTAGGTGCATATGTAGTTGTTCATCAAGTCCAGGTTTTCTGATTGCGTTGTGAGCGCTTAACATATCTTCCTCCTTTTAATGTATCAATGCAAAGAGATTTAAATGATAGATGCCTGTACTAGGTTAGATAAACCTGTATCACAAGCAACAAGACTGACAGGAGCTCATTAACCTCTAGACACCTGGAGTGCTATAAATAGTATTAAATAAATCTTGCTGTAAAGGCCGAACGTTTTAGAACTCTGTGCTTCGAGTACGACCGGCCAACCTTTTTATAGCATCAATTCCCGAGTGTTTGTTTTTTCCCGCTAAATAAGTTTTGGTCATGTGATTTCTTTTAACCAATTAAAATAAAGCGATGGCGATAGTTTGTCCTTGGATTTCGATAGAAATTTCTTTCCGAGCGGCCGCCATTCTTGCGACGCGTGCTCTCGAGTTTACAACAATGGCGGCACGTGGTCGACGAGGTAAGTAAAATTTGTTTTTGTTTGATAATTTTACTTGTTTTGGTTTAGTTTTTTTTATATAAATGTTAGTTGCTAAACATTCTATGGAATTCACTTAATTTTGGGGAGAAATACAAAATAATTAAGGAATTATACCGTCGTAAATTATTTAAACCTATAAATAGTCCCTTCGGTCGGACTTCATGGTTTAGGTATATGGAATTGATCGTATTTATAGTACTTTCGGCGTTAATACTAATAGTAGGTATTTATTATTTTCAGCGCTACAAGTCACCGATATCACGGAAATTTTAAATAACTCCGAGTTTGAAGACTCGGGTGACGATGAAGATTTCGTTGGATGTTTAGTAACTACCGATGATAGGAGTGATGCAGCTCAATCATCGGAAGATGAAGACTCGAGCGACAGCGATGATGATAGCAACTTGGCAGAGGGACGAGCTGGTTCTAGTGGCGTCGGCAGGACTACAGCTGGTCGTCGAGGTCGGGGCAGACGCCGTGCTGGTGCTCGAGTTCGTACGCGTAGTGGCACTCGCAGTCTTGGTCCAAGTCGCCCACGAGATGTTGCTCCTTGGAAACGCAAGAACGATATCAAAAGATATCGATCGATGAAATGATTATTCCTTTTACCGGTGCTTGTCCAATTAGACAATATTGTCCGGGAAAACCACATCCAACTGGTTTAAAAGCTTTTGTTCTTGCCAACCCCAATGGGTTGGTATGTGATATGTTGGTTTACCAAGGGAGTACGACATTTGAAGAGTCTGAAGCTAGACATTCTTTGTGTGAGAATGTTGTTTTAAAATTAACTGAAACCTTGGTGCCTGGTCCTGGAAATGATCTCGAAAGTGATAAATGTCTTTCTCGCAGAGGTCGAGGCAGTTATGATGTCCTAGTGCGAGAGGATAAAGCCATTGCTGTAACAAAATGGTTCGATAATAAGCCCATTTTGTTTGCTTCGAGTATCCACGCCGCGGATACCACTGATACAGTTCAAAGGTATGATAAAAGGCTGAAACAGTACATTCCTGTTGAACGGCCAGAAATCGTCAGTCATTATAACACTAACATGGGAGGAGTGGACCTTGCAGACAGGTTGTTGGCTGTGTGTCCATCACGATTTCGTACCAAGAAATGGACGGTGAGGTTCATTTCCCACATGTTAGATCTCGCAATTGTCAACTCTTGGATAAAATACAAAAAGGATCATAGAGAATTGGGAAAACCTGTCCATAAAATATTGAAGTTACGAGAGTTTAAAATGGAGTTTTCCGAGTTCTTGATTCTTAAAAACATGTATAGAAGTTGAGACCTGATTCTGATGCTGAAGAAGAAGAGGAGCAGTATCGAAAACGTGGCAGAAAATTCTTAATTTGTGTCATTTAAATAAAATTATGTGAACAAATTAAACTATTTGTTTAATTTATACAACTAACCTACTTATGCCATAACGACCGGAAGTCCTATTTATAGAACCAAAGATACCTAAACACAAATATGCTCAATATCTTTGTTGAAAAATACTAAAAAACATTTGTTTTAGTGAAAACCCTGGAAACCCTTAGTTTATGTATTATTTAACTTGAAAGGTCTCGGCCTTTGCAGCAATAATAATTTGATGCTTTATTTAGTACATTCGGCCGTAGTCGCAAGTGATTTTAAAAGAGGCTTCGGTGTCTAGAGGTTAAGGTTGGTAATAGTAGTACAAAGAATTATTAACAGTATTTAACATGATATTATTCATAACTTAAAAACTATCTTAAAAACTAAAGCAATATGTTTTTTTTAGCTAAAACAGAGCAATGCACTTTCATTAGCAGATTTTATAAAATACAATGAAATGTATGTGTGTTGTGTTGGGGGCCACCACAGCTCACTTCATCAATAGCATAGGCTTGTATGATACAAACTAAAAAGACTATTTCAAAAATCTATGCTGTCTGCCTGATAGGAAGAAAGAGAACGAAGAGCTATAAATATTGGGTTACTTACCTACAGTGAACTCCTTCTCAGGATTCAATTTCTTCAAACAGCCAATCACATAGTTGGTTTGTATGAGAGCCAGCTAAAACAATAACAAAAATACATGATGTCTACAATACATAAACGGAGTAGGCACAACATATGCAAATCTCTTTTATATACAACTTGACTGGCCAGTTAGTCTAGTAGTTAGTGACCCTGACTGCTATGCAGCAGGTTGTGGGTTCGATTCCCACCCAGGACAAATGTTTGTGTGATGAGCACGATCATTTGATCTGTGTCTGGGTGTAATTTATCTATAATATGTATGTATTTAGTAGTATATAAGTATGTTTATCAGCTGTTTAGTACCCATAACACAAGCTCTTAGCTTAGCTTGGGACTAGATGGCATTGTGTGAAAAGTTGTGGAATATTTATTTATTATTTATTATACAATCTACTATGCAAATTAATAAAATTGAAGTGTGTGTGAATTGAATGTCCATGTTCTCTTCTGTGTGTCTGTTTGATTAGTAAAATCACCGAAACAGCTAAACAGATATTGACTGTGACTTTTACCACAGTAAAAGTCACAGTCTCGGGATCTGATGTAACTTCTTAGGCTTTTAATTTTTTATTTTAATATTTCAGGTTCCACACATATAGTTCAATTCCATGCAGACAAAGTCACAGGAAACGGGTAGTTTTTAAGAATATCACTTTTCAACAGTACCCATTTTAGTTACATTTTAATGCTGTAACAACACCTGTGTAAACTTTAAGTTAGCAAGTCATCATGTTTCCACAATGAACATTCAATATTTCCACATGATGCAGGAAATTGATACTTATTTACCACTTATTAAACTTTAAATTATAACTCAAGTGTTTTGCAATTAGATTACAAACTTATTTGCAGAATGGTTAAGTAGCTATTGGCTTGAGTATCTAAAATAAATGATCAGTTAGAGCCAAGGTTTTCATTGGAAAGTTGGTCATTCCAAGTCAAAGGTTGAAGGAAGTTAATAATTTCCTTTCTATGACTATTGTGTTCTTTAAAAAGAATATATGAATTTTGTCTCTTTAGTTTTGATAGCACAAAACTAAAAAAAATACAAAGATTTAGAAACTCAAATACTTAGTTTAATTAAAAGTATTAGGAACCAAAAGTTGAATGGGGTCAATTAGATAAACATTGAATAAATGTAAACATGACATAAGACCTTGAAAATAAATAATAAAAAACGTAGATACGATATGATAGTACAAGTATTTTGAAAAACTGGTTGGAAACAGTGAAGTCACGTATAGTTATGTAGGCGCTTAGCACGATTCACGTAATATTTAAGTATTTTAGTTATCTACTGTTTACAACTTCGAATTAATGCATACCTCACTCTTTCTCGAACCAACCCGAATCACATTTTTTGCTTCACTTTCCATTGTTAATTCAAAAAAACACTAATTTACATAAGAATTTAAAATATTAGGAACTTTTTAGGTTATGTCATGTACTTGAGGAATTTAAATAGAAACAAACCAATAATTTGGTAACCTAATGACTGGTCACTATCACTGTAGTGGACAAGTCGGCAATATAAGAAATTAACTAATTAGAATAATAAAATCAATCCATCATTGAGGTTCTGTACAACAGCCGAGTCACTGAGCTGTCAGTCAGGTCAGCTTGCTGTCAGTGTCGAATCGAAACGTCAATCAATCACATTAAATTCAGATTGCAGTGTTGCTAGCTGTAAAAAATACTGATAACCGTTTGACCCAAAAAAGGATTTGTAACGTGAAACACGTGGGCCATGCTGTGGCTTGAAACAACGCACAAGCAAGAGCATTACTGGTTTTATACTCAAACTCAAACTCAAACTCAAAATGTTTCCAATTAGATTCACTACAATCTCTTAGGTATAACACAACAAGGGAAACTATAACGTTTTTCCTTTACTACGTATATTATTTTAGGCAGAATTTTACGGAGTACGTACTTTGTACCATGTTTCAGAAGTGGAAGTACGTGATTTGATGGTCTACGTGATTTTAGGTAACTTAGGGCGAACCTTCTACAAGAGCTTCTAATTAGTTAGCATTTTTACACTCGAGAGAACAGTGGTTTATTTGTTGGAGGTGGCGTAGGCCATTTACATGGTTATCCTAGTTCAGCTAAACTTCTTAAATAGGTTTCCAAATTCCAAAGAAAACAACTAACTTTTAAACAAAATGATTTTATTGATTAAAGGAATTACAGAAAGGAACGTCAAGCCGACAACGATGAAAACGGCTAAAGTATCACCTAGACACTTAATAACCAATCACTTTATAAATGCAAAAAAAAATATTCGAAATAAGCCCACTCATCTGAAGATCAAAATGGGCTTATCTAAATCACGACAAATATGTTACACAAATCTAATTCACACAAATTATTAAAATCACAGTTTTGTTTCATCATTCATATATCTCAATAATTTTATAATGCATTATTACAAAAAAAAATGGTGGGTCAATATTTATTACACCGTCAATCTCATCCATAGATTAAGAACAAACCAATTAATGGATAATAATGTCCTCAATGGTCCGTACTCACATTCGGTATTACTCGACAGTTCTACTTCAAAACGAGTAAATTTTACCCGTGGACCCCAAAACTCACAACTCGAAGGTTCGCATCTATCCGGCTCGATGGAATTAAATAAAAGAAATTTCCTTCGCACCTACTCGAAGCGAATAAAAATAATGAACGGCGCGCGTCACTCGATAGATAAATGCTGAATATGTGACGAAAACCCATACCGTATTTTTACTCGACATGTTAGCTCGATCGAGTAAAACCATATGTGAATACTTAGCTTAACAGCAAACTTTGACATTAAAAAAAAATTGTCAAGGCGGTACCTACATTACAACTTAACCTACTGTTTTGAAAAGCGACACTCATACACTCTCAATCTAGACATTTAGAAATAGATCATACAAATGTGGATTTATTATTTCTTGCGCTTACTACTTCTCAGCTTCCTTCTGTTGTAGACGACTGTCGTGCTTTTGTTTCTCGGTGATGTTTCTGAAAGGCGAAAATAAAAGTTTATGTTTGGCACAAGATGAAGATAGGTTACCTATGCAGCTTTTAAATTAGATGCCAAAACCTGAGATATTTATGCACATCAAGCTACCCCAAACTGTAAAATTTTCACAATTGAACATGAACCTTAAAGTATTTGGAATAAAGTTGAACATTAGCAAAAAAAATCACACATTGGGGTAGTTTGATGTGCTGGCTGGCCTCTGAACAAAACTAACTTGTGGTATATTATAAACTAGCAGACGACCCGCGGTTTCACCCGCGTAGTGTGAATACAAGGATAAAAAGTAGACTATGTGTTAATCCAGGGTGTCAGCTAATTCCATACCAAATTTCATCAAAATCCATTCAGTAGTTTTTACGTGAAAGAGTAACAAACATCCATCCATCCATCCATCCTCACTTTCGCGTTTATAATATTAGTAAGATTATGGTCATGATAACTCAATATAATTTTGTTGAATAAAGTTGTAAGTTTAAAATAAGTTTTATCAGATTGACGCGCAGTCGTAGCCATATGATGAGTTTATTTTTGCAAGCTTTGTGTGGGTCAAATTCTGTAATTGAATTTTAAAACAGCTATCCACATTTGATAGGGCTGAAATTATGCATACACATTTGGTTTGGTTGACAATGCATGGTACATACAAGTAAAACCAGCATCAACACACCATTCAATTTAGAAAAGATATAATAACTGTTTAATTCCTGTTGTTTGTTTCCTAAGTTTACAAACCCTAGGTTGTTTATGTTTACAAATTTTATGTTAGGTTAGTCTTCGTATTTTATTTTGTTAGTCTTAAGAAGTTTTTACGTAACATTGTGACACAGTACTTACCTATACACCACTTATTTTTAATTAGTACAAATACTTAAAGGGCTTATTCTAGACGGTCTTCTCATTATATTTGTAAAGTATCAATAAATAAGATTCATAAACAGCAAAGTTATGTTGTTTGTTTATATCCCAAAAAGTAACCCAATTTATGGAAATATTGTACAGGCTATTCATGACATAGTAGTATTAATTAATTAGCTTAGATATCAGAGATTTGGTGTAAACTGTTAGCTTATATTTGATGAATAACATTAAATGATAAAGGTTATCAAACAAAAAAAAAGTCAGTTATTAAATAGTTTCACTCTAAAGAGTATTACTTACTTTTCGTTTCTTTAGATGCAAGTTTAACAGGTTCCAGAACGATAGTAACTTCTTTTTCCTCTTTCTTACTCAATTCCTTATCTTCTTTCTTAGTTGCAACTTTTTTATTACTCTTAGATTTTGTTCTACCAGTACACTTAGGAACTACTTCTGATTCTACAGTCTTGTTGCTGTCAACACTACCTTTCTGCCTCGTCACTCGAGAACTGGGTTCAGGAGGCTTCTTGCTCCTCATAGACCTCGTACATCTAGGTTCGGCCTGGATAGTTTCTTTCTTAGCCGATGATTGCTGTTTCAAGGCGTCTAACTTCTCCTTAGCCTCACGTTTTTCTTTCATTCGGTACACTTTAATCATAGCTGGGGTATACCCTTCTAAACCTTCAATTGGTTCTTCTGATTCCTTCGGTTTACCAGAAACTTTTCTTTTAAATGAAGCAATAACTTCCTTCATAGCATAAGTAGGGTTCATGTTCTGTAAATAGTCTTTCTGCATCAACGGTGACTGCAGATGCGAGTCACTGTTATCTGATGCATTTGATAATTTTCTGATCCTGTATTTGCATGTTTCGTCGTCCACATACTCTGTGTTTGCTGCCCCAGTGTTACGCTCTCTGTTGCGAATTATATCTTCTGGGTTGCGAGCTAGAATTTCGGCCCAAGTGAACTGGCGCGACGATCCCATTAAATTACCAAACTTGCCAATGCTATTTCTGTGAGTTCGGACGCCTCTACGCTTTTTGACAATCTTCTTCTTCTTTGATCGCAAGTTTTTAGGTGACAGTTTCTTACCAAATATTTCGTGTGGCATCAGTGTCTTTTTCAAACGTGCCACTAAATCAGCGTCAGAAATAAAGAAGTTCCGTGACGCGCAAGGCTTCCGAATGCCGTCACTTGAGGTGTTCAATGTTTGCTTCAACAGTTCAAGCTTCAAATCATTTTCGAGAGAGCATAAATTTTCTCTTTCATATGTTTTCTTGATGCCATTTCTTGCTAAGAAGCTTGGTGTTGTGTTTTTCTTCCCGAATCTCTTCGCGTAACACAGTTTGCGACTCATAGGAGACATAGGTGTTTCAAGAAAGTTTAGGGACAATTCTTTATCACTAGCACAGCCGTTTTTCAACAGTTCACTCTTAAATAAACTTCTACAATAATCATAATCAGGTTTCTCAGTAAAGTCAAGACTAGTGACATATTCTAGGAATTTTTCCATGAATTGAGGGTAGAATTCAGTCTTAAAACACGTTTTTAGTAGAAGTTTTATGTCACTCATGAAGTTTTTCTTCAAAGCGTGGACTAGGTCGGGCTCGGCCAGAACTTCTGTGGTCTTCCATGGTAAGGTTCCAGTTAACCAGTCCAGTAAATTATAGCCAAGAGTTTCTAAGTCTGATCTTCTGGAATGAGCTCCAATATGGGAATCTCTTGAACTGTATTCCAATGTGCCATCATGAGCCTTCCTGGCATCCATACCAAAATCCTTATGTTTGCCATCAGAGTCCAGAAACTTGGAAGCCAAACCATAGTCTAACAAATATATTTGTCCATTACTTTGTGATAATACAGCTTCTTGATAAGTTTCATCAATATTGTTAGGTTCACTATCTCTCTTTTCTCTTGCATTTCGTTTTCTAGTATCTTCTTGAAACTCTTTAGTGGTGCGAATTAAGTTTTTGCCGCCAAAATCGTCTAGAAGTTTCTGATAGGATTGATCTGAACATACAGAACTATTCATATCTTCATAGTTGACATAGTTGGAGATCTGTCGGAGATTGAACGCGTGATGTCTATGCAGAGTCCTACTATCTCTATCCGACAGTATCTTTCTCAACTTCTTTTTAACATTCGCAAGTCTTTTGTCATTTTCATTTGTTTCCTCCGGGCTCTTAGATTCTTTGATGACGAAATCTTCATCATCATAATAGTTGGAGGTCCTAGATTTAGTAGGCTTTGCTCTTCTATATTTCCCCGATAACACAGCAACCTCTTTTGTATCTTTTTGGAATGATGGAGTAAGTTTGACGACAGGTACCTTTCCAATTCTGGAGCCGTCGAAACCAAGCATAAGATTGGAACTTTTTATATCAGAATGTGTGTAGCCTTGACTATGTAAATACTCCAATACATCTAATATTTGTAACGCTAGTATTAGAACATTTTTGATATCTAAAGACCTTGTTCTAGCGAAAAGTTTTTGTAAATCAATGTCGTAGCGTGGTAGGACAAGGAATCGGTATTTAGTGCCTGTGTTCTCATCAGTGAATGATCCGCTGGCGATATAAACCGGCATACCAATACGTTTTTGTTTGTTTTCTAGCCGCCATGCTTTTACTGTTGACAAAAAAACTAGGTTAGTTCACAAAGATTACAAGTAGTGAAGAAGAAGAAAAGTGAGTGTGTTAGTGTAGTCTATTATTTTATTTTTAAATCTTGTCCGACACTAGGAATTACTACTACTCCTGTTGCAAACTTTTATACTCAAATACACAAACAGCCAGACTTAGAACAAATATTTGTTCCGTGCGGGAATCAAACCTGCGACACGCACGAACCGCAGCATCCACTGAGAAACCGTGCATGTCGTTATTCACATTCATTATCTTATACCTTGATCTTGAATACCTAATATAGGCTAGCATACTGACAGTAATAATAAAGAAGATTTGAAAAAATCATAAACATATTGTTTTTTTTCTCACCTTGTGTTGACTGTGCGGTTCTAATCAGACAGTGTATTTCCACAAACAAGGGTCCATTAGTGTGAGGTTCAATCTTCACTACATATCTTGCATTCAATTTAGTGACATCTTTGTCAACATCATCTGATGCTAAGTAGATCCTACCAAAACTGCCTCTACCTGAAATAGAAAGAATACTTCAATTAGATTATTGTTACAGTGTGTTAATATAGCCCCACTGCTTACCCTTTCAATCGTGTCAGTTAGAGACACAATAGAAAGACACAGCGCAGACGCCGATGTCCGCTTGGGGTTTAATGAATTAAACAATCTATGTATGTGTATGAGAAAGAAATAATAACAAGGAGTAAATTTACAACTTTCTGTGATGTGCAAATCATTGAAGATTAATTTGAGACCTAACCATGATGCTGTTTTTGGTCATAGTCTTTCTTAAAATTAAAATAAATATTCCACAACTTTCACACAACACGATTTAGTGTCTCTCATCATCTATGTTATGGGTACTTAACAGCTGATAAACATGCTCTTAAATTTCTAAACTTAATATAGATAAATAACATGCAGACACAGAATAAAACAATCATGCTCATCACACAAGCATTTGTCTTGGGAATGCCTATGTAGTGGGAATCAAACCCACAACCTCTGACATGGCAGTCACGGGCACTAACTACTAGACCAGCAGACCAGTCAAAGCAGTCTAGATTTGAATGAAATTGTTTATTTTGTAGTAGGTATCTTAGAAAAATAGCATAACTAATCTAAGTCACAACATATTTTGTATTGCTAATAAATAAAATACCAATTACTAAACATTTAAATGTAATCCTATACCAAAAACATGTGTTATGCAAGTTGTAGGTTTAACAGAGAGATTAAAGAGTAGGTAGGTACATAACCTATGTTAATGAACAACTCACAAGTTAAAACTTGTTGATCTGGTTTAGAACAAGTTTTCTCTCAGCCATGTGAACACTGAGCTGTTCATACATTCTTGGTACTAAGCGTGCTTTCTTATGTTAACCAAGCATTTCCTAGCATTTGTTTAGATGTCTTTAATGTTTACTCCATGTCCAAGTGATTTAAGATATGTATTTATTTATGGGTTGGTTAATTTTATATATTGGGTTGGCCGCCCAGCAGTTAAGATCAAGAATCATCATCTCAATAATCCGTGCCACTAGCATGTGCATTTGCGGCACAATACATACATTTAATCCATTAGCCAAATTATTTGGCTTCGATGATGGAGCAGCCCTACCTAGACAGGACTAATGTGGATGCGGCCTCCAAACCAAGAAGACTTAATGTGTTTTAAATGTAAATTTAATGTATTTTATGGATTTATATGATTTAAGATACTATACATAGAGTGGGCATGAGAAGAAATGTCACAGAAAAACTGTGACCCAAAACTCAGTAATGTTATCTAGCATAGTAAAATAATCTAGCATAGTAGAACGGCAGCAGAGTGTACTAGACTAGACTCTTCGATTTGTGCCCTAGTGGACCCAGCATTGGATGATTTTTTTTCTGTTTATAGTAGTATTGAATGTCTTTTCTCTGTGTAAAAGCTAGTTCTGTAGCCAGCATGCAGTTCTTTTGCAATTAGATGGTTTTATGAGAAATATAAATCAGAGAGAGCTCTTTATACATTAGCTGATGAATGCTTAATGGATGATTGTTTGTTTAGTTGCCTATTTAAAATACATATTTCAGCAATTAAATATCATAATTATTTTAGAGGCATTAACCAGACATCTGTTGTAATGCTATTATCAAATGCCATTTACAGATTTGTAAAGCATGAACAATACTTTCTTTTAGTTAAGTCTCAATCAAAATATGTACACTAAGACACCCTCTTGGAACATAAACTAATACTGGCCTGTTACTGTCCCACTGCAGGGCAAAGGCCTCTTCTCATACAGAGAAGGCACGAGCATTGATCACCACGCTTGCTCAAGGCGGATTGGCGATTTCAAACTTACATTAACTATAAGTCCAGGTTTCCTCACGATGTTTTCCTTCACCGATGTCAATGATGTCTAAGATAAACTTAGAAAGAACATAATAATTCGTAAATTTTAAAATAGACCTTAATCAGCTTTCTTCATACATTAAGTGCAGTAAATTCATACATAAACTCACACCTTTTTGTATGGAGGTAGACAGAAAATACAGTATGACACCAGCAGATTAATTCAGTAAAAGTCTCACCATGAAAACTAAGTGAACTGTTAATGCTTAGCCTATCTAGAAGTGAAGGTTGATCTATATTTCCATAGGTACTACCCAATTACCTTACTAGGTACTCATATACAAACATCTCAATTTGCCTTCACTCCACATATATTTTTACCATGATTTCTACAGAATAGCAGTGCTGATACTATTCTTAAAATTCTTTTAATTTGGTCACACATCTAGTGATGCATGCATTCCGGTTGTGACAATCACTAAGTAGGTACTTTACATAGGAGTGTCATCATCACTTGATCAGTTAAGTAAATGATGATCCACTTATAAATATGATGCATGTGTGAACTATGACTCAACTACAGTCAATAGTTATATTTTATTGCAAGTAAACTCTTTACTTAGCACCTGCTATTTTAGTTTGTTGCAACTACAGATGAAATGATCATCTAGAACAGGAACTAGAATCTTTAACACTTCATTATAACATCACAGTGGCGATAGGCTCTAAGGGATAGACAGAAGTGTACTAATAGCAATCCTACATCCCGCATGTTATGTTTCAGGTAATAGGGTACTATTGGTGGAACCAGGCACAAATCCAGACTCCAGACCGTCAACCATGCCGTCTGTCGGGACAGATCAACTTAAAGCTGAATTGATTCTTTCTTCAAAAGGCTTTTCCAGACTTTGCCCTGCATTGTGAGACTCGCATAATACATTAATACAATCTTATGTCTGGACTTTAAAAGAGACCATGACCCCTGAGTTTCTTTTGGCATTTCTTCTCAGGGATCAGTCACTTCGGAAATGCTATTTTATGCCATTTAGTTTAAAAAAAAATGACATGTAAAAGTATCTGGGAAGATCTACCTGCTTACAGAAATAAATATCATATCATTTCATTTCATCAGAATGCTACTGAGTTATTCTAGGTGGAAATACCCAATATAGCTTTGTTCAACCTGGGCATCTAATGCAGTACCAGCAATATGTGTTAGAAGGAAATAATGATTTGAAACTTGACTATAACATGTGAAAGCAAATAAAAACAAACAGAAACAAAGTACCACAAGGAAACTATTGCTATAGCTACGTTTACTCACCAATGGGCTTCCCAATTCGCCATTTCTTCTGTAAGACATCAGTAAACACTATACCAGGCGGCAAAGCCTCGTCATCACAGAAACTAACATCTAGGCTCGGGGGCTCTTCCACAGTCTTTGTTTTCTTTTTAGGAGGCAATGGCAGCTGCACTAGTTCAGTTCCTCGTCTCGGCATTGCAAGATCACCCTCTGACCCGAATACATCCAGAAATATGCACTATTGGTGGTTCAACGATCTCTTTCGCTATTAAAAATTTTAACGACCGCAGACACGAGCGAACAGCTAAAAATAAAAAGTGTAGTTATGTAAAGTTCTTGTCTAATCTAATAAAGTCTAACGTGCTCAACAATGTGACGATAAAATGCAATTATCCGTTAATTTAGACTTCTTCAAGTACTCACCTTTTCATAGCTTCGTAACTGAATAAACGTAGTTTCACGAATCACTTTAGGTAAAATTTCGTTTACAAGAAGCAACAGCATTTAAAACAGTTCATTTAGAAGTATTTTATGATTAAATAATGCAGTTACAAAACTAAATTAACAGGAAACATAACAACTGATCAAAATTCCGCCATGTTGTTTGTGTCAATAGAGGGGACCCGTACGGTAGGGCCGTAGGGAACTATTGCAAAAGCAAATGCAATTTCTAGAATGAGATAGTTAGTCGATTTTGCTCAGCCGAATAAAATATGTCGGTTATAAAAAATAAAAAAAATGCAGCACAAATCAAACATAAACGGACAATACATCTAACTGTCATATTTAAATACATTGTTTGTGCTTCCCTGCTATCCTGTAAGATTGTATGAACACACAATAGGTTTCAATGCAAATAAATTATTTTGATTTGTTTTGATTTGATTTTGATTTGTGGTGCATTATTTTATTTTTACTAGCTCTGGGGGTGGGTAGTGGGCATAGTTAAAAAAAAAACAGTGTAGAAATAAACGTTTGAACGTTCGTTTATAAAAGTGTAAAGGGATCATAGACGGTCAATTTGAAGTCAGTATGGTCTTGGATGTCTGATGTTAGATTGAGGCGTGGGCGTGTGTATGCAATAAAATAAATATCTTCATTTCATTCTGTGAAGTTCTGTCTCATTCTCATCAAAGAGTTTCGAGCAATAGTTATCGACTACAAATTAAGTAATCTATGTATCATCTCTATTTCTTGAGATCAATGCCCGGTTCTTTTAGAATACTTCACAGATAATAATATTTTGTTGTCATTAACTACAATAACTACCTACCAAATACGGAAGACAACAAAAAACTGTTGTGTAGCCAAACTGTCCAATATATAATTTAACTATCACTAATTCACTAGGTAGGACTTAATGTCAGAAATTTATATCATAATAAAATAACTTACCGACACGTATACAGACAAGCATCCGCAAACCATCTATTTATTTGTATTTATCCACATTCCCAAGGAACTGCGATATATAGCTGCTGCCAGCTCCAGTTCTGCTGCCGTCCTAAGTACCGCGACAAGCTGCTTATTTTGCATATTACCTGTACCTACTGTACAGGACCATTGTATTTTATTTAGAATAGATTTAGTATTTTAGAGAATTAAAATACCTACATGATGACTAATTAATAGTTTTTGAAAGTTTTTTATTTCAAACTTATGGCATTTTTTTCCTCCTAATTTAGTTATAAGTTTAGAAATATAGACCAAAAATCACAGTAATGTCCTAGGCCCCGGCCTGTCTTAGAAAATCATACTAGGTAGTACCTACCCAAAGAGATTTCAAGGTAGTACTTACCATACTAGTCTACAGGTACACTTGTAGGTACCTACCAATACTAGTAAGTTCTATGAAATCTAGCCATATTTAGTTTTTTAAACAGATTCTGATGTGCAATTTTAATTCATAGATTAAACGGTGATGGCCTATGCAATTATTTGACTGCAGACAGGTATTTATATTACCTACTTACTTATCTGGATCGTTCCATTTGATAAGAGGCTATCCTACTTTGTGATGCCTAATCTTGGAGCAGTTTCATAATTTTATTATGTGCAGGAAACTTCCATGGAGATTATGTTTTAAAATAAAGCAAGCAAAGATAAACTGAAGTGCAGCACAGCGTGTACAGTCGTCCGTGAGTCAGTGGTTATACTTAGACTTTGTGCAGACCTAGCGTGGCACGAAGTTTCAATGGAATTAAGGGGTCAACTTATACTGGCTTCGACGACGGGTTGGATATGCCTGTGCTGTGTGAGCCGTGTGAGGGCGCGGCGGGCAAAGCGAGCGAGGGCCGAAACGCTTTGCAACAAACTTTTTCGTTTCATTCACGAGTCGGTCGCCGAGCGTGGGGCTGTGCGTTTCGTTGCCCCGCCGCTCCGGCGAGAGTATTGAACGCGATGTCTTTTTGTTTATCAACAAACAAAAAATGTAACCAGTTGTGTTTGGTGACATAGAAATAAAACGATCTTGTGTTTTTATTACTTGCACGTTGTTCTTATGGTAAAATGTTGAGTTAACATAACTTGAATACAGTGTTTGAAGATGGAAGGTGCGAACGGTGATTCTGATCATTCTATGACTTGGGAGGACTTTTTTGGTGAGTAAAGTTTTTAAAGAAATATTTAATCGAATACTTTAAATAAAGTTTTTTGTCACATTTATTTCGATTAAGATGAACAAAGAAACAGTCTGAGCTCTACTTACGATTTGTTAAAAAAAAAAACAAGAAAAAAGTTTTTGCAATGTTTGAAACACGAACACCACGGTCATGAATTTCCCGAGGCGGGAAGATACTGGTTTGGCTCGGCATTTCCACTTATGGCGTGTGTGGATTGCGTTGCCTTAACTTGTCTTTGGTTCTAGTTGCATCAAACTATGCGGTATTAACTTCTACGTGATCAATCATTCTTTAGATATGTGTACCATTGAAAACACGATAAAACACCCGAAGTAGGTAGGCATGCCGGTGGTGATAGTGATAATTGTAATTTAATTTAAGGCCCAGCGCGCACTACGAAATTTTAAAGTGCGGAATAATCGCAAACGACAATAATTCCTACGCGCACAACGATTTTTTATCGCCTGAAAAATAACAGGGCCAATATGAACCTTATTCCGTTTAAAATAAAGTTGAAAAACGATCAAAGAAATTTGACACATTGGAGTAACTTGATGTACTGGCGTCAACAACATGGATTTAAAAAAGAAAATGACCATTATATACTACTTTATTTTACGTACTATAAGAAGTTTAAATAAGAAGAAGAAGATAACTAAACGTTACTGGGTAGGTACATCCTTTGACAGCATTAAGACTAGCTAATACCGCTTGATATAGGGTACAAAATATTTTAAATCGCAAACGATTTATTTTCGCAGTGCGCGGATTGTAGGTAGTAGGTAGGTACCTACATTTCTGTTTTTCACAGATTGAGAATTTTTTGGCAACGATTTATAATAATAATAATAATAATAAACCATTTATTTCAGGTAACAAAGACCCATAGATAAATACCTTAACCTAAAAATACATACTAATAACACTTTTGTTAGTAAAATCTTATATAACTATGTTAGTATCACTTCACTAGCACGATATTACGTGCGTTCTTGTGGAATTTGTCCGCGGAAGCGACGGAACACCACATCCTGTGGCCAAAAACTTTCATCCAGCACCAAATGGAGCATACACGTTGGGATGCGCACCACAAACGCCTTGAAATTGACGATACGATACGATTGATTTTATATTCGTAGTGCGCGCTTAGCCTAAGAAACTGGAAATAAAAAATCAGTGAAGTTTCTTGGAAAGATTCAGTCAAGTCAGCATTGAAACTAGGTAGATTTATAACAGAGAATAGGTACTTATGGCCTTGAATAAGTTTGCATAATTTGGGTCCATATTTTTTTGCCGTTTTTAAATTGTCGTAAAGTAAAAATGCATCAGAAAAACAATAAACAAGAAGTAGTAGGTAGTTGCCTAGGTACGTACTAAAAAAAAATAATATAGAGAATCGTCTACAAATTCATTTAAGTCTATGAATAAGCTGACTACACATTCGTGGTTTGATACAAATTGAAAATTAATGTTGATTTTTTTGGTCTAATAACAGTAATTCGAACTCTTTGGTTCGCGTGTTTCGTTTCAAATTGGGGCTATTAATAACAAACGTGATAATAATAGGTTTCAGTAACAACATTTTAGGCAGCTCTACGATTACTCACCAGCAGTTCTCGTGTAGAAATAATCTTATAGGTACTTAGCGAGTCAGAGTAGGAACTTAGGTAGGTAGGTATCGCAAATGACTGAAGATGGAAGGACACACACTGTCGGACACAATGATTTCAGCAAGCTCATAGTGAGTATAGTGTAAGTAAGTAGGTACGCAGTGATAGTAATGTCTGAGTTAAGCATATCTGATTTGTAGCATCCTAACTAGGAAAAAGGTGTAATCGCAGTTAGGGGACAGATTGGATCCGATTTATAGTAGGTAGGTACTGACAGGTTGGTTGCTTCCTAACTAGGATCCTAGTTAGGATCCTAGTAATCAGATAGTGCAATAAAATAATCAATAAAATAAATATTAAATAATATTCCATAACTTTTTCACACAACGTCATTTAGTCCCAAGCTAAGCTTGAGAGCTTGTGTTATGGGTACTAAACAGCTGATAAACATACTTATAATATATTTCTAAATACATAAATCAATTTATAGATAAATTACCTACACCCAGACACAGAACAAATTAATTATCGTGCACAACACACAAACATTTGTCCTGGGTGGAAATCGAACCTACGACCTCCGACATAGCAGTCAGGGTCACTAACCACCACCAACAAGCCAGTCAAGCCCATTAGTGGTGTGGTGTGCCTGGCGGACTGTCAATTCACAGGTCTCGAGTTCGAACCTAATGCGGTGAAGGAAAACATCGTGAGGAAACCGCCTAAGAGATATTGCTCGACGGCATGTGACACGAAGACTGAGGCCCATGGGCGGCATAGACTACGACACTAAGCAAGTTATTAATCTATAAGAAGAAGGAGCCAGTTTATGGTCTAAGATGCCGTGATGACATTTTTCGTTGGCAGCAAAGAGATCTAAAATACTATTGAATGAATTGAATGTCTTTGGTTGGCAGCTTCCTATTTTTACCGAGTAAGTAGGTACCTATATTATATTATATTTCCAAGTTTTACCTTGTGCTTCTGTACGTGATAACGTTAATAATTGATGAATGCCGGCTGCCCGCACATAAGAGCAGTCATTGTC
Source organism: Euplexia lucipara (assembly GCA_921972225.1). Classification (NCBI taxonomy): domain Eukaryota; kingdom Metazoa; phylum Arthropoda; class Insecta; order Lepidoptera; family Noctuidae; genus Euplexia; species Euplexia lucipara. Next base: position 9,606,934 of record OV179168.1, on the reverse strand, counting down.
ACGTTCCACCTGAGCCGAGCGTGCAAGCGAGAGCGCGGAACAAGCGGTAAAGACTAGAGGCACTAAGATTTTTTTCTGTGTCGTAGGTGCTGTTACAAATATTTAAACTCACATACACATACAGCCAGATCCAAAACAACTACATGTAGACAAATATTACAAATATTAGTTCCGTGCAGGAATTGACCCCGCGATATGTAGTGCAGCAGGCAATCGCTCAGCCACTGCGCCAACCGTGCCGTCATTCACCATGTAACAATTACAGCGGTTTAGTGTTGGTTGGTGTTGCTCCTTGTTTCAAAGAGCATTTATTCCGGAAGGTTAATGTGCACGATATAACATACCATCACGCCTTTATTCCTCGAGAGGAAGCAGAGGTGTACCTGTAGGTCATCCACATTTCATCGTAGTATTGCCATAAAAAAACAGCGAAGTAGAAAATCATTGGCATTGCCCACGTAATCTCAAAAAGCGCACCAAGTTGCCTTTATGAATGAAATTCTTCAAAACCCACTAATAAACCTAAAATTAACAACGCGCAAACTGCACACGTGTGATTTTTCGAGCGTTTCAACCGCCGTCATTACCTTCCCCTTAACATTAAGGGAAGAGAATGTATTTAATGGAATATTTCAACCATTTCCAGATTCTAGTACTTTAGCAGATTCTGAGAAAAGCTGAAATATTGCATTGAATACATTCTCTTCCCTTAATGTTAAAGGGAAGGTAATGACGGCGGTTGAAACGCTCGAAAATTCACCCACACATACCATAGACATTAGATAGTACAACGAAGAAGGCCACATTGAATCGTCGACTCGCTCAGTCACGCGAGTTGTCTATGGTTCAGTGATGATACTTCAAAGCAACCATTATACCCAGAAAAATATCTACACAATAACGTTGTATAGATCATTAATTAAATAATTACTTATTGAGTAACGCGACACATGTAAACAAACATAATGAGCGGTTATCTCTCACAAGAATGTAAACGCTACTGATAAAAAAAAAACATCAATCCGTCAAGTACGGAGCACACACTGTGGCGGGTTCCGTTGTCGTAGAATGAATACTCATTTACTCATGCAGCACAATATGGATCTTAACGGTAGCAATTTTTAGTAAGGGCGAGACTACATCAAAGCGGAGACGAGACGAAATTTCTCGTAATTATCCAAAAGCATATTGTATTGTGCTAAAGCCAAAGAAATTGAATACCTACTTACTACAGACACGACATCACGAATAAAATTTTCACCCGATAAAAAAAAAAATCCGATGAAAATTTTATGAGTTAATTTTAGTACGCTCCGACTCCGCTCCAATATTGCTATATTATTCTAGATGGCGTTACTGAGACATGGGATCACAGTTTTTCTTTGTCATTTTCTTCGCATGTCCTCTCTATATCTTAGATGTCTTTGGCTAAAGCTAAGCATTGAACTGTCAAAATGACGCAAGCTGATTGGTTATACGACACAGTCATCTCTTCTCCTTTCCCATTTGGTGGAAACCCAGGCCCTATGGCTGTATTTCATAGAGCAACTGAAAAGTTAATTTTGCGCTTGATTCTGTAACTGCTGTACTACATACATACAGAAACTACGGAACGCCACCTACTGCAAGTCTTACTTACTCCTTACACTTCGTTTACGTCGTTCATCATACGTGTATTGACAGTATTGCGAACTTAACAACGATTACGAACTAATATAACAAAAATGTGTTATTTATATAAAAGAAAACGTTGTGGAAAACATCACTGTACTTTTGGCATCCAATAATATTTCACTCGCTTATAATATGGTGGTACTTGTAATAAGTTATTTTTTCATCCCTCAGTCTCTTGTATGGGAACTAAGGACTGCAATTCCTAATAGTTTTTCGTAATTTTACTAAACAAATTGTCTTACGGTACCTTCATAGCATAATTACTTTCTGTTTCTGTTTTAGGGTTCCGTACCTCCAAGGGAAAAAAACGGAACCCTTATAAGATCACATTGCTGTCCGTTTATCTGTCTGTCTGTCTGTTTCTAACAAATTACACTTTATTTTTGGTAAGTACCTAAAAGGTTTCTGTTTTGCCATTAGTAACAATAGAACCCTAAAAGCCGTCTGAATGTCTTCTTAATAACCTGTTTACTACAAAGTCACAAAGAGACACCTTTCAAACAAAACGGATTAATCAACTTCATTGTGTCACATTATTCACAAGATGGAGGGAATCAGTGCCGCCATTGTACGACTGAATTAATGGCGTGCGCTTCCTCAGAACGCAGCCGTTACACCGGATGTTCGATTAATTTGAAATTCGACAGTTGGCGCCTTTTATACGATGAAGGTTTGATATCAAATGAGCCGAAAATTGAGTTTTATTTTCGGTCTCAGATCGATTGTTCAACTGCAGTACATAAGTTTATTTGTTGCCCGCGACTTTGCCCGCACGGGATTTGTTACAATGGTAGGTACTCTACTTAATTATTTTTCTAAATAAAATAAAAATTGTCATATACCCCCTAATTAAGAAACACAGATTAAAGTTTCTCCAAACTTAATCCTTAAAAAAAATTATAGATCCTGAGGTCATACTAGTACCTACTAACTTTATTCCGCGTTTATTAATAACACCTTCAGTTACTCTTTACTACATCTGTTATGTACCAGTTAGAGTTCCATCAAAATCAATCTAGCCGTTTTGGTACACTCCAACAAAAGGACAGACAAAAATAAAAACAAACACTTTTTATATAGTAGGTATAACTACCAAACATACTTTCGTAAAAACCTGTTAATTTGAATAATATATTATGGTAAGCTCTATCAATAGGTATTGCTTTAAATTGTTAAGTGAGCAATACGCCGATTTTTTGCCGTTTCCTTTCTGTAAGTTTGTGCGGTAATTACGCAAACACTATTGTTTCTCAATCGAAACAATTGCTTGTATAAAAATAATACGACATCCGAAATATCAGTCGATGAACTTAGCAATATTCAATTAAATGGTGACATGGAGATTGCTGATACAGAAATGTTACACGATTGTTCTTTAAGCTATAGTTAGGCAATTTGCCATTAATTGACGTGATTATTTTTATTGGATTTTAGATACCAATGATATTATAAGTAAAAAGGTGTAGATAGGTTACCTAAACAACATTCGATTTTCAAAAACGGTACAGTAACGCACGCACGCGTCCGTTGACGGTGCGACGCGACACTGAGGTCAAGTTTGGCTAGTTAGCCACATTTTAACGTGTCGCTTACTGAGCGCTTATAACCTATCTACACCTTTTTACTTTTAATATAATTGGTATCTACTATGATATTTTTTAGAAGCTTATTAAAATTTTAGCAATGTGTTAACCACTCCAACTAAGCTTTTAGCTATTAGCATATTCAATAGGTGGCAATTGGACTCACGACCTCTCCAGGCCCACGGTTTAGCCATTTTAGCCTATAAAGGAAGAATTTTTGAGACAAGACAGTAAGGTCAGGACTTCGCCTCCTATTACATAGGATTAAGGGCTTATTACACTATCCGATTTGTAGGAAACCTAACTAGGAAATCGGAAGATGTTACCGCAGTTAGGACAGATTGGATCCGATTTATGATACCGACCGCTCGGTTGCTTCCTTACTTTCGGAAAGTGTAATAAGCCCTTAAATTAAACCTTGACTGGCGTAAAGTGTGTATTCTACAGGTACAGCTTTGGCTGACCCTTCGAGGAATGCATTGTCTGTCATGCCGCCATTGCAAAAGAAGTCATATTCGGTTGAAGGAACTATCAAACGTTTTACTCAACATTTTATTATTATTTTTGTTTGGTAGGTGCGCTACAGTTTATACATTAGCATCTAACGTATAGTACATACCTACTTACAATTTTTACTTAACATCATTGTTTTTAAACCATATTTTTATTTTAAGCGAAGGTAATGTTGAAAAGCTTGTTCTGGTGAACGAACTAGCAGACTCTATAGCCAGGTGTTACAAAAATTGCGGCAATATTTTAAGCACGTGTTCATAAATATTATCATTACTGCTAGCTGTCATTTAAAGTTTATAAAAACGTGACAAAAAAAAAACACGTTTTGCTCAAGTTCCTTTATTACTGGTCTTTGCTGTAAGCCAGTCTGTCTTTTAGCGTGTCTTTCTCATGAACCAGAAAGGGCATAAATGTTTAGTGAATTTCACAGAGAGTGTATTAATTTATTTTTGGTTTTTACAACGTTGCACTTTATTAGGTATTTCTTTTGTATCATGGTATACATAAACAGCCAGACCTGGAATAATTACCCTGTAGACCAGACAAATATTGGTTCCGCCGGATAATCGAACCCGCGTCGCGCAGCGCAGCAGCGTCTCTCAGCCACTGCGCCAACGTATCGCTATAAGAACAAAGGACCATGCAAAAGATTGTATGGGCGCTGTCCCAACCCACCAACAGACATGGGACTTGTTTCAATATTATTATGAAGTCTCATAAAAACACAAATAACAATTTTTAGTCCGTAAATATATGGGGTACCTAATTAAAAAAAAAGTGTTTACTTGAAAAGGGTGTACTTATTTTGTTTTAAATAACCTTGTTTTAGACATTTTACAATTAACAATTGATCAACTAAACACTTTAGGTTTTTATAACATTTATAAGTATATACATATTTATGAAATAACAGCATTTTGGGTTAGTATTAATCACATTTTTTGTTATTGTTCATGTACAAATATATTTATGTCAACAGAACTGTTATCCAGTTTGGTAAGTTAGTAATTATTCGTCTATCATTATAGTAGATAGCATTTCTGCCGGCAGATTAAATTCAGTGTGACGACCTTTCTCCATATACAAAAAAATTGAGACTATACAGGGGTCTCATTCAAATCGGTCAGTATGGGAAAGTCTGATACTATAAGACATACGAAGATCTGTTCTGAGGAACCATGTCATCGATTTTAATAACAAGAAAAACTGCATTCACACATTAAAAAAAGACATCTGTACTCCGTTCGGGAATCGAACCCGGTTATTTTGAAAAAAAAAAACCTATTCTATTTCTATTTAGATATCGATTGTGTAGGTCTTAAGCAGTAAATGTCTGTATGAAACATGATGTCTAAAATGAATAAAATGCATTGTTTCCACATACTTTAATTTATTTCAGTAGGTGCTCGAAGTGACCATGTTTACAATATTACTACAATAGTACAGATGTTTCTTAAAATGTATGAATGGGTGATTCTACGCTATTTGGTTTCCAACGGCCTTTGGATTTTTTTTATGTTAAACTAATTACATTGCCGTTAATGTGTGCTTATGCAATAAAGTATAACTTCTTTCATTTGGACCACTTAGTCAATTCACGAAAGTGGTTTAATTTTACACATTAACATTATAAAATAGTAACAAATGTATACTCCCCTGGCCTACCCCATTACTGCATTTTTTTCATTTTTATGGCCTAATACTTTTAATATTTATGGCATTGTGTTTTATTTTAATATTGTGTTATAGCTAATATAACTTTGAAACATATTTTATAACAATACATTGCAAAAGTGTTTATTATATAATTTAAAAAAATCTTATTTTCACGTCACTTGCTAAAAGCGTCACTTCACCTGGCGAAATTGAAAGACTGTGATTTTCACCTAAAAGTGCTAAAGTATATTTTTGACCATAAACGACGTGCGTGGGACAGTGTGAAGTTAAATGCAAGCTAACAGTGTTGAGCACAACTAAAACAATGTGGCGTCAGTTTTCAATTCATTGTCTGAGAACGTGCTTGTGCCAGTAGTTCCAGTATTTCCCTTGGTAAGTATATCTTTTTATATTTCATCGTTAAATAATTGTGAATTTGCACAGTGCATTGTTTAGTGTGTGTAGATGACATTTATTGTGTAAAATGTGGTCAGAAAAACATGCGGTATTACTTTTGGGAGATTATGTCCAATTTTGTCATTTCTCTGGCGTCACTTCTCTGCCAGTTTCTATGCCAGGGGAAAATCATACCATGCAGGGGCAGTGACAATTTTTTTTTTGTAAATATTACTATTCAAAACGGTTTATTTCATTTGTTCTAGTTACGCAGATATCATGTCAAACATGATAAAGAAGAAAACAAGGGATGAGAGGCTAAAAAACCACATCCAAGCAGAAAAAATACGCTACCAAAAAATTAAAAACAATCTGATTAAAAATACAGAATTACAAGCGAAAGAAAAGCAAAATTTTCAAAAAGGAGAAAAGGGATAAATTATGTGTATTAAACACGACTGAAAGGGAATGGGCTGATTTTTTTTCTGATTTTACTTGGAATTATCTTGAAACCGGACATGGTATCAGATGGGCATGTAGACAAACCTTGCTACAATGGACAACTTTACCAGATTTTTTTTTTTAAGTTCTATCATTCATATGTTAGTGATACCTGTGATTTTATACTTGTGGAATACCAGATAAGTGATAAAAAATATAGTTATGCTGCCGTATGCAAGTCTGAATTTGATGACGAAGAAGGAGAGATTATTATTTTACTTTATTTAAAGAAATCTATTGAAGGTGCTACTCTTTTTTGCCAGTTTACTTATGATGAGTAATAGAGTATTCTACAATTTTTTAGAGCTGGTTGATGTGCTCAAAAAGTTAATTATTTATTGTTTAGTATATAAGTAGAAAATACTTAGTTTAACCGAAATTATTGATTCAGTTCTTTCTTAAAATGGAAGTTTACATTTATAATAATGATTTTTAAGTTTACTTGCTAAGATAACCTCTCATAGGTGTATCATTTTACTATTTAGGTAAGCCTTAAATGTGAAATTACACTTTTTCGAGTATTTAATTATTAAAAAATGTTGAACAGTAAGTGTTGTGATTATTTAATAGGAAAAATTACTAATTTTGTTTAATTCACAGACGAGAGTGATATGCATTAATATATATATTATATTATAATTAGATATTACTATTGTTTTATTATTTTTTTCATATGTAAATTATTTGATGGTGATCGAAACTTATTTTTTTAAGAACTTAATATTGTGAATATGTTTCAACTGTTAAGGCTGATTGTATTCTATTCATTAAAAATATAACGATAAAGCTATTATTTATTCATTTTATACAGTATTATTAAAATTCCTTAGATAATACTTAGTAGCCTGTCACTTTCCTGCTATAATTTGTCACTACTCTGCCAATAGTGTCTCTCCCCTGATAACACATTTTCCCCTGGAGCCTATAAAATGAAAAAAAATTGAAATATCTTCTGGCCCTTGTCATTACTTAGGCAAAATAATGCCAAGTAGTTGAATTATTAATATTAAATTAAACTGATGATTTTTTCTTTGGGGACACAAAATACTCAAATACCGTAGAATCACCCGAATGCAGTTTTTCTTGTTATTAAAATCGAGGACATGGTTCCTCAGAACAGATCTTCGTATGTCTTATAGTTTCAGACTTTCCCATACTGACCGATTTGAATGAGACACCCTGTATATTATGCGCACCGCCAGACTGGTTTTTTATATCCTGTGCATCTCACGGCTGTTCACTATCAATAGTTTTTTCATAGTTAAATAGTGTTCCTGTACGTTTTTTTACAATTTACTGTACCAAAAAGTGTTTAAGTACCTATAGAAAATATGTTTTTGCGCGATACCCCCATGACTTACGGAGATGTCGTCATAATAAAAAATGATCATGATGCTAAGATGAATTGATTGAGATACGTTTGAAATCTGTTGGTGGTATGGGACGATTTTTTGCATGGTCCTTTGAAAAGTAAAGGGGGGAATTAAGTATATTTTAAGATTGTATGATAGTAACTACGGAACCCGTGCTCTGCTAGTCCCACTCGCAACTGATAGGTATTTTTACGAATGTAAAGTAAATATTATTAAGCAGAAGCTTAAGTATCGAGCAGTGTTTGATATTTATTTGTAAAGCTTGTGCAGAAAGCGCGGTAACATAAGCCAGACGCCGCCGACCAATATATTCACGTTATAAGAGGCAAAATTGGTTTGTATTCATCTACCGAGTGACCGTTTGATGCAGCTTGTATTAGGAAAAACGTAGTAAAAAGAGAAGACTGAAATGCAGCTATGAGCTGAGGAGTTTTCATTGAACATCTCACACCAGCCGATCGATATGTAAAAGTTTAGGTAGGTACTCATTTTAATTTAAGTTTTTTAAGTCTCGACGTTCAAAAGTGTATTTATATGGTCTAATTGAATTAAACGAATTTGAACTTTGACTTTAACTTTGATCACACAAAGGTTGACTGGTAGAAAATGCTTATGACATTAAGTCCGCCTCTGTACAGACGCCAGCACATGTTACCTCAAACTGTAAAATTTTCCTAATCGAACATGAACCTTATTCTGTTTGCAATAAAGTTGAAAAACTATCAAACAAAATTTAACACATTGGGGTAAGTTAATGTGCTGGTGTCCGTACACTGTACAGACGCCAGCACATCAAGTTACCTCAAACTGTCAAATTTTCACAATCGAACCTGAGCCTTATTCTGTTTGCAATAAAGTTGAAAAACTATCAAACAAAATTTAACACATTGGGGTAAGTTTTAATGTGCTGGTGTCCGTACACTGAACATTAGTACCTATCAAATAAAAATACATTCTTTTAATTTACTCAAATATGACTCCTCAAAATATATTGTTCCATAGTTCTTTCACCTTTAAAAATGCATTTGGGGGAACCATCGCTAACTGCTTTGTGTTCTGAGTCCCTATTTCAATAGACAACAACAATATAAACCACACAATGATCAATTAAAATACCAGCAACCTATAAGAATGTCAAGTTGGTTCTTGGGAGTGTCACGCGGATCGTGTTGATGAATCAATACTCCTTGCAAATATTGAGCTAGCACCAAACGCATTGTCTGGGATCATTAGTCACTTAGGTGCTTGTGCAACCCATTGTGGCCGTACTACAGCATTTGGTCCCTGAGTATTGTGACAGTAACACTATAACAATATTGCGAAAGCCGTATAAATTCAAAACGGTACTTATTCTCGAGAAGATTTTGTTAAAACGCCGTTTGTTCACGAAAACACGTGCAGCATGATTGTTTAGAAACGGATCTTGTCTACAGAAGAATCCACAAAGTGACTGATTGTAGAAATATTTCTTTTGTTTTGAGCACGACAATGTCATGAATGAAGAGCAGAAATTCGTAGATTCTTCGGTCGACAATTGTCTACAATATCGAGCAATTATTTCTACTGTAATCGTCAGAAATGTTTCTATCTTGTTTGTAAATGTTTCTACCGGTGCTGCTTGTGGTGAATGGTCGTCTTGCTGACCTTGGTTTTTGTTATTGTTTAACTAGTAACTGATTTTTTATTTAGCTTCGATGGTCCTAGTGTATCATTTTTTATTTTTTATAGTGTAAGTATTTTTTTGTTTTTCTTGATGTAATGTCGTAGACCTAGTCATGTATTCCAGTTTTGTACATGTAAGCGGGCACGCCCCTTTTACTTCAAGGCTTATATTTATTCAGTTAGTTTTTTTTTTGCATGAGTTTAGTTGTCAACGTCGGTTCTCACTATTCTTATTACTACTGTCTTGTACTCGTATATTGGTGTGTGCTATCTATCATATAGCAAATTATTTAATTTAAATGATTATGTTTATTAATTACCAATGCTGTTCTTCTAACATATCAGACAGACGTGTTGCTGGGTAGTTTGTTCTGCCACTTCTTCTTCCCAGCAAAAACACTAGGAAGTGGCGAAGGGCGGGCGTTTTGGGGGACAGTCTAATGTGATTTTTGACGTTTAAAAAGTGCTGATCCTCAGCCTAATTTGAATAATGAGACTTTTTGATTTTTTTACCATGTGTCACTGTCGATTTTTCCGTCGCCGTAACCATTTCAACAGTGATCATGCTCGTGCTGGAGAACTTTAACAGTCTTGTCGTTCATAAATAAACGAGGAGAATTAAAAAAAAGCAAGGGAATAGACAATAAAGGGGCTAAGAAGAAAACTCTTCAATCTGCATACTCATTACCATAAACAAAAGTTAATGATAAGTTTCCATCTTGGAACACTAAAGCGGAAATCGACGCGTAGTTGAGTGCACTTAGTGCATGAATATGAAGGACCTAAGTCTTTGAAGTCTAGACGAAGTGGAGAGCGTCTGTGTTCTCAGTATCTTTGCTCTCTATCAAACCTATACAATTTGTTTAAGGCGAGGTTACCCCAATAAACGTCGTCAACAATAGCGTTTTACTCGTACATGGAACGGATTTAAATTTTGAAAAAAATGTATTACATAGTTGACTCTTTGATCATGATATGTCGGGCATGCGATACACGATTACTTACACTTCACTGCATCCAATTAAATCGCAAAGACATGTCCAAATGATGGCTAAATAATCGTTTTACTTGAGTTATATTAGGCTTTGAAAAATAAAACTTATATCATAATAAAGGTCGTAAAAAATGTGTATTATCTCGGGTCACATAATGTGCAATATGAAAATAAATGTATCACAAATTCCAAAGTTAAGTGTATTTCACTAGTTTGCGCTCGCTCCGAGTCCTTTAGTCCCGAGCGGAACGTGTTCGAGGTCGGACGTGCGCCAATTTTTTCCGTCATCCCCGTTATAAAATCGATTTCGATAAATAGTAATACATGTACATACTTTATCATCACTTTAATTTAGTTTTTTAAATAGTTGTAATATTTTTTGTTTTATTAGGTACATTATTAGGATAAATTTGTAGATAAGTAAAATAAATCAAAATGGTCAAGAATAAAAAAAATTCTTCTTTGGCTCTACGAAGACTGAATAGGTAAACAAAAAAGGTAGGAATACTTTGACGATATTTTTTATTTAGGTACCTACCTAAATTATATTTTACCATACAAATAATACCTTAGATGATAAATTGAATCACAAACTTAGGTAGGTACGGATAATACTTTTACAACAAGGACACGGTTGCACGGTTGGCGCAGTGGCTGAGCGATGTGCGCAGCGTGTCGCGGGTTCGATTCCCGCACGGAACAAATATTTGTATGACCTAAAAGTAGTTGTTCGCGGGTCTGGGTGTTTGTGTATGTGAGAATAAATGTTTGTAAACGCACCCACGACACAGGAGAAATTTCTAGAGTAGGGCAACGTTTACAAAAAAAAAATACTAATGCAAATAACAACGATGAGCGCGAAAGTCTTTCATGCTTTATTTTTACCGTGAAACGTATTTACCAACCATACCAAGTGTATCGAACAGTAGTATTTGAACCCTAACATAGAGCAAATAAAGTCGCCACGCGCGCAAATGCTATAGTGGTTTATTGTTGCGTGACGTCAAATAGGTAGTTCACCCGTTCAACCTGCTGGGATTTTGTATTTTTTAATAGATTTTGCCTACGAAATCGCCCGCCATTTTGTGATAATAAAATATACGTAACCTAAGGCATAACGTAGCTTTCTAATAGGTAAAAGATTTTTCTCTCAGTATCGAATCAGTAACGCCATGAATTTGCGCATTGAAACAAAAAAAAATACTCGCATCAACATACTCTTGAGCAGTGGTGGCCCAGTGGTGTGTGACATCTATCAACCCGCAGTGGGCTAGCGTGGTGGATTATAGCCCACTCCCTCTCATAGAGAGGAGGGCTGTGTCTCGGCAGTGGGAACATTATAGACTGATGATGATGATGATGAACATTATTGTAGTAAATAGTGAATAAGATGGGATGGTGGTCACACCGTCTACTCATAGGAACTGTCTCCAGTATGAACATCAAACCACCAGCAGCACGTCACGTGAGTATTAGGTAAAACAACCCACAGCTACCACAACACAACAAATAATATTATTATATTTTGTGTCTATGTTTGTGAAGGTCACGTACCACAGCACACTCGTACCACAGTGTAGCAAAGTACAGTATTACATTGCTCATTTCCTACAAGTATGTTTTTATTTTTCGCTAATACAAAACTACGTTATGCCTGAGTTATATAATTTTAATGCCTGAGTTATACAACGTGTTTTTTTTATATCCCATAACTCTAGGGTATGATTGAGATCATACGATGACGGGCCTTTTGGTCTAGTGACGGGCCTGCTGGTCTAGTAGTTAGTGACCCTGACTGCTATGCCGGAAGTCGTGGGTTCGATTCCCGCCCAGGACAAATGTTTGTGTGATGAGCAAAATCATTTGTTCTGTGTCTGGGTGTTTGGGTGTGTTTGTATTTAGAAATATATAAGTATGTTTATCAGCTGTTTAGTACCCATAACACATAAAGATGGCGACGAAGAAAATTTTTGGTTTTTCCGTCATGGGTGTCGTTTTCGTGGTTTTCGGGGTAGCTGATTACGAAAATTAGGTCAAAATGAAAATCCAAGATGGCGCCGAGGAAAATTTTTGGTTTTTCCGTCATGGGTGTCGTTTTTGTGGTTTTCGGGGTCGCTGATTACGAAAATTAGGTCAAAATAAAAATCCAAGATGGCGACGAAGAAAATTTTTGGTTTTTCCGTCATGGGTGTCGTTTTCGTGGTTTTCGGGGTAGCTGATTATGAAAATTATGTCAAAATGAAAATCCAAGATGGCGCCTAGGAAAATTTTTAATTTTTCCGTCATGGGTGTCGTTTTCATGGTTTTTGGGGTCGCTGACTACGAAAATTAGGTCAAAATAAAAATCCAAGATGGCGACGAAGACAATTTTTGGTTTTTCCGTCATGGGTGTCGTTTTTATGGTTTTCGGGGTCGCTGATTATGAAAATAACGTCAAAAGGAAAATCCAAGATGGCGCCGAGGAAAATTTTTGGTTTTTCCGTCATGGGTGTCGTTTTCATGGTTTACGGGGTCGCTGATTACGAAAATTAGGTCAAAATAGAAATCCAAGATGGCGACGAAGAAAATTTTTGGTTTTTCTAACATGGGTGTCATTTTCGTGGTTTCCGGGGTCGCTGATTACGAAAATAAGGTCAAAATGAAAATCCAAGATAGCGCCGAGAAAAATTTATGGTTTATCCGTCATGGGTGTCGTTTTTATAGCTTTTGGGGTCGCTGATTACGAAAATTAGGTCAAAATAAAAATCCAAGATGGCGACGAAGAAAATTTTTCAAAAATCAATGAACTCAAAAACCATGACAACGACACGACACCCATGACGGAAAAACCCAAAAGTTTTCCACGGTGCCATTTGGATTTTCATTTTGGGCTCATTTTCATAATTAGCGATACCAAAAACCACGAAAACGACACCCATGACGGCAAAACCAAAAAGTTTCTTTGTCGCCATCTTAGATTTTCATTGACCTCATTTTCCTAATAAGCTACCCCGAAAATTACGAAACCGACACCCATGTTGGAAAAACCAAAAATTTTCCTCGGCGCAATTTTGATTTTAATTTTGACCTTATTTTCATAATCAGCTACCCCGAAAACCATAAAAACGACACCCATGACGGAAAAATCAAAAACTTTCCACGGCGCCATCTTGGATTTTCATTTTGACCTGATTTTCGTAATCAGCGACCCCGAAAACCACGAAAACGACACCCATGACGGAAAAACCAAGAATTTTTTTCGTCGCCATCTTGGATTTTCATTTTGACCTAATTTTCGTAATCAGCTACCCCGAAAACCACGAAAACGACACCCATGACGGAAAAACCAAAAATTTTCTTCGTCGCCATCTTGGATTTTTATTTTGACCTAATTTTCGTAATCAGCGACCCCGAAAACCACGAAAATGACACCCATGTTAGAAAAACCAAAAATTTACCTCGGCGCCATCTTGGATTTTCATTTGGACCTTATTTTCATAATCAGCGACCCCGAAAACCATGAAAACGACACCGATGACGAAAAACCCAAAAAAATCCACCTTCAAGTAATAGCAAGCGTGATGTTATGTTTACTCCATTGAGTAAACTTCAGTGGCCATTCAGTCGCGCTAAAGTCCAGTCGCGCAAGTGTCCATTCGCGCATCTGTCCTTTCGCGTAAAAGTCCATTCGCGCAAGTTTCTTGGCGCGCAAGTGTCTATTCGCGCAACTGTCCAATCGCGCAAAAGTCCATGCGCGCATCTGTCTTTTCGCGCAAGTGGATTCGCGCAAGTGTCTTTCGCGCAAATGTCTTTCGCGCAAAAGTCCCAGATCCGTACTAAACAACTGATAATTTAATTATGATTGATGATATAATCTCCGAAACTATGCATTTTTGGACCATCTATTCTAGGAGTTTTAGTATTATTTTTACCCACAGAATATAACCCAAGAGTTATGGGATATCAAAAGAAACACCTTGTATATAAACTACGTTATGCCTGCAATTATAATACTTCATTAAAAAAAAATAGTTTCTGTTAATTTCGTTTTTTTTTTGTTGTAAAAACGTATAGCGGTTTCCAAACCACCTCCACCTACCAATTTCCAACTGTGTAGTCCTAACAGTTTCTTAATAAAATGGTTGTGACATACGGACAGACAGACAGACAGATAATTATAAAGAATCTATTAGGTTTTAGTTTTTTGCCATTCAAACCACGTCAACTACGTTTCGACGAATTGTAGCCAAATGTGCATAGTTTAATTTACATATTTTTATTACTTTTATTTCTATACTTTTAATTGATTTTTCCTCCATTTTTACTTTTATCTGGCAATATTTTAGCTAATCTTAATTAAACTGTGATTAACAAATCAATTATTTATTTATTTAACCCATTTTCCTAAACCCATATTTTCCACGCATACTTATATTCATATTAGGTGGGATACTAAAATTAAATAACCATTCAATGCATCTAAGTATTTTTGAATTACAATATTGATATCGTAGTTCAAGAATTCTATCATATCTAAATTAATAAATTGAAGTTGCTCTACGGCATTACTCTATTCTGTGACGCAACTGTGTACCTACTCGAGTTCGTGAAGTCATGAATGAGCGGTACGACGACAGCGCGCGGCGTTTCTCCGATGCATCGTAGTTTATTACGTAGCGCTATTGGTTGCGGGGCCTGAGGTAAGCGTTAAATGCCTACACGGCTGGGGACACCTCGCCTTAATCAACTGTCTGGAGGTAAAACAAAGCTACCGATCGAACGCCGCAAGATGGAAGTCTAACTTTGGTCTGTTTATAAACATTGTGTGAGTAACCGGTGGTAAGCTTTGTTTGTAATAACATTATGATTAATATTTTGTAAGTGGTAGGGAGGATTGCGTAAGGAGCTAATAAAAACTGAACAAGTTATTCTCCTGTGCAAAACAACGGCACATTTCGAGAGGGTAAAACACATATGTTGGGAACTTAGTTTACTTACGTACCTATTTAGAATTAAGTAATAGTATTCTGTAGTAGGTAGGTACCTAATATAGTAACCAAATTTTGGGTAAAACACACGCGTGTAAGTAAATTCTTCTAATTTATGAGACAGATTGCTGAGCAAACACACAGTGAAGCGCAATAATTTTGGGGAACCGTCCTAAGTAAATTTTGACTTTCAAACAGCTGCAACGTATTTAATAATGTAAGTATACCTGTAATAAGCGACTATTTAATTCCTTATCTGTTACCTACTGATGTTTTGTATCCAGAAGCTGTGGGTGTAGCTTTTTATAAGTAAATAAATATGTTGAAATAATTAAACACCTGCGAACTAATGAAGGAATAAATATGAAGATGAAACGCATCTTTCATTGGGTCGGCTCAACGCGCCGGCGCCAGCGGTTTCCTGCAGCTGACCGAGTTTCAGATTGCAATACCAGAGTAGGTTTGATTGCAAACCTTGTGCCCAATATTGGCTTGAAGAAATATCATTAAACATGACCCATTGGGGGTCGTGCCGCATACCGTCTTGGTGTTTTATGATTATGTCAGTTGCATGCAGGCGCTACTGTTGATATTGTGTGTTGTCTGGAGGGACTAGACAAATAAGTTTTAATTATGTAATTATTTAAACCTGTTTTTAGGGATCCGTACCTCGAAAGGAAATAACGGAACCCTTTAGAATCAGTTTGCTGTACGTTCGTCCATCTGCCTGTCAAGAACCTTTATCTCGTGAACGAATAAAGGTGTCGAGTTCTAATTAAAACCATACATAATACATACTCAGGTCTACAGTCCTTTGAAGTCGTGCTATCAAACTTCTATGTATGAACAAAATTCCCGTTTATGCTGAAAAAAATGCAGGTATACTTCGACACTCAAGGATATCAAAATTTAAAGGGTACTTCTGTTGACCTAGAACTGTGAAATTTGGCTACTATTGTTGGCTTTTAATGTAAGTAGGTACTTACAGCAAAAAATCAGGACCGGATTTTTTTTTTAATTTACTTTGTAATGGGGGTCCAAATTTTAAAGTGAACCCATCTTGTTATGTGGGTTTAGAGGTATCATGAAAGGGCTTGATTAGAGCTAAGACTATTACGGCTACGGAACCCTCGATGCCCGAGTCCGACTCGCACACGCTTTTTGATATTATGTTTTAGTTACGAGTAGAAAATTATCACTCAATGCCTCTATTTCTTAGATTACAATTATGTACTTGTACTTACAACATTTATCCCAATCTTTGTCACCAACATTGGCCCCAACATTTGATGGAGTAAATCGAGTGTTGTATGCCATGTGTCGCAACCGGCGTATCAAGTTAATCGTCAGCGGCAGAGGTGCGCTCGCGCAGCCTTATGAACGACTATGACTGATGATGCGGATACATGGCTCTGACATGACATAGTTAATTTAGTAAGAGTTCTATATAATAACTGATCGCCTTACTAATTGCAGTAGACTTATCGTAACTTGCATAGTTACGTTTGCGTGTAATTTATACTACATACTTCTATGAAATTGTGTTATGATTACCTACGTTTAGTTAGTAACGTAATCTGAGAACGGGTTTTTTCTATTAGTTGGTTTTTTATCATGATCGACAACGAGTTTTGGCCTCTGAAGTTAAAACGGATTCTACAAAACGCCAATACTCGCATTAGTTCTTCTGGAGACAAAAAAACAAAGACATTCAATACCTATAGACCGGACATCACGAACAAAGTTTTCGTCCGAAAAAGTGTGTCCTGCTGGATACAAGTCTATGAGCTCTATAGTATTTTAAATCTCTTTGCAAAAAAATGAGTAGGTAACTTAAAGGCAGATTATAAAAAATAATACACAAATATTTTTTTATTTTTCAAATTGATGGAAAACTACTTAGATTAAGCGTATCAAAATTGAGGAGAGGTGGCTGGCTTGTAACGTCATTATTCAGTATAAACTGCTGGCCTAGCCATATTACAAATTTTATTTCTATTATCGTAATCGATAAGGCGACAATAGAAAGAAAATGGCGTACTTATATGGAATCAGCTGTTTGTCAACTGTTAAGTGTATTTCATTTTCAGCCATGTTACAAATTCTACTCAATAACACTTGACAGTTGACAAACAGCTGATTTCATTTACGCCATTTTGTTTCTGTTGTAATATGGCTAGGCCTGCTGTATAGGATAGTGACGTCATGCGACATTTTGACTCAATGTATCGCCGTTATTTTTGGATTAGGTACGTGAAAAAAGAAAAAATATCTATGTGTCGAACATTTTCTTGTAATCTAGATTAGGGGATAAATACTACAATTTAGTCAGCTAGCCTATTTACCAGTTAACGCAATAGACCAGAAATTACAAGGAGCGCCTTTTTAATGCAATACAGGCCATCGTAATGTCAAGTTACATGAACGAAACCAAAACGCAGAATTCAATGAACCTCACCACATGTCACAGCCTAGCATTAGTATAATGATAGGTCACACTGTCGGCTGTGATTCGACCTGCGTTTGGTAATCACTGATATTTGTTGCAGAATAGAACAGCTATTGTTGTACTGTTATGTAGTAGGCTGTGTTTCGTTAGATTGGTGACAAAATGAACGTAATGAGCTGTATTGCCGATTTGTGATTGGATTTGTTACGACATAAAAATTAGACTGAGAGAATAGAGAACTGACATCTTTTACCACTTACGAGTACTTGTAGCTTTAGAAAAGGATAGAGTGTGTGACAGCTAAGAACTAAGCTAGAAATGGCAAAAATAGTTTTTTCCTTGAACTTCGACATGATTCTGGTCGATGTATTTCAAATGTCAACTATGCATACATACTTACATAAATTCACGCCTTTTTATCATGGGGGTAGGCCGAAACTACAGAGCGCCATCAGCTACGATTCTCACATTCTTCTTTTGCTTCGTTTACATTCAAAATTGTTGTAATCCACGCACGCCGGTTTCGAGTACTATGTTACTGACTTTTCTGAAGAACCTCACCACTAAGGTCGATATAATGTCCTTTTATGGCGTACCCTCTCGGCGTTTTCACTCACACTAAAAATCATCGTCTTAAATGTCAACTATGCCAGAATTAAAAAATTAAGTTGGACTTAAATTGACAGCTCTTGTGAATGTCCGTCATTTCTTTCTGGATAGGAGAGATAAAGATAAAAATTGGCTATGTTGACAAGAAGGGAAATTAGCACCATTGTTGTACAGACACCAGCTCATCAAGCTAACTGTCAAATTTTCCCAATTGAAAATGAACCTTATTCTGCTTATCATAAGCAAGGCTGGCCTTTATTTTGGTCTGGTCAGAGAATCAACATTGCCATTCAACGAGGCAATGCGGCTAGTCTTTTGAGTATTTTTCCCGTTGACAGCAGGCTTGCGGATGTTTTTTTTGAGCCCTGTAATTATTTTACTTTTATTTTTGTTTTTATTAGGTGTGTATGTAAACAATAGTTTGTACTTAACAAGTAGAAAACTATCAAAGAAAATGGACACAATGGGGTAGCTTGATATGCTAGCCTCTGTACCTACTGTTATGTAGTAGGCAGTGTTTCGTCAGATTGGTGACAAAATGAACGTAATGACCTGTATTGGCTTGATTTGCGATTGGATTTGTTACGACAATGTGAGGGAAGTGAAAGAGTTACGACTTTGAGCCAATAATCAAATAGGGCACGCAGAAATCTGATTAGAATTGATAGAATTCTGAACAGTGTCGCATGCTCTGAACTATGTTAGGGTCGTTTTCCAGCCTAACCAGCAGGCCTAGCCATATTACTGATTCTATTTCTATTCTATTGCGACAACAGAACGAAAATGGCGTATATGGAATCGGCTGTTTGTCAACTGTCAAATGTTAACGAATAGAATTTGTAATATGGCTGAAAATGAAATACACTTGACAGTTGACAAGCAGCTGTTTCCATATACGCCATTTTCTTTCTATATTCGCCTTAGCGAAATATGGCTGGGCCTGCTGCAGTGCTTTTTCGTATCTCTGTTGACGGTCTGTTCATAGTGATGATCACTGGTTAAAGTGTCCAACGAATAACTAAATAAACCATTTCAAGATATATGTCTGGACTTTAAAGGAGACTGTGACCTCTGAGTTTCTATCGGTGTTTCTTCTCAGAGTAGTCAGGCAGTGAAACTCCGATCTCATCTACTATTAAAAAAAGTGACGTGTAAAAGTGTTTGTGAAAACCTATTTACAGAAATAAATATCATTTATCGTCATTTATCATTTATCACAAACACATACAACACGCATAAATTATGTAAGTATTCACTGTATCTTAATTTCGTAGGTAGGTACAGAGTACAGACGCCAGCACGTCGAGTTACCCCAATGTGTCAAATTTTCCCAATTGAATATGAACCTTATTCTGTTGGTCATAAAGTTGAAAAACGATCAAAGAAATTTGACACATTGGGGTAACTTGATGTGCTGGCGTCTGTACCTGGTTGTAAGTTTTCCGAACAAGCAAAAATAAAATAAATAATACTAGGTATCTAATCTGATGTCAAAGTCACCCAGTCTGCCTTTTTGTTATCTTTTCACACCTTAACGGCAGAACGGATTTGGCACACGGATAGAAGATGACCTGGTCGCGGGGAGGATTCAAACCTCTCACTCCTCCCGCTGGTCTGGCGGGGCCTGTGGGCCAGCGTGCAGTCGAGCTGCGACTAGACGAAGGTTGCGCAAGTATCGTTTGTTCCCGTGACCCCCCGGCGCCGGTGTGAGACAGAGTTTGACAGGCTCTTCCGCCCTCCCAATGGGCGGAGGACATTCATTAGAATTTTCCACCACGCATCAAAAACAAAATTATTGAAATTAAATAAAATGATATGATATTTATTTCTGTATTTAGATCTTCCCGGATACTTTTTTAATGTCATTTTATTTTAAACTAAATGGCATTCCTAAAGTGACTGATCCCTGAGAAGAAATGCCGAATGTAACTCAGGGGTCATGGTTTCTTTTAAAGTCCGGACATACGATTGTATTAATTTATTATGCTAAACTAACGATGCAGTGCAAAGTCTGGAAAAGCCTTCTGAAGAAAGAATCGATTCAGCTTTAGGTTGACCTGTCCCGGCAGACGGCATGTTAGACAATGGGATAAGTACTTTCTTGTATCCCGGTAATACGTTCCCGTAGAATACTTTCGCAATTAAAACCGCGATCAAAAGCTACTAAGCTGTGTATCTCATGGAAATTATTTTTATTTATTGCTTCTGGAACACACTTTCGTTGAATGCAACACGCGTTTAAATAAATTGCTGCGATTTCGAACCGGTGTAAGTGTTTCGTAATAATTGCAAGATTACTGTTCCCACCAGTACCAACGAGTGATACCTTACAAGTTTTCTGCCAGGATGTGAGCAGGCACACAGTAATCATTTAGTTAATTAAACCTTTTAATGATACGGTGTTAAGACGATTGAGTAGTTAAGAAAGTGTTTTGTAGTGTTAATTGTTTTGGGTTTTCTTTTACTGACTTTGCTGAAAGAAAGATGTTATGCTGAGCGATTTAAGTGCGCGATTCTTTTAACTTACGAAGTAAAAATGATTTTAGAAGAGTTTCGCAATTTGGTTAATACACAAACTAACAAAATCCGATTGCTTTTGTTTGTTTGTATATTAACCAAATTGAATACGAAACTAAATATACTATAAACATTACTGGTTTTAAGATTACCGAGTTAAAAGATTGCCTAAACTCACGCCTTTTTCCCATGTGTGTAGGTAGAAACTACAGAGCGCCAAAAATTCTACGTTTCTTACATATTTCTTTTGCTTCGTTTACATTCATACTTAGATGTTGTCATACACAAACGCCAGTTGAAGCTTTGTGAAGAACCTCACCAATAAGGTCTATGTAACTTTTAACTAAAATTAAATAAATAACACTGAGCAAATTCTGAACTGTCTTTACTTAATTATATTTTACACAACTTTGCTGCAACTGCTGCAAGCAATCAAATACCTACAACAAACTGCAATAAAAAACTGTATCGTTTTTGTTTTTATTTATTTTGTGCGTTCAGCAGTGGCGGCTTACCTAAGCTTTATTTTAAACAAACATTCAGCCACAGTTGCGGGTTACTTAAGCTTTATTTTACACGTTCAACCGAGTGTGTAATCGCACTGGTGCGCGCGGCACCGATCACTCGCAGATAGCGTTGCCAGGCGTCCGGCTTTAGCCGGACATAGTCAGGCTTTTTGATTGCCTGTCCGGCCAAAATAAGCGTCGTCCGGCCTGTCCGGCTTTTGTTAGGCTTTTTAGATTTCAAAATTCGCGCGCATCGAGACCGAATTCGCGAATGAAAGAAGCCGGCGCGAAAGCTTTTCAGAATTTCTAACTAGGTATTTGCCAATTTTATTTCGCGATTCCAGGCCACAATGCAAACGTGGAACGAGTTTTCTCTCTAATAGGTCAACAATGGTCAAAACAGCGCAACAGACTTAACGTAGATACAGTTGCTAAAATGCTACTCGTAGAATACAATTTAAAACACTTATCGTGCAAGGATTTTTACAACTGCATAATAAAAGAAACTGAACTTTTAAAGCTTGTTACTGCAAACCAAAAATATTTAGAATAATGTTTAATGTCTAATTGAAAGATAAGAAGTCTTTTTTGTTTTGATTATTTAAGAGAAGAAGTGTCGAGTTTATATTATTTAAAGAAGTTTTGTTTTAATTAATAAGAGTAGAGATTTGTTTTGGTTATTAAGAGAAGAAGTTTTGTTTTGTTTTGATTATTTACAGAATAAGTTCTGTTTTGTTTTATATATTAAGAATTTAAGACACATAATTTAGACTGATGTTGCATTTAATTTGAATTAAGGAAAGAATTATTGAGACTGATTAATAATAAAGTACTTTTAGACTAATTTGGCATTAGTTTTATTGTAAATTATCAAAAAAGCTTGGTTTTCATTAATTTTCTACATTAATACCAAAAAATCCCCTAAAATGCGAAGTGTCCGGCTTTTTTACCAAAATGTTAGGCCAAAAAAAAAAATATTTTTTACACGAATATTTAAAATTGTTGAAAATGCAGGATGTCCGGCTTTTTGACCCAAATGTTAGGCCAAACTCACAGCTCTGTCCGGCTTTTCGGTATGAGGACCTGGCAACGCTACTCGCAGAACTGGACAACGATCCTACTGTGTTAGCTAGTCATAGGATTCTAGGGTTTATCACGTGAGTCTAAAGCTGTATTTATCTTGTTGATGTTCTTACTGGTGCATTGTACCGTGGTGGTTCGTGTAGGGTTATTAAGTTAGCGATTTGCGAAAGATGAATTATTGTGACAGTGATTTTGACTGTTGGTGAATGCTGACATCTCTGTCATCTAAAATGGTCTTCATATCGATTTTGATGACCTTTGTCACTACTTTCATATCAAATTTATACGTACAGGTTATTTAAGTATCGGAAGAATTAATAAAAGCTAGTCTAGTAGGCCGATGAGGCTGTTTTGCTGTCGATTTAATAAAGCGATCCAAAATATAGTGACTAAGTATTCAATAACATCTCATTTCATGGCCCTACAATGGCTGGTGTTGTTGTTTTTTAATTGATGACGGGCACAATTTCTCGTTCGCACGCTATGACGTCAAATTGGTATTAAAGTAATTACGATCGCCACGCTTAGCGATAATATTACACTTATTAGTACGATTTCGCGCGAAGGAGACTTGTGTAACTTGTAAGTGACAGTTATACTAATTGCAACGAATATAAGTAATGCCTGTTTTCACTAAACTTAGGCGGCATCTATGTGACTGCAAAAGATTTTAAAAGCTCTTCTTAACGCCGAGAGTTTAACATTCAAGAGTGCAATAATACCTATTTAGGCATTAATTTGTAATATGTTGCCTAGTGTACGGTTCGTAAGAACGGGTGTAAAATTAGGGTGAACTCATCTAATTCTGTGACTCGCCTAATTCGGTGATATTTGGTTTGAGCGCTATCATAGGGCTATACGAGTGAAATCAATGGTTTGAAATACAACCTTAAGCCTCTGTGATAAAGTTCAAATTCGTCTGTAAAGTTTGGGGATGCTCGAGTGAGCGAGATAGAAACAGCTAACGGTTTTGTCAGTTCGCGCGCGAATCTCGCCGGTTTCGGCAGTGTTTGTGAATTGGTGGCGAACTTTGCTGTATTTATGTAAGTATTTAACCGATTTTTTAGCTTCTTTCTAATAAAATGAATTGTAATTGATATTCCCTTGATGTGGCAGTAAAAAAATCGTCATAGTTCTGCGTCTTTTTCGTGTTAGAGCTTATTTTGTTCGTCAAAAATATTAGCGTTTTAGCGGTTGAGTGGTTTCTGTGCTATCACAGAATTATAGTAGTTATGTACAAATATTTGTGGTTTTAACTGAAATTATTGACTTATTTTGAGTGTAGTAGACAAGATTGATGTCATTTCATTACTTTTATCTGGTCTTAATTAAAATGTTGAATTTGACCCAATATTATATTTTGCTATCACGGAATTGGGTGACACTTTTTTTGGACTTGTCACGTAATTGCGTGAGTAATTTACCAAATTTCGCAGCTTTTTTTTTATTAATATGAGCTCAAATTTGGGCAGACGCTAAAATCTGAGCAGGTAGGTACGTATTTATTATTTTAATTTGCTTGTTTACTTTCAGATATATCATGGATGACCCCAACAAGAAGAACAGAAAATACTCCGAGACCGATCTCAAAACGTGCTGCTCTAAAACGTACCTACCACGTACATTGCCAAAGTCAAGAATTTGAGGTTATTGAGACGATTTTTAAGTGTGATATGTGTTGCGCCGAAGAATAATTCTAGAAGATGTTACTAAAATGTTTATCTTGTTTTTTTATGTTTATGTTAATTTTATTATAATATTAATATTGTACTACTTAAATAAAGTTAACTTGCCTAATTCCGTTATATCAGAATTAAAGTATTAGCTATCACGGACTTGAAGAGGTCACCACGGAATTAGGCAAGTTGACTTGGTTTAGTAAATTTGGTATAACTCTTAGGTTTCTAGAAAAAAATCTGATTATTTGTGCTAATATTCCTCATAAAAGACTGATTAAAACTCATGCTGAGACTGAATTAAATTAATTAATAATTTATTGGTATTTTATTACTCAAATGCCTTTGTCACGAAGTTTGTTAGATGAGTTCACCCTACTTACTTTCGTTTATTTTTAAGATTTTAATAAATAAGGCGTGCAGAGTAGGAACATACTTTCAAAAAGTTTAATTCAAACTTCAAAAAAGGAAAGACACTGTCACTTAACAAATGTCAAATGACATGACAGACGACTGCCTCTTTACCTTTTTAACTTTTTTGGGAAAAAAAGCGAAAGAAATTATTCGCTAAAAAGTTTTGAATCTTAAAATTACTTCATTAAAGTTTGATCGTGTTGTAAAACCGTTAAAAGGACGATCGAGGCCAATCAATATAATTTTTATAAGCGCCATATGTAGCCCCAAATAACAGAGCAGCGCCGACGTCAGTCGTTCAGCTCGAAACGGTTTAATCGCAAAACCATTAATTTTATCATCACATTCGCTTTGTTGGGTTCACAAAATTATTGCCCCATCAATGATTTTGAACACTAAGACCAATTTAAACTCAGTATTTATTACCCATTTGTTTAAATTAAATCAGCCATTTAGTGGTAGGCGGTAAAAAGTGCATGAATATCAATGAAGTCGTATTAATTTGATTGAGTAGTGAATGTAAGTAGGTTGTTATCAATTCTGAACACATTCTCAGTCAAACGTGCTGACTTTCATCTTTATTGTCCAATTTACTATGCATCAAATTTCATTATAATGTAAACAAAATGGTTTATTGCAGTACGCATGCGCGGCAACGCAGACGTACGTCTAGACGGGGAGGCGATTCTCATACGTTTTATATTTTAACGGACCGGTATAAAATGGCCTCCCAGCAGTTGCACCCCAGTCTATAAATAGAGAACTGGAGACCAGATCAAGGGTCAATTTAAAACTGCTAGGGTAAGCGCCGAAAGTAAAGTTTTCGCTTCTTCTTCTTATCGTGTGGTTATTAACTAACCTGGAGTCAGAGTTTTAATGCCGCCCATGGGCCTCTGACTTGGCATCACATGCTCTCGAGAAATATCTCTCAGGCATGCCGGTTTCCTCACGATGTTTTCCTTCACCGTTTTTGAAGCAAGTGATAATTATACCTACAATCCGCACATGAATCCGAAAAGTCAGAGGTGCGTGCCTTGGGTTCGACCTCGAGACCTATGAATTGGCAATCCAGCGGTCACACCACTAGGCTATCACTGCTGAAGTTTTCGCTAACCTTGGCGAAAGGCCAAGGTTTAGATTAATATAAGTAGATTATTTTATTTTTTTGGAAGATAGCTCTTCTTTCTGGTTTTTACTGTACTGTAATAGCTCCCGTCAGATATTACGCTTTATCCACTGATATCTACCCTAGCTGCCCATAATTTAACATTAATGAAGGAAGCACGAACAAAACAATAAGCGGATCCTATAAGTCACAGGCACATACGAGAATAAATAAAAACAAAAACCCGCCTATCGTTTTTACGACACATGTAATTTAGTCGTTAAGTCTTTTTTTTACTAGCCGGAGTCTTTATCTCACAAAATTGATGTCCGATAGCTGGGAATAGTGAAAGGTCTTGGCCAATGCGGGTTTGTTGATAACACGGATACAGAACGGGACAGGGAAACGGGACTGCAGTGAAATAAGGGCGCCATTTTATTATCTGGGGTGTGGAAAGATAAGAAGCAGGGTTGCCACATGTTTGGCGAAATTTGTTTACGTTCCCTCTGGTGGTGAAATTGTGAAATGTGTGGCTTAATTTGTGGAAGGGATTTACAACAAGGGATTATGTTAAGTCTAAGGTATTAAGTCCGCCTTTTACATGACCCTAAAGTTTTTAAATTAATTATTACAGAAAACTAAGACCGCCTTGGGAGAGGGAGGGGGAGAGGAGAGAGGTTGATAAAAAATGCTTTGCAATAGGTTTACCGCGGCAGACTCCGAGCGCCACACGTCTTTTTTATCTTTGCTTTTTATGCTATACCTGAACCATTTTTTTCCACCCAGTGAAAATAAATAATTATTTTTATTTCGTATAAATTATGCAATGGCGAACATGCTAGTATTTTTTTGCACATAAATCAATGAAGGACGGTGATAATTAATCAGTCAGATAGAAGCATTAAATAACATGTAAGTATATTGACTATGAAATATAGTCAATATACATGAACACGAAGAAGGAAATGTAAATTCAATAACAGTTAAGTTAGTTCGTATCATATTTTAAATTTCATTGCGGGCTGCATACATAAACGCCTGAAACAAAATTGAAAAATAAATTTTATTTGAAACATGGCGAGCGTGCTGTCCAGTCACGATTTTATTACTAACTAGCTTCTGCCCGCGACTTCGTCCGCGGAAAATTTCTTGTTTTAACATAAGATTACACTCGATTGATATTACCTACTGTATTTAATTTTATTAGTAAAATATTTTTTGGAATCAGATCAGTAACTTCAAAGATTACCGAATGTTATGGCATTTTGCCTAGCGAGCCGCTGCGAGCGCTCAGCGCTAGTCTCCCTATCCCTTGTTTCAAAGACATGCTGCCTTAAATGAGATATACGCTGCGCAAGTGCGCACGTTCAGCGCTAGATTCCCGAGCACGGGCCTGCGATGTTATGACATTCTGCCTACCAAGCCGCTGCGAGCGCTCAGCGCTAGTCTCCCTATCCCTTGTTTCAAAGACATGCTGCCTTAAATGAGATAGACGCTGCGCAAGTGCGCACGTTCAGCGCTAGATTCCCGAGCACGGGCCTGCGATGTTATGACATTCTGCCTACCAAGCCGCTGCGAGCGCTCAGCGCTAGTCTCCCTATCCCTTGTCTCAGAGACATGAGCCATCCTCTTGCAAGAAGAATTTCCAGTGCAGTAAAAATACTTCTAATGGAATGAAATCAGTAAATAGTATCAACCTGGTGCATCAAAATATCCAAGGATTTATGAACAAAGATTTAGAAGTAGAGTTATTTATAAATGTTAACAATATTGATATCCTTTGTATCACAGAACATTGGCTTAAAAGCCACCAGTTCATGTTTAATTTCAGTAATCACCGGGTTGGCAGTTCGTTCAGCAGAACCAATGCTATACATGGTGGTTCATTAATTTTAGTAAAAAACCAGTTTAAACTTAAAGACCGTAAAGATATTGTGGCCCTGTCTGTTGAGCGAACTGTGGAAATAGCTTGTGTAGAATTGGAGCAGTTTATTGTATTAAGTGTGTACCGACCTCCTTCAGGATTGTATGACTGTTTTGAAAAGATTATGGATGAAGTTTTACACAAGATTTGTAACTCAAACAAGTTTATTATCATTTGTGGTGATTTTAATGTTAATTTATTAGAAAATTCAGGTTTAAGTAGTAAAATAATAAGTCTTTTTCAGTCTTACAATCTTAAAAATCTTTTTTTAGAGCCCACAAGGATAACCCCTACTAGTGCCACTTGCCTAGATAATATTTATACAGATGTTACAACAAGTAACAAAGAAATTATAAATCTACTAGATTCAGATCACTGCGGGCAAAAAATTTGTTTCCCGTACCGGAACAACAAAGTGGCTAAAAAGGATATCACTGTCAACCCTAAAACTGTAAGTCGCTTACAATCATTTAAATCTAGACTCATTAATAAACTACCAGCTCTGAAAACTGGTGTTAGCCCTAATCACCAATATAACTCCTTTTTTAGTATGTATTGCAATGAGTTTAATTCTACCTTTACTCCCAAGACTATCTCGGTGAATAGTAATGCAGCTTTCAGTGATTGGGCTACCACTGGTATTCATAGAAGCAGAACGCGGCTTTATGAGCTGTACAACGAAAGAACATATGTAAACACTGCGGAATTTAATTTATATGTTAGAAATTATTCAAAATTATTTAAGAAAGTTTGTTGTATAGCTAAATCGCGTTATTTGAGTTCAAAGATAAAAAACAGTAGTAATGTAATTAAAACAACGTGGAATATTATTAATAGTGAAACTGGAAAGGCTACTGACCGATGTAGTGACTACAGTCTTACTATTAATGACAATGTAATTAAATCTGACTCTGAAGTTGCCTCTGTGTTTGAGAACTTTTTTTCAGAGATTCCCATAACAACCACTAAATCTTTGAACTCATCACCCACTGCAGCAGAGTCTTTGCTTAAAGAAAATGTAAAGGTTAGCGATTTTGAATTTCATTTTCAACATGTCACTTGTAGAGATATAGTTAAAACCTTTCACAGTTTGAATGTAAAAAAGACTGCAGATCTATGGGGTAACTCAGTTGACGTTGCCAAGTCTATTATTAACATTGTAGCTCCTACTTTATCGTTTATCTTCAATAATTGTATTGATTGTGGTGAGTTTCCAGATTTAATGAAAAATAGTAAAATAATACCACTGTTTAAATCTGGTAGTACATCGGACCCCACTAATTATAGACCAATTTCAGTACTACCTACTTTTAGTAAAATATTTGAAAAACTTATTTTAGAACAGATGCAAAGATTTTTTAATAGACATAAATTATTACACACTAAACAGTTCGGATTTACAAGGGGTCGTTCGACAACCGATGCCGGTGTTGAACTTTTAGGACATATTTATAACGCATGGGAAAACAAATGTGATGCTTTGGGTATTTTTTGCGATCTATCCAAGGCATTCGATTGTGTTTTTCATGAAACATTAATCAAGAAACTCTACCACTATGGAATCCGAAACAAGTCTCTGGATCTTCTTACGTCATACTTGAGTAATAGGATTCAGAGAGTTGATGTCAACGGAAAAAGATCTCCTGGATCTTTGGTTACGATGGGAGTTCCCCAGGGCTCGATTCTTGGCCCTTTTTTATTCCTTATTTACATTAATGATTTACCCTATCTTGTAGAAGGTAATCATGATATAGTATTGTTTGCAGATGACACGTCACTCTTTTTCAAACTTAAACGTCAGCAGCATGTTATTGATGACGTGAATAACGCTCTTTCAAAAATAGTACACTGGTTTAATGTTAACAACCTGCTTCTTAATGAGAATAAAACTAAATGCATTAAGTTTACACTTCCTCATGTTAGGCAAGTGGAAACTAGAGTACTAATAAAGGGTCAGGAGTTGAATCCTGGTGATACTACAGTGTTCTTGGGCATAACTTTAGATGCTAAGCTTCAGTGGGGCCCTCACATACTTAAATTGTCCAAAAAACTTAGTTCCGCGGCGTATGCTGTTAGGAAAATTCGAAATTTGACTGATTTAGAGACAGCCCGTTTAGTTTACTTCAGCTATTTCCATAGTGTCATGTCGTATGGTATTTTATTGTGGGGAAATGCTGCCGATATCCAGACAATTTTTGTATTGCAAAAAAGGGCTATCCGTTCAATTTATAAGTTAAGTCCCAGATGCTCGTTAAGAAATAAGTTTAAAGAGATTAATATAATGACTGTGCCTTCCCATTACATTTATGAAAACCTTTTGTATGCGCATAAAAATATTAATCTTTTTAAAAAATACAGTGATATCCATAATGTAAATACTAGAAACAAACACAATTTTGTTATACCTGTAACCAGGCTTAAAAAAGTAGGAGGCTCATTTAGATGTCAATGTATACGCTTTTATAATAAAATTCCTAGCCGCATACAAGAACTAAGCCTGAATAAATTTAAATCATTCATAAAGCGACAACTATGTCAAAAGGCTTATTATACTGTTAATGATTACCTTGAGGATAAAAAGGCTTGGGAATGAGCTGCTCCAATTGCGTTAAAACCATGATTTCATTTTTTATCCTGTTTTATACCTTCTTAATTTTTTTTTTAAATTTCTTATTAGTTTGAGTTCTTTATGGGACCAACCCAAATGTTCTTTCTTTGGTATTGTTCGTCAGCACGTGGAGCTCCTCAAGTTCCGAGTTGAGCTCACGATTACTGACAAATGCTTGCACTGACTGATCTTGTCCCCTCACTCTGTGTGGTTCTTTCCTCAAAAGACCATCTCAGACAAATCTGCATGGATCTTATACGATTTGACCAAGATTATGTATCAAATGTTTTTTTTTATTTTTTTATTTCTACACTGTTGACATATAATGTATATTGACATGTATTTTTACTTTATAAGTAAATTATGTATTTTATTTTTGATTTTTTTTTTTTTTTATTGTGAATGTAAGGACTACGTGGATTCTTTTTTTTTTTATATGTTCTTTTCTAAATCTTTTAGGTTCTTTTTATTTAGTCTATGTTTTGTCTGGCAGTTTGAGTTCTTTATGGGACCAACCCAAATGTTCTTTCCTTGGTATTGTTCGTCAGCACGTGGAGCTCCTCAAGTTCCGAGTTGAGCTCACGATTACTGACAAATGCTTGCACTGACTGATCTGGTCCCCTCATTCTGTGTGGTTCTTTCCTCAAAAGACCATCTCAGACACTAATCTGCGTGGATCTTACATGATTTGACCAAGATTTTCTATCAAATGTTTTTATGTTATTATTTACACTGTTGACATATTTGAATGTATATTGACATGTATTTTTACTTTGAAAGTATGTTATATTTTTATATATTTTTTTTATTGTGAATGTAAGGACTATGTGGATTCTGTTTTTATTTTTTTTTTAGATTGTCGTTTCTAAATCTTTTTAAGTTCTTTAATTTATTTATTTTACATTTTGTCTGGCAGTTTGAGTTCTTTATGGGACCAACCCAAATGTTCTTTCTTTGGTATTGTTCGTCGGCACGTGGAGCTCCTCAAGTTCCGAGTTGAGCTCACGATTACTGACAAATGCTTGCACTGACTGATCTGGTCCCCTCATTCTGTGTGGTTCTTTCCTCAAAAGACCATCTCAGACACTAATCTGCATGGATCTTACATGATTTGACCAAGATAATGTCTGGACTTTAAAAGAGACTATGACCTCTGAGTTTCTTTCGGTGTTTCTTCTCAGAGTAGTCAAATAGTGAAATACCGATCCCATTTATTAAAAAAGGCGACGTGTAAAAGTGTTTGTAAAAACCTATTTACAAAATAAATATCATTTATCATTTATCATTTATCATTTATCATGCTGCCTTAACTCAGATAGACGGTGCGCACGTTCAGCGCTGGTTCTCGAGCACGGGCCTGCGACGTCCTCACTTTTTGGCTAGCGAGGCGCTGTGAGCGCTCGGAGCTAGATTCTCTAGCGCGTGCTTGCGAAATATATTCTCTATTTCTCGAGAGGCGCTGCTCATTTTCAGGGGCAGATTCTTCCGTACGGCGCGGCGTACTCGAGCGGTTCTTGTCTGTAATGTCTGCCGGGACAGTTGAGATTTCCTTTTAGGCACGCTCTCAACAAACTACGCACAGACTTGAAAACAATTGTGAACAAAGGGAGAGTGACTCGAACACCGTCCGCCTTTACAAAACAAAACAATCGTAATATCGAATAACTCGTATCAATTATTACGATAGAACGAAGTACGAAACTACGAACATACAAAATAAACTTACAACGAAATTACGATATTTTCGATCATGAGGTACTTATCTATCAACAACAACAACCATACGAACGAAACAACCGAAACCAATAAGCAACTGACATGTAATATTTAGAACTCCATCTACCTCGTGAGTACCTCGCGAGGCAATGTCAAATGAGGTACTCTCTCAAACTTATTTAAAAATAATAAGTTACCCATCACTAACTCTATCTATCTAATAATTCGAGAGGGTCATCAATCCACGAAAAGGCTTAACACCGCGATTCAGAAAAATGACGTAATGCAGAACGCCATCTACGGGCAAATAGGTAAAACGTCTGCACAATGAAAGTTATGCTAGGGGCATTTTGCGTTTTAGTAATTTTATATTATCTCCGAAACTGTATGACCAATTGATATACTGTAAATGGCAAATCTTATCTGTATGATGTTCTTGTGATAGTGAAATAATTTATTGTCATAAGAATTAATATTTTGTTGCTCAAATAATCAACCAAACATAAGTATGCCGAAAAAATTTTTTTTTAATGCAATAATAGAAGTATAAAAGATAAAATATAAAAGATAGAGATATGGTATCGCGGACTTTTTTGTAGAAATAATTAAGACGAACCAGGTAGCCATACATTGTTTTTAATTTTAAGCAACTGTTTAGGCAGCGCACGCAAATAATTCTGTTTTATGAGGTATTTTTTTCCGACTTGCTAGACAAAAGTTGTGATATCTCGGTTAATATACATGTTATAGAAACAATTTATAGCCTATAGCACTCAGGAATAATGTAGCTTTCTGCCAGTTAAAAAAGTTTTAGAATTGGATTATGAGTTCCAGAGATTACCCCCTACATACAAATTTACAAACTTACAAATTTTACCTCTTTATAATATTAGTATAGATAATTTGATGAGGATGCATTTTATGAGCTAAAGCTTACTTTAGCCCAGGATACATATTGCACGTTTGTACAAACAAGAGTTTAATTCCCTGCCGGAGTCGGTGTTTCCTGATAGCTACAACCTAGGTGTCTTCAAGTCAAGAGTAAACAGGTTGCTTCTGGCAAGCGTGCTTCATCGTCGACCACATCATCGCTTACCATCAGGTGAGATAGTGGTCAAACGCGTGCCTATCAATAATAAAAAAAAAGAAAAAGAAGTCAGAGATTTAAGACACTATAATAGAGAGGATATGCAAAGAAATGTTTTAGATAAACTGTGATCCCGCGTCTCAGTAACGCCATCTAGCCAAATAGAGCAATATTGGAGCGGCAGCGGAGCGTACTAAACTAGACTCATCGACTTATGTCCACGACAC
Source organism: Euplexia lucipara (assembly GCA_921972225.1). NCBI lineage: Eukaryota > Metazoa > Arthropoda > Insecta > Lepidoptera > Noctuidae > Euplexia > Euplexia lucipara. The sequence continues at coordinate 9,573,694 of OV179168.1, read as the reverse complement.
AACTATCGAATGAACTTTTTTTCGTGATGGCCTATCGTAAGTTTTGAATGTCTTTGGTACAACTTTTTAAAAACTTTTCGATTTATGTCACACTAAGAGCATTCAAAGAATTCTGTGAAAAAGATGTCGTGGCAGTTGACGGCGAAACCTTTTTTAATTTGAGTTATTAGCTTGCCGCCTCAGATAAATTTGAATTATGCGGCGACGGCGGGACAAATAAAACATGCCTTTATTACAGCCGAGACGTTTCTGATTAAAACTGCATTGTGATATCCATTTAGCGAATATTTCGAGTTCCTTTCATTTTGTGTTCAAAGTTCAACGTTCTAAAACAAGCTTCACAGTTATCTTGTTCACACCTTATTGAGATGCTAGTCCATCTTCGAATTTATTTGAACACGTTTTATTGACACATCGATCTTTAATAATAATGTACCAATAATGTTTTCTAGAACGGAACAATTTATTATTATCATAACTCATATTATAGAGTGTAAGAACTGCTTAGTATTCCATTTACACGTTCTGGTTTCCTGTTTCATGTGTTTCACAGTTCATCGACGACTACGGAAACACGATTTAAATAATAGGCAAGTTACATATTATATTTACGTACACGTAGATTGTTAAGTCACAAATGTCTTGAAAATACATACAATTTTTAAAATCAGTTTATTAAAAAAGGGCAACGGGAATACGCCGCCGCGCCGCACCGTGGTCTGAAAAGACGTTGTGGCAGAAAAAGGTCACATCTCGAACATTCATGAAGAATAGTTTTTAGTTTTCATCCGCCATATATGGCTTCCTATTTTTGTTTCGCATTTTCTTTGTCTGTCACCCTTGGCCGGGCGTGTCTGTAGATTGGGATAGGTCGGGTCGATAGCCGCGCCACCCTCGCCGGTTTGTAAGCATAACGTTACGACTTTACGGCCCGTAATGTTCAAGTCACACGTTCCAAAGATTGTTTGGAACTCATGTGTTATTTGTTGACATTACTTGCTGACTTTGTGAAGGAAATGAGGAAAGGACAGAGCACAGAATGGACGATAAAAAGTAATTGCTGACTATTATGATAATTGTAAGAGTTTCTTGTGTAGTAGATAAGATTTACTCGTATTAAAAGACCGAAACAGGCATTAAGTTGAGCTACTGCTGGTGGTCTGACCCTCGCAAATTTAATCCCTCATAGCTACCAGCGTCGGCTTACCCTAAAAGAGTCTTACAACACCTCCGTTCAGGGAAGGATAGGGGCGGCATAATCTTTCCCGGAAACTTGAGCGTGAATAAATAGGTAAATTCTTTTTTTACTGTTAAATATAAATCGTATCTTTACTCTATAGTATTTTCATCTTAATCGTTATAACATGCCAGTGACATGTAGCATATACCTAGCTAATAATATAATTGGGAATAATCCGGTTTAGTCAAGCCAATCTTTATGTGAAATATTGTTAACTAATGCCTTATATAAATACATTAAGAACACAACAGTGCGTAAATCAGGTTTATTATCTTATTCAAATGGCAGAATTTATAATTAATGTATTTTGTTGCTCGAAACAAAAGGTTATTGTGACCATTCCCACCCTCTCAAAACCTAATGAAAACACGTCGTACAAAATGAAACGTACGCCAAATACATTAGTTTAGTGCGGTAGGATTGATTTATTGCTAAACACCCTCTGTTATAGGCGCACAGAATAGCGCATTACTCAGGGGAAACCGAACGTAATTTGTTCCAAACAAAAATACCGCTGCGTTTGACGTTTCATATTTTTGCAGAATAAACCTCTCTATTCTACGGGGCTTAAAGTACACAAACTAAAAACACGTACAGATTATGTAGAACTATTTTTTTAACAACTTATTATAGTGGCCAGTTTAATGAGTTCTGCATTGAATTGCTATATTGAAGTTCAAGGGGTCTACATTATGGAATCTACTCACAAAATAGGTTTCGTTACAATCGTTCATTGTTTCGTATTTACTCCAGAATGTGCGTACGCAAATTTTTAGTCTTATTTCTGGGTAATAAGATTGGTTATAGTGTGCCATGTGGTTATCCTGTGGTTCACGCATTCGTGGGAAACAGGGATCGATTTTTGTTTTATTGCGACGTATGTTTGCTCAAAACCATTTCAGTTTTTATGACTGGCACGAGTAATATGAGATTTTATATTTGATGAATTTATGAATTCTAAAGCTTGTTTACTTTTTTGGTACAAATAATAAAATAGGAGAGACGTTAGGTTGTCGCCAGTCGGACAGCAGAACAAACACAGAATTTAAGAAGCGAATGTTTCTAGTATTTCTAGCGACCACGACAGCATTATGCTCATAGGCTACCAAGCGCTGGTATTCAGCTTAAACCCATGACTTCCGAAAAATAGAAAAGATCATACTATGGTCTTATCTTTAGAAAAAAGAGCTAACGCAGTATTACGTCGCTTACGATCACAGAGTAAACAAACTAGCTGTTACTACAAAAAAAAATATAGAGAATCATAGACTAAAATAAACAGACGACATTACCTCTCGACATTACCTTATTTCAGACTAGCTGTCGTCACGCGTTTTCACCCGCGTAGTTCCTGTTCCCGTGGGATTACAGGGATAAAAAGAATCCTATGTCATCCGGGAATAGTGTAGCTTTCCACCAGTGCAATATTTTTTAAAATTGAATCATTAGTTCCGAAGATTACCCCCTACATACAAACTTACAAACAAATTTTACCTCTTTATAATATTAGTATAGACAATACATGTCCCTAAAGAGACATACATATATACAAACAGCCATATTCCTAGAATATGGTAGAATTTTCATAAAAATAAATAAAATGGTAGAAAATAATCCACGACTTGTGTTTTCTACCGCAACAGTTAAAACATCTAAACTGAACGGTAGATCTCGACGTACGGTTCCAGTGTCCAAACAAGGTAGAATAATAACCCGTGTCTATTTATTCCCGGTCTTTGCCCTCGGTTCCCGAAGACAGTGGTACAGTTGAACAAGCTATTTGGTATAAAGGCAACTTGCTAATATTGAACGTCTCAATAATTTTGTGCCTGCGTATGGGAGTGTGCTTTGTAGGTTTGGCATTTTTCAACATGCAGGCAAGAACTTGTGAATAATGCACTTAGCCTATTAACTCTACTTGAAAATTGTTCCTCGCCTCTACAGCGCCTAGTGCCAAAAAAAAAATTACAATCTTTTTACAATTTTTGATTCTTTTAAAACAAGCATTGTGCATTACTATTCCATTATTATTAAGTCAGCCATAGAAATTCCACAGAGTCTCCAAAAGGATAACTTTTTTTTAAATTTTGTTACGAAACCCTAAAAGTGTATATTGGAAAGAGCAAAGCAGTGGAAAGATGAATATCTTTGCACGTAAACCAAATAGTGTGTTCGACTGTACACGGTGGCGTAAGTAAAGGGCTATTCGTGGTCTAAACACTGTCGATTTGCGCGCCTAAACCTCGGTGTTTACAAAACTAATGACGAAACAAATGAATTGTGGATTAGAGGGCCAAAGTTCTATTTGAATAGTAATCAAATAATTTTATTATAGGTTCTGCTACTGTATTGAATAACTTATAAAGTAAAGGAAACCGACTGTCTTCGAATGACTGTATATTTTTTACTATTCTCTTCTTTTTCTTAATATCTTCTAGTTAGTAACTAACCTAGTGTCAGAATTTATATGCCGCCCATGGGCTTCTGACTTGGCATCACATGCCGCTGAGAAATATCTCTCAGGCATGCCATGTTTTCACAGTTTTTGAATCAATTGAAGCTTTCGAAAAGTCAGAGGGTATTCAAACTCGAGATTTGGTAGTACGCCGATTACATCACTAAAACTCATTATGAATTCGTGTTTATCTTGTAACATGCCAGTAACAAAGATGATATCCAAGGAGTTCCAGATGTTCTACAGTATAAACTGCGATCTTGGATATTAAGTTGAAATATTGTACCTAGATACAGCAATTCTTGGCTAAATAGATAGCATGGATGTGCCATACTCAATACAACCATAATACTTTTATTGTATTCCCCATGAACTACGTATAGTTTTGTTAGGTGCTAAAACTTATGAATAGATCTTATGGACCCCTAAGTGAGTTATAAAAGAAGAAACGTTTTTTTAAATAAAAAATAATTCAACCCTATTGAGACTCTCCTCCTTTTTTGAAATTGGTTAATAAGACACTACTTTTCAATTGGAATTACCACACATTTAAGACGTAATTTATCGATTAAATGCTATAGTAACGCTCACGGGACTTCCCTCATTAATTTAACACAGAATTTAAAATCGTTCGAATTCACATCAATCGTTCAAGCTACGGCATCACAGAGAAGCTCATTATTACAGCAAAGAGTGAAACATAGTATAATTTCTTATCATAAGAATAATAATTATACTTACTACTTAATTGGACTTGCCTCATTAATTTAACTCAGAATTTAAAATCGTTCCAATTCACGTCAAACGTTTGAGCTAGGGCATCACAGAGAAGCTCATTATTACAGTAAAGAGTGAAACTGCAATGTCTCGGTCGCACATATCGATCGCATCTAGAGAGGCGCCACGCGGAACCCATTGTGCCGGGTTGTCGACAGTGCGCCACCCTAATTGTGCGAGTTCAAGTTCACTGACATACCGACTGCCGCGCCCTCTAGGGTCGGACACTGACGATAATTTGATTGTGTTGGCTTGTCATCTTCATACTTACTTATATAATTATTATGTGGTTTGAATGTCTTCATTTAGACCTGATTTTCTGACTGTGTTCGTGATCTAAGGGATATAATTTTCGGCCGGAACCGTATTGTAGCGAGGGCTATAATTTCAGTACAGATTTGTAGTGTCGGGTTTTGCGGTCGGCGCCTAAGGTTCTTCTCAAGGTTCTCAAGATTCCGAGATAAATAGGTAACAAGAGGAAATAAAATTTGAGGAGCATAATTGTGGCTAAATAATAACGGCCTCACGGGGTCTATTGAGCAGTTTGAGTTCATTATGGGACCAACCCAAATGTTCTTTCTTTGGTAGGTATTGTTCGTAGGCACGTTGAGCTCCTCGAGTTCCGAGTTGAGCTCAACGATTACTGACAAATGCTTGCACGACTGATCTGGTCCCCTCATTCTGTGTGGTTCTTTCCTCAAAAGACCATCTCAGACACTAATCTGCATGGATCTTACATGATTTGACCAAGATAATGTCTGGACTTTAAAAGAGACTATGACCTCTGAGTTTCTTTCGGTGTTTCTTCTCAGAGTAATCAGGTAGGTAGTGAAGATCGGAGTTTCACTTACTTAAACTTTCATTTATTTAAAAAAAATGACGTGTAAAAGTGTTTGTGAAAACCTATTTACAAAAATAAATATCATTTATCATTTATTGAAGGTTTAGGGTACGCTTGACGAGTTGGTCCGTGGATAATTTATGACATATCAAGACTCCTTCGTACCTCGGAAAGCACGTAAAGCCGATGGTCCCGGCTGTCATTTGTAAATCTATGACAGTCGTTACAGGCCCGAAAATCAGACAACCAGTTTCACCAAGAGGTATCGTGTAACCCAGTAACTGGGTTGTGGAGTTCAGACAAGCTGTCGCTCCTCCATGTAAAATAGCGGTATTCAGCTACCTACATTTAAACTGGAAACCGACCCCAACATAGTTGGGAAATGGCTAGGCAGATGATGACGAACAAACAGAACATAACATAACATCACGCCTGCAATCCCTGAATGGCTAGGCAGAGGTGTACATGGTAGTACACCCACATTTCGCTAGTCGTGTTTCAGTCCTATGTAATAGGAAGCGAGCTATTGCCATCAATCGGAAATCCAGATTCCGGACTTGCTACTGAGAAATTCTAAATGGAAAAACTCAATGAATAAAATTGTGTCTTTGTATGAATGCGTGCGTGACGGTTTGTCCACAGTTATTGAACTTTTAACTTATGTTTCTGGCTGTAATGATTTTTGGAACCAACGCAAAAAGCCATGTTTTATAAACCTCAATAATACAAAAGTTAGAAGAAATTTTTTGAATTAAAAATACTCAACTATCCTTTTGTTTTTTTTATCACGACGTGGAAAATCCACATGGCTGCTTTGGCACTCTTACTAAATAAATAATACCACCCCGGTGTTCCGCCTAACAGTTGCCCCGGAGGTCGGGGGAACCAACGACTCTTCCGAAACCCCGGGCGATGACGTCATTAACCTATTGTTTTCCATCTCGGGGGGGAAAATCCTCCTACCTGCACTGGGGGTCGCGGTATCGTACGACTCTACCACAACCCGTTGACGTCATTTACCTGTCCTGTCATTTCCCAGGATTCTATTAGTCTAGTAACCGTGAGAGCATAACAGAGCACATTACGCGAGCCACACACTACGCATGCTCACATCATTACATTATTCAATACCTTCCATCGCTTGATATTCCACGATTTTCATTTCCCGGTACACTGTGGGACACGAAATTGTATACCTAATTGGTGTTTTATAAAGAATTTAAATCGATAATCGGTTTTATTGAGTGATCAATGTTTGGATACTAAGGTATAGTTGGTTTCATTTGAATTTAAAATGACTGTGTTGTCGTTAAAAGGATAAGCAGCAGTTATAGACAGATGAGAGAAACTACCGATACCGATACCGATTAATGAGTAGCGATATTCTGGAAGGATTGAATAAGCTTTTTTGCGTTAACGGAATGTCGTTCCACGATTGTCGCATAAATTCCGAAACAATCTTGCTTCAACCAATTTTTTGTTAAATTTGATTTCCTGTGTATTATTTGGTTAAACTTTTGATCGTTTTATTTGTTTGCAAAATACTAAAACTATAAAATACAAGGATTATAATGCCAAAAGAGCCTCAGCTCAGCGTAATGTCAGATGAGAATACAGGGTGTACTATCTGACGCTGTTTTTTTTAAAGGATAGCATTGTTTTTATCTCAATTATTGCCCTTAATATTTGTATATTCTATAAGTCTCTAACAGAGGGTCTCTAAGAAATAATGACACAGCCACAACAACGCACTGGGTCAGATCAGCTAAAGAAAGAAAAACAAAATCGTTTATTTGGACGCACAGAACATATTTAAAACAAAAAGATAATATAAATAAAAAAAAAGAATTGAGTTAAAACCAAAGAACAGCTGGTAATACATATGTAACTAATCGAAATGAAACTCGATCCTCTACATAATGTAACAATGTATCCTGCTTAGTATTCCCAATATTCCCATAGCTCCAAACATTCCTACTAAATTCACCTGTCTAATAACACAAGTGTGGGCGTTGTTCATTGAAATGACAAGCGACCGACGATCGATTCTAATTTGTGTAATGTAACTCTGTCTATCTACTAATCGTAAGTGGAATACGTCTACCAAATGCACGTTGTTAATAGCTCAACTTAATATGTAGTAATTAAAAGATTGATCTGCTAATAACGCCATGTTATGACACGATATGCGATTCTAGCATATAAAATTCTTTGATATGATTTCAGAGGATTTTTCAAACGTCTATCCATTCATAATTCCATTCATAGTAATATATTTTGCTTTTTAAATTCACTTTATCTATACTGAATCTTTATCGAACAACATTTGAATTCGTAAACTCTTCATTCAACCTTCAGCGCTTGGCATATTTCTCGTGCCTCAAGTGTACTTACAAAATGGTTATTTCATAAGGCCGTGTTATGAATGAGAATAGCCACTATTCCTCTACTAACGGACTTTTCACGACCTCCTTAACATTAGCGAGATGTGTATTACCTCGATTGTAGAATATTCTATTATAGTTTACCAGGGGCGTAGCTTATATACGGGGTCCCTGGGCTACAGGGGCCCAGACATGTAGAAGCGACGTTATATCATATGTTACGTAAAGAGGGCCGTAAAACTTAACGTCATATTAGTTGTTATGTTGACAGCCTAAAATATCCTAGTTAGGGAGCTACTAGCCAACACCTGTTTATGTTAGATTTTCTTGGTAAACTTAAGACTTAAGTTATCCAAGTCAATTTAGGCAGAACCTTTATGAGATGGACCGATTAGCTTATAGCTGCAATAACTGTAGATGTTCCCTTGAACGAATACAAAAAAAATATTACTAAATTAATGATACACTTTTAATTATTATTTCTTTTAATAAAAAGCGCCTTCATCCCGTCTCCTATTAAAAATAACTTTGCTGTGCCTGTGCCCGACAGGGTCCATAATTGATTCGATGTTTTAACATATCAACTATTATATATTATGTACACATTATGGAATACAATAAAGTATTGGGTATTGAATACTCGAAAAAGGCAAGCGACGAATGGGAATATTTTATTTTGTCTTTATTACCATTATCCTCTTGCCCAAAAAGACATGCTGCGCCAAACACAAATAGAAGCCTCGCCGTGAAAGGGCCCCACCCAACAAATCTTTATATGGGGCCCCTGCAGGACTAACTCCGCCACTGCAGTTTACACTAGATGATATTTTTAGAGTATGATCTTGCTTATTGTGAGAAAGGAAATAACTGGTTAAATTGTTACGCTCATTTCCTTTGCAGATTTCAGCTTGGTGGTATTTTTAACTGCAATACCTGAGAGTACGTCTCGTTAAACGGCACACTGAGAACAGTTCGCAAATGGACTGAACGACGTTTACCGGGCGATATTTGTTGTAGGTACTGAGCAGAGCAACGTTGGAATATTTTGTAATCTAGATTAATTATAAAATAATGTGTTATGGCAAAGCTATACTCAAACGTAATTTGTATTTAAGTAAGTGCTATTACTAATGCCACAATTGTGATTTGTAAAATGTAAAACGGTTGACAATCAAAAAACAAATTCGAATTTAGAAACTCTTATTGGGAAGTCCCAGATGCTTAATCTTTTTCTAAACCTCTATTTAAAAAAAAAGAATTTCTTTCATAAAAAGATTTTAAGGTAAACGCAGGTATATTTGCACTTCGTCCATGTTGATAACCAGAGTCTGATAACCAGTTACCAAAGAAGAATTATTTTTCTTCTTTGGGCAATCGGTTATCAGACTGGATTTTTTTTTCCTTTTTGGGTATTGATTGATAACTCGTTAGTTTGAAAACTGCTTGGAAGTTATGTGTTCTGGCCTTCCGTTCACTTTCATAACTAAGTTTTGTTAACTGGTTAAGAAAAACCCTTTTTTATTATTGTTTTCACAACTGGTTTTTAAACAAGAATACGAAGTGTTCATTCATAACTGACAAGCTTCAAATTATTATTCTTAGACGACGGAGCCCCGCTACGCGGGGCTCCTATTTCTGTCTGCAGGGTTTAAAGGAACCTAACTAACCTAACGTCGGGATGCCCTGATCGTGTAAAACAAATGAACGTCTAAAACACAGGACTTGGGGCATACCGACGTTAGGTTAGTTAGGTTCCTTTAAACCCTGCAGACAGAAATAGGAGCCCCGCGTAGCGGGGCTCCGTCGTCTAATAATAATAATTTGAAGAAATATCTAATTTCAAACTAACGAGTTATCAATCAATACCCAAAAAGGAAAAAAAAAATCCAGTCTGATAACCGATTGCCCAAAGAAGAAAAATAATTCTTCTTTGGTAACTGGTTATCAGACTCTGGTTATCAACATGGACGAAGTGGTATTAACGACCCCCTTAAGGCAATTTTAAAATCAACCATTTTTTTTTAGTATACTGGTTCCTCTAAACATGAATAGTTTAATTTTATATGCTAGTGTTATGTATAAAAAATGTATTTACTGAATCAAATACATTTAAATAAAGGATTATCGGGAGTCGGATCGGATAAGGAGTCGATTGTTGCCATTACCGACCCATAAAAACGGCTGTGAAGCTATTAACGATTTTTATGCAGCTATTCCCGATCGTGTATAGGGCTTGCAATATCCGTTCGTTTTTACTATCCGGATAATACGGATTTTAAAAAATTGCTATCCGGATTATCCGGATATTTCGGATAATACGGATATTTTTTTGTTTTTATTATAAATTAAATTAATAAGCTTTTGTAACACGTTCTAATTAGTCTCTCAGGCAAAATGACAAGAAATATTAAACTACCAATATTTCAAGTAACAATTACAAAATTGTTAACTTTTTAAAATTTTGCTTTAAATCACCGATATCGCACTATACAATCGAATGTACTTTTCTCATACTAACAATTCTAATTAAACATGAGATCTTACATTTATTACAAATCATAACATCGCAATCCAATCGACCTGTATAAAACATTATAATGTGAGTGCTTTTTGTATTTTTTTCTAATTTTTTTTCTGTTATTACCGTGCTTGTTAGTAATCCTAAGATTTCTGTAACATACTTTGCTTCTACCTGTAATTGGCTATGCGTTGCTTATTTAGTTGTTAACCATCTATTACAGCTGTTGCGTACACTTGGATTGTGGAATGAGCTCCCTGCCGAGGTTTTCTCAGAGGGCTACAGTATGGGGTTCTTCAAAAGGGGAGTAGATAGGTTTTTAAAGGGTCGGCAACGCGCCCCTGGTGTTGAAAGAAAGAAAGAAGAAAGATAATAATATATTTTTAAATGATGCTAATGTTTGATCTTGTCTCCCTGACACAGGCAAAGCATTCCATAACCGTATAGCCTCCACTGAGAACAATTTTCCGTAGAAATTAGTGGTATGCATGGGCCTAAAGATTCAAGTTTTTTGATGACCTCAGATATATCATGTGTGTCATGAAGAAACTTGAACATGTTTTGATTGATACGTTTTCAGTTGAAGAAGAGCAACCTTCTTTATATCGTGTATTGTCCGTAGAAGTTATGACTGTTTGATTTGGTTGTTGTGTGTTAAACGTGGATATAATTTTAATAATCGCTAGTCTCACAGATTCGTTGGAAGTTTTTTTGTTCTTAATAAAAATGTGAGAGGTTTTGTAAATGCCACTATAGCGATTGATTTTAAAACTCTGGTCCAGTCTTCTTTTACCGTGCGTGCCGTAAAATACAACACAATCTTGAAAATGCGTGCAGTATGGATGTGTGTCATTTGTTTGATTTAATAAATGAATTGATTGATTGATAAAGTTGGCCAGTGGTCATTAATTTTAATAATAATGTTTGTTAAAAGAAAACTCAGGCATAATATTTGTACAAGCTAAGTTAGGTCGGTCTAATTGGTGTGGAGTGTCCATCTGTAGCCTAGCAGAGCTAAGCAAAGCCTGTATTTTGGCTATGTATATAGAATGTTGGAATTAATTATAATCTCTGCCACTAAATTGACTCAATATTATGATGTGTATGACAGCATGTATGAATGTAAACGAAGCAAAAGAATTATGTCAGAATCGTAGCACATGGCACTCTGTACTTTCTCATGTCAACCTACCCTCATGAAAAAAGGCGTGCGTTTATGTATTTATGTATGATTTGGGAAGTAAAAAAACAAAAGCGAGAGTGATTAACTATATTGAAATAATAAATAACGTAATAACAGTAATGCTCATTACAGATGACAGCTTTTTATTTAATATTTCAAAGGGAAATAGAACTATCCGTAATATCCGAAAAAACCGGATTGTCATGCAAGTAAAATCCGGATTTTAAAACCGGCGGATATCCGGATAATACGGATATCCGGATATCCGGATTGCAAGCCCTAATCGTGTATGAGAGGTGGCCTTTTTCCAGCAATGGAATGTATTTAAGCTAGTGATGATGATGATTGATCTTAATAAAATAAAACAAAGTAAAAATGCAAATACTTATTCTTTTTTTTTATTATCGTTCATTTTCATTTCTTATTAAATACATTTTAAAATATTTAAATATAAAAAAAAACATTTGAACATAAAAAAAATAGTAGCCCACCGGTATCGGGAACAGGGTCTAAGGGTCAGGGCTCCAGGGAGAGGAATCGCCTAAAAATGCGCGCCGTGTCCAGAAGTACTGCTTTCTGAATCAAACCCTTGATCCACATGCCTAACGAGAGCCTCTTTAGGTATTAGTCGAGGCTCTTTGCTAATAAGCCATTGGCAGACACGACTATCGGCACAATGATTTCTTAGTCCACATCCCACATGTCGACAACCTCGCGAGCCAAGTAAAGATACTTGATTTTTTTATCTTGTTCGGCTTTCACGAGGTTCCCGTAATGTGGGACCGTTATGTCAACAAGCATTGCGCGCCTCTCGGTTCGATCCATCACCACTATATCAGGCTTATTAGCCATGATAGTCCTTTCAGTGATGATGGATCGATCCCAATACAATGTAATATGACCATTTTCGAGAACTGGGTCGGGCACATACCTGTAGTACGGCACTTCCGATTCCACGAGGTTGTATTTTAGTGCAAGTTGCTGATGGATAACCCTGGCCACAAGGTTGTGTCTATGCAAGTACTCTTCGTTAGCTAAGCGAGAACACCCAGAAATTATGTGTCGGATTGATTCTCCTGGACGGTGGCATGCCCGACAGATGTCAACCGTGCCATCCTCCACAATAAATCTCCAGTAGTTTCTCGTCATAATAACTTCATCCATAATTGCACAGACAAAACCTTCGATTTCCCCAAAGAGGTCACCGAAACGTAGCCAGGACACGGACGCTAACTGGTCTACATCAGGCCCATGAAGGGCCCGGAAAAAGCGTCCGTGAAGCTCCTTGCTCTGCCACACTTCCTTGCGATCGTTAGTGTCAAGCACTACAGGTTTGCGCTAGTTCTCTTTCGCCAAAGAGAGCGGTGTGAGGCCTTTGCAAACCGCAACCACATCTCGATGCATCCCCACCCCCACGTCGGCTTTTAGGAAATATTATCTGAGACTATATATCTCGCGATTGTGGAGAGACTTGCCATTTAAAAGCCTCGACCTCCACATTTTCGCGGGACATACAGTCTCATAACCGACGATCGTGGGTGATGCATTCGATATGCGGTCAGCAGTGTGCGAACCCTCTTATCCAGGATGTCAAGCTCTGTTTGAGTCCATTTGAGTATGCCGAAGGAGTACATCAAGACTGGCATGACCCAACCGTTGAAGGCGCGCACCTTGTTCCCGCCCGACAAAAGACTATTAAATACTTTTTTCAGGTGGCCAAAGAAACGCTCCCTCAACGATTGCTTCACATCAGCAGTGTTAATGTCCAACGCCTCTGACATACCCAAATACATCTAGGTTTCGATTGGAGAGAGGGCTCTACGGTTTATGGAATCCGAATATAAATTTGTCCACACCAAAATCCGTCCTGATAGCGCTACTGAAGGTTTCGGTTACTTTTAGTAGCTCCATCAGTTGTAAATTGTTGGGGGCAAAGAGCTTTAGATCATCCATGTAAAGAAGAACCTGACCTCCTCTCTTCAATCGATAGCCTAGACCTGAATTCTCCAGCAGTGTGCTTAGAGGATTCAAGGCTAAGCAGAACCAAAGTGGACTCAAACTGCCACCCTGGAATATGCCTCGCTCAATCCCAATCGGCTCGCTGTTCCTCAAAATCTGTTGACATCCTGGATAGCGAAAAACCGTCCTCCACTGCCCCATACACGTCCTCAGGAAGGCGCGTAGAGTTGGATGGTTTTGGAGGCATTATTGCAATGTCTGCATAAGTCAGTCTGTTGATTCGGATCTTTAATTATAAACTTTCTGTAGTTACGTGTGGCTTCTATTTGATCCTGTATGACCAACATAAAACCCTCGGTTGCAGGAAACAATTCGCCTCGTGGAGTCATTCTTTCGCCTTAATTTTATCGACGTGTGTCTGGCTCAGATAGGTTTATTATTATTATTATCGTTATTTTTAATAAAACAAATTAGGTAGTACTTTTGTGGCTCCATACTTCTGGAAAAAAATATAACTGTATGTTTTATGTTGTTTTAGCCAAGAAGTAGCATTTATTGATAGGTACCTATTATGTCATAAAAGTAGGTGAGAAAGTAAATAATCTTTATACGATCGGTAATAGCTTCTTATACTTGCTATTGCCGACCCTAGTGGGTCGGTAATAAAGTATGGAAGTATAAACATAAATTGTATTACCGACTCATAAAAAAATAGTTATTTTAATTCAATTGACCTTCGGACTATAAAATAGATTATAATTGTTTAATATCACAAAAAATATGAACATTATGCACACGGTTTAAACACAAAAACAATGATTTATTATTATAACTATTCAATATCGATCCTCGAAAAATATCAAAACTTTGGTTATATTGACAACGCTAAAAGGTAACAACTAGACAAAATAGTTTAGTCGCTAATAGATTTTTATAAAGTCTGATAGCTTAGATTTAAACTGATCCATAAAAATACTTGTGTTAGTGTGATATAATAACATAAAAGAAAAATAAAACTAAAAGTTACGTTGCTGCCATTGCCGACTTAAGGGTCGTTGATAGCTGCCACGACTAAAACTGATGCAGCTAACACCGTCCCATTTTAATTTTCAGTTTTATCGTTTCAAATTACTTTTCATTAATAAAATGTCATGATAAATCAAGAGTTGACACTTAAATGAATACATTTAGTAATATAAGTTAAAGTATAGACGTCATTTGTTTGTATAAATGTCTTAAATAGAAAAGTCACGTACTTACTTGAAGGAACAAGGGAACAGTACGAAAAGTCCTGCGTCCACGCTGCTTCACAGTAACTGACGTATTTTATCTCTTTTTTGCACAGCTACTCACTCTAACGTAAAAGTATACGATGCACAAGGAATAAACGCGTGTGTAACTGTGCCTACCTATAGCTTAAATTGTTCTGGAAACGTAAAAATATCGAGTTACTTTTATAGGTCGGTAATACCTGCAGATTTTCGATGGGTCGTTGATAGCTGCGTTTACCTTATTTAAAAAATTCCATAACAAAGTGGCATGTACAGAATTCCTTGTCGTGAATCAGTTCAGTGTTCGTTCATTGGTCGTTTGTAACTCAAAGTTATTGTGTCGCCTAAAATTAGTTCGCAAGACAAATATTCTGTCTATTGTCTATGGCAGTGAGGATTTATGTCTGCTCTTTCCGATGCACTGGCACTGAAGATTTGTTAGTAGCCGTGTTATTTATTTTTTTGAGTTTCATGTACAGACGCCAGCACATCAAGTTACCCCAATGTGTCAAATTTTCCCAATGGAATATGAACCTTATTCTGTTTGACATAAAGTTGAAAAACGATCAAAGAAATTTGACACATTGGGGTAACTTGATGTGCTGGCGTCTGTACCTACACCTACAATGGTAGTAAGTACATAGCAGGACGTGACTGTTGTTCTCTACTAAGCAATGTTTTGGAAGAAATAATTAAATTGACTAAAGCACAAATCAAGGCTTGTAGATTTCATCCAATAAATAATTATGTTAAGAGGCCTAAATAAAATAAATGTTTGTATCCACTGGCACGTCAAAATCGCTTTAGATACCAGCATAGATTACCAGCCGGGTACATACTGTACTTGAGTAAGTAAGTATTAGCTAAGAATCTTAGATGTGTACACAAACTGTCATAATAATATTAGTCACGACAAGCGCGTGTTGAATCTACATTATAACAACACGTGTCTACAGATATGCATAACAGTTGCTAGACCATAAAACTGTGGCTCTAGTGAAAAGGGGTATAAGTCCAATTTTGTCGAAAATGAGTTAAGTGTACCAAAGTGATCAGAAAAAAATGCTCTATCGTTTGGTAAAGACAGATCTAAGCTATCTCTAAAAATAAAAAAGTTACTTTGTGTAAAAGGGTCCAACTGACACCAAAAAAAACTGTAAAAGTCGGTTTTCTGATCACTTTGGTACACTTAACTCATTTTCGACAAAATTGGACTTATACCCCTTTTCACTAGAGCCACAGAACATGTACCTCCGTATTGTGATACCTTTGGGTACGAGATGACATGATCTGGATGAAAGGAACTTACATTCAAATACCTTTCAGGAGTACGTCGTTCTAAAAGCCTATATTTTTGAGCATAAAACATTATTTTCAGTGTACTTAAAGGGAAAAAAATGGGTTCTTCTACTCATCATTATGAACAACTTTTACTATGGGACAAAACATGAAATAGGTAGCTGAAAAAAACAGCTGTTCAAGATACATTTCGTCGAGTTACATACTTACATGTTTTTAACAGCAATTTTTTTTGGGATTTCAGGTTCGTTTTGTGTTTTATCTCAACTTCGGTCCAACTGTTTTGGAAGTTAGCCCAAGAAAATAAACAGACTTACATTAAAATAAAAAATGTTTTTTTTTTGTAGATATAAGTACCTAGCTACTATACTATTCTTGCTTATGCATTTAGCAAAATGCTGTTTATTTGTGATAAAGTGTCTTACCAGATCATTTTTAATAAAAAAAAAATAGAGCTACTCACGAATAATCTACACAAATAAATAAAATCCGGTTCCAACTAAACATAAACTACACCGCGTTGCTCCAGATATCATTCAAACCGGAGCATTTTTTTTTACTTATTATAAACATTAAATTGGCTTTATAAATGCATCGATCGTTATGTCAGACTCAAGCTAGCATGTTTTGTGTCAAGGACATAGGTCTGCAATAATATGGCTACAACGATCGAAACACAATCACTGAGCACTGAAACGGTAATAGAATCAAACTGCTACTGTTTATAACGTGGTTGTTGAAGATAGATTATTAAAGAGATCAACACTATAGGAAAAACCAATTAACATAGAAGAATTGATTGTTAAAATTTAATCTTACATTAAAAGATGCAAAGAAAAACAGTGGTAATAGCGATGGTTTGAGATGGTCACATCTCTTTCTCTGTGTTTATTTATTGGATATTGGGATGGGAAATGGTTGGTATAATAAAAACGCATAAGGGAAGAGTTAAGAAGGGAAAGAACGGAAAAGAAACAAAAATAACACTAAACGGTGTAAAATAACTCTAAATTAGGAAGTCTGTGGCTTTGGTACTTTTGTCTTATTCTTGATGGGCCACCGACTTCCGAATTTAGAGTTATTTTACACAGTTTAGTGTTATTTTTAACCGACTTTTTGATGTCGGTTTTATTTTTTGTAAAAAAGTTTTTTATTTTTCCATTTTTAGTTGTTCCCATTATATACAAACATATGCCATGAATTCATTTTATATTGTTAATTGTTAACAATACATGTCATTATAATAGGGTTATCCGCCTTACCCTAATAAATGAAACTTAACATACCTAACTGTCGAAATCTAGGTATATTGAACACATCTGCCTACCCCTCTGAGCATACAGGCTTGATGATACGTCATGATGTTGTATAAACAATAAACATCCAAGCGATTCCAGCAATCACGATAGATTTGCCGTCTATTTTTGAAGAGTTCCGTTGTATATCTCCGAAGATCAGCACCAGATCTTGACCAAATTAAAATGGGACCACCTCAGGAGTCTACTCTTTCAAACAAAAAAAGAATTTCGAGAATCGGTCCACAAATGGCGGAGAAATCAGGTAACATACATAAAAAAAAAAAAAAAATACATACACACGAACATAGAACCTCCTCCTTTTTTTGAAGTCGGTTAAAAATACATGATTATACATATAAACCTATGACTATCTGCTGCCGAAACTTACTATTTTTTTTTACCGCGGCACACTAGCTTTTAACTTCGGTGAACAAAACTTAGCGGGGCATTCGAATAGATTGAGGTACAGAGGCCACCACGTCAAGGTACCCTGATCTGTCAATTTTGTTTCATAGTTGTTCAACTTAATAACAAAAACGAATAAGGTACTATCAAATGGTAAGATTTTACAGTTTGGGAAAGCTTGATGTGCTGTCGTGCGCCTGTACAAGTACTTCATCGCAAAAGAGGTTTAGTTAGGGCTCACTGGAAGTTGGCCCGAAAATCTAAGCATCCATTGTCTTTTACAAAATGACGACTCATAGAATCATGTTTCTTTAATTTCTCGAGTGTCGTTCACTGTTTATAAAAAAGAACTTACATGTCTTTGTGTCATGTGGTAGTTGTTAGGTGGTAGTTCCAATGACATACCCAGCAAGCTGAAGAAGAACCTATGACATCATGGAACTTATTCACAATTTTGTGGTTAATAATACCAGTTACTGGTCTATTAAATTCATTAATTCTCTCTCATGAACTATTTAGTCATCACCATCTGCTGCAACCTAACTTTATTGGGGTCGCCTTCCAGTCTAACAAGACTGCCGCTAAATACTTACCAGTATTTTATATGGAGCGACCATGGACCATGAATTTTGATTATCACCTGTCAAAGTTCTACAAATGACAGCCGGGACCAAAAACTTAACGTGCACTGGAGGGGTCTTGCTAATGTAATGAGTAGTCTTCGTCGATCTCCCATCCACCGACATCCTCAGCAAGCGAAGCTTAACCTTCGAATTTTAGGTAGTTAGTAAGTTATTATTTAGTCATGAACACCTCTACGTATTTAGTCACTATACAGTGTTTTTGAGAGCATCGAACAGTTTATCCTTATTTATTTCTTTAGAACAGAGAAAACTGTGTTACCGTTGTGTATGACAGTCAACAGTATGCTTAGTCTCTATACAATAAAACAAGGCATTGTTTGACCATTTTTGTTTTTACCAATATGACGTCATAGAATTAGTAAGCAAACAAATATTGGTGTCAGCAGTAGGACTGTGAAGGACTGTCACGATAGATTAGAAGGCAAGTCTGATAAGGCGCGTGATTGATTAAGCTTTATTTATAACAAGTATTTTGTAATAAACTTTGCTACACTCGGTTCTGACTTTCTGAGCAATCACTATCGCAAAGCCTAGTCAGCAGGTTTATTGTGTATCTTCGATGACAGTTCATAGTGATGAGCCAAGTGTTCAACGCTTAACTGTCAAACAGCTAGTTTCGTATTGGCTATATCATCAGTGTGTATCTAGGATGACGTCATGCGCACTCGCAAAGATGTGACGAAGCGCACCGTACGCCGTCTGATAGTCACCGTAACTTGGAAGTCTACTTAAGGTGCAAAACCATTTTTTTGTAAAATCTCAGCAGTCATGAAAGTTAGGTGAACTGAAACTGAAACTGAACACCAGTTGGTCACCGGCAATTAAAGATAGCCTTGCTGATGTCTACTGCCTAGACTAGACAGACTAAAGTAACGGTACGCCTGAATTACCCGAGGGTTTAGGCAAACGTAAAATGAAATTAATTTACTTCTGTAAATAGGTTTTCACAAACACTCTTACACGTCATTTTTTTAACTGCAGATGAGATCGGAGTTTCACTATCTAGCTACGCTGAGAAGAAACACCGAAAAAAACTCAGAGGTCATAGTCTCTTTTAAAGTCCAGACATTATCTTGGTCAAATCATGTAAGATCCATGCAGATTAGTGTCTGAAATGGTCTTTTGAGGAATGAACCACACAGAAATGAGGGGACCAGATCAGTCAGTGCAAGCATTTGTCAGTAATCGTGAGCTCAACTCGGAACTTGAGGAGCTCCACGTGCTGACGAACATTTGGGTTGGTCCCATAAATAACTCAAACTGCCAGAGAAAAGAACTAAAAAAAATGGTGTCTATAAAACACCCGTCATTTCACAAGTAATATACATATAAGTCCGGACTTTGGACTTTCAAATGACGGCAAATAGAAATGTGTGGAAGAAGACTATAGAAATTATTGGGATAATGATGATGATGTTTAAGTCCCATGTAATAGAGGGCGAGCCTATTGCCATCACCACGCACAAATCCAGACTCTAGGCTGTTACATATGGGAAGTCCTAATAGGAATGGGCTACAGCTGCCGAGCCTGTCACGTTGGTCTGATACAGTTTAGAATTCTACTGCTCCTGCGAGCAGACTCCAGATAGATTTCAGACGGATTACACACTGTATCTAGCAACCATAGGCCTTACATTATTTACGAGCTGCTTTTAACTGGCCTGTTGGTCATTGGAACTACTATTGAGTAGTTACTGGCCCTAACTGCTATGCCGGAGGTCGTGGGTTAATTCCCACCCAGGACAAATGTTTGTGTGATGAGCACGATCATTTGTTCTATGTCTGGGTGTAATTTATCTATTATAATATGTACGTGTTTAGGAATTGTATTGTTTATCAGCTCTGTAGTATCCATGTCATACTAGCTCTGCTTAGCTTGGAACTAGATGGCGTTGCGTCAAAGTTGTGGAATATTTTTTTTTTCTTTTTGTCTTATTTTTTTAAGTACTATTCAAATACATTTTAGTTTTTAAGTATTTTTGTTTAAGTATCTCTTGAAAGAAGAGCTATGGTATTAACTTTTGTATTGTCTTGTCCACAGGTAATTACCAGATAGCTGATAACAATGATAGCAGATATGGGACAGACAAGGATGAGTAACGCTGACTAAGTAAATAAGAATGAAGCAACGAATTGATAAATTGATATGGATCCTGCTTTCATTGCGCAGTGTCTACATTATTGTTTGATGTAGATATGGCAAAAATTATTTACCTATAGACTGGCATTGGTAGATCTTTGACAGTCGTTACGTTCACTGGTTTCTGGTGGTCCGATAGGCATCCGTGTAAAACACTGAAAATCTGGAAGCTGACCTTTTGGGAAAAGGTTAGGCAAATGACGATGATTTGGAAGAAAAACAAAGATTTCATTTATCTATTCCCTCCACTTTTTCAACACTGAAGCATTGTTTTATACAAAAAGGTATTACCTTAGGGTTACTTACTCCATAAATGCAGCCACGTCGAAAAAATACCCCGAATATAATCATGTTGTACTGGTTGTATCAATTCCGTTTATCGATAAACAAGTCTGCTAACTTTTTATAAACTTTTACCTTCGCTTAAATGTCGTTGGTGAAATTTTTGTGGCTGGTCAGACTGGCTCCGAGACTCGTGAGTGATGTCTCAGTAATGAACAGCTGAGCTTGTTGTAAGCAGGCGCGTAATCAGTTCGTATACTTAGTTCGGTATCTTTTTATTTAAAACTAGGGACTACACTGCTGCATATTAGATTAAAAAAAACCTACAAACCTAGTCCTGCATAGTGAATGTGATGATCAGTGGGCAAATCGTTCAACGATTGACTGTCCAACAGCTAGTTTCGTATTGGCTATCATCAGTGTGAGCTCAACCATGAGTGTTGAACTTGAGGAGCTCTACGTCCTGACGAACATCTACCTTTTTTTTGTTTTGAGGGGTGGAAAATTCTCATGGATGTCCATGGAGGCGGAGGAGTCTGTTAGACTCTTACTGACTAAAAACCACCCCGGGTTCCCGTTGTACCGTATGCACCATTGACCTGCACCATCAATGGTGCAGATGAGACTAATTAGTTTTGTTTGCACCATTAATGGTGCAAACGAAACGGCGGATTGGATATGGTCTCATCTGCACCATTGAGATGACACAATATACTATCAATGTATACTTAGATATTTCCTCAAATTATTTCCTCTTCGCTTGTTCTAATAAGTATTATTTTTAGAAAAGTTAGGTAACATTAAATAGGTTTACGTGTGTGTGTGTGGACTGAGGGACCTCTTTTTGTAGTTTTCAGGAATGAAGCGTCATTATTTTTTTCACTCCCAACCCCTAGTTAACTGCGATATCCAACTGGTTGTACTACGGAGAAGTAAATTTATCCATGGTTCAACTAGTTGTTCTATGGGGAAATATCTTTACCAATGGTTCAACTCGAGTGAGTTGTTCTTTCCTTGGTCCAACTAGTTGTACTTCTGGGAATTGAATGTTTCTATGGAACAACTAAGTACTGGTAATAAACAGGAAAAGGTTATCTATGAATGCTGAAGTGCCATAACAACGAAGAAATTTAAAGAGCTTAGACGACGGAGCCCCGCAACGCGGGGCTCCTATTACTGTCTGCAGGGTTTAAAGAACCTAACTAACCTAACGTCGGGATGCCCCAAGTCCTGTGTTTTAGACGTTCATTTGTTTTACACGATCATCCTTTCCCCGTGGTACAACCAGTTGGACATAATTGCATCGTTGTCCCACGAAACAAGAAAAGTATGGTGAAGTAAGTTGTATTCATATTAATGGTGCAAACGAAACTAATTAGTCTCATCTGCACCATTGATGGTGCAGGTCAATGGTGCATACGGTACAACGGGCCCGGGTTCCTTCTCACACCTGCGCCGGGGGTCACGGGAACAGCAGATACTTCCGCGACCCCCGACTAGTGCCGGCCCCGCGGGCCTCTCCAAGTCAGCGAGGGGAGTGAGGTGTTAGACTCCCCTCGCGACGTCTAAGAGGGGCGCGCGTGAACACGACGCGCCCCTCTTAGACGTCGTACGTGGGGGCGGCGGACATCCCCGCGTCCGTCGCCCTGGACCCATTCAGGGGGGCTGGAAGAGGGCGTTTTCCGCCCTCCGCCTGCGCCCGGTGCATCTGCTGCGGGCAGGTTGAGTGGAGGTAATCTCCCTCTCCCTTTCCGCAGCCTCCTTCTGCGAGATGACTGTTTCGCAGAAGACACCGCGTCCCAGGACTCGACGCTGCCGATCATCCTCTCGACCACGGCCGGCAGCGACAAGTCACTGCCTACTCCAGAGACAAGGGCACGGCGCGGCTCCTAACGACCAACTACCTAACACAACTAGACACAATCAGACAAATCGGTCAAGACGTTCAGTGATGCGATGATCTTTAATACATGTGACGATTGATTAAAAGAAAAAACTTTATGTGGTGGTAGAATTCGTTCAACGGTTTTTCTCGATTTTTACGTAGTGTGGAAATAGATGTAATGACTTGGCAAAGCGCTTAAGTTATCCTGCATCTCGTCCATTTTAGTGTCCAATGATAACTATCAATTTAAAGAAGAAAACGTGTTTAAAGAGTAATAACAGGCTGTAACTATCACACTGCAGAGGAAAGGATTCTTCCCACACAGAGAAGGCACAAGCATTAATCACCCCGCTTGCGATTTCAAGCTTTCGTGAGGAAAACAAAACTTATAATTAATATGTAATTATAAGTTTTCATTGCCTCACGACGTTCCTCCTTTTCAGGGATTTAAGAGACCTAAGAAGGTTTGGAGGTATGAGGAACAGGGTGTAAAGGTCCTCATCCACCATTGAAAAGGGAGGACCCTCCGACCTGACGGGTGTTGTGTCTGGTGGGCTAACTACTGCCCGACGATTATTGTCGGGAACTTGTATACGTTCAAACTGCGCGGATAACTTTAATAGCGCGATGTAGGATAGTTCGTATGTGGCGAGATAGATGTCGCTACAGAGGTTTAAATTAATCTATGAATCTGTCAATCCGTTAAAAATCTCACTAATAACTTTATGTTTCACATATACATAGTAAAACCAATTACTTATATAAAAACGAATCCCTATTTTCCTTGGTCATGGCATCACGCCGATCACGCGTGAACGGCTGGACCTATTTCGCTAATTATTTTTTTTGTTTTGTTTGTTAATGTCAGAAGAAAGATCTTATGAAAGAAAAAGTTAGGAAAGTTGAGCGGAACCTTAGAAAATGTAAGAAAACTTGACGACAATTAAACATTTTAAAATGCAGCGCCATCTTTGATGACATGACTGGTGAGAAATGTCTTCCCGGTCCATTTTTACATGACATAAATTGATTCTAAGGTGGGACGAAGTTTGCCGGGTCAGTTAGTTTTTATAAAAACAAAAAACTCTTTAGAAACAAAAGTTCATCGACCAACACCACAACAAACAACAACAATAAACACCGTATTAGTTTAACAAACGCAAGTCGTGCTCAACTGACTTCCGCACTATTGTGTGCTCATCTTTACAAGCGCGACTTTGCGAGCATTACAACACTTTATGCTTATCGTTATTAAAGTAGAAAACGTGTTCCTTATTAACACTATCTGTTCAATGACCTAATTGATTATTACATTAAGGTAGATGCACCAGGGTGGCCCGAAAAATTCAAATTCTGTTTTTCCTGTCCTGTGTCAGGTTGTTTGTGGATTAAAATATGACACACCAATTCAACCCTTTAAGTTAATTTCATCCCCTTAAGAGACTTTTTCGTGAAATAACCATTGCATGCATTCAATGGTAGAATCCATTAATTATTATACACCTCTAGTTTAAGAACCTAATGTTTAAAGATGTATAAAGATGTATGCCAGCACATCAAGTTACCCCAATGTGTCAAATTTCTTTGATCGTTTTTCAACTTTATGCCAAACAGAACAAGGTTCATATTCAATTGGGAAAATTGGACACATTGGGGTAACTTGATGTGCTGGCGTCTGTACATTTATTATTTCAATGAACAATTTCTATTTCTAGTACGATTATATGAAATTACAGGGTTGAATGATTTAAATGATTATAATTCCGTAAACACATAACTACGTGTAACGGTCGTGAATCACGATGATATTATAAGTAAAAAGGTGTAGATAAGTTACCTAAACAACATTCGATCTTCAAAACGGAACACAAACGCATGCGCACGTCCGCTGACGGCGCGACGCGACATTGAGGTCAAGTGTGGCTAGTTAGCCACATTTTAACGTGTCGCTTGCTGAGCGCTTATAACCTATCTAATCCTTTTTTCTTACAATATTATTAGTGATATCTCAATCACCAAATAGCCCGACACTGAACGATAAATTGCAAAAATTACAAGGAATTTTGAACGGCAGATTATAAATAACAAGAAAATTTGAACGGCAGAATGTAAGATACAAGAAATTTCGAACGGCAGATTGTAAAAAATACACAAGAAAATTTAAGCGGCAGATTGTAAAAAGAAAATTTGAACGGCAAATTGTAAAAAGAAAATTTGAACGGCAAATTGTAAACAACACAAGAGAATTTGGATTTCGCTGGCTACCCTGGCGCGTCGGCCTTAACACTATCTGTTCAATGACCGAATTGATCAGTTGGGGTGAAGACGGCGACAAGATTCCG
This sequence comes from Euplexia lucipara, assembly GCA_921972225.1. Lineage (NCBI taxonomy): Eukaryota > Metazoa > Arthropoda > Insecta > Lepidoptera > Noctuidae > Euplexia > Euplexia lucipara. Next base: position 9,548,771 of record OV179168.1, on the reverse strand, counting down.
ATTAAACCGTACCAATATGTCATGGACAGGTTTCGGGATTAGCCCACGCACGATGGTGTGTTAGTATTAAAATGTTGCTAATGTTTTTGTACTAAAAGAACTGGATGTCGACTGCTGGACAGTTTTTTTTCTGATTGCTGATTGCTTTCTTTCAATTGAGTTAATCTGTTTGTATTATGATATTATGTACCAAAAGTTGCTTAAACATTTGGTTCTAGTTAATTTGCTTGGTACAGACGCCAGCACATCAAGTTACTCCAATGTGTCAAATTTTCCCAATTTAATATGAACCTTATTCTGTTTGACATAACATTGAAAAACGATCAAAGAAATTTGACACATTGGGGTAACTTGACGTGCTGGCGTCTGTACCTTATAGTCCGTTTTAATAAATAGTCAATAAGGCCAGTTTTTTTATCTAAGTGGACAAGTTCTTTGTCTAAGTTGATTTAAAACTGTCAATCAATGAGTATAATGAATGAATCAACCATAGGTTCACCCCCTCCAAAAAAAGATAAAGATACCGGGCTGGTATCCGCAACTCCACGTCAAAGCGCGTTTTTCGCGTATGTAATGGGCCGTAATCTACCACGCGGGCCCAGTGCGAATTGGTTTTTGAGAGCAGTGGTGATGAAATAAATTACACAAAGTAATGCGCCTGCCTGGGTTTAAACCCACGATCACTGTTTGAATGTCGAGGCCGCCACCACTGGGCCACCGCTGCTCTCTATTTTTACACCGCCTAAATTCTTCATCATGGTTGCGCTTTGAAGAATAAAAATATTTTGATAAGTTTAATTTGAATTGGTTAACGCAACTAATGGTTGCGCGTTAATTTAGTTGAGCTTTGAAATAGTTGCGCATTGAAGGATACCTACCTCGTGTTGATGGTCCTGCTTCCCAAGGGTTCGATTGGAAGTACCTATAACTTTATTATACTTCAGTATTTAGTAACAGCGTGTCGTTTAAGTTTCCATTACGCATGTCACACAGATATTTTTGAAATCCATTAGTATAATTTAAGTAGGTATAAAATGCTACTGCCAATAAAACTGATAGATTCAGTCGTAAACTGATGGTAGGTAATAAATAACCAAAGGTTATCCAAAGGTCCTCACAGAAGTAGCCTTTATACGATCTCAACCAGTTTATGGCAGATTATACTATAAAACACGAACCTCATTTCTCAGAATGTTCATGGTTTTGCTGTACAACCTCTTTACAGAGCACCTTTTTGCCCTTTTGCTGCACAACCTCATTTCCAACCTTATTCTATAAATAATGGCGCCAAGTCTGTGCGTAAGAAAACGTGCTGGAAACATTAATCCGTGTTGATTCCATTTGCGACTTAAAGTGAACTAGTATACCGATTTATATTGAGAACAACACAATTGCGGCGTAGAAATGCTTTGAGACAAGTAGGTATAATATAACGGGCCTGTAGGTGCCGATGAAAAATGTATCATAGACAACGTAAAACAGATGAAAAACAGAAGTCTCATTGACATTGATAATAGAAATTTACGGCAAAACAATGTTTAAGAACCAAACTTAACAGCACCTCTGTTCATTCACGATAAGCAGTGCTAAACTCCACTTAATTTAAATTAAAACGGTAAACACAGTTTCACTTGTCAAGTTAAAAAAGAACACAGTTCTTTTGCATATTGACAGATTGGCAAATTGCCTGTTAGCTTGCTAGTGCTATATTAAGCCTTTCTCTTACGTGTACGCGTTTACGTGCTTGGGGGCTAAATAAGCTTACCGATTCCTTGGAACGTCAGATTTAAATCGCTTAATCGAACTTGAAAGTGTTGTCTGCAGCCTCTGAATGCATTTGTTTTGCTGTGTTCGCATTTCGTAACCTGCATGCTAATTAATAACAGTTCTTTTTGTTTTGTGACAGCATTGGCTGGTAGATTAGTGAACACCCGCTCTTGATGGAAGTGAGTACAACGCAACAATCTCTTTTGCCTATTCCCAGTTCTAGCTCTATAACCAGTCTAGAGACAGGCCCATCAAAGTTGACGCCTCTCGACGTTGTCTCTGCATAAAACAATGCGGCAAATGCCTGTCGAGTGTCGACGTTAAAATTTTGACTTGTATACATATAATCAGTACGCCCTGAAGCGTTCTATTTTCTATATTAATGCTAGGCATTGCATTCTGTAGGGTCATAGACGAAATTTAACTTTTTACTGTCATTATAGTGACCATAAAAAAAATGTAACATAGGTGTCTCCTGCCCGTTAACATGGGATAGGGACAATGTCTGAAATTTTGAAGTGACCCAACATGCAGAAATATCCGTCAACGTATGAACATAGAAGTCCATAACTTTCCCAAATTGATCGATAAAAACAGAACTAAAATATAAAGATTCTTGCTAACTGTTTTTGATATTGCATCAGACAAAACTTCTTAATTCCAAACATGTGTATCTCGTCTGTCGCAATAAACACGGAGACATACAAAATCATAAAACAACTTACATTACTGCGTTGCCTGTTTGTCCCCGTCGCCCTGTAGGACAGGCTGTACCAGTCCGCCCACGGCCTGTTACTTGAATGACTCCACTTACTACCGCGAAATGTTCACGCATCCGCGTTATACTGTGGTCTTTGATAGATAACACAGTTAAAGTACGACAAACAACTTGATGAATGTAATGGCGGTGCTGTTTGTATAGGAAGATGGCAAAAAGCCCAGTGCATTTCGTGTTGGTTATTTATGAACGATATCGCAATAGTGCATTTTGTTTACTTATCTTCAAAGACATTCAATACCTATAGACCGGACATCACGAACAAAATTTTCGTCCGAAAAACTGTATCCTGCCGGATACAAGTCTATGAGTTTTTTGTAGTACGCTCCGCTGCCGCTCCAATATTCATATATTATTCTAGATGGTGTTATTGAGACATGAAATCAAAGTTTTTCTATGACATTTCCTTGACATGCCCGCTCTATAGTATTTTTAAATCTCTTTGCTTATCTTATATGGCATGCAGGGTAAACGATTGAGACAGACATACTGAAATATCGATTTTGAGAACATATTTGATACATAGAGTCGTTAAACGTTCCGTAGGTGCTTTAAGAGTGTAATTGAAGTGAAACTGTGATTTTTATGTGAGACGTGAAAGAAAAAATATACTGCAGTGGAATGTTTGTTACTCTGAGCTTTCTACTCTGTGGCGGTTTGTCATCGTCAATTTAGTCTAGGCACTCGATGCTTTGTTTTTATGCACACGTGCAGTGCAAGTAACAAGTTTAGAGTTCATGCACAAATTGCGCAACACAGCCGTCAAAACTTAAATCTTCAAAGGGATTGTGAAAGGAAGTGTTGATTTCACGATTAATCGGACACGATCGCCATCTTGGAACTATAAATAGATCTAGGTGTTCAACCTCGGCTTGCGGTTTTCATTTAAAAATGGATTGATGTCTACTATACTTTCAAAGTTAATCTTGGACCTTAGTCAAGGAAAATATTGTGAGAGAACCTGAACATATAACATAATTATTTTAAGTCTGAAATTGCCTATTCACCTGTAGCACACGTGATAAATAGATGATCAATGCTCATGCCTTTTCTGTTTTGGAAGATGCCTTTGTCCTGCTAAGGGTCAAATCTCTTTAGATTGTAAGGAAATTTGGCAAATATTAATGTTTAGACGTTACTTTCCTCATTGTAACGTCAAAATTTTTGATTTACTTAGTTTACTTTGTTTGAGTAGCTTATCATTTTCGGCTGTCTCTGAAAATTTGGATGTAAAATATAAAATATAAACAGGTACTTACTTGACATTCGAAGGTCGTACTTCTTATTCGACTGTTTTGGAGCCATAATCTGAAACAAGTTAACATCGATTAACATTAATGGCAAAGTCGATAATTCGACAACATGATGTCAATACCAAATTCTTGCTTAAAAGCAAGACAGTACGAGATAGATTTTCCACAGTATCCCATATTTACAACCTACTAATTTAAAAGGCTACATCGCCATCATTGGTTATACAAGCAGTCGTCCTAATTCAAGGTCATAGGGAGAACGTTAACTATCAACTAAAGCCCATAACTTTAGCTTGACGTCGATTCCTGTTTAAGATCCCTAAATGTTTTCAATCAATCAACCTTCCAATCTCTATGATTAAAATGTAATTTGATTGGGACCTGGTAGACAAGCCCCATATTGCGCAGTCGAATTCGTTTTGGGAATCTAATTGTGAGGAATAATTCGAATAAATAAAGCCGATTGTTTGTTTACTGATTTCGGAAAAGGGAGCAACCGAAAAGAAGGCAAGGGTACATATGGAACACATATGGAAAGCAATAAAGATTTAGAGTATTGAGGGTGAATTGAACCTCAGCTAATAGAACTAAGCAGTTAAGGACTTTTTGGTGCAATCGTTTAATCATTGAACTAGATAGCAGTTCAAAGAAAGCATGTCACCGTTGTTTCACCACCAACTTCATCTCAAAACCAATTAACAGTAACATCTGCGCTTAAACCCCATTAAACCTGAAGGAGTGGTCATATTGTTTACAAGTCCGTCCTCGGCTCCTCTCGCCTCAAGGTTGCGAGGAAGCTGCTCTGTACCTGTTTCCGCGTGCGAGGCATCCCGTCTAACAGGTCTCGGAGTCGCGAAGACGCGATGCTGATGTCCAAGAAACGACGGGTTGACTGATAGTGGTTGAGTTGTGTTTGGAAAATTGAAATTATTTAAAGAGAACTCGTTTTATACATTTTGAGTTAGTCCTTCATGACAATCAGGGCTTACTACAGAACTGACCTAAAATTTCAAGCCGTGACTAGAGATTTTGGCAGGCAGCGTCTCTGCCATTGTTGTAGTGTACAGCTGCTGTTTTTAACGGCAGCATGCTTCTCTCTGTCTCCGAATGAGGCCACAGACCCGGTGCAGATAAAATTGCGTTTATTTATTTTTTTAACACTTTAAGCACACAAATTTACAGAGGCGGATTTAATGCCTTAGGCATTTGTCAAAATATTACAAATATCGGCAAGCTCTAGTTCTTACTTATGGTGTTATCATTCCTTCGGTTCATTCCCCATTTGTTTTACTTCTATCAATACTACTAAAAAAAATATCTTCTTACAAAACACGCTATCAAGTTGTAGAAAGGAATGATATTGTTTAAACATTTTAGTTCCCAGTTCAAGTGACAAATGTAAAGAAATCATATCGATGTTTCACATTTATTTAATCACATACGTCTGATCACTCGCAGTCACGGCCATTATTACTGACAAAAGCCTAATCGCCGCTTGTAGCTACAATGAGCCCATATTAGACGCATCAATTCCACTTAATTTGGTTTTGAACTTCTCACTTTCTCTCTGTGATGTAACGCGCGACATTTTCGAACGCTCCATATTTGAAAATTCGATTCTTGATTTTGAAATCGAGTGGCTTGGTATTTTCGTTTATTCTTGAGATTTAATGCGGTCTGTTATAATAAACAGCTGGTTAATGCATAGGTCTTCACTCATAGAAACAGAAAAGAGAATTTCGAGAAAAGTTCGGTATTCTGTTCGAAATACAAATGATCAAGGAGGGCCTTTTTCCGTAGGTACCAAATTAATTAATCACGGACAGAACTTAATTCTGTCATTCACGTCACTATTGGAAATACCTAAATGATCACCGAAGTTAAATTTTTTAATGCCCATATTTTTTTATCTCTCTGAATACACTCAAACACATTCGGAATGTCATCCGAAATGATATGACGACATTTTAATTTTGAACGCATTCCAATTTCAAGTTCAATGACAGATGATATGACGTAACGATACTCCATATTAGTAGACCATTTTCTTTTAGGGCCAAATGGACAGTTGGGAAACGTATCATCTATAAGGTAAGGTAAAGCACTTTCATTCGAAAATGTAACGAGAAGACCATACAGTATGGTCGTCGATTAAAAAAAAATAACTTTCACTCAAGTTCAATGATAAAACATGTGTGACGTAAGTAACTGATGAACTGCCCGATTACGTGTGTTTATAGCATTGTCTCGAAATTGCTATTGCTTTGTCTTAATTGCTATCGCTTCGTTTATCTGATAAATAGGTACTTATTGTGGATGTGAGACTGAACAACGATGTAGTTTTGTCTTTTTAATGTTAGTCAGCGTTTTTAAACTCGTAGAAATAACTCTGGAGTCAAAATAATAAACTAGCTAAGTATCCACTATATACTAAACTATCTGACGATCGACGATCATAATTGTTTACATATCGTGCTATCTTTAATTACATGTCTCTGGTATGCAATTAAAATAGAAAACATAATTTACAGTACCTACTTGGCAGCAGCATGCATTGAGTACCTTATACTACGCTGACTACGCATTCATTTTATAGTTATTTAGAAACTAAATTGGAGTTCTTAAACTTTCATGAAAAGTCCTGTGCCAGCGGTAGGTACCTATTTAATTTTAAAAATGATTAAATGTAATTGTCATGTCCAGTTTAATAAACTAATTTAGTAGAAGCAACAAGCTCCATTTTGTATTATTGATCACTTCTTTTCTATTCTATTCTACTATATTTTTAATTATGGCCTATGGCAATTCAGCAAATGTCATAATGAATTGGACAGTAAGCGCGCAAAAAAGAAGAAACAACTGATAAAAAATAAACTTCTGTTGAACTTAATGTAGGTAGATCTTCATGGGTTAGTATGGGGCTGAAACAAGCAATAAATGAAATTACATTAATATTATAATTGTTAGTACCTACATGTAATGTATTAAATGTACTAACGAGATTTTAGGACTCGTCAGCTCACAATTTATTACAGATCACTTTTCAAAAGAAAGTCTTGCAGATCTACTCTTCAACTCGTCAGTAATAATATCAATCTGTCAACTGTCAATCGCTTCCGTCTTGACATATCAATTCCGTCCTCATGCAATTTTCTCTAAAGAACTGTCTCACGTATCATCATCGTAAATGCTATTTAGAGTGAAATACGTAATTACGCAGCGCTGACGGACAGTGTCATGCTAGTCTGGTAGCAATCGATCAATGGCGACTTAATCATTGGTTATTATGCCTTTCACTTGTACATATATTTTGTTATCTGTGCTAAACAAGAGTGTGAGAGAATTAAATGGAATGGTAATGGAAGGACTACAGCCGGTCGATTCAGTAAAAGTCACGCCGTGGAAACTTGAGCGAAGTGAACTGTCAATGCCTAGCATTAGTATGGAATGACAGCTCAATTCGCCCTCACTACGCCTACATTTCCACGCGGTGATTTGACGAGAATCGCACTGCAGTACCCATAAAAATTATTAATTGACATTTCTTAACTGTCAAAATGGTCACTGGTTACAATAATGTTAATATTTTAATTGGTTGTGTGTTTGTCATATGGCACAACTTGATAAAATCAGCTAAGTAATCCGTAGATTTTTCCAAGTTACTTAGTACCTACCAGATTACGCTTACCTCGCATTGTAAGGAAATCCTATACAATGGAAGATCAGCTTACACTGGAAATGTATATGTTGATGTGTCGCCGTGTACGTGTATCCTACATTTACCTACGAAGGTAAACACACCGCTGTGTGTTTACCTTCGTAGGTAAATGTAACAAAAAGCAAAAAACCAAACAAAAACACAAACAAAAACAAAAAACCGCTGTTATACCGCTGGTATAACAGCGGTTTTTTGTCCGGAGTTCAGTGTTCGCTTCATACTAAAAGTTTTATCTGTAAGATTGGTTGGATTTTTGTAAAACCCGAAAGATAGTCAGGTCTATTAAATATGTTATAGAGCCTTTTTTTAGTTTTTAGGATAAGTGCATACCTACCATGTGAACCTTTTTTTTTATGTGTACCTTTGAACCAGTTATCGGCACAAAATCAACATCGCTCTGACAGTTCTTATAATCTAACCACAGATAATTTGCCAACAAATTAGGAACCATTTAGGTATCACCCATAGCGCGAAAAGTCATGTTCAAAAGGAAAATTAATATTATTAAAATTATAGCTTATTAGGAGCCTAAAAGGGCCGTGTTAAGTTGGTGGTACTTACCTAATAACCGTGCGCTGCGGGGCAAGAGTCTTGCAAGAGAGAGAGAGCCGCAAGACACGCTAATAATTCGTTCACTGATAAGGAGCCAATTGCCGGGTGCGTTATGATATGAGGTTAGGAAGGAAGTCGTCCGGATACGTGGACGTCCGAGGTGCCCTGTTCACGCGCTCCCCTCTTAGATGTCGCGACCGTCGCGAGGGGAGTCTAACACCTTACTCCCCTCGTTGATTTGGCGCGGCCCTCGGAGGCACCAGTCGGGGGTCACGGAAGTATCTTCTGTTCCCGCGACCCCGGCGCAGGTGTAAGCAGGAACACGGGGTGGTTTTTAGTCAGTAAGAGTCTTACAGACCACACCGCCCTTCCCGGGGCGGGGGACGTCCATGAGGATTTTCGATAAATACATAACAAATGCATGCATGATTAATTATATATTGTCTATGTTTTATCTAATATTTCCGCTCGGTGGTCAATACTATTAAAGTAGGGATTGTAATCTACATCTACACTAGTCCAGGTATTTCAAAAAATCTTTCTCCATTGGAAAGCTGCATTCATTCTGAGTAACATCTAGGCTACTTTTTGTCTCTGAATTCCCACGCGAACGGGAACTACGCGGGTGAAACCACGTCACGTAAAAAAAAGTAAAAAAAAACATTTACATACTTCTAAAAAAAAAGTCCCACCAACTTCTATGTGGAAAACAGCGGTTGTTTCCTTATCTGTGATATCCTATCCTATCCTATCCTATTGCCTATCATTTGTTTCTTCCATGTGCATTACTTGGCCAAAATTTCCTCAACAAATGGGCATAATGAAAGGAAATTGAAAAGGTGGACAAAAAAATTGTTGCTTACCTACCCCGCTTGTTACATGGCCCTCGCGAGTAAATTGCTGCTCATTAAAATATTTGTTGTGACTTGTGTAAGGTGTTGCTAATGGCCACTAATTAAATGTCACTGGGCCAAGCTACTAAGCTAATAACTTCAAGATGTAAGTATATCTTACTTCAAGTTTCGAAACAGGCTAAATAGAGTGAATTAGTGAAAATAAATAGACCACATTTGTTGAAGTAGGTACAGACCAGCACATCAAGCTACCCTAAACTGTATTTTTTTTAAATATATTTTTAGTATAGTTCTTAAATCTCTTTGTTCTAAGGTATTACAAAGTTTTACCCTACCTATTATATAGCTCTATTTAACTTCCGGAGAATATTAAGCGCGATGTTATGTTTCATATGTGTAAATATTCATAATACACATTTTTTTCTTCTTTATTACTTTATAACAAGCGGTTCCACACAGCACACACCTACTTATGAACAAAATGATTAATGACTTGCGAAATTATAAAAATAGTGTTTTCTCAGACTGTACTTTTCAATGGGGTTATAAGGTCAAATTAATAACTCTTATTATTTCATGGGAATCTACAGGATGTTGATTACGTGCTGACTCTGGCCATACTTAATTTTATGCTAAAAGTCTCACAAAATTAATATCTACCTATGACAAATACTTCTGAGAGAGATGTTTTTCAACGGCATGTGAAGCTAATTCGGCGGCATGTATGCATGTTATTTTAATTATGAAACAGCGAATCGTGTAACCGAAAAACTGAAACTGTAAAAATGAATCATGAGTTTCGTTTATGCGACTTCCATTCAAAGTAAATCAATTTAGTAGAACAGTGCGTACGGATTTTTTGTAAAAAAAAAAATGGCAGGCAGGATTAACTTATTTCGTTTTATTTTTAGCTGTAGTACATATAATCTATACATATAATAAAACAGTAACGACAGAAAAACTGTACATTGAGAATTTTCAAGAAAAAATAAGTGGGTTTTGTTAGAAAAACGTAACTGGTGACAAAAAGTGACTTTTTAGAATTTTTGTCTGTTTGTCTGTTTGTCTGTTTGTCTGTTTGTCTGTTTGTCTGTTTGTCTGTTTGTCTGTTTGTCTGTATGTATGTCCGGGGTGAACTCAAAAAGTACAGCACGGATTTACTTCAAATTTTGCATGAATATTACTAAGAGGTCGGGTCAACACATAGGCTATATATTATCACGCTATCACCTACGGGGGAGGAGCAGTGAATCTTTATTCTTCTTACTCATTCTGTGGAAGCGTGTAATCAAAGGACGCATATTTAAATGTTGGTTTTGTGTAAGCTATGCTATTATCTAGCTTTACACTATAAAAACTTCGCCATTTAAGTAACTTTGGCAGAGAAACATAGTTTAATGAATGTTAGTAGTATAAAGACAATTTGGAATCAGCGCCATCTATGAGAATGTATAAAAATCAAATCAAGTAACACATGAACACTTTTTGAAAATTAATTTAAATTTTGATCGTGTTGGTGAGGTTAGTAGTTAGTTATTCTTTAAATTCATAGATGGCATTGTGCATTTTTTTCATCTACATATAATAAAACAGTAACGAAAGAAAAACTGTACATTGAGAATTTTCAAGAAAAAATAAGTGGGTTTTGTTAGAAAAACGTAACTGGTGACAAAAAGTGACTTTTTGGAATTTTTGTCTGTTTGTCTGTTTGCTATCACCTACGGGGGAGGAGCAGTGAATCTTTACTCTTCTAACTCATTCTGTGGAAGCGTGTAATCAAAGGACGCATATTTAAATGTTGGTTTTAAGTAAGCTATGCTATTATCTAGCTTTACACTATAAAAACTACGCCATTTAAGTAACTTTGGCAGAGAAACAAAGTTTAATGAATGTTAGTAGCATAAAGACAATTTGGAATCAGCGCCATCTATAAGAATGTATAAAAATCAAATCAAGTAACACATAAACACTTTTTGAAAATTAATTTAAATTTTGATCGTGTTGATGAGGTTAGTAGTTAGTTATTCTTAAAATTCATAGATGGCATTGTGCATTTTTTTCATAAAAGTTGTATCGTATAATTCGTTTTGACAAATTGAAGTTCCAACAAAACCCTCAAAATCTTGAGCAGAGTTCGGATCGTATCACATGGGATCGTATCAGTGTACGATTTTCAAAAGGAAGGCAGTTGAGGCCGTGGACAGAACCCTGCAGGGCATCTGCAGGAACGAACATTTGATGGGTAGTGTCACAGTTCTGCTCAGTGGCGATTTCAGGCAAACGCTTCCCGAGTTGACGCGGGGATCGAGGGCTGACGAGATGAATGCTTCGGTGAAACGATCTTCGTTGTGGTCACAAGTTCGTACGCTGCGCTTGACCATTAATATAAGAGCTCGGCTCGGCGGCATTGCACGCGCTCAAGAATTCTCCGATGTCCTTCTAAGTCTTGGCAAAGGCACTCTACCAGAAGAGAGAAGTGGACAGGCGGTGCATTCAGAGTCTCTCGGTAGAGTGGTATCCAGCTTCGAAGAACTCATTCACTGTGTGTACGTGGACATCAGTCGTATAACGCACCAGCAGAATTCGTGTGAGAGGGCCATTTTGGCGCCCAAAAATGATCATGCTGCAGCAATTAACGAATGCATTCTCTCGGACATTGAGGGGAATGAAGTGGTCTATACGTCGATAAGCACTGTCGTCGAGCAAGTTGACGCCACACATTATCCCGTGGAATTTTTGAACTTCCTGTCAGCAAGTTGACTTCCAGCGCATACCATCAAGCTGAATGAAGGTCGGCGTCCCGATTATGCTTTTTAGGAACCAATCTCCTCCAAAGTTGTGTAACGGGTGGTGCCTTAAAGTCATCTCTCTCCACAGACACCATTGAGGTGGAAATTATTACGGGTTGTGGCGTCGGCAAGGCAGTATTTATACAACGCATTCTCCTTATACTTCATAGCTTCCCGATCCAGTTCGAGCGCGTACAGTTCCCCGTGAGTGTTTGCTTAGTGATGACAATCAATAAATCGCAAGAGCCGATACTCAGAGCAGCGGGTGTAGATCTCAGGACGAGTTGCTTCTCACACGGGCACCTGTACGTCGCTTGCTCCCGCGCCACCAGTCCTGACTATCTTTACATTTTGGCTCCTGGCAGTATAATTATCAACGTAGTTTATAGGGAAGTGTTATAAGGTATATACCTTTGAACGTATTTTTAACCGACTTAAAAAAAAAGAGGAGGTTCTCAATTCGACGGTATTTTTTTATGTGTGTTTGTTACGCGATTACTCCGCCATTTATGGACCGATTTTCAAAAATCTTTTTTTTATTTGATAGGGTATACTACCAGGTTGGTCCCATTAGTATTAAACCTCAGATCTGATCTGGGATGAGGGAACTCCTCAAATAATATAGGAAAACATGTACCAATTTTTACATTTTTTTTTTGGTGACTAATCAAGCATTTACATTTAGCAAGTATCATTTCGTGAAGAAAAACTGATGAAGAAGACAGGCGATGGAACTCTTCAACGCATAACAACAAATTACTCGCAATAGCTACAGTCACATGTCTGTGCATGGTTTATGTATTTCCCATAACATTACGCCTGTCTATTTTAAAAGGTTTAGAAAGAACTTCTTTTGCAATTGTTAACCGATTTCAATGTTTCTTTCAAGTTTTGAAAGACTTTCTTTACATGCAAAGAAACTAAAAATTGCAAAAAAAAAAATTACTAAAAAACTCTCTTCATGTAACTTATATTTTAATGCCATTTTAAAAGTTGTTAACTTATAATGCTATAGCGACACTGGAATCTCAGGTAGGTATATTTGGTGCTGTAGAACCTTCACGCAGACGACGTCGCGGGCAGCAGCTAGTACAATAATAAATAAATGAAAGACTAGCTAGTAGAAAGGAAAACCTACATACTCGAATATTGAAATCCTTGAAACTCTTATTCTTATTATAAATATATTATCTTAAATAATGTTTTTAAAATAAGTTCAATCATCCCTATGATGACACACGCCAGCTGGCACATCAAGCTACCCAAAACTGTTAAATTTTTCCAATTGAATATAAACCTTAATCTGTTTGCAAAAAAGTTGAAAAACTATAAAATTGGCACATTGGGATAGCTTGATGTGGCCCTTGTACTTGAATGATAAGTCCACATCAGACATCTCCACATAATTATCTTTCTTCTGCTGTACACGACAGGATCCACGATTGTTTATTTTGGAAAAATGTTTACTATTTTGACATAGGTACATATACAGTAGGTTGTGGTACGCAGGTGCAAATAAAAGAGATATGTTTGGGTCAATGCTCCGTGTAATAATGAATATTAAATACGTGTGCAGTTACATTTATAAGGTTAGACGAGCTGCACACTACACCTCCCCTTTTTTAAAGAGAAAAAAAAAATTACAATAAGTTTTTTTTTTTTTATATAAAATTAACTTACATTATAAACAGTTTTGTATTATTCTTATGAATAACATATTCCTTTCCGTCTCTTACAATCTTAACATTAGGTTCTACTTCCTCTTTTACTCTATATGGTCCTAAATAAATTTTACTTAACTTATCTCCAACCTGATTCTTAATTAAAACTAAATCTCCACTTTTATATTTAACTGGATTGCTACATACATCATAATTATTTTTTCTTAACTGTTTACTATGTAACAAATTATTTTTAGCATCAGCTTGCGCTCTTTGAAGCCTATATTTTAATTCTAAAGGATAAGATTCGGGATTGTACAATGGTTCTATAAACGAATTACGTGCTAAATTATTAGGTAAATTACAATATTTTCCAAATACTAACTCGAATGGAGAATATTTTGTCTCAGTGTGAACCGTCGTATTATAAGAAAAGCACCAAAATGGAAGCCAACTGCTCCAATCACTTCTATTGCTATCGCACTGTATCCTAAGGTATGCTCCTAAGGTCTTATGTGTGTTTTCTAAAGCTCCTAGAGTTTCATGGTGATATGCTGTGGAATGCAGCTTTTTTATGTTTAATAAATTACAAGTTTCAGTAAAAACTGATGACATGAACTCTGTACCCTGATCTGTAATAATCTCCGTCGGGATGCCATACCTTAAAATAAAATTATTTACAAACATCCTAGCTACTGAAACAGTATCTTTCTTTTGCAATGGATAGGCTTCAACATATTTCGTCAAGTCACACTGTAATGTTAAAATATACTTATGATTAAGATTATCTACATCTAAAGGTCCCATTAAATCTAAACTAACTCTTTCGAAAGCTGTGGATGCCGTGGATGTGATGACCATCGGCTCCTTTGTATGCCTATTAGAATGCTTTTGGATCTGGCAGCTTTTGCACTTTTTAACATATTCGTTTACGTCATGAGTCATTCCTGGCCAATAATAATATTTCCTAATATTGTTTAACATTCTGTTAACCCCCGCGTGGCCACTTGTGGGTAACAGATGAAAATCATTCAAAATAATAGTCATTGTGTCTCTGTCAGTTACTCTTGTGACGTCTTTAATTACAAGTAACTTTGGAATGTCATGTAATTGAGTCATTTCCTTTATAAACACATTTATTAAATGTTCATTTTGTTTACTTTTAATTAATACGAGCTCGTGTAATTGTCTTAGTTTGCAAAAACGTTGTAATTCTCTCGCTAACACACTTACGGTCGATAACGATCGAGACATTACAAATATTGCCGATTTTTCAGGCACATAATATAAATTACCATTTTCACTAATGAAATGCTTAAGCTTTTCTATTTGTCTCAAAGTACTTCTGTTACAAGTCAAAATTAATTCAACGCTATCAGTTGGTCGTTTAAGGATTTCCACTACTTTAGGTTGATCAGGCCTAGGAGTAGGGAGCACCTCAGTGGTGTCATTGTTTTGTAAGTCGGTACGTAACCTACGAGCTTGTGCCCTTGTCATTACTGACACTACATGTCTATGCATATCTTTCAAATCGGTGGAAGTCAAGGGAATCCGGCTCAATGCATCTGCAGCTGCGTTGTGCCGTCCCGGGACATAACTGATTTCAAAGTCGTACTCCTCAAGATAAAGTCTAAATTTAGTCAGTCGGCTTGAAGGATCGGTCATATTAAATAAATAAATTAGTGGCTTATGATCCGTCTTTATTTTAAACCTTTTCCCGTATAAATAAGGTCTAAAATGTCGAACAGACCAGACAATTGCAAGTAACTCCAGTTCAATTACAGGGTATCGCGTCTCAGCTGGTTTCAAGTTACGGCTGGCGTACGCGACTACTTTGCCATTGTTATTAGACAGTACGGCGCCTAATCCATGTTTTGATGCATCAGTTTGTAGCGTAAATGTGTTATTATTAGAGAAGTCTGGGTAATCAAGTATAGTCGGACTAATTAATATCTGTTTTAACTTATGAAATGCACGGTCACAGTCATCAGTCCATACAAACGTAACATTTTTCTTACATAATGCGTTTAAAGGGTATGCTATTTCAGCAAATTTCGGTATGAAACGCCTGTAGTAGTTGGCAAATGCCACAAACCTTTTGACTTCGTCTACATTCTGTGGAGTGGGATATTTTTGAAGACATTCTACTTTTGATGGATCGGGGTGTATACCATCTGCCGTGATTTTATGACCTAAATAAACTATTTCTTTGCGCAAAAATTCACACTTCAATGGGTTTAATTTCAAATTAACTTTTCGCAGACATTCTAAAACTTTTATTAGGTTACTATTGTGCGTTTCGAGACTATTACCCACCACAACACAATCATCCAAATAAATAAAACATGACTTATAATTTAAACCAGACATTGCGATAGTCATAAGACGTGAAAATGCACTAGGAGAAGTCTTCAACCCCATAGGACACCTTTTCATCTGATACTGCTTGTCTGTCGTGAACGCAGTGTACTTTCTAGCCTCTTTTTGTAAAGATAGCTGAAAATAGCCTTGGCTAAGGTCTAATTTTGAAAAATAGATGCTATTTGACAAGGAATCTAGGATCTCCGTAATATTAGGCAATGGGAACTTATCGTCCTGTATACGGTTATTAAGTTGACGATAGTCCACTACGAGTCGCCATTTCTTTTCTCCTGACCTATCGGTTTTCTTAGGAACCAAGAGAACAGGACTGGACCATTCCGACATGGTTTCTTCAATGATATCGTTCTTAATCATCTCATCTATCTGTTTTTTAATTTCACCTTTTAACGCGTTAGGAAGCCTATAAGGCTTAACGTACACTGGGGATGTATTTTCCTTTAAATTAATCGAATGTTCTATTATATTAGTAGTGGTAAGTTTGTCACCTGGTAAATAAAAAACGTCGGCATACTTGGCACACACGTTTTCAATACCTCTTTGTTCCTCCTTATTTAAATAAGTATGTAATTCTAACGATTTAAGTAAAGTTCTAACCCTATTCGAAGTAATACTATCTCTGTCAAATGTGCAAACATAGAAACTATCTAAACAACTTATATTTAAATCATGAATATTAATACAAACCGAATTATCAGTTGTATTTAGAACTCTGACAGGAATAAGACCCCTATGTGGTTTTGACACTAAACCTGCCGTGTATACACCTTTATAAATTTCCGTAGCTAAAATGACACAATCTCGGTTGTACGACGTAGGAACGTATTTAATTACTTCGCATCTGGGTGGAACCGTAATAATATTACTATTAACTTGAACAATAACAGACTGGTCTCGGGTTTCCAAACTCAGAGTACCACTTTTGTAATTCAATACCGCGTTATACCGCGTGAAAAAATCTTGACCGAGTATACCGTCTGCGGTACAAGATAAGTTCTCAAAAACATAGAACTTTTGCTGAAAAACTAATTTTTTTATAATAATATCTAAATAAACATATCCCAAAGACTCTAAATCACCACTTATACCCTTAATTACTATTTTATCCTCTTGTACCAAATTCAATAAAGTACTATTTTGTAATAAACATTCATACTTCAATACGCATAAACTAGCTCCACTGTCAACTAATAGGTTAAGTTCCTCATTGTTTCTAAGTTTACAATTAACTACCCAAAAATTACTAAAGCTAAATATAGAATGAGTGCATTGTTTAGGCTCGAAAAAACTCTAAATCCTCATTATTAGTGTCATTGCCCTGACTGTTGGACTGTTGCACATTTACGTTATGCTGAACTCGCTTAAAACCGGAGCGTCCGCCGCGAAACTGCTGACGCTGTCCCTCCCCGTAATTACCTCGGTTACCATTATTGACAAATGAAGTTCTTTGACCCCTATAATTGTCTTGAATTGTACGAGTATAATCATAATTATTACGAGGGTTATCGTACCTATACTGGATGTTATTAGGCTGATTACAATTATTTCCTCGGCCACGAAAACCTGGTTTGTAGGTAAATCCACGCCTAGAATACTGAGTAGACCTATACTGCATGACCTGGTCGTGGTCCTGGGTGGACATGGACTGTTCGTCTACCGCAGCCCTAATAGCTTCAGGCAGAGACGTGAACTGACGTGAGGCAATGATATTGCTGAGCCGTTTGTCGGACAGGCCATCGCTAAACCTCTTTATCGCAGTCTTCTCGTTGAGAGGGCGAAGGACCTCATAAGCAGACTGGTTACCATCCGCTTGAGTCATAGTGAGATTCACAAACAACTCTTCTAACTCTGTACCGAATTTTTCGATACTCCTACGACCTTGAGTAGCTGTAAATAACTGAGACTGTAGGGACACTGCTGACTTTTTAGGCAATAAAAATTTTCTAATATCCCCTACTAAAGTTTGAACATCCGCATATGAAGGTTTAAGACGTAACTTTGCACTGGGTGAAAGACGAGTTTTTAAAACAAATTCAACTAATTGGCTTTTACCTGTATCATTTATAAGTGAACTGTAAAGCAAGATACCATCGATTAACTGATTGGTCACCTGTTCTTGCCCGTTTATGACTGGCAATAGGGAAATAGCAGTCTTAATATCAAATGAATTAGCCATGTTTTCGAAACTACTAGGCTCAACAAAAGTTTCAGAACTTGTTTGGCAACTATTATCTATATTAGAAACTAAACTCTTAATTTTCTTAAATGTTAACTGAATATCATTAATTAATGTTTGGTAAACCTCACAGGATTCAGTGCTTAGCTTTTTCTCTGTAACTTCCCGGTTCAACTGAGTCAAAATAGTATCTAATGTTCTATATTCTTTTTCAGCCTCCTCTAATTTCTTACTCGCTAATTCTTGCTTACGTCTTTCAGGACCAAGTTTAACTAAATATTCCTTTAAATAAATTAATTTAGTATGTAAATCTCGCAATTGTTGGGACATAATAGTTAACACAACATTAAAATATTATCTGACCTAGTTTTAAAAAATACACAACAAAATACATCAGGCAAAAAAAATTTGCTTAACAATTAAATTAACTTACAGTAGGCAGTTCAATGGACGCAGGTATGTAGGTCATGATGACGTCCAAAGTAGCGTGATTTCTGCAATACTCCTAATGGACTCGTACTACTCCCGGCTGCTCCTCATCGGACCCGTTCAATGTATCTCCCGGCACCCTGCATTTCCTGACATCAATAGGCTTGAGCATACTCCCGGCTGCTCCTCATCGGACCCGTTCAATGTATCTCCCGGCACCCTGCATTTCCTGACATCAATAGGCTTGCGCATACTCCCGGCACCCGGCACCAACAATCCTTTTCGTTTTTCTATTGACATTTAGCCCTCGACTAGGTTCTCGAAATTCTTCTGTAAACTGCTGTCTTCTGTGAGTTGTTATGCATCCATAGGTATGTTTTGCTTGAGAATATAAAATAGTTGGTAATAAATGTTCATCTTCTCTCTATAAATTTTTCATTTCCAAATTTTTCTTCTTCTTATCTTCACTTTTCTCAGACATCTTGAATAATAGAGGCAGCTTCGGAACTTCACAGAAGAAACTGGCTAAGGGTCGCCATACAGTAGGTTGTGGTACGCAGGTGCAAATAAAAGAGATATGTTTGGGTCAATGCTCCGTGTAATAATGAATATTAAATACGTGTGCAGTTACATTTATAAGGTTAGACGAGCTGCACACTACACATACGTTGTGGAATATAAGAAAGAATTAAGTATCGTACCTGCTTAAATGCTAAATTAGCCATATTTGGCAGTAGAAACACAATTCACGTCTAGTAGAATCTAGTAGAATATTATTTATAGCGCTGCCTGACCGAGTTTTTATCTACGCTTACGTCACAGGGACCGATAGCCGCGATGCTATCCGAGTCGGCTGTGCGAGCCAACCATCCGATATTTCGTCCTTGTCCAACATGTGTTTATGACCGCCGACTCGATCCGACGACGCGCACCGGTCTCACACCGACATGCTCCCCTCCCTCGCTTCACCCACACCCCCGTGCGTTGGCCGACATGGGCGACAATCGACATGTCTAGTCGGTTTCGGATCCCCGATTTACGCGGTTGTACTGCGAATGTCGCTAATCAAAACAAACAAAAACACGATGTCCCGCGATTTTTGGTATGAGTTCATTCAGCTGTATAAAAGTTTTCCGTGCTTGTGGGACGTCAAAGATCCTTCGTATGTACGGCGGGACCAGAAGAACGAAGCCTACGATGTGTTGTTGGCCAAAGTTCACGAAATCGATACAACTGCTAATTTAGACATGGTGAAGAGAAAGATAGATAGTTTTCGGACGGCGTTCAGAAGGGAGGAGAAGAAAGTTATTATGAGCATGCATTCTGGAGCTATTGATGACGAGGTATATACCCCTACGCTGTGGTACTATAGGGAATTTGAGGAGTTTCTCGGGAACAAAACTGAAGAGCAAAGGAATCTCATAATTTCTAGAGCAACATTTAAAAATGAAGATGAGTCGGAAACCTTGTTGAGTGCGGTGAGTTCTTAAAATTAATTAACCGAAAAAAATTACATCAAACCATAGTTGTTTGAAAGAAAGCAATGTCAAATGACCTGCTACTATTTAGTTACATCATTTCCATTACTTAGGCTAATAACTGAAATACTTTCTTTTGATGCGTTGTAAAAGTGTCAAAGAGCGCGCAAAAGTTTTGGACAGGTTGGTCGATTGCCTACTGCGATGCGGTGCGTGTAACGGGTTCGATGCCTGCACGGGACAAATATTATGACCTAGAACATGTGCCTTCAGGTACATGTTCTAGGTCTGGCTATACGTTCGTTTGTTTAATTATTTGTATAGACACCGGCACATCAAGCTATACTACACTGTCAAATTTTATTTAGGTAAGTAGGTACCTACCTTACATGCTTGTGTTATAAAGTTTAAAATAGATCAACGAAATTTAAAAGATACTAGCTTTTGCCCGCGGCTTTGCCCGCGTGGATGTCGAACGTCCGTCCCCTATGTTTTCCCATTAAGGGTTGAATTTCCAAAAATCGTTTTTTAGTGGATACTTACTTCACTAAGAACACCCCTTTAAGTTACATGTCTCTAATACCAGCGGTTTGAGCTGAGCGTTGATATATAAGCGTAATAATTTTAGCATAATACTTCCGGATAGACTACTTTCAAAGTTGATACTTCAAAGATCAACCTGCCCAGGCGTATTGATTACAACAGTACCAAGTTTGGTTAAAATCCCTGTAATAGTTTTTGAATTATGCGTGCACATACATACAGACAGACAGACAAAACATTTAGTGATTGCATTTTTGGCATCAGTATCGATCACCAATCATACTCCAAATTGTACTCCAACGTACATAATTATCTTCGTAGTGTGTGATAGTCCATTGAATTGTATGGCGAGCGATATTGTATCTTAAGATAAAATATTATACTATCTTAGTCGTGTGCAGCGCCCCTTGGTGAACCCCACTGCGGGTGACGTAACCTACGACAAACTTTTTATTAGCGGTTGTTACAGTAGTCGGGTCTAGAGATCGAACCGCAAAATTAAGTTTGTTTTTTATTGTATTTACTTTTCCGGGATAAAAAGTACCCAGTGTGGTGCCCAGGATATTAAAGAATAGTAGTGTCATCGTAATCGAACCGGTAGTTTTTGCGTGATACCTGAACATACAGACAGACAGACAGACAGACGACAAAAACTTTTTTAATCATATTTTTGGGTTCGGTGTCGATCTAGTAACACCCCCTGCTATTTATTTTTTTGATATTTTCAATGTACAGAAATTTTACTTCTACAGATTTATTATAAGTATAGATAGATGTATATAGATTAGAAAGGTAAGAGTCTGCACAATGAAAGTTATGCTAGGGGCATTTTGCGTTTTAGTAATTTTATATTATCTCCGAAACTGTATGACCAATTGATATACTGTAAATGGCAAATATTATCTGTTCTTGCGATACTGAAATAATTTATTGTAATAAGAATTAATATTTTGTTGCTCAAATCATCAACCAAACGTGAGTATGCCGAAAAAAAATTTTTTCAATGCAATAAAAGAAGTATAACAGATAAAATATAAAAGATAGAGATATGATATCGCGGACTTTTTTGTAGAAATAATTAAGACGAACCAGGTAGCCATACATTGTTTTTAATTTTGAGCAACTGTTTAGGCAGCGCACGCAAATAATTCTGTTTTATGAGGTATTTTTTTCCGACTTGCTAGACAAAAGTTGTGATAGCTCGGGTAATATACATGTTATAGAAACAATTTATAGCCTATAGCAATCAGGAATAATGTAGCTTTCTGCCAGTTAAAAAAAATTTAGAATTGGATTATGAGTTCCAGAGATTACCCCCTACATACAAATTTACAAACTTACAAACTTACAAATTTTACCTCTTTATAATATTATTATTAGTATAGAAGTATAGATGGGTAGCTTGATGTGCTGTCGTCATAAATATTATTAGTAAGTACCTATGTATTTTTAGGTTCAGGTTTGAGTCTTTGTTACCTGAAATAAATGGTTCATTATTATCTTATTAAATACATACAAACATAAACTTACGCCTTTTTCTCATGGAGGTTGGCAGAAGGTACAGACGCCAGCACATCAAGCTACCCCAATTTGTCAAATTTCTTTGATAAGTTTTCAACTTTATTGCTAATTGGAATAAGTTTGTTTATGTGCTGGCGGGGTAGGTTACGTGCTGTCATCTGTATCTACAGACCGCGATCTTGCTACGATTCTTACATACTTCTTTTGCTATTATTAAATATATTTCCTTTACCAACACGTCCAACACTTACAGGAACATTACGAGGAAGAATTTTCGGAAGAAAGCGGTGAAGAGAAATATACACCTCAGCCAAAAAAACGAACTAAGGTTGACAGAAGAGGGGACCCCCTATCTTCAAGAATCTTCGCTCAACCCATCCCTGTACCTCAGACAACATACTCCCAGACCTGTCCTCAAGCCGATGAGGTGGTTGATGACTGCGCGACCTTCGCAGCAAACCTCAAGGTCCAAATGAGGGAGATAGACAAGGAACAAAAGTTTATAGCACAAAAATTAATATCTGATGTTATGTTTCTCGCTCGAACGAACCGTTTGACTTTCGATTCTAGTGTTAATAGTAATGTGACGTGTAAAGCTGTTGGTTTTTCGAACAGCAACAATGGTGGTGTAGTGAATTCTAGTGTTTCACTAAATAAAAGTGATGTTCAAATAAAGTCGCCTGAATAGTAATTTTTTTGTTGGTTTCTTTTCAATTTACAACTTCTTGTAAGTCAGATGAAATGGTATTTATTTCTGATCTTTCCAAATACTTTTACATGCCAATATATTTTTAAACTAAATGTCGCCGGTATTTCCCAATTGACTAATCTCTCAGAAGACATGCCGAAAGAAACTCAGAGAAAAACTTCCTACGGTCAATGTATTTTTATACATGTGCCAATTCCTCATTTGTTATTCTCATAATTATGTTTATTGATGCAGTTCAGAAAATTGTTACAATTAAATAGTTAGGAGTGCGTGTGTGCGACCTTAGTCAAAGATGTAAGGTTTAAATTGCAATGATTGATGAGCTTTAATAAAATTAAAATTAAGTTACTACAGGTGCAAGTAAAGGGTTCGGGTTATAATATATTAATTGGCGACATTAAACGAAAAAAAATCGGTACATATACTTGGCTAGGTGCAACTGTTTGATTGACCATAAATTGAGTTGTAGAGATACCTTCAGGAACCTATAAACCATATCAGTTTCTTTTCAACGTTTTGGGGACCAGCGGTTTTGAAACAAATTTATAAAAAGACTATAGCAGACGTCACGCGGTTTCACCCACCTAGTTCCCGTTCCCATCGAAATACAGGGATAAAAAGTAGCCTATGTCACCCGGAGATAGTGTAGCTTCCCAACGGTGAAAGATTTTTTCAAATCGGTCGAGTAGTTTCGGAGCCAATTCAATACAAACAAACAAACAATTAAATCTTTCTTCTTTATAATATTAGTATATAGAAAAACGCCTTCTTGGGTTCGAACCAACAAAATACAACTCGAAGCAGCTACCGCAGAGCTCCCCAATTACCTACATTAAATTCTGCAATCTTCACAAATCTCAAATTTAGTTAGTCACACTATAGTTTACAACAGTATCAAATAACTGTACCTATTTTAAGTGTTTGCAGAAGATTTGCTATTTGTTCACGTATGTCATGTGTACTTTAATAACTGTGTCACATACTGACAGTTGCAGACGTTTGTTTTGTACCGTTTGCTTTCACTGCAGCTTCATTTACATGGCGTGTATTTGACTGCTCCATTAATTCTTCATTAGTTATTCTTTATTTAATTTCAGGGCAAAGGCCTGCCCAACTTGTGGTACTCTTTATCTATAATATGTATGCATGTATTTAGAAATATGTTTATGAGCTGTTTAGTACCCATAAAACAAGCTCTCAAGCTTAGCTTGGGACTAAATGGCGTTGTGTGAAAAAGTTGTGGAATATTACTACTATTGTGTCTATGGCTTTTTTGCGACCAATCCTTAAAAGAGGCCCAGCTCATCCCGCCATTCTCCCTGACTCTTGCTCGTGACAGCCCGCATTGCCTGAGCCTGTAGATATAACATAACATAACGTCACGCCTGTAATCCCCGAAGGGTAAGGCAGGGGCGTACCTGATAGTACACCAGTTACAGTACATTTCGCCAGTTATTTTGAAGTACCATATAGATAACAGGGGGCAAGCCTATTGCCGTCAATGGGGCACATATCCAGACTTCGGGCTGCTACTGTAAATTCCAGATGGAAAACTTTTTGCCAGACCCGGGGATCGAATCCGGGACTTCATGCCCTTCTTAAGAATTCAAAACGTAATCATGACAAATTCAGTCGGTATATTGGCCAGTACCATGCGTGACTAAGAAACTAACTGTTATTCTAATGGTTAGGTGTATATATAATATATATGTTCTATTCTATATTACGTAAGGAAACGCGCAATATACGCACTTTAGTACATTTCCTTTACATGTGCTTCGCATTACACTCACCAAGTTAATTTAAGTCGTGTAACGGTAAAAAGTAAAGGAAGCGATGTTAAATCTGTTTTGTGGAATTCGACTGTGGAATATAATCCAGCCTTAACAAGAGGTACTGCAGAGTTCCTATCAATTAATATTTATTTCGTATTATGCTAGTAACTTAAATTATGTAAGTATGTATGGAGGTCTAGATATAATATAATATTTCACACCTATTCACACAACGCCATCAACTCCCAAGCTAAGCAGAGCTGTTGTTATGGGTACTTACTGAACAATTGATAAACATACAAGTTTATTGTATATTTCTAAATACATATACAGGATGAATTTTTAGTCACCGTCCAAATTTTGATATATTAATCTTTGGCAAAAATCATTGAATACGTGTTTTTTCTTTTAGTATCACTCAATACAAAAATATTGAGATATCACTTCACAAAGTTATCTATAAAAAGTTTATGTTTCTGGACACTGCCGCGCCGTGCGTGCGCGCTAGGTGAAGCTACGCGAGCCGGGCCGCCCCGCGCGCCGCGCGCCGCCGGAATTCATTGATAACACAATACAAACAAAGTTGCAAATTTTCCCTTCATACTTTCACGGGCTTAGGACCGTCAATAAGCAAAAGGTTTGTGCTATGTTCACTATGATTAGAATCTAACCCTTAATTAATCAATTAAGTACGTATAAATAAAGTAAAAATCAATTAATTAGATAAGAACTTGAGACCTTAATAAAAGCTGAGCCAAAACGTTTTGCTATTAGGCGTATTTAAAAATTTGAATCAACTTATGTACAAATAATAAAAATTTAATCAAAATCATCAACAATCAAATTAACAGTACTTTAATAAATGTTCAAAATGCATACCGTTTCTCTCTAAACAGAGTCTTGCACGTTTTTGCACATTGTTTTTAATTTTATTGAGCACTACAGTGTCACTTTTAACTTCGTCGAATGCACGTACAATTTGCTGTTTTAATTGGTCTAGGTTTTGGGCTTCCTCCACATACACTCGTCGTTTTATTTCACCCCACAAAAAAAAGTCACATGGAGTAAGATCTGGTGACCGGGGTGGCCAGACGACGGGCCCCCCGCGACCGATCCAACGATCACCGTGTTCGAGGTTTAAATAATTACGAACGGCGGCGGAGTAATGAGGCGGTGCACCGTCCTGTTGAAAATAAAAATCTCGATAGGAGATTACCGGCACGTCATCCATGAAGTCAGCAATTACTGTGCGTAACATATCTAGGTACGTGCCCCCGGTCAACCGTCCCTCAATGAAATATGGCCCCAGTATTTTGTTGCCGACAATTCCAGCCCACACATTTGCACTGAACCGCACTTGGTGATACGTTTCTCGTATCATGTGTGGGTTTCGAAATGACCACCAATGTTCATTATGATGATTATACAGCCCCACTCGAGTAAACAAGGCCTCGTCAGTCCACAAAATGTTAGCATCGGGGTGTGCAATCAGCCACTCACAGAAGGCTCGACGGGGAACTGCATCTGCGTCGTTCAAGGCCTGTGCCTTTTGAAAATGGTACGCGTGCAACCCGGCAGAATGGAGAAGTTTCCACACGGCATATTGGCTTACGCCGAAGCGCCGCGCTGCATCTCGCGTACTGGATCTAGGGCTCCGTTCAAAGAAATCGAAGATATCTTCTTCGATCTCCACTGCGAGTCTCGGCCTGCCCCGTCCTTGAGCGTGTGTAGGTACTATAAATTGGCCATGGTCTAATAGCCTCTGATTTGCGGCCAAAATCGTTTGGCGATTTGGTAATAAAGGATTTATTCCTTGATTGCGAAGGCGAGGAATACTTTCGGTTTCGTACAGTCTCCGGGCACCGTTCAAGCTTTCACCACTCAGTATGTAGGATCGCACCATTTCGTAATACTCGCGGTGGGAATACGACGACATTGTAAATAAATTCACGATACGCACGGGGCGCCGTCGCGCCGGCGCCGGCGGGTTGCGCGGGAACGCCGGGAACACGGAAGTAAGCGCTTGCGTCGCGAAAGGGTGCGCGCGCGAGACCGACTAACGATAGATGATAGATGTCATAAATGTGTCGCGCAGGTGTAGCGGGGTGGGGGTGAGCGGGGTGAGCGCTGCCTTTTTCATTGAATATTTGCGCGGCAAGTGTAGTATTATTAACGTTTAACTTGTGACCACGCAGAGCGGATAATTTTTTCGAGAAAATGATTTAATATGAAAATTTTATGTATCGATTTTTTTTCAAAAATGGACTTAGTGAATGATACCTAATGCCTAGAAAAAATTTGGACGGTGACTAAAAATTCATCCTGTATATTATAGGAATATTATACCTAGACACAGAAGAAATGATCGTGCTAATCACACAAACGTTTGTCCTGGGTGGGAATAGGATTCGCGACCTCGACGATTTTTTTAGGGGTGGAAAATCTTCATGTCCCCCGCCCCGGGGAGGGCAGAGGGGTCTGTCAGACTCATACCTACTGACTAAAAACCACTCCGTGTTACTTCTCACACCTACGCTGGGGGTCACGGGAACGAAAGACACTTCAGCGACCCCCAACTGGTGCCGGCCCCGAGGGCCTCGCCAAGTCAGCGAGAGGAGTGAGGTGTTAGACGCCCCACGCGACGTCTAAGAGGGGCCAACTTCAAAACCAACAGACGTCCGCCATATCAAGACTTATGTTAAGCCGTTGGTCCCGGCTGTCATTTGTAGATCTTTGAAAGTCGTTACTGGTAGTCAGGGCCTTGAAAGTCTGACCACCAGTTTAACCAAGGGGTATCGTGTTAACCAGTAAATTGGTTGCTGAGGTCAGTCAGGCAATTGCTCCATGTTAAACATTGGAACTCAGCTACACCTACATGCTGATAGATTGGAAGCCGAGCTTAACATGTTACGAAAAAGCTATGCAGGCGATAGTGATGATGAGCAAGATTTAGTTTGTCCCTTCATTGTGATGTTAATGACATCAATAAGATTAGACGGGCCTGTTGGTCTAGTAGTTAGTGACCCTGACTGCTATGCCGGAGGCCGTGGGTTCGATTCCCATCCAGCACGCGTAGCATGATCACCGAAGAAACGGTCTTTGTCGTGTCTCGGAAGAAAAGAAATTAAGTGTTCATGCTACGCAGGCAGGTTTATTGAAAGAAATTTGACAGATTGAGGTTCCTGTCTATATAATCTGTCACTTTGCCGATTCGTCTGTAGACAAAGGCCGTTTCTTCGGTGTTCAATGTGTTCATGCTACGCATGCTGGACAAATGTTTGTGTGATGAGCACGATCATTTGTTCTGTGTCTGGGTGTAATTTATCTATAATATGTATGTATTTAGAAAATATATAAGTATGATTATCAGCTGTTTAGTACCCATAACACAAGCTCTCAAGCTTAACTTGGGACTAAATGGCGTTGTGTGAAAAAATTGTGGAATATTTATTTATTTATATTTAAGATGGGACACGATCAGGGTTGTCAGATGTACGAGTATTGTGTAGGCTTTTGATCAACTATCAACCCTATTCCACCGAAATATGCTGAATGAAAGTGCGCAACGGAATCACGCGGTCACGCATAATTGACAACATTTCAAAATTGACATGACCCTAAAACAAAAATACCGTTTCTTCATTTTTGTATGCTGAGATCAAATATATATTTTTTTTAATTTTTTATAGCTTAATTTCTGAGAAAAAAAATAAAAACCAAAAACCATGCGATGACGTCACTTATACGGTGGAATGAGGTGTTTACCTTTGCGAAAGCAAGCTCATTTTTAAGATGAAAACTATAATGTCAAACAAGACATTTCTGTCAAAAATTACGTATCTAATGTCATAAAAGACATATCTAATGTCAAAAATTACATATCTAATGTCAAACAAGACATATCTAATGTCAATGTGTGACATTGACAACTGCTAAATGACAGTGACATCTAAGAAACTGATTTTTTCTGACGTATCACAGTAAAGCAAAGGAATTATCGCCATTCCACCGTATGAATGACGTCATTTGGCGCTTACGTCTTTTTAGAATGCACCGATTTTCAAAGTTAAAATTATGAATGAAAAGTGCATAATTTCGAAAAACTAAAAAAAATGGGTCCTCTAGTTTTGGATTTACTTTTAGATAACATAATAAAACATGGAGGTTAAAATTTTGAAATGTTGTCAATTAAGAGTAGAATAAGTCTCAAATCAAATCAATAGGCCTCATCAGGAGGCTTAAAGTCACTCAAAGGGCAATGGAGAGTGCTATGCTCGGAGTTACCTCGCGTGACCGAATCAGAAATGACGATATCTGCAAGAGAACCAAGGTCACCGACAATTTATCCCGAAGAATTGCTATGGGCAGGACACATCGCTCACACAACAGATGGTCGTTGGGGCCGAAAAGTTCTGGAGTGGCGACCACGTACCGGAAGACGCAGAGTTGGAAGTCCTCCCACAAGGTGGACCGACGACTTAGTGAGAGTCGCGGGAATCCAATGGATGAGAAACGCACAGGACCGGTCGTTATGGCGACATTTGGGGGAGTCCTATATGTCCAGCAATGGAATCCTTTCGGCTGAAATGATGATGATGATGATGAAGTCTCAAATTAATAAAAGTAACGAAACTTTTTATTTTATTTAAAACCATCGTTTCAGGGTACAATGTCCGGTTAAGATTTTAATCAGCGTCCAGTTTTTCAATATTTGGGGCTGGCAACCTTAGAGGCAATCGACCATCACAGATGAGCAAACATAAAGAACCAGAGAACATGGCGATGTTTATAAATAAACACAAAATATCTACCACAATCTTATACTTACAATGCTTGGCTAGACAAAAGGTTGCAAAACAAATAACAATTGTGCCCAGCCCACGCACCAAAGAACAACTCATGCGCAGGTAAATTAAAATACTAATGCGTCGTGTGATTATCATAAATTATTCATCATAATAATGTGTACAGTCTATCTTCGGAGTCCTTCATATGCATACAGATATTTAAATAAGTTTTTATAAATGTTAAGTAAGCCTGTGTTTACACGTTGCATAAATACCTACTTAATTACTTATTGCAAGAGTTAGCCATAAGATTTTGTCAAATGCTAAATAAGTTAACTGTTGTCATATTTTTTTCTTTATCCCAGTTAAGTTTAGGGTTGCACCTATTTATTTATTTGAGGTTCACCAACAATTGTTACAGATACATTACAGGTAGGACATACAAGTTATTATTATTACTAGCCTGTGTTTTCCCACTGCAGGGAAAAGGCCTCCCTACTTTCCTTCCACCTCTCTCTGTCAAGGGCCTTTTGGGACCAGTCCTTATCAAAGGAGTCCAGCTTGTCTCGCCATCTTCGCTTGGGCCTACCGCGATGTCGTTTGCCATGTGAAGGAACCCATTGGGTCGTGAGTTTGGCCCACTGATCGTCTGACATGCGGCAGATGTATATGACATACAAGTAATTGTGTTTTAAATCTCACTGCACAACCAATTACAGGTAAACATCACATGCAAAATGCTGTGTGTAATCTGCCATTTACATGAATATTAAATATTTTTTCCCTGAATCGACTCGATGACATTCACTTATTGGACAAAAGCCAGCAGTGCTACCCTATTATAATCGCCCCGTGTAAAAAGGGGTAAAGTTAGCTGTCATTTCACACCAAGGCATAAGGCATTGACATGTTGCTTCACTTAAAACTATTTACGGGGTGGTGTTCGGCGGGGTATTAACTAAATCGACCGACTGTTCCACATCTACAACTAGCATTTCGCTCGCGGCTCTGTCCACGTGCATTTGGTATTTTAACATCCCTCCACCCCCTTAGTTTTGACAATAAAACACTCAAACATAATGTAGGTTTCTATTGATCAAAGAATAAACAAAAACGGTACAGGAGATCCAGAGTTTACCACCCCTACAACGTCACAACACAAAGTCACAAACTTTACCTCTTTATAATATTAGTATAGATATCTATACGAGTATATGATTTAATTTGATTAAAATACTTAAGATCGACAGTTACCAATCTTATTGCCAACCATGATGACGTTTAGTTTGGACAACGATTCCTCACAACGCAATGTTTCTTTGTGAATTCTTATTCGGAATTGAAACAATAAACTGCCAGTGGTAGGTAGGTAGCATTTACTAGAATTTACCTACATTAAATCGCTTTGTCCTAGTTTATTATGGATTGGCCCAAGTAGGTCAGTTATAGACCAAAACGACGAGCTGAAATAGGCAAAGGCATTATCTTTTATGGGTTAATCAGATCCGTAGCGTGATATTGGCTAGTGGTTTAATAAAAACAATCGCAGGGTCGAAAGCAAGAATAACCTACGCTTGTCCACCCGTGGATATGTGCCATCCATTACATAATATCGAGACCCCACAGTGATTTGGGAAAAGCTTAAGCTCTAACTGTCATACACATTTGTTGATCTTTGATAGTCATTGCGGATAGTCAGAATCCCAGTAGACTGACTGATAAAATCAGTTTTGACCAAGGGTTTTATAGTGTTATCCAGTAATTGGGTTGTGGACTGTGGTGGTCAGTTCTAATAGACAATCGCTCTATTCAAAATACTGCCATAGTATTGACTGAAAGTATAGCCTGACATGTGAAACGATGACGTAGATACTTATTATCAGTAAGTAAGTATAGCAAATAACAACTGCTATAGTTCTCCATTCTCATGATAAAAATATCCACTCAAAATGTCACATCATTCTCAAAACCGATTCCGTCTTCGAGTCAAATAAATCAAAAAGGCTTCCCATAATTCACGGACCGCCCAGACGGCAATAACAATAACTGCTGTTGGCAACACCGCGAACCTTAATTTTTACGAGTGGCAACACTGCTTTGATGTGCCGCGCGATTTGCATTTTACACCATTTTATGTTGATCTGACAGCGAGTGTCAGATTTTAAGATGGTTCGTGTATTCCAGTTTTGTACATGTAAGCGGGCACGCCCTTTTTACTTGAAGGCTTATATTTATTCAGTTAGTTATATTTTATTTTTTTTGCATGAGTTTAGTTGTCAACGTCGGTACTTACTACTCTTATTACTACTGTCTTGTATATTGGTGTGTGCTAGCTAGCATGTAGCAAATTATTTAATTTAAATGATTAAGTTTATTAATTACCAATGATGTTTAAACTGTTCTTCTAACATATCAGACAGACGTGTTGCTGGGGAGTTTGTTCCGCCACTTCTTCTTCCCAGCAAAAACACTAGGAAGTGGCGAAAGGCGGGCGCTTTGGGGGACTGTCTTATGTAATTTTTGACGTTCAAAAAGTGCTGATCCTCAGCCTAATTTGAATAAATGGCTTTTGATTTTGATTTTGTAATTTAACGGTTGATTAAGGAGGGTAGAGTGAAGGAAGCAAGAAAGAAAAATATTTATTTGACATCAGTCATTAAAACACAGACAAACAAACAATAATAAAAAAAAAATTAAAAAAATACACAATAATTTATGAAACAATAGAAAATATACAATAGTAGGTGGTACAGGTACACATTATGTGCTGTGTGCCTCACGGCAGCGCCAAAAAGGTGCATTTCAGCATTCATGCCAGACAGTGATGCTGTCTGACGCTGGTCTTCCAATGAACCTTGAGGGGTACCCAGTGAGGAGAAGAAGTGTACTATGTGTGAATAAGTGTCCGTCAAATTGCGGAAAATTAGGATGACACTATACTTAGCAGAGAGCAGCAGAGTAAATTTTAAATGAAAGCGCCAAAATTTATAAGAGTACCTACGTTCAAGTAGTATGGTTTCTTCAGTATCACTTTATATACATTTAATATTTCTATGATAGTGATCCCCTCTGGGTAATATCTACGGAATAGACTGGCTGATTAGTGCGTGATTTCAAATTCGTTTACAGACAATGTGATGAGTATATTTTTAAATGACGATGATGTGTTTTTTTGTCCCTTTTTCTTTTCGTGTAGCTAGTGACTAGCCTGGGTGTCAGAGATAATGCTGCCCATGGGAGACTCTGACATGGCTTCATAAGCTGAGATCGAGAAATATCTCTCGGGCTGCTTATTGTTTACAACTAGACACCTTTACGAGTGTTATTGCAAAACTGGTTCACACCTGGAAATGTATGTTACATAGAGTTTTTATATATCTATGGTGTGTAGGTACCTACACTGTACAGAGGCCAGCACATCAAGCTTCACTAACGTGTCAAATTTCTTTGACAATTTTTCAACTTTACAACAAACAGAATAAGTTAATGTTTAATTGGGAAAATTGGACAGTTTTGGGTAGCTTGATGTGCTGACGTCTGTATAATTTACTGACGTGTTATTTTTAACCCCCGACGCAAAAAGAGGGGTGTTATAAGTTTCACCGCTATGTGTGTGTGTCTGTCTGTCTGTCTGTCTGTCTGTCTGTCTGCCTGTCTGTCTGTGGCACCGTAGCGGCCAAACGCGTGAACCGATTTAGATGCGGTTTTTTTTATTTGAAAGCAGGGTTTCTTGCGATGGTTCTTAGACATAATTCATCAAAATCAGTTCAGCCGTTTCAAGGTTATCAGCTCTTTTGTGTTAGCTACCGTTGCTATTTTAGACGTCTATGGGTATTAACTTTACTTACAAACATATGTGTGTCTTTAAATTTCAAACACCCATGAGTGTAATATTAATAAGTAACATTATGGTGTATTTGGTCTGATGCAGCCAGGATATCTAGCAGACTAATACACTCTTGGGAAAATAACAGCAGATATGTCGTGTTTGGATTCATTTTAACCAGCATTTGATTCTGCACACAATGCACTGATGCCAACTGGATGAGCTGATGCTGCAGCCAGGCTATCCAACACACCAATAGGTAGACTCTTGACAAAACAATAGCAGATATGTCGTGTTTGGATTAATTTCAACCAGCATTTGATTCTGCACACAATGCCCTAATGGCAACAGGATGAGCTGATGCTGCAGCCAGGCTATCCAGCACACCAGTAGGTAGACTCTTGACAAAATAATAGCAGATATGTCGTGTTTGGATTCATTTCAACCAGCATTTGATTCTGCACACAATGCCCTAATGGCAACAGGATGAGCTGATGCTGCAGCCAGGCTATCCAGGACACTAGTAGGTAGACCCTTGACAAAATAATAGCAGATATGTCGTGTTTGGATTCATTTCAACCAGCATTTGATTCTTATCACAATGCACTGATGGCAACAGGATGAGCTGATGCTGCAGCCAGGCTACCCAGCACACTAGTAGGTAGACTCTTGACAAAATAATACCAGGTATGCCGTGTTTGGATTCGTTTTAACCAGAATTTGATTCTTAACACAATGCACTGAAAAATTCTCATAACTGTAAACTCTATAAAACAAAATTAATGCGTTAAAAATTGTAAAAATAAAATATAAATTAAAAATTTAAAAAACCCCCATCGCAAAAAAGTAAAACATTTAAAAAGTTAAAAATAACACTTTAGCCATGAAATTTTACGTAACGTCGGGGTACCGTTAAAATAAGTACCTACATACCTACAAGTACTAGGAACATTCCTTACTTAAGCGGTACCCCGACGTGAAGGACGGCTACGGCTGGACCTTAGAGGTTGTTAGCTGGTTAACCGTGCTATATTGTAGTTGTCTATTAGATTGATGCATTCAGCTAGGGTTCTAAAATTAAATACTAAAAAGCTATGTGGCTACGTGTGCATCAGTCACTGGGGGACATCGATCCGATCCAGCCAGTCTCTTTGCTGCCCAAAGGTACTGGATTTGTCAGATCGATATTATTATGGACGAATTTAAAGCTAAAGACACAGCGGCGCGGGCTCTAGCAAGGCGCGGGAAGGACATAGACGGGGATGTCGCGGTAACTGTATTCCCCCAAAGAGCTAGATAGAAATGTGCCTATAGTACCTACACATATTTCTTCGGTATATTTAAGGCTCATTTTATAGGGGGCGGGCCTATATAGCCGTTAACCAGGATAAATGTAGACTCCGGGTTCTTACTGAAAAATTTGTCATGTAAAAACCCAATTACAATTTGGTCTATTCGGCAATCGAACCCAAGATCTCAAACTTAGTAGACTTATCTAACTTAAAACTATCTTTACCTATTAGTACTATTTATTTTGATTCCTACAACTGCTTTCTTAGTTATTGCCAACTACAACTTGGGACTTTATGTTATCGCCATGACACGCTCAATAATTAGTATTACGTATTGGTCCAAGAAGGAATGAATAAATAACTGTACTGAATAATATCTGTGAACACCACATAATTGAGGATGGCTTTCAAACCATACCGTTACGTTATTTGATGTGGAAATTATTATATTAAATAAATTGCAGTGCAATAAGTATAATCATGTTATGAAATGGCTAGGGTTGTCAACTCTTAGTTACCGACCTAATAAAATCAGATTCCGATTCCTATTAGAAAACCAGACAGTGTCGCACAAGGTAATTCGTATACCAAACAAAGGAAGCACACCCAAGAATTTGGCAGAAACGCAGAATGGTCGACTTGTATATTGCGATTCGTGCCACGAGATTTTTCAGTAAAAAAGATTCCAATATAAAATACATATATTTTTTTTAGATATCAAGGAGGTTAACCCCTCTAGTGTAAACTCAAATATTTCTTAATATTTTCTTTTATGAGACTTAAAATTTGTCAGATAAACCGTATAACCATATTTTTCCAAGATGGCGGCGTGGGACAGAGGTTGCAACTTCACAAGCTTAAAAACTACTCTACACTAAGCACTAACCCCTCCTTGATATCTACAAAGTAAAATAGAGTCTGGCAAATGCACGCTAAGCCCAAAAAATAAAACATTTCAATGGAGTAATATGATATAATCTAAGGCAGTTATTTCTAGGAGCTCAGCTGTAGAAAACCATGAGAATTACCCATAGCAAAAGAAAACAATAGTCGGCATTTGTTCTATCTTTAAAATCCTTGTTCGAAGTATTGTGACCGAGGACAGTGCCCAACAAAGCTAGGTCTGTTCTCAGAATTTTCTATTTCTTACTAAAACTACTGTTCTTTGAATTGATCGCTCTATTGGAAGCCGAATGTTTTATTGTTCACGATCTGTGATTCTGTGTATATTGGTATATGTACGTGCTATGGTACCAAACTCTTGTCTGTTGTCTTTGTTTTACTTTTTTCTTTTTACTTAGGGGTTTTTCTCGCCGATATGCAGCAAAATAATTTTATAACATTTTGTTATCAAGATGTAAGACGAACTAAGACTGTTATTAATTTACATAAAGTTTCAACACCTTCCAAATTTGGTTCAGATAAAATTGATAGTAGGTATTGATCCTGCTTTAATTTTATTTTGGTCTGATTATTCCTTCGAAAGTGGCTCCCTCTCACATCTGTTCCGTTATTTTATTTTCGAACTAGAATTCGAATTTGGAAAAGTGAAGTGTGTTTGCATTCCCTTTTCATTTAGATTTGCATCCTTATAGGTATTTTATTTTTATTTGAAGCACGTGCTTCGTGAGATGGTTATTATTATCTCAAGGTTCACGATGACACCAGTTGTATCAGGGTTATTGGCTATCTTTTCTTTGTCAGTGACTAATGGCGACCAGTTGCACACCGAACTTTAAAAAAAAAATAATAAAAAAAAATATAAAAAAAAACTAAACTTTGATGACAACTGAGAATTTACCAAAAATTAGAATTGCACTTTTAAGTGGACTTTTGGTGACGGTGAATTTCAGGGGTACCGACTGTGCCTCGTCACATCTCTGCGTGCGAGTGCGCATGACGTCCTAGATAATCACTGATGATAGCCAATACGAAAGTAGCCGTTTGACAGTTAATTGTTGAGCACTTTGCCCAACACTGTAAACTGCCAACGGAGATACGCAATGGCCCTGCAGACATAATAATCTTCTCTTTTGAGAGTTATACTTTGTTTTTATCACGCTGGAAGGTTCTGTACAGATCACCCATCGAAATTTTTGGTGGAGTGATAGTAAACTGTCAAAAACTACCTTCACTAGCATATCCACTTCACCTATTTTTTCTCGGAAACAGAAGTAAAAAATAACTCCAAAAAATAGATGAAGTGCTATGCTATTCTTAGCACTGTTGATTGTTTTTTATTTATTTGCAACTGGCAACCCTGTTCCTAATCAGAAGTGGAACATTTCACGTCGCGGCGTGGCGTGTTCCCTGCCCATTCACGACCAGTTTGGGCCATTTGTCATTGTCTGCTACCATGACTGGCTCGTGGTGAGTTTACTTACGATATTACTGTTAGCAGTTGCAGAAGTTTTGCTAACAAACATTCACTTGTTGGCGAATGAGAAATGTTCAGGAAGAAGGTTGTTTCGAACCATGAAATAAGGACTTTTGCTTGCTTGCCTTTGCGTGTAACTATGTCCTTTGTTTTTCTTTTTTAAGAATATTCTCACATTTAAAAACCTATAGGAAGTACAAACGTCCTCATAGATATTCTTTTGTTTTTTAATTAGTATAATTAAATGAAGGTCGCTTCTAAGAGAAAAAAAGAATAACTTACGGAAAATTACGAGTTGCTTGTGTAATAACAGCCTTACAAAGTAATTCATCACATCACTTCTTGTTTGTCGTTCCTTATAGATCAGGCGGAGCATATAAATCGACAAATTATGCTTATTACACTTTGTTAATTGAGATGTGCCTGTTAAATAAACAATACGGGCAAAATAATGGTATTTTAATGATGTATCCTTTTAATCTATGGTCCCACATATAAACTTTTGCAATCTGTGGTGAAATGGAACTACCTATATTTGACAGATGTTCGACCACTTCTCTTTGTTGCGTGTTTCACTGTCATTCTTCATTAATTACTTAATTACTTAGATGTAAGTGCGAATTTAAGTTGTAGGTAATTGTAATAGTAATCAAGTTTTGTTTCACAACACAATTAAACTTAGCCGTTTGTTGTCACGCCATGTCTGACTACGATAACAATAATTATTCACCCTGTCTTACATTTTAAGTACCTGCACGTTTTGTAACAGAAATCACGCGAATATAAACTTTGAGCAGTTAAAAAACAAACAATAAATTTCAAAAAAGTTGAACTGCAAACACATTTCCATTGACAACTGAAAAACGACTTAAAAATAGACAACATAACAATCGAACGCTTTATTTAAAATTTAAAAGTAAACAATGTTTATTAATTACATTGCCAGTACTTATCACATTAATATTATGATCACTCAGTATTCATAACCTATTGCTTGCAACTGCACTGCGTATGCTGAATACTGATGGCCTTGCATGGGCCTCTGGGATCTGGGTATTTCCACCAAGCTGGGAGTTGGGGAACTGATTTCACTCTTGTTCGGAGTTTGAAAGTGAGTTTATGTCAGCTGTTACGCTGAACTGTTGGTAGATGACAAGTGCCCAGAAGATCTCAACTATTTTGCATGTCGGAATATTTTAATTGTACATAAGTACTTAACGCAATGATATTTAATTACCGAGTATATTGAGTCAAACAGACTTAATATTTCCACGCAAATGTATACTTTTATGCAATTTATGTACCTACTGACTTTTTTTTTCTTTGCTTGACGCCTGATCATAAGGCACACGTACAAATAGACTCAAGTCTATTGTATGCGTCTTTTAATAAGAAACCTTTACTTTTAATATTTGCCATTAAAAAAAAAACACTAAGAATCTGTCGAGTTTCCGTACAAGATTTACCAATCGGAAAGTAAAATAAAAAACATGTTTTTATTTTACTTTAGCTTTGTCAGATTAATGACATGTCAGATTAATGACAAAGCTAAAGTAAAATAAAAAAAAACATGTTTTTATTTAACTTTAACTTTGTCAGATTGGTAAATCTTTTTTTTATTTTACTTTAGCTTTAAGTTGAGTATCTTTGGCTTGGAGTGCCGACTAGGATATTTTGTCCAAAACAAATAATCTCCACGACCGTTGTTCAGTGCAAGATGTCAAAATCAATTGGCACTCGATAGTAGTAAGTAACATTTATTTCAGATTCCTTTACACTGAAACGTAACCCAACAATTACACACTATAGACAACCGAACAGAGTTTCTAGTTATGTTTTGCACTGTTTATGGTTTGTTAATAGTTTGGCAATTGGTGATAATTTATAGATAAACTGTATGAGTAGGCCGTATAATCGCTTCCTGAGAATTTGCGTTAGTAAAACAGCTGTTGAATGTGGTATTTAAATGATAAACTCATCTTAAAATAGAACGGAAATACTAAAAATGTTTAAGTCTATATCTCAGACTTTACATACTTAAGTATTTTCTTAGTTTGTGTAATTTGTGTAAAGAAAATGAAGCATCTAGTTCATAAAACAACGTTTTACTGTAAGAACAATTCTTATAAATGAACAAACGAAAATTTAATCAACATAACCATAACATAAAATCACGCCTATTATCCCCGTCCCCGAGGGGTTAGGCAGAGGTGTACGTTTAAGTCCCATGTAATAGGGGATGAGCCTATTGCCATCAATCGGGCTCAAATCCAGACTCCGTATGATCTTACAAGGGTTCCTGAAAACGTAAAAAACGGAACCCTAAAAATTATCAAAACAACTAAGTATGCTTGTGTGAACTTTACAAAATAGCACTACTTAGTGCCCTGAACAACTTTTTGCAGTATTTCCGTAAGAATGTTCATCATTAAGTTGCAAAAATCCAGGTCAGTCGCCGAGGCATGCGTCTGACATTTGTAACGGAAGTGACGCAGCGTTCTGTTACGTTGCTTCTTGTTTGTTTTAGGCTTAATTAACACATCATTCTACAGTCATTACTTTTTTTTTGTCTAGGTTTTAGGATTCATGCTAGAAACCGAAGCTCAGTGCGGGTGCCTGGCGTAAACTTTACGTAAATCCTCAAAATAGTCTTTTATTTTGCACATAATATTTATTTACTTAAAGGATTTTGATATAAATCATCTGGTGATGTTTCCACTTGGTCTGAAAAACTGAAACTTGGTCGCTTACAATGGGTTTCATCAGAAGGCTTGAAAGTCGTTCAAAAGACAATTGAGAGGGCTATGCTCGGAATGCAAAAACTTAGCCTAAAGAATTTAGGATTTAGAATAGAAGACGAAGCGCACCGTACCCCGTCTGATAGTCACCGTAACTTGAAGTCCACTTAACACGTTGACTGCCAACCTACGAGTATACTCGTAGTACAAGATCTGGGCCCCACTGCCAACTACGAGTATTCTCGTAGTTGATTGTATGCGATTTCTAACGAATTCTAGACAAGTGGCAGTGAACGGAGGGCGGGGTTAGATTTTTTGGCACTTGAAGTAAAACATTATTTAATCAGAAAAAAAAGTTTAATAGATTTTTTTTTGGGTACATCACTGTGAAATCAAAAAGAAGTGACATATTTTGAAATAATTTTCTACGCATAAGGCAGTTTTTTCAGGACATACCGAACAGTAATAAATTGTTTCTTTCCGTTTTTTTTTCTTTTCTGCAGACACGACACGGTTTCGCCGGTTTCTGGTATTTTTGTGTAGGTGGTAGACGCTCTAAATAATTTAGTACTTGTAATCCTTCTCGTTTTTTCTGCTCGTGATGTCTATACTTTGCAAATGTTTCGCCTAAAAGATGTTCTATGAGTATGAATTGATCTTTGAACGAAAGGGCATGCAATTTCTTTTCCGGAGGAAGGTTGGTTTGTTGATTGTAGATCATGTAAGCGTTGTGAATGTAAATTTCAAAAATGTGTATCGTTAGTTTTTTGTACCAAAACAACGTCTTTCTAAGAGCTGAAAAATATATGACAGCATTTGGTCTGAAAGATCGATCCTGGACATTCCCTGTTTGGTAATAAAAATAATTGGTTGGTAATAAGGTAATAAAAATCCTATCTCATTGCCATACTACGAGTTAACTCGTAGTTTGAACTAGGTTCCATTGCCAACTACGAGTATACTCGTACCTACCATTTTGTATGGTGGCAATGGGCATAAAAAAAAGTTACTACGAGTATACTCGTATGGCAGCCAACGTGTTAAGGACGTATCTACGAAATGTCGCGCTTGAATTCTAGGTATTGGGTCTTATAGCGCACAAAACACGTAAAGTATCAAATTTGGTATGTCAAATATTTTGTATTCGTATAACGATCTTATTCAACAGGAGTTGCTGCTTGCAAGCCACACACACGACGGTGGCCGAGTGCAAACTAATATTTTTGGTTTTAAACTTTTGTGCAATAACTCACGACAGTGATCAGTAAAGTAACCCTTAGCTTCAAGACATTAAGGTTCACGAAATTTAGCAAAATTTGTTGAAAAACTAAAATCGTTTTGATTTTTTTTCTGGGATTAATTGGAATATTTTGGTAGTTCTTTCTGCCACCTTTTTGAGTTGATCATGTCTCCTTACATAAAATATTTTTAAATAAACACATTACTGTTATTAAATAGAAGAAAAATGTTCCTAAACTCAAAACGTAATCGACAATTTTGTGTGAAGAGGTACCGAAAATGATTTTTACAATATTATTTACTTTACAATAAAAAATTGCGACGTTAAAGTTGCGACGTTGACGTTTGCGACAATAAAGAATTGCGAAGATGAAGGAGTAATCTGTCTATGGTTATTATTATTTAGATTCAGTTTAGTTTAGTTCTGCCGCAAAATGTACCGAAAAACTGTTCATTTTGGTCAGATTTGTAAACGCGTCCTACTGTGTTTTGTAAATATCTCAGTTTTCACCAAAGTTCGTTGTGCAACTGGACGCCAATTAGTCAATGGCAATGACAAGATAGCAGCAGGGCTCGATACTGTTGTAATTCTGTGTGTTGTTTTGTTTGTTTGTACAGACGCCAGCACATCAAGTTACCCCAATGTGTCAAATTTTCCCAATTGAATATGAACCTTCTCCTGTTTGACATTAAGTTGAAAAACGATCAAAGAAATTTGACACATTGTGGTAACTTGACGTGCAGGCGTCTGTACATTATAATTATAATGCACATAAAAGTAGCGATGTAGTCATCCGCTAAAACTTAAGCGTGGGAAGAACATTACTTGTTATAAACTTAAGGAGCACTTGTCTTATGAATATGTTAATGAGCAAAACATTACAGTAATGTGTCTGTGTTCAGTTTGAATTAAAAGTATCTGTTTATTATAGATTGGTACCAAAAAAGAGCCTATACTCAGCAGTGGGTGGCGTTGGGCTGTGGATGATGATGATGGTGATGGTGATGATAATGATGATGATGATGATGTTTAGTAGGTATAGAAATATAAGATGTTGATTCTTTAGAATGAACCGCTTTATTTGTATTGATTCATGAAGCTTCACATGAATGGAAATAATACGTTTTGTTTAATGATAGGTGACTTACACCTATCATGAAACAAAATTATGTAAAATTTATATCTATCTACACTTAAAAAATAAGGTATGCATTTTTTAGGATTCTGTTAAAAGAATGTATTCGTTCTCAAAATAAAATTAGGTTTGTATTTTTGTTATTTTGTTCCATGTTTCGTACGGTTCAAAAAATAATAAAATAATTATCATCAGTCGCTATCTTGGAGTTAAACTAATTTGGATACCTATACCTTTAGACCCATAAAACGTCTATACAAAAGAAAAGTACCTTACATCGCTCGAAAATTCTTTTCGTGCTAAAATATTAACGGCAAGCAAACCTATATTTCCTTATTTTTTGCAAAATAAACTAAAACCTAATTAACTATCATTTCTTGCCCTGTAAAATATCACAGAAACTGCGGATGCCTTACCAGGCACAAATCCCACGCTCATAAAAGGTTTAAATGCCTTATTCTTGTTTTTTTAACGCACAACCACGCTTATATAACTGATAAACGGCAGCTTAATTACACTTTATGTAAAGACAAAGAAGACGGAAGGTCTTAGCAACCACAAAGGAATAAAAAACAACATTCTACAACATATCTAGCAAGAACGTAAGTTGCTAATTACCCACAGTGTTGTAACAAAGACAAAATTGATCATGTTTGGATGTACAACATATATTAAATACTCTTTGGTCACATTCTACGGGTCTATTTACATAAAGTCTAGCCTTAAGGTGGATGTGTCGATTATAATTTAGGTGTCTTCAAGGCTAGAGTTAATAGGCTCTTAACAATGATATTATAAGTAAAAAGGTGTAGATAGGTTATATTATTATAAGCTTTCAGCAAGCGACACGTTAAAATGTCGCTAACTAGCCACACTTGACCTCAATGTCGCGTCGCGCCGTCAAAGGACGCAGGCGTGCGTTCTAGTGTGCAGTTTTTGAAGATCCAATGTTGTTTAGGTAACCTATCGTCACCTTTTTACTTATAATACCATTGCAAAAAACACAAGTAAATATGTAGATTATTAACCAAGGGGATAAAGCAGTGTCTTCTGTCGCGGGTGACGATTTAAATCGCGAGCGTAACGAAGGACTCGAGGTTTACTCCCGAGCGTAGCGAGGGTGTTAAAAACTTAAATCACGAGCGAAGCGAGAGATTTAAGACGAGTCCTGGGTGTAGCGAGGGATTTAAGTTCACCCAAGACTAAGACAGCTTTATCACCGAGGAAAATACTCTACTTTTCGTACTATTTGCGAAAAAATTAACACAATAATAATATGATATAAGCATTTATTAAAAGTAATGACAATTAAAAGTAAACGCATTTTTAGAACATTAACTTATTTATAAAAATAAATTAAAATAAACATAACGTTTATATATTTAAAGAAAACAAAAACGCGGCAAATTCCTAGATTAATATTTTTTTGTCGGAAAAGCAAAGGCATCAAGCTCATACGGCCTCGTCGGTTTTCGTAATTTTATTTAATTAATAATCATAACTGCATATTAAATTCGTATTCCTTTTTCAAAAAGATGTATAATGCTTATTTATACAAACTCAATGGTGTAAACACAGATGTAGTTCAGTATAAATTTCGGTAAGTAGGTATTCCAAATTTAAATCACATTCTCTCCCTAGGGGATGAATGAAATCCAGTACAATTTTCTTTCCCTGGTTTTAACAGATTAAAAATGACTATTGTTATGTCCGCTTTTTGTGGCATAGAATGTCACTTTTTTGAGCAAGTGGTACGAAAAGCTATTTTTACTTTTAAGCCCCTTATCTAGATTACACGAAAATATTAACACGTATTTTTTTCTTTTTTCACGTAATCAAAAGATAACGACGATACACCGAGTCAAAATGTCGCATGACGTCACTAGCCAGTACAGTTTATACTAGATAATGACGTTACAAGCCCCCTCTCATCAACTTTAATGCGCTTAATCTAATCAGTTTTCCAACAATTTGAAAAATTAAAAAAAATGAGTCGAATATTTTATTGTATTCTAGACGAGGGATTAAAAATTAAAATTTTGTCAAATAGCCTATTTGAATTTCGCGAGGTGCGCTGGCACACCTTAAAATCACGTAGATGGAAGGACTAGCTAGACCAAACTAATGGTTCTTCACAGAAATGATGAACTAGTTGGTCGTGCATGTCATAATTTGCCTAGACTTTTCCAACTATGTTGGGGTTAACTTCCAGTCTACTCCATGCCCCTTATACCCCAATATTTTCACATGGAATGTTTGCCTACGACTTTCACAACCCACTTTACTTGGTAAAGTCTGTCTGTCAAACTTTAAGGACTACCCATAACAACTGTCAAAGAATTACAAATGACAGCCGGGATTATCGTTGTTTCAAAATATTGTACAAACTGCCCTGTGCCAATAATCTGTTATTTAACTGCGTTGTTTTTTATTTGCAGGTAATAATGAATGCGGATTGATGCCAATCTACTCAGCTAAGGATAAGTTAAAAATAGTTTTAATTAGTGAAACTCAAGCTATTGAAAAGTTCTTGAAATTATTATGAACCTAAAAATTTATGGCATGCAAAAAAAAAATACCTAGAATTAAATTAACAGTTACGTACTTTATTTGTAATTAAATCTGCAATAATAATTGTGAGTTTTTAAGTCTCGCCATTCAGCCAGGAGCAAGTTAACTAAAAAAAGACTAGGGATCCCATTTCTTGCCAGTAGCGTTTAAAAAAAGTCAAACTTCTCATCAAGCCTCATGACGACAGACCACGGGCCCATTCATAGTTTAGCCGTGCGTACCTATTAGCTTTTTACGCTATTATAATGCCTTCGTTTTGGTGCTATTGGACAGACGTGTGATTTTATCAATTAAATGGATAATAATGCATTGAACTTTTAAAATCAATTCTTTCAATTTAATCAAACAAGACTGATTTCGTTTTGTAATAAGTATTAGAATTAATAAGTAGTAGATACTATCATCTTACTGGGTACCACCACTCAGTAATCCCTTCAAAACTTGCAGATTTTTTCTTTTTTTATTCTAAAGTTACTATAAGCCACATATTTAAAAGCGATCCGTAACCAAAATTACATGCTTACGTGTCGCCTTAGTGCGCTGTACATTCATAACAACGAAAGTTATTTACCAATAATAAATAATACTTATCGCATACTTT
The DNA here is from genome assembly GCA_921972225.1 of Euplexia lucipara. Taxonomy (NCBI): domain Eukaryota; kingdom Metazoa; phylum Arthropoda; class Insecta; order Lepidoptera; family Noctuidae; genus Euplexia; species Euplexia lucipara. The sequence goes on along the minus strand of OV179168.1, from coordinate 9,503,822 downwards.
ATCATACTATTTGTATAAGTAAATGCTTCTACTTTTGTTAAAGCAAAAGGTTTAAAACGTATAACCATAAGCGGTCCCTTGGAAAGCTTTCTAAAGTTTGCAAAAGTAATTCACAAGTTGCCTCGAGGTGCGGAAAAACGTGAGATAGGAATCAGTATCCATAATATGTGAGGATGTTATGTGTTAAGGTAAGGAATGGTAGAGGTGTTTAGGCTATTTATAAAGAGTAATAGTAGTGCCTAGTGGTCGTAATTCTACTGTTTTAGCTTTCTACACTTCTCCTTAATAAGCCAGATCCTTCTGCTAAGCTGTCCCTTACACGCTTTTTTGAAAGGATCCAGATGTTACCCTTAGGGCGGCAACGCAAAACCGCGATGCGAATTGCTGCGATACGATTTCGTCCTGTGACTCCTGTAAAGCGTTGGTTCAGATGACCATAACTCGCAGATATTTGCGATGACTTGCAAATTCGCAATTATCTGTATGAGCCCTTAATATCCCATATTTATCACGTCTTCAAAACGGATGAACCTAGTAATAATGTACTACAATTCTATTCAAGCACTAGGCAGTTAACTTGTTTACTTTATCACAATTTGTTCGTCAATCTTAAACTGACTGGCATTTCGAAAGCTCATTTCTATATCTAACTGGGCCTTGTAGGTACTGCTAACTATTGTTCATCCTAATTACCATAAATCAATTAGCATGCAGCTTAATTTTATTAATGGTTAGGTACGATCTAAAGCTTGTATCATTGCAACGATTTACGACTGTCACATTCATTCGTCAAATTAAATCTATGGTCATCCGCCAGTGGAATGCTGTCTAATTAATTAAAAATTGACGCTACTTTATGGTCTAAAGCCAATTTATTGCCTTAACCTAAAATAATGTTGTACGACGCAATCATCTTCGAAAATGGATAAACAGTTTAACGCAGCAGTCGAATGGTAATAATTAATGGTAGGTAATTAACAAAAATACACTGTGTCGCGACCAACGGATCCTGTGTAATTTGGGACGCGCGCGGTGGCAGCCATCTTCTAACTTTATCTTTCATCGAATCGGAATTCCTATTTTGAAATTTGAATCGAACGCTGACAGGTTACGATTGACAGTAGCATCAGTAGCTTTGGAATTCGTTTTATAATGTGGCGTGACGCGTGAGTCTAAATATTTTCATGGCTTCTGTAGTTACAAAGAAATACTATAGTTTTGCTGCGTTACTTCCCCTCTCTGGCCGATATCTATGAAACTTCATGGAACGTGCGGACTGAAAGAGAACAATTAAATACTTACTGAATAAGTTTTGGTGACTTTACAGATTATGTAATATTTTCAGAAAGTATAGCAAGGTTTTGTTTGGAATTTTGATGTTTTGTTTTAACGTTTTTAAAATCAAAAGTGCATGTGTTGCTGATAATTTCCTATATTATAATGTTTAGTAAGTTTAGACCAAAACTATTAGGTAGATTCTACTTATAAATTAGTCTTGAATAAAACATTTTTTATATTTTTTTTTTACATTTTCTATTGAAGTTTTTTTTCCCTAGGATTGTCTTTCTATACTGATGAAGGTTTCAACGTTGTTTGAAATAAGAACGTGCTTTGTCTATACAGCTAGTCTGTCGCAACTCTTGCATTATGTTTGTATGACTGGTGTCAGCACAGACAAGTCGTGGTCCACACAAAACATATGCCTTTTAAAGAAAGTTAATACCATGTTTTTGTTTAGTTTAACGCCACGCATTTGGGCTCTATGTTCACGAACTTTTTGGTTTAAGAATAGTGATGGTCATGTCACGTTTTTCATCGACATACCTATTACTTGTCAAAAATTATTTTGAATACAAAAAATATTTTAATAATTTAATGCCAAACAACAATAATTCCTACGATTATTAAAATTAAATGTCTTTTTAGCTTGCATAATTCATTGCACCAGGAATAAAATTATCGATCTAGGCCAAGCTGCACATTATAGACTAAGTATAATTTATTTCAAAACACGTTGACCTAAAAGCTAAACGATGATACGACCTTCGTATTTGGTAGTTGTCAACTGTAAACATGATTGATGTGATAAAAAACACTTATACAGAAGTTAATCGCGGCTTAAATAGTAGGCATTCCTTTATGGTTACTGTGGCCATTGAGCCTAGCTCTTATCTTGATGACCGACTTGTTTAAGGCATGTTTCTGATATTATTCTCGCCCGTCAGTGTTGGAAAGGGCGGGCCCTTGTAATATAGTAAGTGGGTCAAATGATGTACTTAACTATAAACGTCTGTATTTTGTTGTTTTTATGGCGAATTGTCTGAGGTTTTTTGTTTACGACCGACGCTTTTGTTTAAGGAAACTTGCTTATTAGAATATCTGTGGCATTTTGTGAGACTGGTGATAAAAACTTATTTTTAACGCAATTGTTTCAAGCTCGCTATTGATGTATTGGCTTCTTGCATACATTAAAGTCAGTTCCCGGGTTCAGTCCCTGGGTCGGGCAGTGTCATTGAGTTTTTCCATCTAGAATTTCTCAGTAGCAGCCCGGAGTCTGGATTAGTGTCCGATTGTTGGCAATAGGCTCGACCCCTATTACATGGGACTTATACCTGGCGATATGTGGCTGTACTACAGGTACGCCTCTGCCTAACCCTTCGGGGATTACAGGCGTAATGTTATGTTTGTTTGTTTAAATCCAGTTCTAAAGCAACCCTGGAATATTAAATAATCTCAATACTACTAAGGTAATATACTCGTAGATCTTTTAATACAAAAGTCAAGTGGTCAAAAGAACATTATTGTATCCTGAAAGTGTTCTAAATGCAGATGAGGCGGCATTGTAGTGAGAGGCAGTAAGATTATCGTGAACACGTGTGTGAGCAAACGACGCGGGCGCAGGATATTATGACTCGCTTTTATTTTATGTACTCCTTGGAGTTTAGTGATGTAGGGTGGGTGTCGATGTTAAAAATAAAATTGTTTTTTATGAGTTTCTGCCTGCAACTTTTTTTATAGAAGTCATGATCATGGAACAAAATATTTATTTATTAAAACTTTAGGCACAAGTAAAAAAAAATTTGGTATTGCGGCCTTAATGCCATGGGCATTCTCTACCAGTACTTTAAGGTGATGCAGAGACAAAAACATGGTAGGCGAATTCTATGGCATTCAGCAATAGCGTAGCTTTGTATCAGTGAAAGATTAATCGTGAAATTGAAACTAGATTTACTTCTAGGGATTACCTCTGACGATTAAACAAACAATTTGAACTCTTTACATTCGTTTATATTGTATGTGTTTATGTATTTGTGTCACTTGAAACTGGGTGCAGTAACAGACTTCAGTTACGTCGAAATACATTTTAGAGACAATCGGGATGTTGTCTCTTTTGTTATGGTGGATTTTAATTCTATTTAGTTTACTATAACCAATTTTTCTTCTTACCTACTTAAAATGAAGTACTTTATACAAATGATTCATTATGTAAATCTGAAAATACACGTTCTTAGACACGTTTTCTGATACAAAAGTGACGCATTCATCTGAAGTAATTACTCTTTTGTCATACTATTTACGATCTACGACCGACTATGCTCGTCAATGATTACACTTCAATCATTAGACGGCACTTGACTTAAGGTACTTGTACATCATTAGAGTAATACCTTTTTCAGGTCAGTCATAAACGTGTAGTACAGAATAAAAGTCAAGCAAAGGAATTACAGTTATCGGCCTACAAAACACGAGTATCGATAAATCTGTGCGATTTATCGACTGGTTCACAGCCGGCTGCCAGTGCGATATGACAAGAGGTCAACGCACTCAACTGACTGCGTTTAGTAAGTTCGTTGTGTGCGTTAGGTTTTTTTTCCTTTAATTTCGTTAATCTTTGTGTATTAATTAAGTATATTTATGAAAGTTATTAAACTGCTTTTTACTTCTTAATACTTAGTGCGAATGGTATTTCGTACTTAATTGAGTTTTAAAATATAAATTCATAAGTAAGTATACTTAAGTACCTATACTTAATAACAGTTTTTACTGAATATGGAAATATTTTCAATAGGTTCCTAGTTTGGCGCCCAAAAAATTCAATCTGATTCAGGCCTGAAGCTAAAATTAATTTTATTTCAACATCATTCAATATTGTTCACACCCATGAAAACTTGTACTCTGGAATGTACCATATAAGGAAAGATAACAAGATACCTACACCAATTAAAAATAAAAGCAATATCTGTAAAGCATAATAGAAAATGCATTCTAACATTTTAATGGCAAGGTTTTGCATCAAGGTCGGTAACAAGATACATCTGTGAATTTTAAAATTAATGAGCACTGCCATTGATTTAATCAATCAACGAGAGGTGGATCATGTGTGGGAGTGATGACTTGCCTCCCAAAAGACCTTGAGGGTGACCTCTCAAGCACTCCCAATAGACTGTTGGCAATATATTATTATTTAAATACTGAAGGTTGTGTCTCGAAATGTGTATTTAAATCAATATTAGATAGGTATTTTGTTGTGCAAAGAATCTAGAATTAATTTATCATTAAATTGCATTTAGAAGGTGTTATAAACTTGATTCGGTTTTCTAGCTAATATTAGTGACGCCAACGATAGCCTAGATTGATTTGTACGGGCAAGGTAGAAAATGCAGGTTTATTAAAAGAAGTAGTCGCTCAGTGGCCCAAATTCAACTGTTTTAGCTTTTTACACTCACTCTCCATATAAACTTGAACTATATGACAAATTCTAGACTCCTCCGTGCGCGTAATATCATTACAAAGCAATCCGAAAAGTAATCGCTTATTATCTGCTCTTTAGTAGAGAGCGAGTAAAGAGATATGAGTACCAGAAGCCCGTAAGGCAGCATTTTCAAAATATGGTGACAAATATCATCAATAGACCACGCCGTGGTCGAAATACGACCGATCTAGCTTTGTACACATTTCTGGCCAAGTCTTTTCCATCTATGTAATTTTGTGATGAGTACCAACCAAGGTGTGTTCCGAAGATTTTGCTTTATGTTTCAATATAATAATGATTGTACTTGGATTAGAGCTAGACTATTGTTAGCGCATTTTGTTAAAACGCTTTTAGAAACAAACAGTGTTTTTAGACATCACTCTGCTTCAAGGAGGAACTAAAAACATATGGCCCTTTTGCAAACGCTCAAAATATGTACCACAAATGAATCAGCGCACTGCTTTCGTGGAAAACCAGCTTGTTAAAAGCCACCATCAAATTCCTTAACTCGCATTCTTATAGCTGGACATCTTCCCTTGTTATTCGTCCTCCGTCGTCAGCACCTACAGTTACATCACATTGACTCACAAAGTGCGAACATCGTTAGTATTTCTAGCAGGAAGCTTTAATTAGCTATTAAGCCTTCTTGCTGTGGTTTAGGTCCTGAATGACGAATGGACTAAAAACAGGCTGTCTGGTGAAGACGTGTTAAGCTTGAAGTTGGTGTGTATCTGACAGCGTATCTTCTTTTACAGGGCAAGTGACGAAGTAACTAGCTAGCTCACACATGTCTTGTCATGCCTCAATTTGTCTTTCATAACTGTATATCAGTTCAGCCTAAATTTGTAAAAAATCCTTTGGCGCTCATCATCATCATCATAATCATCATCGTTTCAGCCATAGGAAGTCCACTGCTGGACATTGGCCTCCCCTATAGATCTCCTATAAGACCGGTTGGAAGCGGCTCGCATCCAGCGCGTTCCCGCGGCCTTAATGAGGTCGTCTGTCAACCTTATGGGTGGACGTCCTACCCTGCGCTTGACGCTCATACCAAGTTTAAAACTGTGAATTCTTGACCTTCTTCTTCTTCGGTTTGTGACTAACCTGTGTCAGAGTTTGTATGGCGCCCATGCACCTCTGACTTGTCTTTACATATCAGTTTCCCCATGATGTTTTTCTTCACCGTTTTTAAAGTAAGTGATAATTTTGAACCGTTTGGGGTTGAAATACTCGGGCCTTGGGACTCCGACTGCCCATCTACTTTTCCGGGACATCGTCATCGCCAAGCGGCTGGTCGACGCTCGTGACCAGAGGGCTGGCCTTTATTTAGGTACGAGAATCTGCATCTCCATACAACATGACAATGCGGCCAGTGTTCTGGGCACTTTTCCCGTTGACAGCGATGCGGATGAATTTTTATCAGGTTTTCATCAAACAATAGCTTATATAACGCCTCAAACACAGCTGTACACTATCAAATAATTCGACAACACGTAAAATTTGACAAACAATTTGATCGTTTACAGGGCACTTTACTGTTTTTTTGTTTGTTTATTTTTTAGGACTTTACATAATAGTTACGAATATTATTATCTTATTTAAATATTTTTTTGTGATAATTCTGTGCACATGAGTCTGAAAATTCAGAGGCTTAATTTCCGAACCCACTTAGACCACCGGTCATGCCACTAGGCCATCAGCTGATGCATTAGTTCTTGATTATGTCTTTCCGCCTAGGCAAACATTTTAAAACGTTTAGGCTAGAGGAGCCTTCGTTATCTTTAGCTTTACAATCTTGATTTATTTCGACCTAAATAGCGTTATATCTGCAAGGTTGAGTTCTGAGCTACATGTGGTATTGTGATATTTATAACTGCATCTGTGGTTAACATAATGTGCTCATAAGGAGAACCGTGTTTTGCCAAATATCCAAACATTTTGTAACTTAATACTTTTGTTATATTTTTAAGACTTTATGGTAACTGTTATTTGATCTCAGTGATACTTATTGCGTGCAATGGTACCTACCTACAGTCATACATAACCATATAAGTAAGTAATTTTTAAAGCAAGGCCTGCTGTACTAATCAGAATTCTGTAATAATCTGATAGATTAAGCTGTCAACTTGACAGTTCTTGACAGATTTACAGTTCACCACGCCTAAATTTGGAGTATTCCCGTCTGAGCACCTATTTATTGAGCACCTATGCATCAACCTATGGGAAATGGGAATACCTTTGGTGCTAAATGCATAGGTGCTCAAAAAATAGGTGCTCACACGGGAATCCTCCCTAAATTTTGCGTGGAGATTTTTGCAGAATTGATCATCTGTTTTTATGGGAAGTTCTAACTTCCCTATCAATTCTAGAGACCAAATTAACCGGTTTCAATTAAGATACATATTAGTACTCATATAAGCTTCTAAACAGCGTCCCAATTTATGTCAAAGCCGGTGTATTAATGTGTTGATTTAAAGTTTTATGTTGTACAGCTTACCGTTATAAATCTCGCAACTATGCCAAGATTCCTGCCATCTAGGTTTATACCCAGCCTTATTTTAGTGAAACCGTGTGCCATTATCAGCAGTTCACAGTCCATTCCTACCATAACTCATGGAAAATGGCCGACCCTCAGCAGTATTTCATTCATAAAACTTGTTAGCACGTCACACAAAAACACGTCACGATTTTAAGAAGTCGTACTCAATCTACCGTTAAATTCGTCATTCTATGTTCTTATTACAAAGCAATAGAGTCTAAATTCGCATGTAAATTCAATAATATTACGTAAATAATAGAAGTGGTGGTGTTTAATTGGTATTATTTTGCCTTGTTCGTGATTCACTGAGTTACAAGCTTACAAGTCAGTCAGTCGCTTGCGGTAAAGAGGACGAGTAACGCACGTCGCCATTTTTGATTTTATTTTTTTTAAACTTCGCGTGTGTTGACATGTGCGTATTTCCGTTCAGTCTAAAACTGAAATAGTGCTTGTATGATAAACGTTTTGTGGATTTTGTAAGACATATTTATTGTGAGTGTTTGGTGTTTAAGTTAAAGGATTTTCTGCAGATTATTGTACTTTTACAGGTATGTTTTAGATATTACTTTGAATTCGTACTGAATTAGGTACCTATTTCTTAAATATTTCAAGACCTAGAACCAATTTAATGGTCTAACAATTTGGTTTGAAAAGTTTATATTCTTTAGAAAAAAAACAATCTTCATCGAAAATACTGTGTTCGGACATACCTATTGTAGTAATTGATTATACAGTTTTAAAGTTATCGATATGAAATCTACCTCTGTGTGTCTCATCTCTAATTATTATTTAAGGTGAGGTCTTGCAATTTAAAAACGCTAACCCGCCGCTGTATTGCGATGAAGTTTAGCATGCGTATAGTAGGTAGTATAATCCTGGAATGCAATGAGCTTCGTATCAGCTCAGTATCAGCTTCTCGGTAGGTACTAATCTAGTACCGTTACATGTCAACAACACGGTGGCTTGTCAAGTCGGCAGGTACTTGTGAAGATATGACTAGCCCCTATATACTTATAACTAACATTGTGAGAAAACGATAACTCTCTGACAACTCGTAAATTAAGTAGGTACATAATAAAAAGCTTTTTTTTCAAACATATGAAATTCCTGGAAATTACTGCCTTATTTATTGGTCTATAGTGCTCGCAAGTATAAAAGAATCCTGGGTACGATTCACGGGTCGGGCTAAAGTGTTTTTGTGTTTTTCCATCGGGAATATCTTATTCCTCAATTTACGCACGTTTTATGTGAAAAGGCTCGCTCCCTATTACAATAAATTGCCTATTGGAATTTTACTATGATGTTTAAGAAGTAAGAAGATTTGATGCCTAAAGCCTGCTTGGTTTTTCATTGTTTCAGCAAGGCTATTGGCAATCTTTTTATTGCCAACTGAACTGTCTGACTGTGAGTTACTGGCGCCCAGTTGTACACCGAATTTTGTTGACAACTAAGGATTTACAAAAAAAAAAAAATGCACTTTAAGTGGACTTTAAGTTACGGTGATTATCAGACGGGGCGCTTCGTCACTTCTCTGCGAGTGCGTACAGCGTATGACGTCATTCTAGATACACACTGATGATAGCCAATCCGAAACCAGCTGTTTGACAGTTAAAAGTTGAACACTTCGCCCGGTGATCATCAGTATAAACTGTCAACGGAGATACGCAATATAATAGCCCTGGTGGGTAGCATGAAATATATTTTGGTAACGGAATTTACCTAGTTACCTAATTACTGACACGATCAGGAAAATGCTGTAGTGTTATTTTCCGCATCGCATGTCAGTAAGTGACAACTGTAATGTGATTAATTGTGGTTACTATGGTTTATGACTACTGTTAGCTTTGGTTATTATGGCATTACCAAGCACCATTAAAAGTAACTGGCGAATAGAGTTTCGTAGCAAAAAAACGTCAAAAAAGATAAGTTTGTTGTATTAACGCCACTTAACTCTGGTTTTAGTATTTGTTCTTGTAGCGGTAACAGTAATACATCATCTGTGGAAATTTAAATTGTCTAGCTGTCACAGTTCATGAGATACAGCCTTGTGACAGACAGACAGACAGTGTAGTCTTAGGTAGAGTAATAGGTTTCGCTCTTATCCAATGGATACGGAAACCTAAAAAAGAAAAGAATAATGTGTAGAATTCTGTACAAGAAAAATGCCGAATCGTAATTTTTCAAAGGCTTGTCGTGTCTTCGTGTTAGACACTGGGTTGTGGAGGTGAGATTGGCAGTCATTCCATGTAAAAAGCTGGTATTCAGCTGCAGGTCAGACTGCTAGTTAGCCGACCCTAAGATTGCTGGGAAAAAGCTAGGCCAATGGTGTGATGAGGTATGAATTTTCTCCAGCTCATTTTATTTGATTCTGTATGTATATTCTGCTGCAACGTATGTATATGTGTTAACAAAATATGTTTATATTACAAAAGTATTGATGACTCACATGCGGTTAGGTGGTTAGTTACTAAGTAGGCAAGTACCTACCTATTATTTCACTTTAATTGTCCGCATGAATCAAAAAAATCCCCAAAAGGTATTGTAAGCATGCCTTATTACCTAATTTATAAATGAAATAATTATTCGTACTTAACTGGCTGGAAATAAACACGTACTTTACTCAACTAAACAGCAAGTTACCCATAAAAGTAGTATTTACGTAAAATACCGTTTAAAGTCTCGCGATACAACTGCCTAATGACGTCACCGCCATGGAAGGTAAATAACGATTGATACTCGTTTCCCACATGAGGTCATCACATCATTGCGTACTTGAGGTAAGAATTTATCAGATTACCAACTTAACTTGACACTTCATAGTGGCGCTGCTTGTCAAGATATTATGCAACGAACTGTCAAATTTAATCCATTTTTTTTAGTTCCGTTTTTCGACACCTGTAAATTTATGTTTGGCGCTTTATAGTTACTTCAAATTACGTTGTTTGTTTACTAAATCATGATGTTTATGTTGTATTGGTCATCACAGAGTACCTAACAAATGTCGACGCACACTGATAGTTTCTTGGAAATTTAATAAACGTTTGTCTTGCAAACAGAGCAATGGAATCGTAGTTGTATTTTTTTTCTTGATCCTGTTTGAGTTGTAGGATAGCTCATAGTGTGTAAAGTAGTAGATTTAAGCACACCATCATTCAGCTTTAGACACGAATCATCTCAGATACTAACGAAAATAACGTTATTTTCACTTTCCTTATTCAAAATAATCGCAACAAAAATAAACATAGGTTAACGTCATAATTATAGGTGAGTTTACATAAGACACGACTAGGAAATCCTAGCTTCCTTATTGAGGTGTACTATTGTCTGACGGCTGATGCAACCGGCCCCTCAGGGAACCAGATATTAACTGCCTGGGTGGGCCTGGATAAACCTAGCCATACTTCTAAGCGGATTTCTTAAGTACTCGTGATAATCCTAGAGGTTTTAAATTTATGGTCGTTCGTTGGTGAAAAAAGATGGAACAGTTGGAGTGCTTTGACCTCTTTAGAGCAAAAAAAAAGTTATTCAACGAACTGTCAAATATTTATGGAATGGAAAAAAAAAAACATTTAAAAAGTTAAAAATAACACTTTAGCCATGAAATTTTACTTCACGTCGGGGTACCGCTAAAGTAAGGAATGTTCCTAGCACTTGTAGGTATGTAGGTAGGTACTTATTTTAACGGTACCCCGACGTTACGTAAAATTTCATGGCTAAAGTGTTATTTTTAACTTTTTAAATGTTTTTTTTTTTGCGATGGGGGTTTTTTAAATTTTTAATTTAATTTTTATTTTAAAATTTTTAAACGCATTAATTTTGTTTTATTGAGTTTACAGTTGATGAAAGTTCTTCAGTGCATTGTATGTAGAGTCAAATGCCGGTTAAAACGAATCAAAACACGACATATCTGCTATTATTTTGTCAACATTCTACCTACTGGTGTGCTGGATAGCCTGGCTGCAGCATCAGCTCATCCTGTTGCCATCAGTGCATTGTGTTTAGAATCAAATGCTGGTTTAAATGAATCCAAACACGACCTATCTGCTATTATTCTGTCAAGAGTCTACCTAATGGTGTGCTGGATAGCCTGGCTGCAGCATCAGCTCATTCTGTTGCCATCAAGGCATTGTGTGCAGAATCAAATGCTGGTTGAAATGAATCCAAACACGATATATCTGCTATTATTTTGTCAAGAGTCTACCTACTGGTGTGCTGGATAGCCTGGCTGCAGCATCAGCTCATCCAGTTGCCATCAGTGCATTGTGTGCAGAATCAAATGCAGGTTAAAATGAATCCAAACACGATATATCTGCTGTTGCTTTCCCAAGAGTGTATTAGTCTGCTTGATATCCTGGCTGCATCAGACCAAATACACCATAATGTTGCTTATTAATATTACACACATGGGTGTTTGAAATTTTAAGACACACACATGTTTGTAAGTAAAGTTAATACCCATAGACGTCTAAAATAGCCACGGTAGCTAACACAAAAGAGCTGATAACCTTGAAACGGCTAAACCGATTTTGATGAATTATGTCTAAGAACCATCGCAAAAAACCCTGCTTTCAAATAAAAAAAACCGCATGTAAATCGGTTCACCCGTTTGGGCACTACGGTGCCACAGACAGACAGACAGACAGACAGACAGACAGACAGACAGACAGACAGACAGACAGACAGACAGACACACACACATAGCGGTGAAACTTATAACACCCCTCTTTTGCGTCGGGGGTTAAAAAATGCTAGAGATGTGGTGCGTGCGATTAACACAGTGTAGTTATTAGTCGAATGTCGATTTTATCAATGTGATATTATAATAAGTTGTTGATAGGTGTCACTTTTAAAATGAGTACTTGTCAATATTAAAATTCTGCACAAGATTTGAATAGACAATACAACGTTTGTTGTACCGGCTCACTTTAATACGCAAGTAAGTACCTACTATTAGGGAATGCAATCTCGTCTCGCCGAGATCCCGATCTCGCGAGATCCCGGCCATATTTTACGAGATTGTATCTCGTCAAATTTCGTACGAGATCTCGCGAGATAACGAGATCGACAAATGCAGTGTGACGACGTGTATTTCTAAGGCCCTATCCAGATACGCGCGCGAGTCTGACGCGTTCTGTAATACATTGCTCTTTAGTACGAACCTCAGTAAGTAAGGTATGCAACATCCATATCAATGAACTTAAAATCGCGTGTCATTTCGCAGCTACTTCGTTCCTTCTGGATAAGGTCATAGCGCGGCTGCGCGCGAACTGAATCCTGGCCGTTGCCTAAATATAGATAATTATTGTTTTGTTACCAATATTGTAAGAATTTGAACTGATTAGCTACAGTAGGTATAATAATTATAGACATAAACAAATGTTATTAGAGTTAGAGACAAAATAATAAGTAGGTACTCTGTTGATTTTTAAAATAAAACTTACATTATTTTTATAACTAAGCAAGGCGGTTTCTATTTAATAACATATCATGTCAATTACTGGTTCTTAAAACAAGCATTTGCATATGTTTTAATTGCGATTCTTCCAATCTCGCGAGATCCCGTAATTTGCGAGATCTCGCGAGACTGGATTTTGAGTCTCGCGAGATCTCGCTAGGCGGAAATCTCGTACGAGATTGCATTCCCTACCTACTATCGATTAGTCAGTCGCTATAAAATATGTAGCTTGTTAGATTCCCAGAACTGATTGAATATCATGTTATTATTGCCATTTATCAAACGCATCACATCAATCAAAATGCGAGTAGGCACGTTGTAATAAAACATAGTATGTCAGTAGTATCATAAAACGAGCAATTATTATTATCGTACGATGACATTAAAACCTCGGAATTGTGTATCGTGTACGCGTTGACATCCTGCTAAATTGATACGGGAATGTAGACTTTATTTATCGTACAATACAGTCTAGAAGATTTGTGTTGATAAAGCTGTGATGAGTCATATTTGTTTTCAAACAATCCTTTCGTTATAGACATGCAGGCTCTAACAAGATATAATAATTGACGTAGAGACTCTAATAATGACCTCGTGTTTAGAATCCGATGTACTAAATGCCGATTAGGCAATCATTTTAATAGGATTATACTTGTTAACCTGTCAAAAGGATGACCTCATTGATGATACAATAATATATTAATAATTTAAGAAACCTTGATGATGTAGGTTACATTCTATTTGATAAGTACTCCTTACATTTTTGGGGTAAAGTAAAATACGTCTTATAACATTATTATAAGTTTCCTTGGGTAGATGGGCATACTAGGACCAATAAAAACCTTATAACAATTTTTAATTGTTTTTTTTTTATCTCATCACTCTAAATAACATTGACAGCATGTAACCTTTAAAATAAAAATAAATAACGATTTCGTCATAAAGAACACGTAATCGATTACAGACTGAGATTCTTAGTCGATAGCGAGTGGCGCTGGCTCATCTCTACTTAATCAGATGTTTGTTTGGCGGGTAAACGTGAACTAGTTTTGCAATAAGTCTCGGTTGAGTAGGATTTCCTTTGGGTTATGTTTATTACGTATCTACTACTACGACTAAAGGAAATTAATTATGAAATCTTTGAAAAGAGGTTGGAGCTTTAACTATCCATTCCGCGATACCTACTTTCATCTCGGCTTTTTAAAATAATCAATTGAGATTTGACAACAGTAATTAAACACGTTTTTTATCGACTTCACACATTTGCCTGAATAACTATAATTATAAAAATATTCAATAATTCTTTTCGATAAAAAATGTTTTAACGGCGGCGTACCGCGTAACACTAATGTCACAGATAAATAAATCGTTTTTTTAATGTCAAAGCATTTAAAAATGGTGTCAAGCTTTTACATTATTCAAATTATTCGTTAAAAATTGCCCTTTGTGGACGAAACGGCACTTAGCTTGGGCTAATTAACATAAAATTATGTTTATATCTTCATAAATAAGCGTTGTGTTAAGTACCTACCTGTACCTATATGAATGTGGTATTTTTATTAAAATGTTTTATTGTAATAGTTTATTCAATAACGACCTCGGAAGCCTAGTACAAAGTTTAAACAGAAACATTGTGGTTTGCGTAGATTATTGGTTAATTATTTATTTCACGATCATATAAGTTATAAGTCAATATTTCTAATATAGCAGACAGTGGGTGCCTGTTACCTACATCCTGCGCATACAGCCAGGCGATACAGTACACGTCACCTTGTGACAACTTCAATAAAGTGAACTGTCAATGCCTAGCTATTAGGTATGAAAATGACAGCACAGTTCACCTCGACTTCACTTAATTTTCACGGGGTGGTTTTTAGAGTAAGAGATAGTCGCAACAGCATCCTGAGAACTGTAGCAGAGAGTTATAGCTCTCCAATTGTAGTTTGTATTGTCAATAGGGTAATTTGTACTAACACTAGATAATAAGCTATTTAATATTGTTACTAACACTTTATGGATGTGTTACGCTAAGCTAACTATCGCATCGCATCGCTTGCACTGTCCCCAGCGCGGCTGTGCATATGGACCGCCCGGCAACGCGGCGTCAGCGCTTCACGGCGACATCTTCGAATTTGGGAACACCTGTGTGATTCCCATTATGAATCAAACTTCGATCATGGTCACTTGTTACGTACATTTAATTATAATTTAAAGTAATCTACATGTAACTTTTATCTAATTAAATCTTCATCTCCAAAACTATCTTTTTCTTGCGACTCGCCTGTAGAAATCGTAATTGGCGCAGTCGACAGGGTACTTGTAAAAACTAGAACATCATAGACAAGTTACCGAACCTACAGTGATTTCTGCAGTGAGTAATCTAAACATTGATTGTGCAGGAGAAAGATACTGGAGCATTATGCAGTAAGTACTTTGAATCTTTCTCAGTCCTTGCTTTCCTACATTAGTCCTTCCTAGTATATATCTATTTTTAGGGTGCGTTTTAATATTTCGCGAGTGATTTTCTTTTTGGTGTTCGTTTAACGTATAGCCGTCAAGATTTTCCATCCGGGAGAGTCACGGAATAGTAGGTTAGCTAGTGATAGGAATAGGAATAGAGATAGATCAATAGATCAACGCAGGAATCTAGGAGATATTTTAGAGGATAGTGAGTTAGACGCGAATTTGGAAGAAAATATGGCAAATAATAATAGTAATCCAGTAGACTTAATCTATAAGTCACTTAGACTTGTTCCAGATTTTGATGGAAATTCTCATGTATTAACTCGTTTCATAAATTTATGCGATCAATTGGTACTTGCGCATTTTAGAACTGAGCCTGGGCACGAAATAACTAATCTAGCCCTAATTAATGGCATTTTAAATAAAATTTCTGGATCTGCAGCTAGGCTTATTAATTCTAATGGGATACCGGTGAATTGGCAGGGAATTAGAAGTGCGCTAATCAACAACTTTGCAGACCATCGTGACGAGACCGCGTTATATAGTGATCTATCATTGCAAACACAAGGCTCTGGCACACCACAAGAATTCTATGAGCGTTGTCAAAATTTATTCAGCACGGTAATGACTTATGTGTCTTTACATGAGTCTGTGAATACTACGATAGAGGCAAAGCGCTCTCTTTATAAAAAGCTTACTCTTCAGGCCTATTTACGTGGACTTAAGGACCCTCTAGGATCTAGGATCCGTTGCATGCGTCCTGATAGTATTGAGAAAGCTCTCGAGTATGTTCAGGATGAACTTAACACGCTGTATACTGATGGTGGTTCTAATAGGAAAGATTTGTTACGTCCTACTCCACATGGCACGCATCTACCCTTGAATAATTTCGTACCGAGACCTATGCCGTTTAGTATGCCTGGACCATCAAAGCCATATGGATTTAACAACTTTGGGTCAGCTCCTCAACATGGTAGCCGACCACAGCTTTATCAAGGCTGGAGACCCAACTTTCCTTCACAAGCCTTACCCCCTCAGGGTCTGACACGAACTCAACAGGTCATGCGCGCACATCCTCCTAATAACAACCCTCAAAGCAATGCCTTTAGATTGCCAAATAGAGCACAAGCTCATCAGCCACATGGTGCCGGTAATATCCCTCGTCCAATGAGTGGAGTAAGTCATTTTGTTCCTAGAGTTTTACCGCCTAGTGGGCACGATTGGCGTAGATTTGGGAATCCGCCACCGAACAGTTATTTTAAAACGCGTGAGACTAATTTTAATGAATTTGATTTCTATGACTATGATTATAACTATCCGGACTATGAGTACTATGACTATGAACATGTCAATGAGTATAACTATGAAAATAAATTAGACTTTTGCTCGGAGGTACCTGTAATAGAGGAAATTAATCAAACGCCATCTTCTGCTAGTGATGAAAATTTTCAGAAGGTTTCGAAATGCGACAAGCCAAAATAGAACTAAATTTTCATATTCAAAGACAGTTAGGCTATGTCCAGATAAGTAATCCTCCACTTAAACTTTTAATTGATACCGGGGCTAATCAGTCTTTCATAAGCCCTGAGGCCGTGCAAAAATATTTCAATCATCTACCCCTTAACTATGAACCTTTTCAAATTACTACGGTTCATGCAACTAGTAAAAATGATTACTCTATATCTTTGCCTTGCTTCTCAGAGTTTAATGAGGCTCAGGATATTAGGCTTTTCATCTATAAATTTCACGACTATTTTGATGGCCTGTTAGGAATAGACTTACTAGATGAATGGAATTCTACTATTGACCTAAAAAATAAAATACTTATTACACGAAATAGTACAGTACCTATTCAGATGTACGATTCTCGTAATGTCAACTTGTATGAGGATATTATACCAGCAAATTCTCAGAAATTAGTTAGAGTTCCAGTTAATGCAAAAGATGGTGAGGTATTCGTTGAAAATCAGATAATCTGTAATTGCTTAATTTCTGATTGTTTTACCAAAGTAGAAAACAATAGAGGTTGGGTTGAATTGAGCAATCCTACATCTAATGATATCATATTTTCAATGGATAGGCCAGTAGAAGCTGTAATATTTGAAGTTAATAGTAACAGTACTGAAATTTCATCGGGTCGTACGGCTGAAGTTATATCGCGTCTCCGTACCGAACATTTAAATGAAGAAGAACGTATTAATTTAGAACAACTCTGTTCAAATTATGCAGATGTGTTTTATCTTGATGGAGAACCACTTACCTTCACCAACAAGATCAAACACAGGATAAGAACTACAGATGAAATTCCAGTACATACCAAAAGCTACCGATATCCTTACGTTCATCGCCAGGAAGTAAGGGACCAAATTAACAAGATGCTTGAACAGAATATTATAAGACCATCTGACTCTGCATGGAGTTCTCCCATTTGGATAGTACCCAAAAAAGCCGATGCTTCAGGAAAAATTAAGTGGCGTCTCGTTGTAGACTTCCGAAAGGTTAATGAAAAAACGATCGACGACAAATATCCTATACCTAATATTACAGATGTCTTAGATAAACTTGGCAGGTGCCAATATTTTACCACCCTAGATTTAGCATCTGGATTTTATCAAGTCGAAATGGACAGCGCAGATATTGATAAAACCGCCTTTAATGTCGAGAACGGCCATTATGAATTTCTAAGGATGCCTATGGGACTTAAAAATTCCCCATCTACCTTTCAGAGGGTGATGGATAACCTTCTTAAAGATCTGCAAAGCATCTGTCTAGTCTATTTAGACGATATAATAGTGTTCAGTACTTCCTTGCAGGAACATATCCTTAATCTTGAAAAAGTGTTCAAAAGACTTCGGGAATCTAATTTCAAGATTCAAATGGATAAATCCGAATTCTTGAAGTTAGAAACCGAATTTTTGGGACATGTTATCTGTAAGGACGGTGTGAAACCTAATCCTAATAAAATTAATGCAATAGAAAACTACCCCTTACCCAAAACCCCCACTGAAATTAAACGTTTTCTTGGTCTTCTAGGCTACTATCGTAAATTTATCCCCAATTTTGCAGGTCTTACCAAACCACTTACACAGTGCCTCAAAAAGGGTTCTAAAATTACCATAGATCAAAATTATTCCAATTGTTTTAACCATTGCAAAATCCTCCTTACTAACGATCCTATTCTTCAATATCCCGATTTCAGTAAAGAGTTCATTTTGACCACGGATGCCTCAAACGTTGCCATTGGTGCAGTACTATCCCAGGGTATAATTGGTTCTGACAAGCCCATTGCGTATGCATCTCGGACTTTGAACTCTAGTGAACTTAACTATAGTACAATCGAGAAAGAGCTTCTTGCTATAGTTTGGGCATGCAAGTATTTTAGACCATACATCTTTGGCAGAAAGTTCAAAATTTTGACGGACCACAAGCCACTACAGTGGATCATGAGTCTTAAGGAGCCCAATTCCCGGCTCACGCGATGGCGACTTAAGCTTAGTGAATACGACTTTACGGTAGTATATAAGCAGGGAAAGTTTAACACGAATGCAGATGCCCTTTCTCGTATTGAGTTGCACAATGAAGAACTCATGTCCATTATTGCAAATGCATCGGACAAAACCCTTACTATAATAGACGACAGTAGTTCAAGAACCTTAACTGCTTCAAATAATTTTAGTAATTCTAATACGGCTACTGTACATACCGATATCGAAAATCCTATTTTAGAAATACCTATCACAGATGAAGACTTAAATAAGTTCTCTAAGCAAATTATATTTAATGTTGTAGGTGATATCAAAAGTAGACCAGTTATAACTAAACCTTTTGATAACTATACACGTGTGTCGATACAAATTTCTAAATCTAACCTAGAAAACGACATTATTAACACTATTAAAGAATATGTACAACCTAAAATTAAAACTGGAATATTAATAAATCCGTATTTAGAAATGTATAATATAGTACCTGTAATACAAAGAGCATTTAAGAATTCATCTATGAACCTATTTGTTACAAAAAGAGAATTAGAGAACGTCAGGGAATATCTTAAACAGCAGTATATCATTAACAAATATCATGATGGAAAAACGAACCATCGGGGCATCAATGAGTGCTATCTTGCTCTATCTCATAGGTACTTTTGGCCAAAAATGCGCGAACAAATAACTAAGTTTGTAAATGAATGCGTAATTTGCGGACAAGCGAAGTATGACCGCAATCCTGTGAGACCACAATTAAAGCTAGTCCCGTCATCTTCAAGACCTTTTGAATTGGTTCATTTAGATCTATTAACTATTCAAAATGAAAAATTCTTAACTATAGTAGATGCTTTCTCCAAGTATGGTCAAGCTTATTACTTACGCGACGGAACTGCAGTTAGCGTCATTCAAGCCTTATTAAATTTCTGTACTCATCACGGCATGCCTATCACTATTGTAACTGACAATGGTACAGAATTCACCAATCAATTGCTAACTGAATTTGTAAGGATTCATAAAATCCAACATCATAGAGTAGCCCCTCATGCTCCTAATGAAAATGGTATAGTTGAGCGGTTCCACTCAACGATACTAGAGCACCTACGTATATTAAAAATATCTGAAAAATCTGAATCGGTCATTAACCTAATGCCGTATGCCCTTATGGCTTACAATTGTAGTATTCATAGTTTTACTAAATGCAAACCCATCGATGTAATTACGGGTCACTTTGACCCCAGAGATCCTTTTGATATAGATTTAACTTCGCATTTATTACAGCAGTATATGTATCATCATAAAGATAAGATGGTCCTCGCTTATAATACTATCGAAGACCTTTGCAACGCGTCTCGTTCTGATCTCATGAATGCTCGTAATAGAACCCGCGAACCGGAGGTAGACTACCGAACAACAGATTTTCGTGAAAAATCCGCTTGCTTCGAGGCAAAAGTTAGCTCCCCGATATACTCACGACGTAGTTGAGACTGGTCTCCCTATTCACATTTATACGAAGAAAAAGAGAGGTCCAGTTGCCAAAACTAGACTTAAGAGAGTCCCTAAAACCGCACAATTGTTGCAGGACGATCCTGATGTTCCTCTTTCTACTGACTCCGGCAATGCTGCAGGAGATAAAACTTGAAAGTCTTGACAGTGGACCAGGTATCTTACCTTTTAAACTCGGGCCTGCAAAAATCGTTTCCCATTATCATTCCTACTTACGTTATGTTGACTTTGGCGATATACACGACATAGTTAAATCTATTAATAATCAGTTAAATTTAGTAAGTCCTGAACTGAATAATCGTACGAGATTCTTATTCGAGCCCCATATGACTTATCTGAAAAGTAAGCTTAATAATGTACTTAGACAGTTAGAAACTTTTGAGATAGTTCGTAACAAAAGAGGACTCGTAGATGGTCTCGGGTCTATTATAAAAAGTATTAGTGGCAATCTGGATTATACAGATGCATTGCACTATGATCAGGCTATTAAATCCTTGAAAGATAATGAAAATAAGCTAGCTTCAGAACTTAATGCGCACGTTAGTTTATCAAAAGACTGGATAGCTGAACATTCAAAAATTTTGGATAGTATAATAGATAATCAGAATAAGATAGAATTATTAGTAAAAAAGATAAGTGAAACGGAAGCTAACAAAGAAAATGATTTAATTAAATATGCTCATCTTTTCCAAGTTTTTACTATTCTTAGCGATAACATAGATTATATATCTCAAGAACTTAATAAATTAGAAAATGTTCTTGCATTTATAAGAACATCTACTGCTCATCACGCAGTTTTAGATTTAATTACTATTAAAGATATAATCATGAACTTAACTAGAATATATAATAAAGATAATATAGTAGATTTAGATGTAAGGGAAATATATGATGTAATCAGACTAGGTTCCTACTATACGGGAAATAAAATAGTTATAGTATATAAAATTCCGATCCTAATCCCCTTAACCTATGATTTTTATAAATTATGTATGATTCCTAATAAATTAAATCAAATCCTATCACCGCCACATCCTTTTCTTGCCTTACATAAGAAAGACTTCAAGTACATAGAGACAGAATGTCCGAAGACGAGCAAATGGTATCTATGCAACGAGCTGAAAAGTATGCACAATCAAACAGCACCAGATTGTATCCAGCAATTGATCACCACTCAACAACGAACAACTTCATGCAGTCCTAAGACAGTATCCCTGAAGAATCCCGCTTATGAAGAGCTTGATGACAGACACTACGGTATCAGCTTTCCCACGCCTACGAAAGTACATCTATCCTGCGGACGTGACCTCTATGACACCTTTAAAGGCAGCTACCTAGCTATAATACCTAAGAGATGCTCTCTTGAAACACCGCACTTTAAGATCTACAACTTCAAGGACCGCCTCAGGGGACAAGCGTTGAAAATCATCGATATCCCAGCCGATAATTTGACTTTTTGGCAGCAGCCGACATCTTCAGCCCCAATCTTTAAGTTAAACTCAATCAAGTTGAACCATTTACACGAAACTAGTATGAAGATGTCCATGCAGTCACCAATTAACCTGGTTGAAGACAGCCACTCTAGCGTATATCACACCACTATACCGATGTACGTTCTAGTGACCATCGTCTGTGCAGTTGGCAGTGCCCTGCTCTATCGAAAATACTTTCTACGACGAAAAGCAATGATTACACCTGCTGAACATGCGAGGAACCAGATGGAACTTCAAAGAGTCTCCACTGTACCAGCTACCAGAGTTGATACAAATCATCTTCCAGCTCAATTTACGACATCTGTCTTCAATAATCGCTGTTCTACGGGGGGAGGTGTTACGCTAAGCTAACTATCGCATCGCATCGCTTGCACTGTCCCCAGCGCGGCTGTGCATATGGACCGCCCGGCAACGCGGCGTCAGCGCTTCACGGCGACATCTTCGAATTTGGGAACACCTGTGTGATTCCCATTATGAATCAAACTTCGATCATGGTCACTTGTTACGTACATTTAATTATAATTTAAAGTAATCTACATGTAACTTTTATCTAATTAAATCTTCATCTCCAAAACTATCTTTTTCTTGCGACTCGCCTGTAGAAATCGTAATTGATGTATGTCCGAAATAAAATAAATATTATTATTATTATTTTTGTGTTTCGATTTCCATCTCTCCCATTTCTGGGGAATACGTCAAGGTTGCGGGCTTTTGGCCAAACAACCCTGGCGGTGATTTGTTTATTCTATTGACAAAAACTTCCTCACTATTCTACATGTGTTTAGAATTACGGCTTTCTGTAAAAGTGTGAATGTGAGTGGGTGAATATTTAAGCTTTCAAGACTTTTATGAAGTGTTTTAGGAATGACACCGGTGCTGGATATTATGATAGGTATAGTCTTAACGGTGCGAACTTTCCATTGAGTTTTTAATTCAATTGTCAGGTCTGCATACTTTGAGAGTTTGTTTGTGTGTGTGGATGTTAAATTGTGTGTGTTGGGTATTGCTATATCTATCAGGTATACAGTTTTATTTTGTTTATCATGTAGGGTGATGTCAGGTCGGTTGTGGTGTATAGTCTTGTCAGTTAAAATAGTTCTGTCCCAGTACATTTTGTAGTCAGGTGAGTCTAGTATGATTTGAGGTGAGTATTTATAATATGATGTCGTTTCTGTAATGAGTCTGTGTTTTCGTGCAAGTGTCTGGTGTATGATTGCTGCTACCTGGTCGTGCCTGTGTTTGTAATCTGTTTGTGTGATGGATGAGCATGCGCCAGTAATATGTTGGATTGTTTCAGGTTGTTTATGACAGTGACGGCAATGGTCACTACCTAGGCTGCTGTCCCGGATGATATACTTCCTGTAATTTTTGGTGTCTATGACCTGGTCCTGAATCGCCAGCATGAATCCTTCTGTTTCAGGAAATAGCTCGCCTCGATTTAGCCATGCGTTTGACGCTAATTTGTCAACATTTGGGTTGGTCAAATCGTGGCGGTGACGACCGTGGAGTGATTTTTGTGTCCATATATCTATTTTTTGTTGATTTGTGTCTAATTTTATAACTTTAGTGTGATCAGCGAGAGAGAGAGGTGTGAATGTGTCTGCTTGGGTTATAGCTCTATGTAAGTTTGATTGTTGTGCTTGACGGTGGAAGAACGTTCTGAGTGTTATGATTTGTTTGTTGTGTAGGTTTCCTATGTCAATCAGTCCCCTACCACCCTCTTTCTTGGGTAGAGTCAATCTCTGAATGCAAGATCTTGGATGATGTTTCCTATGCTTAGTCATTGTTGTATTGATAACTCTTTGTAAATTTTTGAGGTCTGTTTGTGTCCAGCGAATGATTCCAAATGAGTAGGTGAGTATTGGGATAGCAAAGGAGTTAATGGCTTTGATAGTGTTCCGTGCGTTTAGATGAGTGTGTAGTATTTTGTGTAGTCTGTTTTTAAACTTTTCTTGTAGTGTCTTTTTTGTGTTTTTGTGATGAATTTGTTGAGACTGATGATATCCTAAATACTTATAACCTTCCACTGGGTCTACTGCGTCTATTACATCATGGTTTGCTAACTCATATGAAGTCGGTTCTACTACGCCTTTGTTAACAGTCTGAATTTTGCATTTGTCTATCCCAAATTCCATACGAATGTCATTTGAAAATGTTTGAGTGAGGTCGGCCAGTGTGTGTATTTCTTGCAGAGTGCTTCCAAAGAGTTTAATATCATCCATGTACATGAGATGAGTGAGAGTTGTTTCTTGAGTGTTGTGTTTAATTTTGAATCCTAAACTAGTATTATTAAGCATGTTGGATAGTGGATTGAGTGCAAGGCAAAACCAGAGAGGACTCAGGGCATCACCTTGGAAAATGCCTCTTTTTATGGGTATGAAATCTGTTTCGGTATTTCCATTAGGATTTGATATTTTAAGCTTAGTGCTCCAGTTCAACATAATTTTTTCTAAAAAACTTGTAATTACATGATGAATTTTATAGTGTTTTAAGATATATATTAACCAAGAATGAGGTACAGAGTCAAAGGCTTTTTTGTAATCTATGTACATGGTGTGGATATTGCGTTTGTGGCTAAGTGCTTGTTTGGAGGCCACGGCATCGATTGTGAGTTGTTCTTTACATCCCTGACTATGTTTTCTGCAACCCTTCTGCTCTTCTGCTAAGATACGGTGTTCATTTGTATGTTTGTAAATAGATTCACTTAAACATGATGTAATAATTTTATATATATTTTGCAGGCAAGTAATTGGCCTATATTTAGCAGGGTTCGTCGGATCTGAAGAGTCTTTTGGTAGCATGTATGTTGTACCCTGCGTAATGTACAGTGGCATTGTATCAGGTGAGTGAATAAATGCGTTAATGTGTTTGAGTAATAGTGTGTGAGTGCGCGTGAACTTTTTATACCAGAAATTGTGTATGTTGTCGGACCCTGGCGCTTTCCAATTGTGTGTTTTTAATATTACAGCTGTGAAGAGATCTAAATGGATTTCTTCAAATTTCATTTCCGGCACGTCCTTCAGTTTATCTATATCATCTTCTACCCACTGATTTTGCTCGTGTTCAATGGGTTTCGACCAAATATTTGACCAGAAAGTCTGTAAAGATTCGGGGGTGGGTAAATTACTGTTTCCTGGTAATATGTTATGTTGTTGTGTAAGCTTTCTATAAAATAGTTTTTCGTTGTTACAAAATTGTTTGTTCTGTGTTTTCCTAACTGTTGTCTCTTTGTATCTTCTTAATCGACTTGCTAGGGTGTTCAATTTCTGTTTTAAGGTGTCTAGGAAGTGAATCATATCAGTGTTTTGGGTTTCGTGTTGTGAATGAATTTTATATTTGTGCTTTATTTTATCTATGTGGTTTTGCAAAGCTTGTGATCGTACACCGTTTGTGTATTCTGTTAGTCTCCCAATGTTAGCTCTGAGGTCATTAATCCTACCTTGCAAGCGTCTTTGCCACCAGTGTTCTCTTTGTGGTTTGTTATTTATCCTAATTCCCTCAAAAATTATAGCACCATTAAATTTGGCCGCAGTATAGGCCGCACTGTAGATAGTTGTTTGTAATGTGTTAAAATCTGTGTCAGAAGTAAGTGTTTTTGGGATTATATCTAAATTGATGTGGCTTATTATAGATGCTAGTTTCTTAGAGGGTTTCAGTTTAGGCAAGTATGGTCGAGCTGTCGGGTGTGTATCTTTAAATTTATCAAAAGTTTCCATGTACATGTCTTGTAGTTGTTGCTGTAGTTCTGTAGGGAGGGTCGGTAATAAGTCGTGTGTTGTCTGTTCTGGCTCCAGGTTAGGCTCATTGACAACTGTTTGTGTCGGGTCTGTTATACAAAATGTTAGGTTCTCTTGTGTATGTTGGGTAGAGTGTTCAGGATTTTGTGCGATTAAAGTATCTGTATTATCTACCTCACTTTGGACCTCTTCTCGGATTCTATTCAGGTGATCCAAAGATAAAAGGTGATTGTTAACAATAGATCTACGTTGGTCGGCTATTCTTTGGACCGAAAGATGGGCAACTTCAGGGTATTTTGAGGTGATGTATTGGTGTAACAACGGCCTATATGTGGTTAGGTCAGTTTCTAGTTTTGTCAGTCGGTAATAATAGCTCATTATAGATTCGTTAAGGTCGTTTGACCATCTGATTCTCTGAGATTGTGATTGGGCTGTGGTTGCGTTAATTTCTGACGGTGGTGATTGACTTTGGAGCAAAGCTCTTACTTCTTCTTTGATGTTTCTAATCTCTTGTTTAGTTAAAAAGCAACGTTGGATTATAGCACGCCTTTGGTCTCCTACTCTTTGTTTACCTACCTGCATTTCTGGGAACTCTGCTATAAAACGCGAGTGTAAAGGTGTCAGATAAGTTTTTGTGTTTGATTCTAATTCAGTGATGATGAAATAATGGCGCATAATGAACATATTCATATCTTTTGTCCACGTCTTACGTGTGCGCTTTCCACCTTGAACGGGTGCAGTAACTAGGGCCAAAGTTGCCTCCTGCACAACATCCATGGCGGCTTGAAGTGACGATGAGGGTGATAAATTGGATGAACTTGACTCTCGTGTTTTATCGAGATATGAAGGTGGTGATGAAGGAATGGATGAAAAAAGTGATGATTTTGGTGAAGAATATGGCGACGAATGGTCATGTTGGTTTGCAACAGTTTGAAACTGGGCAAGCTGATACGATACGGTGCCCTCCCCAGAATACGAAGGGCTGCCCGAGCTGGAAGGCCCGGGGCGGGATTCTCCATCGCGGTTGGCTACGGTACCCGCCTGGGGTAATATTCTACTTCTTAGGCGCATCGCATATAACTTGTCACGAGGAGTGAGGATACGGGAAAGCTTCTAGCCTGGGAGTGGACTAGAATCTTGGGAAAGGGATGAGGGGGAGGGAGATGAGGGGAAGGAGGAGCCTAATCCCGATGCGGGATGCATCGGGATTAGGCTCCCCCTAGGTAAAGATGGGAAATAGGGAAAGGGAAGGGTAGGGATGTTTGGAAAAGGAAAATGCTTCTAGCCTGGGAGTGGACCAGGAGCAAATTTGTACCCCTCTTGGTCTGACCTCTCACCCTAGACCTGTCCGGTATGAGTATATCTACCGGTATAGCCCTAGCGCTCACAGAGGCGCACAAGCCCCACCACGACGTCAACGTAGAGAAGAGATACGACGGGGGGTTATTATTATTATTATTATATTATATATTTTACAGAATAGAACTGCTGATATAAGTAATAATAATGTATATTCGTGATGCTGTTGCGGCTGGCGTAGTGTTGTAGTGCTTCGGTAATGTTTGCCGAAGCTGAATTTTACGCCATTATGCGTAGGAAAGTGAACGCATTCTGAAAATGGTGATTGACAGGCCGGACTGTCCTATATAAAAACACTAGGTGGAGTACAAGTAAATATGTAAATAAACTAGGCAAAATAGTCAAATACTAAAACGAACTTATAGCAAAAAAAAACAGCATATAGCGCAATTTGTTGCTAACTCATTATGAATTTATGACTGTCAAAATGTATAAAAATACTGATTTTTAATTAATTTAATTTTAGCCGAGCTTTAATTTTTATTATAAGTCGATATAATTCTGGAAATGTCAGAAAATTATCAAAAAATCTGTAATTTAGGTCGAAAACAGTCAAAATACGTCGTAGTAAGCGCCCAATTTGAGTCAACTGCATAACTTTATTTACCAAAACGGTATTTTTAATTTGAGAGTAACAGGTTACTGTTAATTCATTATCGTGGGCGGTATATGTCTCCAACAAATAAGCATCGCGACGTGAAATCGACACGAATTAACGGATGATCGCTAAAACGAAAGATTACAGTCAGACTGTTGATTGGAAATTAAAACAAAAACAGTGGGCAGCGCCATCGACTAGTGTTTTTTTTTTAAGAAAATAAGGTTACAATGACAATGACAACGATAATCTGAGTGGATTTGATTGCCTGTCTAGTTTAGATTCTGGAGATGACTCGAGGACTATTAAATGAAATAAAAAGGATAAATAAATAAATATTTCACAACTTTTACACAATGCTATCTAGTCCCAAACTAAGCAGAAGTTGTACTATGAGTGAGACAAAAATTAAATTAATTAAATTCTTTTAATAATGTTTCATTAAGAAAAGTAATCCATAGTCGCACATTATTTTTTTCATTTTAAAAGCTTCTGCATAAAATTGCCAACCTATGAATTTGTTAAAAAAAAATAAACTGTCGTGTTAAAGTTGAATTCAAAGCTATAAAAGTGGAATTTCCGGAATGTTTGGATTTCGGACGTCTTGTCTTGACACGTATAACCGAAGTATTTTGGCGGGAATGGCTTACGCATGGCGCCAAACCGAATTGATACTCATAAACGTAGCTAGGTCACGTTTTGAAATAAATTCTATCTCTTGGGTTTATTTAAATTCTTAGTAGGTATTTTATCTTCGTTAGGCTAAACATTAAACCATTTTGGTTTAATATTCCGTACAATAATATATTTTTTTGAAACCTAAAGTCATCTTTCGGATTACAATAAGGGCCCTACTTAAAAAATCTATAACTAACTACTTGTAGCCCCGGATAACTTCCTTTTTGCCTCTTTTAAACAAAAAGTAGTCGACGACCTATTTTCAGACCTACTGAAAATACTCTCATTTTTTTTTAAGAATCGGTCAAGTCGTTTCGTAGGCGTTTGGTAACAAACATCGTCCGTGACACGAGAATTTTATTTATTAGGCATCACGAATAAAAAACGATGTTATTAGGTTAAAAAGTTCCGCCCTGCTTTCATAAATTAGGCATCATTACCTAATTGAAAGCATCGAAGTCATACTGTCATCATAGTCAACTTGTCTCCATCAACTAACAGTAAATCCGAACGAAGCATGAATATTCATTATTTTTATAGCACTGGTAACACTGACCGATAGCACTGGCATGCGCACTTGGGATCAACTTGCTTTTCACCGTGTTTACAATGTAAGTAGGTAATATAATGTATTGGGCTGTGGTGTAAGAGATGTAAGGTGGTAAAATGGTTAATTAGTGTCGGTAATATACTAATTCTACTTGTTCATGTAGGTATTTCAATGTTTCTTTGCTAAGGATTTATCGAGTTTTGCCCTAGATATACTTATGAGGTAGCGTAAAGGAGAAGGAACAGTGGTGTCTTTTAAATTTGGGTGATTTTGTTTCGCTTTGTGATCACGTTATGGTAAAAAAACTTTTTTATCTTTGTTCTGGGTCCAAGTGGTCTGGACTGGTCTCTGGACTAGTCACAATTTTTTGCTAATCCATGGTGCATTGAGAGGAATCTATAGAAATTTACTTTTAATTAATCTTCTGTTTTAATAAAAATCTACTACCATGTGAAAATAATAATTCATTATGTAACGCGGAAAGATAATACATGCAGATAAGCTATTTTCTGTCAAATCTACCAGAGACGGCGGAAATTTGGAGTCTATTTTATGAAAATGTCAGTAAAAAAATATTACACGACGTGCGAAGCCAGGGAGGATCGATAATTTCAAGATAAGAATATTCAACTGTCCACATTTAACTCCTCGAATGTCGTTATGTGCCCCCGGGGGCACATAAGCCATACAAAACAATGTTCGACGACATGCGACGGGAACCCCTAATATTTTTTTATCCCAATGCAAAAGTGATGCAATCAAACCTCAATAATTGCGAGATTAAAATAATACCCTAAAGGTCGCATGCACCAATGTACCTACTAAAAAAGATACATTTAACTGTACGCCTCATATTAATGACTTTCATTACTAATATGACGTTAATTGACAATGAGTAAGTAGGTATACCTAATTCTTATAAATAATCGAAAGGTCTTGTAAATTAATAAAAGCTTTAATGTGTAAGTGTGTGTGTTTAAGTGCAATAAAATCAATGCTATAATATTCTGCAGTATTAATGATACAGGCTACCTTTATAACCAATGGTATTTATACTTAATATGACCTTATCTTACTGCAAACGAATCCCAAACAAAATACACCCATTTCGTAAATGTAAAAAAATAATGCTTAATAGATCTCTGTTATTTTTAACTTTAACCAATTAGTATTGAGAGTATCGACTATCGAGTACACGGAAGAAAATACTTGAAATAAAATGTCTTACGCTATAAATAGTATTTCTAGGAGAACTCAATTTGCCGCGCCGCGGCTTCTTGATGATTAATTTTTTCTGCCGGTCTACATCGAAACACAGATTAAATAGAAGCTGCAGTCTTCCACGTAGGTTTTGCGAAAGCAGTCTATATTTTTATGTTGCTGGGAATCGGATTGCTAACTCGAAGTTAGGTACCTATGAGAGGTGGGGAAAAAAAGTGGTGCACAATAAATACCTAGATAGCGTTATGTGAGGCCTGTGAGGTTGGAAGTAAGAATATTTATCATGCGGAAAAAAATCGTAAAGTACCAAAATTTTAGTATCTAGCATTTACTTTCCTAATAATTTTCCTTTCCTAATAAATGACTACTCCGTGGCTTTAAAGCCCATTTACACTAGCAATATCTCACACACTTCAAAACACACATCACGATTTCACGAACAAATACCTACCATACCTATTTGCTACAAATAAAGTTAGCGTAAATCTAAACGTGGATCTAACTGACTGTTTTATTTGACAGCAATGGCTTTACCAATATAACTCAAAGAAATACCGACTAAAACTGGCTACTGGATTTAAGGGTTACCGCACTGCATGTTTTTGACAAGACTGATCAATGAACGCAAAGCACTGAAACAGTTTTGAAAGAGGATTTCAATTTGAAAGATTGGAAAATTTTTCGCTAAGGGTTTCTAAATTCAGACAAAGGGAAAATTAAGGGTCCGGCCCTTAATTTCCCTTGGAAAGTTTTTTAATCAGAATATTCCGCACTTTCTTTACACGAACTTGAACAGTTGAACTTCTCAAACCTAAAACTAATGCTAATATTTCAATTGCTCCGTTCTCATCATACTTGCAAACGAAGGGCTTGAATCGTAAAGAATTTAGCAACGAGTACAATAGGTCTTGTCCTATTAAACCTCACTCACTATGTATGCACTATGGTAACCTCATATATGGCGCCTAGTGACGCCGGATCCGCGCAGGCGCCGTCGCGACGCGGGAAATCGAACAGCTGTTTGCTCCCGCGCCAACCATCTTGCTTTTTTACAGACTGGTAGAAAAGTGAGATTACTTTGATTTTCAATCGCTTCATATTATCATAGTAGATCTTTTCACATGCTTGGAAAAGAAAGTGATAATTTCCGTGTGAATAGATTATATTTTTACCAGAATAGTAAAATTTTCTCCTTCATGGAAGTAATTTACATAGTGTTGCTTAATACTCATTTACCTTTGTTTGTTATTAAAAGGAACACTTGTTTCCAGAATTTCCCTCCATTTTTCCTGCCGCAGACAACTTACGATCTGTAAGATCTGTCATTACACCATAAACTAAATGCCATAGAGCACACCCATCTCATTGTCTGGGCTCCGCAAGTTGTACCCGCGAACGTATGCTTTCACTTTTATGATATGCTATTATGACATGTACTTACTTTTAATCGAGGCATATTGTACCTAAGTGCCTTGTTCGGTACGGAGAGGTCGCGGGTTCAGTACCCGGGTCGAGTAAACATGCTTGAGTATTGCTCGGTCGGTCGGTACCGTGATTTATGACATCGCAGCGATTACATGAAGATTACCTACTGATGGTAAGGAAGCGGCGGGCTTACAGTATTCAAATGTTTAATAAAGTTAGTGTAGGTATTTATTTCTACAAAGGTGGTTTGACATTTGCACTTTTGTTCAGTTTTGTTGTAGGTACCGTTTGATTACTGCGTATTTACCTTTATGTAAACGCATAAAAGGTTAATGCGCAGTTATCATCATGTACAATTTTCTGTTTATTCATCGTTCTGTTTATTAAAATACTGTTTTGTTTTGGATGAACGCCTCCCCAAGAGTTTTTTGTTCTATTTTGTAGACCACTTGAACCCATTAAGATTACGGTAACTAAAATGAGTAGGTACTCAATTGAAATAGGTACGGTAAATAGGTAAGGTTTATCTTTAGATAAACAAAATAGTTAAAATATTGGTTTAAGTACGTGTTTAAATAGACGACCAAAGATATTGTTGTTAAATGCAAAGTCCCAAAAATATTTAATTACTTAAGTGTTTAATTTTTGCAATGACAACAGTAGCAATTCACAGGTCAGCGGTCAGCGAATATATTTAAACAAGAGGTTTTGCGTTACCTTTATTTGCCTTACAAAATGCCCAGCCCAAATAAAAAAAAACCTGACTAAACCTAATCTGAGCGATGTCAAACCGCCTTTTTTATTCTTTCGATAAAAGTCATCTGACGATTGTAAAATCGGCTACTAATTAGTTGAGAAAATCATTTATTTGGTAATAATAAGTCTTTGCACATTTCTTTTTTAGATGCGTCCTGATGAAAGGTTTAAAAAACTTTAACTTCAAAACGCTTACATACATATTAAATAAGATCATGGAGCCGCCATCAAATTATAATACCTAATATATCATTTGATACTCTTGAAAAAATATGTTTAGTAATTCGCCATTTTGTTACGGCAGCCATCTTGGACCGATTTATAATAAAACATAGAGCTCATAGATAGGTACTCCCGGCTAATTGATCTTTCATACAAAAGCGGTTCATCTGTGCCCAAATCAGAACTTACCAGAGCAACATCTATCAATATAAGAGACGAAGTCTTATAAACCATACATGTAGAAACACAATTTCATGATCATAATAATATTATAAGTAGAACTTAATTAATAAATATTATAATAACACTAGTCATAATAACTTTGCGTAAAACCAGGCCTGCATAATCATAAACTAATATTGTACCTATTTTATGAGACTAGTGAGAATAGAATGTGAGATGATGATGATGTGTGTGATGTGGATGTGTGTGTGATGTGTGATGTGTGTGTATGTGTGTGTGTGTGTGTGTATGAGAATAGTACACCACACACTGCCTACTCATCTTTTTTTCCTCCACTATCAAGTCCATCCAAAGGTTGTCTGTAAGAGATCGCTTTTAGCGATAAGGCCGCCCATTGTATCACCGCTTGTAGCCCTTAAAATTATTATTTGTAAGTATTAATGGTGTACAATAAAGAGTATTCTATTCTATTCTATTCTAGTCGTAAAATTATTATGTAGTGTGCTTTGCTAATTAAGCTCATGATACATTGTTGTAGGTAATATAGAATATACGTAACATTATGTACAGAGGCCAGACACTAATCTATCCCAATCTGACAAATTTCTCTGATTGTTTTTCAAATTTGTTGCAAGTGAATAAAGTTCATATTAAACTGGGATAATTTGGGAGTTTGGAATGCCTTGATGTGCTTACTGAGACTCAAATATTTTTAATTGTTTTATTTTTCTTCAATGGGGAATTGATGATTAATGTTTTCTTTTATGGCAACAGACTCGTATTATAATTATAACGCTATTACATGATACTTAAACATTGGAAGGGACACTTCAGACCTCCAGAGAACCAGATGTGATATTAAAGATTATATTAAGCTTTTTCTACCAATCAAATTTGGTTCATGCATAGACAAATAGAGGCTGAAAGATGGTGTTAAAAGTTTAATGGCGGCCTGTCAAAATAGGAAATTGTTCTAAAGTACAAAAATAAGGTACAG
The DNA here is from genome assembly GCA_921972225.1 of Euplexia lucipara. Lineage (NCBI taxonomy): Eukaryota > Metazoa > Arthropoda > Insecta > Lepidoptera > Noctuidae > Euplexia > Euplexia lucipara. The sequence continues at coordinate 9,470,405 of OV179168.1, read as the reverse complement.
AGTATGCAATATTATAGAGCTCGACCATTCTATCCTAGGAGGTCGCACGCGTCGTCATTTAATTAAAAAAACACCAACTAACTTAAAAAGGTCCATTTCCTGGGTAAATTAAAAGCGTGCATTTATATGAAGCAGGAAGTGCGGTCTTTCTATTCCTATAAAGGTGTGCTTTGATCTGCGCTGCGTCTACGCAGCCCGTGGGATGGGCTAAGGTTACCATAAACAAAAAATTCAATAGGATATGTGTTTGCAAATCACTTTTAAAGATTTAGATGTTAGGACGTTGACAAGTTTTTTGAAGTTTCTAGAGTAAGTTAATATTTACGAAACATATAAAAATACCAAAGAGTTTGTTTGTTAGAACGCTTATTTCTGGGATTACCTACCAGTCGAATTTGTAAATTTCTTTTTTGTATTTGGTAGCCTAATTGTTGAAACTAGTAATCTAGAGACGCGGGAGCGTGTCAAGCCAAGTTCAAGCTAACAGAACTGGCAAGCAGCGCCGTGTGTAATTTTACACAAACCATTTGGAGCCACTTTTGACCCCCTTAGGCTCTTCATGAAAGCCCATTGCTAGTTTTAAATAAAATAACGATTATGTCTAAGACTAGACATTCTTAACGTTCCTACGTCTCTAGCGTCAGCTTTATAACAAAAACTAACTTTACCTACCAAGATCGTTGGCTTGGCACACAGACCTATAGGTACAATGGCAACTTCAGCCATTACACAAGTTTCTTTTCACCCAAGTTTTGAACTAGCCAACTTTAAAAAAGTCGGCAAACACAATTTACACTTGCGAGAGTGCCGCTGTGGAACTTTTTCACTTGCTTTGGATTCAAGTTTAAGTAGGTGAGCACATAATCTATTTACCGTAAGTGTAAATGGGAACCAGATATTGTGTAATTTATTTCTTCTCGCATTGCATTAATTGTGACTTCAGCTGAAGATGGTTGATGAAAAAATGTAAATGTTAAGTAGGCATTCACTATGTAAACTTAAACAGCAGTAAAGCCATTTTTTTTAAATAGTATTATATTATTATGATGGCTATTTATGGCATGTACAGGGGCGCCGATGAAGTGATTGCCTATAGGGCGGTCTGGAAATTTAATCCGCCACTGGGCCTAGCCATATTACAAATTCAAAGAAAATGGCGTATATGGAATCAGCTGTTTTTCAACTGTCAAGTGTATTTCATTTTCAGTCATACTCATACTACTCGTTAACACTTGACAGTTGACAAACAGCTGATTCCATATACGCCATTTTCTTTCTATTGTCGCAATAGAATAGAAATAGAATTTGTAATATGGCTAGGCCTGCAGGATAGTTATATTACAAGAGATCATAATAAAAGGTAAAGTATTTTGTCTAAACCTAAGTATAGACTGTACTTATAGAGTGGATGAAACTTCTTCTGAAATCCCGAATCCAAAATTGTGACGCTACATCACAGCCCAAAATAACAATATCATTAAAATTAATAAATAAAAATTGCGGTCAAAAAAGTAACAAAATCATTATGGCTAGCTTCTGCCTAGCCGTAATGATTTTTTTACTTTTTTGACCTTTATAATGATTGTTTCGGAGAACCACTTTAAACATGGACTCAACTGTTTTTAATATAAGGGTGTTTCTACACGTTGCAAGTAGTTTATGCATATTGAGGCACTGGCGCAGGTTGTATGCATCGTAAACTTTACCGTTTAAAAACATGTGCGGGTCTAGCGACTTGAGCATGTACCAAAGCGAGCCACCTGCGCAACTAATCCGCGTACTCTGTGGCGGGCACGGGTCACTTGCGCATGTAGCTCCTGACATTGACAACGAGCAAATAACTTGTGCGTACTGCTTGCGCAAGTAGCCCAGGTCTTTACTTGCTCCAGTTATTTGCATTATGTACAAGTACAAGCCATTAACTTTAACAAGTAGCTTGCGCATTAACTCACGCGTGTAACCCGCATCTTTACTTGCTCCAGCTACATGCACCATGTAGAAGCACCCTTACACATTCGAATGTTTAAGATCTTTCCAATCGCCCGCATAAAGTCTCGCTACAGTTAGCATAGGTAGTAACATTACGAACTATACAATCGGATAGTCGACTATTCGCGTTCTTCGCATAAAACACTACGGTTTCCAGCTACGGTATTTTTATGGCAATACTTTAAACGCTAATAGGGAATAAAAGAAAAACGATGCCAGGCGCTGTTAAACATACTCCGCGAAACGTGTTAGAGAGACACAGTATTAAAATGTAGTAAAAGACTAGAATTTAAGTTACCATCTTCCCATCTATCTCACCATACCATCTCTGTCATTCCATTTATTTAGTAGGGTCTAATAAGCATATCTTTCTTTTTAATACAACTCTGTTGGCCGTTGTCTGAACTTAGTCACCTTTTTGTAACTATAACTATCATCTTTCACACAATCCATCCATCTTTTCTTTGGTTTTCCTCTGATTGTCTTCTATTGTAACCCTCATCTTGTTCTGTCTAAGAATAAAAAATGGAACTAGCATGTAATCTATGGCAGAATATAAACAAACATTGCAGCGTTGTTGTCAATATAAACAGTTGAGGACGGCTTGCTAAAGCACGGTTGTCCAATTCGATTGCCTAATTCGTTTTCTGTGTGTATTGTCAATGTTTCTAAGCAGAAAATGTATACCTACGCCTTAGAAAACAATAAAATCTGCGGCCATCCTTTTCAAGTCAAGAACCATAAAAGACATGTATGTTTATCAAAATAAACTTTCCTATCGACTAGAATAGGGATCGACAGAATCCACTTGTAAATTTTTTACAAAAAAAAACACATTAAATACAACCAATTAATTATGCATGGCCAGTAGCATATATGTATAGTTAAGTAGTAGGTAATCGAGGATGATGTTTAACAAAATATTCCATTGAGTAGGTAAATAGTTTAATTTATGATTCATAGTTTTAATAATTCCATTCAACTCTATCAAAGTGCTGTTTCATGCATTACCTTACGTCAAATGTCTACGGCGGAAAACCGCTATGAATATTGAACTTGATTTCGTGTAGTATATATATTTATATTTATTTGGGACATTTGTGAGTCATGGACCGCTCAAGTGCCTTCTGCCATCTCAAGTGGAGATCAAAGCTTTTGAACCTGCACTTTTGAGATTTCTAATTTATTGACGCGATAAATATTCCATATGGCTTTCTAAAAAACTATCCATAAGTTTGGGCTTATCGTTTATTTAATCGATTTTTCTTAAGTGATAAGTATTGATTAATTGATCAGTAATTAGTGGTTTTTATTGGAATTGTCTATTAGTTTTCAGTGTTGAATTCGTACTGTGTGGTCTTACACAGCCTTCTATTTCTTTACGTAGGTGTTGCGAGATTAATGGATTTTGTCAGTCGTTTAGGCAGCACAGCGGCACCCACGTTATACATTACATCGTACTGTGAAAATCTGATTTCCCTAGGGCAATTCCGGCCGTGTCGGACGTTAATAGCTTCGTTAGATCTATCATTATCGTGCTCGACTGTAACAGGCGCTATTCTTCTTCTTATCGTGTGGTTAGTAACTAACCTGGTGTCAGAGTTTTAATGCCGCCCATGGGCCTCTGACTTGGCATCACATGCCCTTGAGAAATATCTCTCAGGCATGCCGGTTTCCTCACGATGTTTTCCTTCACCGTTTTTAAAGCAAGTGATAATTATACAATACGCACATGAATCCGAAAAGTCAGAGGTGCGTGCCTTGGGTTCGAACTCGAGACCTATGATTTGGCAATCCGCCGGTCACACCACTAGGCTATCACTGCTTGTACAGGCGCTATTGTTTCTAATACTTCTAAAATAGTTTATTATCCATTTATTCTTCTACCTGAAACTTCTTTTTTTTTTAATTTTGTCACATGGTTTCCTTCATTCCTCTTTTATACTATGCCTTCTTTTACTTTTCAATTTTGATTCTACTTAAATACACAATAGAAAGACAACGACAGCGCGGATACCGGTGTCCTCTTGGGGTTTAATGAATTCAATTATGTTACTAGCTACCTCTGCAAACTTCGTTCGGCTTTTGAATCAATTTATCAGTTATTTATTAGTCTACATCATAATCTCAGACCTACTGAATATAAACACAACATATCATGAGAACCGGTCAAGCCATATGGAATTTTCCAACAAACACTGTGAGTACTGTGACACGAGAATTTCATATATTAGAATAATCTATCTTTGACACCTTCCCAAAAGCATTTCTTTTTCCTTTTCATCTTGTTTATTGTCATCTTATTTGCCGTCAAGTATTTCATAACTCTAACATGTTTCAACGTTCAAGTAATGCGTACCTACTACCAACATCTTAAGTCTGTTGTCAAGTGCTTCTATTTCTCCAATAGTCTGAATTCTATCTTCGAGTCAATCCTTCCGCGTTCGGTACATAGTTTCGGTTAATTCCGTCCCGTGTCGGTATCGTCTCGGCTCGTTAGACCGTCGTCACTAAATATATGAGACGTGATAAACTATGCTGACAGTTCGACCACAAAGGTTTTAGTGGTTTATTGGTGTTTATGTTATGGAGCGTCAATGTTCTAAGCTTTTACGTACTTTTACTACGTGATTTCGAATTTACTATATTATACCTTCAGTAGTGCTGTTCAATATTTTAAGTTGATCATATCAGTTCGATTCGTGTGTAAAGAAAAATGGTAATGGACGTTTTGTTTGTGTGAGATGCCATGCCACATATTGTTAAATGGAAAGCGGACTATTTAACATACTGAGTTAGAAACCTTAGTAATAAAGCAAACATGAGAAAGAAACTGAGGAAGATTGTTTAGGGATTCAAGAAAGATTCCAATAATGTAATAGGTTGGCAAAGTTGGGATGTTAAACTGACACAATATCATAGTATTTTCCTATGTTTACCGGAGTACAATCAGTATTCCAATCGCTAAAACGTACCCTTTAAAAGCACTTTGCTTTTGTTCAAAACTCAAGGCGAAATTCCATTCAAAATCCAAGATTGACAGCAATAGAACCTGTCATCTAAACAGAATGCCAACATAACAGGCGTAAAACGTTTGTATTATCTGTGAACAATGGGACTTTTGAAACTGTCAGCTATTCACAGATTAGTTTTGGAGCAATGGCGCTAGTGCCAATGTGGGTCAGTTGAGTAAAGGTTAGTGGTTCAAGGTGACAGGGTAGTGGCTATTCGATATGTTGTGCGCCTGTTGCCTGGATACTGACAAAGAAATATTAATTTGATCGATATCATGTGCCTTTTGAATTGTTGAATGGAACGGTATTATGTCGTGGGCAATTGTTTTAAGTTGACTGTGGTACAATTAGATTTGAAGTCAGGAGTACCATCTCTCTAAAAGAGTAAAAGGTTGGGTCACATTATAACTGAAGAAAAGATATGGAAAAACAGATGAAAATGAAATGACTGGCCTGTTCGTCTCGTAGTAAGTGGCTCTGACTGCTAAGTCAGAGGTCGTGGGTTCGAATTCCACCCAAGACAAATGTTTGTGTGATGAGAACGATAATTTGTTCTGTGTCTGAGTGTCATTTATCTATAATATGTATTTAGAAATATTTAAGTAAGTATGTCTATCAGTTATCTAGTACTCATAGCACAAGCTCTGCTTAGTTTGGGGCTAGATGACGTTGTGTGAAAGTTGTGGAATGTTTATTTATTTATTTATATTGTGTAACAGTGGACATTGTTATTCGATTTTGAATGAAGGAAGTGCACATTTGTGAATCTATAACTAGGCATATCACATTTGCATTTTTGCATGGAACGAATAAACTTTATAACTACTGGACAGATTTGAAAAAAATATTTCACCGTTGGAAAGCCACACTATCCCCGGGTTACATAGGCTACTTATTATTCCTGTATTCCCACAGGAACGGGAACTACGCGGGCGAAACCGCGTGACGTCCGCTAGTACCTAATGAAATAAATTCGGATTATTTGAATTGATGGACGTCCTCTAAAGACTCCCAAAGTGTGATATATAAGTAATAATCACTGAATTCACTAGCCGTTTTATTTTAAGCAGAGGTTGATAAATCATAACGGTATAGGCACATTATGGCTTGCAATTCTAGAGAACGTACCGAAGTAAGATAATATAGCATTGTTGCAAATGAGTTTCCTAGTGCCTCTACATTCTAGGCTATTGTCCTGCATTGTCTAGCCAGTATCAAGTTCCCAGTAAACATAGTCTCTTGGAATTAGTCTACAATTTACATGCGCCAGTTAAAATGGCACGGTTTAGATTGAGAAAATCCTTTCAGCTTTGTATAAATTTTTAATGAGAATGCGCCAGTCGGTATCACAGTTTGCAATAACCGGCCCGGTTGAATATTGTTTATACGATTAAATACGATAATTGATATAGATTTCCATGCTGTTTTTGCAAACCTATAAGAAAATATGATTCTTAAATACCGGTCAAGTCAAAGTCAAATATTTCATTTATTTCAATTAGGCCTGAAAACAGGCACTTTTGAACGTTATACTTAAGTACAAATAAATTAAACTAATATGATTCTAGTTGCACATTCCAAAAGGTAGTTTCGTATGGAGAAGAATGTGCAAGAAACTCCATACTTACTCTTTTATAATAGATTTTACTATATTTGTATACATAATCAGATTATAAGTGAGGAAGATGTACCATGAGAAAAAAAAAGCTATCCTGAGATAGGTGATTTAAAATAAGCAACGCAGCTGGTATGAGCGTATTGAAAGATACATGGTGCTCACATATCTTTACATAATATTTAATCCAAAGTTGATTATTAAATGGGGATACAAACATCACGTTAAGTACCTATATTGGCAATTAAGAAGAAGGTTTTATCCACTCTATGTCACTCTGTTCCTCGATGTTTAACTAACTGACGATTTACTGTCAAACAGCTAGTTTCGTATTAAATAATAAAAAAATAAATATTCCACAACTTTTTCACACAACGCCATCTAGTCCCAAGCTAAGCTAAGAGCTTGTGTTATGGGTACTAAACAGCTGATAAACATACTTATATATTTCTAAATACATACATATTATAGATAAATTACACCCAGACACAGAACAAATGATCGTGCTCATCACACAAACATTTGTCCTGGTTTTGTATTGTTTATCATTAGTGTGTAAGTTGAAGTGAACTTAAAGTGCAATACCAATTTTTTGTACACTCTCAGTTGTCATCAAAGTTTGGTGTGAAAAAAGAGCCAATATGCCTGTAGGCCTCCGAGTTTATATGATGCCCTATTGCCCATGGGCTTCTGGCTTGGCTTAACTGTGTACTAATTTCATCGCGTATCATTATTTTCCGATGCCTCAAGTAAGGAATTCTTTAGTTTTTACAATTTTTTTTCATTGTCAGGTCTTAGTCATGTCCTGGCTGAACCTTAAATGAGTCACATTTGGAATGTTCTATAGAATTTTAATTCCGTGCCTTCGTGGGTGTCTGTGAGTCAATCTGTTATAAGTTTCAGCTAAAAAGATACATAATTCTATGGCGAGAATGTTTGATTGTTCATTTGTTTGAGGAAATATTTGTTTTCTGAATTAGCGTGGTCTTTATGGAAGAAGTTTCTGCAAAAATTCCGGGTTGTGTGGTCTATAGTCTTAAGTTCTAGTATTGTTAAGTTTATTTCTTTTGTTCGTTGGTTGCCCCCTGTGAAAAGTTAGGTGAAGGGAACCCGTCCGTTATCCCATATTTATGCTTGTGATTGACAGCTCATTTCACCTTAAGTTCACCTACCTTTTCACGAAAAGATTTTCACAGGAAAAACACTACTGATTAGTAGGTATTTTTCGACACTTGTTAGCAAGTAAATTTATATGCAAGTGATCTAAAGGATGCAATTATAATGTTTACTAAATCATAATTAGGTATGTGTTTTTTTAACTTATATGTATAACCGATAGTTATAATGTGTGTCCTATCATCATAAACCTAGCCTTAACTCTGTTGTCCAGTTTAACCAGATGCAGCTGAGTACCAGTGTTTTACATGGAGCGACTGCCTGTCTGACCTTCACAACCCAGTCCCTGGGTACCGATACCCCGTTGGTTAAACTGGTTGTCAGACTTTCAGGCTTCTGACTTTTCGTAACGACCGTCAGTCAAAGACCGACCGACCGTCAATCTGTGTCTTGTAACATGTGTATTTATACCTTAATCTTCTACTTACAAAATTAATTAGATAAGATAAGTTAGCGAAAAGTCTAAAAGCTTGTCGTTATTTGGTTTGCTAGATACCTACCTACCAATGATTTAACATGATACACTTAACAAAGAAGAATTTAGCACATCCGTCTTAAATCTCCTAACAAACCTACATAATACATATCAATGCCACGTAATGTATAACTGAGTCGGAGCGCAAGCGCAAGGTGCAATTAATAACACACGTTGATGTAAGACAATGCTCGTAATGAACGATGGCTGTTACCGGTGACGAAAATACTCTGACTCATCTCTGTAAGCCTAGTACAGATGTTGCTAGAGATGATACTACCAACTAATTTTATATTTAAGTACCGAAAAGGAGTATTCGAGGAGCAGCAATTCTATTCGCCAAAAATCGCAGGCAACTTGAGCTCAATAGGCTTTCACTTCAATTCAATTTACCTGCAACAGTTTATGTCAATATGACAGCTATCATATACATTAGCAGTTCACTTCACTCAAGTATTTACGGGGTGATTTTAACTGACTTCACCGGCAGATTGTATAATCCGCATCCCCTATTGAAAAGAGAGGATGCTCCGACGAGACAGGTGTTGTGTCTAGTGGGATGCCTAAAACTTGTTCTTTCGATCGTTCGATCTTTTATACGTTCAATCGTGATAACTTTAACATCGCGATGTAGGATACCTCAGTTTTAGTTCGTATGCGGCGAGATAGATGTCGCTAAAGGAGTTCCGCCTCCTGTTTATCGGACATACGTACCTACTACATACAATATGAATAAATAAATTTGAAGTGTCTGTTTAAAAATACATATGAAAGTTAGTATACAGTAGTTATAGCAAAAAAATATGTTTATAATGTTTTGTTTGTTTGCGCTAATCTCCGAAAACACCAGAAAAAAATCCTTAAAAATATTCCTTAAACTCGACACAAACAAAACCACGGGCACAACCTATTATAGGTAAACTGACAAAACATCCATTTCATAATATCAAGACCGCACTTTCGATAAACCTACGCGCCGGTATCAACATCTCGATGCACATCTGCGCCAGTGAACTTCGCCCTCTGAATGGAGCATTTCCGCCGAGTATTGCTCCGATCAAGTGATTCCTTTCCTTGAGATGATACAGAGCATCCTGTATCGGTGTTAGGAAACTAATAAACGTGATTGGTTGTATCTATGAAGAGGTTAGTACATGTGGGTTACTCAAGTGGTGTGGATTGAATTAAAATATGTAAATGTCCGAAACAAACATAGGGTAGTTTAGTTACCATTTACGAGGTTTATTTATTAAGATGCACAGGACTCTTTGCATGTGTAAAGCTCTGGAAAAAGAAGAAGGGAATTACAAGCACTCTCAAAGTAGGTTAAAGATCTAGAAGACTGTTCGACGACAATTTTATTTTATTTTGGACTGATAACGGTAAAGTTTTTTATTGCAAAATTGGCAGATTAAATTTTGTACAAGTAAGTGTTCCATAGTTACTTATTACAATAACTAGTTTGTGGGTTTATAGGTAGGTACTAGGTTTGTCATAAAAATCCTTGAAACCCTGTAAGACAGAAATGGTTAAATTATTATCGAAGAAATTATAGCGTTTGGTAAAGATATCAATAATTTTAAAGCACTTTATCACAATCTAAAGACAAGCCTAAACAAAAAATAAGCCTAAAAAGCATAAAAAGTAATTCAACACTATCCTTTCTTATCAGCTCCATAAAAGAGCATCAAACGAAGTTAATAGATATTTTATTACGGTAAAGCATCGGGGTGCGATAGTACAACCACTACGTAGAAATATACAGAAGATCAACTCCATACAAAGCAAGCACCCACACACAAACACACACACACATATAGAAAGTCTAGTTTGAGACGTTTAAATGAAGCGACACACCTTACAACGTACCTACAGCGATTTCAAATCATCTTAAACTCTTTTAGAAAAAGTATCGGAGAATGGTTAATATTTTGCTATTTATCGAATTTGATAAAACAAGTATTGAAAGCGACGATCATTGATGATGTTTTTATATCTTTTTCGAAAAAAAAGCAAACGCCCTAGCTTAAGTAAGAGACTTGTTCAAAAAATCGTTCTTTTTCAGTTATACCGGTCGCATATGAACTTGCACTCGCTACATCAAATCAAAAGTCATATTTTCTAATTAGGCTGACAATCAACACTTTTTGAATTTTGAAAAAAACAAAACGCCCGCCCTTCACCTAGTGTTTTAGCTGGGAAGAAATGGCGGGACATCCCCAGCAACATGGCTGTCTGTTATGTTTGAAGAACTTGACTTTACTACTACTATACGTGAAGCATGTCTGTGTGCGTACGTTATCGCTTGTCGTTTGAAACTAACCTTCTGCACCCAACAAGTTCTATGGTACAAGTACAAAATAACTTGTATTCCTATGTATTATCATGTAAATCAGGTTATAAAGTGCTCTGCGGGAAGTCATTGATGCTCTTTTGTTACCACTCTATTTTCTCTGTGGTACTTTAGATTCATCTATGGAATTGCTTTTTAAGTCCCACGTGATGCATGGGTGGTTGAATAATATAGACAATTTGTTTCGTTATTTGTTCAATAGGGGTCTTTATTAGTTAGCAGGATGTATTGGTTTTGGTTGTGTCCTTTACATTCAAAACTTTGGATCACTTTTAAGAAAATTAGATCATGAAATAATAATGTACTGGTCTGCTACTGTCCTCCTGCAGGATAAAGGCTTCTTCTCATATAGAGAAGGCACGAGTGTTAAGTAATCACTATGTTTGCTTATTGCGGGTTGGCAATTTCAGACTTTCATTGAACATCCAGCAGGGCAATTGCGTTACTCCGTTGACAGTTCGTAGCAATGATATCTGGACAAAGTGTTCAACGAGCAACTGTCAAACAGTTAGTTTTGTGTTGGCTATGATCAGTGTGTACCTATAGTTTGACCAATACCGCTGTACCGCGCTTTAGGAACGCACGGCGAGGTGGGGGCCGAGAAGGGAAGAGCATGAGTTCACATCAGATATTGTCGGATAGATCTTATGATATCAGTATACAATTCTAAGGCACGTTTTAAATTATTTAATTAAATAGGAAATTAATTAAATAAAAATACCCCAATATTTCATTTCAATTAACTAAACAGCTAACAGGGCAATATTTGCATCACTTTTAAATTCAAAGCTTTCTTTGTCTGCTTTTCTTTTTTTAAAATATTTGGCCACCTTAAAAATGACGGTCTTAACATCACGAGATAACGCACGACCCATTTTTGAATAATTATCTCATGTGCTTTTCACATAGACAGTCCGGTACAAATGACACTAGCGACCGCCATGAGCGTTGACGGCAGACTGACAAAGCGCAACAGGCAACAGCCGATGATCCCCCCGTCTCGCCGCGCGCCTTCCTAAGGCGCGGTACAGGTACAGCAGTGTTGGTCAAACTATAATGACGACTTGAAAATTGTTGATATAAAGTTCAAGGCCCGATTTAATCATTTGTTTGTCTACATCTATCGCATTGGATTCAATTCTGTAATGATAGCTGTTTAAATGTGTGTAATAAATAAATAAATAAATTTTAAAGTTGATTTTCAAGTGCCTTAATGAAATCCTCCGCTCCTCTTTGTCTGTGCTGAGTTTACCCTGATCGATCAACAATTCTAAATAGTTCCCATTAACTATATCTTCAACTTGCCTTCTACTTGTAACCTACCGTAGAACATAAAATTAACACTTACACAAAAATAAAGCTATCAGATTTAACCTGTACCTCTGTGGTGTTGACCTCTACATCCAATTACATCGACCACCTATGAAAACCTATATTTAACTGGCCATAAATAAAAAGGGAAAACTCATAAAATCAAAGTCATCGCGTGTCTTTGTAATCGACCCTAACAGTTCTGTTTAATAACTTTAAAAGCTTTTCGTTAAGCAACGTATTCGACTAATGACGTAAACCGCCGAGTGGCGACGACTGTGGATTAAAATCTGGATTGACAGATTTTTTGAGAAACTTAAAACACTTTTTTGTATCTAATGTAACAGCTGCACGAGTCGATTGAGGTTTTAAGAAAAAATATTTAAGTCATAGAGACATATGGACTATACTTCTAAATTTTCCTGATCATTGAGAATGTAAAAAAGACAAGTATAATTACTTATTTTACAATCATCTTAACTATATAATACACCAAAAGCTACAAAAGTTTAATAAACCTAACGATGATTGATTACAAAGCGTTCAATAATTCATCCGCATTAAGAAATATTTTATGATCATAATCTCATTGCAGTCTTCAGTTAGTGAAAAGCCTTACAACACTACGTTTAGTTCTACTATGTTTAGATCTTCTACATCGTGAGATTTTTGGATATGATAATATTATGTCCCATTGCCTGTTTATCCCGTTTTTAAAGACAAGAAGTTGTAATACGATTTCACGATCAAATCTCTCTGAAACCGCCAATTAACGCTTTATGAAACCTTAAACCGTATCCAAAACCGGTAAAGTAATATATAAAAGATTAACACATTTCAAAAGATATAAATAATTTTATCGCATCTACAAAATCTTGGATGATTTGCGAAAGGCCCTTACAAAACGCTTATTCATAAATATTTAATGCTAATAAATTTGATGGCACCATAAAGTAAATTGCATTGGTGGATATTTTTTATTAAAAAGTTATTGAAACACTTAACTTTATGATCAATACATGGATTGGTATTCATTTATACCGCGTTAAGCCTGCATTATTTTCAAAATTAATTTCTGTTAGCGTTGTACACGACTGTCTATGTTATAAACAATTTTCTACCTTCTAATCAAATGCTTTAAAGTCCAAGTTTTACTACAATCTTGTCCTCATTTTGAAAACCAGTAGCTTTTTACTAAAGATAACGTATCGTTTGTTACAGGTAGCACAACGGATCTGACGCCCACGCTGATCGGTATATACGACTCTTTATTAGAACCAGGGAAGAGTTTAAGACCAGAAGCAAGTCGATTAGAAACCGCTAAAGATGCAAGAAATGACCCTCCAGTAGAAACGATATATGAAGTTACAGAAGAGACTCAAGACATATCTAAGACTGTAGACGACACAATGACCACAGGCGGTGTCAAACTCCCAATTACAACTTACAACAAAAGCTCATTATATTCATTACGAACTAAAAGTGATAACAACGGTGCTAGTGACGATTTGGATAAGTGTAAAGTGTTCAGTGATTCTACGTTAAGTAAAGTTCAAAAAACTTTTAAAGAAATGAAACAAGAGACGACGTTCGATAATCTCTCGCCAAATGTTAAACGGATGATTTCAAGTGCAACAAGTGAAACGACCACGTTAAAATTTCAAAAGAAAACATTGAATATTGGTAGATCTTCAATGAGAAAATCTAATATACCCTTAGTCGGAGCTACCTCTAAGATCTCTCAGTCAGGTGTCGAAATACTTTCCTCAGTTGATATCTACGACCAGCCCTGTGCTATCAAAAGCTTTACTAAATCCAAAAGTGAGGAAATTGAATCTCCTATAATTTCGGTGCCACTAAAACCTGAATTTAAAATTGATGATGCTCAAACCTATGATGTCCCAACGAACAACAGGCCAGCTATTTATGATGTTCCAGTTGTGAACAATAAAACTGCCTTTGAATCCTTGTCCCTTCCTTACATAGATCAATCGATCGAGCTCTCTATAACATCTAACGATAGAGAATTCGATATCAAACTATCATCGAAAGACAACTCACCGATGAAGATAACGCCAAAAAGCCCTGTACAGTCGCCGGCAAAGATCCCGAAACTGAACGAAGGCACAAACAGTTTACATCGAAAAGACTTCGTTATTAAAAATGAGAGTCCGTCGAAACTTTTATCGAAAACTGTTCCCTACCCTGACGCTGTAGGTTCCACTGGAAATCTAAAAACCTGTGAGAAGGAAGTGATAAGATTAAACCCTCCAGTGGAAGTGTCTCGACCACTTTCGATGAGTTCTATTGCGTCCTCAAGTTCGACTTCAAGCAGTGGGGTCCAAAATAAAGGGGGAGTGAATTCTGCGTACTTGGCTTCAATCGAGAGTTTAGATGATCATAGTGATGTGGACATGACTTCGGCGAATGGTAGCAATCATTTCGTGAATAACGCTGGAATCATGACTACCAGTGTATCGGAGGAAAGGAATTCGGAAGATGCACCACGTAAGCCAATATTTATAACATTTTAAAGCCTAGAGAAATCAACAATTTAATATCTTTTGTTTGATGCAACGGTTTTTAATGAAAAAAGAAATATTTTGCCAGGCCGCAAAACATTTCTTTTTTCATTAAAAACCGTTTACCGCGTAACCTGACCTATTTTATTTGAAAATTTAGCTTTGTACTAATGCCCAAGAGCATGATATATTAGCAACTGACCATCTATTTGATGAAATGAATCGTGATAAGTTTAGGTTGAACAAGGCGCTTCTTAGTAAAGAAAATAGTAAGCTGACTTACTATCGACTCTGCTGACAAGTGTCCCGTGCGTTGCTAAGAATACACCGATGCAGTAGTGTTCTAAATATTGTTCTCAACATTTTTTATATAAATGAATAAGGTTGAAAATACTATTCAGTGGAAGCAATATCAATGGTATTATTGTCCTTAGGTGCTCAATTGGTAGACGAGTTGCCAGGCCTATCTCAGCTGGAGCGAGTGTGTGCGGAAATAGTGCAGACTGAGAACGTTTACGTGGAAGATCTAAGGCAGGTCGTGGAGGTAAGCATCTTTTGACTATTTTAATTTTAGGGCTTTAAAAACCTAGTGTAGTGCATCTGTGACTTGGTCCCTATTTACGGTAAGAGAGAGCACTGTTTTTTGAAATCGGAGGTGGTGTGAAAGTGAAATAAAAAGGTTTTACGTAGCTACATAGCTTATTTCGCTAAAGAAAATCGATCGTCCAGATTACTCCGGGTGTCTCTGTGCCACACAGAAATCGTGTAGGAATTAGATTTTCTTCGTGATCAGAAAAGAACATAACCTTATTGTTATTTTAAATTAATTCATCATCTGCCTAGTATTTTTCCCAATATACTACTATATATCTGCAAATGGAACGGATTTTATGGGAGATATTTTATCCAACAATGAAATGAATAAAGAAAAAAAAAAGGTTTCTGTGTATCTGCAACGACTGACATAGATCTACAAATGACAGCCGGGACTAACGGCTTTACGTGTTTTCCGCGGCACGAAGGAGTTTTGATTTGTAACGAATCCCCATTCACGGACCAACCTCGTCAGCCGTAGCTTAACCTTCGATCGAGCCGTGAAGCTGTTAGCTGTTGTTATATAGCCACAAGCTCTTCATTATTTTAAGTTAATTAATGGACAGTCATATATCCCACTAAAAATAACAACAAATCTCGCTAAAGACATAAACCTTTCTATCCATTCATTTCTGACTTCACCGCTGTTTGTTTTCCCGCCACTTCCTATCTGTTTGAAACATCAGACGCGTTCCAATTCTGAATTTAGTTTTAGTTAAATTAGTTAACCTCTGTTTTGGACAGGCGGTTGTTACGTCAGTCTGTAAACTAACACCCGGTTGGTCAAATTTTGGTTGCAGCTTAAGCAACGGATGGTCAAGCAAAGCCAGTGCACACAATAGCAGCTACAGTTTTTCAACCATAGAATCTAGCTTTTTCTTCTGCGACTGCCCTTATGACGCTTAGGCTTGTCAAAGAAGTATTTTCCAATCGATACATCGATATTAATTGCGATATTTTTCGACATAAAATAATGAGTTGCGAAAATACTTCAAAAACTTGACTGGTTCTTCGCTAAAAAGAAAACAGAAAGTCCAAGCATTTACTGCTGTTTACAGAAACTGAGCAATAATATCGATATATCGAAATAATAAAAATAATCGATACTTTGTAACATTTTAAATTTGAAACGTTACGATATTCGTCTCAAAGATAGATAGATATAGTCTTGACTCTGTCTACAATCAAAGGTCTGTCCTATTGATTAAACCGTGCGAATTTTCCTTTTTTTACATCGTTTGCAGTTGATTCTTTTTGCGAAGGTTACTCAATTGTTGTTCTAGAACCGAGTTCCTTTTCCTGCTCATTGTTATTTTATCCCAGTGTTTCGTGTTTCAAGGCGTCATCCTTCTGCATCTTTCTTGGTATGTTAATTCATAGCCATCATACTATATTCTATAATTATATTATAAAAAGGAAAGATTTAATTGTTTAATTTGAATATGCTCCGAAACTACTGGACCGATTTGAAAAATTCTTTCACCGTTGGGAAGCTACACTATCACAAGTGTCATAGGCTTTTTATCCCTGTATTCCTACGCGGGTGAGAATACGTGACGTCTGCTAGTAATAGATAAAACTACTTAAAGCAGCAGAAACTAGTCTACACTAATAATATATAGAGTATTTTTTTTATCTTTGTGTGTGTGTGTGTATGTTTGTAATGAATAAACTCAAAAACTACTGTGCCGATTTCAAAAATTCTTTCACCATTGGAAAGCTACATTCACGCTGAATCACATAGGCTACTTTGTATCCTTGTATTTCCGGCGTCTGCTAGTTATAAATATTTTGACGGCAACCAAATTACACACAAAATTTCCATCAACCGACGCTTCTAAAATTTATGGGAGGACTATTCTTACATAACGACCACAAGGAATAGGGTCAAGTAGCGAATGAATAACTAATTAAACGGATATCATTCGCTAACGCTCTATTATTGTAGCTCAGGCTGTAAACTAAATACGTACTACACTTAAAATTTCATTCTTTTTCTTAACTAAAGAAGTTAGAGATTTAAAAAAGGAACGTTTTAAACTACATACTATAATTACTGTTGAATGCGTGCATTGCCTAGACAAGCTCCACTCTTAACTGTGTGGTCTTTGCACCAAAATACCATCTCAGACCATTTGCTTTGACCAGGTTCTCACATGGTCCGACCAAGGCAATGTATGGACTTTATAAGAGACCATGAAGTACGAGTTCACAGGTCAAGCTACCCCAATGTGTCAAATATCTTTGATAACTTTATTACAAACAAATTAAGGTTCATGTTCAATTTGATTTAAGTAGCTTGATGTTCCTGGCGTCGTCAGTGCCATGAAAAAGTGAATTTTCAGTTTTAAATATCATTTATAAGTAAATCATTGCTTTATCATATCGACACACCTTTTGAATTTCGATGAGTTAATGGGATTTACATCATTGCGAATACTGGCCATTCTTTGCCGCGTAGTCATTAGAAATTGTTTCCTAAGTTATAAACAAGTTAGTAGTTAGTTCTTTGCTTCTGTTATCTTGGTTTGCAATCAGGTCAGGTGGTAACTAAGCCCAGTGACCTGCGCTGTGTGACACACTTCGACAACACCGGATTACGTTTAGCTAGTGTTCGCCTTCACTTCACCTGTTATATATATTGCATAGCTCTGCAGATAAAAATGTGATTTGAATATCAACTTCAAATCCATGATTTTTGAGTAGATTTTAAAATGTCAATAACTCATCAGAACCTTCATAAGCAAATTTTAGTGACAATTGAAACTGAACCATATTTGATCAAGTTAAAGTTTTTGACATCTGAGGAAACCTGGATGTCCAAAAATTCGAAGACATTAATTGTGACATCTATCAGCCTGCGCTGGGCCCGCGGGTTAGATTACGACCCACTCCTTCTCACAGAGAAGAGGCAGTGTATACTTACCAGCAGTTGGAAGGAACGTAGGCTGATTATGAGCTTATGCTTTATGCTCTGAAGCAAGAAAACCATTGGGTTTCGTTACTGGCCGCACCTGTCAGTTAACTTTTCTGTTTTATCGTAGGTAGATCCATAGAGTTTCATTAAATTACCTTTAAGTCCATAGCACGGACCATTGAACGTAGTCCCATCATAACAAACCATCGCTTTATTTAAATCAATTATGTCCGTAAACAAATTCATTCTTGCCTTGCTAGTTCCCAGACCATTAAAAACAATTGCCAATTAAATCAATTCAACTGTTTCTTAAATGGAAAAAATAATCGCATTGCCAGTTGTAAATTATTCATTAAAGAATCAACGTCTATTTGCATCGTAGATGTGCACAAATCCATTGGAAAATGTACCTAATTTATTATAATCCAGCATTAGTTTTACCTTATGCAGTTAATCTATAAGTAATGGATGGGATTTAAGAATTAAGAAAGTGGACACTAATTCTGTGTCGTGTACGTTTTTTGCTGTTGCACTATACATCTTAAATTGATTCGTTTAGCTTAGTTTTATAATTGATGAAAACAGGGGAACAATCTACAGTTATGTTATAATTTTCTTTTGCTCTTTCTACCACATTATTTTTATCATAGGTTAGGTTGCCAAGTGACAGGGCGATTAGCTGCTGTGCTGCATGTCGTGGGTTAGATTTTCGCTCGAAATTAATATTGTGTGGCTTGCAGATCTAGCCTGTGTGTTTATCTGAGTTTAAATGCTTTTGTTTTCATTTGCGTGTGTCATAATAATTCTTTTAAAAAATAAACATACCACAACTTTCCCACAACGCCATCTAGTTCCAATTGAAGCAGGGCTTGTGCTGTGCCAGACAGCTGATAATTATACTTAAGATTTCTAACATACATATTTACTATAGATAAATTACACCCTCACACAGAACACATGACACCAAAAAGCCACAAAGCAAGCACTTGTAATGTCTCTTTAACTTTTGCAAAAAATATCCTCGAGTAAAATTGTTCTTGCCTCGATATTACGTTGTATTGCGAATAATAACTAGGTAATTTATTTTATCGACTGGTCACACTACTCAACAATGAAATTAGTTTATTAAAAATGTAAAGCGGCTATTTTCTAGGAGACCATTAATTGTATCGCGTGCTAGCCTTAAGGCTTGTAATGGTGGTTTGGTCACGTCAATTTGTTATGTCTTTATTAATAGGTAGTAGGTAATCCTCCTTTATTTTGTTACTCCTAGAAATATCTAAAAATAGGTTAGAAAACGTTACGTTTCAATCGAGTAATTTAAAAAAAATACTTAATGTCACTTGCCTATCAAATTGTTTAAGGGCCTTTTAATTACTAAATAACGACTTACAATCTTTTGGCTACCGATTTCGCAGTTAATCTGCGTTATCTACAATCATTAACAAATTAATAAATAACATTAATTGGCTCTGTAGCCCAATTTCTCTCAACACCGCGTACCATAACAATATGGCGGCAGGAAGCCGTCAAACATGACAGGTGTCAAATTGTCGCTGTCACAGTGCAACTGCTAATTAGCCGACGGGCTGCCAACGCTCGACAGGTTAAAAATGGCGCTAAAAGTGAAATTTAAGTATTTTTGGAATTAAGAATGCATGTTGTGTTCTCGCTTTTACTGACCCACGTCAAAGGCAAAAGAAAAAGGGTACCTATCCTATTTTTAAACGTGTGGTTTTGTCTAGCATACAAAACACTAGATAGATTGCAGTCTCGACGATCATCGATACAGCGGCTGTACACAAGCTTAGGAATAATGAATAGCGACAGTTTGATCCTCAGTTTATTGCACTTAGGCCCGATTTCACTAACACTAGATGACATCCAATTGAAAGCGCACTGTTGGATTTTCAACAATCGGCTCTGTGCTTATAGTTGAAATTGCAACGGTACAATAACATTTAGGTGTCGGGCTTTAGTGGTACAAGTCCGTGCTCACCTAAGGCCACGTCCTGAACATAATTCAGTCAATAAAGTCTGTTTAACGTACTGCTTCCTACGTTACTGTTTATGTACCACTTGTACTTAGATATGTTACATTAATGTCGGCTTCCAAGTCATTGGACAGTTAGTGCTGCACCTCTGATTTTGTCCCCATTTGTATTAACTATGGTATTATATGCTTTGATTATTAAGACGGTTAAATATATTGATACGTCATTTGAAAAGAGAATGTAGTATTTCTTTCCAATTTTTTAGTCGATTCTAAATCATGTCTCGTATTAATAATGATAAAAACTATATTTTCAAGTGGCATAGACCCAAAGAATACTTAAACACATTTTATTCCAATCCTAATTTCTGTCAATAATTTGTCAAAAATTCCCTACTACAATTAATTAGAGGCATTCTTGACAGATTGCTGAAAGATTAGAATACGTGAGTAAGTACCCAGAATTTCCCTTTTGACCATTGTCATAAAAATAATTCTACTCCTTTACATCGGTGACTATAAATAAAGATACTGTAACAAACTTCGATCAGGTGACTAATGAAATGTACCTACATACATTTACCAACTACTTAATCAATTAACTTAGCTGCTGTTTCAACAAGAAGATAAAGCACTTAATTTAAAGTGTTATCAATAAGATATCTGGTATCTACCGAAGCGCCCTCTATGTGGTTATCGGGCCGTAATACTGTTATCTGAACATTATACTAATTTATTGGATAAACGCTTTCCTTATTAAGGTGTGTACACTTGAAGCTTTGTATTTAATAATGAACTATTCATCTTCTTTCCCGGTTTTAGGTTTATTCTAATCTTCCTATTGCATTATCATGGTTTGTGCTAGTGGTCTTCAAGAGTGTATCTAAAGTTCTTACTACAGGCCCAGCCAAGTTTCAATTATAGATTTGTACCCTCGAACTAAAGCAAAGTGTAAAATATTATTTGTTAATTATTTTCTATTTATTACTTTCAATGCTATCGTCATCTTTAGAAAGTCAATTCAAATTATATATTTCAATAAAACACTTTTGAACGTCAAAAAGTTTAAATTTTATGTTTAAAAAAGTATGAAAATGGTAGTTACCCCGTCTAAAAGGTAGTTTCGTATGGAGAAGAATGGGCAAGAAATTCAGTACGACTTTACCTTCCTTGTGATTATTTTTGATATTTTTTTACATTGAAAGTACAAGTAGGGAGATAAGACTATACAACTTCGCTAGTCAGAATCTATTCCGTCTCGAGTTAAGTCTAGTCTACAATTCGGATTAACACCACGCTGCCGGTGTGTACGGCCTTACAAGCGATGCTCTAATTCTTGTCTATTTACACCCTCGTGTAACTATTTAACTGACTTGAACATACAGGGTAGCCAATTAAGTATTAGCAGCGGATTTGTCTGTGGTTTGTCTATGGTTCAAGTATTTAAATTAAGCAATGGGTATTGAATGACTATTCAGTGTCGGTATAGGAAGAAATATTAATTATGTGGAATATTTATGTCATTAAAGTGTCAAAGGTTTCAAGCTATTTCTCACGCTTTCTTGTTAGGCGTAGGCAGGGCCAATAAAAACTTTACTATTAACATATGAAATTCAATGCCTCAAGCATTCATTAATATTCTTCTACCAAATAGCAAGACTAGTTTTTATTCAAGAACAAGATTAAACTGTCATAATGACGTTGACAGGCGTCAAACTGACATTGACATATTGTCTATATGTCAAAACTAACAATATTTATGTCGAATTAATACAACTAAACCGCTAGAATTTTTTAGCAAATGGTTTTTTTTATCGAAATAATAAATGCAAATTCTAAACAGCATTGCCTTAATAAAGGTAGACCGAAAAAAAATATACTGCAAAAAGACCTTCAAGTTTCCTAGTTGAACCGGCGACAGACAGATTGACAGAGCAATTGATCTTAGTCAGTGTGACCCACCAAATTGACTAGACCCTTCTGATTATTCCCACCGCACTTTTAAGCATTCATTTTGCGAAGATTAAACGGGACGAGGTAGGTCTAAATACACTGGTGGAATAGCTCTTAGGGAAGAGTACTAATGCACGGTGATTTGGACTTAAGTGTATGTAGATAAGGTTTAAAAATGTGTAGCAAGATTGTGGCACGCCTGAGGCGGGTTGTGTTGTGGGACTGCTAACGGGACACCCTAATATGGGGGTAGATTATAGGGTGGCCATTAATTGTGGCCGATTTATATTTTTGCTCTCGTTTTTGCTATAAAGTTGTTAGAAAATAGCTGGTTGACATATATGGTCCAATGGTTATTGGTACACGTTCGAGGATGTGGGTAAATTATGGATTTTTCATTCAAATGTTTTCCACATTAGCACCATAAGATTTTTACACAAAAGGTGTCTTTATCTACCGAGTATTTATAAAATGGCAGTCCTTACTACTAGTTTAATTATTTATTGGAACGATTTTATTTAATACTATTGTATACAAGTACAGAGGCGTTTAACACAACACTCGATAATCAACATTCGATATTCAAAAACGGCACACTAACGCACGCACGCGTCCGTTGAGGGCGTGACGTGACACTGAGGTCAAGTGTGGCTAGTTAGCCACATTTTAACGTGTCGCTTGCTGAGCGTTTGTAAACTATCTACACCTTTTTACTTATAAAATCATTGATCATAGACATTTTTTTACCATTCGACTTTAGGGTGTTGCAGAGACAAACAGTGTTAGGTGTAATTTCGAACCTAAAGACTAAAACATTTGTCTATGGATTTTGAATATATTTATTTTATAATATTTGTTCTTACACACTTATTACTTACTTAACAATTAAAACTAAAGTTGTAGTTCTTTTCCACTTAGAGTAATATGGTTTTAAGCAAAGCTAAGTTGTCGTTTGGTAACCCTAATATTTCCCCGTTTTTCGTAGCTCGTATAATAGCGCAACCCCTTGGATTCCGAATTTCTTCGTCGCCATCCTAATGCATACGCAAAATTAAATGTGACTGGCGAGACAGAAAAAATAAAAGCGTTAGGTACCTATAGATTTTTTATGTGTAAGTACACACCTGAAATAAAAGTTGACTTTAATTTGCTCTTTAGCTCGAAATAAGTTTTTGATCGATAAGTCTGCTAAATTTTGTTTTTTTTTATCACCACAGTAAGCCTATCATATTATTCTTAAAAACATCGACATTACATTACCAGTCTCACTTTGTCAATAAAACATGTTCTTTACAAAATCATTTCATTTTGACAATATTTTACTTTGATTAAATCGAAAAGGCTCCCACTTTTTACAGTTTAAGTATACGTAAAAATCCATGAAAGTCGAAAAATTCCCTGTATTGCATGTCATAACAACATCAACTAAAGTACCATAAAGCAAACAACGAATGTCCATACAAGCCTCATACAATGTCCATAGATTATTATTGTAAATAATAAAGCATGTCTTATGAATGAAAGCTCACAAGCTGGTTATGGTCTATTTTTATACATCCAAGCTTGCCCACGGTGCATATTTATAAAACAGGCCGTGCGTGGGTCGCCTGTTATAAAAATACATGCACGACAATGTAATGTTAGGTTATGTTCAGATGGTCAGTTAGAATTAAAAAGTAATAAAGGTGCACACATACTAAAAAGGTTCGATTGTATTCTTAAAAGAAAACACGATGTTATAGAAGGTGCCAAAGTGTTTAAGGGCCAACTTCTACGTTTTTGACTAAAAAATAATCTTAAATTAGGTAGTGAATTTTCAAGAAAATGCTAAAATAAACTAATAGGTAGGTATTTACTTCTAAAATAAAATAGGTACCTATAACACGTTTCACTTTAAAAATGTTAATATTTCAAAAAGTATTTACTGTCTATTCCTTTAGGGCTGAATTAAAAAAAAACTTTAGGTACTCTTTTATAAATTTTTAATTGTTCTTTACCCAGCATTTTAGGCTGTCAGTGAATGTACGTTCTTATAAATTAATATTCATATAGTTTCTAATTTCAACACAACTGAGTATATTATTTTTACCCTTACTTACTTAAAGATTAAGTTAGATTTCGGGCCAAGAGGCCACAAATCTTTAAAAATATAATTATTAATGTCCTTGTGTCCAAGCCTTTAGCTTGTTGTATGATATCCATACAATATGTCATAAAGCTAGTGACAGATTGTTACAGAGATTAATAAGCGATCGTCATAATGTTTTTAAGTTTCTATGCCTTGTTTTGTACCAGGTATGCAGTGGGTAGTAAAAATATGATGCTAGACATCATTTTGTATGTTTTAGAAACGCCTAAATACCTACTGAGTCCAGGCTTACCAAGCGTGTTACCTAGTTACTAAAGGTCCATATGCAGTGGTTACGTGTTAAATACTGGTATTCGGCTGCATAACTAAAAGCTGACCCCAAAAAGGAAAATGATGATTATAGGTAACCGATATTAACTAAGACAGTGTATTTGCACATTTATACTACCTTATCATCTGCCTAGCCTTTTCCCAACTATGTTGAGGCCAGCTTCCAGTTTAACCGGATGCAGCTGAATACCAGTGTTTTACATGGAGCGACTGCCTGTCAGACTTCCACAACCCAGTAACTGGGTAACATGATAAACCTTGGTCCCGAAAGTCTGACAACCTGCAGTTTACTGCAGGTTGTCAGACTTTCGGGCTTCCAGTCACAAGTGACGACTGTCAAAGATCCACAAATAACAGCCTTGGAGGAGGAGGAGTCTTGGTATGTAATAAATGGTCACCCATCCACGGACCGAGTCAAGCGTAGCTTAACTTTCGATCGACCCGTGCGGCTGTTATAATTTAGCCACAAGGTCCTCATTTATACTATATTTACTAGTTAATAATGTTTAATCTACTTAAACCAATATTATAAAGAGGAAAGATTTTTATTTTTTTGTATGTCATGTACTTAACGAAAAAACCTAAAAACTACTGGACGGATTTGGAAAACACTTTCACCGTTTGGAAGTTATATAATCCCCGGATGAAACGGGAACTACACGGGTGAATCCGCGCGACGTCTGCTAGACTTAGATGTACAGTTAGACTACGGGTATTTTTTACCCATTCTCTGATCAAATATACAGTAGTAAAACTCACAGTAAAACCACTAATGTCATTTTATGAACCTGGTCCAAATAACCCCGGTCCTACCTCCTATATACAAACACAGTTATATCGTCCAACAAGCGTAGGTTTTATGAACGATCAATGTGTATAATTAGTGATTTATATACACGTGCATTCGAATATGTGATCGTAAAGATTACACAGATTAATTGATAAGCGTGCAGCTTTCTATGCCTCGCTTAAGTTAGGAGCTGAAGCGATTTTTACGGACTTGATTACTATACAAAGTGCCTTAGATAAAAACTTAATTTAAAAGAGTAAGTAAAGAGTTTCTTGCATAATCTTCTTTATACGAAACTATCTTTTGGAAGGGGCAACTAGAATGTTTTTCATATTTTATTTAGCTTGTAAATCTGACGGTTAAAAGTATTCTTTCCTCTCAGCTTTGCATAGAATAGTTTCTTCAGTAGGTACCTACTGAACGGGGATACTAATGTCTCTTATTTTATTTTATTATGTGTCGTCAAATATATTTGCATTTACCTTTATATGATATACGAAGGTGCATATAGCTGCTGCCATCTTCTTTTTTTTTTAACTCAGAACCCCTTATTAATAAATGTGGGGTAAAGTTAATCCCCTAAATAAAAATTACCAAACTTAATCCACTCGTAATGTATGGTAAATCCGGGGTACATACCTACCTACTGATAGTAATAAAACTTCGCGTTTATTAATAAGGCGGACGATGTCAAAAATAATTTAATTGGACCATATTTTATTAATCAACCTGCAGTGCTATTCTTTAAAAATCATCTCGTGGAAATGAAGGTGAAGTGAAGGCGAATTGAGCTGTCATTCCATACTAATGCTAGGCATTGATAGATCACTTCACTCAAGTTTTCACGGCGTGAACTTTATTGAATCGGCCGGTTGTTTAGAATGTTTAGGTTACGGAGCGTGCAAAAGAAATAGACAAACACTCGAAATGCATTACCCTACTTCTGAGGCAGTTGAATAAAATACGTAGCTAGTTGATTAAAAAAAAATTAAGATAACAATATAGTTTTCTTTCCATATCTAACAATTTCTTGTAGTCGCTATATCTCATCTCAATATCCCAGTGGGTAGTATATCGAGTTATTTAAACAAGGCGTGCACCGCGTGGCACGTGGGCTTGATGCAGTACTGTGGCTTACGGCTGCGAGCAGAGATGCTCAAGAGCATACCACATTATAGCAGTAGTATAACAGAAGGTTGACGTGACAGTTTTTAGTCTAATCGGATGCAGCTAAATACCAGAATTTTACTTAGTGCGACTATCTATCTGGCTTCCACAACCAGTTGCTGGGCAAGTCGGTACCTAGTAGAAAGATTGGTTCTCAAACTTTCGGCCTACCCGTGACGACTGTCAAAGATCTACAAATGACAGCCAGTAACAAGATTAGCGAGCCTTCCAAGACACGAACTAGTTTCCCTAGGTATTGGATGGTCACCCGTCCGTGGGTCGTTGGACAGCATTATTCTAATTTCCAAAACACTAAAATGTGTCAACTTCTTAAACGTAAACGTAGTTCTTAAACGTAGAAATCACCCAGCGAAAACGTAGGTGACGTAGAGGCGAGTTGAGCTGTCATTCCATACTAATGCTAGGCATTCACAGTTTACTTCACTCAAGTTTCCACGAGGTGTCTATTACTGAATCGACCGGCTGTTGTGTAATGGGACTTCTTTGCTCCTCGACATTGTGGCATTTGCCTAGGGCTGTGCAACAGGCATATGCATACTAACCGGAAGTTTGGGAGTCTGTCGATAATTCCATGTCTAGTGATGGGCTATCAATTTATGCATATTTTAATATGATTATTTAAATATGCAGCTGGATCTATAATTTACGATGTTAAGGTGGATAATTTAACTAGATTTTATGCGGTTTAATTTTAACATTTATGTTATTATTTTTACTGTGTTTGTCTGACCATTAACCTTACTATTTTATTTGCTCTTGGCTATTTACTGGCTCCATTTGTCTTATAAATGTAAATATATTATGAGCATAAATTATTTAAATAATCTATTTTCAAAAATGTATGTTTCCACTAATCCCACTTTTAAGCCTCCTTTCAGTAGCGCTTTGAGGAATATACTTAAATGTAATACTTTTTATATGATTTGGTGAGCACAACTGGTTAAGCTTTAAGGAATAGTTGGTTGCGCTTAGATGGTTGAGCTTAAAAATGGTTGTACTTTGAGGAATACCCCTAATAGTACCTACACCCGCAATTCGCTGATTTTGTTTAAGACTCAAGTTACAAATGCACTGCTCAATGTTTAGGCCCCTTGTGTGATGTGAGCTTTTTCTAACATTTCTGCTATCGACAGCCTTTCTAAACTAAACTACTACGCTACTTATCTTTTGATAGTAAGAAGATATTGTAGTCTTGTTTGCGGACGTGGGCAGAGCAATAAAAAAAAAAATATTTCCGACTCGCTATCATAAAAACGCAATGCCCTATTAATAGTCTAGGTGGGCGAGTACTGTTACACGATTACTGCATTTAAGCTGAGTGCACACAGACGGAGTACGCAAGATTTGTGGCTCATTTGCGTAGTTTGGCGTATCAAGTGTTGATGTAGTTAAAGAAACTTATTTACTCGAACTACTTTGCAATTAAGCATTATTATAATTAACATTTATTTAATAAAATGCTAAGAAAACTTTAGACATTATTATTATATGTATAATTAAGAAACTTTTAGCGTTTTAAACCAGTAATAAACACATTCTCTGATTTATCCATATAATGAACGTGCTTAAAACTCGCAACTTTCGGAATAAGGCTCGGTTTATGGCAGCTTTAGCTTAAGAGAAGATATTTTATGGCACATTCTGTAATCTTATTAGGATAGCATTTAATGATTAAATAATCAACTGCGATTGGTTAAGGATTCAGATAATAAAGGCTTACATACTACAAGTTATTTTCTAATTTCAAGGTACGTTTACTATTTATTGTAATGTTTCTAAGGGCCGATTTTTCAGTGGTAAATAACTGATAACTGAGGAGTAATAAAAAACCGGACAAGTGCGAGTTCGAGTCGTCCACCGAGGGTTTCGTACGTAGATAAATAAATAAATCAAAAATCGCATTTGTTGTATGGGAGGAGCTCCCTTAAATATTTATTTTATTTCGCTTTAGTATTTGTTATAGCGGCAACAGAAATACATAGTAATAGGGTCTCGTTTTAACCCTTTGGGTACAGAACCTCAAAAATGGCAGTTTAGCAGCTTTTCTATGGATAATAAGTCAAACCGCCATTTTTATTCTTCTGATAAAAGTTAACTATGGAAAAAAAAACATCTCTTAGATACCTATGTAAATGGCAAACTACTACTACCTACGCTAGCCCTGCAGGGTTAGCGTAAAGTTTATAGAACACAGGACACATGTAATGTTGTACCTTATATGTATTAAATTAATCAGTATCCGTACGCGCGTATTGCATCACGTAGACACGCCCTAACAATTAAAAATGTACATTTTGGTCCGCGAATGTTTAATTTCAACAGTAATCCGCTCCGACATCCACACTAGATTAATAACTTAATAGCTACCAGCAATGTTTTAATTACAAAATAAATAATCTCCCTTCGGTGTGCCGCAATATCCCTACTCGTATATAGGTATCTTGTAAAACGTTAAATCTGACACAGAATTATGCAGTGGCGCCACTTTGAAAGGTGTCTATGGCAATGGAGACAATAGTAATTTTATATTGTGATGTCATAAAGATTCTAATCTAAAGCTTTTTCTGGTATTTTAGTTATGATTATAATAAGTAGGTAATATGACTTTATTACAAATCAAACACTCAATACTTTATTGTTTTTTTATACTACTTAGGTACTCGTAGTTTTAATTCACTGTCTCTATTTTCAATAACGATTTGAGCTTCTGCCATAGCCAAACAATCCTCATTGAATTTCTTTTATGAACTATCAATTGAAATTATAGTTATTGATAGAAGTTCTGGAAGGCTATTTGGGTATCATTTCATTCCCAGTGACCATAACTGGCGTCCAGTTGCTCACATTGAACTTTGATGACAACTGTTAACTTACAAAACAGTTCAAATTCTTTCAAAGTGGACTTCAAGTTACGGTGACTGTCCGGTGCGCTACGTCACATTCACATCTCTGCGAGTGCGCATGACGTCATCCTAGATACAAACTGATGAGAGTCGATACGAAACTAGCTGTTTGGCAGTTAATCGTTGAACATATTCTCCAGTTATCATCACTATGAACTGTCACCGTATATATAATGTATGTTGCAGTCAAAACTCTTAACCAGTCAAAAGTACCTACTATTGACTAGCAAAATCAGTAAAAACTACTTTTGACCGTATGCTTTAGTCAATAATACATTTCACTAAAATAACAGTTAAAAGTACTTTTGCCTAATGGAGCTGGTTAAAGGTACTTTTAACTAACTGATTCCGTCAAAAGTGGTTTTAACGTGCCGCGGCAGCGGCCGCCGAACGCCAGACCCCTTAGTGCTTTTGACTGGCCTGTTGGTCTAGTAGTAAAACATTATTAAACACCCACGTATGGTCATCGTGTGAAAATCTGCGCAGCTTAATAAAAGTATGACACCAACTCATGCATATCTTAACAAACTCATTAACATATCGAGTGCGTGCTGTATCATAATCAAGCGCTGTTAATACCACGACGCCATAGAGAGATTCGTTTTCCCATACGTGTACGCACTTGGTGTTTTAACGGCGCGTTTTTATTCGAAAAGCGATTGGCCAGTTTCATCAACTTAGTTATTTACCGCCCTTTCGGATGAGGTTCATCTGAAACATGTACATGTTCATGACGTTTCGTGATCTTGCGGGTTTGTAAGTTGGTATTAATTTTTCAGTCACGGGACGGAAGCTCACTCCAAATTATATTTATGGTGTATGTAATGAGGTTAATGAGGTTGCAATTTGCGTGACTAGTTTTTTTTTGGAAATGAAAGGCGCGTGTGGTTGACAACAACAGTAATGCGATTGAATAGAAATTTGCTCTGTATTACTTCATTGATCAAATGATTTATGTAAGGCTCTATAACAACGTCATTATACAAAAAATATGGAAAAAATGCAGTCAAAACAACAAGTATGTAAGCAAAATTTGGTGCCACATTTTTAATTGTGCTCGGTGTAAACTTTAATATTGTTATTCGTACCTAGATCGTTGACCTTCTTAAAATCTTTTATGCTGAGTATGAAATTTAAAATTACAATTGCTAAATAGCAAAATAATACTCGTAAAAGTTAACTACCTATCACACAATTATATCGAAACGCGTGCCCAACCTCGCTGTTAATCCACCCAGTGAGAATCCATCCTTACGCATATGAGTGACAATGGCATTGACAATGTGGTACAAACCGGTGTCGCGGGTTGTGGGCATAGTACAGTGGACACGCGGCCTTTTCCAGACCACTATTGTTTATATTGTGCCCCGTTTGGACCGAAGCCAGTAGATGGATCAAGCGATTTAACAAAATATTTAGTTAAGGAAATAGATTTCATTTTTTGTGTCTGTTTATTTATATTTTCGTTTGATTTTAATTGTATTTGGATTTGGGGTCAATAACCCCATTTCATTTCTATTATTTGTAAAGGTGCTTTTTCACTAACTCGTTTGGACTCACTTAATAGGCGTCTTGTTGATCGAAGCCGATTGAATTGGCTGAAAAGCACCTGTTACATAGATAGATATGCATAAAGCCAAATATATACGTAAGTACAGGCACCCACACGGTGTACCTACAGCTTATAAGTAGATCTACGATAAGATAATGTTTTTTTTTACATTTCAACCGCCAAGAAAGTTTCTAAATTATTCAATAGTAATACAAACATATTAATAATAATATGATCAAATATGACAATGACATTCAGCCCACGATCTACATCATTCGTTCATGACAATGACTTTGAGGGCGAGTTACTGACGCGAGTAGCACGTGGAGTGGACAGTGCCCACGCATAGCTGTTTATTTACTAACAGACAAGTCACATGTTTTAGAAATTAAATGGTTTATTATATAGAGGAAAAACGTTGGATGTTTCTAAGAAATGACTTAAAATCATTCAAGTAAGTAAAGTTTATCACTGAAGAAGAAATCATTGGCAATCCACTTTGAACAAGTAGTGATTTATTGCTTAGGCTTTCTTTGTACGAGAAGAGGCCTTAGCACTATAAGAGGATAGTCACTTTGCTATTTTTATTACATAAGTATTTCTCTAGTAATTTTTATTACTGAAGAGAATATGGTTATTTTACTATCGCTAAATAATAATGAAAAGGTACATATTATAACCTAGAACCTATGGAACCTACATAATAATATATATCAACCTGTCACAATATAAACCAAGCTTGTCATACATTAGAGCCACTAAGGAAACCAACAAACTTATTAATACTGTCATCTCATTTCCGGCATCCAAGCTTAAATACGGTTAAGCTCACACACACACCACGATAATCTACTTAACTGGAACAGACTGTTGTATTGACTTGTCAATCCCGCTAGCCCATTCAAACAAGGCACTAAGTAACAACATAGAGATGTCATTCAACAAGTACAAAGTTTTGGCGGGTGATATTTGAATATTTTAACTCGATTATAATATTATGTGACATGATAATATATCGGCTTAGAATTGAGCAATCGCGGGTTTGTTCGTCAATGATCAATGTGTGGAGTAACAACTCGTTGGTGTAACTTAATAGACAGACGTGTTACTGGGGTGCTTGTTCTGCCTCTTATTCTTTCCGGTATAAACACTAGGAAGTGGTGGCGTTTTGGGGGACTGTCTTAAAACTCGTACACAAAACTGCGATGCGATGCGATGCGAATTCGCAACGCAGAAAATTAACGTTAAAAAGTCCTAGCGATGCGACGTCGCATCCAATTGACATAATGTAAAATGACATGACAGATTAGACAAATTATGTAGGTATTTTATGATCATTGACACTAACAGTTTAGGCGCAGCTTGAAATAAATGATGTAAGTACCTAAGTAATTATTATTAAAACACTTTTTCTAGTCCACGTGTTAATATACATAGGTACCGTTTATTAAGTATCCTGTATGTCCACATTCTTACCAATACTTTAAACAATTTTATTCATTCATTCATGCCTTAATGAATAGCGCCACTGTTAACAGCAATCCTAATGCTTGCCCGTATTTACACAGATTGGGCACGCAATTTGAATATTTAGGCTGAACGGATTGCCAGCATCAGGCTACTGTTATGTTGTTAACATTATAAGGCGTGGGATGGTACACTTAGCTGTAGTGCAGTTTCTGGTTTCTTGAAAAGCATGTCATCCGGTCATCCATCATTACAATAATAATAAATATTCCACAAATTTTCACACAACGCCATCTAGTCCCTAGCTAAGCAGAGCTTGTGTTATGGGTAGGTACCAAAGACATTCAATAACTATAGACAAAATTTTCGTCCGAAAAAGTGTGTCCTGCTGGATACAAGTCTATGAGTTTTTTGTAGTACGCTCCGCTGCCGCTCCAATATTCATATATTATTCTAGATGGCGTTACTGAGACATGGGATCAAAGTTTTTCTATGACATTTCCTTGACATGCCCGCTCTATAGTATTTTAAATCTCTTTGGTAGGTACTAAACAACTGATAAACATACTTATACAGGGTTATTTTTCAATGACCGGCCATATTTTCACTGCGTGTTCTACCCATGAATATGAGCAACTTTCCCTATGGGACCAACTCTGAAATTGCTCATATTCATGGGTAGAACAACCCTGTGAAATTTTGGCCGGTCATTGAAAAATAACCCTGTATATTTATTTCTAAATACATAGGTACCTACATATTATACATAAATTCCACCCATACGGTGTTTTATATTCTTATTAATTCACCCATCTTTTGCTTGTTCTTATTCTAATCATGAAGAAAAAATGTTAGGTCAATTAATGTCAAAATAAAGATTTGTTAAGCGTCTTTATATTTAGCGCGTCAGAAGTAAAAAATCTGCCATTCACTAAACAAAAGAAACGTTCGATATTTAAAAAATATAAGTTCACGTGTCGAATTTAGATCCTCCTCGATGTTATAATCGTCGTTTAAAAACAATTCTAAAATCAAATTTCATATCCGGCCAAAACCAATATTCTGCCAGCCTGTATGCTAGAAGATTCAACATACAAACATGACAGTTTACATTTAAAAACAGAATTTTAGCCCCTGTCGAAATAAGTACCTACTCATAATAAGTAAAACATCTTGTGTAAATTAAAAAAATGAACCGTAAATTACATAAAAATAACAAGTAATTACTGTCAGAATAATCTTTTGAAAGTCAAAAGTGATCAGATAAGAGCGTTATGTAGATACGTACGTAATGTTGTGGCCATATACAAAACTGCTTTGCCCAATAAGGTGAGCGCTTCGTGATACCTTTATCACGTTATCAGAGCTTTCTAGCGCCGTGCGCGGGAGCACGCGCCACGATAGCTGGGGGTAAGGGCTAAGGCAGACTGACGTAGGTACCACATAAGAAAGAAAAATGAAAATGCTTGATTTGTTACTAAAAATGCAAAAATCGATACGTGTGCACCTAAATTATTTGAGGAGTTCCCTCAATTCTTCGAGGATCCTATCATCAGATCGGGGTTGATACAAATGGGACCAAGGTGGTAGTATACCAAATCAAATAAAAAAAGAATTTAAAGAATCGGTCCGTAAATGGCGGAGTGATCGCGTAACAAGCATACAAAAAAACAAAGTCAAATCGAGAACCTCCTCCTTTTTTTGAAGTCGGTTAAAAATGAGACTTCCCTTAACATCATCGTCGGTCAGCAGCGAAAGCCCAGTGATGTGACCCTTCTAGGGTCTCAAGTTACTTGGGTGTCAAGGAAAATTGCCGTTTTAATTTGATTGCGGTAAGGCGATTAACACACTGCCCCGCATGATGCAGCGTAGCGCGTGGATGCTTGTAAGTATCTCCGTTTGTATGGAAAACACGCACAGTCCAACACACAGAAAATGCATCCACGCGCGTTCAATTCAGTTCAGAGACACGCAACATGCAGCGTGATGCGGGGCAGTGTGATAATCGCCTAAAAAGAAAAAATATGTGTCCAATATTGTCTAGGAATCCAGATTAGATCTAGAGGGGAATCCAGAGACCAAAACCTAAAATTTAGTCATCTAGCCTATTGTCAATCGCTGGCATTGCTATGTGATGACCTCTTACATCATTTTCACGGTTTGAATGAAACAACAAAGCACTGCAACCGGTCGATTTGCACTGCAAACTTGAGTGAGGTGAACTGTCAAAGCCTGGCATTTGTATGGAACAACAGCTCAATTCGACTTCACTTCACCAGTCACCCACATTTTCACGCGGTGATTTTTACAGAACGATTAAGAGTAAGTAAGCTTTCTTTTTGTCGACGCTATTTAGCGCATAACCCTTGCCAACCGCCGCAAAAGCTGCATGTCTTTCGGTCTTTCGCAGACTGTATTTCGGTGAGTGTGATCTAGAGCTCCACCAGCTCATTCCACCATCTCCTTTCTTTCATCGGGAATCCAGACGCACTGCAGGATATCACCCATTCCTTGAGATGTTCAACACATTCGCACGATGCGCTTTGCCTGGTTCTTCATTATGCGCACGCACAGCCGAGGAGTGGAATTCCCTGCTTGCTAGTGATGGATTAATTAGCATTCGCATTCATTTTTAACATGCGAATGCTCATTTAGCATTTAGCAAATGAAATGTAGTTGCGAAATTCTGTGAAGTGCGAAGTGAATTCATTACTTCGTAATTCGTATTTCGTTCATGCTGATGCAGCGGCACTCAGCGGCAGCGTGCGCTCTCCGTCGCACCCACGGGAATACTAAATCTATCTGTTTCACGTTACACTGACTTTTAGCAAATAGCAGGTGCATGTGATGCGAAGAATGACGTTATACAATTATTATCTTTAAATTGCTCGTACACAGGGGCGTTAATTGTATGAATGCGTCTGATCGTTTAATTCGTTAAATTATTAGCAGGGTGCGAAAAATGAGATTGAGCAATTTATTACCTTATGATCTTTGATTTGCTCGTATTTAACGTCGTATGTTGAATAAATTATAAATTGTCGTTATTTTAGCAAATAGTTTAGCAATAGCAATTAACATGCTAAGACTGAAGAATTCACATGCTAATGAAATTTATGCGAAATCGCATTAATTGCCATCACTACTGCTTGCATCGGTGTTTCCGATTTCATATGACGCCAATCTGGTTATTAGGCTTCTTTTGGGTAAGCTCGTTCCATCGTCGACCTCATCTCTGACCGCAGGACAAGATGGTCAAGAGTAGACCCATTATATATTATAAAAAAAAATAACCCGTGTGTCCCTGCCTTATATAACAGATTCCACTAATTTGCTTTAGAAATTCGTTCTAATTTTCCTTTCAGAAAGTGGAGCGGAAGACATACGATCGTCCTGCCCACTGTGCGCACTGTGCCCACAAGCGAATCATGTTACAACTATCTAATAGGACATTTCAACTCTTTATATTGTGTGTTGTAGGTGTTTTATTACGTATTCTATTCCGGTTTTTGTGAGTAAAGAATTGCTAAATGGATGTACTTGATGTACAGAATTGCTCTAACGATTTAAACTGATAAATTTATACTGTTTCAATTTCAACCTTCAATTTCTCAACATTGTGGGGCCTGACAATGCCATAATAGTACATTATTATTTAAGTGCGGTAAGTTGATATTATTTAACAAAATCCAATATTGCTGGCCCGAGCCGTAGGCGAGGGCTACAAGAAAGCAGAGGCTGTAATTATCAAAGCGCACGTATGTCATACGACGTTTAATAATAACATATTTGTGAGGAAATAGATAAAACTCGGACTGAAATTTTCAAATAAAAACAATAGAGCGAAAATAAAAAGATCGCGGAATAATTTTCAAATCAGCACTTTTTTATTTTAAGTCAAAGGCACAAAAACAGCCAGTATTACTAATAAAGCAAATGACTTGATATATTTTGTTTTTGTTACAAATGGTTGTAATTTATTGTCAAAATTAATTAAATTAACGAATTATATCGCTCATTAAATTCAAAAGGGCCACATTCCAAAAAAATTCAAAATCGTTTTTATTGCATAAAACGTATTAAATTTGATCAATTTTTTATATTCGAAAAAGACACCCATTGCTTTAGCGTTTAAAATGTTCCAATCACACAACTACCCGTTGGCCATTTTGCTACATTGACGACTAACTTCAGACTAAAACGGCCATATTGTTAGTTGTGACCCGGCAGTCTGCGTGAGTGCACGTCATTTTTATTTAAAAATGCCACATTCCGGAAAACAACTGGTGTTGAAGTGATAGATTATAGTGAAAAGTGCCATATTTTGAAATGTGACCGTTTTTAATAAAGAAAACACGTGAGTACAATATTATTTAATAAGAAAACGTGCCATATTTTGAAACGCGTCTCTTTTGATTTTAAATACTACAATTTTGGTAATCTTTTATTGAAACAAAGGAGTGGTATTTGGAATATGTCTGTTTTGTGTATAAAATTAGTTTAAGTTTAGTAAGAATTGTTTAAACAATAATGTACTTTTTTGTTTAATGGCTATTTTGATTTTCGTGAGCTATGATGTCTAAAAATTTTTTTTATTACAAAGTGCAGTATTTTTATAAAACGGTTTTTTTATTGCTAGATAACCCGACAGAAGTTGTTCTGTTCAAATTTCAATTGGCTGAGCAAGTTTTTTAATTTTTCCTTCGTTCCAGGGCCGCGATGACTCTTTCGAACTAATTCCGCGACCCCGGCAGGCACAGGCCCTAGCGGGCCCCGTTTTGAGTGCTGACAGCTCTTTGAGGCGCGCGTGGAACTCAACGCGCCGTCGACCCGGGCCTGGTTTTGATCAGACGGCGAGCCACCCAAAGCTCGCCGTCCGCAGACCCGCGCCTACGGTGGCCGAGAATCGCCCTGCGACTCTCGACGCCCAGGGCGTGTTCTTCTGTTGCGGCGGCTGGGGCGAGAGGTTTCCCTCTCCCTCATGCGTTCGGCCTCCTCTTTCGCTAGCATTACTGCTTCTCAGAAAGAGGTGACCGCTTCCCATGCCTCCTCGCTCCGGACCATGGATTGAACCAGGGCCGGACGCGAGAGGTTGCCGCCGCCGATCGCCCCGACGAGGACATGGCGGTGCTCCGCTCAAGCAGGGCAGACCTCCACCGTATGCTCTACAGTATCCTCCGGACGGTCCTCACAGTGTTGACACTCGGGCGTTACCTCCCGCCGAATTCGAAACAGGTATCTCCCAAAACAACCGTGTCCGGTGAGTACCTGCGTCAAGCGGAAGGTAGTAAGGACGCCTTGGCGCCGCTCTAGCCACTCCTTAAAGAAGGGACTTATTGCCTGGATTACGGCGTGCCCAGAGCGCGAGGGCTCTCGCCTCTAGGTCCCATGGCGGCATTCCAGCAAGGAGGTTCGCGGCCTCGCCAGAGACCGTGCCGTCGAATTTTGAACATGGTCAGAACAAAAAACGAAGATCTTCAAACTTCAACACACAATAATACAGAGTTTGTCTCAACTTCCAACTTCGCCGATCAAAGCTTGCCATCCCCGTCCTTCTTGTCTGATAATCTTATGATACAAATTCCATAGCTGCTGACAGCTTAATAGTAGATTATTAACCAAGGGCTGTATGACATCAATTGCATACGAGGTTTTTGGCGCCTGAGCGAAGCGAAGGCGCTAATTAACCCGAGTATGCAATTGATGCGCCCGAGTATGCAATTGATACGCCCGAGATAAATACTCTGCTTTACATATCGATTGTGAGGTAAGTAAACAACAAGACAGCAGGTTTCAATGAACATTTATTAAGAAGAAAAAAATTAATTATTTTCGCGATGCTTTCGCGCATACTAGTAGACTGCCTTTTTTTTTTCACGCACGCAAGCGCGTCAAATCTTGCTGGCCAGTTTGATTTTTAAATCGATTCCATCTAACATACGATGTGGAAACAAATAGTTCCATATTTAAAATAAAATCTTTATAAAATAAATTGTCTAGATTCCGATTCGAGTAATTAATCGATACCGAGAAAAAAAAAATTAACTTTTTAAAAATATTCTTCGTGCAGTATGAGTATGACAGTTCTTTTTTCACATTCCAAAACCTATGCTGTAATTATAGTCATACACCCCGGCATTCAGGGGTGTAAGGGTGTACTTACAGAGCAAGAGATATGTAAATAATCTTAATCTGTCGATACTTGATGAAAGTACTGTATCTGATGTGATAAGTTCAGAAAAAAGAGCTAATTTCGTTGTTGAGGAAAGTACAGAATGTGAGTCAGATAGCAGCTCCAATGAATCTTCATCTACGAGTTCAAGCATAAGTTCAAGTACCTACGGAAGATTTCTCGTCAGATGATGAAAGTTGAGACTGATGGTTTTACAGACTGATTTAGGAAGATGTTTAATTTAAATACGTATTAAATAAAGAGTTTATTGTAACGATTCGGAAAATAAATATCGTAGATCTCATCGTTATTACTAGTTCTTAGGTCAAGGCTTTATTTTATTTTATGAAACATTTTATTTTCTAAGTGACATTGCTTGAATAAAGAGTTGATAGTTGTTGTTTGTTGCTGCATTTACTCGTAGTAACAACTTTGATCTCATTGATAGTTTGTGTTCTGTTATTTTTTTTAAGAATTTTATTTTGTGTAAGAATTTTAAATGTTGCCTGTTTTGCAGTCTTTTTAGTAGTTATTGAATGATACATAGTCACCTTTATTGATTAATTTTGTTGAAACGTTATAACATCACAAACTAGACTTACGAAGTGTCAGATATTGCATTTTTAACTATGAAAACAAAATCTTTTTAGATTCTACCATGTTTTATTTTTCAATGAAACCATTTTATGTGATTGATTTTGCATGTTTGTATGTTTTTTAGTTGTAACACAAGTGTGTGATTTTTTATTTCATGTTTTTTAAAACATTTAGCTAAAGAACGACGTAAAATTTCAAATTAAACTTATTTTTTGTATGATTTGTGGCCTTTCATTTAATAAATTTATATGACATTTTGACCATTTTTATATACAAAAGGGACTTATTTGACTTTGTACGTTTCTGGGTGAAAGTTACAGTTAAAATTATCTTAAAGGTAAATAACGGTTTAAAATACGCATCGAATGGTATATTCCACATGTATATATAAAATATGATTGACAAAATAATACGAAAAAACGACGGCCAAAACTTCAAAACGCTCTCCTGTAAAAAATTAAGTTTTTGGAATGTGGCCCTTTTCAATTTAATGAGCGAATATGTTAATTTTATATATTTTATCTCCCAAAGTTAATTTTATGTTGACCACTTTTCTGACATAAAAATTCTTTGCAAAGATTTAAAAAAAGTACAGTTCGTTTTAGTCGGAGCATCTTGGTAATGTTAAACCGTGCGTTTTACA
This sequence comes from Euplexia lucipara, assembly GCA_921972225.1. Classification (NCBI taxonomy): domain Eukaryota; kingdom Metazoa; phylum Arthropoda; class Insecta; order Lepidoptera; family Noctuidae; genus Euplexia; species Euplexia lucipara. The sequence goes on along the minus strand of OV179168.1, from coordinate 9,430,762 downwards.
TTACCATAACGCACAAGTGCGTAATGAGATACATTACGATACTGAATTTGGTGGAATAAGACACCCTTTACGAGCAAATATGTGTTATAAATGCTCTTTTTATTACTTATAGTTATAACTGGTTGCTATTTTGATTAAACTATATCAGCTTTAAGATACGACATTTGTTTTGATAATTTAGCTAAGTACCTTGGTTATCAAAAACTTTTTTTAAGTCTTGCAGTAACTAATTAACTTACTATTAAAACTCTCTTAGGCAAAGCAAGAACTCTGCTCTAAGACAGACGGTAATTTGGGTTCATTTTTTTAGCGGAATGTTTTTATTTATTTTGTATGACAAATACAAAGTCAACTCTTTAAAAAAAAATGGTCTGGCTTCTGAATTAATAATAATATAACAGGCTGGTATTATATTATATTATATATTTATTTGAGGAGAGGCAAAAGGTTGCTTTTGGTTCCATGTAAACGAATATGTTGTCATTTTGGGGCCGCCTTATGGTATTGTCTCGACTTATTATAATATCTCTATACTTACTATAATATTTTAACAGCCTGTTGCATCTTAGAACAACATACACAATTACACATATGAAGCCTCTGCATGTTAGTGCGTCCTATGAACTTTGTGGTACTTCATTGTGGTGTTAACCACACACCACCACAACCACTCAAGTGGGGCACAGCTAAATTGAGCATTGTTTTCCGATGATGGGACTCCAGTAGAAATTACGTTTAATAATGCGTGGGCTTTCTCAAATGATGAACGAGCTTAACGGATTTAGGATTATGTTTGAAATTTTATTGAGGGAAAGAAAAGTAAATTTATTGACTGGCTTTTGCCCGTAACGTGAAAGAAACCCTACATATTCAATAGCACTCGGTCAAGATTTCAACGTTACAAACACACAAATACCTCTTTACCTATAATATTAGCTTAGATAAGTGATGGATTAAAAATGAAAAATAATATCTTCTTTTATTCACCAAATCTAACTAACAACCTTGCACAATTCAAGTAGGTTACAAATAAGCATTAGAGATGTTATAGTTTTGTTTCAATCTCTCTCTACTAATCACGGGTAAATTTTCACATGCTGTTCATCAATATGAACAACTTTTACTATGGGACCAAGGTGAAAATCGCGATTAAATCAGCTGGTTCATTCATTTTTGTCGATTATAATCAACTTTTGTATTCACCAGCTGATTTGTCCGATGACCAAACATCTTGTATGACTAAACAATTCCCTGATCAACAACTTTCACAAAACTGACTTAGCAAGAACGTCTACAGACCCGAATCTCTTAGAAACCTTAGATGGAACTTCTACTGTAGCTAAAGACACCACTCTTCCGCATTAGTTAGAACTACCTATACATATACATGTCGTGGCGACCGATATTCAGAAATAAGAAGTTGTGAAGTGGATTACATTAGTAGAGTCTGTGGTAAACGCCGTGACGTCAGCTGTCATTTGCAAATGGCGCGAGCGATCTCACGTGGATGGAGTCGTATTGGGAAGTGGAAGCTAGGCAGAGCTCAGTTGGATTTGAGACACCAACGAAGACACTAGCCCAGTGCGAATCTGTCTGTTTACTTATCTGAGTTATGTTATGTGATTACTTTTAATAAAGTGAGGTTATTACTGCAATGAAGATTATTATTCAACGTTATGTACCTACCTGGTACCACGAAAATCCTGATGTCGGCCCATACCGCTCAGCCATCGCTGACGCCGACATACACATGATAATATACATATATAATGATTAAAACCGTTGCTATCTTCTGTTCTAGGGCTACCTTCACGTCTGGCGGCGTGAGGTGACGTTCTCCGATGAACAGCTGAACGAACTGTTCAACAATATTGAGGACATCTATAACTTCAACAGGTAAGCGTTGAAAATGCCTTTGCTTGTGCGTGTGGATTTGTGAATACACTTTGTGCCTTGACTTGCCTGTTGGTCTAATGTTTAATGGCCCTGACTGCCAGGACAAATGCTTGTGTGATGAGCACGATCATTTGTCTTGTGTCTGGGAGTAATTTATGTATAATTTGAATGTATTTAGAAATGTATCAGTTGCCCAGTACTCATAGCACAAGCTCTGCTTAGTTTGGGACTAGATGGCGTTGTGTCAAAGTTGTGGAATATTGTTTATTTAATTCTATTGTCTGGTGAGAGACATCCCATACGCAGCTAAGATCTAAACCGTCTAGGAAAGCCCTTCTGCCGAGATTGCTTTCGTTATGCCTGACTTGGGTTCGATGTCTAGACATTTATGAGTCTGCCACGGTAACGCCTGCCTAGACGGAGGTCTCCCAGATAATTGAACAAATTACAGTGCTAGGGCACCTTCCTTGGCATGCCCTGTGCACTTGATGATCGTATGACCGCGTTAGCGTTAGTGAGAGGAATTTGTGCAGTTGAATTTTGGGCTAACATTACATATTTGATCTTTTTGCCACCAATACGCATAAAAGAGGAAAGTACAGCCGGTACCACACCACCTTGCTGTATGCTTAACTGATCTGCTGCCAAATCAGCTCAATTAATTAATGAAAATTATATACGCGCATGAAGTTTTTTGATTGTCTATCCAAAAAATAACCTACTATGTATGAAAAATGTGTACGTTTGTGCACCTGATTATCTGAGAAACTTTACTTAGTTAAGCTATAACATAAGGCTTAGGTAAATTTCCCTCATGTTTCCATCACAAATATTAATCATACAAAAATTTCACGAATTTGTCAAATACCAAGCAACAATATCGAATATCCTCGACATATGGCATAACATCCCCTATTCATTCATCACAACAGTAGCTTTATACTAAAACGTAATAATAGGGGGCTCCGTCACGCCCTTTACTTTAAGAGGGTAGGCAGACCGACAGGCGGAACACATAGGGACATAAAACATGGTTTTGGTTTTTTTAAACTTGCTGGGATTGCTAAATTTTGACAGACGACGCGTTCTAAAAAGGGATGATTTTGGATAGGACCCCTTATAGTGGAGCAAGATGAAACCGGATGAAAAGGATAAAATAAAATAATTACTTAGCTTTTACGGCTATGATTGGAGTGGGTCGATAAGTTATTTTTTTTAGTTCCGCCGCCATGTGAGTCAAATATATTATACTAATCTATCATCTATCCATACTTAAAATTATAAATGAGATAGTAACTCTGTTTGTCTGTTTGTTTGTCGGCTACGACTAAATGGCTGAAGGGATCGTTATAAAATTTGGCAGCGACATATTGGACATAGATCATAATAACGTGGAGACGGACATGGGCTATCGCATTAGGTGGCCTTCTGTGTTTTGGAAAGAGGTGTGAGTTTATGACGTATGTCTTAAGTACCTACGCTAAGTTAATTTAAACAAAAGATAGTTTTCAGAACGCATCTTTTGTTTTTTACATTGCACGAACAAATTTGACATCTCTAATGTAGTCTTTAAATGTCACTGTTAATTTTTTCTGGCCACCAGTCAGAAAGAGATGCTACTCCTGTATTCGTTTAGTTTAGCTGCAAGACAATTCGCGCTATTGTATCAATAAAATTACTCAGCTCGGCAACATAAAGTAATAATTATTTTATTCGATTACCTCAATTCAGGGAAAACCGTAACATTAACAATTTTATAATAATCGTTTGTTCATGGAAAAATAACTACCGAACTACCGGAAAATGTGTGTGCTTGTTTTTTTTAATTGCCTTCGTAAATACTTCGGTTCTAAGCAATTATAGTTGTCAACATTAAGGAAGTAGTATTACGGATATTTACCGATAATTTACCTTTGATTCTAATAAAAATGTTTTTTCCTCCGGGTTGGTACTGAGAAATTTGGATACACCTTATAAGTCCGAGTTCCGACCTGTGATTTGAGTCCACGGCAGAACAGAATTTTTTATACAACCAAAAAAACCTGTTGGTCCAATTTGATTTCTTGGTTCTAATTTACATTCTACCCGAAAAAAGGCTAATTCAGGCAACATGATAAATGTTTTGACGAGTTATAAGTTGGGCGTTGGGGGAACGGCAATTCTTCTCTTCTTATCGTGTGTTTAGTAACTAACCTGGTGTCAGAGTTTTAATGGCGCCCATGGGCCTCTGACTGGCATTACATGCCCTCAAGAAATATCTCTCAGGCATGTCGTTTTCCTTCACCGTTTTTGAAGCGAGTGATAATAATTATACAATACGCACATGAATCCGAAAAGTCAGAGGTCCGTGCCTGGGGTTCGAACTCGAGACCTGTGATTTCGCAATCCGCCGGCCACACCACAAGGCTATCACTGCTTTTAACGGCAATTGATATAAAATCAGGTGGTTGAAAGGGGCGAGCCTACATTGCCATCATCCAGACACAAATACAGGCCCCAGGCTACTACTGAGAAGTTCTAGATCGAAAAATTAATTACAGATTTTGCGCACTCTTAAATTGTCAAATTAATAGAATAGAATAGAATAGAATACTCTTTATTGTACACCATAAAAACTTACAAATAATAACTTTAAGGGGTACATAAGGTGTTACAATGGGCGGCCTTATCGCTAAAAGCGATCTCTTACAGACAACCTTTGGATGGACTTGATGGAGGAGGAGAAAAGATGAGTAGGCAGTTTGTGGTGTACTATTTACATAGATAATTAACATACAAATATAAAATAAGTAGGTATAAATAAGAAAACAAAAAAAAGAAAATAAATAAATACAATACATAAATACTAATAATTTACAGAGTAACAGACTGTTATGACGTGTTAGGAGAAAGGTAATAATTTTTAAGCATTCCTTTAAATGATGGTAATGTTTGAGCTTGTCTCACTGACACAGGCAAAGCATTCCATAGCCGAACAGCTTCCACTGTGAACGATTTTCCGTAGAAATTAGTGGTATGCATGGGCATATCTATACTCAAGTTTTCTGATGACCTTAGATATCTATTATGTGTGTCATAAAGGAATTTGAAACGTTCTTTAAGATAATTGGGGGTTTTGGGATTAAACAGAATACTGTAGAGCAGGGACAGGATATGAGTATTCCGGCGAAGACGTATTGGAAGCCACTTGAGTTTTTTACGAAATTCGGATATGTGATCATATTTACGCAAGCCAAAAATAAATCTTATGCAAAAGTTTTGAAGTCGCTCAAGTTTATCAAGTTGTGCCTCAGTGAGATCGAGATTACTGACATCAGCATAATCAAGGAGGGGAAGTAAAAGGGACTGTGCAAGCGCAATTTTAGTGGCAGTAGGCAAGAAATTACGCAGCCGTCTGAGAGACTTTCCAGAAGAAAAAAATTTGCGGCTTACCTCTGTTAACTGAGGTCTCCAAGCAAGATGCTTGTCAATCCAAACCCCAAGATTTTTAACCTTCTCGCTAACAGGAATAATGGTTCCATTAAATAAAACTTGAGGGAGCTGCGTCCAGCAAATCCAGCAATTAATCTTATCCAAAGACATTTTATACTTTCTATAGACGAGACAAAACGTACAAAATTTTCATCAGATACTTTGTGTTCTAATGGCCACATATTGTCTATGATTATAATTTAGTACGCTCCGCTGCCGCTCCAATATCGCTATATATTATTCTAGATGGCGTCACTGAGACATGAGATGACATTTTTTCTATGACATTTCTTCGCATGGTATTTCTCTATAGTACCTTAAATCTCTTTTATCTAACCCCACCTCGATTGTAATTACAATCTTTGCTACTAGTACGTATCAAAAATGTACTATTTTTACTTTTTCTATGGCATAGACGATCCCCTAAAGTTCCTTCCTTATGGAGGGTGTTAAAATAATAGCTAGGGTACTTTTGGGAGGGTTCGTTTTTACAAAAGAGGAATATGTGCATGTGTGGTCAGCGTAGTCACGTAGACTATGTATGTGTGAAAGCGTATTTGTACGTGGGATTATACAGGATGTAATTATGACTCCTTGAAGTGTTGAAGAGTGGTTGTTGTGGAGACAACGACTCTAGAAAAGTTATAGATAGGTGGTATAATGCCTTTGCTTGAATTAAAGTTTTTAGATACGGTTGTACAGACGCCAGCATATCAAGCTACTAAACCAAACTGTCAAATTTTCCCAATTATACATGAAACTTTTTCCGTTTTGTCACGTTGGGGTAGCGTGATTTGCTGGCTTTTGTACATGAATACGTACATGATTTTATGAAGAAAACTAGTGTAAAACTTTTACAATCAGCAACACTATTGATAATATTAAGTGGACTAGACAAACGAAGCCGTCGCAAGCGCCACACCTGGGGGTCGAGTCTGCTATTTGCAATCGTGTTTCAATGACCGGACAATGATCGATTTTTGACGTATAACGACAAACTTGTGACACATTCCCCATTGGATACAAAAACTGTCAAAGTTGTCAAATATTCGATCAATGACCGGTCATTGAGAAACGATTGCAATATCTGACTCGAGCCCCTGAGCGTTGTCCTACGTTCGATTCACGAGTCAGTCCAAGCGTTTTATGGTTAATCCATCTGTATTTTCTCTGTAGTGGCTTGGAATTTTACCCGACTGGTGGCAATAGGCTCTTTCCCTTTCATAAGAGAAGGTTTTGCAAGCACTACTGCTGAGCATAAGGTCCTACGTTCGATTTACGAGTCAGTCAAAGTGTTTTGAGGTTCTTCCGTCTGGAATTCTTCAGTAACAGCCGTTTGGCTTTGTAGGGAAGAAGTAAAAGTGCACCTCTGCCTAGCCCTTGGGTCACTAGGCGAGATGATAAAGTTATGTAAAGACATAGAAAGCCAAATTGTCAATTTTATAAAAATCTTGTTTCATCCTGTATGTGTATGTATCTAAGTATGTGTGCGCGTGTGTGTTAATGCTAATAGGTAAGTTTGCGTGTGGTCCCCTTTTTAGTGGAAGAGTATAAGTTTCTGTATAGTATTGAGTTACTATTATACTCTAAATTGAGTGTGGTTTACTGTTTTACAATGATAGGGCAAAATAACTCACATTTTTTTCGAATTTAATTGCGTATCGTATAATTCACTTGCTACAAAAGTGGTGTAGGAAAACATCGTATCCTTGGGAGATATTCCTCGACGGCATTTGAAGCCAGCCCCCCTAGCCAAGTTACAAACGAAACGATTTTGACCACGTGACTTATCACCTTTCGCTAAGTCACGTGGTCGAAACAAAGGGATTTTAGGCGTTCTCAATTGTAGAAAGAGAATAGATACGAATCGTTTGTAACTTGAAAGGGAAGGGGAAAAACTTTTTGGCAGCAGCAAGGCTATATGGCATCTTAAGGCTAGCACATTTGTAACACCCGACGCCATCCCACGCGGTTTTATTGGTCAAATCTGAAAAAGGTGCTTAAAGTAACCAATGAGAACACCATATTGACGTCGTGTGGCATGGCGTGTTATAAGTCTTTTCCTAGCCTTATGGTATCTTTTCAATGCCATTGACTAACTGACGTTCAGTTGCACACCGAACTTTAATGACAACTGAAAATTGTATTGCACTTTAAGTGGACTTCAAGTTAAGATAAAAAGATTAAAGATACCGGGCTGGTATCCGCAACTCCACGTCAAAGCGCGTATTTTGCGTATGGGCTATAATCTACCACGCGGGCCCAGTGCGAATTGGTAGATGTCACATGTCTTCGAATTTTTGGTTCTAGGACATGCCGGTTTCCTCACGATGTTTTCCCTTCACCGTTTTTGAGAGCAGCGGTGATGAATTAAATTACACAAAGTAATGGCCACCGCTGCTCTGACTTCAAGTTACGGTGACTATCAGACGGGGCACAGTGCGCTTCGTCACATCAGTGCGAGCGCGCATGACGCCATCCTAGATACACACTGATGATAGCCAATACGAAACTAGCTGTTTGACAGCTAATCGTTGAACACTTTGCCCAGTTATCATCACTATGAGCTGTCAACGGAGATACGCAATTGCCATTTTGTTTGCCAATAAATAGGTATTATTTCTTTCTTTCTTTCTTTTTCTTTCAATTGCCTGCCTAAACGATGAAGAATGCGAACAAGAACAAAATGGTATTGATGAATCAGTTAATTTATTAGCTACTTAATAAAACAGAAGCTACAGAATCTATAATTTGAGGCCAATTTCACAGACGATTGGTTAGAAACAAACTGATTGTCTTACACAGCATTGTCATGTAAATTGTGGGAATGACGCTACTGGAGTTTTAAATAAACTGTGGGACTTCTAAAACGAAATATCACGGACTCTTCACGAAAATTAATAAATCTGCTCTTCAACTTTAAAAATCAAAAACCTAGTTTAAGGGTTATGCTTAAAAAGAGAGGATACTGTCATTTTATTCTATTTCTGATTTTCTATCAAGAAATAATTTCTCTCCGAAGCCAACTCTAAAAACGGAAGAGGTTCTCTCAAAAGATGATTTCTTTTTCTATTACTGGAACTAAATGCTAAGCAAAGTTGATTCCTTAGATTTTTTGTTGATTTCGGACGATGGTTTTTGGGTTATTCTTGATAGATAACACTTAGTTTTTTTCTAGTACAATTGAATATTATTAATAACTATAATAAAGTAAATGAAAGTTGAACATTTCGAAAAAAGACAAGCCCTCCTCACTCGTCTATAAACAGTTAAATTGATGAGAGGAATCCGTATCCGTATCATAATCTGTGGCCATCCGTTACTGTCGGTAATATTGTTAATGAATAAATGAGTTCCTACATTAAGGATATTTCTATTGGTACATTTAGATAAAGTAATGGTTTAACCTGCTATTGCAATTATGTCACCAAACTAAACAGTAACATGTGTTTTTTGAAAAGTAGGGTTAAAACCTACTCATAATTTCAGCCATAGGAAGTCCACTGCTGGACATAGGCCTCCCCTATAGATCTCCAATAAGACCGGTTGGAAGCGGCTCGCAGCCAGCGCGTTCCCGCGGCCTTAATGAGGTCGTCTGTCCACCTTGTGGGTGGACGTCCTACGCTGCGCTTGCCGATACGTGGCCTCCACTCGAGAACCTTTCGACCCATCGGTCATCAGACCACCGTGCTATGTGCCCTGCCCACTGCCACTTCAACCTGCTAATCCGCTGGGCTATGTCGGTAACCTTGGTTCTTCTACGGATGTCCTCATTTCTGATTCGATCTCGCAGAGAGACTCCGAGCATAGCCCTCTCCATTGCTCGTTGGGCTACTTTGAGCTTACTCATAAGGCCCATAGACCCACCATAAAACCTACTCATAAAGTTCAATTTGCCCTAGAACTTGAAGCATTTAATTACCAGTAGTGTTAGTTTTTATTTCTAAAGCATAATAAACATCAATTATAAAACTTATCACATTATTACTCGCTGTTTCCCTGAACGGTTACTCAGAGGTGTACCTACCTGTAGTGCACCCACTTTCTGCCAGTAATGTTTAAGTCCCATATAATAGAGGGCGAACCCGAGACCTCACGCTCAGCAGTAGCGGTTGTGACTACTAGACCAAAGAGGAAGTCATTGGCCTCTAGACAAAAACACTGAGAAGACGATATTCGACGATAATTATAAGGTAGACTGAAAATGCCTAAGGCATTAAGTCCGCCTTTGTATACAGTTTTTTTACTTGTGTATAAAGTTTTATTAAATAATGAATAAATAAATATTCAACAGGTTCCAAAACTATCACAGTTTTTTTTAACTTTCCACCTAAATACCTACACATTGTGGAATAAAACTAAAGTTTGAGTTTAAATATAAAGAGACTAGTAGACGTCCCGCGGTTTCAACCGCGTTAGTCCCGTTCCTGTGGGAATACAGGGATAAAAAGTAGCCTATGTGTTAATCCAGGGTGTCTGCTAACTCCACAACAAATTTTAATAAAGTCCATTCAGTAGTTTTTACGTGAAAGAGTAACAAACATCCATCCATCCATCCATCCTCACAAACTTTCGCGTTTATAATATTAGTAGGATATAAAACTGAGTACAATTAAACAACAGTCACGTCAACTTGGCGGCCACTAGTATTTTCAATAAATAGGCCAACATGAAGACAGTATTTTCTTGTAATGTAAAGGCATAAAATAGAAGTAACTACTAATGAATATAAACTGTGCGAGGAACGTTCGTTATGGCGCATTATGATTATGAAGCTCACGGTGAAACTCTAATAACGTATAAAATGGGGTGGAAACATTCGGATAGGGACGGTTGGGGCGGGTCCGTTGGTGACCTAGTTACGTACTGATACTGTAATACTGCAGCTGTCATGCTTAGTTGACGTAATGAAAGGTCAAGTCATTAATAATCAGGTTTTTTTCTAAAATCTTCACAATAGGTACGTATAAAAATGTCGTGTCACGAATATTTGTCTGGAATAAACCGAAATTTCTTAAACAATTTTTATTAATGTCACGTATTAGTTGGGCAGTATCAATATTAAAAAAAATGGTTTCCTTTAATAAGTTCGGTACCCTACTTACAGATGGCAGTGTAAATTAACGTTAGCTTGTGAAACTATGAAATCATTTCAGTTTCAATATCACATGTGTCCATCCAAAGCTTGTCTGTAAGAGATCGCATTGTGACACCCTAATTTTTCCTTACAGTTATTATGTGTAAGTATTCATGGTATGCAATAAAGAGTATTCCATTCTATTCATCTGCCTACATAAAATGTTTGGACTGTCCATTATTTAAATAACACAAAAATATTAAAACAACGTATGCCTATGTAGGTACACATAAACGTAACAGGAACTTCAAACAATCCTTTGAACATCTTTCAACCAGCCCCTAATTTAGTAAACAAACAATACTGATCGACCACACGCGTCGCGCCCGCACCAACCACCAGGTGCCCCTTATGTTTCCACAAGGTGTCGAACGCCAATTAGCTGTGATACGTACCCGACCCGGATTCCTCTCCGTATGATGTAACTGCACCTTTAGATGACTTTAACTGAGATTGCATTTTATATATAGTGGTGGTCATATTACTTGACAACATATTTTCATCAAGGTGCTAGTTTAATATTATTGTCTATGTATACAATTAAGTAAGTACAATTGAAGCGACTGTTAATGTGAAAATAACAGCTTTTCAGCTGACTTACCTACATAAAAGGAGGTGTTTCTCAATTCGGCTTTTTTTACTTATATGTCTTCTTATGTTTGAAAAGACGATTTGGATTCTTTTGTTTGAAAAGAGAGCTGTCTGGGTGGTTGCGTTTAATTAATTAAACCCCAAGCGGACGCCGGCGTCCGCGCTTTCTTTGTCTGTCTTTCTATTGTGTCTCTAATTGACACGATTACTCCACAACTTTTCACACAACGCCATTAAGTCCCAAGTTAAGCTTGTGAGCTTGTGTTATGGGTACTAAACAGCTGATAAACATACTTTTATATTTCTAAATACATATATATTATAGATAAATTACACCCAGACACAGAACAAATGATCGTGCTCATCACACAAACATTTGTCCTGGGTGGGAATCGAACCCACGACCTCCGGCATAGCAGTCAGGGTCACTAACTACTAGACCAACAGGCCAGTCAAAGGAATTAAGGATTGAAAGGTTAAATTACATCTAGATCGGTTAACATAATAAACGTCTTCATATACAACAGCAAAATTTACAAAAAAATACATACACGCATACATAATGCCGAAATTAATAGTTATCTATTTTTAAATTAAATAGATGAGCCCACCGTACCTATCTACTTTCAACTAACAAGTAGCAATAAAATGATATACCGATCCGTTTAAAATAGTTGAAATATTAGAAAGTATAACATCCGTTGGCGTTGAAAACATAAATGAATATCCAAAGTAATATCTTTTTCCGTAAACTTCGACACCTACACAAAAACAACTATCTAGTTTATATCTCTGCTGACCTACATAGTGCCCAGGTATGTATATAAGACCAGTCTGTGTACATGACCACCGTTGAAGACAACAATACAAGAAACTAACATGGTGGTAGGCAGAAACTACAGAGCGCCATATGCTACGAATCTTACATACTTCCTTTGCTTCGTTTACATTCATACATGTTGTCATACACACACGCCGGCGCCGGATGCGAGTACTACGCACCTGACCTTTCTGAAGAACCTCACCAATAAGGTCTATGTATGTCCTTCTAGGGCGTCCCTTTCCGGCGTTCCCACTTACATCTGCCTTGTAAATAACTTTCGTTAGTCGCCTTTCATCCATTCTTTCAACGTGACCTAACCATCTAAGCATACTCTAAAACTAACATAACATAAAAAACACTAACAGGTGAAAAATAACTCCAGTTTCGGAAGTTTGTGGCTTTGGTGGTTTTGTTTCGTTCATTATTGGCCACCGAATTCCGAAACTGGAGTTATTTTTCACCTGTTAGTGTTTTTTAAGAAGCCGGTTGTTTTTTTTTTTGTAAAAATGTTTTTATTTTTATATTTTTAGTTTATTCGTATGTAAAGAAGGTCTTTTAAAACTTCAAAGAATCATTGAAATTGGTTAACAATTGCTAAAGAAGTTCTTTCTAAACATTAATCTGTACATCTCTGCCGGGCCCTTTTTAACATAAGTAGAAGGGCGTAATGTTATGTTATGGAAATACAAGAACTCTGCATAGACATCTGACTATAGCAATCGCGAATAATTTGCTGTTATGCGTTGAAGAGTTCCGTCGCAAGTCTTCTTCATCAGTTGTTCTTCACTTAATGATACTTTCTGAATGAAAATGCTTGATTTGTTCAAATCGGAATACTCAGGCGTCAAAGTACTTCCGATTTTGTTTTCCTTGAGGGTAAAACTTACCCGCTAATGGCGGCGTAAGCACAACAACTCTTATGATCAAGTGAACCGCGAGACCCTGGTCGGACTTAAGTGATCATATTTATTGTCTTGAAATATGGCTTCCTAGCGCTTCCATTTTATGACCGAAAGCCGTTTGTCCGATCGTCATTTGCTCGAAAGCTGGCTCCGCCTTAGGCACGAGACTAGCCCACCGATCCAATGAAATTAAATGCCTGGTGAAATTGTGTCTCTGGCTTACTTGTTAGTGTGATGCACTATCAAATTATTAATTTTAAATTACGGTACCGGTCGTTACGAGATACTTAGCCAGAAGTCTGACGGCCAGTGTTGCATACCTACAATATATGGGTTGTAGACAAAGAGATTTAAAATACTATAGAGCGGGCATGACAAGGAAATGTCATAGAAAAACTTTGATCCCATGTCTCAGTAACGCCATCTAGAATAATATATGAATATTGGAGCGGCAGCGGAGCGTACTACAAAAAACTCATAGACTTGTATCCAGCAGGACACACTTTTTCGGACGAAAATTTTGTTCGTGATGTCCGGTATATAGGTATTGAATGTCTTTGGTTGTAGAGGTCAGATAGGCTCTGTGTAAAATATTAGTATTAGCTGCATCTTGTTAGACTGGGAGCCGACCCGGCGATGTTGTTTAAAATACGTTTTTGAGTTAATAATAGGAAGTGGTAGAGGGCGGGCTTTTTGGGAGGACTGTTTTATGTGTTGAATAAATGACTTTTTATTTTTTATGGTTTTTTTTTACTGAACCTAGCTTAAAATACATTTTAAGTACCTAAGAAACAGCAATTGTAGGTACTTAGTGTTTCTACGTCTACAATAATATACAATACACACAGACGTCACGCAGTTTCACCCACGTAGTTCCCGTTCCCGTGGGAATACGGGGATAAAAAGTAGCCTACGTCATCCGGGAATAGTGTAGCTTTCCACCAGTACAATATTTTTTTAAATTGGATCATTAGTTCCGAGGATTACATACAAACTTAGAAACTTACAAACATACAAACTTACAAACAAACAAACAAACAAATTTTACCTCTTTATTTATTTTAGGAAACTCAACAGTTTATTTATGACGTTACATGAGTTAAGAAGGCCCACCTCACTATCAATGAACAACAGCAGTTTGTGGAAGATACTAGCATGTCAAAGTGAGGTCTACACACGCTGCACATTGATAGTGAAATGGTGACAATTATCATTTAAACCATTAACAGAGTTTCACGGCATTTATAAAACTATGTTAACTAAACTATGTTTATAATACACTTTTGGACACATCTATTGGCCCACCTTGTATTTTCAGTTTCGTTTGGTTCTAGCTAAAATTTTATATGAGGTCGAGCAAAAAGTTTTTATGCAGTTTTAAACCTGGCACATTCACAATTTCATTCAATAGTTTTTTTTTGTATTTCGAACACAGAATTTAAAGAAACAAAAGACAATTTGTAGCCTGCAGGCCTAGCCAAGTTACAAATTCTATTTCTATCATCGTAATCGTAAATCGACAATAGAAAGAAAATGGCGGATACGGAATCATCTGTTTGTCAACTGTCAAGTGTGATGTTGTTGATTTTCTTGGATTTTGAAATAAAGTTTTAAAATGCATACTTTAAATATGTTGTGGTGCGCTCATAACGAAGAAGTGCTGTTAAGATGCTGGAGAAGAGAACTATATCGGCAGTGCGTGGAAACTATAGAAGAAATGTCGGACACTTTGTTTATCCAGCGATTTCGATTAAATATAGCAAAGAGATTTAGGTATTGAATGTCTTTGAAATAAAGAGACTTTCGAAGCCTTAGTTCAAGACCTACGAGGGAAAACTTCGTTGAAAGGGTCCAACGAGATTCCATTGGAAGTCAAGGTAATTAAGTTCATAATGTGCATACATTTATTACATTATTTATCATTTGATTTATTTTTTGTTTGTCTTCAATCAGGTGTTGTGCGCTCTTAGTTTCTTGGCCACAGGATCTTATCAACGAATTGTTGGTATCACTCACCACCTTACTCAACGCACAACTAGTCGCTGCATCAGACAAGTTGTTCATGCATTGAATCACCAAAATATCATGGCGAAATAGATTGTCTTTCCGAGTACAAGACAAGACCGAGGACTAATAATTAATTTGAATAAAAGACTTGTGATTTTGATTCTGTTCAGGTAGGTATAATAGTATTAAAACATTCCTTAATTTCAGTTTTATTTTACAGATTTGTGACAGTTATCTTTATATTATTATCAATGTGAATGCAAAGTTTGGTGGAGCTACACATGATTCACGTGGTCATCGAGTAGAGTTGAATCATATATGCGTGAACTTCATCAAAATAAAGAACGAGTATGGTTATTAGGTAAATGTTTACGAAATCATAAAAATCAAGTTAATTAGTAGGAATGTATGTTTGTTTCTTATACATAAATAAATATTTCAGGTGACTCTGGGCTGGGTATCCGCAACGCTCTTGGCTAATGACTCCCATCCTCAATGCAGTTCAAGGTTCCAGAGAAGAACAATATAATTACTCAAAAGCATGTGCAAGCGCGTAACAGCATTGAGCACTGTTTTGGATTACTGAAAGCTCGGTGGAGTTGTTTGCTTAGAGACAGGGTACTGCAATATCATCCCTTTGTAATTAGCAAAATAACAACAGCATGTTGTGTGCTACTCAAGATTGCGATGAAAGCTCGTTTACCACCACCACAACCAGTTCCAACTTTGCATGAAGATGGGCATAACATAAGCATGCAAACATCCACCGCCATTTCTGGAGGTAGCCAAAGTGAGCTAATTCAAGGCAGAGCCATGCTGAATTGTTTATTGCATCGGCTACGATAAAAAAACAGTAATTGAGTAATCTTATGTAGGTATTAATACTCTAAGCGAAATCTTTGGATCCTTTTTCAAGAAAATTGCGCGCAAGGAAGAGTGTGTGATAGTTTATGGGGAGGAGAAGTGTAGAAACCTAATATTTTTATAGGTTTATCTTAGAAATACATTCAATTTAAATTAAATTAAACTCATTGCTTACGTACATTTTAGACGTTTAGCAATTCTGCCAACATCAAGTTTATAACGTAACCATAGTGATCAACCCTTCGAAAATAAACAAAAAATTACGAATGAAATACTATTCTGTAAGTTGTCATTCATGCAAAAGCAAAGCAAAGTTGTAATTTTCTAATAAATTTAAAAAAGTTTAGCCATGTGAGGTTCTACCTATACTCATATATTTATACACTAATGTAATACGGTCTACTTTCGAACACATGTAAACTTGTCTGTTCGGTTCTTTTTTTGTTTTCTATCATCTTTTTATACCATGGTTTAAACAAATAAATATTATTCTATTCTATGTACCCATATTGATCAAACATAAAAATTAAACACATATGTTTCTAATGTTGTTTGTTTATTTACTAGAAACCAAATTAATAATTTAAAACATATTTTAAACATGTTGTATGTTAATTTAAATATGATTTACATCCCCAGGTAGTAATCTGTTGAAGGTAGTGAAGTTGTAGATCGCAACTGGGGTAAAATTTCTACCAAACTATCTGATACCCCAGCCAAACGATACATAATTTGGTTTAATAATTTTTTAATTTAATTTAATTTCATTCATAATTTTATAGTTATTATACGTAAAACGATAGTAAAGGGAACCTTAATTCCAAATTAATTTCGACGCTAAAATAACAAATTCAAATCGTATACTAGTTTCACCAGCGTACGAAGTATACAGCCGCATTTTTACATTGCGCTCGCCATAGACAATGTTTTTTTCTATCTTCGCTATGAAATGAGCGATTGACGCAGTGTGTCAACTTGGCAACCAACGCCAATGTTTATCTTTCTATTATCGCCCTAACGAGTAGAATTTGTAATATGACTTAAAATGTGACAGTTGATAAACAGCTGATCCCATATACGCCATTTTCTTTCTATCATAGAAATAGAATAGAAATAGAATTTGTAACTTGGCTAGGCCTACTGTTTGTTGATATCAAACAATCGAATACTAAGAAAACTTGGTTTTATTGGTTTACTTGGATTTAATTCTTGAAAAAGTGAATATCAATCACTTTGGTTTTGCAACAAACATTACTTATTCTTAACATTATGGTGAGGTTCAATCATATTTCGGTAGGGGCCATCGAAACCTAAACTCTAAGGTGGGCCAATAGATGTGTCCAGAAGTGTATTAGAATAGAAGAATATATGATTGTATGAATGTGTGAGATGATACATAAGTATCTTTGGCTTCAGACACCGACCGCAGATGTAAGATACTATTTCACGGTTTGTTACATACACGATATAATCTGTGTTATTACTTCTTGTTCTTGTAGTAAAGTAGCTAATATTGTGATGTAGTGAAACTGTGAAATAAGGAATGTAATGTTTGATTTATTGGGAAGCGCAGTTGAAAAACTTGCAGCTTGGCCGATAAAACAGTTGATTAGTTTTGAACACGAATGATAGTTAATTTCAGGTCCACATAGATTAAGAGATAACTGTTTCTTTTTTGTTATTTCTGGTTTCCTCCTATAGTGATGCTTAGATAGTTGTTCATAATGATAAGTAGGTATAAAAGAATTTCTACTTTTGTTTGTACTAAAAATACTTTTGTAACGGCATGTAAACTTAAAATCATTTCTCATAAAAAACATTCAAACAAAGAGCCTTTTACTACACAGAAGTTAATAAAAGCAGCTAAAACACAAACTAAGGGTACACCTTTTGTTATGGCACGTTTGTGTCGGTCGGGTTGCTAATGTAAAAATCGTTAAAGCACGGATCGGATTCGCAGACGAAGAATTCCGTACAAAGTCGAGCGAAAAATCGGCAAAAAAATCACGATTCATAAAAAAGAAAGAAAATTTGAAGCGACATACTTTTATTTATTTTTTGTTGATATAGCGACTAAAGAAAAACACTATGTGAACTAACCTAACTGTCTACCGGTTAGCTATTACTTACGGTTTTAATGGGAATGAGGAACGCCGTGTAAAGTTCGACATCCACAAAGAAAGGGAGGAGCCTCCGATCAGATGATGATGTTGTATCTGGTGGGCTAATGCCTGACAGTTATTGTGTTCTTTTACCTACATAAAAATATGTATTGGGGATTTTGTCAGGTCGTCGTCTTCGTCGTGGAGGTAAATGAAAGCCAAGGCTGCTTATACTGAAGGTTTACTTTTGGTTTTACAATATTGCGATATTTAGGTTGGAATATAGAATATTTTTGTCGTTGTCGTCACACGGATCATAACGGCAGTGAGAAAACCGTGCGCGCGCGTTGCTCGCGTAAACCCCGCGACCCTCCTCCCGGCTGTCCGTCGACGTCACCAGCGTTAGTGAGTTTCAATGTACAGACGCCTGCACATCAAGTTACCCCAATGTGTCAAATTTTCCCAATTGAATATGAACCTTATTCAGTTTGACATAAAGTTGAAAAACGATTAAAGAAATTTGACACATTGGAGTAACTTGATGTGCTGGCGTCTGTACAATACGTCAGCTTAGTTCGTATATGACGAGATAGAAGTCGCTTCAGGTTCATGATATATTATAACTCTTCGACAGACCGACGGATGAACAAACAAACGTCTAGAGAAGGTTTAGTATAAGAATTTTGTTGCCATCCTTTTTGATACGGAACCCTAAAAGCAATGCCAGCCCTGATAGGGTTACTCATGTTCAGGTTACATGACCTCGCAAGATTCCTGATTACTGGAGGCCTTAGGACCTAAGTTGTTTCATTTGTTTTGTTTTTTGTGTCGTGTTTTGTTTAGAAACGTTTTTGTGTGTGGGTGGGACGGTAAAATAATGATTCTGTATTTGGTACGCGATAATTTAGTGGCGGTATGTGATTTTACTGTGTCATATGCTGAGAGGGCTTTTTTGTTTAAGCCGTGTAAAGGTCTGGGTTAATCGTACATTGACATGAAATGACTATGGCCTGTTGGTCTAGTTCTTATTGTCCCGGATTTCGTGGTTTCGATTCCCACCCAAGACATATGTTTGTGTGATGAGCACAATCATTTGGTCTGTGTCTGGGTGTAACTTATCTGTATTATGTATGTTTATAGAAATATTAAAAAGTATGATTATCAGTTGTCTAGTACTCATAGCACAAGCTCTGATTAGTTGTTCCGTCTGAAACTTGTGTTGGGGTTGGTGGAAACGTAGGTTCTATTCTTCCACAATCTCTCCATACTCCTATGCTAAGTTACCCAATATTTTATTAACATCATCTTTTCTTAAAATTCCAGGTCCCTCTGCGGCGAACTCAACACCTGTCGCCTGGACGCGACATGCATTGCTCGCTGTTTCGTCAACAACACTACCGGCTTTTCCGTCTACACATCTTACTGTACTGGCTACCCGAGGACCATGGAGCGGCTGGCGGCGTTAGCCTCGGAACCACTCAGTGCTCGTGAATTTAGAGAGAGACAGATAGCGTTGGGACACCTGTTGCCGGTCGCTTCTTATTTACTAAAACCAGTGCAGAGGATTCTGAAGTATCATCTGTTGTTGCAGGTTTGTGGTTTGGAACTTGTTTCTTTTTCGTTTAACTTGAGTTATATTTTATGCTGGTTCATTGGTCTTCATTAAAATATTTACAATGTCATTCTGTGTTACCCTGTCTCACCATGCTACCATATCTAAAGCCATCCTAGATATTATACAACTTTAATTCGTGGCTTTTTATCGATAAGCGTACCAATCAATTTAAATAATACATATATTAAATAACGCTGTAAGAATAATGGTTAGATACTGTTAGTTACTGATAGGACTACGTTATTACGGACATTTATTACATTTAAGAGAATGAAATATTTAAACTGTTATATTTATATTCTGTGTTTTTATTCCATATATTACTTTACTTGCGCGCATCCGTTTGATTTTTGTTCCTTTTCTCTTTCAAAAATATATATTTCGACCTCATATTGGTTTTTATTGATAAAAAAGTGAAATGAGTTATGACTCATTTCACCTTTTTATCAATAAAAACCAATAATTGGTTAATGGCATGAAGAAAGGAATAAACAAGTATGAATATAATCGTTGGCTGTAAAAGTAGGTACTAAACCTATAGATTACACGATGGTAAAATTCTAAACTTATAAGCTATAGTCGATACACAATACCTACTGAATCCGTTAACATCTTCAACTTAGCTAAATATGCTCATATTAGGAATGAATGTTCGCTATAAACGGAATGAAGTAAGATTTGAAAACACGCAGCAATCCCCGATTAGGAGCCACGACCTTTTGTTCGCCAGTCAACAAACTAATATATTAAGGACTTTTATGTCGTTTGAGGACGAATTAACACTGGCGTTTGAGTTTATTGTTATTGTTGGTTGTACCTAAGCCTTCATTGGAAACTACCTTATTCGTCTAATTGTAGTAGGTACAATCACCGTCCTTGAATGTGTAAACGATTTGAAGTTACTTAATTAAGTAGAACGCATTATATTCAAAGTTTATTCAACATCTTTGGGGATTACTAAGATAGGAATGCTTCAAGGCAGGACACGCGGTCTCCTTCTAGTTTTTATCAAATATATTTTGACAATAGCTAATTAATGTAACGTATTATTTTCAGAATGTTGTAAAGCAATGCGCGTCTAGGGAGACGGAGTATGCGCTACTGAAGATGACAGGCATTGCACAGCACATAGATGACATGAAGCGAAGACATGAACATGCCGTCAGGGTGCAGGTGAGATAACAAACGTTTTGTTATAAATTTATTAATTTATAGATCAGAGAACCAATTGCGGTGACACATATTTAACAATTTTATTATATAAGCAACACAAAGCCAATTACAGGTTCTCACGTGTGTGAACAGAATAAGTTGAAGAAATCTTCAGACCACTCACTAACAACCACGATAAATAAAAGCAATTAGAAAAGATACAACAATAACTAATACACTCAGACACCATGTTAAGCATTAACTTAAACTAACTAACACAGGTCATAAATGGAATAAAGGCAAAGACAAAAATATAAAATAAACAAAACTTTTTAAAAAGTTGGCATTCACCTTGGTAGACGCCTTCGAGGGAACTTTTTCAAATAACTGATTATTTGAGATGTTAAATGGTTTATAAACTTCAGAAGAAGAATCATATGGGTTAGGTTAGGTTAGAACCATGACCATTAGCGCCAGATCCCTTAGTGCTTTTGACTGATGCTTTGATGCAGTTTAAACTACTTATGACGACAAGTGACAGTCAAACTTTTAACCGCAAATTTGCAGTCAAAAGTAGGAACTAATAACCAATAAGTTTCAGTCTAAACCACTTTTGACCAATCTGTTCAGTCAAAAGTAGTTTTGACTGATTTTGCTAGTCAATAGTACCTACTTTTGACTGGTTAAGAGCTTTGACTGCAACATATTATATACGTATCTGTATAGATGTAAAACGTATTGACTTCTATTCCAGGAGATTCAATCACTACTATACGGGTGGAATGGCCCCGACTTGACCACATACGGAGAGTTGTGTGCTGAAGGGACATTTAGGTAAGTTACACTTGTTTCCAGTTTTTGAAAACTCATAAAAGTAATATATCGCCATGTTGAAATGAATTTTCGATACATTGATAATCAAAATAACATCGAAAAGTTAGCTCCAAAATATGCACAGCACTACTGCTACTAGACTGTCGTGTCTACGTCTCTCCCCTACCTATTGGCTATCGAATATGGTGTTCATTGGTTAAATTAAAAAAATACTTTAAGTTTTACTAATAAAATAAAATTTATAGTAAACCGCACCTGCTCTATGACTCATCCGACTCGACCAATACGAGCGTCCCGCGGTCGTTTGCCGCCACGTTTTAAAGAATAAGACGCGGACTATCTTTTTCGCGCCTCTGGCCGTTACCGGTTTGAGTGTGGCGCGACAGTCCGCCCGCTAGTCCGTTGCCCAACCGCTATTGTACCTGTGCTTCTAATATTGTTACGCGAAATACTATAAATTTAGTGTTAGGCTTTATACAACCTACAGAATAAACTTTTACAACTATAAACGGACTGGTTTCCCTGAGACTTCCTAACCTCTCTCTCATAATTTAATAATAATTATTGGAACTCTTGTACACGTAATTTTTTAATTACACTAGTTTCACTACCTAACCACTCAGAAATACCGATAGAAACTCAGAGATCACAGTCATTTTTAAAGTTCAGGCCTACCATCAACTTTTAGTTAGGCATTCAATTCCGATGCAAACCAGTTTAGGTTCCTAAACTGATTCGTTAATATTCATACTATGAAGTGCCTATAACTGAGTGGCGTTTGATTCGCTCATGGAGGAATGAAAGAACGAAATTTGTCGGTGGTCCGCGGTGTGAGAAAGAGATGACGCTAGACAATTGTTGCATAAGTTTGTCTCTTTTACTCCAACCTATGCGTTGCGTTCCGAAACCTAGTAGTTATGATTTTAGCGGTTTTATTTGTGTATAAAATTTCAACAAATATATTTTAAAATTGCGCTTATGAGTCAAATTATATACCATTAAGCCCAATTTTACTACTCATTAATGTAATAGTAATTTAAATAATTCTTTAAAATAAAAATTAAAGGTTTGCTTAGTGTCGTCGTAAAAGTAAAATGATTATGACGAGTTTAGAACGCAACACACGCGTTTTGAAATCTATACAAACTTTTTTGATAGAACCCAAGGAGTTCTTATTAGGTAGGTAGTATTCAAAAGAGTTTTTAGTTTTTATCGTTTAACTTGGATAGAGTAATTAGTAATACGAATAATGGCGTACATTTTACATTGTTACGTAAGAAACACATATTTAACTGAAATACCTTGAATTTGGTATTTCCACATTTTTTCAAAGTTTATAACAAACGATTCAGTTTACGCCACGAAACTAGAAACTTTTTTTGGATTGCTATTTTTGACACTATGCGAACCAATTTAGGTTCAAATGTCACCTCATGGTACGAAAAATGAACGAACTAAAACAGCTTGCGATTCAAGTGCCGACTTGATTTGGCGTCAACCTAAACCGGATCGTTTTAATGACGTCGTGGTATGAAATTGCAAAGCAGTTCATTTTAGGTCGTCAATTGAATCGTAATAATAGTTCATAGTAAGCCCTGGCATTGATTTTGTCAGATCACGTGACCATGCCGTGGCATGGTCACGTGACATGTGACATGGTCTTCCAAGTTAGCGGTAGCAACAACCAAACAGGCAATTCAATATATTCATTATTTATCTGTGTGTTTCGTTGCAGAGTATTCGGCGCGAAGGCAATGCGTCACGCCTTCCTCTTCGACAAGATGTTGCTCGTCACAAAGAACAGAGAAGACGGCATACTGGCGTACAAGTCGCATATCATGGTCAGTACATAGATAGTAGACGATTTTATTTAATTTAATTTATTTATTTATTTAGGTCTACCAACAATTGTTCACACTTGATACATCGACAATATTCATTATAAAATTAGGCTACAGCGTAACAATTACTTAAAGGTAAACACCGCATCACAAAACAATAAATTAGATAGCTAAGCTAACTTAGTAACTACCAAGCGCCAATATTCAATTAAATAACAATAAAATTAGATAGATAATACATTACACATTTATTTATAATATGTATGTAAGTAGAAATAAATTAATATGATTATCAGTAGTCTAGTACTTCACATATAAGTAGCTCTGCTTAGTTTGGGTCATGATGGCGTTGTGTGAATGTTGTGGAATAGTCATATTTATTTAAACAAAATTGAAAGTTATATAGTTAAAAAACAGCAACAACAACATTAACAACACAACAACAGCAACTACTTGTTAGCGTTTTTCTGACTATGTTGGGTTCGGCTTCCAATACTGGAAGCAACTCAATATGCTTAACATGGAGTTTCTCTAACGACAACTAACGAATAGGAAAAGCTGGATAGGGAGGATTTTTTTATATGGCCGGACATGATAATTAAAAGCCTGATATGCTCGACTAAACCCTTGTCCCCTTTCTACAAAACGCGAACACGAAAATATTACATAGCTATTTCCTATTAGGCTCAATTTACAGCACCACGGACTGGAATGGAATGGAAGTGTAAATATGGCCTCAGAACGCGAAAAGGCGTGCAATTTCACGACGGAAATTCTCGAGAATACGCGAGCATTCCCCAAAACGCGCGTGACCTTTTTTTGGCTCGTAACTATTTAAATGTATGTTTAAAAGTTGACATAATGTTCATTATGCTAAATAAAACTTCGTTGCAAAAAGTCGCTTCCATTCCATTCCGCCGCGGTGTAAATTGAGCCTTAAGGTGGCGGTTCGCGCCGCGACAGGGACAGGAGACCGAGACCGGAGACCGCGACAAGTGTCTCGGTCTCTTCTTCATGTACTGTAACTGTCTCCTGTCGCTGTCTCGCTCGCGAACTGTCGCTTACACATTGCCTAACATCAAGTGACGGTCGCGGTCTCCGGTCTCGGTCTTCTGTCTCGGTCGCTTGCCTCTGTCGCGGCGCGAACCACCACCTTTACACGTGATGTTCTTTTCACTGAGTGTATTTCAGGCAGCCTTTTGAAGCCAAATATTCTTATCCTTACAGTGCAACAACATGATGCTAGTGGAGTCTATAGCGGGCGCTCCGCTGTCGTTCCACGTGATTCCGTGGGACGCGCCGCGTGCGCAGCTCACGCTGCAGGCGAGGTCGCCGCGACACAAGCGAGAGTGGACCTTATTGCTGAAGAGGGTACGTAATACATGTCAAACAGTATCAATAAGTGTTTATAGAATATCTACGCCGTGCAAACTTGAGTGAAGTGAACTGTCAATGCCTAGCATTAGTATGGAATGACAGCTCAATTTGCCCTCACTACGACTACATTTTCACGCGGTGATTTGACCAGAATTGCACTGCTGATAAGTATTACTAGTAAACATACATTACATCACGCCTGTGATCCCCGAAGGGTTAAGTCAAAGGCACAAAAACAGCCAGTATTACTAATAAAGCAAATGACTTGATATATTTTGATTTTGTTACAAATGGTTGTAATTTAAAATCAAAATTAATTAAATTAACGAATAAACCCCGAGAGGATACCGGTGTCCGCCTGTCATTGTCTTTCTATTGTGTCTCTAATTACCTCAATTGAAAGGTTAAGAGAGTCAATGATAATTTGAAGTGCTTTCATTTCTATTGTATAAACTACAACGATTAAGACACATTTTTGGAGTACAGCTGTGTATTATGGCGACGAACCAATACGATTGTGTAATATTTAATCAGATACTAGTACTGCCTCGTTCGTCTTGTGGTTGCAAGCGCTACTGCTGAGCATGTGGTCCTGGGATCGATCCACGGGTCGGGCAAAGTGGTATTGAGTTTTTACATCTGGAATTTCTCAGCAGCAGCCCAGAGTCTGGATTTGTGCCCGATTGATGGCAATAGGCTCGCCCCCTATTACATGGGACTTAAACATAACTGGCGAAATGTGGGTGTACTACACCTCTGCCTAATATTACATGTTTCTGATTACTACTCGGAAACAAAACGTTAGAAATACTTATTTTCGATTCTTAATAGTTTAGTGATTTTAATTCGTTCGTTTCAGGTTATCTTAGAAAACTACAATGCAGTAATACCGTCTCACGCGAGGCAGCTCGTCATGGAACTTGGACAGAACAAAACTGATGGTGAGTATACTTGCCCTCCTTTACTTTAAGACATGCCATGGATGTCCTTTAGCCAACTGCCTAGCCTTTTCCCAACTATCTTGGGGTTGGCTTTATATCTTACCAGACGCAGCTGAATACCTATCTGTGTTTAACATATGTAGTCAGACAGTAAAAGACGACTAGACAGTCGCTAGACTGTAAAGAACCAACAAATGACAGCTAGAAATGTCTTGATAGGTAACAATATATGAGTCGTGCAATAAATATGTGAGTACCTACCAGTAAATAATCATATCTTTAATATATTTCAGATGACATGCTAGCAGAGAAATCCCACAACCTCATAACTCAAGCATCAATGAGAAAGCAGCTATCAGCCCCAGAGTACCTCGAAAAACGAAAGTTAGAAAGAGAAAGAAGAAAATCATTCGAAAACGGCACTCGAGGAAGACTCAAGAAGGGAAACAGTAAGTATACTATACCTAGTTCTAGAGCAGAAAGCCAAGAGTGTGACTGCACTGAAGTTTCAGCCGAAAAAGGTATCGATTATACTTGTGATCACTGCTACATTGACTTATGTTCTGATTGTGAATCAGAACTCGCTAAACTTAAAAGAGATGATAAGTGTAGTTGTAGACGTGACGATACTGAGCTAGGAGAGAAGTGCCCAGAGTGCGACAGATATCTGCATTACATAGATTCTGGTAGTGCCGAACACTTAGAGAGAAAGCTATCTGCTTGCAAGTGCTCAGACTTCAAATCATCGCAAGAGAGTTTCAGTAAAGAGTTCAGTAGTTCTTTGACCAAAACACGAGGATATCACTCTTCCGATAATATCATAGGTTACACTGACTCTAGTAAAAGCAAAGAAGATCTAAGTGATACTAACAATTCTTTGTCCAACGTTAGACAAATACCAAAAACATGTCTAAAATGCGCCAAAATTAAAGAAAACATAGTCACCGATTCAACTAGTACAATACATTCTAGAAGATCTAGATGTAATGATACTGAAAAACCCAAAACTGATACTCTGACACGGTCTAAATCAAAAGATGACCCTCAAAGGTCTAAATTATCTAAAATAGGAACTTGGAGACGAAAATCTGAACCGGGTCTACAACAAAATATGATCGGAATGATTAGTAAAAAATCTCAGGACAGCGACAACGAAAAAGAAGTAAGAGGTAATGAAAAGATAGAATTTGAATGTAAAAACTGTGGCTCTAACAAAATGACTAAGAAAGTTAGAGCAAGTGATGGTACCATAATATCCGACCCAGAGCTGGATAGTAGAAAACGAGGTGGTCCAGTTAAACCGGCTGTAGAAATTAGAATGTACAACACTAAAAACATACCAAAGAAGATTTCTAAATTAAAGAAAAATAGAGCTAAAGGTTTACGTCTGGGATCTGATACAACTGCAAAATTTTATGCTGATTTTTCCACTGATGTATCTACAGAAAATATTCTACATATATCCGAGTCGAACGATAGTCTTAATGTTGATAAACCTAAAGATACACCAACCCCTGTACCTGAAACCATAAGCAAAGACGAAGATATCGACGAAGAAACTTATAAAAAACTAATCGAGAAGACGGATTCTTTTAAAAAGAATGAGTTGGAAAAAGTAAAGTACTTAAATAAGCAAAAAGTGATAAATGAAGGCTCAGAAGCTGAAGATAAAGCAGGTGAAGTAGAGACAAAAGAAGCCGTATTAGAGAGTTGTGAAGAAGTAGAACAACCTTTAGAGCAAATAATATCTCAGTTACTGATGCAAAACAGAGAGTTTCAGAAGTTAATAAAAAAGCAACAACTAAGAAATACTGCTCAAAGGCGACATCAAAGACTAATGAAGTCACATTCAAATCCTGAACAAGTATTACTCGCAAAAAATCTCGAATCGCTTAAATTGAAACCTAAGTTCGGACGACAGACATCTGAAAACTTAGACATAGACAAAAATGACGATGAAGAAGATACTACTACAACGAGTTCTAGAACAGAATTAACAGAAGAAATAGACGAAGATCACATTTATGAAACACTTCGAGTAGTAGATAAAAGAGTTGACGAGAGTTTACATTTGTTGAATACCAAAAGTAAAGTGATTCAGCATAATCCACATGTTGGCAGACCTAAAAGGTTACCCACACCACCAAAAAACGATGACAATATAGATACTTCTCAACACATTGGTCCTGATTCTGACTACGTCTACTTGTCGTTTGATAAACTAAATAAGCTACAGAACCCCGAAGGTATATACGATGTCCCTGTAAGATCACCCGAAAAGGTCGACAGAAATTCTGATTATTATGTCACCATGGAAAGCAAGGGTCCTGTCATTAGTGAAAATGTATATGACTCCTTAATAGAAGTTTGCAGGCGGAAGAAAGAAGTACCGAGCGACTTACCTGGCGATTACTTACCGATGGGTCCTGACCAGCAGAGTCCCAATACTCCTGAAATATGGCTTAGTAGGCAAAAAGAACATTTTAATGTTTCTAGAGATAGAAAATCTGGTTCTTTACCCAGAAGTTTTCAAGTTGTAACAAGTAATCAAGAAGATACGAATCTTGTAACGTTTAAGTGTAAGCCTAACAGTAATAGTAAAACTTATTTGAATAGAGATGGTAAAGTAATGAGTACTGATAGACCATTTACAATAGCTTCTGATCAAAGTGACATTAATTATGATGATATGAATGAAGGAGATATATTGAAATTTAATAATTCGAAGACAAGTGAGACGGATTTCGCACAAAATATTAGTCAGTCAACATTGGAACTTGAAGAAGAAATCGATAGATGTTACAAAAGTAAATTCCAGGACATAAATCTAGATAAAAATAAAAATGAGAATCTATTAACGGTTTCTCAACCAAACCTGAATGTATCTACTACGTCGTCTTGCGAAGTATTGCCTCTAGAGCAAAATGACGACACTAAGGCTAATGATATCGAAGTTATTCATCCAGAACACAAAATCTACAAGCCTACTTCTAATATGCTGTCGCTCAAAAATGTGCTGAGTCGTTTTAAGAATAAAACTCCCAACAAAAATAACGAGGACACAGAAATTAACGCTAATGATCAAAGTAGCCCGGATAGCACGAAATCAGATCTTAAAAGTCCAACGAGTGAGAAAAGACCTAACTTAAATCCTAGGAGTTACTCCAAAAATCTTCTGCAAAGGTTCAGGAGTATAATTGGCGATGAACATACTGACGACAATCAAAATAAACCAGAAACTGTTAGCAAAGTTCTCCACACTGAAGATATACAAAATAATTTAGTTAAGAGTGACATAAAAGTAGTGATCACTTCAACTGATGCAAGTCCGACTACTTCGACTATAGTTTACGCGCTTAACAATGAGTTACTTAGTAAGAGCGTGTGTGAACATAGCACTTTGTCTGAAAGTCAAAATGAAAAGAGCAATCTGGATGCATTATCTCTTAGCTGTGACAATATCACCCAAAAACCAGAATCACATCGTCCAAGTTTCGAAAAAAGTGTCAGTTTGGTGACAAGCGTAACTAGCTCAATTGGATCGCCTTCTAGATCAAACAATAGTTCCTACCAAAGCTTAAACAAGCTGCCTATTTACATGCAAGGTAGCAAACACTTAGGAGCTAGAATAGCTCAGTCCGATTACGTGGACCCTACGACTCTAGTTAGCGATAAGTCTCCACTAAAAAAGGTTAATGTACTTATAAACAAGAATGCCGTGAGACCTGATAGTTTATTTTCTAATTCGTCATTTGTTACGTCCTCGAGCGAAGGAGCGTATCAAGAAACGCAAAATAAAACAAATGCTAAACAAAATATCAGTGAATCTAAAGATGATACAGTAGATTCTCTTCAGATGAATTCTGATGAAAGTTACTATGAAAAATCGTTTGAAAAAATTGAGCATGTGACCGATGAAGACATGTTTAGAGATTCGGCAGTTTATTCTGATCAAGAAGACGTAGATGAAGCAAAAGTAGAAACTGTAGGCAAAGATAAAGTAATAAACAAGACTGTTACAAAAGTAGAGAGTATAAAACGTAAAAATTCGTTCAAATCCCAAAAAACAACAATCTCTACAACAGTGAATGAAAAATGTAACACACATACTCGCGTTGTAGTGACGACAAACAAAACAGCAAATGTCGAGCATATTAACAGAAAGTTTGAAAAGGTTGTGAAGCCAAAAGTAGCCCCACCCGTTCCCGTGAAACCGAAAATGACACAAATACCATCTACATCGAACATTCACAACAAAAATGTCCCAAAAACGTTGTCTAGGAGTTCCGAACAATCCTCATCTTCAGAATCCGTCAACATGAAAACCATTAAAAGAAATGTCAACTATAAACCATCAGTTATTAGATCGGAATCTACTCCTCCAAGTGACACTCCCAAAGTTAATGATGACAAAATGACTAAAAGTGATATTCTGAAAAAAGAGGATAAGACGATGAAAGATGAAGTAGAAAACTCAGAAGACAAGTCGAAACCTCAAGGAAACATACAAATAAAAAGGCAAAGCTTCGAAAGAGCCAGCCTGGATTCGGCGACCAGAAAAATTAAGACTGCCCACGACATTAAAAAATCTATGCTAGAACAACCGAAAACATCAAAATCGGTCCTCGAAAGGCGGATGGAGATAGAGAAAATGTCTAAAACTCAAGCGAAACTTAATCAAAGCCCCAATAAACCGTCGCAGGCAGCAAAACCAAAGTCCATAACGACTAAAGTAGCTAATTTTGAGAGAAGCGTCAGTGAAATAAGTGTGAAAGAGAAAACTATACCCACCCCTAGTACTGATAAACACATTCCCAATAGAAATAATGCTGAGATAAAACCCGAAGTTGTAGAACACCCTAAAGGCAGTTGGGTAAAACAGGTTGTTAATAAATTTCAATGAGCTTACTTACATGAGTGATATTTTTGCATTTATACTTCGCTTGTAACAGCCAATCAGAGTCAACGGTAGAGTAATGCTCGTTACTGATTGGGTAGTTCAAATTATTGTCTTTGAAATGTGACCTCTCAAAAATAAAATAATTGTAACTTTTAGTGAATAATAATATTGTAATGAAATAAACTATTATTAATGTTATTTTCTGAATTGTATCTCATTTTAAATAATTTTAAAAGCTACTATCAGGCTAGATATTTTACAAGGTGTCACTAAACTGACATTTAAGACTTGAATGACGATTCCGTCTGATTTTGTACTCCCAAGTTTTGAAGTCCGTCAACTTAAATCTCTAGCAATAAGTAAGGTTGGATATAATACGATGATGAATTTTGTCCAATAAAATATGTAGTTATTCATCAGTAGTTCATTATTATAATTTTTAAAATATCAACGTCGTATTATTTTAAATCTTAGAATTATTATTAATAAGATAATTATTGTAAATAATCTCCTATCAAACCTCCTTGAGCTTTGATATCTCGTGCCATAGACAATGAATTATATTTTGGCAAAAACATCACTACGCACAGTCGTCACATGAATATAATCTGTGGAAATGCTTATTTTGCTATTGTATTTATTCAAAAAGTGCCATTGCGATATTAGACGAGTATTTAAAATGGAAATTATTTTTTTTTTGTGCAATCTTGCGAGCGATCTACTTAAAAGTATTTATTTTTTTGTTAAGTAGACATTAAGTTTTGTTGTGTAGCTACTAACACCAAAAAGTAGAGAAGATTGTTTTAGTATTATTTTTTTACTAATAAAAATATTCAATAATAATATTGCTGTTTATTTTATTCTTGCTAACTCCTCTTCTTCGTAGCGTGTCTATGGCAATCTACAACATTATTTTGTACAGACACCAGCACATCAAGCTTCCCCAAACTGTCAAATTTTCCAATTGAACAATGATATTATAAGTAAGAAGGTGTAGATAGGTTATATTAAGCTCTCAGATTTGGCTAAATAGCCACAGTTGACCTCAGGGTCGCGTCGCGCCGTCAACGGACGCGTGCGTGCGTTGGTGTGCCATTTTTGAACATCGAATGTTGTTTAGGTAACCTATCTACACCTCGTTACTTATAATATCATTGCAATTGAACATGAACCTTACTCTGTTTGTAATAAAATTGAAGAACAATCAAAGAAATTTTACACATTGGGAAAGCTTGATGTGTGGGTCTCTGTAGGTACTATGTGCAAAACCCAAAAATGAATCGCAGATAAAATCATGAAAAAAACAAATGAAAAACTCATAAATATTTTGCCTTGAAATCTGACATTATTATAGTTCGCAACAGTTTAGGTTCACTTTTAAAACAAAATCTCCATTCTAAATTCAAAACTACAGAAATCTAAACGTCTCATTTCATTTTTTTTTTATTTTAGGAGGTGTATTATAATATATTGTATCATCAGGCAAAGAAAATCTAAGCGAGCGATGCGAGGTCGAACTTGTTTAGCATTGTACTTAAGACAGACATGTTTAGAGGGCGACGCGGACGGTCCCGATTGCCAAAGCAATTTTAATACTTCAAATTCCACTAGGTACCTACTTTCTCTAGTGTTAACATAATACACGCAGCGCGAGGTCCCTGGGGTCCTGGGGTAAATAGAGCATTCAGTAAATTGAGCAGCATGGTGTAACACCATCGATCACTAATAAAGAAGTAACTAAATTAGTATATTTTTAGTATTTATTACAGAGCTGGGAAAAACATGGCCAGAAATAGGCACTATCCTTTGATATTATTTAAAAATAACTTCATAACTATTCTAGATAAAGCGTATTACTTAGGTATGTTTTATCCGTTTACAGAGCTCTGCCGTTATGGCGGCTTGTTGTGTGTGTCGTTTGCGACTGTGCGTTCACATAAAGGCCTTTTTCAGGGCCACATAATGTGCATACATGTATCTGATTATTAAATGTTTTTTTTATATCAGACTTCATACAAAACGTTAACCTATACCGCCCGTTAAACCTACATCTCAACACTCAGATTTAAGACAATACACTCACATCAAAAGTATACCTGTCTATATTATAGTACCTACATAAATAAATAAAAAATATTCCACAACTTTTCACACAACGCCATTTAGTCCCAAGTTAAGCTTGAGAGCTTGTGTTATGGGTACTAAACAGCTGATAAACATACATATATGTATATTTCTAAATTCATACATATTATAGATAAATTACACCCAGACACAGAACAAATGATCGTGCTCATCACACAAACTTTTGCCCTGGGTGGGAATCGAACCCACGACCTCCGGCATAGCAGTCAGGGTCACTAACTACTAGACCAAGAGGCCAGTCAACATAAGTCAACATAAGTCTCTTTATGTATGGATGATAAAAAACCGGGTTAAATTATTGCCTCCTAGTACCTACTACTATTTCAAATTCTACCACTTATTAATAAATAAAATAATAATTAAGTAATTAGGTAAGTATTTTAGTATTGTGAGCACTGTCAGTAGAGACACGCAGCATAGTAGGTACGTAGTTCAGTTTAAAATTTTGTATCATCTTTCTTATTCAATGCATTTCATTAAAGTAGTTAGGTTCGCTATATATAGGTACCTAGGTATGACGAGTTAGGTTAGGTTATAAATATATCTAGTTCTTTATACAATACAGTAATACACATAACGGAAGTGTTATGATATTATTATTCAGACGTCTAAACGGAAATTCTACGTCGTAGATTCATACAACGCTTTTTTTAACTAAATAATAATAAATAAATAAATTCCACAACTTTCACACCACACCATAATAATATAGTCTCTAGCTAAAGGGCTTATTACACTATCCGATTTGTAGGAAACTTATCTAGGAAATCGGAAGATGTAATCACAGTTAGGTCAGTGTGGATCCGATTTATGGTACCGACCGCTTGGTTGCTTCCTAACTAGGATCTCGGTTAGGATCCTATAAATCGGATAGTGTAATAAGCCCTTAAGCAGAGCTTGTGTTATGCGTACTAAACTGATAAACATACTCACATATATTTCTAAATACATACATTTAATAGATGAATTACATTTATGTATACAAACTATTTTGGGGCCCAATCCATCGGAATCATATTTATACGACCAAAAAATCCTGTAATTCCAATTAGATTTTTTGTTTCTACTTTACATTCTACCCAAAAATAGGCTAATTCAGGCAACATGATAAACCAATGATATCATCGTAGCATACGGCGCTCTGTAGTTTCTGCCTACCCCCATGGGAAAGTGGCTTGATGTTATGTAAGAATGTATGATAAATGTATTGATGATTTATAAGTTGGGCGCTGGGGGCCCGGCAATTGATATAAGGTCATGGTAAGGTAAGGTAAGGTGTTGGTATAGGTCAAGAATCTTGGGGTTTGGATTGACAAACATCTTGCTTGGGGTCCTCAGTTGACAGAGGTAAGCCGCAAAATTTTTGCTTCTGGAAAGTCAGACGGTTGCGTAATTTTTTGCCAACTGCCACTAAAATTGCGCTTGCACAGTCCCTTCTACTTCCCCTCCTTGATTATGCTGATGTCAGTTATCTCGATCTCACTGAGGCACAACTTGATAAACTTGAGCGACTTCAAAACTTTTGCATAAGATTTATATTTGGCTTGCGTAAATATGATCACATTTCCGAATTTCGTAAAAAACTCAAGTGGCTTCCAATACGTCTTCGCCGGAATACTCATATCCTGTCCCTGCTCTACAGTGTTCTGTTTAATCCTAAAACCCCCAATTATCTTAAAGAACGTTTCAAGTTCTTTCATGACACACATAATAGATATCTAAGGTCATCGGAAAACTTGAGTCTAGATATGCCCATACATACCACTAATTTCTACGGAAAATCTTTCACAGTGACTGGCCTGTTGGTCTAGTAGTTAGTGACCCTGACTGCTATGCCGGAGGTCGTGGGTTCGATTCCCACCCAGGACAAATAATTGTGTGATGAGCACGATCATTTGTTCTGTATCTGGGTGTAATTTATCTATAATATGTATGTATTTAGAAATATATAAGTATGTTTATCAGCTGTTTAGTACCCATAACACAAGCTCTTAGCTTAGCTTGGGACTAGATGGCGTTGTGTGAAAAAGTTGTGCAATATTTATTTATTTATTTATTTACAGTGGAAGCTGTACGGCTATGGAATGCTTGCCTGTGTCAGTGAGGCAAGCTCAAACATTACAGTCATTCAAAAATTTGCTTAAAATTATTATTACCTCTCTCATAACACGTCTTAATATAACTGTTCGTCACTCTGTAAATGGTTTGTATTCATGTATTTATT
This sequence comes from Euplexia lucipara, assembly GCA_921972225.1. Classification (NCBI taxonomy): domain Eukaryota; kingdom Metazoa; phylum Arthropoda; class Insecta; order Lepidoptera; family Noctuidae; genus Euplexia; species Euplexia lucipara. The sequence continues at coordinate 9,395,940 of OV179168.1, read as the reverse complement.
TTATTTATTTTTTCTCTTGTTAATTATACTTAGTATATTATGTCTATTCATATGGTCTTGTATGGTATATATTTATGTAAATAGTACACCACACACTGCCTACTCATCTTTTCTCCTCCACTATCAAGTCCATCCAAAGGTTGTCTGTAAGTGATCGCTTTTAGCGATAAGGCCGCCCATTATATCACCTCTAATTGTAATTTGTAAGTTTTAATGGTGTACAATAAAGAGTATTCTATTCTATTCTATTCTATAAAAATCAGGAGGTAAGTAAATGTTTATAGATATTTATTTAATTCAGTTTTAGATAAGTAACACACTCAGTACCAAGAGTAGTGGTATATTTATCTTATTGCTATCATGTTTACTAAAGCTTGCAATGCAACACAAAAAACATAACAAAAAATATATGCACGACTTAAAACTTTTACCTACATAAAGAGCTCTGGGCTGCAAGAAAATCTTGAAAATAAAAGACGAACGATGTCGGTCACGCGAACTCCGGTTCGGAGTGCGGCACTGACTTACACCGGGTGGGGAAGGTGGAAGATACCATCAGGTATAAATGTGGTACACTATAGAAATGGGTTATAATGTTTTCAATGAGCTCTTAGGACGACTGTATTACGCCTGTGTACACACAGCTACACAAGCTACACTTTTCCAGTATAATTTGATCTTGCAAAGGATTCTCATACAATGCGCGGTCAGCGTAGGTAAACTGGAAATGGGCAGGCAACTTGACAGGGTGTAAGGGTCTGAGCATACAGTACAGGACTTTTCAGCGTTGAAATGTTTCCTCGGACTTTTAAAATTTTTTACGTTTTTTTTTTCATGTTGACTTTAAACTGTAGAAAAGCTTAGGAACATCATAATTTCTATCTAATAAATAATTTCTGAAAGTACGAGTACATAAATGTACCTAACAAAAGTGACTCTTTACTTTTGTGGGAAAATTATACCTATACATATAGGTATCTAATTTATATTTTAATATAAACAAATCGAATGTAAATAAGTCACTTTTGTCCCTCAACATCTTACTTGTTTGACGAGTAAAAGAGTTTGTACCTACTTAATTAAATTAAAACTAAATTACGGAAATAAATATCATTTGTCATTAAAAAATCTCTCATTGAATCTCATAAGAATCTTGATTTTATAAAGTAAGATAAAAGAAAATCAGAGAAAACTTATCATGTTATGAAAATTCGACAAAAAATTTCAATGCAAGGGCGTCCAGGATCACGCACGAAATTCATGGTTTGCGAATCGGTAGAGACTTTTACGGCTCTCGATTGTGTTTTCAGTATTAATTATTCAGCAGACCTAGTACCATACTAATATAAGTATTAGGTACTAATACCAGCCTATTACCACAGTGTAAAAACCTACAGTCGTCCGACAAAGCCGTCTAGACAGGGTCACAGGGCAATCGTGCAGGGTGTGAGGGGCGAGACGCGGGAAAGCCGCTCCCGGATATTACCACAGTATAAATATTACCTAATACAGTAGGACGACGCCTTTGATCTCTGGAAAATGGCCGACAACGTCTACACGCGTCAGCCCTGAATAATACCTCACGAGCTACGAACATCGTTTTGTTCGCAGTTCGGGAGCGGCTTTCCCGCGTCTCGCCCCTCACACCCCGCACGATTGCCCTGTCTAGACGGCTTTGCTTATTGTACGTGCTATTACTGTCTAACTGAAGATCCTACTACTGTCATACCTAAGTACAGAGAACTCACGAGCATTGATCCCAACGTTAGGAACCTACGCAAGGCGGATCGGCGATTTCAAACTTAGAAAGTCCAGGTTTCCTTACGATATTTTCATCATCGATGTCAATGATGTCTAAGATAAACTTAGAAAGTATACACGTATAAATTGAAAAATTAACTTAGGGAACTATATCGGATTTAAACCCACAATTTCGTAAGTACAGGTACCGACCGTGTTAACTACTGGAACATCACAGCCTAAGTAGGTAGTATAATTTCTGGTCTAATTATAAATTTGGCGATATTACAGTCTAAAGCAACTGTAAAAGTATGTATTCAGTATGTACGTAAAATAGAAGAATTATCGCTATGGGGTGCACGCAACCAAAAAATCCTGCCCTAATTCATGACATCGCCAAATGCAGCCTTTGTTAAAAATTCTATCACCTGAAATTAAAAACATATTAAACATAATATTTCCATAATTTCCGTAAACATTGTAGGAAACTACGTCGATCTAATTATGCGGATGAGTCAGTGAACGTAAAACGCTATGATTTGTGGTCTCCACCGCCATTTTGTCGCGTGATCGCGAATGTATTTTCCCTCCAAAAAGTTATTAGCTCGTCTTCGATGCACGCTAGACACTGCCTGTCGCGTAGTTCGGGAGACAGGGGGTGGATTTCGTTTCTAATCGGATCATAATAAGCTTAAAATATATATATTTCGATGTATTGCAGTACATCAACATTTTCCTATTGGTAGGTAGTTAAAAGATAATTTCAATACTTAATCTAAACAATTTATAATGTGATAATTTGGGTCCACGACTTAACTTATGTGTTTCCTAAATTTTTCTTCTCATTGTACCTATAGAACTTGTATACGTAACCTCGGGCAGTGTTTAGTTTAGTTAACTAACAGTGCACAATAACAGAGCTGTTGATGAAATTATAATAATATAAAACAAAATTGTACCTATTAATGCAGTTTGTTTAAATAAGTAGGTAGGTACTTACAATAATGTTGTTTTATAAATAAACCTATAAATTTCGATTTATTATACATTCCGTAAACAAAAAACAAAAACTTCCAAAACTAGCTCTGCGACTAAGCATCCTGAAAAAAACTTTTCCATCGATACGAAACAGACACAGCCGTTAAACCCGCGCGTGCGAACGGGACAAAACACAGGAAGGAGCAAAAAGTTCTTATTCGAAAACTCATTCCTTTTTCGACAACCTTGTCTATTGGCGGTAGTGAGCGCCCGCGATGCCATGTTCGAAAATTTGAATTTATAGGTTCTCTATATCGTGTCGTTTTAGCTATTGCAAAATATCAGTTTTAATATCTTTCCTGTTGGCATAAATTTCGCATTGTTTTGAATACAAATTGCGATAGGTTCAATAGTTGGCGTGTTAGTGATAGTATGGGTTCGACAAGTTACGTCACCAAGCCGAAGTCGACTGGCTACAGAGTGAAGAGTGGCTCCAGTGCTGGTTCTGATAAGGAGATGAACGGGAAACTGAAGCGCACTAAAATTCGGCAAGTACTACCGACTAAATAAGGACTTTTTGTGTGAAATTATTATCTGTGGTATCGTTAAAAAGGTTTTGACTGCCATACAAAATGGAAGAAAGGATAAAAGGTTTAAATTAACGAGTGTCACGGCCGGTACGCAGTTTGTATACTTTTATGGAGTCTCGCTTTTAATATTTATTTATTTTGTTAATTTAGTTCCGCTGTCTTTTTACAATAATATCACACAACTACTTGACATAAATGTTGGTAAAGTAAATGCAAACGATTTGAGAACGTCATTTATTTTTTTAAAACACTTAAGTAATACTTAATTGAGTGTAATCTTGTGAATTTAAACCTAAATTCATCAGGATAGGTGTATTATTAGTTTTAAAATCGTACGAACTGACGTCAAAATTGGTAAAATTCGTGCAAAGTAGTGCTACAGACTACAGATAACCCATAAAAGACCATAAAAACCCTAAAGAAAAAAAAAATAGACCGAATCGAGTTCCTCCTCATTTTTTTTAATTGGTTAAAAAGATAAAAAAAATATTTTAGGTAAATAAAATTTTTAGGTCTTGGGTTTGATTCCCAGCATGCGTAGCATGAACACATTGAACACCGAAGAAACGGCCTTTGTACAGACGAATCGGCAAAGTGACAGATTATATAGACAGAAACCTTAATCTGTCAAATTTCTTTCAATACACCTGCCTGCGTAGCATGCACACTTAATTTATTTTCTTCCGAGACACGACAAAGACCGTTTCTTCGGTGATCATGCTACGCGTGCTGATGTGTCAGAGCGTTTTTGGGTTTTTTTTCCATCTCCAATCATGATTCTGGATTTTTACCCGATTAAGTACAGACAAGAAGTTCTGCCCCCATTACATTGAACTAAAACATAACTACCTAAGCTATGTTATCCTACTAATATTATAAAGCGAAAGTTTGTGAGGTTGGATGGATGGATGGATGTTTGTTACTCTTTCACGTAAAAACTACGGAATGGATTTTAATATAATTTTGCGTTAAAGTTTGGAGTTAGCTGAAACCCTGAATTAACACATAGGCTACTTTTTATCCCTGTATTCCCACGGGAACGGGACCTACGCGGGTGAAACCGCGGGACGTCTGAAAGTTCTTAATAAATAATATTATTCCACAACTTGCACACAACGCCCTCTAAGTAGTCCCAAATTAAGCAGAGATTGTGTTATGAGTACCTACTAGACACTTAATATATTTATAAATACAACATATTATAGACAGGTTACACCCAGACACCGAACAAGTGACTTTGCTTATCACACAAACATTTGTTTTGGGTGGGAATCGAACCCACGACCTCCGGCATAGCAGTCAGAGTCACTAACTACTAACCCAACAGGGCAGTCAACATTACACCTAGACTTAAAACAGATTTTTTTCCAGTTCCAAATTTCAATCTATTAGTAGTTTCTGAATAATAATAAGCAGCCATGAGAGACAGACAGACAGACAGATGAAGTTGCTCCACCTTTCTGTTTTAGGGTTCCGTACCCAAAACCCTGTGTCTGGTTGCAATATCCCTATAATATGTATGTATTTAGAAATATATAAGTATGTTTAACTTAGTACCTATAGCACAAGCTCTGCTAAGCCTGGGTCTAGATGGTGTTGTGGAACATTATATTATTATTTAAATTACTAAGTTTACGCAGTCCGCCTGTCTGTCAGTGACATCTCATCTAAAAATTCATCTGTCTACTAAAGCTGACCATTGAACGGAATATTACGTGACCAAGTCAGACTCGCACTTGGCGAGTTTAAAATCATTTTGTTACGTAACCCTTAAAACAAGCAATAATTTAAGTTGTTTTAAACTGAAAATTTAATTCAGATTACAATATCGCGTGCTTTCAATACTTCTATGATACGACCATGATGCATAGTATTCTAAGTAACTAGATTCCAATAATTAAACCTTTCTAATCTACTCGATACTCACAGAGGATCGAATCGATTGCATGCGCTGCATTCGTCGCGAGGCATTTGTTTTCCACAACAACCGTTACCATGACTACGGCTTTGTGTAATCGATACCCTGTTCAAATGTCCCCGCACTCGGCAACCCAGCGCAATGCGCAACACAAGTTCCAAATTCAATATTTGACTTTTATTTTTCTTTTTTATTTCAACCTTTTAAAAATGTTTTGTTTCTTATAATTGTTGAGTTGTTTAGTTTTAATTATGTATTACACGAATTATTTAAACAGGCGGCCAAGTAAGATGAACGAATATGGGCTGAAGAGGATTCCGGATTATACCGAGTTGGCTTACAAAGAGGCGGTATCGAAACTGAGGTACTTCTTGTCGGGAAATTACGCGCCAAGTGTGAGTTATTCTTTTTTAAATTAACTTGACTAGTGCTTTTGTTTTCAAATTACAATAACGCATTACATGATAGGGATAGTAATTAATTTTGTAGTTTTGTTAATAATTTTCTTAGAATATAGTACCTATCTATTGATTATAAAATGTCGTATAAAATGATATTTACGCAGAATTCATTCATTTCATTCGGTCACTGAGAATATAACTCTATTGTGTAAGTACCTACTTATTTCATTTTTATTAAATACACATTAAGGTTTTATTCGGCGATTTTCGAGGTGATCTAATAACAGTAGACTTTTTGTCCTAGAGTTTTATTTCATCATGTAGGTATTAGTCTGAATTAGGGAATAAATATTAATGGAGCAAAAACTCAATGTTTTAATATCGCTTTTTTACGTTACTTTATCAAAATAAAATAAAACTTATGTAGGTTAATGAGTTATTAAAATCTAAAACAAAAACCGTAGGTACGCAGCTACGGTGGTTCAGCATCAGTGAAGAACTTGGATGAATCAGATGGCGATGTGGATAAAAAGTATACCAGCTCCTACACCCTGGCTGAATACAAGCCACGGCCGCGGCTCACTGCTAAATACACCACACTCTACGCGGACAGCTTGAACAACTACACCCCACAACATACTACACCCACAAGTATGTATTAATACTAGATGAAGTACTTACTTAAAATTAATAATTAAAAAGTTAGGGCCTCGGTTTATGTATTGTTTAATATACATTTATACCACCTTGCTACCTTACCTATACTTAATAATGTAATCAACTATTTTTAAATTATTTATTAAGTACGCACATCAATTATTTAAATAAACAATTTCATTTCGTCCGTACCTATTGTATAATTATTGGATTCTACCTGAACTAAGATAATCTTTTTGATCAAGTAAGTAGCTACTTATCTCACTCAAGGTTTACATAAAAATATGTATGATCCCTAAAGCTAGTAAATGTCTTACTAACTATATTTTTTTTTTCTAATTAAGTAAAGTTTGTTTTGCTAATAACTTTTCCGCATCAACATAATGTAGGTCACCCAGCTCATATATTTTACAACTAAGCATTTTTATAGTACTTACCTATTAGGTTGTGTGTTGATGTCCCATTCTCCAACCTCAGACTTTTAGGATTCATAGAATAGAATAGAATATATTTTATTGTAAAACATGACATGTCATGTGCGTATTATTAATTACCACTTGCTTCAAAAACGGTGAAGGAAAACATCGTGAGGAAACCGGCATGCCTGAGAGATACTTCTCAAAGGCTTGTGATGCCAAATCAGAGGCCCACGGATGGCATTTAAACTTTGACACCAGCCTAGGTTAGTCAGTAACCCCACGATAAGAAGAAGACCATGCCAACAGACATAAAAGTGTAGATCTGATGTTCACAAGATATACGTACAGCAGCAGCGCCCCCGCCAACCTCCGCGGCTGCTACCGCTGGTGACCTGACGGGGGGCACCAACCCTGACGTCATCAACTTCATACAGAAGCAGGAGGAGTACATCGAACAGCTGGAGCGAGAGAGCCAGTACTGCAGGGTAAGTGCACCAACATAACAAAGTCCACATTGTGGCTTTTTTTTATTTATTTAGAAGGATCTGCTGAACTTAAACGGGACTGGGCAGGACATGTCTGCCGCATGCCGAACGAGCGATGGGCTCGTAAAACCCAGAATTGGTGCCCTACAGTGACACGGGGCCGCGGCAGACCACGAAGGAGATGGCGGGATGACCTGGATGTCTTCCTTGAGAATTGGAGAGAGGTGGCGCAGAATCGCGACCGATGGAAGGAATGGAGGGAGGCCTTTGCCCAGCAGTGGGACAATTTGGGCTAAATAATAATAATAATAATAAAGAAGGATCTCCAACAAAGGACAAACAAATACAATTAAAATAACAAGTATAGGTATATATGTACTACAAAAACTTTTTTACGCAAAAAAACAAGCAACTTCATTGAAAAACACTAACAGGTGTAAAATAACTCTAGTTTCGGAAGTCTGTGGCGGTTTTGTTTCATTACTTTTATTGGCCATCGTCTACTATTTAGCAATTTTTAGTTCTTCATAAAGAATAGTTATTCAAAAGTTGAAAGAATCATTTAAATCCGTTAACAATTGCTAAAGATACATCTCAGCAGAACCCCTTCCAAATTAGACAGGTGTAATGTTATGTTATGGAAATACATAAACCATGCATAGACATGCGACCGTAGCTGTGCAGCAATCGCGAGTAATTTGCTGTAATGCGTAGAAGAGTTCCCTCGATTTCGTCAAGATTCCATCATTAGATCCCGACTTGGTGACTATGAGACCATTTGGGTAGTATGCACATTCCAACAAAAAAATAATTTTTCAAATCGTTTGGAAAGCGACGATGTTGTGCGCGAACAAACATAAAAAAAAACAAATATCCGAATTGATAACCTCCTCCTTTTTTGGAAGTCCGCTACAAAGATTGTCTTACGTGTGCTACTTCAATTATAGGAGACCTCAGCTATCCTAACCAATCAACATACAATCATTATAGTCATTGTTCTAACATTTTCCCCATTTCATTTGATTTGACAAGTTGCCGTGTCATTCTCCAGGATGAACTTAACAATCTCCTCGGCAAAGTGAAAGAAGTGATCTCAGAGAATGAACACCTCCACGAGGCACAGAAGAACAAGCTCATCTCACGCATGTTTCACTCCTACAACGGATCCGAGAGTGATGAGTTGGATGAGTTGGGTGATAGCACTGGACTGGATAGTGATAACAAGGTACCTATGAATAATTTTGTTTTAACTGGACCCCAATTCCCTTATATGAAAACGTTTAAAATCTAGCAAGCGCGGATCCACCATTGTGGGCACTGTGGGCAAGCCCACAACCCTAATTGAGGTCGATAGGCTAATGTTTATATCCAATGTCCTAATATTTTTACTGGTCTAGTGATTAGTGGCCCTGGCTGCTATGCCGGAGGTCGTGGGTTCGATTCCCACCCAGGACACTGTTTGTGTGATGAACACGATAGTTATTTGTTCTGTGCTGGGTGTAATTTATCTTATCATACTAATATTATAAAGAGGTAAAATTTGTTTTTGTTTGTAAGTTTGTATGTAGGGGGTAATCTTCGGAACTAATGATCCAATTTTAAAAAATATTGCACTGGTGGAAAGCTACACTATTCCCGGATAACATAGGCTACTTTCTATCCCTGTAATCCCACGGGAACCGGAACTACGCGCGTGAAACCGCGTGGCGTTTGCTAGTCTATAATATGTGTGTATTAAGAAATATAAAATGTAAGTAGGTATGTTTATTAGTTGTTTGGTACGCATAACACAAGCTCTGTTTAGCTAGGAGGTATACCTATGACGTTGTGTGAAAGTTGTGGAATTTATTTTTTATTATTTAGTTATAAAACAGCGTTGTATGAATCCACGCCGTAGATTTTCCGTTTAGACGTCGACGTCGACGTGAATAATAATATCACAACACTTGTGTTATGTGTATTATTGTATTTATGGGTGTTGCTCATCGATCACAAGAACTATACATATATATAATCTAACCTAACTCATCATACCTATATATAGCGAACCTAACTACCTAACCTAACTACCTTAATGAAATGCATTGATTTTGAAGGATACAAAATGCAAAAATTTTAACTGAATTACCTACTATGCTACATGTCTCTACAGCGCTCACAATACTAAAATAAGGTAGCGGTATTTGAGATTGTAGGTAGTAGTAGGAGGTAATATTTTAACTGGGTTGTACAATTGTTGTACTTTTATATAGTTATATGTACTTAATACCTTTTATAAGATATTCTAAAATAAAGTCTATTAATGTGAACGTTTCATCTATAACATTGAAACAAGACGTTTAAATTTTACTGTAGATTTGAATTTAGAATGGATTTTATTTTTGTTTTAAAAGCAAATTTTAACGAATCAAAGACATCGTTAAACATAGCACAAAGTGTGTATAACAGGTATGTAATCATCGTTAAATCGTTACGAACTAAAGATGGACATATTTTTAGGTCAAAATGTTTTGTGAATGACCTCAGGAATTAATGCATAGCAATGGATTTTTACCATTATCTCTACAACCGAATCGAAGAGCTAAATACAAAACAGGCTCTGAATCACTACTTTTATTGTTAAACAGACAACTCCGCTAAAAGCCCGCAAATCGGCTAAGTCTCGCTCCACCAGGCTGGAAGGACCGAACATTGTGTTCGAGTCACGCATCGCCGAGTTAGAAGCTCAGCTCACGCAAGCCAGGATTGACCTTAAGAAGATTCAGGTATGTTCTAATTTAATTAATCATGGTTTAATTACACACGGTTTGGTAAAAAAATAAACAGCCGGGTACAACAGTCCCACTACGAAGCAAATATATCTTCTTATATACAGAGCAGACTGCAGAACACCACACTGGCTCAAAGTGGATTGGCGATTTCAAACTTATTTTAACTATCAGTCCAGGATTCCTTACGCGCCGTTTTCTTTCACCGATGGCAACGATATCTATGATAACTTGGAAATTATTTTAATTACAAATAAGAAATTATTATATTACCTACATAATATGTATAATAAAAAATTACTTGGATATTACATAATATATGAAATAGTTACATTGGTAGTTGGTAGTTGAACTACATATCGACGGCGAAGTGCCAATAACACCTAACTGACAAAGTCAAAAATTTACACAAATTGAAAAAAACATTTCATTTTATAATAAATTTAAAATCAATTAATATTATTATTAATTTAGAATAATAATAATGTATGCTGTATATATTATGCTGAATTCATATATTTTATGATAATGTAGTAGGTATTTGGTTAGATAGAAGGTATTGCCTTAGTACTTATTCTTTGTATGTGATAATGAGATAACATTTAGAAGGTAATGGAATTAACAAAACACAGATATTTTTTAATCAGAACCTTTAATTTGTTAATTAAAAGAAAATAAACAAAAACAATGTAACTAAGCAATTTTTTGCTTAGAAAAAAAAACAATTGAAGGAACGTAGCTGCTTAGTCTAGTAATTAAAAAAAAACAATAAGTTATCAAAAATCAATTAAATTCTGTAATTTAATTTATTTTTGATAACTTGTTGTTTTTTTACCTCAAGAATAATTTGTTCATGTCTTTACATGAACAGATTATTCTGGAGGTAAATTGTCATAAAATGAGTGACAGTCTCTTGGCAAGCCTTCTTTTAACTGTTGAAGGTGATTAAATTTGGTAGATCCTATAGGAATCGGTCTAACACGCAAAGCTGAGTAAGTGACAGAATTCAGTTTTCTCGGTCTAACAGGTAACTCTGTCCAATCATCATCAAAATTAATTTTATAATAAATAGTGCCGTCTGATCTATATTGGATGACTCTCAGGTCAACAACTACAGGCTCTCCTGCTTTTCGACCGGGTCGTATGGAGCTGTATCTCCAATTGTTTTTATTATTGTAATCCTTAACAAAATCGTAGTTAATCTGAATAGCTTCATAAGGAAAAGGATTTATGGAGGAAACATGCGAATAACGCCTCTAAATTCAAAACGATAAAAAAGTGAATTTCTTGAAAAATGTCACTTAGGAGGTATTGCCACTTCGCCGTCGATATAACACCGTGCATGAGAGGCAGGCGCATTAGCTTCTGGGTCATCACTACATACGGTTTTATTAGCTTCAGGTAATTTGGATATTCGTCAGACTCGAGATTAAGTACTACAAGATCGAAAATGCCTTCGGTCATGAAAAGTTTTCCGATGATAATAATTTTGTTTTGTCGCCACTTGTACGTTCCATTTTGTACAATTTGTTTTCTGTCTAGGAGGAGAATAATGAGAACAAGCGCAAGTTAGCCTCTGGGCTTGTTGACTCAACTTGCCTCGATGGCTTCAAGCGCCAGATCGACAATCTGCAGAGGTACGTTCATAGATATACTGGTTTTTTTTTTGTTTTATCATGTAACTAAGTACTTACTTATAAAAACTATCTTTTATATTCGTCTTTTCGAAAACAGTTTCATCTATTGGTAGAATATTATATTAATTGACACAGTCTAGGACACAATGGAATTTTAAAATTAGTTTATCCTGGTTTTTATCACCATTAGGGACAAGTCTTCATTGGAGGCCCAGATATCGAAACTGAAGCTCAGCTTAGAACAGCGCGATGACGACGGACGGTACAAGCGAGGGTCTGATGCGGTGGAACACCAGCTCAGGGAGGAACGGAATAATTTGGAGGCTGAAGTACGCCGGATGAAGGTAGGCTCAAATATAGTTAATAAAAGCGTACTTATGCTTTCAAACTACCCAGGCTTAGTGATGGTGGGCAAGACTCTACTTAATATGGGAGAATAGGTTTTCTTTCAGTTTTATGGATGTTATTAAATGTAGATGCCTGGCAGTCTTTAAAGGTAGTCAAAAGCCTGATAGCCTGATAACGAGTTCCGTGTTTAATTAGTTGCTGGATTGTGGAGACTACTAATAGGCAGTCGTTCCATGTAAAACCGACCCCGACTTTGTTAAGGACAAGGCTAGGCAGATGATGGTATAGACTCAAAATAATTTGCAGGACGATTTGGCCAAAGAACGCAATAAAGTCCGCGAGTTAGCCGGAGAGGGAGCTCGGCGTGCGATACAAGAGCGCAGCGCGGCCGAACAGCGGTACAACGCGCACTTCGACGAACTGCAGCACGACCTCGCCGCGCAGTACGACAATGTCGCTAAGTTGCAAGTAAGTGTTTTCATTCTGGAGGATAGAATACTGTGACGAAATAGGACGGATTCCTTCAACAGCCTTCTATGCCCATATCATTAATCAACTGGTGTCTGAGTTTTTGTCTCTCACTGGACTTGATAAGTCTTCTTTACAGACATCTTTCTTTTCCTATGCCCGAGTGGGTTCACGATTTTTTCTTTAGGCAAATGTTTACCGCCTAAACTAGTTACCACATGCTGTCAAGAAATATCTTAGAGTGCTGGTTTCCCCACGATGTTTTCCTTCACCATTTTTTTTTATTACAAGTTACCTTAATTTTTCGCCTTTGGTGCGAATTTGAAACTTATGATTTGCCAGTCCGCAGACAGCACCACTAGGCTATCAATGCAACTCGGTCATTCTCAGAAAGCTCAAATACGCGTGTCCGGGTCGAAATCCAGTACAAAATGGATAACTAACAACTTGATATTTTTTTCTATAATAGATAAGATCAAAATATTGGGAGGGGCCTGGGTTGTTTTTTAAATAAATTAAATATAAGTTAGATTAAAAAAATAAAAACCACCAAAATATTGACCTCGGTGCCGCGTCCGGCCCCGTATTGTGGCGGAAATTATTTTTTATCTTTTTTTCTGCAATATAAGTCGCTATTTTTCATGTGTTCATAAACAACTAGATAGATATTAACTTAATTTATAATATTTCTACGCCATAATAGGCCTTAGTAGACAAGTTACAACTGATTGTCTTCACGTCCGACGTTTAGAGTTGATATCAGTGGCACGCACTGATCGGTTCATATAACTTGTATTCTAGTGACTGCGAGAATATTTGTTCGAGTAAAACAAACTGTCAGTCGCGCCGCATCGCTGGTAAGGATAACACGTCTGTGCGTCGCCGTGCCACTCTTTTATTAAGGTATGTAATTGTTTTCGGTGGCTTGGTATACCTTTAAAATTGATTTCGGTGAATCCCTTTTATCCACAACTAATTGAATTAATATTTTTTTATTATAATAAAAGCATGTCTTATAAGTATTCGATTTAAATAAAAGAGTTTAACATTACAAAATCACGTTAGTTTTGAAAATATCTAGGATTTTGTCAATTATTTTGATTTCAGTGGCATTGATTTCGGTGTTTTCGGTGGAAATAGGTGCACCGAAATCAATTTTAAAACCACCGAAATCAATCAATAGCTTTTTATTTACATTTAAGGATCGTTTATTTAGCTCTCTCATCACCTCTCATCTTGTTTCAGAACTGTGATTAAGGCAGATTCAAAAGAAGATCGGTTGGTTAAAAAGAGATTGGCTGAACGACGTCGGAAAGCTCGCATCAAGAGTGATCCAGAGCTTTTTGCAGTGCACAAGGAGAAAGATAGGCACCGCTATTATAAAAGGAAGGAAGAATGAAAGAAAGATAAAGCCTGTAAGTGAATTAGATCCTCGCCAACAGCGAATTTTTAGGGAGAGAAGTAGAATGTCTTCCAACAAACACAATTTGAAAAAAAAGGCGCAAAGAGATGAGGTGTCTTGAGGAGGATTTAATAATAGTACCAGAAGTAAACGACAAAACTGACGATCCTTTGGTGACTTCGCGATCACAACCAAAACAATCAGGAACATTTCGAACTGAAGCAAGTTCCTATGTTGATTTGCTACCATCAAGTTTGACTGACTGATAGAAAAAATAAAAACAAGAGTAACAAGATCGATCTGATTAAAAACTCAAGTCAAGCCAAAAAAGGGATTGGAGTCTGTGCAGCTAAATCTAATAAACCCCTAATTTTATCCAAAATTCTGATTCAACCAGGCAGTAGCTCTTCTGTTGATCTTCTTGATGATTTTTATGAAACCAAGCAGCGCCTGTCCCATACCTTGACATCAGAAGTATTCTCCAAAATTGTAAATTCCGAAGAAAGCAGTGACGAGGAATATAACATTTTTTAATTAAGGATTGAAAACTGTAATACCTATTACTTAAGTTTTTGTAAGATTTTATTACATTACTGGTGCTTAATTTAACTAAAAAATATTTTATTGTGTTTAAATTATCAGGCAAAATAATATTTTTAATAAAAATACAAATATTATTAATAATTGTTGATGTTGTTAGAAAGACTGATTTGTGACTGAAAAGTGATTTTTGTACCCAGTGATTTTTTATTAATAAGTAGATTGTTTGTGATAAAGCTGGATCTCAATTACCTAAGACTTAAGATTCTTTTCAAGTTCCTATGTTGTTAGTTTTAGACTACCTGCTATTTTTAATTACATTTAATGTAGAATATATAGCTTCCTTACAAAGACGATTTTTGTAAATCTTCCTTTATCTTAATAAATGTCTTGATAAATTAAAATGTTTTATTGTAAAATTTACCTGCAATTTCTTACAGACCGTATTTTCATAGAGAAACTTAGGCAGTTAATATAATATTTATAAAAAAACAGTTGAAATATAAATTATTTGTTATATTTGATTTCGGTGATAAGAATATTGATTTCAGTGGCCACCATTTTTAAAAAATTAAATCCCTACATATCCATTTGATCTATACGATTCCCTCTACTACTAATATGTTTTAAATAAACTCTAGATTTGATATTTCATGATAAAATGCCACAAATTAAAAAAAAAAAAATGTCACCGAAGTCAACCAAATAATAAGTCTCCTGATAATGACCCAACTAACATGATCACTCAAAATAGAGCTCGTATTTGCGATCGTGGTGAAAGAATTAACCGATCGACAGAGGTCTTTGATTTCCCAGAGTGCGCCAGACGTAACAAAGGCCGGAGAATACATCGCTCATACACGGGGAGACACCTCTCATGTACCTCTAAGTATGGTTTTAAAAATTGATCGTGATGTAAATATTTTCGTCAGCGATCTTGGTGCTAGTAAGACTGATTGTAAAGAGAGCGCTCAAATTAAGTACACTAGCATTAGTTTCACCATTCGTTAATTAAGTATATTTAAATGAATCCACCTCAGTGAGACTTTTATTTGTAATTTTTTATTTGTAAATCATCTTTCTCAGAGACATTTGTTGATGCAGTGTTGAATAACTTAATAATTTTCAATTAGTTGGATTTGGAGCGTCAACGTCGCGAGGAGAACGAGCTGAAGCGAGAGCTGTCCATGAAGAACGCAGCCATCGATGAACTGAAGATGGAACTCAAAAATAAAACATGTACGTGTTTACTTTCACTGTAAAATTAAGTTAACACTTAGGGGCTCGTGGTTAAATAATAACTCCTTAACGGGTCGATCGAAGATTTAACTACGCTTACCGAGGTTGGTCCGTGGAAGCAGGGTGACCTTAATAACAATCATAATTATTGGAGAAAACGATAACTATACTGATCCTGACTACTTTTGGTTTGGTTTTTTAAGGAATATTGAATTGCATTGGGGTCATTTTCATTTATGTCTAAACATTTTTATAGAACGTTAGCTATATTGAAAATTTCTAGGCCTTTTTGATTTTAACAAGAAATCTCAGTTTGTAACATCACTAATCTATCTCGGTTGCTATCTTGATCCCGATCTTTGTTTCTAACCAATCAACGACCGAATTCGCCTATCCGAGTCTTAAAGATGTCCAATCAGAAGCAGCCGTCAAAAACAAAGGATCGGGATTTGGATTGAGATAGAATATTAATATCGGGCGTTAAGGAGTAGGATTTAAGGAAAAAAAAAAAATAATTAGGTGCCCTTATTATTTTTTAACACAAGTTCATTTTCCAGCATCTCTTCAAGCAGACTTGGCTCAAGCTCACGCAGAGAAGGCATCTTTGGAAGAAGAACTGGCGAGCGCTCGCCTTGCTATCGAAAGACACCAGCGACAGGCCAAACATGAGACTAACCGCCTTAACTCGGAGGTAAGAATCTCTTCGTAAGAACATCTTACATACGGTAAATAGTCATACAGATTTATAGAGACAACAGTACATATGTTATTTGTAAAGAGGTTAAAATTAATATTAATATATGTCTTTTTCCTTTAAAAGTAAATAGTCGTCACAAATTTAAAATTGGATTGAGTTGAATAGAAATCCCAAAGGGCGGGCTTTTTGGGGGACCAATTATGTAACTTTGACATACAAAAAGTTCTAATTCTCAGCCTAATTTGAATAAATGACTTTTGATTTTGAAATTGTAATTATACAGTTAATCAATTACCTGCAATCATCACATTAAGCACTATTGTTTTATGGAAGTTTTAATATATGCACGATTTCATGCATCAATGGATATTTTAGTTATAGCTTTCATGTGTCATTAAATCTGTTCATATTATTTCGTATTCTTTTAAATCATTCATAAAACTTTGATAGTTAGTTAATTAACGTGTTTGAACTACATAATCCTTTTATTTCTGCTTTAACCTTTTTCTTTCGCCTTCTAGATCCAGTCTCTTCGTCAACGCTTGGATCGAGCTGATGCTGATTTGGTGCATTCGCGTCGTGAGAATCTACGTCTATCTGAACAAATTTCAAATCTGGAGAAAGAGGTGTCGTTGAACTTTGGTCACTAGCCACAATCATCATAGAATTCCTCATCTAGTATAATATTTTAGAAAAATGACTAGATATACACACATTCATGTTTTATATAGTCACTGAACATTTTAGTGTCTCGAGAATAAATGAAAAAGAAAAACTATGCGTTGTTCTGTCCACAGCAAACAATGAAGAACTTAACGCCGATTTCACCGCAGAAGAACAAGAAAGAAAAAGAGCTGTCCACCATGCTGGAATCGATGGAAAACAAACACGGTACGTACATGTTACACACTTAGTATTTCCTCTCATAGTTGGGTCTAAATACTACTCTAAATCTTTGGGAAATAGGCTCGTTTAATGGGTAAACTATTGATGTTTTGAAAGATGCTTCACACTTTAGACAATCTGGAACAATACCTTCAAAACATTCATACTTTACCCTTTCATCTTCTGCGCTTGCATGTACATCTATAGTGCTATGAAAGGGCTTGTATTCTTTCTTAACGTTCAATAGTTTATTCATCAGATTGTTTACAAAGACCTCCTCATAGTAGTGACTACGTATTAGAGTTAAAGCTAGAACATTTGGTTCCGCAGCTAAAACGGTGGCTGGGTTGGAGTCCATGATACATTCACAAAACAGTCTGATGGAGAAACTCACCGGCGAATGTCGTTTGCTCACAGACAAGCTCGACGACGCAAATCGTAGGCACAAGTACGAACAATTTACAATCTAATAGCATGATTTATATCACTTTCCTTTATTATAATTTCACCTAACATTGCTGGCTAAAATATCGTTACCCATTTAAAAGTATTGTCTTAACGTCGTGCTGTGTTTTTATTGGTGGCAGGCAGTGCGCAGAGTCGCGGCCGTTCAGACGAACCAATCAGAACACAGCGCGACCATTCGAGATCGCGAGACCGAGAGACTCGCCGTTCCAAGCGCCGCTCCGCAAAAGAGTCCGATTCGTCGAATAACTTCGTGCCAATCGTTGTTGGCCCGTTGACGACCAATCAGGAGCTCACGAACATCAAAGGAGAGAAGATATACAACCTGCCGCTTATGATACAACAGCCCTTTTTACGGGAGAAAAAGGAGCCTATCAAAGTTGATATAAGTGTTAAGTTGGTACCAAAGCCTAGAAAGAAAGAAAAGAAGAAACGAGGAGCGCACGTTGAAGAAATAGTAATGCAAGCTGATGATAATAGAGGCGTTAAGAATCGCTTTAGTATGGAAGTCTCTGACGGCGATATACAAGTGCTGAACGAGACAGTAGAGATTATTGAAGATAAAACGAATGCTACAGATGAAGTAGATGCTAAAGACAGTCATAGCGTAGAGGAAAATGCCCAAGTACAGGATTTGAGTACAAATGAACAAAATGTGTCAACTGATCAATACAATGTTGAACTTTCTGAAGGATCACAGAATTCTGAAGAAAATGATATACCCAAAGAAAATACTGAAATTCAAGAAGAATTAAAACAAGATGATGATGTTAATACAGTAACCGAAATAGCTAAAGAGACAGAAGTTGTACAGGAACAGGAAGAACATCAAAAAGATGAGGAAGCTACATAAAATGCTAATGACGGGCATTTTCTGTTTGACTGAGTAAAGGAATTGATAGTGCAAAGCGAATGATGTATACAAATAGAGTTTGAGCAGTAGTTTAGGTTAAGATAGTTTTACGAAACGCTGGTAGTCGTTTATATAAAGAAAAGTGTTTCAGAAAGTACATAATGTGTGATAATTTTGTTACTAATCTCGTAAAAATGAAGTTTAAAAAAAATAAAATTTACCATTGATTATAAAAATGAGTTGCATGTTTATTAAAAATGTTGATCAGTGTTAGACTAGAATTATTTTTAAAGTTTGTTACAGTTTCGTATAATATATTTTTTAGTGTTCTCTCGTTGACTACCAGTGTCTAATACTTAATCTTGTTATTGTAAACGTTCGTGCAATGTAGTGTGATATTTGTTGGCTTGTTACATTATTTTACTAGCATTTTATTCAGCGTTATCAATGTTAATCTCTCGGTGTTGTGAGGCAGTACAAAATTTCAATAACTTTTAATGGGTAACGGTAATATAAGTGTGTGCAATAAATAGTTGTTAAAACTCTTTTTTATTCATTTTATTAAGCCAGATTTTGGTTTATTAAGACTTGCAATCATTTTAGCTAGCATTTGTCTTTTATTACTAAATCAAATTGTAATTCTTAGAAGATTTCTAGTCTTAATAATACAATTCCACAAAATTAATTTAAGTAGAATCATTCATCAATCCATATAGTCTCATCTAGTTTCACAATATTCACTCACAAATTTCCATTTCAGAGCAGAAAGAACACAATTGCTTTGCAGGAACGTTGAGTTAATGAGAAAGCTTAGAAACTTATGGAGTTCCCATAAAAAGTATTGCACTACCATCACACCTTTGAGAAGTTATACACCTTTGAGTGGGTATCCGAATAGTCGGACCTCTTACGACTTAGACCGCACGTATTATACTTCGACCCCTAACAATTATAGACATAGATTTAGAAGGGAAAGTCTTTTGAGTGACTCTTCAAGGGACGATGTTGGTGGTTTGACGAGGAATCTAAGTGACCTGTCCATTGATAGGATTGATGATTCCGACGATGATCCAGTGAAGGTAAGGAGTGATGCAAGTAGATAGAGAAGAGTTGATGATTTCATAGTTGCCGTGATAAGCATGCATGTATGCATGGGTATTTATTGTAGTTCTCAGATTATTTATAGTCAAGTAAAAGCTCTAGAAAGCCAATAAATTTATCAATAATTTTATAGAATAAGAAGAATTAGCAGTCAAATAAATTCGCAAAAAAATTGCCGAAGTAACTCCTAAATACATTTCCACATTTTTAAACAAAGACAGTTTTTTATTTGAGAATCTATAACTTTACAATTATTTGAATTTAATATTAAAAGATCAGCTCTGCATAAAAGTTCTGGCATAGTAATAGTACTATTATAACCTGCATGGTGTTTGCTATACGCCTCACTTTGTTTGTTTGTGTGTGCTCACGAATGGCGTGCTCAGGCAAGAACTGGCCACTCTCCAGCGTCAAGTAAACGGAATCTCGCGCTCCATGCAGACCCCACTCAACACGCCTAGCAATTTTGAAGGTATGTATATAAATACTTAAACATAATGTGGTGAGGTTTAATTTCGAATGCAACCGATCGGCATCTATTGTGTGGTATTGGGTAGTCGAATTTAATGGTTACCGGGCTATATGAATATCACCTGCTTGACGTTGAACGCAAAAAACTTAATAGAGTTTGGTGTAACAGCGGTAAAAAAAGAATCTTTGTCTGAAATGTCCATCCAGCTATTATAAAAACCAAAACACAAGTGTAGAAAAAAGATTGAACTATGTTCTAGTCCTATCATACTCAATATCATTATTGCTTACCATATGTATTCTTAGGTGGTAGGTACAAAAATAAGATCATTATGGACCCTGCAGGGCACAGCAAAAATGGTAGGAGAGAGGGAGCCTTGCTTATCGAGATCATTTAATTGTAATACAAAAAATGTGTACATTTAAAAGAATAATCTAAATTGGGAGATCATGAACAAATCATGGCACCATACATCATTTTTACCTATACAGCAGCAGGATGAAAACCAATTGATCGATGTCTTACTAATCTTCTCTTCCTTACAGCACATCCCCCGCACCCGACCACTACCGACAGAAATGTACCACATCCCCCGTCCGACAGCGGACGAGACTATACCGGAACTGAGTCCCCCAGACACACCACACACGGACCGGACGCATCAATCCCAACAGTCGGACGAGACGACCGTTACCAAACTGCAGGAATAACTGACCAACCAGAACACGATATACCTGACCAGGAAATTGAGGACGAAGAAAATATCACCGATGATATAAAACCCATCGAAACAGCATATCAAGAAAAAGAGCATTTTGAAGAACAAGAAGAACCTAAAGTTGAGTTAGAAACGGAACATGTTATAGAAGAAGCAGAAAAACCCATGGAAGTCGAGCATACGGGAGAATTTGACCCCCAGTATCAATATGATCAGAATTACGAACAACCAGCAGTTACTGGCGATGATCAATACCATAACTATGAACAGCAGCCATATACTGAGCAGCAATATGAGAACTACGAGCAGTATCCTCAACAGGCAGCAGATCCTACCGCTCAATATGATCAACAGTACGAAAATTACGCAACAGATGGTAACTATCCTTCAGAACAAAATTACGATGCCACTCAATACGCTCAAGAATTACCTAGTGAAACAGCGCAAAATGATAGTAAAAACCCACAAGAACAGAGTTACGATACTGCTCAGTACGATCAAGAATATCAAAGTGATCAAAATGCGCAGATCCCAATAGAAAAAGTTCCCCAAAGTCAAAAAACACAAGAAAAATTACCTAGTCAAAGTTAGCAATTTTATTAGATTTAAGTTATATTTGTTCGTGCAATATTTTGTTATTAAAATAGCTTATTTGATTTATGTATTTGTGCTAGTTTTAATTAAAGATAATGATATGGCTTTTGATGTTAGAATTGTTTGTTATATTTAAATAGGAAAAAGTATTAAAGCTGAGTAAATGAACTTCAATTGTTAATTGAAGAACTTGTGAACAGGCTAATGGCAGTTGGAGTTGATTAATTCTAATGTTTATAGGAAAGTTTTGGAGCAACTAACAAGAGAATACAATATGGTAGTTTAATAATAGAAAGACATAAAAATATTACATAAGAAAAATTCGAACTTGGAACACTTTCTGATTGACATTTTCTGATTCTTGGAAATGCATGTTATCTGAATATAATCACTATGTCTAGTTTTAAGACTACACCATCTATCACCCATTATCAAAATACTTACGTTTCAAAAATAGCTTCATATTAGTTCCTAGTTTTGTATGTTCTAATACTAACCCCTAAAAGTTACTTTCGTTATCCGCATCTACATAAGTATCTGTTAGTTGCTAGAAAATGTCCATTAACAAACCATGTCCACCGAAAGAAACACCATTAAATGATTAAATTATTTTTGCTCAATATAATGTTTATAGATCATTTCCGTGTTTTATTTCAACACTTCATGTATTCCTAAGTGTTATACGCCGTACCTATTTCATGCTAATTTGAATTGAGTTGTACTGCGCGGAAACACTGAAAGCCAGTAGTGAAAGATTGGACTACGTGGCAGTCTTAGACAATGCAATAATATAGTATTTCATCACAAAACATGTAGAGTAGACAGTGAATAAAATGATCAATAAAATTGTCTTGATATTTAGCAAGAAAAGACCTTGGGAGTGAGTAATTCAGATAAATTTCAAGTAAAATTACAAGACGACGCCAGTCTCTGTATAAGGCACTGGGTACGGAGGTAAGAGATAATTATTTTTGGGCTGCATCTAGGTACTTTAGTTATTCAGTTTTGTAAAACTTTATTAACATAGATTTTTAAAAGTCATTGTTACTAACATTATATATATTACGTGCATATTATTGTATGTGTGGTCCGAATTGTAGAATATATGTTATATATTAATATTACTTATAATAAAAGGCCAATCGCATGGTCGATCACGATAACACGCAAATCCATATTGAAATAGCTAACAATATAATTTAATAGCAACAACTTTGTACAAATATCAATTTAGGAATTTATCGGAAAACATTAATTAGTGCTTGGTTGGGATTTGGTACGGTTACAAAGCTGCATTCACTGGTGTGCATCATGAGAAATAACTTCTTTTATATTTTAATAATTTGTGCTTTTACTGAGATTTTTATGGTGAGTCAAGATTTTTTTGCTAAAATTGGTCATTATAAAGATTTTTGTATAATATCCATACATTGAGTATCTTCCGACAGCTTATTAAACTTTTTATATGTATCGGACAAAGAAACTAAGTACCTATAGACATTTTATATTGATAGAAACGTGATATGGGTAGAAATACGCTTATGGTTAATATGGCAACTAATGTAATATAATTGACAAAGAAATGGTGTGCTCGGAGTAGAAGATTTTCTTGGGCAAATTCAACACAGCAATTCTACATACGACGTTACATTCAGCCAAATCTGTGTATTTTCTTAGTAAATCCAGATATACATATATACAAAAATCTACTAATAAACAGGTTTCTAAACAATAGTCACCCACAAGTTTAATACGATTAAATATTTAACATAATAAAAACTATTTATTCACAGAAAAATGTGGAGAATAAAGCGACAAGGAAAGAAAAAGTTACAAGAGAATATCTTGAAGTGGAAGCAAAGAAAGATATAGAAAGTCTACTTTCTAGTCTCAAAAATAGTAATTTCAGTGAGGAAGATGACTATAATACTGAGGCGCTACAAGTAAATGCACCTAGAAGCCACAAAATAATGCAAAGAATAGACGAAGTTTTAAAAGGATCGAAATCAAAAAAGTTTAAACAAAAAGCAATAAGCTCCAACGCTCCTACGAACCCTGCTCATATAAAACGTGGTGCTTACACGAACGCTGTGAAAAGTAACTCCAAATACCATTATACTGATGCAAATAATAAAGAATTCCTCCAATTAATTAATAAATTAGCCCCAATCACCAGCGCACCTGTAAAG
Source organism: Euplexia lucipara (assembly GCA_921972225.1). Classification (NCBI taxonomy): domain Eukaryota; kingdom Metazoa; phylum Arthropoda; class Insecta; order Lepidoptera; family Noctuidae; genus Euplexia; species Euplexia lucipara. The sequence goes on along the minus strand of OV179168.1, from coordinate 9,372,376 downwards.
AATAGAATAAGTGGAGGACACAATGCAAAGTATTCGTTACGACAACATGTGAACTACGTAAATATCAAGCCTGAAGTGTTTCCTATATTCGAAACTGAAGACAAATTCAGTAGTAGAGAAATAGCCTCCAAGGAAGATTTACGAATTAGTGAACAATATTATGCGAACGAAGACGATGCATTGACTTTTAAACTCTTGAATGAAGTAGACACAAAGCACAAAAACGGTAATTATATAAGACATGCTTCTGTGCCGGTGTCAGACAACGTTAATTTATATGGACTTTTAAACCAATTATACATTAAGCGTGATGAAGGTATACCAATAAAAAAAGAACATAATGATGATGCCATGTTACATGAATTTTCGAAAAATGATTACTCTCAATCAACTAATAATTTGGGACCTGGATATAGACCTGCACACAACGTTTTAAAACAACTTCAGGATAACATAGATTCTGAGAACATAGATAACACCAATACCATTATTCTCAGAAGTGACCTTATTCATGAAATGAATCCCCATTCTAATGAGCGATATGCATTTTGGAACAATTCAGACTTTAATAAAAACTTGAGGAGTTTTCATGACACTTTGCCTTATGGTAATAGAGCGGTAAGTAATAAGATAAACATTTAATTTCTTTTTAGTCTCAGATCGTTATAACGACTGTTTTGAACAAAAAACATTTATGCCGAATTATTTTTATTTTCTTTATTGCCGAAAGGTTTACAGACTGATAACAATTTATTAACTATAAATATAACTTAATTGCTAATTACAAGTCTCCACAGCACTCTTTAATGATAACAGTATAAATACTACAACAGATATGGCTAAAGATCAAAATTGATTGGACTTTTATAAACCGAGCGTAAGTCTCTAATCTAAAGTGTTACAATAAATTAATTTATGAACGATCTAGGGGTCACCAGTAGCCCTAATTACCCCAATACTTATTTGATTCGTATTTTTACGTAAAACCAATTTGGGTAAACATTTATAAAATCACAAAAAATTTCAGCAACCGATCTTCCCCAGACTAGTGAGTATCATCAATTTTCATTATTTTATGCTACTAATATTATAAATGTGAAATAAGATGATTGGATGTTTTTTTCTCAGGCTAGACAAGGTAGCAGCAGTAGAAATCGAAGAAAAAGATCCCTAAGCACACAAGCAGGTTACACCCAAGATCCTGACACTTGTAAAACATACAATGAAAACCTCGTAAAACTCTGGTTTAACCTATCAAAATTAATAAATGCCACAGATCAGCCTAACGAAAGGGCCTTACACAACATAGCAATGATAATACAAGCATACTTAGAACATCAAAACGCAAAACCACTACCTGAAGCAAAAACACACAAAGCAAAACACGAAGGGCGTAGGGACAAAATAAGTGAAATCATGAGAAAAATTAGAAGGATGTTAGACGCAGCTCAAGGTAGTTCAGAAAGAATAACAAAAATGATCATAAAATACCTCAAACCCAATTATACGGACGTCAAAAGTGAAGACTGTCAAGAGGTAAACGAAGCATTTCTTGGTTTATCAGTTGATTTGCTGTTTAAAAACTATTTAGAGAATGTTGACTGTGAAGGTGAAGACGATGATATAGCAAGAAACAATAGAGTGAGTGTCAGGGAAAAAAAGGTCAAAAATGGAAAACCTAAAAATGGAGACATAACACTTTCCCTGGCTACCAGTGACCTTAAACCAAAATTTCATACCATACTTATTAAAGATGAATTGTACAACAACTTCCAAAAGGCAAAAATGCCAAGACAAAGACCGACTAACAAATACAAAAGAGTTCTTAAACCAAATAAGAAGCAAAGATCTCGCCCTGTAAACAGATCGGGATATACGAAAGAACTTGAAAAACTAAAAAAACGATCGGAAGTATTACGAAAATCTGTCATCAAGAAATTTAAGAATCGTTCTCTCAAAACTAATTTGGGGAGAGGCAGATGTGAAAAGTCCGCTTCTCGAAAACTAACTGTTTCATTGCGACCAGTAATGGAAAGATTTATAGGGCTTCTTGAATGTCAGCTAGATAATACCCTGCGATCTGTTAATTTTGGTAGTGATTCAAGGAATCTTAACTACTTATATAGTCAACGTCATAGAAACATTTCGCCGATGTTACTGGTAAAAAATACGGTACGAAAAAGAAATAAATCTTCTGAAAGTTTGCATAGAGAACGACATTACAGTTCAGTTGAAAATAATAAAAATATTCGTGTGCGTGATGATGAAACAGACTCCACGTGGGTAAAGAAATATAGTTTTGATCCAATTAAAGGTATGAAGTTTGAAACGCGTGCCCGTCATAAAGATGCCCGAGTGTCGAATAAAAATATAGATCCAGGCGACTATCTTATAAACTATAATGAATATTTTCAGTCTCCACCACTGTACGATGATTACGAAGGTATTTACAAAACACATCAAGTTAGTAATATGAATGGATTTCCAAGTTTGATAAACCCATTAATTTCACTTAATGATAAGAAAAATACTAGAGATAAGTCATCATACAAAAAGTTGGCGACATCTAATATAGAACCAGATAGTGAAAATGAAAATAGCGATTATTATGATACTTTTTATGATGAGAACTCTTCAGAAGAAACAACAGATATGTTAAACTATGAACAAGAAAGAGAATCAAGTATTGTAGAGATACCATTTACAGATTTGACAAAATTAAGCAACGAAGACCAATTAATCGACGAAAAGAGCAAAACTCATGTCAAAAGTTATGAAAGTATTACAGATTTTCTTAAAAGGGCCCGTGAAGAATCACTGCGGACACCGGAGTTTGCAGTACCTTTTGCTCTAGACACTAACAAAGGGTACGTAGAACTCACACATCTTATTAAATATCCTCAAATTCTCGTGTATCGACCACAGTTTCTAGTTAAAAACACTATGCCTTACGACGATTTTCTAAAAACAATTAACAAAATCAACATGACTAATGACGAAATTCGATTAATGAAAATTGTAAGACATTTGCCTGATGGTACAGTTCAAGTTCTTTTTGAAACCGACGACTTTGAAGCACCATTAGAGGTTAGAAATCTTCATGATTATAAGAGGAGTGGTTACTTAGAACCTGTAGTAAATGAGCAATTCAAAAGAGTAACATATACGGCTAATGACAATACAAACGCTGACTTGATGGACGGAGAAAGTAAAGAATTTATTTCTACTTATCATAAAACAGATCTCAGAAAATATACGGATGCTCCTGTCAAATCAGACAGTTTTAGCAATGATGAGCGTTTACCCCCAGATTCCTATTCAGGTTCGGACACATTAGGAGACAAAAAGGAACATACCCCGGATATCCATTTATATTATTTAAATTTAGACACAAACTTGACTTTAAATTCTAAATCTAACTCCTCAGAACCAAGTCCATGGTTTAGTTTATTATCAAACTATTCTTCAATATTATCCAAAAATGTAAGCTTAGAATCTGGTTATGATTTAGCTTCAGCCGTAGGTGCCGATTTGGGCTCCAAAATAGTATCAGGCGGAGGATTGGACACAGCTTTAAATTTGAGCTTATTAAATACAATGCACCCGGCGAAATTCGGTATATTCGTCAGCAAATTGTTACCTTCCCGTTCAAACCCAAGTTTATTTAAATCTAACTCTGATTATTCTTCCAGCTCACTCTCTGCTTCTAACTCTAACTCTCAACTAAGCTCACACTCAGGTTCATTGTCAAACTTCTATTCCGGCTTACACTCATTACTGCCATTCATCAAAAATAGCAAACATGAAGGTCTACACAACTTAGCTTCTTCAGCTCACTCTACTCTCCTCCGATGGTGGATAAAATGGAAGAACGTATTAAAGGGAAAACTGAAGGTAAAATAGTTTTATAACGACAGAAACAATATGACTACTTCCTTGGTTAGTCTCTAGTGATATGATAAATTGTATGGGGTAGCAATCTGACCGTGGTAGGTACATACTTTAGATGGCGACTTTCACATTGTACGGTCATAGATCAGAGGGACTTATGACAAGACAATAGTGCCGTATAGCCGAATCATTTCTCCGGGACTCATCAGGCTTAATCCTCGACACTTTTGTAGTGGCCACCACTCTTGTATCTGGCTTTCAGAAGTTGCAGTGGTTTGGGAATATTGTTGTGGGTTGTCCCATAATAAAAAAAAAAGTATTTGTGTTACCCAGTAGGTACCTGGGTTGGGAGGTCAAATAAGCAGTCCCTCCATATAAAGAGATTGTCTATTACTAGCCTTATCCTTTAGCTATAAACAGCTGCATTTGGAGCTGTTAGCCGACACCAACTTAATTGGGAAAAGGCTAGGCCGAGTATAATCTCGCATTGTAAAGGATTTCCGTACAATGCGAAGCCAGCGAAAACTGGATATGTATAGCCGTGTGCGGTTCTGCAGGCAGAAGTTAATATTTTTTTGGTTATTTCTAGCAAATTATCGGGAAGATGGTTTATCTTACGAACTCGATCGACCACATAGACCACATAGTTTAACACGTCTACCCATGATCAGCCCGAACATTATCAAGAAGACCTTCTTTATTTACTGGATACAGGATAATATACTATTGATCAAATATATAATCTCGAGATCTTGCAATGTTTTTTAATAATATGTTGGCATATTGACTATGTTAAGAAGTGTAAATACTGGTGCATATACTTAGTAAGTAGTAAATACGGCCCATACACGACCTTGCCGCTGTGATTCGACAGACTCGTGGCGTGCTTCGTACATTTTCATAATTTTGAATCTTACCGCTCGCCGCCCCGCGCTTAGCTGCCGTTCACAGAGGCAAAGTCGTGAACGGGCCGAAATTTTGTGGCCATCGTGCAATCTTTATTGGCCCGTGAAGTTCAAGCCATCCTTGTACCGATAAAAAGTACGTAGATATACTCGTAGTAGTAAGTATTCAAATGTGACATTATGAAGGTACCTAACTAGGTAATGGCATGGCGACCACGAAAACTAACCAAGCACGTACAGTGGTACCAATTTATCCTTGAAATAATTGGTGGCGCTGCTCGTCAACAAGAAGCCAAAAATTACGCCAAAAGCGACTTTAAATCTCTAACATAACGCTAGTTCCAAATATTACCGTTTCACAGATAAGTTGGCTTGACTATATTGTAAATTAAATGGGTATATAAGTACGTTATTTTATTTGTGTATCGTTTGGTTTCCGCACAAAATAATTGATACATTCCAAAAGACAACACTTTCAAGAATATTTTTATTTTTTTATAGGGACGTCTCATAATACCTAAAGCTTTGGCTTGAGGATATACATACATGTAACAAATATAAGCCACATGATAGATGTAGATTAAATTACGCTTAAAGAGGCCAGTCCATAGGTAGAAAACCAATAGGTAGGTACCAACCAACCATCCATTTCGTTTTGTCTTCCAGTTACAACCGAGAGAATGTTATGCCGTTAGTCCAGAGTAGTTATTACTGGGAAGTACAGAGGCCAGCACATCAAGCTACACCATTGTGTTGTTCTTTGATAGTTTTTTTACACATTTTATGTTTGTGGCTCAATAACACTGTTTATAATACAATCCGATTGGAAAACTTGTCAATGCTTCTTAAAAATTGATTGACCTAAAGGTCCAGGTCCAGTTAGGTACCAATTCACAAAACTCAAAAAAAAAACTTGAAATTGACATATTTTTAATTTTGACAATGACATTAATACAGTATTGACTTGACAGTTGCGGATTTCCATTTCAGTGATATTGTTTGTCAGCAAAGTTTCCAAAACATTATTTTTTGTTAATTATTTATAAACACTCATCCACTTCAGTAATTATTACAACAAGTAACTATATCTGAAGCTATCAATCAAATTGACACGCAAAGTTTAATGTCTGTTGTGCTAATTTTTAAGGTTATAATTTTTAAGTTTCGAAAACAAGCCCAGTAAAATGGTTTGTGAGAAATGTGAGAAGAAATTGGGACGTGTTATCACGCCAGATCCTTGGAAAACAGGAGCGAGAAATACGGTTGAATCTGGTGGAAGGAAAGTTGGTGAAAATAAAGCCCTTACGGCGAAAAAAGGAAGATTTAACCCTTACACTAGCAAGTTTCAGGAATGCAGGCAAGTACAATCTACATATAACAATCAACTCAAACTCAGAGAAACTCATGCAAGTAACTTACATATTAATGTGCAATTAGACTGCATTTTATAGTGCTAAAATAACTGCAGATGCACCAAAATAGCAAAGGTTACCTATTATATGTCTAGTTTTTTACCATCGTATCTGGTCTAATACATACAAGTCTGGCCACATAGAGATGCCAAATGAAATCACTTAAGTGCCTTGTTGAGAGAGTCACAAATAGTTAAGAGTAGATTAAGAAAATACACAATCAAAAGTTTCTTTTGTTTTGTATAAAAAAACCTGTCTGGCTTTTGGGGCAAAATGACCTGCTAAATTTTATTGGTGTCTGGGTTCTCAATTTTTTGTCCGGCAACTCTTAACTGCCTCAATCAATACCAGCCATTCATTACTAACAAAGTTCTATTATCTTTTCCAGGATCTGCAGAACAAAAGTGCATCAACTGGGATCCCATTACTGCCAAGCATGTGCCTACAAGAAGGGCATCTGTGCGATGTGTGGCAAGAAGATATTAGACACTAAGAACTATAGGCAGAGCTCTACTTAATATAAGTTTTGTTTAATTTATTTGTGTAATAATTTTAATGTACAGTCTGCCTCAGTTCTGCTAAATCACCCTTAATTTTTTATCAGGCCCCGATCAAGAGCCAATTTCCCGAAACAATAGGTAATTTCATTGTGTCCAGGATTCCGGTAGTTGATGAGTTATAGCTATAATCGCTTGCATCTGGAGTCCGAACTTAGAGCCAGTTAGTGGAAGTTTTTGTGGTTCAAAGTATTTTGTAAGCTAACTGATTCACCGGAAGTGGGGCCGAGTGTACATAAACATAATGGAATTAAATGTATCTCAATTCCAATTTTAATAGAATAAAGTCTGATAAAATTTGTTACTTTTGGATTGACTTGTTGGTCTGGTGGGTCCACTAATGAGGTCCTGCGATTGATCCTCGGGTCTGGCAAAGCTTTTTCTAACTGGACTTTCTTGATTCATGGCAATTGGCTGACTCTAATTTGTTGTCACAGCTTTTGATTGATTATGGACAAATTCTGGATCGACTTTGGGATTTAAGTACCTACATTATTAATTTCTGTTATACAGGAAAATTAAAAAAAGAATTTGTTAATAATACTAAATGAAAGTTGCATTTAGTTAGTTTTTAGAACTGTAATAAATGTTTAATAATTCATTTCTAAATAATCTACGAATACATTTCTTTTATGTTGTACTCTCCCGTATTGATATGAAAAATTAAAGTGATCTAGGTTCTAATTAATGTAATTAATAATACCTACATGTTTGCCTAACACTTCATGGAAACAGTCATATTTTATGCAATGTAGATAAAAAAAAACATTTTGCTATTAGTTTTACCAAATGATATGAAAGTTAATTTATTGAGCAACGATTTTTTAATCATCAAATTGGTTTTATAAACGGAACGAAGACATTCAATAAACTAGTTTTTAAATCTCTTTGATACGGAATAAAAATGGCGGTTTGACAGTGTCACAAAATTTCAAACTGCCATATTTATTCAGATAAAAGGTATCAGACCATTAAAAAATTTGCCCTAAGTAAGAAATTAAAGTTGGAGAAATGGAAAAATCTCCGTTCTGTTTATATCAAGTAGTATACTCAAAAGCCATGACTCAAGTTGGCCTAGTACATTTATGATCATTTCCTAGTGGAAATGAGCATAAATGTACTAGGCCGCTAATGTAACTTTTGAAAATGTAGATTTTGTGTCGTCTAGTGTCCTAACACTAGACGACACAAAATCTATATTTTCAAAATCAAAAGTCATTTACTCCAATTACGCTAAGGGTCAGTACTTTTTAAACGTCAAAGTTACATTAGCGGTACCAAAAAGCCCGCCCTTTTTTTGTATATAACAACACTGCTTTGCACTATTTGGTGTTGGGAGGTTGCATTCCAAAGTGTTAGTGAAAATTGGCCTCAGTACAGTCTTTTCCAATTCCCATGCAATAGTTTCATAGGTATTACTACATTTACCCCCTACTTATGTAATTTTATGTGGTGTCTATCTGTAGGCACTATTCAACGTAAAAGTACCCATGTCAATTAAAGAAATCTGTACATTTTCTATTTAAAGTTAAAGAACTATTAATCTATACATGTATAATAAAATAATATTAAGCTGCACACCGTTTACTTCTTTAGCTTCCTACCAATGCCATTCAATTGATTCAATACTTACTAGAGACGGGAACATCACAAACAAAATTTTCATCGGTTACTTGTGTCCTAGTGGACACAAATCTATGAGTTTAATTTAGTACGCTACGCTGCCGCTCTAATATTGGTATATTATTCTAGATGGCGTTACTGAGACATGGGATCACAGTTTTTCTATGACATGTCCTCTCTATTAATAGTAGGTACCTATCTCAAATCTTTCCTTGCCGACTCGTAGTCACACCAGATTATCATACCAGTATGACAAACAGGATTTTTTTTCTCGTTTGTCATACCACTGATTTTTCCACACCATGTATACGATAATTACAGTACCTACAAATTCTAATAAAGTCGATCTGCTGATCGGCGTTTGCTGACTCTTCCTACCTACCTACAAAACAGTTTTAGCCTTGGAAAATTTTGTTTTTAAAATGTTTCTGACGGTTTACAGCTCTGAGGTAGTGCCAGCGACTCCAATATCAACACCATCCAAATAATGCAAAATATCATCTTACGCGCTATATCCTGATGTCCCTTGGTTTGTCACAATACTGAAATTCACAAAAATCAGAAAATGAATACAGTCAAGGTCAGTCATAAGGTTAAATTTAAATTCTGATAACTACCAGCAAAGACTTGCATGCATCCAAATTTGTTGGCACTGCAACTGAACAACCAGGATTACCCTAAGCGCCTCAACAGGCATGACATTTTGTAGCTACATCATGAGAGAGTGTAACTAATTAAAACAAGAGTAGTGCACTCAATGGAGTGCACATTCCGAAAGAAAACTACCTAGAACCCATCAGCTTAAATTCCGAGAACTGATCGCAGATTATACAATAGAAAAAAAAATGTTTCTGTGTTATAATGTTTGTTTATTCATTAGGGAACTGCCCATTTCTTCCGCTACATAGTCCATTCCTTTGACACTCACTACCTATAGCGCAAAACCATGTCAGTTTGGCGAGTAAATAAAAAAAAAATGTAAAACAGAACATCGTGGCGTTTAAAAAGTATTTGCGTTAGTTCCGACTTCCGGTACCTCGGGTCGCTTATCTAAGGAGACGGTGAGGGAGACCGAGACGTAACACAGCGGATCAATTTATTCAGTATGGATGAAATGGCGACAGGTCACTAGAACAACTTGTGACCGACGGATGCCCCACAAGTTGAAGGGCAAAATTTACAAGTCCGTGATAAGACCTGTCGTACTGTTAAGTTCAGGGCCCTATCCAATAAAGCTGACAATCCGACAAGTCCGACATATGTCAAAAAGTGACAACTCGACAATTTTTCTGTTTAATAAAACTTACAGGCGACAAAATTGTCATGGTGGAAAATTCACAAATATGTCGGACTCTTTTTTTTCTTGACATTTTTCTGTTTTATAAAACTTTATATGCGACAGGTGACAGGTGACAATTTGTCGTGAAAAACTTGTCAAATCTGCTTTATTAAACAGAAAATTGTCATGACATGTTGACATATTTGTAGAATTGTCCGACAATTCTGACAGGCGCGTTACCCTCTGTCGCAAAATCATATTTAAGCTATTTCCTTCCATTTATTTATTTATACATCGTGGGTCAATTGGTCACTAAACTTCCCAAAAAGTATATTTTTACTTTCGTAAATAAGGCCCAAAATGGTAAGTTTTCTGTGCATTTCCATCTTACACGCGATCATAACACAATCGAAGTTGCACTAGTGATTGTTTTATTCTTGTACTTTGATAATATCTTTTTCAATGTTACCCTCATCCAGCTTCATAAAACAAAGTTCTTTGCAAATATGTCAAAAGTCGACATAATTGTCACGACACTCCGACAATATTGTCACCGACAATTGTCAGAAATATTGTGACTGTGGTTTTTTGATATGTCGAGTTTTATTTAACGTGTTTTTACATTAAAAATGTGTCAAGATTTCACCTGTCGATTTTTGACATATTTGTCACGTTTATTAAACAGCTTAAGCGCGACAATTCTACAATTTTGTCATTTTTTGACATATATGTCGGATTGTCAGCTTTATTGGATAGGGCCCAGAACGTTTCAACGTTGGGCTGTGAATAAGACAAATGAAAAAAGATTGCATGTAGCGGAGATGAAAATGTTGAGATGGATGTGTGGTGTGACGAGAAAAAATAAAGTAAGAAATGAGTTACCTACCTACATAAGTACATATTAGAGGAAGTTTGAAAGTGGCGCCAGTGACTGAAAAGTTGAAGGGGAATCGTTTGTCTTGGTAGGGTCATGTAAAGAGGAGGGATGAAACACATGTTACTAAAAAAGTTATGAATATACATGTGGATGGGTGGGAGAGGGAGAGGAAGGCCAAAGAAAAGATGGATGGATTGTGTGAAGAGTGATATACGAAAGAAAAGAAAGTTAGTGATAGCATAGCTTGACGGGTGACAGGATAGAATGGAAGAAAAAAACGTGTTGCGCCGACCGCAAATAAGTCAAATAACACAGGACAAGGGCAGGAAGATAATGTTGATTAAAGGTCCCTAATAATGTTTGCTTTGTTTTATTTTTCGTTTTAGCTAAGATTAGTTTCTCGATGTTTTACTGTAGGTACCTACCCTGCAGTTGTAAACATACCTACCTAATCCAAATGAATTCTATCAAACCGAACATGCAACGAAAACTGAAATGTATGTTCTACTAATATTCAATCAAGATAACACTTTCTCGGTTGTCCGAATATGAACACGAGAACACAGTGCGTTTGTAACGTGCACCAGAATTGCCAGCTCAAATAATGGTGTAATTATTTGAAAATGTATTTTTGTAATATTTTGGTCTATTGCGTTTTGATTCTGTTTACTAAGGTACGGTAATTATTATCTTTCTGCCGTTATTCCAATATTATAAATTACCTACATGAGAAATTGTTGGTCCAACTCGGTTCGTTGCAGTTAGACACATTTGATTTAAAAGATCAACATTCTCCTGCTTAATTAATTGTGTGCCTAAATGAGTGCCGTCGACACTTCTCTAAAAATACACAAAATTGACAGAACCGCGAAAGTTGGACAATCTACTAAGCTGTCAGTTAGGCAGTAGCTCCATGTGTAGAAGCTGACCCCAACTTAGTCGTCTTTTGTCATGTGTTGTGTCGCAATCACAACACAACCCTTCCCTCTTTTGTTTGGTCTTCCTTTAGGTACTCTTGTAATCCACCAAATTCACACCCAAAGCTTTCACATGACATTTCCTTTATAAGGATAGTGTCATTATAATTATTCATCAAGACTCTCAACCAAGCCTGTGATGCTTTGAGTAAGAATGAAGGGTTCCAAGAGTAAAGAAAGGCTGCATTGTGTGAAAGATGATATGAGGTAGGTGACTAATGAGATGACGGCAAATAGGATGTGTGGAAGCAAAAAACATTTAGTCTACCTGTAATGTCTCAAGTGCCCTTTCAAATGTCTGTTCAGTATCTAGTCTTATCACGGAGTCTTAGGGCGCCTTTAAATTTGCCACCAGGTGCCGCGCGGCTTCTGAGCTGCCGTTGCGCTGCTTTGTCAATTCATATAAATAAAAAACGCGCGACTGCAGCGCTACACCCGCGCTGTGTCCGCGCATTGGTTCATCAATCGACCAGTGATGATGCGTACGAGTTTTTGTTCAGACATGAACGAAAACCAGCTTGAACAATAAAATTTATCGATGAGGTTAAAACTAAATGTACAACACTATGATGCTCGAACCTAGCGGTTGCAGCGCGGCGGCTCGTTGCGGCTAATTTGAAGGCACCCTTACTGTGATCAACAGAGTTAAACCAACAATTTCCCACGAAATATTTCAACAGAATCATACTTTGTTACTCAGGTAGTTATTTCCAACGAAGGACAAAAGAAGTCATCAAAAGACAGTGAAGATGACGTCAAACACACGTTCGCTAAACTCCTCAAGACAATAGTCAAAGTGAACGAGGAGAGAATGCAGGCAGTGGACAAGATAACTCGACTACAGGACTATATGCTCACCAAGAATAAACTGAAAACCGATGACGATATTTACGATTCCATGGAAGAAGAGGACAATCGGATTGTATTCACTTTTGCGGTAAGTCGTTCCTCCTGATGCCTTTAACTCAAAAGGAAATGCCCATCTCTGGCCATGTGTTTCATCGTGAATTTGATCAAAACAACCGCCTACTCTTTTAATGTCACTACAATCATATTCTTTGAAACCACAATTTGCACCTACTGATCATAATGAACAACTCTTAATCTCGATTTCAGGATTCGTTCCGTAGTAGAAGTTGATCATAATAATGTAGATACAACAATTCCTTTTTCGGGTATTTTACTATAAATAATGTTGTCGTAGATTAGTAATGTAATCGGAAGTAATACTAGAAGGATATGTATGTCCTCTCACGGGTGGAAAATCTCAGTTTAGCATTTGCACACGTGAAAGAACCTAATCCTACCAATTCTACCTACCCCATCCAGTAATGCCGACACGTTAAATTGAAAACATGTTAAGTCAAACCTTGTTAAATTACTACATAGGAAATTTCACACTTCTGGCAGATCGAATTATTTTCAAAGACTTGCTGTACTGTCTGCCCCACTCGAGCTGCATTAGTTAGCTAGCAAAATGATTTAAACGTAGTTATGGGTGATCAGAGCCCCCCTTAAACTGATTGTCAGAGTTTGACGACCAGTTTAACCAAGGGGTATCGTGTTACCCGGTAACTGGGTTGTGGAGGTCCGACAGGCAGTCGCTCCATGTTAATCACTTGAATTCAGCTGTATCCGGTTAAACTGGAAGCCGTTCCCAACATACCTAGTTGGGAAAAGGCGAAGCAGATGATGAACGAATAACGAATAAGCGGGTAAGCTCTGAGTTTTGATGCAGGGCACCGACTGTACCTACTGATACCTACTAACTACTTACCTGCTAAAAGACCTCGTAGATTCCAAGTTAGTAAGGTGCTCGAAAATCCCCTTTAAAATCGTGTCTAATTTCCAGGACATGCCACTACTACGAAGAGCAGAAGACGAAAGGATAACCAGAGCGATGTGTAATAGATTTAATTTGGAGAGGGATAATGTTCATCTATGGACAAACCAGTTCTTGAACCAGGCCTGCCGCAGTCACTCCGTGGGTCTCTGTGAGAGCGCATGTAAAAAGTCTATCGGCAAACTATGCGACAAGTTTCAATGTAACCTGATTATTAGGAAAGATTTTAAATCAGATTGCCATGAGACCTGCAGCGAGTTTTTTGAACATGACCTGAATTAATGTTACCTATGTAATTTACCGATTGATGTAAACTTTTTATTGTTTTAAATAAAAAAAATACTATATGATTGTTTTGTGTCGTTATTCCAATTTCCTTTTTTGTGACGGATTCGTCATGTGTTTAGTGAGAACAATAGCTGTTGAAAACCTAAATGTTTTTTTCTATGTACAGATTTTCATAAAACTCGAATAATATTATAAACCGATAATTATATATAAGCGTTTGTGGTCTACATTAGAGACAGCATTCTATTCAATAGAGACTTGAGTCCAAATTGTTTTGATGGCAACGTGACATTACGGTAGCGCATGTCACTCCTATACAATTTTTATATCGTCACTTTGTCTTGCGTTTCTAAGCCATAGGTATCTACTGCAGTCTCTTCTCTTCAAAGGCGTACCTACCTACAAAGATTTACCTACTGTCGATCCATCGAGGCTACATTTATAGCCTGTAGTGTGAACTGAAGAAGTGAACTGCCAATGCCTAGCATTATAATGCATATTCCAATTCGGTTTCACTTCACCAACATCTTCGACGTGATTTTTATAGAATCTGTTTAAAATCACCCCGTGAATATTGACCGGCTCGAGTGTGTCATCAAAGTGGTTTAACCCTCATAAAATCATCATATCTGTCTAACCCAATGTCTTTTTCAATGAAAGAAGTGACTTATTTACTTTTTAAATTAAGTATAATTTAATTGTGTAAGATAGAAATGATGCTTTTGACCGAAAACTAAAGAAAAAATTAGCAGAATCATGTGCAGATTTTATAAAATCCGTTTTGCGGTAATGCACCATGACCATGTACCTAACATGGTCCTGGTGCATTACCGCAATACAGATTTTTAATTTTTTCTTTGGTTTTCGGTCAAAACCATCATTTCTATCTATCACAGGCACCTAATTCTAATTATGTAAGATGTAGATAAATAATAGAAAGACAATAACATACTTACGTAATTAGGTACTTTGTGTATTTTGTAATGAAAATAATTAACACATTTCAATTAAATTAAAGTTTAAATAATAATTAGGTAGGTGTGTAACTGCACAAGGCAAAAATTTACAAATACAAAACAACTTCAAGGCGGAAACAAAACATTGCCAATAATTGATTATTTTGTTCATTAAAATGTCCATTTTATGAGTGCCTTGACAATTCAATCAATTTAGAGACGGTTAGCGAAGCCGTTTACTGTCTGCTTATTGTGAATTAATATCGATATCGTCTACAATGATCAGTATATGATGTGCGTAGTTGAGTTTTTGATTGAAAATGACACGAAGGATCACTTGCTTTACGATTTTTGTCACGCTATTGTGGAGTGTAAGTATGTACCTACCTATCATATTATTGATGTTTTAGCATAAGATTGTAATGACCCTGCCGTTAGCTGCTCGCCTAGTAGGATGCGAGGTTGTGGGTCCCAATATGAATAAGTACAAATTTTCTCTTTCCAATTCATATATATCTACAGACGTCAGAAACCGCCAAAAACCGTCAAATTTTCCAAATTGATTTCCAAAAAAGAAGAGACTTTTCGTTTTTATTACAGTTGAAAAGCTATCAAAGAAATTTTACTGATTCGGGTAGCTTGATGTGCTGGCATTTGTAAATTGTAAGTTTATCTCACTTAACACTGACATCGGTGAAGATAAACATCGTGAGGAAACCTGGACAAAAGCAAGCGTGGTGATTGATGTTCGTACCTTGTCTTCATGAGAAGAGGCCTTGTCATGCAGTGAGACTGTAACAGGCTGACCTGTCTGACCTATACACGCTGGCTTTCAAGCTTATAACGACTGTCAAAGATCAACAAATGACAGCCACCCAGTTAAACATCCACGGCCTGCCCTCGGCAAGCGTAGCTTAACCTCCAATCGATTCGTGTGGCTGTTATTATTTAGCCACAAGCGCCCCCTTTGTAATTGAACTACCTAAATCACCTAAATAATTGAATGATTCCAAAATTTTCTAATCCCAACAGGCACACACAGAAAATGAAGAAAAGTTCCGTGATGCTTTCAAATCCAACATGGCGAGAAATGACTTCTCGAATCTTCTACACTCTTTGATCAAGGTGAATGAGGAAAGAGTCGGTCTTCTGCAGAAGCTGCACCGACTTGAAGACTACGGCGTCCTCAGAGAGGTTGTGAGATCAAGTGATAAGAAAACAGAGAACGGGAACCCTAGAAACTTCTATGTAATTGTTATGTCTAAAGTAAGTTGATTGATGGCATATTTAACAACACGAGTGTTATCCCATTTCACCACCTAGCTATGTAGTGTAATAGGGAGCGAGCCTATTTCCATCAATCAGGCATATATCCAGGCTCCGAGCTGCTATTGAGAAATTCCAGACAGAAAAACTCAACAACGTTTTGCCCGACCCAGGGATCGAACCCGGGATCTCGTGTCTCGTGTGGTCACACGAGACACTAGATCCCGGGTTCGATCCCTATACCAACGAGGCATTCGAGGCAGTTGATTGATGAGTTCAGGGTTAAGCATTACCTACAGTAAAAGAAGCAAGAAATGGCGTGTTGGCGGGGAACGCTTGCCAGTGGGTTTATGTTGCAACGCAATAATTACACGACTTATCTCTTGGCAGTTTCCCGCGTACAGCACATCGATTGAGTACAAATCACCGTGTGAAAACTTTAGTGAATTGAACCGTCAATGCCTAGCATCCTATGGAGTGACCGTTCAATTTACCTTCACTTCACCTACATTTTCCATTTGCTAACTTAATCTCTTAATTTCTACTTGCAACATTGTATTATAGCTAGAATACGTACCTATACCTAGGCAAAAACTGGATTTGTTCTAATAGGTAGGGACACTATTTTGTCTTCTATGATAATGTTTAAAAATATAATAGTTTTAGAAATAGTGAAATCATTGAAATCTACAAATTGATACCAAAAACACGTCTCAAAGTAGCACTCTACGTATTTTAAAGTAGGTTAATTTTCCAGAATAAAAAGGATTCGTTGAGGAGGGGAATGGGCTCTAAACACGAGGATTCAGCTACATCACTTGACGATGGAAGTAACGACATTCATCCCAAACTCAACTACGTTTTAGATCCAGCTGTTTTTTTTTCTCAAAATATTCGAAATGAAAATACATTCGAACCAATCTTCGAAAATTCTCCCACAATTTATGACACAGAAAAAACTCATGATATCGAAGAAAAATCCAAAATTTCTACTCGAAAAAAACGGCTGAAAAATTACACAGCAGCCCAAAGAACTGAAGTCAAACGTGACAGAAATTTATCAAGAGATCGAAAGTCGAGTCTTAAAGCTAATAAACACAAGAAAGGATATGATACATTGACAATAGAGAGCAACGTAGAAAGCCCCAACACAAGACAAGAGCTTCTGGACTACGAAGATAACAGTCAAGATTATACTACAACAGTTGTATACAAAGGTCCTACTCAATTTAATGAAATAGAATCAAGAATCGAAAATGATAAACTAACTACTAATAATCAACATTTTAAAGATGAACGACGTGAAAATTCTGTAATGAATATAACCATAGAAACTACCACCCATGAAAATGACCCAGGAATAAATGTTACCGTTAATAGTGATAAGGCAAGCGAAAACAACTCAACGTTAGATGATGATTGGTTTCCAAGCGAAATCGAATATACAATAATATACGAAGACTCTGAGTTATATAAAAATTACACAACCAATGACACTAAAGTATTAGTTGATAATGAAACTATGGTAATTAATAACGGTAGTACATTTCGTTCACACGCTAGTGAAAATGTTGACGACAAGAAGAAACCACAAGGTTTGCCAATTATGAGTAACAATCCTCAGGATGATAGAGATAATTCTGCCAAATATAAGCTGGAAACCGATATTATGAATAACCATGTTGAAGTAGAACCAAAAAAAGAGAACGAGTATGATGGTGTACAAAAACAAACAGAGGAAATTAAACAACCGAATGATCCTAAATTAGACCTTAATGTATTTAATGAACCTAAAAACAAACCTATATTAAGGAAAACGTTCCAAAAGTGTATAAATAAAAAAGCATCAAAATTCTGCAGTAAATCATGTATCAGCGCTTACAAAAGTGTTTGCCGAAGGTTTAGATGTACTTCAAAATCTAAAAAAGCACTGAAAAAAGAATGTAAAAAGAGTTGTAAGAAAACTTTTGCGTCATCGTCTAGTAGATATAGTGACGAGCATTACGACGATTATGAAGATAGTGATAGTTATTATTATAGTGATGAATCGTACAGTCATGATTATAGTTAAAAAATATATTTCATTGTAACTCGTAATTCGAATAATAAACTTGTGAACACCGAAATATAAGCATTGCAATACATAGGCAATAGCGCATTAAAAAAGCGCGTATGTGAAGTGAAGTTTACATCTTCAATATTGATTGAGTAACCTAATATTAAATTGCTGAATAGTAATTACAATTATATTTTCATATAAAATATGTAAGTTTTTTATTGTTCATCATTTTCCTAAAAGATATCGTGGAAAGAAAATCTAGAATATATGCAAAGGCATCACGGATGAGTACCTAACTTATCATTAGGTAGGGAAAAGGTACTTATATGAAATGGCCAGTATTTGCCAATTGCCAAAAAATAGTTGTTTATTTTGTAAACACTTTCGGGCTTCTAACTATCTGTAGCGACTGTCATAGATGTACAAATGACAGCCACCATGAGACCAACTGCTTTACGAGCTTTCCGAGGGACGCAAAAATCTTGATACTTATGTAATGAATGGTCACCCATCCACGGATCGACCTCGGCAAGCGTAGATTAACCCTCGAACGACCCGTGAGACTGTTCTTATTAAACCATAAGCTCCTCCTGACAAAGTGTTCGACATAGTCACAATATTTTTTTTTAAATATAGGTATAAGTATTAGTTGTTTTCCGCCAATATATTCTTACTTCGCATGACTTACTAAGAATTTAATAGTTATTTGTTATACAAGAGTGCAAAGTTGCTTTTTAACCGCGTGTTCAATTTTGATGACCGAGCAAGCGAAGGATTCTAAAATTGAATCACGAGCGCAGCGAGTGATTCAAAATTAGAATCCTGAGCGTTAGCGAGGGAAATGAGGGAATCAAAAGAGCACGAGGTGAAAAATCTTTGCACTCGAGTGCAACACGTAACTTTTCATTCCACCTCAGCGAGGAAATGACTAAACGCAAAAAAAAATAACGTTTTCTAAGAAAGTTTTGGCTCCTTTTGCTAGTCGCCACGTGTTGAACATATCGTACTGTTTTAAATACTTCTCGCGTGATTGTTGAGGGAGAAAGCTCATTTGCGCATTATTAACAGTTTCAGTCAATTCTGTTGGCGTCAAACAAACTTCCTCGTCGCTAGAATCACTAATTTTAGTTTTTTCACTTGTTTTCAAGTTTCTTGTTTTTATTATATGGTTTAAAAATGACGTGAAAAAATGCCGCGTAAAGAACCGCGTACAAAGCAAATTGAAAAAAGAACACCAAGAAGGTTCCGAGTCTGAGTTTTTAACAAATTAAAAAAAAGTTGTATGATATTGGACACCATAGAGGTAGCAGTAAATAGGTTTAATGTTTTTTTTAATTCACAAACTTAGTGCACACGATGTTCTAAATTCAATTTACTTTATCCTCTAGAGAATAAAAACGGCTTTTCCACTCAGATATTGAATATTAAAAATACTCTTTCCGAGATGGTGGGATGAAAAATACATTTTACGATCAACGATTTCAATTTCAGTTTTTATTATAAAAAGAAATTGCTTCTAGGTTTTTTAATAAGTATTTTTATTCAATCACAAACCACCTTAGCCTAGAAAAACTTGTCCTCAGATCACTATGATCAGGTACTTATGTCTTGTTTTTTACTTCACCACCTGTAGCTATCCAGTTCTGGAAATAAGCTTTTCTAAAGGCATGTTTTTCAGTAGTATCGTCCTTGCTACTCTTACCATGAAGTATGTGGCGTGCCACCCTGCGAAGATTATCGCTTTACCCAAGCTGAGAGTTTCTTCCTTCACCTTAATTAGGTATTTATTTAAACTACTTTTTTTACCTATATTCAATAAATTTATTGATATGACTTGTTTTGTTGTTGTACGTAGACTAAATTGTCAGTCTTCAAAATCTAATACATTATATTTTTACAGATTCATTGAACTTTTGGGGAGCTCTGCTAAACCCATTTAAATCTAAAGTAAATACAAGTAGTAGTAGCAGTAGTATTAATGGTGTAGGTACAATAAAGAGTATTCTATTCTATTCTATTCTATACATGCAAAATCTCACACCCCAAAGGGGTAGGCAAAAACTATAGACAATCACCTGATACGATATTGATGTACTGCTTTTGCTTTGCTTACAATTATAATACACACTCACTGGTTTGAATCCCAAAATGTAGCTGTCCATTTTAAAGGAGTTACGAATAACTTTTCATAACCATACAAACGAAATTTTTTAAAATAAATAAGTAAATTTAATATTATTAATAATAAGTAAGCGTATCTAAACTATTGCAAAGAGCATTACCACTAAAATACATAATGTTTTAAATTTCCAGGGTGCTGTTGATGCAAAGGACATTTTTAAGAAATACCAAGTATTGAGTCGTGATGATGGACAGGACAGTCAACTTGCAGAAGATGAACTAAGTCCGGCAAATGACGATAGAAAATTCTATGAGCTTGTTGGACTTGTAACTTTTGAAGTAAGTTTCTTTAGTGTCTATAACAGCTGATATATTGTAGTTTGTGTTAATAGGTAACTAGCTAAAAGGTACCTATATGAGGAAAACAAATTAATTGGCCGTAGACGTGCATCAAAAAACGAAATCGGGTAAATAACAATAAATAGTTAATTGTTGTACCTAATAGTAATGTTTAACTACCGTGTACAACCGGCCAGCTGAATTTTACCAAATATACTGTACAGACGCCAGCACATCAACCTACCCAAACTGTCAAGTTTTCCCAATTGAACTTGAATCTTATTGTGTTTAGAATAAAGTTGCAAACCTATCAAAGAATTTTGACACTTTGGGGTAGGTTGATGTGCTGGCGTCTGTACATAGATGTTGTTTACAATGTCTTTTGTAATACTTAACTGCTACTTATAATATATCCCGTATTGAGTCATCTTAACCTTCTAGCTCATACAAAAGACTACAGTCAAACTCCTTATCTGTTCCTTCCTGCAGTGAAATTGAGGAATATTCTCCTGCAGTCCCAGCAGAACATCCATGATTTATAAACAGCATTTCTTCTCAACTACTTTGTACCGTGATTTTATGTGCACAATATATTACAAGTACATATGTAGGATTATTATAATACAGAATACCTACAGGTGCACTTACTTTTACATTTTCGTTTAAATCTTTTTATTTAAGGTGGAGTTTTTTTTTTATATATATATATAATGGGTCTACTCTTGACCTCAATCTTGTCCTGAGGTCAGAGATGAGGTCGACGATGGAACGAGCTTACCCTTAAGAAGCCTATTAACTCGCGACTTAAACAGATTGGGGTCATATGAACTCGGGAACACTGATGCAGGCAGGGAATTCCACTACTTGGCTGTGCGCAACAGAGAGTGAGTTCTTCAAAAGGGGAGTAAATAGGATTTTAAAAGGTCGGCAACGCGTGTGTGGCGCCTCTGGTGTTGCAAGTGTCCATAGGCTACGGTAACCGCTTACCATCAGGCGGGCCGTAAGCTTGTTTGCCGCCGTCGTGGTATAAAAAAAAAAGGTGAAGTATATGACCTGTTGTCGCCCATTTTCCTGCTAGATGGCTCCAAAGTCAAGTCAGTTATTTTTAACCGACTTCAAAAAAAGGAGGAGTTTTTTTTTTTTTTTTGTGAGTTTGTTACGCGATTTCTCCCTCATTTGTGGACCGATTCTCAAAATTCTTTTTTTATTTGAAAGAGTATACTCCCGAGGTGGTCCCATTTTAATTTGGTGAAGATCTGGTGCTGATCTTCGGAGATATACAATGGAACTCTTCAAAAATAGACGGCAAATCTGTCGTGATTGCTGGAATTTATTGCTATCGCTTGGATATTTATTGTTTATACAACATCATGACGTATCATCACGCCTGTATGCTCTGAGGGGTACGCAGATGTGTACAACATACCTAGATTTCGACAGTTAGGTATGTTAAGTTTCATTTATTAGGGATAAGTGGATAACCCTATTACTATGACATATAATGTATTGTTAACAAATAACAATATAAAAATAAATTCATGGCAAATATTTGTATGGGAACAACTAAAAATGGAAAAATAAAAATCTTTTTTGCAAAAAATAAAACCGACTTAAACAAAACACTAACCAGTGTAAAATAACTCTAAATTCGGAAGTCGGTGGCCCATCATGAATAAGACAAAACCACCAAAGCCACAGACTTCCTAATTTAGAGTTATTTTACACTGGTTAGTGTTTTTTTTAAGTCGGTTTTATTTTTTGCAAAAAAGATTTTTTTACTTTATTTGTTTTGTGTAACGTCGCACATGACTATGAGTAAGTCATAGGAGTAGTTGCCGCGGCTATCGGATACTACACTTTATTGAATTTGGTGATAACTTTGCCTTTAAGGCATTCACCCAATTCGACACACAATACTTAAATAAAGCCTGTGTGTTTAAACGACCTGTATTCAATGTTATCCATAAAGTGTATTGTGTGTATGTTGATTATAAATAAATAAGTAAGAAAACCAATAAACAATCATTTTTCTTCATAATAATTAATCAAACATTTCAGGCCAATGAAACATCAACAAGAAGAAGTATCGATACAGCTGGAAGATCGGATGGCATTGAGAATAAAAGCAAAGACGATGACGAAATTAAAAGTAGAGATGATGACGATATTGAAGACATATTAGAGCTACGAGCTCAACACCTTCGTAAGAAAAATGACAATAAATGTAGAACAAACTCAAAAAGGAGAAAAGAGGAAACAGCTCAAAGCCAGAGATCATTGCTTGAGCTTGACGTAAGAGAAATAGTGAAGAGAGAACTTAAAGTTAAATGCTTAACTGAAATCGACATCAAAGTAGCCAAATGCATCAAAGCATGTCAAGCAATCCATGAAAATGTTTGTAGTCGGCTTGCCTGCTCCATCAGATCTCGGAGGGACCTCAGAAAAGAGTGCGGCAATAATTGTCGAAAAACTTTTGATTCTGAATCTTGTTAGCTCTAATTTAACTGTAATCTTCTCCTCCTTATCATGTGGTTAATAACGAACCTGGTGTCAGAGTTTTAATGCCAACATGGGCCTCTGATTGGCATCACATGCCCTCAAAAATATCTCTCAGGCATGCCGGTTTCCTCACGATGTTTTCCTTCACCGTTTTTAATGAAGCAAATGATAATTATACGCACATCATCTGACTTTTCAGATTCATGTGCATATTGCACATGAATCTGAAAAGTCAGATGTGCGTGCTTTGGATTATCTAATCAATAGCTTCTTTGTAAACATTTTTTGATAAAATAAAATTAGAAATCCGTTGCAATATCATTTTACTTACGTACGTAGCTACCTACCTACTTAAGTTAATTTATTGTGTGGGGATGAAAATCATCACCACACAATAAATTATGACGATTTTGACGCTTTTTAGATATGTATAGTTAGATTTAGTTACTTTTTTGGTTTGTGTATAATATGATAAATAAAATTGTCTGTAGGTACCTATAGTATGGATTTTAAAAAAACATCATAACGAATCTAACCTAACCGAACCTAACTTGAACGGACCAAACCTGTGTGATGTCAAACCGCCAAATTAATTCTATACAATAGGAAGATTGTAACAAAAACCCTGTTGTTCTTTCAACTTATGTTTTAAGAATCGGTATACGTACGTAATAAATCAAGTCATTTATAAAAAATGTTCAACAAAAATATAAAAATAAAATAATGTTTGTAATGATTAACTGATTTCTTACCTCTGCACTGCAAATCTCTTTGATCGGTGCCGTTGCGCTGGTCGGTGTAGGTAAGCTGGGTACCGCCGCGCCCCACGACCTTGTCAGCCGTTGTTTAGGTATCACTTTAAATAATGAATCTTTGAAAATGTCGGTTTACACGGTCTCTTTAAGCACAATCGAAAGTTGTTTAATAAACTACCTACATTTAACACTTTACAAAAAAATTGCGTGACGGACGTGGTCACTGGCACCAGAAATGAGAGGCCTTTACCCAGCAGTGGGTGAAGTCAGGCTTGGATGATGAAGACTTATGGATGTTAGGTGTTCTAGTCTCTAAATAAACCTTACCGATTCTATCTTTTAGTTTTAACAGTAGATAATGTAGATAATCAGAAGGAGCTAATCTACTTCGTCTTCATCGCTTCTATAAGTATGTTAGAATGTACAGACGCCAGCACGTCAAGTTACCCCTATGTGACAAATTTCTTTGAAAGTTTTTCAACTTTATGTCAAACAGAATAAGGTTCATATTCAATTGGGAAAATTTGACACATTGGGGTTACTTGATGTGCTGGCGTCTGTACTTAGGCCTGGAATGTAAACGAATCTGGATTCATAATTTTCTTAGGTTGCGTTTAGCTTTTTGGACCCTTAAAAACGATCTCCTATTCTACTTTCTTTAAACCTGAGAGGGGGTTATTGTGGCCATTTCTTAGTAAGTATATAAATCAGCAGTTCCATACAGTTTTTTACATTATTGTCACAGTCTACAGAAACGTTTTGGCTGTTGGTTTCTTGACTTATCTTTTGGGGAAAGTGTTACTAAAGAATGTTGTATAGTTAGCTCTTATAATGCTTTGGCATGGAAATATCTTTACAAATAATTGTAACTTTGTTTGATGCATGGAGCCCAAAACAATAATAAACCGTAATGATCTAAGTCAGACCAATTGATTTGATTTAAAACAAAGAAATAAAATTGCAACAAAGAAATAAAGTTGTAAATATATTTATTACCTCGAATTTAACAACTCACATGGAATATGAATGTTGTAGTAGTTGTTGTGATAATGAATATTGTCGTAAGTAAGAAGTTACTTGAATACTTGTAAATGTCATGAACATTCACAGTTACACTAATTTAATGTTAATATTGAATTCAAATTTTGTAGTGCCTTGTCGCACGCAGTGATTTCGTACGCCCTATATTCCTTTAAATTAAAAAAAAATATCCTTAACACTTCGTAAGGAAAATTTCTGTGCCATATTTTATTACTTATATTTTGAGCTAAGCGTTCATGAGAGACCCAGAAAGCAAGTACTAATGTAGGTAGCCACTTAAGGGTTTCCTTGGTGGAACGAAGAGTCTTGCCCTACTCCGCCAAATAATGTATTATAATACGATTTTTAAATTCATACCTAATATTTACTCTGCTTTCTGCTTATCATTTCAGGTAAAAAGAAAACATGTCAGATCTGACATAGCTAGTAGAGACAATCACCAAGAAATGTCTATAGAAGGTATCACTTCCAGTGACGTCACTAATTTTGAAGGAGCACCTCCTGACGAATCCAAAGACCAAACCTCTGAATACGACGACAAAGTAATACCATTTGAAACGAGACGGTGGCATCAGAGCTGTTCCCGCAAAGCGAACAAATTATGCAAGAAGGCATGTCGAATGGCATACAAAAATGTTTGTAGGCGACACACGTGTTCGAAAAGAGCCAAGCAGTTACTCAAAAGGGAATGCAGAAAAAGCTGTACGAGAAATTTTGAATTTGAGAAGCATAGAACTGCTTATGATGACTACTGATAGTTCTGAACCTGTCGAATGCAATTACTTTGCGATTACAGCTTACTTCGCCTTCACTTTTCACCTATAATTATTTTCACGGGAAGATTATCCTACTAATATTATACACGCGAAAGTTTGTGAGGATGGATGGATATTTGTTACTCTTTCACGTAAAACCTACTGAATGGATTTTAATAAAATTTGGTATGAAGTTAGCTGACACCCTGGATTAACACATAGGCTACTTCTTATCCCTGTATTTCCACGGGAACGGGGCCTACGTGGGTGAAACCGCGGGACGTCTGCTACTCATAGAATAAAAAAAACTTTTTTGCAAAAAATAAAACCGACTTCAAAAAAAAAAACACTAAACGGTGTAAAATAACTCTAAATTCGGAAGTCTGTGGCTTTGGTGGGTTTGTCTTACTCATAATGGGCCACCGACTTCCGAATTTAGAGTTATTTTACACCGTTTAGTGTTTTTTTTTTTTGAAGTCGGTTTTATTTTTTGCAAAAAAGTTTTTTATTTTTCCATTTTTAGTTGTTACCATAAAAATATTTGCCATGAATTTATTTTATATTGTTAATTGTTAACAATACATGTCATCATAATAGGGTTTTCCACTAATCCCTAATAAATTAAAATTAACATACCTAACTGACGAAATCTAGGTATATTGTACCCTCCTGCGTACCCCTCAGAGCATACAGGCGTGATGATACGTCATTATGTTGTATAAACAATAAACATCCAAGCGATTCCAGCAATCACGACAGATTTGCTGTTTATTTTTGAAGAGTTCCGTTGTATATCTCCGAAGATCAGCACCAGATCTTCACCAAATTAAAATGGGACCACCTCAGGAGTATACTCTTTCAAATAAAAAAAGAATTTTGAGAATCGGTCCACAAATGGCGGAGAAATCAGGTAACATACATAAAAAAAAAAAAAAAAAAAAAAAATACATACACACGAACATAGAACCTCCTCCTTTTTTGAAAGTCGGTTAAAAATAGCACTGCTGATTGCCGTAGGAAAACATTGTATAAAAATATAAATATTTAGTTAACAATTAATTTTCTTTGTTTTTCAATTTTATACTGAACTACCTGCCCCGGCAAACTTTATTCCGCCTTAGAATCAATTTACTTTACTGAATATATAAACACAAAATTTAGTTAGAATCGGTCAATCCATGTCTGTGGAGTTTTGTTACAAATACTGAGACACGAGATTTTTTTAAGTTACTAGCAGATGTCACGTGGTTTCATCGCGCAGTTCCGTTCCCATGGGAATACAGGGATAAAAAAGTAAGTAGCCTATGTCATCCGGGAATAGTGTAGCTTCCTAACGGTGAAGGATTTTTTCAAATCGGTGCAGTAGTTTCGGAGGCTATTAAATGCAAACAAACAATCAAATGCTTCCTCTGTATAATATTTGATGATGATGATGATGATGATGATGATGGTGATGATGATGATGATGATGATGATGGTGATTTTAAAACCATCACCGGGTGAAAGTAAAGGGACAAATTGATTAGAGAATTGTAGAATTCAGGAATGGATAGTTAAATATATCTATCTAGGTACCTTTCTTTTGGATAATAGGTACAAAAGGTATTTCCTACTATAATTACCTACTATTAATGTCATCCAATGTGGGGCAGCAACGAAACGACAATATAATCCTTCAAAAAACCTTCTCCGACTGTATACAACAATTCAATCAAATAAAGCGAAACTCACTTTAGATAGTTATGTTTAAGACCCCTAAAATAGAATCGCTAGTAACTAATTATTATAAGACTAAGTTCTTGAGAGTGAAAGAAGATTGTATATTTTGATGTCTGAATGTCTGAACAGATTTGTATGGAATTTACGACCGATTATATCCGGCAAACGGGTCGATTATGACCTGGATTTCCAAGAAAATTTAAAATTTATTAATCCCAGAATTGTACGCCACTGCTGTTTTATGACGGAAAGACGCGTCCCTAATACTGTGACATCTCATTAACTGTGTAACATTAAATAAATAAAAAAAATAAAACCCGCTGGTCGCTGCCAGTCCTACAATAAAAACCCAACCAATCATTCAAACTACTTACAAAAACAATCTAAAAAACTAATTGAAAACTTAATCATGACGGACGTCGCGTCGTGAGATTGACTGTTAGTATTTGTTATTTTAGTCAAAGCAATGGATTTCCATATCCTTGCTGTTTTGTTATTTTTTTATAGTGTAAGTACAGTGCCTATAATGTGTAAGTAGAATAAGAGGGTATGGTAGTTATGGTAGGGTAGGGTTCTCTGGCGTAGGTATTGAACGATCAAGTAAGTAACCTGACTAATTCGATTAGGATCACCAGACGTTCGAAAAATCCGGGATTGTCGCAGAATTACGTGGCTTGTCCCACGTCCAAATATAACACTTTAATTAATTGTTAACAATGTAACACGCTCCGCGCGCTTCCTACCTACCTAAACAGCATCCCTTCGGCCACTATAGCTACGGTGTTTGCGCTTCTAAAATATCGTCTAACGCCTAAATCAATTTTATTTCATCAGTAATCGATGAGATGTGCCTATTGACTAATTAAGAAGATGAAGATTTCTCATTTCTAGCGGTAACGGATTCGGCCACAATCGAAAATCATTTTTTAAATCACTCCACACTACACACAAACACGCACATACACATTTAAACACGCACAGATAACAACCTAGTCAAGTTTTTGACAAAAGAAGAACGAAATTTACACAGATTCCCGAAAACAGCACCTCGAAAAGTGCGAACTGACGAAGAAAACGGTTATGACGGTGAAATTTAAAAGAAATTATTCATAATGCGTAGGGTATCTGCTTTTCTTGGAATTTTACAACCCAGCACAGATAAATAAATTGATAGACTACAATCGCGTCAAATTGTTGGTACAAACCTCAGACCATTAAAGGTCTGAGGTACAAACAAACAAAATTTTCCATTATGAGAATAAAATTGATATATAACCAACTACCTAGTTAATATGTAGGACCAATAAGTTAATTGTGTAATATTATAAACGCGAAAGTTTGTGAGGATGGATGGATGGATGTTTGTTACTCTTTCACGTAAAAACAACTGATTCAATTTTAATAAAATTTGGTATGGAGTTAGCTGACACCCTGGATTAACACATACTTAGGCTACTTTTTATCCCTGTATTCCTGGGGAACGGGACCTACGCGGGTGAAACCGCGGGATGTCTGCTCGTTCAGTAATAATTATGACGATGATACTTATTTTATTCCAGGGAGCAAAAATAGAAGCAAAAGAGTCCTTACGAACTGAAAGAGCTGACCTAATGGCTGTCTCCGAGAGCAGTTTAGAAGAAAAGCCGCCAAAAGTAATGGCCGTGGTTATCGTTGAAGTGAGACCTGATGTACTTTTCTTCGTTCACACACCACGTCTACATACATCTTCATCTGCCTAGCCTTTCCCAACTATGTTGGAGTCAGCTTCTAGTTGAACCGTATGCAGCTGAATACCAGTGCTTTACATGGTGTGACTGCCGTATCTGACCTCCTCAACCAGTGACAAAGTTACACGATAGCCCTTGGTTAAACTGGCTGTCAGACTTTCGGGCACCACATACCGTAAAACGGGGTGAATAGAAACTTAAGGGTGAATAGAAACAAAACTTTCAGGAGGAGTTTCACGCTAGTTTAATGTTGTTTGATATTAACAAAGTGTCGAAACTATTTATCTCAATTATTTAAAAGAATTACAGTCCTCGTGTATAACTAACAACTTTTAACTTACGTGAATAACTTCCTGAAAATGTTGTTTCTATTCACCCTTAAGTATCTATTCACCCCATTTTACCCGGTACTTATTTATAAGTTCCAAAGACAATGTTTATAACCACAGATAAGAAGAGACTCGTAGGTATCTACCTACTATACTTAGAGAGGACATGCGAAGAAATGACAGAAAAACTGTGCATGATCCCAAGACTCAGTAACGCCATTAAGCATAATAAAACAATATTGGAGCGACAGTGGAGTACTAAAGGGCTTATTACACAATCCGATTTGTAGGGAACCTAACTAGGAAATCGGAAAATGTAATCGCAGTTGACGAAGGACAGTGTGGGTCCGATTTAAGGTCATGGCACAATATAACGACACCGCAACTGCACAGCAGACGCACGGCGTCGCCTCGAATTTAGGCTACGGCTAGCTGCCAGTGCACTAACTGCGCATCGTCGGCAAGGTGCCAGCTTGCAGTCCGCCCGCGAGGTGCAAGCTCGCCACCTGCGGGGTGCAAGCTCGAAGCCCGCGCGCTGGCCGCGAGGTGCAAGACAGCTGTCACCACGAACACAATTGTTATATGGAATTTATAATTGAACACGCCTTATGACTTGCACGTTTTCATAATCTCGGTTTACAATGGCGCAATGATGTTTTGCTGGCGACTCGGAGTCGGCGTGCTGCAAGCGTGCGGTCGACGCGCTGTAAGCACAATGGTCCGCTCGCTATTGGCATGCGGGCTGCGAGTCGAGTTGTATGGTAGTGGCAAGCGCGCTGGCTGCTCGCCGTTGGCTTTTTCACTTTGACATTATGAAATATATGATACTACCCACGATTTAAGGCTCTAAATTGTCGGTGCCGGTGCCGTGCCGGTACCTATAATGTGCCATGACCTTTATGGTATCTACCGCCTACTTTGTTGCTTCCTAACTAGGACTACAAACTACAAATCGGATAGTTTAATAAGCCCTTAAACTAGACTAATCGGCTTGTGTCCACTAGGGCACAAATATCGGATGAAAATCTTGTTCGTGGTCCTCCCAACTATAGTTAAGTATTAAATGTCATTGCTTTAAATCGTATTCCGACAAATGCAGACTTACTTCTATAAAATTATGAACGAAATTAATTTAAGTATTACATTATGTTACTTAATGAATTACAGGACATTGAAGAATCAGAAGATCCAAGTCCACCAATAAAATACAAAGCTGCAATGTTGCCATTTATAGAAAACCCTCAAATAATGTTGCCATGGATAGAAAGTGGTAAACCCAAAGATTATGACATCGACTCATCAGGGGAATCCAATTCCGACGAATATCCTGATTCCGATACAGAGTTAGACTCCGACAGTGAATCTAGTTACTATCATGAGGATGACTATCTTAGAGCCAAAATTATGAATGAGATAGACCGTTTACAAGGCGACAAAGATAATATTCAATTTTTAAGAAATCGCTGGAAGTCGTGTCAGAAAAAAGCTTCAAAGTATTGCCGCCAAGCGTGCGTGGCGTCTTACAAAAATGCGTGCACAGAACAAAAATGTAATAAAAAATTAAAGAAAATATTGAAGAAAGAATGTAAGATTAATTGCAAGGATAGTTTTGAGGATAAATAAAATAAAACAAAAATCCCTTAATTTCTTCAACATGTGAGTTTCTTAACAATGATATCCATCACGTCTATCGGTCACTATCTATTCATTTTTAATACCTAAAGACATAAAGACAACATGCATACATAGTAATACATACCTACAAAACACTTGGTCCTTCTTGTGACCCTAGGTAGTTTCGTGATTGTCGCCCAAACTTTTTTACAAGAACTGGAAATGTTAGGTCACGTAACAGTTCTACAAACATTGAACAGTACTTTTTTCACCAAGATTTTTTTTTATTAGTCTAATTCAGACCAGAGCTATGTCGATTCGAAAATGCGATAGCCTAGTGCCTAGTTTCCTTTTGGTGCCCCTGATAAAGATATACAAAATCAAATATGTAAATGAAACAATATCAAACATTTTATTCGTATTTATTTTATAATACATCGATAAAATACAATATTATTTATAACTGTGATATAATAACATGTTAAACTGTAATTGTTCCGAGTAGACCGTTACTTATTTTATCATCGACTTTTTATCAACTTTAACAAACATAATGTTAATAAATATAATGGTTTTATTACGTAATGGCCTACTAAAAATCTCCCGACATGTTTTTTTTCAACTATTTTGTTATGATTTTAATTTTTTTTTCATGAACATGGAAGATATTCCCAATTAAACAAAATGTTGCCCTGCTAAAAAATACAAGGTGTATTGAACTACCAGGTGTTAAGATCATTTTATGTGTATCTATTATTATCGTCCATTTGTTGATCATCAATGTCTCGGAAGTATTTAAATAAACCATTACATAAGAATGCCATGAGCTAAACTACACTTAAAAAGAAAATGGCCCAGAAATCTTTGTTTCTGCAATAACCGCTGCAAACCTAATTAAATTCTTAAGTACTATATAAACTTAATATTTAATATTGGTAATACTTTCGGACGGAATGTCAAATGGTAATACATAAGCATATTTTAAAATAAACTATCAACAATCTCATGATTATTTTATTTGTTTTAATTAAAAATAAAATTGTGACATAAAATAAAATTCTATATTATTTAGATTTATTTTTCACAACCTAAAAATCTGTCAAAAAGTGAGTAGATAAGTAAATAAGATATTCTGAAATATTATTTTATAAAATCTTTATAATAAAAGGCACATTTGGAATACAAATTTAGAATAAAGAAAGAAAAGTACCAATGTATATTAAAGAATACATCGTCGTGTTTGTGGCACTTTTTAAGACACTTGAATAGACTAAGGCTAATCTTAATGCATATCTTTAATATATTTATTTTTTATTAAAACTTATGTATATATCAGGATTTTATACAATTTGTTTTCAATTACTACATTAATGTAGCTTAAAATATACATTCACATTTTAATAATGTGATCACTATTTGTATCGTTTTAAAGATCATTGCATACATTCGATGATTTTTCTTCGGCAAAGCTGATATTTTGGCCTTTTAAGTCTAGCATATGATTCTTAACTTGTATAGCCACAAATTGTACCATAGCTCGACTTCTACGGTGCCCATCTATAAAAATGTCGATGAAGTCGCCATTTTGAATTTTGTGTCATCTGGTATCGACAAGTTATATTGACTGGAGTCGACCATATGCTATGTTACTCCAACATGTACAATGGTCTATCTGTATATATTTTTTTTTCACCCTCTGACACTATAAGCCATTTTTACATGGTCTCTTAAAGTATTGAACTGTAATGATGATCTTTAAAACCATCTTTTAACATTCATCGATAAGATAAATCATATTCTCACAGTTTCCCACCGCTAGGACTCTTAGAGCTGCTCTTTATTATTGACGTCACAGATATATTACCAGAACTACTGAATTGCGGAGGTGGTGACCGAGGCAGTGAAAATTTTGTATCACTCAAATTCTCCTGACTCAACGACTTTTGCGTCGTAAAAACCGGTATTTTCGACGAAACTCCCGGCGCTAGAGGTTTCGACTTTTCCGCTTTGACCGGTATGCTACTCGGCTTCGCGGAAATTTGCGGTTTTAGTTGCTCTTGAGACCGTAACTGTAGTTGATCTAGTTGCGATAGTCTCCGGTTTTCTAGATCTGTGCTTGTGACTATTGTGCCTTTAGGAGATTCGTAGGTAGCTGTGCGGAATTTTATGGTAGTATTTCTTGGGAGGTCGAAGTCAGAATGACGTTGTTTCTTTGGTTCGTTCGATTGGTTCGATTTCGATCGTTTTTGCGCTTCAGGTAGTTGTTTCGCTGAATGGTACCTTTCATTGAGAATGAAATCATTTAGCAGTTCAATGTCTAACTCGTAAGATAGAGGAGGTTCTTCGTAGGGCGGTGCTCTTTGTCTGCTTAAGATTTTGTCTTTACTTTCTTTCTGTTTTTGCATTTGTTCAGTACGAGGTGTGACTACTTGTATTTCTGTGATATGCGTGTCCTTATGGCTGTCTATTTCTTTGCATTCTTTTTGTAGCTCAGTTATCGTTGGATTGATGGAGTATCTAGTCTTTGTGAGTTCAACGGCATCCTGAGTTGAGGTTTGAACGTCTTCTAAGTCCTGAATGATTCTGATTCCCATTCGTGAAAGTTCTTCAGGAGTCTTTTGGGACATGAAACTTGGATCGTTTTTGAGTTTCTCCATCAACGCTTGTGCTTGTTCTTCGTCCATTTCTGTTGTGTTAAGTATTATTGTTTCTGTTCTCGTAAAAGCGGGTTCGTCTGTAGTAAAGTGCATGTTAGGATTTTGCCTTTTGATTTCATCTAGCACTCTTTTATCAATATCTTTTACATCACCTTCTTCTAACTGTATTTCGTCAACCTCTCCTCTTCTCATAATACCGAAGCTAATCTGTTCTACTTGCAAAGGAGCTTCGGCTTTTGTAGTGATGTATTTCGTTGATATTTTCTCAACATTTTGCGTGATTATTTTGTTTCCAAATTCGTCTTCGTTCACATTCACTGTTACAGTTTTCTGTACAGGCTCCTGTGTCATTGTTAGGGATACGTTTGCCGGTTCCATGTATAGGGTCCTTTCTCTTTCATCATGTCTTCGTCTTATACCCTCAAGAACATCAGGTGGCATCATACGTATTGTAGGTTCGCCTATCTCAATTGATTTTGTGTGATCGTGAAACGTTTGTCTTTCCCTTTTTTCTTCAACGGGCTGAGATTTCTCTGTGGTAATGGTTACGACGTTGGTATTAGTGTTTAAATCTTTGGGTTCTGTCCATTCTGAGGAAAACGTTTCAAGCTTCTTTTTATAATTGAGACTGTTGTTGGCTGATCCAATTCTGATATTACTGACAAAATCGTCATAGTCTCGAACTTTTTCTGCTTGTGATGTTTTTAAGTCGAAGTTGACAATATCTGGTTGGTGCATTGCTGATTTGAAGGAATCTGTCTGTGGGGGATCCTTACTGGTACTTGCTTCATGCTTTTCTTTTTCAGGGCTTTGGTCGATGTGTACGTTAAGTATTGGGTTTTTGGCGAGCAGTTTCTTCATCATATCCGACTTAGGTCTCTCTAAACTGTTTGCGTATGTATTCCTAGACATTTTCAGGTCATCTGGTATATTAGTATCATACATCATTGTCAGCTTTTCTTCGTATTTAACAGGTGCTGGTTTGATTTCAGTTATGACTGGTACGATCTCTTGAGTGCTATCCAAAGAGCTCATGTTACTACCATCTGACGTCGATTTGGCGAATTCTGATACAAGTTTCAAATGAACTTTCATGTTTTCATCCATTATCCGTCTAGCAAGATGATCAGATGTTTCGTGTTCAGGTTCTTTGTATAGTTCAAATTCTTTGGGCTTAGTAAAACCATGTTCCTCGTTTTTCTCAGAATCAACTGAACTAGACGAACCTTTTACTATAGCATCTTCTAAATTACCAAATTCAGAACCCTTCTTCAGACGGTTTCTCTGGAAAGTGTTAAGTCCTTCCATAGCTGATGTTTTAGCAATATTCAAGCTTAATCTAGGCTCTTTGTGTTTTATGACTATGCCTTTATCAGAATCAATCATATCAGGTAGAGCATCTTCATGTCCTGAATCAAAGAAGGTGGTTTCGACTACAGACATAGCTTTCCTTTTCTTAGGCGATATAGAACTTTCCTGATGATTCTCAGCATCTTCTGCAGAAATATCAAGACTTTGTGCCCTTTCTAAAGTTCCAGTTGCAGGTTTGCTAGCTTTAGCCCTCATTTCAAATCTTGATAAATCACCGAGAGAAGCAGCTTTACGTTCATTTTCATCCAACATAGAAGTATCATCTGATACAGAATGAACCGTATCGTTGATAGGTGAACTGTGGATGGTAATATCACTGTTATTCAGCTCTATTGTGGTGGAACCTTTATCACTCTTATCACTTTGGTTCAATGACCTTACTGAATGAACGTCTTGATTGGAAGACATGATAGATTTGGAGTCTTCGAAGAAATTGTTGAGGGAATCACTTTCGCGTTTGAAAGGCTTTGTAACAATATCGTAAATATCATCTTGACTGAAGTTGATGGATTCTTCGAGACGAGTAGAACTCTTCATCTTGCTGACCTTTGGCGTTGAGGTATTTATTTGTGATGCGTTGGAAGACCTGTTCGATGTAAAGGAGTCGTGTAAAAGACTCGAGTGTTGTTTCTCATTGCTTAAGAAATCATTGACGTTTTTCAATTGTTCGAGAATGCTGTCGTCAGTTTTGTTTTTCTCGGTATCAGGTGGCGACGGAGCTTTGCCTTTTGATTTTTTCGGTTTAGGAGCTTCCTCTTTCTTCTGTTCAACTTTTTCTTTCTCAAGAATCACGTCTGAGGAACTCTTTCTGTTTGTTCTTGCTGCGTTTGCCGCGTCCAACATATGTTGTGGTAACTCCTGAGGTATTCCATTCTCGTCCCTTTTAATTCCACTAGAGTTCAGGTCACATCTTGCAAACGTCGTCATTACTGAGGTTTCAGATGTTCTGGAAGATTCTAGACTTATAGTTGTGTCGGATTCATTCGCTTTATTTCTAGCGTTGGGTATAGGTGGCGCCATTTTTTCTCTACGCTTAGCAACAACAGGTTTCTTCTGTTCTGTCTCGTTTTCGTGTTTAATTTGAGTTGTAGGTGCCGGACGTTGTGGTTCAGGCTTGTCTATCTCGTCAACAGTTTTCTTTTCAACTGCTACTACTCCATTTTCGACGCTCTTATTCTTTAAGACTCCATCATCAGGTACATTTGGTGGTAGAACTCTAATACCGAATTTCATGGCTCTTTTCGGATCATATTCTCTTTTCTGGATTTCAGATTGTTCAATGTGAGTCATTGCGGCGATACCATTTTCTGGTTGAATAATTTGAATGTCACTGTCAGTTGATTGTCTCTTGTTCCTCTCTGGTTTGTTGACTGCTGGTGGGATGTCAGAAAGTCTAGATTTGTTTGCAAGCTTGTTATTTTTTTCATTCTCTCGTTCTAATGACGTGTGGCCATCTTTTCTTTCCTTCTTATTTCTTTCTAGAGTCGTAGATGTGATGATCTTGTCAGATATCATCTTCTTGATACCGCTCTTGCTCTGTTTGGTTTCTAGCGTGGAGTTGTTAGAGTGTGACGTGTTTGGGGATCTCGGCGGGTGCAGAAGTTTTCCTTCTTTTTCAAGCTGGAAGCAAAATAAAAGGAATTATTGATATAATTTTGGATATTGGCTTAGGTTCGAGTTTAATAGAAATAGAGATATCAATTGCCTTGCAGTGAGATAACACAGTGATGTATTTAAGTTAAGAGTGAGGACATACAATAGTATAGAGTGGGATTTTTAAATAGGTGTAGCAGTTTTAAACTACGTTTTTTTAAATCTAAGCCCGCTTTGAATATTTTTTTAAATAATATAAACAAGTGCTTTTCTGCAATTCCATCTGATGGTAAGCAGTGATGAAATCAGCCTCTAGCGTTGAACTCACCTAAACTATAATCGGGCGGGAAGACCGCAACAGGTAAATTGTTCCAGTTTATTTTATTGATACTAATTCATATTAAATTAGAAAAATAATTGGACATTTTATTGCTAACAACATAGAACCATTAAAAGGTAACGGAATCATCAACAAGTTTATACAATCATGTTTGTCAACATACCAAAGCCGGCTTGTTGTGTGATTGGATAATATTAAAAGGAGGGGGGGAAATAACATACATTCTTTAGAACTAGTAACAACTTCCGTAGTAAAGGTATTTCCTCTAGGCTTTGCTTAGTAGCGTTCTCATTCCTGATTGTACGATTGTGTAATATTTTACTGCCTCATTGGTTATAAGTTCGTGATTGTAAGTATAGCTCGGTAGGTAGGTACTCGGTGTGATAATGAATTGATTTGATTAGATTTAAGTGGCGGATGGCATAGTTGGTGCAGTGACTGAGCGGATGGCTGCTGCACTGCGAGCCGATTATTAAGAATTATAAATTTTACTTATATACCTACTTTATTTTATACTATAGACTTTACTTTGTTTTTGTGTTGAATGTATTTTGTATCCGTAGGTATGACCGTGACATCACAGTGGGCCCTATCAGAATACCAGCGCTGCGGTATTTGCTTTCATTTATCGCAGCTTCATGCTGAGATAGGAGCCTTTTTGGCTTCGCACAGGGCTTCTTTTATTATTTAGTTTTATATTCTTTTTTGTTATTATTATTTTTGTAGTTCCTGTGGCTTGTCCCGAATAAATATTTTTCTTGCTTTCTTTCTTTCTTTCTTTCTTTCTTTCTTTCTTTCTTTCACTGCGAGTCGTGGGTGCGATATCCGCTAGGACCAAGTATTTGTTTAGTCTACAGCAGAGCTATTGCATATCTCAGTTGACAGTTCATTGTGATTATCACTAAGGAAAGTGTTCATCGATTAACTGTCAAACAGGTATTGTTTCTAGGATGACGTTATGCGCACTAGTAGAGATATGACGAAGCGTACCCCGTCAGATCGGTGTACAACAGGACGCGAGTTGGTCACTGGCAATCAAACATTCAATACCTATAGACCGGACATCACGAACAAAATTTTCGTCCGAAAAATTGTGTCCTGCTGGATACAAGTCTATGAGTTTTTTGTACGCTCCGCTGCCGCTCCAACATTCATATCTTATTCTAGATGGCGTTACTGAGACATGGGATCAAAGTT
Organism: Euplexia lucipara; assembly: GCA_921972225.1. NCBI lineage: Eukaryota > Metazoa > Arthropoda > Insecta > Lepidoptera > Noctuidae > Euplexia > Euplexia lucipara. The sequence goes on along the minus strand of OV179168.1, from coordinate 9,334,386 downwards.
TTTCTATGACATTTCCTTGACATGCCCGCTCTATAGTATCTTAAATCTCTTTGCTGGCAATAAACAGATAGCCAATATTGGTCGTTTTTTCATTCTGGCTGTTCGTGTATTATGTGAGTTTCTTAGTGTAAAAATTATTTAATAGACATAAATGTCAAAACTCAATGACACTTTGCATGAAACGGAGATCGAATTTGAAATCTGATGCTCAGCAGTAGCTATTACAAGACAAATGAGACAGTCAAAGACATTCAATAAGTACCTATAGACCGGACTTCACCAACAAAATTTTCGTCCGAAAAAGTGTGTCCTGCTGGATACAAGTCTATGAGTTTTTTGTAGTACGCTCCGCTGCCGCTTCAATATTCATATATTATTCTAGATGGCGTTACTGTGACATGGGATCAAAGTTTTTCTAAGACATTTCCTTGACATGCCCGCTCTATAGTATTTTAAATCTCTTTGCTGGCAATAAACAGATAGCCAATATTAGTAGTTTTTTCAGTCAGGCTGTTTGTGTAGGTATATGTGAGTTTCTTAGTGCAAAGATTATTTAAAAGACATAAATGTCAAAAGTCAATGACACTTTGCCTGACACGGAGATCGAATTTGAAACCTGATACTCAGCAGTTAGCTATTGCAAGACCAATGATAAAGTAAAATTAAGAGTAGTGTAAGTATAGGTTTTTAACTGATTTTCTCGCCCATTGATCTATAAGAGATCTAATGTTATAAAGAGGTAAGATTTGATTGCTTGTGTGTTTGTTTGCATTGAATAGGCTCCGAAAATACTGGACCGATTTGAAAAATTCTTTCACCGTTGGGAAGCTACACTATTCCCGGATGACATAGGCTACTTTTTATCTCTGTATTCCCACGGGAACGGGAACTACGCGGGTGAAACCGCGTGCGGTCTGCTAGTTGCTATACTTATTATAAGTCTTCCAGCACGCGTAGCATGATCACCGAAGAAACGGTCTTTGTCGTGTCTCGGAAGAAAAGAAATTAAGTGTTCATGCTACGCAGGCAGGTTTATTGAAAGAAATTTGACAGATTGAGGTTCCTGTCTATATAATCTGTCACTTTGCCGATTCGTCTGTAGACAAAGGCCGTTTCTTCGGTGTTCAATGTGTTCATGCTATGCATGCAAGGAGGTCCATGTCACCACGTGCAAGACTAATCATTTACAGCTGTACATGGCGAAGTAAATGCGGACCTTAATAAGATATCAATTCATCCAAATCTATAAGCATACATATATCTACGTCAAAATATCTGCACAGAACAGACCATTGTTTAGCTAGCACTAAGACAATAGACAGCCAGACATTCCATCGGCAACGTGAATTGTATTCTAAACATACATTGTCAGTTTCGATAACATAGTGATACAACAGCGGTGGCATGTGATCAACTTCCTTTAGTTATAGTTAATGTTTAGCGTTTAGCGTGTCAATTTTGTCTGTTTTGTTACCATTTTTTGTGTACGTGTAAAGTGTACATTTTTCATTCTTTAGTCTTCACTGATATTTCGGAGAGGAAACTAGTCACCGATTTCAAAAATATTTTGGTACCTATTGGAAAACTATAGTACTACCGATTGCCGTGGAAGCCCGAATCATATTTTAATCAACATATTATAACCTGACACTGAATGGCAAATGTAAAAAAAAAACACTAGAAAATTAATTTCGCGGCGCATCCACCTTAAGATTACGTCTTATTTTATATGGTAAACAAATATGGTGGAATAACGTTTTGAACTTCGAAAAATAATATCTATGTCTAACTAGTAATTACCTAGGTAATTATGTAGGTACTTTTGCATTTTTTTAAGTTAATCACACAAATTAGTAGATGACGGAATATAAGTTCATTTAATATCTCGTGATTTTCACACCGGCGGGCAGCGGGCGCCGTGGTTGTATCTCAAGACCCACTGTAGAAGTGGTAGATTATTATTTTTTGCAATTTAAACGTAACCGCTCTAACTTGATCTCTGTTAATTTGACAGTTCTAGAGATTCGAAGTTCAAATTTATTGTTTTTTTTTTGCTTAAGTTGCCGCGTTCAAACAATTTGAATGCTTACATAATGACAAACTTAGCATTTGCATACATGTTTTATTCATGAATTATTGTAGAAAGAAATAGCTTCGGTGGACATTATCGTGTTTTTATTACCTAGCATTTGCGTTGCATCGTCTATTAGTTTATTATTAGTTCATTGTTTTTCGTGCGAAATGACTCAGGTTATGCAATGCTTACCTCTTTAGTATTCAGTGTTGCCAGTGTGTGACAATGACAGGAAATATTTTTGGTGTTCAGTGTTCATAATTCAGAATGCTCTCCTCGTTAATAACAATACAGACGTTTGCATTGACCGTCTTAAGCGGCATCTGTTTGATTTGATTTTCCCGCTAATAATATTTTTATATACATTATACATGTTTTATACACGTTCAGTAATTGATAACTAATCTAATAATATTTTCTGAAAAAATCTTCCCACTTAGAGTTAGGTGTGGTGAACACACTATGAAGGGGTTTGCCCGACAAACCGTCACTGTTGGGGTGATTGTGGCGAATGCAAATGCGTGCCCAGCATGCGTAGCATGAACACATTGAACACCGAAGAAACGGCCTTTGTCTACGGACGAATCGGCAAAGTGACAGATTATATAGACAGGAACCTCAATCTGTCAAATTTCTTTCAATACACCTGCCTGCGTAGCATAAACACTTAATTTCTTTTCTTCCGAGACACGACAAAGACCGTTTCTTCGGTGATCATGCTACGCGTGCAGGGTGTTCCTCAGTGTCGTTTTCGTCAGAAGGAGTCTGACAGACCCCTAAAGAGATTTAAGATACTATAGAAAAAAACTGTGATCCCATGTCTCAATAACGGCATCCAGCATAAAAAATAATTAAATAAATAATTATTCAAAAACTTTCACACAACGCCATCTAGTCCCAAGCTAAGCAGAGCTTGTGTTATAGGTACTAGACAACTGATAAACATACTTATATATTTCTAAATATATACATATATCACACAAACATTTGTCCTGGGTGGAATTCGAGCCCTCGGCTCCGGCACAGCAGTCAGGGTGACTAACTACTAGAACATCAAGCCAGCCATAATATAGCAATATCGGAGCGGCAGCGGAGCGTACTAAACTAGACTAATCGACTTGTGTCCACGTAATGAATATTTTTGTTTAGAACACATCATCACATCATCGAACATGATCTAACAATCATTACATGAAAGGAAATCAATCAGAAACGTCGAAGAAAGCGTTAGCAAAGAAAATCTATGCAGCAGCGTGGGAAAGTACGGTCGACAAGAAAGTTGTCAGTCTGTTGTCCGTACTGTTCGCACTTTCCAATACACCTGCTAAGTGCTGTATAAGTTTAACTTTACATATTTAGTAAGATGCACTAGGTACCCTTACAGGTAAAAGGCCTAAGAATTAGCATAGATTTAGCTAAAACAATGCAATAATGCCTTTTTACGCCCGATATTAATATTCTATCTCAATCCAAATCCCGTTCCTTTGTTTTTGACGGCTGCTTCTGATTGGACATCTTTAAGACTCGGATAGGCGAATTCGGTCGTTGATTGGTTGCAGACAAAGATCGGGATCAAGATAGCAACCGAGATATTTTATTAATATGCAGCGTTAATGTAAAAGAACGACATATTTTCTATCGGTTGCTGAATATTTTTTGTGGGGGCGATTTCGTGAAAAGGGACGGAAATGTGTTACAGGAAACCGGGAAGCGCGCGGTATTTGATTTGACCAAAGAGCTCGCGCGGTGACATAGAGATAGTGCCAACCCGTTTTCCGTGAGGTTGGTCACGTGACACGTCGTACTGTCATTTTATAGAATAGAATAGAATATGGCGTTTTTATTTTATGGCGTATTTTATATAGAGCGATTGCTTTTCTGATCTCCAATAAGTACTCAATTACTGGGTTAAGATTCAATTCCAATTGCTAAAAATTACTTGATAATACGGGTTGTTAGACTTTCAGGCTTCGGACTACCCATAACGACTGTCAAAGAACTATGGGGACCTAGGATGATTGGAGGAAAAAATTCTTATGGGAGAAGAAATTAGGTTTAATTTGCTCCAAACTCACCGTGCTAACATCGCCCGTGGAGCCTGCTCGCTTCAGCAGCGGATGGTGCACCCCCCGCCCCACGCCACTGGCCCGCCCCCCCTCCACCACCTCTAGTTCCACAGGGTAAGGAGAAGCCAGCGACAAGATGGAGACAGCATCCTCTAGCGGCGTACCAGTGAACTCTATTTTGATGCTCTTTATCTTGTCACCTGAAATTTGGAGATGGGTAAGGGTTAATAATGGGAAACATGCAATTGTTTTCGTTTCGCAATGGCCTTGAACAGTGTTGTCTCGTCTATAAAGAAACAATGGGGACAATGACTGGGACGGCTATGATTGGGATGGAAACTGGAATAGAAAAGATAAATATAAGTATTAGTCTAAAAATCGACCCTACGTGGGTACAGATGCCAGCACATCAAGTTACCCCAATGTGTCAAATTTTCCCAATTGAATATGAACCTTATTCTATTTAACATAAAGTTGAAAAACGATCAAAGAAATTTGACACATTGGGGTAACTTGACGGGCTGGCGTCTGTACATAAACCAACATCGTGATAGATATGAATATATTACCAGCCTGTTACTGCCCCTTCTCACACAGAGAAGGCACGAGCATTAAACACCACGCTTGCTCAAGGCATTGTACAGAGGCCAGCACATCAAGTTACCCCAATGTGTCAAATTTCTTTGATCGTTTTTAAACTATATGTCAATCTGACTAAGATTCATATTCAATTGGGAAAATTTGACACTTTTAATTTGATGTGCTGGCGCCTAGTACTACTCCAAGATAGGTAAAAAACCAAGAATCAAAAATCAAACACATTAGCTTTGACTCTTCTGTAAATAGCCACAATTTGCACATATTACAAAGACACTAAAACGAGTAGCTCACAAATAAAAGCGAAGAATTACCCATAGACAAATCTACGCACCTCTTTTGTTCATAATACCAGTTTGACGATGGCCGTTTAACTTTTAAATCAATTAATTCAAATGGCCACTTCTAAAATCCCTGACCGTGCACTTGATAGTGTAATTTGTAAACTAATGAGCACAAGCCCAGTTTCTTCGAACTGTGTACATCCTGGCAAGCGGCCAGGAATATTCTTGTATGATTAGTAGTATTTACGTGGGATCTAGACTGAGAATCAGACTATAATTTCTCGTTAACATCAGAACTAAAATTGGAAATTGTGACATTATTGTCAATATTGTGGCTAATGACTGCTTACGTTATTATTTTAAAATGGGACCCTGATGTATCATTACATCAGGGTGCCATTTTAAAATAATAACGTAAACCCTATTAATAAATGCCGTTCAATTCATCCAACTTTACTAGGCGTAAAAATGCTTCTTTGCATCATTTTCATTTAGTTATAACGTGCTTACATATTATATGTATTTAAGAGCCGGGCCGGGCAAGGTGTTATTGAGTTTTCCATCAGGAATTTGTCAGTAGCAGCCCGGAGTCTGGATTTGTTCCCGATTGATGGCAATAGGCTCGCCTCTTATAACATGGGACTTTAATAAAACTAGCGAAATGTGTGTGTACCACAGGTACACCTCTCCCTAACCCTTTGGGGCTTACAGGCGTGATGTTATGTTCGTTAAAACAAAAAATAAAGACATATAATCAGATACTTTCGCAATTATATTTCTAATTGGTCAACAGAAAATAATAAAAAGAAATAACCCGATGGCATTATAAAAAACGGTGTTATGACTAGACGACAGGCTGGGGACAACTTTCCCCTGTCTTCTGTCGACCTCACAAATGTCAAACTTAATGTTGTACGTGACATTACAGCGTTCCACCTCGTTAACTTGCGCGTTAAATGTCCAAAAACAAAAGATAAAAGCCATGCCCATAGCTCAATTAATTATTTTATTTATTAGGTTGCAAGCGCTTCGTATTCTTGAGCGGTCCATAGGAGTATGAGGGACTGGGTGCAAAGTTCCACATCTCCCATAGAAAAGGGAGGAACCTCCGACCAGACGGGTGTTGTATCTGGTGGGCCACTACTCCTGCTCCACAGTTACTGTCGGACCTTGAATGCGTTCAACCGCGCAAATAACTTTAACATCGCGATGTAGGATATTACAGTTTTAGTTCGTATGTGCCGAGATAGATGTCGCCACAGGCCTGACTTTCATTACCAAATGGCGCAGTATCACAGTATCAGTATAAATATTAATACAGTAGGACGACGCCTTTGATCTCTGGAAAAATGCCGACAACGTCTACACGCGTTCGCCCTGAATAATACCTCACGAACTACGAACATCGTTTTGTTCGCAGTTCGGGAGCGGCTTTCCCGCGTCTCGCCCCTCACACCCCGCACGATTGCCCTGTCTAGACGGCTTCGTCGGACGACTGTAGGTTTTTAGACTGTGGCAGTATTTTTGAGTTTTACCATCTAATCTTCTTAGTACCTGCAGACCATTAAATGGCAATAGACACGTCACTTAAAAATAACTGGCGAAATGTGGGTGGACTCCATATAGGTAGGTATACCTCTGCGTAACCTCTTGAGCTAATAATAGTTGTTAGGTTGGGTATATATAGGGTGACTGGTAATTAGTGACCGATACACTATGAGTACAATCACGTGATTGTACTCATGGATACGACTAACTTTCCAAAAGAAACATTTTTTTATACTCATTAACTTTCAATTAATTAAATTACGTCAGTACTGCACAACGTGAGCGGTGGGGGTGGTGGGGGTAGCGGGGTAGCCTTTTACGCTACTAGTAGTACATTTTGCCCTTTCCGTGGTCGGACTAACAGCTGATCGATCACAGGCGAGCGCGGGAATTTCAAACGTTTTTGTTATTCTATTGTGTTACAAGTTATTGTAACATAAAAAAAAAGTTTCTTTGGGAAAGTTTATTGAAATCATGAATACAATCACGTGTTTAAGAATCGGTCACTAATTACTAGTCACCCTATATACCATGATACAAAAAACTTTTTTACAAAAAATAAAACCGACTTCAAAAATAACACTAAACGGTGTAAAATAACTCTAAATTCGGAAGTCTGTGGCTTTGGTACTTTTGTCTTATTCTTGATGGGCCACCGACTTCCGAATTTAGAGTTATTTTACACCGTTTAGTGTTATTTTTGAAGTCGGTTTTATTTTTTGTAATAAAGTTTTTATTTTTCCATTTTTAGTTGGTCCCATACAAACATTTGCCATGAATTCATTTTATATTGTTAATTATTAACAATACATGTCATTATAATAGGGTTATCCACCTAACCCTAATAAATGAAACTTAACATACCTAACTGTCGAAATCTAGGTATATTGAACACATCTGCCTACCCCTCTGAGCATACAGGCTTGATGATACGTCATGATGTTGTATAAACAGTAAACATCCAAGCGATTCCAGCAATCACGATAGATTTGCCGTCTATTTTTGAAGAGTTCCGTTGTATATCTCCGAAGATCAGCACCAGATCTTCATCAAATTAAAATGGGACCACCTCAGGAGTCTACTCTTTCAAACAAAAAAAGAATTTCGAGAATCGGTCTAAAAAAAAAAAAAAAAAAAATACATACACACGAACATAGAACCTCCTCCTTTTTTGAAAGTCGGTTAAAAATAGAGAAGGGTATGGTCGGTGAAGTATGGTGGATTAAAATGATAAAATGATATTTATTTCTGTAAATAGGTTTTCACAAACACTTTTACACGTATTTTTTTAACTATTAGGTAGATGAGATCGGAGTTTCACTATCTGACTACTCGAAGTAACAGTACATTTATCATTTATGTATTGTGGTCGCCACTGTTGATTCTGCAAGGCGTTTCAGAAGTTTGAGAATAGTGTGGGTGCGGGGTGCCTTACCTGGCTGTAGCTTGGCAGCGGCAGCCGGTCCGCTCCTTAGCACGGAGTGGACGTGGACACCGTCTCTTGCGCCACCTCCGCATCGTAGACCCAGACCAGTGAAGTCACGTGCCCACAGCTTCACGCGGCGGATACGAGCTCGCTGTCGAAAAACAAAAGTTGGAAATGAGACCTTAAGCTTTATTGATAACAAGTAATTTACAACCTAGGAGCTGGCACTTTTGTATGACTCTAGAGCAGAGGACTTTTGGAGATTACCTCCAAACTTAAAAACTTTACCTCTTTACAGTCCAGCAATTATTGATGTAAGTCCTCTATATTTAATACAATATTATAATCTAAGTAATATCTTACGGCCTGGATGTCAAAATAATAATGACAGCGTCATACCGGTATGCCGGCCGATATGACGGGCTCAAACGAGCATGAGAGATCAGACTAACATGCAACTTAAAACAGTGAAAGCCTAATGGTGTATGGAGGGAAACATGTGACCTCAAGGAAGCCGGCATGCCTGACAGCATGTGAAGCCAAGTTAGAACCCCACGGGCGGCATGAAAACTCTGGCACAGTCACTCACTACACGAAAAATAAAGAACATGCATGTGTGTATGACAACATTTATGAATGTAAACGAAGCAAAAGAAGTATGTAAGAATCGTAGCATATGGCGCTCTGTAGTTTCTGCCTACCCCGATGGGAAAAAGGCGTGACTTTATGTATATGTATGTATGTATGTATCACCGGTCCATCAATGGTGGATCAATGGTCAATTCAATGCAAATGTAGTGGACAAGTCTTGCCGACGAATAAAAACTTGAAAGCGATCGACCGTACGCTTGATTCTTATCTATCAATATTATTTTCTTTGAAAATGAATGAGACAACAATATAAATTATGGAAAGTATCCGCATAGGTAAGGTACTGAAGGTAATATTCAATGAAATGGCCGTCAACTTTATGAAATTACTTATCATTTCTACGATCTAGCTACAACATGCCTAAGAAGGAAGTGAAAAATATGTCAACCCAGTGCGATTGTGTTAAAATCACCCCGTAAAAAATGTAGGTGCAGTGAAAACGAATTGACCTGTCATTCCATACTAATGTTAGGCATTGACGGTTCACTTCACTCAAGTTTTCACGGCGTGACTTTGTCTAAATCGACAGGCTGAACCTTTTTTTGTCTTCATCATCTGCACAAGCTAATTAGTCTGTGATCTGCACGAGGTTGTAAGTTCCAATTTGGGCAAGTGACAATGTGACCTTTTCAATTCAAGTATTTTAAATCTCTTTGGTAAAACACGAGTAGGCTTAAAGATTAAATGGATCTTATCTATACATATAATAATAATACATATAATAAGACAGTAAAAAAACTGTGTCTGTACATTGAATATATTTAAAAAATAATAATGGAGGGGGGCTTAGAAATAGTAATAGAGCACGAATCCAAAAAAAAAAGTCTGTCTGTTTGTCTGTTTGTCTGTTTGTCTGTTTGTCTGTTTATCTGTTTGTCTGTTTGTCTGTTTGTTTGCACACGCTAATCTTCGGAACTACTGGATGGATTTGAATGATTTTTTTTTTGTTGTATAGATATTAAGTCTGGTCATCACATAGGCATAATTTATCTTGGAAACTGGAACACCTGATGCGGAACCGTAACAGACCAGCTAAACTATAGGAGATACAAAAATGGTACCATAGCAAAAATTGTTTCACGTGATGAACATTTTCTGCTGAGAGAATAAATTTGAAGATCCGGAACACCTGATGCAGAACCGCAACAGACCAGCTAAACTATAGGAGATACAAAAACGGTACCATAGCAAAAATTGTTCCACGTGATGAGCATTTATTGCTGAGAGAATAAATTTGAAAATCCGGAACACCTGATGCAGAACCGCAACAGACCAGCTAAACTATAGGAAATACAAAAATGGTACCATAGCAAAAATTGTTCCACGTGATGAGCATTTTCTGCTGAGAGAATAAATTTGAAGATCCGGAACACCTGATGAGGAACTTCAAGAGCCCAGCTACACTGTAACATATATAGTAATGACGTCTTAGCAAGAGTTGTTCAGCCTTATGAGCATTCGCTGTTGACGTATAAAAATCGAAGATCTAGAACACCAGTTGGGGAACTCCAAGAGCCCAACTACGCCATAACTCACATAAGGATGATGTCTTAGCAAAAGTTGTTCGGTCTGATAGGCATTTCCTGTTGACTTATAAAAATCGAAGATCAGAAACATTTGGTATAAAAATTAAAGCTATCACTAATTTCATTGCATAATTATAAAATAACATAAGTACCTCCACGCGGTGAAGGCGGGAACAGTTCGGAACTGATTTTCGATGACGATGGTATATCATTGAAAATTAGACTCTACAGGCTTAAAGTCCTTTTTATCTTCGTTACATGGTTGCCTACCCGGTAACGCAGGGGAGCAGCCACTTAGATTTTAATTGATCAGGTATCATCACAATAAAACTATAACCATGCCTAGAAAGAGGTTATATCTTTCCCAATGTTCCAAAGGTGCTAAATGATTAAAGACCATAAGATCCCAACAATCTACCGAAGAGCGTTAGGAGAGACTTGATGCTGTTCGAGAACATGAGGCTGCAACTCGCTCCGCGGAAACTTCTTGGGATCGCGAAGCACGCCTGCATTCTCAGTGTATTTACCAGGTATCCAGGTCTCTAGACACCAGTGAAGAATATGTGCGCGACTGACCGCTGATCGTGAACATCATGCACTGTCTCGCGAGTTGGAGACGTTCACGGAAAAAGCATGACGCTTGAGTTTTCAGCATATATACGCATCGACTCTAGAGATAAGTGGGGGAAGGAGATGCGCGACTGACCGCTGATCGTGAACGTCACGCAACATATAGGCTATAATTTATTTTGGAAAATGGAACACCTAAAGTAAAAAAAATATAAAAATTGTGCCATTGCAAAAACTATTTCACGTGAAGAGTATTTTCTGCTGTGAGACTAAATTTGAAGATCTGGAGCACCTGTAGTGGAACTCCAAAAGCCCTGCGACAATATAACATATACATAATAGAAATGTCATCTTAGAAAAAGTTGTTAAGTCTGATGGAATTTCCTGTTGATCAACAAAAATAAAAAATCTGGAACGTCTTGAATCGTCTCGCGCATCCCACTGTTTACCCGTCCCCGGGCTTTTAGAATTCGACATCAGACGTTTCAGATCTTCGATTTTGACGGCAACAGGATCCGCGTACGAAGTCGCGGGCAGAAGCTAGTAAATAATACAAATGAAGTATTTTCAATAAAATGATTTTTTTAATTAACGTTTTGGTTTCAGTATTCGGATACACATTGAAACCGAAGTGCTTATACCGACAACCGGAAAACTAAAACGACGGACAGACAGACCGTTCTCATTACAGTAGTATGTAGGATTAGTTCAATTGTAGATAATTGATTAAATACTAACCACACGTGATTAAAAACAGGTGCCCTAGATATACGAAGTTCGTCTGATTGTGTGATTCACGTGTTTACCATTCACGGTGCATTATATGCCATGTTATCTTTAACAATAATATTGATAACTTATAATCATTTGCTATGTACGCAAAGAGTCGAGTTAGAATGAGTGGCCTACTGATAAATCTAAGTACATGGATGCATGTCTCGAGAACAATTTCTTTGAACGATCACGATAAAGGCCGCTTCTCTCGCGAAGTATAGTTAATCTCCCTCCCCGACCCTTGCACGAGCCAGCCCGCAATGCTGAGCCGCAAGCTTTAAACAGTCCCTAAATAATCTAACTCAGATCCAGCCGTGGTGGGGAGGAAAATCCCCATGGATGTCCCCCGAGGGGAGTGAGGTGTTAAACTCCTCTCGCGACGTCTAAGAGGGGCGCGCGTGAACACGACGCGCCGCCACCTCGGGTCCATGCACGTGGGGGGCGGCGGACATCCCCGCGACCGTCGCCCCTGGACCTATTCAGGGGGGCCGGAAGAGGGCGTTGTCCGCCCTCCGCCTGCACCCGGTGCGTCTGCTGCGGGCAGGGTGACTGGAAGTAATCTCCCTCTCTCTTTCCGCAGCCTCCTTCTGCGAGATGACCGTTTCGCAGAAGGACACCACCGAGTCCCAGGTGCCGACCATCCTCTCGACCACGGCCGGCAGCGACAAGTCACTGCCTACTCCAGAGACGAGGGCACGGCGGCTCCTCCCGAGCGGCACACTCTGCCAGCGTATGCCGCGCCGTGTCCTCCCGACAGTCGACGCAGTGGTGACAGTGGTGGTGGCTGGAGGCCTTGTGTATTGAGGTCGTTCACAGGTTTGACCGGTTGAGCAGATAGCAGCGCCACCCCTCAGTAGGGTGCACTGCGAGACGCCCTCTATCAAAAAAAAGGAGAACGCACGAGCATTGATCACCCAGCTTGCTCAAGGTGATTTCAAACCTATACTGAATAGAATAGAATACTCTTTATTGTACAGCTATAAGTCCAGCAAGGGTATTGCGTATCTCCGTTGACAGTTCAAAGATGATGATCACTGGGCAAAGTGTTCAACGATTAACTGTCAAACAGCTAGTTTCGTATTGGCTATCATCAGTGTGTATCTAGGATGACGTCATGCGCACTCGCAGTGATGTGACGAAGCGCCCCGTACCCCGTCTGATAGTCAGTGTAACTTGAAGTCCACTTAAAGTGGATACCAATTTTTTGTAAATTCTCAGTTGTCATCAGAGTGTGGTGTGCAACTGGTCGCCCTGCTGGGTTGTGTATTTAATGTTTTTCTTCACTGATGTCAAGGATGTCTTAGATAAACTTTGAAAGTGCATATGAGTTGAAAAAGTCATATTAGTACTTGCTCGGGTTCGAACCACTACCACCACAATTGTTTCCTTTAACAAAATAAATTTATAAATATTTTTTACATAACTTTCGTAAGTATTCTAAGAACGGTTGAAGGATTCCGGCTTCGGTTTCGATCAACGATTGACGATTGAAAGCCGATCTATCGACTTCGGTAACAACTAGTTAAACACTAGTAGTTGTTACCATTAGCTAACGATGCATTATTGAAGACTAACCAGAACTTATCTCCGTGTTAACCAATAAGGTGGTTAGCGTTTTTAGTCGATTTATCTTACGAACAAAAAATACTTATAACCTATTACCGATGATTTCATTGGAGGATAATCGCAGCAACAAGACGTAGATGACTTGACCGCCAAGACGAGATGACGTCATTGACAATGACATCATCAGGCAAGAAGTAGGTATGTCGTGCTGTGCATCCGTTTAGTGTTGCCATTATTATAATATGCATGGACTTACTTAAGTACCGGCTTCGTTAGGCTAGTGATAAAAGTAGCTCTAGGTTCATTTTTCGGGTCGCGGAAAGTGATAATGGGGGATGAAATATTTATAACAATAAGTCGTATTTATCCTATTTTATGGTGGACCACAGCACAAAATATCTAAGAATACTTTTTTATTTGTTTTCATTTAAGTACTTATTTAAAGAAGGCTTACAGAGTAATAATCCAATGAAATAAACAGTGTACTTAATATTAAAAAAACAGGTAAGAATAACAATCTTCCACATAGGTATAGTTAGGAAAAAAAAATCAATTGATACCTAACCTCCAACATGGCTTTTAGATAAATATTTAGTTACATTATAAAAACCGCAATAGCGTTATCATTCTCAATACTTACTAGCATTAACAATAACACACTACAAGAACAGGCTCCTCGTACATAAGTAGACAAGTCGGTTAATATACGATAACAATAAATATTATCTAAGGCTTAGCGCCCTATATCTATCGAAGTACCTATTAAGTATATTTCTATTGACTTGCACAGTTATATCTTCATTCATAATCTAATATGATTAATATTAATTGAATATGAATTGAATTAACTTAGGTTCATTATGTATAAACATAAAAGACACGTACAACCGGTAATAAACTACACTACTTACTCGATAAAAACTACATTGGCCTACAAAATTACCCCCAAATATAGCAATATCCGACCATATGGCAACACTTTCGCAGGCTTAAAGAGACGACCTTGCAAACAACCTTCGAGTTGCCACCATTAAATTAAAATACTGCACAACGACTTGAGCACAGACAAATATTGTATTGAATGAAAACTCTGACAGTTTTGAAAAATGTATGACGTGCATTTGCGTTTAAGAGCATTTAGTTTAAAATCTTGGTAGAGATAAATAAATTAACAACATTCCATACTAGAAATAGTAGAAGACATATTAATTGTATCACGTCAATCTTAACACGGAACTAAAGGGACTGTAAAAAAGGTTTATTTTCTTATTTCAAATTTCAAATGGACTATAGCATGAACTATCCCACTCGGCTGTGCAAAGGCTTCTTTCTATTCCTTCTAAACGTCGCGATTCCGCGCCACTACTCTTACATTTCAAGGAAGACACCAGCAGGGCTATTTGGCTATCTTTCAATGGTTTGGTCACGTTGAAAGGATGGATGAAAGGCGACTAACGAAAGGTATTTACAAGGCAGATGTAAGTGGGAACGCCGGGAGGGGACGCCCTAGAAGGACCTACATAGACCTTATTGGTGAGGTTCTTCAGAAAGATCAGGTGCGTAGTACTCGCAACCGGCGTGTGTATGACAACATACATGAATGTAAACGAAGCAAAAGAAGTATGTAAGAATCGTAGCATATGGCGCTCTGTGGTTTCTGCCTACCCCCATGGGAAAAAGGCGTGAGTTTTGCCTGCGAGTCACTGGCGTCCGAAGCTGCACACCAAACATTGATGACAACTGAGAATTTACAAAAAAATGGTACAAGTTAGAGCGAGGCCCCATTAGTGCGTTGCGCTGCGTTGCGTCGTCGCAGCGTCGTCGCTGCGTCGTTTTCCATATATTTTTTATGACATGCCCCATTAGACCGTTGCGTCGTCGCGCGCGACTTTTCAACGGATCGACGGACAAGAGACGAAGCGGGAGTGAGGGTGATGCGCTGCGTTGTCGGAGCTCCGCTGCGACGACGGACGGTGATCCACTACTAGAGGAGGAAGCTAGACGAGTGTAACATTTTTTATCACACTGTGAGTAGGCAGGATATTGATATAGATTTTCTCATTTCCTTGGTCCAAGAAAGACCCATTATATGGGATAAATCACACCAACATTACGGCGTACATACCCTCTTGCGTTGCGTTGGCGCAGGGTCAACGCAACACAGGTGTGGCATACGATGCGTTGTTCCGTTGCAATTCCGTTGCGACGACGCGACGCTACGCAGCGCAACGCACTAATGGGGCCTCGCCCTTACGGTGACTATCAGACGGAGTACCGGTGCGCTTCGTCACATCTCTGCAACGACGTCATCCTAGATACACACTGAGGCCAGCCAAATACGAAACTAACTGTATGACAGTTAATTGTTGAACACTCTGCCCAGTGATCATCACTATATTATTATGAACTGGCCGTTTCCGTAATTCCAAACATTCAAAATCTAGTCGCAATCTCACCTTCCTCAGCGACAAAAAATGTCAAATACTTGTCAAAAATTAGGAAGTCTGTGGCTTTGGTGGTTTTGTCTTATTCATGGTGGGCCACCGACTTCCGAATTTAGAGTTATTTTACAAAGTTTCTTATTTTTCCATTTTTAGTTGTTCCCATACAAATATCTGCCATGAATTTATTTTATATTGTTAATAATTGTTAACAAAACATGTCATGATAATAAGGTTATCCACTTACCCCTAATAAATGGAAATTAACATACCTAACTGTCGAAATCTAGGTAGGTAAATTGTACACATCTGCGTACCCCTCAGAGCATACAGGCGTGATGATACGTCATGATGTTGTATAAACAATAAACATCCAAGCGATTCCAGCAATCACGACAGATTTACCGTCTATTTTTGAAGAGTTCCATTGTATATCTCCGAAGATCAGCACCAGATCTTCACCAAATTAAAATGGGACCACCTCAGAAGTATACTCTTTTAAATAAAAAAAGAATTTTGAGAATCGGTCCACAAATGGGGGAGAAATCAGGTAACATACATAAAAAAAAACCTAAGTACACACGAACATAGAACCTCCTCCTTTTTTGAAGTCGGTTAAAAACAGAAATTGGACGAAGATGTTTTTGACAGATTGAGACTAATAATAGAATGTCGAACGTTTTAAAAAATACCGTTATATTATCTTGTTTACTTTTAAATCTCAAATGTGAGAGGTATCGTTAGTGCGTATTATATCGCGAACAATAAATTGATATCATATCTCCAAATCTGATCCGATGATGCACTTGACTTTGAAAGTTTGAAGACCGTCTGGTTTTGTTTTTATCTTATTTTTTGCATGTCGCACCTATATGTATAATCTTGTTTTAATATCTTGACTGTGATGCATATTTTTATAGCTAAACGACGTCATGCTTAAATACACTGAAGAAGGGTAAGGCCGACATGTAGGTACCGAGGCCAGTTAAATCAGGCTCCGCAATGTTTCAAGCTTCAGCAAGATAGTTTTTTATCTTTATTGTTGTTGTTAGAATAAGTGTTATGTTTAATTGGGAAAATTTCAAAAGGGAAAATTTATTTTTAATCTACTGATCACCAAAGAAGCAATTTAAGTATATAAGAATGGCGGATGACGCGACGCTCTGTTGTTTCTGTAGCCACTATGAAAAAGGCGTGAGTTTGTGTATGTTTGTATCTATTAACTAGTTTAAGGTACCTGTGTTATCATAAAAAAGTCAGAAACACCAATCAACATTACAAAAATCGGAAACATACCTCATCATCCTTCCTGCCCTTGTCCCGTGTTATTTGGGGTCGGCGCAACACGTTTTTTTCTTCCATTCTATCCTGTCACCCGTCATGCGATCACTAACTTCCTTTCTTTCATATCACTCTCCACACAATCCATAAATCTTTTCTTTGGCCTCCCTCTGCCTCTCCACCCATCCACATTTGTATACTCATAACTCTTACATCGAAAACATACCTCAGTCTGATTAATCTAAACGCGACATTCCACAAGTTCCACCATCATAATCACCTCAGTATAATTATATTTTAATAGCCGATAGGAATATTCCACAAGATATACTACATGACTAACATTATCACAGTTTAAACGGCACTTAATCTCGTGATTTAGGTTAACTGGCGTCATCCTAGCGTTTCGTCATTATCTTAAAACTATTAAAAGACTGGTTTTAGTTAATCAGTTTTATCATTAGTGTTTTAATAACTTTGTGTCGGATATTCTGATGCGGTAAAGTGTTTAATTATCAGTTACCTAGGTAACATACGGGATACCATGACTTCATCATTGCTATTATGTAAAAATCACCTCGTGAAATTTTGAGTGAAGTGTGTGTGAACTGTCAATGTCGAGCATTAGTATAATGTAGAATGACAGGTCCATTCGCCTTCACTTCGCCTTCATTTTCACATGGTGTTTATTGTAATTATTACAGAATAGACTGCTGTTAATCATTCTTAAACCAAGACTCTTGCGGCTGTTATAACATATTTAGCGACAAGCCTCTTACAAACTTCTCACTTAGGGAGACTTTTAATTTATTTTATTTTTAAGAGGAACAACAAACAGTTCAATTATGAGAACTTATAACTAATATTATATTCATTTATAATCGCCAGGGGCGCGAGAAAACAAAAAAAAAATAAAGTAAGTAAGAACACACACAATCAGGCCAGATAATATATGAGACATTAATGTGAAGTGTGCATTGATTAATAATAATTATACGTATTAATTTATAAGAGTTCTGAAGATAAGACCTTTGAATTTTCCTATCGAGTTGTTGAAGATGTCAATATTTACAAAAGTTTTGTTGAACAAGCCAACCATACGGCGGACGGGTGAGCACTCTTACGCCCGATATTAATATTCTATCTCAATCCAAATCCCGTTCCTTTGTTTTTGACGGCTGCTTCTGATTGGACATCTTTAAGACTCGGATAGGCGAATTCGGTCGTTGATTGGTTACAGACAAAGATCGGGATCAAGATAGCAACCGAGATAGATTATTAATATGCAACGTTAGCGAGTAACAATACAACTCCGCATAGAAGCCTTGTCTGTAAGTATGTTGGTAGTTGTTAACAAATCTCTTAGTATTAGTATCATGGCACCAAGCTGAGACTAGAACAAGTTCATTCACATCGCAGAGCAAATCCAGACTGGATCGATTTGTAACAAGTCGCATTGGAATGCCGATCGAAATTATACTGCAATAGGGTTGACACTACTCGCTACTTGCAAGCTGAGATCCGTATTCATAGTCATTTCATGTCAACATCGTAAGGAAAGGGGCATGCTTAAAAGATATATCTCGACGGCAAGTAGAGGCCTCATAGTACAGACGCCAGCACATCAAGTTACCCCAATGTGTCAAATTTTCCCAATTGAATATGAACCTTATTCTGTTTGACATTAAGTAGAAAAACTGTACTGTCTGTACCATAGAGAGGAAGCTCACTCGCTGCTAAGAAATGTCATACAAAAACTGTCATCCCATTTCTCAGTAACGTCATCTAAAATAATATACCAATATTGTAGCGGCATCGGAGCGTTCTAAATTAAACTTATGGACTTGTGTCCACTCGGACATAAGTTACAGTAATGGACGAAAATTTTGTTCGTGTATATAGTATTATAGTAAGTATGGTATGAATGGCTTTGTCTCTAACCAAACGAAAAGAATAGTAATAGTCGTTTCAAGAATATTCCACTTCTTTTTCACACAACGCCAAGTTAAGCTTAAGAGCTTGTGTTATGAGTACTAAACAGCTGATAAAAATACTTATATATTTCTAAATACATACATGTTATAGATAAATTACACCCAGACACAGAACAAATGATCGTGCTCATCACACAATCAATTGTCCTGGGTGGGAATCGAACCCACGACCTCCGGCATAGCAGTCAGGGTCACTAACTACTACTTCACACTACACTTCTACACTTCTACTACTACCAACAGGACAGTCAAAAATAAATATTCAAACAGAATGTAGATGCTGTTTCATTATCTGGTTTCATTTACGAACGATTTGGACACTACACACTAAGCAGACAGTCTTTTCCGTAAGGATGTCGTACGAGTTTAAAAAAAAAGAGTCGTAAAATCGGCTAGCTGCCACTGCCAGTGGATTTCCCACTAGAAATTTAAATCGTTTCAGAGATTACATCAAACAAGCAGACATACAGTTTTTTTTTAATTATTTTGGAACAACACGAGTACGAGAGTATCCACTATTATGTACATTTTTACATTTAATAAAAAGCAATTATTTAGACATTTAAAATAGAGTCTTCAATTTTAATTATTTGTAAATGTATAGATAAGTGTTTTCCACCAAACTGTCAAGCCATATAATGTACATAATCCTCATTTACAAGATCACAATACAAAATTTGCATAATTCGGTCATTATGCACAACTGCCTGTATAATGCGCACATTAGCCGGTAAATACGAGAATTATACGCTGCATATTAACTGTAACATATAGGTGCATTAGTAACGCTTTCGTAACAGAGGTAAACAATCAAATTCTACGATTTTCGTGGTTGTTTAAAATCGTAAAATGACACTTCGGTCATTACATTTAGTATACCCGGAATCTGGCTATAAATGCAGCTGAATCCATTTACATATTTATATTTTCAATGGACCTATTTAAAACGCTATTTTACATCACGACCGCCACCGCAGACTGCATGCTCGAGTAAATTCTTCAGACGATCAGTAATTCAAACGAAATAGCTTGAGCCACCTGTCTTTTTTTATGGTACGCGATGGAAAATCGTAATTGATGTCCTCCGCCCTGGGGAGGGTGGAGAGATCTGTCAGTCTCTTACTGACTAAAAACTACCCCGGTGTTTCATCCGGGACCTGCTGTGAGGGTCAAGAGATACTTCCATAACCAACGTCTAAGACTACTACTCAGTCTTTGCTTACCCTTGATCGTCATAATCTGCAATTTGGGACGTATGCATTTTTAACGCAAGAAAAACCTAATATCAAACAAGGTGAAGTAGGTCAGCCATCATATACTTATCCGGAATCTTGGTTACCAGCCCAGCTGTCAGCTATATCTACACATTTTTACAGATTGCGGCCTCACAGATCATTCAAATAGAGGGATCAAGGAAGATTTCAATCTTATTTTGCCACAAGACTAGAAAAAGCGAAATGTAGGCTCCTAAAATTTAGTGGAGGTGCATCACTGCCCAATACTTTGCGGAATACAGCCGTTCGATTCAGTAAAAGTCA
The DNA here is from genome assembly GCA_921972225.1 of Euplexia lucipara. Lineage (NCBI taxonomy): Eukaryota > Metazoa > Arthropoda > Insecta > Lepidoptera > Noctuidae > Euplexia > Euplexia lucipara. The sequence continues at coordinate 9,314,050 of OV179168.1, read as the reverse complement.
CGCCGTGTAAACTTGAGTGATGTGAACTGTCAATGTCTAGCATTAGTATGGAATGACAGCTCAATTCGCCTTCACTTTACCTACCTATCTATGTATATCTATCTATATCTTTGTGGGGTTGCGTTATCTCTGGATCGAGCAAAGTGCTGTGACAAAAATAAATAAAATAAATATCTGTTACTTTTTTACTTATTATGTCATACTTACATAATAAGTAAAAAAGTAGGTACCAGATGTTTATGTATTACTTACTAGAGAACAAAGACATTCAAGTTTTTAAATCTCTTTGCTAGAGAAGGACAACATCTTTATTGACTAGAGAAGCGACCTTTACGCAATTCTGACGATCTGTCATCTCTCCAAACTTTCTATTATGACACGCACGTATTTTTTTCCAAACTTTTCCTTTTTACCTAGCCGTGCAGACCCTGCCTATTGCCGATGTACGTGCAACGATAACAGCCAGGGGAATGACAGGGGACGGAATGTGTGCATAATTTGAAAGTTTGCTCGAAAGCTGCGCGCGCGCGGATAATAATGGCACGCGTTATCTTTACTATTATTTATATTAGCGCTATAGATGGTAATCTGGAGATGAGCGTGTGTTGTTTATTAAATAGAACGTATTGGGCGTGTGGTACTAAAAGAATTGTGGGTACACATGTGGATGGGTGGAGAGGGAGAAGGAGGCCAAAGAAAAGATGGATGGATTGTGTGAAGAAAAGAAAGAAAAGGAAGTTGGTGATAGCATGACGGGTGACAGGATACAAATACAATGGAAGAAAAAACGTGTTGCGGCGACCCCGGGACAAGGAAACGAAATGGTGATGATGTATTAGGCGTGTAGTACTAGTCTAAGGTGGTAGTTTTGAGGAAAATTGTGTAAATTCGTGAAAGAATTTCGATGAGAGGAAGTATGTGTTCAACTTTATGCAGTAAGACAGTGGCCTGAGGCAGGGTTTTAAACTGCCCTACGCATGAGGTTCATTATTGAGGATTCTGTCATGACTTTGATCGAGCGTGTTCGTTCATCCTGAAATCCTGATGAACTATCCTCTTCTGAAGATAAGGGTCCGACAAAGACCCATATTGGCTATAACCAACACGGTGTTCCGAATTCGCTCGTAGATTCACGGCGCAATCTCCGCTAACTCCTTAGAAACTGTTTTAACTGTGCTTACAAAATAGAAAGGACAAGAGTCTATCAAAATTATAAACCCCCCATCAAAGTAAGTTACCGGAACAATGACCTCTTTCACTACCATTTTATTACCTACAGATTTACGTTTTGTAACTCAAATTCAATTGCCCAAAACCTCTTGTATAACATGCGTGACAGTATACTACAGAGTGTTACATGGTTATAGAGCCATTTTGACATTACAGCTCACATCGAAGTTAGAGGAAGTAATAGAGTTATGTAATTGTAGTGTCTGTTGATTCAATGGTTTGTCGAAGTGTGAGGAGTCTTTTTAAGTAACACTTTCGTTTCGGTCTTGCGTTGGGATGTGAATTTGCAATTTCGAGTACTTATAATTTATGGATATGCAAATGTTTTTTATAGTAGGTACCTACTTATGCAAATCAGCAGACCTAGCCATATTACAAATTCTATTTCTATTATCGTAATCGATAAGGCGACAATGGAAAGAAAATGGCGTAGGTATATGGAATCAGCTGTTTGTCAACTGTCAAGTGTATTTAATTTTCAGCCATATTACAAATTCTACTAGTTAACACTTGACAGTTGACAAACAGCTGACTCCATATACGCCATTTTCTTTCTATTGTCGCGATAGAATAGACAAAGAATTTGTTATATGGCTAGGCCTGCTGGTTCTTTTAAATAAACAGGTTAAAAACCAATGTCAGGCAGCATTTCGTCCGTTCAAAGACATTCAATATAGACGGGACGTAACGAACAAAATTTTCATCCGATACTTGTTTTTTTTTTATACCACGTCGGTGGCAAACAAGCTGGCCCACCTAATGGTAAGCGGTTACCGTAGCCTATGGACACTTGCAACACCAGGGGCGCCACACGCGCTTTGCCGACCCTTTAAAAACCAATTTACTCCCCTTTTGAAAAACCCCATACTGTAGCCCTCTGAGAAAACCTCGGCAGGGAGCTCATTCCACAAATTTCGGAAATTCCTCTGAAACCGCACTGTACGGGACCATTTTGGCTCCAGAGAGTGAGCATGAACTCCCTGTCGACGGCAAGCGGTGCGATGATAGAAAGTGGCCGTGGGCATCATATCAAACAATTCCTCGGAACACATCCCATTACACAAGCGGAAGAACACACATAGGGAGGCAAAGTCTTTCCTAAGACTTAGGAGCTCAATATGTATTGTGTCCTAGTTAGTACACTCCGCTGCCGCTCCAATATTGATATATTATTCTAGATGGCGTTACTGAGACATGGGATCAAAGTTTTTCTCTCGAATTTCCTCGCATGTCTTCTCTATTGTATTTTAAATCTCTTTGAGTCGGGTATATTTTTTTCGTTAATTAGACAAAAGATAGCCTGATGTCAGTCTCCAGAATATGATCCATCTCCTTGCCAGACTTCATTACGATCCGTTCAACCGTTTAGTCGTGAAAAACCGACAAACAAACAGAGCTTACATTCTCATTTATAGTATTAGTTTATCAGATATTAGTATGGATTTCATTTCATGAGACACCGCCTATGTACAGACGCCAGCACATCAAGTTAACCCCAATGTATCAAATTTCTTTGACCGTTTTTCAACTTTATGTCAAACTTAATAAGGTTAATTCAATTGGGAAAAGGAGACGTTTCATTTTCGGCCATCAGATGTACGTATGTCGAAAAAAAGGAAAAAAAAAGACAAATTGGGGAAAAATACTATCTGGTGAATCTGAATCTGATTTGTTGTGTACAAAAAGTATTAGTTTTTCAATTATTGCCATATTTATTCAACATGGCGTCTCGTTTGCTTGCATACTTTATTCGTTCTGAAATAATGTCTCATCCAATCAATGCAATAAAGAAAATAATTAAAAAAGTTGTGTATCCTTGTTGTGTTAAAAATAAATTACTATTATTCTCTTGTACATATTTTGGGTAAATATAATTAAGTGTGATGATTTCATCGTTTCAAAAATCTTTAGTCTCCATTTTTCAACTGTGTTTCTGAACGAATTAAAAAACAGCTTGACTTGAAACTCATTTATGTCACTTGTCAAGTTGTCAGTGACAATTTCGTTCGACTCGATTTGATTTTGGCTTTCGTGGTTTTCAGTGTTATTTTGCATTTTCTCAATTTTATACTACTACAACTTCGGTTTTGTGATATCTGCTCATTCTTGGAATGACTTTGGCTTTGTTTAGCGGTACTCGAACTCAGAAATCTGCGGTTTGGAATCGTCTGCCCATTGGAAATCTTCTGTTTTTACTTAGATTGAAGGTAAATTATTGAAAAATATTTGTAAATCAGTTGGATTAAGTTGGAAACACAAGGTTTACCTCATTGTTTTTTGCAGATCCTTTGGCTTGTTGAAAAATGGCTTGCGTTAAGTGCAATAAAGGGATACTCAGTGATGAAGTCATTATATTGCAGCAGATTTAGGTCCATAGCTTTTGTTTAATTTTTTAACAAGACATGGCTCAAGAGGTAAGAATATAATTTTTAAACAAACAGTTGCAAACATGTGCGACTCAACATGTAATAGGTATCACTGGGTTTCATGTTGGAACTTATATTAAATGTAAAACAAATGTTAAATACAAACACATGAATGCAATAAAGATTTTGAGTTTGAGTTTTATCCTTTCAACTGTCAAATGACTATAAACAGTTTTTAATATGTTAACTAGGTATTATGAACTTGTTTTCAGAGTATATATAAGTATGTTTTCAGATTGCTCCTGATGCTGCATTATGCAAGGCATATTGTAACTCAATTAGTAATCTTCTTGAGAGTACTCATAGTAGTACTAAAGAAACGCAGGGTAATGGAATAGAACCCATCAGTGAAACATATGAATCAAACGTATGTGTCTGTGTCATAATGTATGTGGTGCCTTTTATCTTTAATCTCAAGGAGGTTGCATAATTTAACGAGTGGCCTCAGAGAGATGCAATATCTAATTTAATTGCCCCAAGACAGGTACCTATTATTTGCAAACAGTTCACATAGCTATTTTTTTGGCTTTTACAACAATTTATAGTATCACTAACATCATGATAATAATTTCAGATACCAGATGGTGCCATTGTTTGCCATTGATGTGAGGTGAGTGCCTGCAGGCTGGTAGATGTATCTATCAGATCTCTTTCTCTCTCAGAGAAGATCACACAGTATTCCACATGGTCCTGAGAGAGATGAAATCACAGCCCGGATAACTCCACAACAGGTCTGTTACCTACTGTAAATATGCGTTATGTATGATTTTTATATATGTTAAGATTACACTTACAATTCTCCTGCAATAGACTGATTCATGCGATAAGAAAGTAATGATTGTCAATTGTATGGGAAAAATACATTATAAAACTATGAAAATGTTTTATCAAGCTTGGTAAAAATCCTAACAAATGTATTATTTTTAGATACCCTCTGGAGGCAGAGTATGTTATTCATGCTGGGTATCTGCTAGAAGAAATGTACAGCGTGCAGCCAATCTTCACCTTAATAGTAGGAATGTTTGTGTTGTATGTTCAACATCAACATTGAGACGTCGCACACATTTGTTCCTAAATGGTCCAGAAAGAGATGTCATTTCTAGAAGAATATAACCTAGACAGTTGTGTAAAATAGTTAACTGTAAATCTATGTAATAAGTGGTTTTTATCTGTATATGACTTGTAAGAATCCCTTATCAATAAAATACTATGACTACTATGTATTGATCTGTGAATGTGTGAGTTTATTCTGTATTGTTTTTACAGGTCAGTTATCGTTCATTGGTGTGCAATGTTTGTTGGACTTGGGCTAGAAGTGCTGTTTGTTTAGAATATGAACCACCTATCGTTGAAGCTGACTCTAATCCAAACTAACCTCCACAGGTTTTGCCCATTACATATAATTAAACTCATACAAAAAAGTTGGTATATCTAGTTCGAGTTGTTTTGTACCAGGTTGTACAAACCTAGAACGACACATAGTGCCTGTGTACTTGGTGATGTATCAGTAAGAGAAGAAGAATAAAGTTTTAAATCCTGATTTGTTCTTTTATTTCTTTTTTTTTGGAGAGTCCCTACACTCCTTCTGTAGTTCACCAAATGTTTAACATCCCTCAGAAAGCATGTTAAGCCTAATGGCTTATTTATTGATCTCCATCGTCATTTGAAGATATTTGACAGTTGTAATGGATAGATAAAAGTCAGTAGGTAAATCTGATACCAATATTTACAAATGGTAGGTACCATGTTACCCAGTTACCGCCCTCTTTATATTCTGCGGCATCCAGCTTAACTGGAAGCCGACCCAAAAAGCAATGACCCTTTCTCCAATGGTTTTGGGGTCGGCCGGTACCTTGTTCTCCAATTATTATGTACCTACTTACATTTTTAATTTCAATCTTACTAGTACCATACCAATGTATTCAATAATTACAGCATCATTATTGCATATTCTGTATAACATTCGACAAATGAGACCGGTTAGCTGGTTTTGTCTAATATTTTTTATGAAAGATCACAGTAATTATGATCTTAGACTATTAATGATTTATTTGTTCGATAAACAAAAACTAAACAATTATATTATAGGTTAAGTAAACGTCATCTCTACAACCTGTCATGGATGGCTGTCAATAACACTTAGGACAAACGTCAAACTTTTTCAATTTTAATTTTGTACATAAAAACCATATGATATTATGTAAAAAAATTAACTTTATTCTATTCAGGGGTAAGTTTCGCAGCTTCGCTGATGACGTACATGTTATGGCCGGAGGCCCATACAAAAATGAAACATGTCCTTTGACACATTAGAGTAACTTGATGTGCTGGCGTCTGTACATTTATTTTGTATGCTCGAAGTATGAAATAAATAAATAAAAAAAACAACTAACTAACGAATGGGTTAGTTAGTTGTTTTTTTTTATTTATTTATTTCACCCTTTTACCTTTCCACCTTTCCTTTTACCTTTCCTTTGACCTTTCCAAAATCCAGAGATTCTTCAACATATTTCAAGTCTCTCAGAATTTCACAAGTGTATTCCTAGGTAACAAATAAAAGTCATCGAGATATAGCGACGTTTATGGTCCATTACGGTATCTCTATTGAACGGGCTGGTATCGCCAATTCAGCTCTATTGGCTGGCTATTTCTGTCTCAACGAATTGGATGGGATTATCTATGCTGTTTATAGAGTCTAAATGTCCGTTGAAGTGTAGAGGTTTGAAGTAAAGAGGGATCTTTATGGCTCTTGGGTTCATATTAAGGAGAAAGGTCACCTTGGCTTCACTTGTTTTTATCCTACTAATATTATAAACGCGAAAGTTTGTGAGGATGGATGGATTGATGGATGGATGTTTGTTACTCTTTCACATAAAAACAGCTAAATGGATTTTAATAAAATTTGATATGAAGTTAGCTGACACCCTGGATTAACACATAGGCTACTTTTTATCCCTGTATTCCCACGGGAACGGGACCTACGCGGGTGAAACCGCGGGACGTCTGCTAGTTATTTATACTAATACTAGCTGCCCCGGCAAACTATCAAGTTACCCCAATGTGTCAAATTTTCCCAATTGAATATGAACCTTATTCTGTTTTCCATAAAGTTGATAAACGATCAACGAAATTTGACACATTGGGGTAACTTGATGTGCTGGCGTCTGTACGTAAAGCATATAAGCGATGTCTGTTCACGGGTAATCGTGCGATAAGTCAAATACGAAGAGGTAAATGTGTTTGTGAGTTTGTATGTAGGGGGAAATGAATCTCCGGACTGCGGACGCAGTGATAGCCTAGCCAATCAGCAGTTACTCATTATTAACTATCTTGAAATATTAGTCATGATAGAGGAATGTTGGTGGAAGCAATTTTCAGAACCACGTCAAGTAGTGGAGCTCTAATAGATATGAGTAAAATGACACACGCGATTTCACGCGACAGATTCTGGTAATTGCTATTATAATTTGTATTTAATTTATAATTGAAAATATTTTACTAATAAGTATTATTTTAATAAGATTTACACATCTTAACGAAACTATCTCTTGGCAAGTTGTATGGTTAAATTCGCTCGGCAAAAATGTACAAACCTAAAATCTTGCATTGCTTCGAAAATAAGTAGTATAGTAGACCTGTATATCGTAGGTTTGAGACAACCAACTGAATGAATATGAAGTTCAAGGCCTACATTTTTAACGTCAAGATACTTACATCATGAAATAAAGTTACCGCCAATTTATGAATAATATAGGTTTGAAAATAATCAGCTGACTAGCCAAAGTCATTACAATACTTATCCTAATTGGTAAAAAAAGTGTGTTGTAGTTTGGTACATTTTGGCAGAAGTACACACTTATGTAGTTAGCGGGTGGCAATGTTTGTTATGTTATAAACATTAATATTTCATAATATATTATGTATTTTATAACAGAATGAATTATCTGTACTTTCTTTACCTATATCTGCTATGGTCGGTCTTAAGCACTTTTACTTTCTCTAGCAATTAACAGCAATCATTACACAACGTTCTATAAAAACAAGTATAAATAAACTCATAGCGAGAATGACTATAGACAGATAATCCTTAGGGCAGAAACTACAGAACGACCCTTGCTACAATCTTTATAATATTCTTCTTCTTCTGCTTTGCTTCGTTACGCGTTCTGCATCTGGTCATACACGCACACTGGTTGCGAGTACGACGCACCCGACTGTTCTGAAGAGCATCACCAATAAGGTCAAAGTATGTCCTAGAGCGTCCCCTATTGGCGTTTCTACTCTACTTACGTCTTTCTTATAAATACCTTTTGTTAGTCACCTATTATCCGTCCTAACCAAACCATCTGAGCATACTTCGAGAATATTATAAGTTACTTACAAGAACACACGGTATGATCCTTCCATACTTCTGATGATTCGTTCACCTTCATATTTATCTGGCCATATACGCACGCCGGTTGCGAGTACTACGCACCTGACCGTTCTGAAGAGCTTCACCATAAGGACACTATTATATTGTGTCAGTGTACCTTTTTGAAGAGCTTCAACAATAAGGTGAGTGTATGTATGTCAAATTGTCAATCTAGGGCGTCCCCTACTAGCGTTTCTTCTTACAACTGCCTAATTAATATATTTTATTAAGTCGCTCTTCAAACATCCTCTCAACGCCCATGACCAAACAATCTAAGAATAAGTACTTTTTGTTTTTAATTATTATTTAATTAATCTCAGTGTATCTAAGTCCTAATTGGGCGTCCCCTCCCTGTTACCCTCTAAATAATTACATATTTTTTTTAATGAAATATGATAGTATAATTTACCTGTAAATGCGAATCATCCTTGCTATGCTCCGGCTTGGTGAACTCCACATGCAGGCCCTGATGTTTCCCGCTAAGAGGCAAGGTTGGTGCCTCATGCTGCCACGCTGTTCTCTCGTCTTGACGGAATCCAGGATTGTCAAACGCGAACTCATCCTTCACGGACTCAGGGTCCGTTGTAAAGACAAGGTGTTTGCCTGTGGACAAAGAAATTGGGGTTAGATTTGTGATCATGGTTAGTAAGTAGTGTTTTCTGGTTTTGCTGTTCTTAAGAATTTGAGGTTGAGTTGGCCTGGCGTGGTACGGAGTTTAATACAATACGAGACTAGCTAATTTATATTGGTTCTGAAGATATACGGCTTACTGTACTGTACAGACACACGACACTGTAATCAGAACTCTATGTGGGATTTATTTAAGTCTACATTTACACTACATAGCGTAACAAAGACATAGACATAACTACATCGGAATACTTTTTACCCCTTAAGACACACTCAAGTAAGAACAGGAGAATTTCTAATCACCAGCAGCCTGTCTATCTCACTGCCATCATCATCATTCTTTTATTTTAATTCTTTTCTTTTGTGCTTTTAATTATTATTTACTATCATGTACCTGTGTTGTGCCAAATAAATGCTTTTTCTTTCTTTCAATACTCTCGCTTCCTCTATGTCCTCCTTTTAATCTCCATCATTCAACCACCATCATCAACTCCAACCATCCATTTTACCCGGACACAAGTGAACAATACATGATTACTTTAGATTACTGATGAGATGTGTCTAAGTAACAAGCCTGTGGTTGCGGTCAAGTAAATTATACGTTGTGTTCATGCGTTGGTAACCAGTAATAATGACGAAATGCAATTTATAATTGATGGAAGTATGGATTTCTTAAAATATGAAGCCAGAAAAAAAATATTAGGGCGCGGAATCCTGTTCCATCCTTAAAATGGACATCAGCGGTAATTTCCTGAGCTGTCACTTTTCATAAATCGAATCCGACGAACGACGTCATAAATGGCCAGTACGATATTTATTGTAAGTTAACGTTCGTAACCGTATTTTTAATCTACGTATAGCGCACACTAATAGACATTCTAGTGAATAAAGCGCAAAACAAGAATTTCTCCTCATTTTATCTTTTTTTTTTTGTTATTCGTTCTAGTTTTTAACCTTCGGTATGCCTGATTGTAGTATTGTTGCAGCTTTGAATACAGTCATTAGCGCTTCGTCTAAAGTCAATTGGTCTTAACAATTTAATTGGGTTGCTTTTGCACTTATATTGCGTGTTTTGTAAGATTACTGTTTCTTAACGATCATTGATGATGGCTATCCGACGGGTATTATGTGGCGCAGTACTTATGGGGTTCTTTTTTGTGACTCCTAAAAGTCCCATAATCAGCAAAATTTGAAAAAAAAATCATTAGGTCTACCTATTTAGCAAAATTCTCTGTTGGTGACGCGCGGACACTATTATAGCATAAATCACCATTTCTACATAATCCAATAAATTTTTCCATAGAAAGTAAGTGAGGACCTATTTCTTTTATTTAAAATCTCATTACGTTGATAGAAATTATATTTCAACACTGGTTTTTAACCGTAGTCAGCGAAGCCATCTCAAAATCATTGTTTTCATCGACCTTCTTATCTAGATACGAGCAGGAGTTTTGATAAGTAATTAGAACAAGCACCGAATCCGGTGGGTCGCAGTGTCGACATACGTTTGGTTTTGGTTTGCTTTAACTCTAAAAAATCACATTGAAGTAGGTACCTATGGACCAACTGCTGGTCCATAGCTAGACAATGGCCAATGGTCCCTTGCCTCTAAAAGGTTAGGTGGCTAATTGTACTTTGTTCAATATACAGTCGGTCACTGAACAGAAAATTGCAAAAACCATAAGAAAATCATCATCTATCGTAAGAAAAACCGTTTTAAAGCAAAAAGAACATTAGGAAAATCTTGAAAAAGCCGATGAAAAATTCCAACGCTAGGGGGTTCAAGTCCAGGATCATAGACTGAACTTATTGTCCGGATCTACGACGATATCACTTCCACCCTGTATATTATGTGCGGTGTATCCAGTATTACACATGATCGACGTACTAACCCACTTCGGTACCATTTTCATGGTAAGTTACACAAGATTACCGTCGTCTTAGAATTTTTTCTTACGACTGCAGTTAACAGCAATTACTTGTTGAAACAGTAGCCGTGAGTGTATAGTCACGTTGTGGTTGGTTACAACTAACAACGATTTTAGAACCAAGTGCAGTCAGAAGGCCAACTACTCGTATGTATATTGCGCAAGGACGAACATACATAGGCACTTAGTGGACAAATAGAAACGTTTGGTACAAATAGAGAAGGCATGACTTAATAATCTATACTCTATAAGTAGGTATCTAAAATAAGTATAAAATTCACATGTCACAGTGTTTGAAATTGATTGCTTTGATTTTTGTGCTGTGTGTGAATATTCAGTAGGTCTCAGAAAACTGAAGTGTCTATTTGTAATGTCACAATATCATGTTAACAGTAAAATGCTTACTTAACCCTAGAGTACTAATATAAATTTATTACTGCTTAATACTAATTATCGCCTGGGAGGCTACTTTATAAATAAAACAAAATTTTAGTACTAAGCTTTTATTAAAATGTAACAAAATTTATAACAAAATAACAGGCATACCTCTGCCTATATAAAATGCAAAAATATATATATCTGAGAAACTCTTATTTGTCTTAAAATCAGCCTTACACATAATACGTAACTTTCTAACACAGCCTTAAGGGATATTTTATTTTAAAAAAAAAATGATGACATTGGACCACTGTTTGGGTATAAAACTACAATATAATATATAAAGTATTAAAAACATGACAAAAAACTAGTCTAATCATCACATAGCTTACTGCAGACTAAGTCGAACTCAGACTTCTATTTTTTATCACACGAATAGCAGTTAGGAGATCGATGTTCCAAACAATATTTTTTTTTACATTTAGCACAGTAATACAGCTTCGGTCTTGAGGATCAGGGTCATCTAGCACAATATTTTGTAACTCATTTTCGAGTCGGTATGGAACAAAAATGGGATCAACCACACTGTCATCAGAATCGTAATCCGCGACTTATAAGTTATCCTCGGTCTGACTATCAGAGGTGTCATCTTTCAAGTAATTTGCTATCTGCTGCTCGTTGAGATCCATCTATGAAATAAAACATGTATTTTATATCTCATAATAGTGAGTAAATAAAGAAAAAACTCAAAAATGTAAATTGAGTCAATAGTAAAAAACCTACCTTTAATACTAATGATCGCCTCCCAGGCGATTACGTAGGCAATATCTCGGGAACGCTGTATCTCCGCCGAGCGCGCAAGCTCTCCCCGCTGCGTCGTGGGCTACACTGAGTTGGCGCGGAAGCACGGCGCGACACGTCCCCGCAATTTCAAAATAACCAGAAAAAACCGACCGCGGGCGGCCTCTCAGGCGATGATTAGTACTCTAGGGTTAATTATGGCAATTTAACAAATCACACTAACTCACTTATACTTACATACCCACACGTGCACAAACATTCACATACATGGTAACATTAGCAGCAAGTTTGCTAACTAAGTATCTTCAACTAATTCTGTCCGACTTAAGATTATTGTCGCTTCATTGAGTGAAAGACGCTAACACCTGCAAAACAGCCGGTCGATTCAGTAAAAGTCAGCCCATAAAAACTTGAGTGAAGTGAACTGTCAATGCCTAGCATTAGTAAGCACGGAATGACAGCTCAATTCGCCATGACTTCACCTACACTTCCACGGGGTGATTCGTTAGAATTGTTAGGGCATGGGTGCTAGGGAATCCCATAATCCAATTTTTATTCATTATGTTGTAGCAACATCTATCGTGCCACATACGGACTAAACATTGACATCCTACATCCTACATCGCGGTGTTAAAGTTATCCGCACGATTTGAACGTAAGCAAGTTCCCGACAACAAACATCGTCGAGCGGTAGTTAGCCCACCAGACACAACACCCGTCTGGTCGGAGGATCCTCCCTTTTCAATGGGAGGATGAGACACTTTACACTCTGTTCCTCAAACCTCTTAAATGTCAATAAAGTATTGTTATTATGCATAACTACACTCACGCCTATTCCCATGGGGGTAGGCAGAAACTACAGAGCGACATATGCTACGATTCTTACATACTTACTTACTTCTTTGGCTTCGTTTACATTGATACATGTTGTCATACACACACGCCGGTTGCGAGTACTACACACCTGAACTTTCTGAAGAACCTCACCAATAAGGTCCATGAATGTCCTTCTAGGGCGTCCTTTCCCGCCGTTCCCACTTACATGTGCCTTGGAAATACGTTTAACCCAATTTAAAAAAAATCATGTTGAATGGGCAAGACAGTACAACAACCTTTTTAGTCTGAAAACTGACTAGGCCGCTGGCTCGACAGCTGATCCCAGTTATGGTACAGCGAATAAACCTTCTGTCATACAGCCCAGTTTTCACTGAGTGAAATCATTAGGCCGTGTACGCACGGGCAGTTAAACGAAGGCGTTTATAATCAGTAATTAGTCGATTGCACGCAACCGTAGATTAAGGTCGGGAAGAATGGTTACCGCGGATGTTGTAATTAAAAATAATTGAGTTATTTATCGGGTTTATTTATTGGTGGAGTTTTTATAGCTCAATGTGTGTTCATAGCTGTTATTAGTATTAACTGTTTAATCGTTATCTTAGATAAGCTACAGTCTACACATTTAAATCTGTTTTTTTTTCTACATTTTTTACATGGGTGGTCCTGGTTTTAAAATCCTGAATAAAGTGACCGTTATGTCAACAGATGGTGTAAATTGGTTAACTTGAATAGTGTTTAAATTTTATTGCACAGATTTGAAGTATTTCTAGTTACCCGGTTTCCTTTTGCTAAATAGAATGTAATATAAAAAAAGAATATTATTTAAACCATAATTTATTTTGACTTGGGCTAACAAAACACCATACTAACAAGGCGAGTATAACAAACAAGGTTTTGAATTTCTTGTATTTCATTTTGATAAGGAAAACTTTTTCCATGGCGATGCAAAATCTAAAAAAAAAAAGTAAAAGGCAGAGACAATATCGATACACAGCCTGTTCAAAAGTTCAAATCATACAACTTCAAATGACAGGTTGCGCAGCACTAGCGGTTAATTCACACGTAATTATCGACTCTTGCTTTCGATAGACATCGGATATACGAAGTGGGTCGACACTTTCACGACACTAGTGGTTTTTTGCTCTATTTATAATAATGTCGACGGTTTCAATTCCCGCGAATAAATTGCTTTCTTTGAATCTTTAAAGAAGAATGACGCGTGTTTTTTCTTCTCGAAAGAGATTGATCAGATCAAAATGTAAACCAGATTTGGCCAATGTTTGTGTCCAAACCTCATCATTTGTCTGGCTTTTCCCAACTATGTTGGTGTTGGCTTCTGAAATTGAAAACTAGTAATTTACATGGAGCCAGTTAAAAGATCAAGACAGAGGTGCAGCACCTACAGGTAGTTTAACCTTTCAATCGTGTCAAATAGAGACACAATAGAAAGACAATGACAACGCGGATGCCGCGCGCCTAAACCGTTTCTTAAACACATTTCAACTGTTATGTTCAAGTTTCACATACTAAGGGGTATGCCTAGTGCTAAGTATCTCAGCACAGACATAAATCTCCGAGCTGCGACTGAGAAATTCCAGAGGGAAAACTCATTTTTTTTATGTTTCCAATAACAGATAGATCCCAGGATTCCATGTTCAGTAGTGGCCAACAGTGGTGAGGGGTCAATTTTCTTAATATTATAATTGTGAATATAGGGTGACTGGTAATTAGTGACCGATATTTAAACACGTGATTGTATTCATCATTTCAATGAACTTTCCCAAAGACACTTTTTTTTTCAGTATTCTGCTGTCGCTCTTGAAGTCATCAATCTACCTACCACCTGTATGCCTTTGGTGTAAATATCTATAATACATTTGGCAGTGCTAGAGTTTAGCTGCCAGTATTCAATAGTGCTTTTCCGAACCTCCAAGGGGAAGCTTATAGGAATCGAGTTTTATGGACACTCCGCCATTGCCCATCCACTGGTGGCCAAAGAGATTTATTTAAAATCAAATCATTTATTTTTGCCAACATGGGTAGGGGTACTGTACAGATATAATACAAGTTTAGATTTTTTTAAGAGACTATAGAGAGAGAGGACATGTGACAGAAAAACTCTTATCTCATTTCTCAGTAAGGCCATCTAGCATAACTAATATAGCAATATTGGAGCGGCAGAGCGCAGCGCAGGGGGGGGACAGTTAAAACAAGCACGACTTTGGTAAAGAAAGAGTCGCCATCTAACTTTCTTAACAGAGAAACTATTAGTATTACAATTGTTGGTTAGATGTCTCTGTAATACCAACTTAAATACAAATATGAAACTAAAATCAAAGAGTTCTCCAATTTAATTTAAAGCTTGTGAGAATAATTGTAATGTTTTACATCAGAACCATCGCATTAGCATTATTTCATTTTATTATCTGACTAGCATTATCAATTATGGCAACGTTGTCACGGAAATCCCTATTTGTGTGACCTAATTCTGGCAACATCACACAATATGGTCGCTGCAATTTGAATTTGCGTTTGCGCTTATTTGTTTTTCGAGCGAGTCCATTTCGTGTTTAATTATTGGTTTTGAACAGTTTTATCTACATCACACGTCGAGTTGAGTTTCTCCTCCGTTGGATTACTTGGTACCCGAAAACTTAAAATTTTCGGATTCAGTATCAAAATTCTGTTTTGTCATTTTTGTGAAAAGACGCTATTTTGTGCTGTGTGTGTCCAAATAGATACCTACAATGCCTCACCGTTGCGCTTTTGGGTGTAAGAACATTAGTAAGTAAACTTTTTTTTATCAATTATTGATTAAACCCCAAGAGGACGCCGGCGTCCGCGCTGTGATTGTCTTTCTATTGTGTCTTTAATTGAGATGATTGAAAGGTTAATAACCCATTGCAAGGCTCTTATCATGTTGTCCCCTGTTCCCCAAGCGAAAGCCTTCAAGACTTCGCGTTTTCGCACACCTTAAAAACTAAATAAAAGTAATACAACATTATTTCCTTTGGTTTCAGACAATGTGATGCATTCATTTCCCAACCCTGGCAAATTTCCTGAGCGTTTCAAGGCTTGGGTTAATCTTGTTAGAAACAATGTGGAAACGTTATCAGACTGTGAGATTTATAAGAAGAAGAGAATATGTGACATTCACTTCACTGACAAACACCGGAATCGCTTCAAGCGTCTAAATGCATTGGCAATGCCAACTCTTTATTTGCCAGGTGAGTTGAATGTTAAATTACTTCAAAGTCAGGAAATCTGCTTATATCAAATTTTATTAAGACTAATTAAAAGTAGCCTGTTTAGCCCCACTACAGGAATATAGAATAAATGAAATTTAATATGGCTCCTCTTTCTAAACATGTTGGTCTAGTGATCATTTGTTATAATGTCCCTCAGTGTAATTTATCTATTATGACTTTCATATCTAGAAATGTACACTTAAATTTCCTCTCTTACATCTTCAATCAGTGCTTGGCACTACAAGGAAATTTGGTGAGCACATTATGTTGGTTGCAAAGGATGGTGGAGTGGAAAGACATATAAATATGTTTATCAGTTATCTAGTACAGGTGTTCTTAAACTTAAAAGATAATGGAACATCAAACAAATTAACAATATTTAGTTTGGTATTATGGCCGATAATTGTATGCGTATATCTGCAGTAGCATCCAATAATAATTAGGACCTGTATTTGTTTTGTAACTGTGGTATTATCTAAGAGCTAATAATAAATCATTTTGGTGCAACCCTGATGACTATTCTACAGAACCTCTAGGTTCTGCAGAACTTAGTTTGGGAATCTCTGATCTAGTACTCATAGTACAAGCCCTGCTTACTTTGGGACACAACTTTCACACAACGCCATCCAGGCGTTGTGTGAAAGTTGTGGAATATTTATTTATTTGTTTTATTTATATTAATTTTGTAATTCATCATTAAACTCAATGTTTGCCCACATGAATAAATACTTAATCATATTTAATTTCAGGTGAAAGTCATGGCATCACTGGGGTATCTGAGACAAACTTAAATTTTAGTCGCCCCACCACTTCCACATCTCTTCCTTCTACTTCCACTCTGGGTATGTATATTCTATCAAATATTAATGGTAAACATCTTCTATTGGAGACTATAATTATATACTATTGCATTCATTTCTCTGCACTGTTCATGTATAGAAATAGTGTCTACTTGTCTAGTTTATGACACCTTTATCATTAATATGAACTACAGTTTTGTATTGATCAAATGGTATCTGTTTTCTTAGCCATCTCTCTAAATGACAGTCTTTTAATAACTGAACAAATGTCATGTCATGTTAACTACAGAACGTTGCCCTTGAGAACTACAGGAATTCTATTGTGTCTGCTAATTGCTAATTAGAAGCATCAATTTTATTATGTATATTGGATATAAAATAATATTACGCTGTAGTATATTTTTTATTAATATGTATTAAAATTATTTCAGGTGAAAGTTACAGCATCACTACTACACCTCAGCAGTTTGAGGCTATCGGTGTTAATCATACTTCCATGAATACCTCTCTTCTTGCTACTACTTCTTCAGGTATTCTAATAACTAGTTTCTATTAAATCAACATAGTACATTGTCTTGTAATTAATTATTTATGTCTTGTATTGACTGACCTGTTGGTCTAGTAGTAAGTAGACCTGACTGCTCTATATGCCAGAGGTTGTAGGTTCGATTCCCACTCAGTATAAATGTTTGTGTGATGAACACGATCATTTGCTCTCTGTCTGGGTGTAATTTATCTATAATATGTATATATGTATTTTGAAATATATAAGTATGTTTGTTTAACAGTTATTTAGTACCCATAACACAAATTCTGCTTAACTTAGGACTAGGTGGCTGAATGGCAATAAATGAATTTATTTAATGTATATTATATTTTCAGATACTAGTCAATGCACTGCTACTACAAATTCTGTGACAATGGAGCATAATTATAGCGTGATAAGCAGACTTAATAAAAAACGATTACTCAAAGGTAATTTATCTTCAGCATTATAATAAAATTAAAGGTCGAGGTATAAGGAGGGTTGTGGGAATCTGATGGATGAGAGACATACAAAACCAGTTTTTGTAGTGATGCTTCGAGGAAACTTATTTACTTATGTCCAACCGTCAACATCTTTCAACTGAAATGATGATGATGGTTAGGTTGATGATTATAATTAAAGCCTATTTATTACTGGATCACTTTTGAGCATTGGTCTGCACAAATATTGAAATTTTGCTTGAGTGCTAATAGAGGTTGTTTTAAGTTATCAACTAAGTACATAAATGATTTGTGTAGAAACAGTTTTAATTACACTGATTGACACAAAATACACAATGAATATGTTTTTGCATTTTTCAGATGCTCGTGAAAGTGTTGGTGTGAAGTTCAATTGCATTCAAATGAGACCATTTCATCAAAAAATTAAGTATCTTCGCAATGAAATAGGTCGTTTGCGCAAGAAAGGACAATCATTCAAAAACCGCTTAGCTAATGCAGAAAAATTGTCGAATGAAGTTGCATTCCAACGAGTGACAAAAAATATGACCAAACCAGCACAACTGTTTGTTCACATGCAACTGCAGTCCACCAAAAAATCTAAGGGGAGACGGTTTTCTCTTGAGGAAAAAGTGATGTCCTTGTCACTTTTTAAAAAGAGCCCTAAATGCTACAGGCTGTTGTGCAAATATTTTGCATTACCATCAGCAAAAGCAATGAAGCGATTACTGAGTCAAATTAAATTAGTGCCAGGTATTAATCCAATTGTCTTTGAAAAGATTAAAAAAGGGCTTGCTGAAAAGGATGCGCCAGATCGACTCTGCAGTCTCATGTTCGACGAAATGTCGATTATGCCACAAGTGCTATATAATGCACATAAGGATGAACTGGAAGGGTTTGCCTCAAATCAAGAGGCGTCATTTGCTGACCATGCCCTTGTTTTTATGGTGAAGGGTGTGAAAAATAATTTTAAGCAACCAATTGCTTATTACTTTACATCTGGACTAAAAAAACATGAGCTGCAAATTTTAATAAAATCTGTGGTCCAGCATGCACTGGAGAATAACTTAATTGTGATTAACACGGTATGTGACCAAAGTCCAGTTAATGTTGGCGCTATAACCGAATTGGTCAATAAAACGAAAGCCGCCTATCTTCGTCAAGGCAAAGAATGGCGTCATGAAATGTTCAGAGTAAGTGGTCAGAGTATTATCCCCCTTTATGATACTCCTCACTTAATAAAAGGTCTCAGAAACAATTTGCTAACCAAAGATATGTCATATGTAACATCGGATCAGAAGAAAACCATAAAATGGGAATATTATCAAATGGTCTATGCTGCCGACAAATCGTATGGAGAGTTACGTCTCCTTGATAAAATTACGGAAGAGCATGTAAATCCGGAAAAAATTAATAAAATGCGTGTGAAATCGGCGACACAAATATTTAGTCACAGTGTTGCTGTTGTGACAGAACACTTAACAGCAAGGAAGGATCTTCCCGAAGAATGCCGTCAATTAATAGACATGACTTTACTAATAGATAATTTATTTGATTCATTGAATGTTAGCAGTATGTTCATACCAAATGGTAAAATTTACAAAGGGCCTGTGAAACACAATTCACTGCATCATCAACTGTGGCAAAAAGCTAAGCAAGTTTTGAGAACTGTAAAATATATTAAAAAAATTAAAGTTGGAAACAAAATCCGCCTGACTGAGACAACGATACCATCTGTGACAAATCTTATCAAAACGATAGAGGGCATGGAATCTCTTTGGGCAGTTTTATCTGGTAAATATGGTTTAGATGCAATGTTGACACGGAACTTCAACCAAGATCCTGTTGAAAATTTTTTCGGGAACATCAGGAGTTATGGTGCAAGGAATATTGCACCTAATACAGTCGCTTTTGAAGGTGCTTTCAAAGCTCTTTTATTAAATAATTTTAATTCTCCTCATTCTAGGAGGGCAAACTGTGAGGAGGATTCAAATGAGTGCCTCCAAACACTGGACTTTTTTTTAAAAGAGAAGGTTGATACTGCTGTTGTTCCTGAAGAAAGTGAAATAATTCATTTTAATAGTGAAATTTGCTTTGACCAGTCAAAAACTGATGCTGGTCAAGGCAATTATGTCTGTGGTTGGGTTCTAAAAAAATGTTTAAAAAGTGTTGTAAAAGGCTGTCAAGCTTGCAAAAACACTGTAATAGGTAACACAACTGATGAAAATAATGCATTTATTAAAGCCAAAGAATACCAAAACAAATCTTGGCTTTGCTATCCCAACCAAGAAGTTGAGAATTATTTCAAAGAAATTAGAAATATTGCAACTTCTTGCCTAAGGAGAAACGTACCCAAAAAACGTGTGAAACATACAATAATTTCATTTACTGATATGTTTGTGGATTGTCCAAATAAATGCCCAGCCCATAGTGATGCATTTAAGAAATGCTTTTTGGATGTGTCATTAAATGTAATAATTTACAGTTGGTGTCGGTCAGTCAACCGAATTTTGGCCGGTAAATTGGTGTATGATGGTAACGATGAAACCAAAACTGCAGCCCAAAAATATTTTAATAAGTACAAAAATTATAAAAATCGAAAATGATAAGTAAAGTCGACTTGCTTACCAATGGTTTCTTTATTGTTATAACGGATAACTGCTTATTGGTTTCACTTCGATGGTCCTAGATTATCATTTTAAACTTAGAGTCACAGCCTTATGAATATAAGCCAGCATTGCACATGTAAGCTGGTACGCCTTTTATACCTGGAGGCTGTTATTGTTCAGTTTTGTCGTTGTTTTGCTTTAGTTTAGATTTTATGTTAATAAGAATATTTATATTTACTTTTTTTTTAAATCTCGGTATATTGGAGTGTGCTAGCTAACACGTGACAATCATTCTGAAGTGTAATGTTTTACAAAGTGTATAAATCTTAGTGCTATTTATTGAGCATTTCATTGTATAGATTCTTTGGATACCTAGTTCTTCAAACGAATCAGACAGATGTGTTGCTGGGGAGTTTGTTCCGCCACTTCTTCTTCCCAGCAAAAACACTAGGAAGTGGCGAAGGGTGGGTCGTTTTTGGGGGACTGTCTTTATGTATTTTTTTTGACGTTCAAAAAGTGCTGATTCTCAGCCTAGTTTGAATAAAGACTTTTGATTTTGATTTAAAGTTCGTTACAATAAATTATTTTGAAAAGTTTTTTTGTTTTCTTAAATTGATACTTAGTAAATTATAAACCAATGTGTTGATTTTATCTGAAATGTTTTCTAGTGTGTTATTTTTCTCAATCATATTAGCTACAAATAATTCATTACTGTGTAAGTGCGGTTACTGCCAATTCTGGCGAAAAGCTTTGTTTGGTGTTTATGTGATCAATCAAATTTTCTTAGCTGTTGTTGCGTCATATTATGGTGATCAAAATGCGATTCGTTTGTATAATGATGACTCCTATAACCATCGTTAAAGAAATATTTATTGGGATTTAGTATCATTATATTATCCGCAAATCGCATTTCAATCAACATATTAAGACGTATAAAACAGTTAAGAAAATTTGAATAATCACATTAACACCTAACAATATAATTACTGCAGATGTATAGTACTGCATATTATAGGTAAGTAGGTACAAATACCTGCGTATATATATATATATATATATAGCTACCTATAGAGCATTAGTTCGTGTTAAAAAAAGTAGAGGGCGTTTCGAAACTTAAAGCATCAGAATGCCGCGAGAGGGCTCTCTTCTCCCATATTATTATTATACTCTTTGGCGCAGCGTACTAAATTAGACTCATCGACTTGTGTCAGATGAATTTTTTTTTCGTAATTTCCCGTCTATAGTATGTTTTAAATGTCTTTGGTAGTGGCGCTTAGAAACACTAGACCAATGAGGCCGTATAGGTACTAAGAAATAAACAACAAAATAAAAACTATCCACGTGCTCGAACGCAATGAATCGGAACAGTTTATTTTCTTGTTTTTGCTCAGCATAGACTTCTGGGCTAATGAGATACAATAACAATCACGCGGTAGATTCTTCATGGAAATTATCAACAATACACTATTGTCAAGGATGAAGCAAATACAAATTATTTATGACTACTTTGTCTATCTACCGTGTAATAGTAAACAGGTGAGGCGGTATAAGGTTGTTTCTATTTAATAAATATGTAAACACTGTATCACGGACATACAATCTCAGGCAACTGTCACTGTCACTGTCATCGGGAATGGCGGGAGATTGAATTTGGAACATAGTCTGACTCAGGACTTGGGGATAATATGATGGTGAGTCTGGAAGGGAATTGTTGGTACACAATAATTAGCCTTGTTACAGAATACCTATGTATAAAACCGATAGTACCTACTTTAATTCTTTTTGTTTTGGATAGCCCAATCTTTCACACATGAATATTGAAGTAAGTTGACAAACAGGAATATCTTAAGATTTAACGTACATTTTGTTGGTTTACGTTTGGCAAAGCATATTCCGTTTTTCACAATAAACGGGCAAGAGTTCAGCACAGCAGTAAGTAAGTAGAATTGCTATTGTGTTCTTAAAATTTTCAAAGGTATTTTAGCAGTTCGCGTTAAAGATTTTTTGACCACACACACACACAACAGATCATTGTACTTTGTCATGTCATTTGAGACCTTCAAATAATTTAATATTTTTTCCAAGAACCCAAGGGCGTTTTAAAATTCGAACATGCCAATCCGGTGACGTAACTTGATGAGGTTAGTTGCCATATTGTAATAAGAAATAAAGGTACTTATTTTATGAATATTTGAATAAAACATAATTATAAGGATTTCAATTAATAACATGAACATTAACAAAATGCATAATGTCACTTTCCCGCTAAAAAGTATTCCGATCACGTTCTAATATTCAAATTCTAGCAGGCAAAGGTCTTGAAACCATTCTGCATTACGTTTAGAGAACTTATATCAGGACCTTTATAAAGCATAGTTTACACAAGATTTTCCTAAATTACTTAGGTCGCCAACAGTACCATAGGCACTATTATATTCATAATGCAACTTGCATTCAAAACTGTCGGTAAATGTACCAAGTAATTTGCACATAGCTAAAGGTGCTGTCATCATGTTACCTTTACAATGAAGCGTCGTGAATATATTATTAAAGAGCAGGCTTCATGTTTCAAGAACTCCACTCAGTGTGATTCATAATTAGGTGCCTAATTTAATACTTTTGCAATGAGCTCTTAAAGTCACTATTTTTGTATAGCCTTTAGGTTTACAATCACAATGCACCAACAACCACTACTGTATTCAACACGCGAACATATTACTAGTGCGGGAAACTGCGCTACAGCCAAGTTAAACAGGGTGTATAGGATATCGTCAGATAGACACATGAGTCCATGAGTCGTGAGTTCTGTTCAGACACCAGAACGTCAAGATACCTATACAAAACTGTAATTTTCCCAATTGAATATTAACTTTATACTTTTGTTGTAAAGTTGAAATTAGATCAAAGAAATTGGACAGATTGGAGTAGCCTGATATGCTGGCGTCTCGCGTCTGTACATGATGCTGGACCCCCCAGCGTGATTTTTCATCTGCTTTTTTCTTGTTTTTTTTTTGTATTTTAGTAGTGGTTCTGGTACTCGTAGATCTAAGAGTCTATGTATTTAAAAGTGAAGATGATATACAGTTTTCAAATTACCTAGATACAAAGACATACTTATGTTCCCACGCCCACCCTCACTAAAGTTTCGCCATAACATTTGACAGTTGACAGCGAGTGTCATCAACCTCTTTGCGTGGGTGCTACAATAATGGTATGTCTACACGACACTGAGGTTAAGCAACTGTTATATTGACATTCAGTGGCTCTTAGCAAGTCTTATGGTAATGGGAGAGACTCGTCTAAAAGATATTATGTTAGCTAAGTTAAAAGAAATGATAGCCTTGAGGGATAAATACCAGGATTTTTAGTTGAGGTCATTAGTATGGTAGACACGTCTTATTGTAGAACGCACTAGTAACTAAAAGGCATGTCGGTAAATTAAACTGTAACATGCAAATAATACATGACTATTAAACACTTCTTTATGTCTATGAGTAGGTATACATACAGACATAGACAATTAAACACCTTTCCACACTCCTCATTATAATAATGAAGTACCTATGTACTTACATAATTTAAATTTAGCATTGAAATGTCAAAACTGTCATTACGAAAACGTGACGTTTTGATTTTTTTATGGCGCGAAGGCAGAGGCGGTAAATTATACAGGCTTCTAACGTTTGTAGAAATTCGACACACAATAAAATATCATACATAATTGTATGTAATATTGGAGTATTCGGGTCACGACGAACGCACCGACTCGAAGACCGAGTCACGTTGCCAAAATTATAGTATCATTGGTCTTAACGGGTGGTCTGTTTAAAACAATTGGCATGCGTGAAGTCTACTTACACACTAAGGATGTAATTCCAATGTGTGAACTTTTATTTGTATTACTTTCGAGAACAATTAGACGGATAGAATGTTTTCTATTGTTAGCAAACGCTTTGTGTTTTTGTAATCTGACCTTTAGTTGA
Organism: Euplexia lucipara; assembly: GCA_921972225.1. NCBI lineage: Eukaryota > Metazoa > Arthropoda > Insecta > Lepidoptera > Noctuidae > Euplexia > Euplexia lucipara. The sequence continues at coordinate 9,289,782 of OV179168.1, read as the reverse complement.
TATTTTGACAACCAACTTTGCCTTTGGCGTTAAAAGTCAATGACCAGAAGACTAAGCATGCAAATGATATTATTATCATGCAAGAATAATATGTTTGCATTCAATGATATATGATATGGTTGCAATCCATATATTTTTAACGTGGAAAAATACTCTGTTTTTTTTTTATTTTATCTTAGATCTATATTATGTATATTTATACGTTAAGCGAAATATGTGGGTCCATTTCAAGAAAATTGGGCGCAAAGAAGAGTGATAGATTACGAATGACAGCAAGAACCATTTATTATATCTATGGCAAGAACCAACGGTTTTACGTGATTTCTGAGTCTACGAAGGAGTCTCAGTTTGACAAGTAATGAACGGTCAGCATGTTCACCTATCCAAGCACCGATCTCGGCAGCCATGGCTTAACCTTCATCTTCAACAGTCATAATATTTTGTGTTAACTTTAGCATTCTGTTGTCTCGTGGTTATGGTATTCAAAGATGACTAAGTTCAGGTAACTTCGCACCATTGTCTTGTCAACTTTGAACATCCTTGTGTGAATCGGTACCGTGATTGATGTCGCAGTGATTCTAATCTTCAAATGAAGTAAGTATTGTTAAAATATAAATGCTTTGGACTTTGGTAGAAGCGTAAATATAGTTTTTGTATTTTGTTTGAAATGCTTTTGGAAGTCTAATCAAGTGTCTGACACTTAGAAAAATACGACTAATTATCTATTCTTTAAGATTCTTGATTGGGATCCTCTAAATATAGACCGAAATACCTTGTGGAAGTATAAGCTGTTTCTGAGGTAGGTTGTTTGGAATAATCAAAATGGGACACGGTAGTTATACCCACCCTTTAAATCATTTTTTTTGTCAAATCAGTCCATAAATGACGACGTTCTGACGAAAAAAACAAAACACAAACAAATTGAGAGCCTCCTTTTTAAGTCGGCTAAAAATATTGCCGCCAGGCTCATGCAAATTGGTCTAAATCAGTACCTAAGTGTGGTCACCGAATCCCGAAAGATACATAGATAGTAACCTATACATATTTAAGAACCCATCCGACAATTAACACGTGAGTTAAGCGCATCACGGTGCAGTGACAATGACCCGCATCATCGGGTCACACTTTCACCACATTGTTAGTTCTGACACTAAACGAAAGGCTTTCTCAACTGAAGTGCAGTTTCTAGATTTACCATTAAACGTACTGGGAATTTATAGTTACTTGGCCTACCTTAATGTAAATGGTTAATGTATACAGATTTGGAAGTGTCTTCAGCAATGCCTGTCTAGACTCCTCACTGGAATAGAACACTCATTGACCGACCTGCAATACAGACGCCATCTTATCAAACAGCCCCAAACTGCGAAATTTTCGAAATTCTACTTGAACTTTATTCTGTATGTTGAAAACTATCAAAGAAATTTGGTACATTAGGGTAGCTTGAAATGCGGTAAGCATATCAAGCTCCGCCTCTGTACGTAAATACAGAACTTTTTTATTATCTAATAATCAAAATTTGACAAGGTGGGGGCCAACTATGAAATTAAAAAAATAAATTACTGTTGCATATCCTTTGCTAGGAACTTAAAATGACGAATTAAACCATGCTGAAAACAGCAAATATTTTATATGCGCTGAACTGTACACCCTGTTGTAAACTTGGTAAGTGATAAAAAATACCCTGTTTATTATCACTTTCATGCAAGAAAACCATGTTATCAAAAACCCTACTGCAAAAAGCGAGAACAAAGTTCCAAATAAGATTACTCTCAAGAAGTCAAATGAAGTTTTATTAATTCAATGCAAACAAGCCTTTTAAGTACTCTTTTTAAAAAAAATACATCAATATTATTGCGCTCTCCTGAATTTCTTCTTTCTTTCAGGATTTAAAAGATGACGTCAACACAGCTACGCTTGGTTGCGGATTTTCCTTCCGAGCATGATGTGACTGAACAAACATGATACCTAATTAATGTAAACAATTGCAAAGAGGGTTCGGCAGCTTGGCAAGAAAATCAATTTTCCTTTTTAACAGAAAAATATTGATTGCTGAAAAACTGTGATACTTAAGAGACAAAACAATGTGCCCCTTTTAAGGCTCCTCTTGCAATGAAATTAACAACACTTTTTTAGTTCTAGCACTATGTAAGTGAACCAGCATAGTTTATAACTAAGTACTTCAAATTTCCAGTCGATATTGGTAGTAGTTCCGGAGTTTTTTTTTAAAGCAGAATTTTGGATGATGCTTACGATGTAAAACCAGGAAGTGGTCGCTGTGTATACCGGATCTTGTGGGTGCCCAAAAATAAATTGAAAGGCCCAGCCAGATCATATAGATAAACAAAGCAACTTTTCGCCCTGTTAGTTCGGCTTAGAGCGACTTAAGGGCGTCAAAAGAGACAAACTGGCAGTTCCTGAGAGTTTTAACGAACCAAGTCGCTCCATTAGGGTTCCTTTTATCATTAAAGGAACCCTGAAATTAAAATACGATACGACGAACGGTACGATACTTAACGATACTAATCACTCTGATTAGTGACATGCGAAGTTGTGAATGCATCCGAAACAATTCCTCCGCAAGTTTAATTCATAAAGAAATATCAGAGAATTCCGCTGTTTTTTCATACAATACTTACTAATCGCGACTATAGCCCCAAAATCTTGGGCAGAGATGGCTATGTATCTAAAGTATATCCACACTTCACCAGGTATACATAGATACAAATCTGGACAACAGGCTACTACTGGGAAATTCTTTGTTTCATAAAAACCTATTAACACTCCTTAACTCACTTAGGCAATGAACTCAACACAACAGTAACGTTTGTGACAACAACTTAGACTAGAGGCAGTAGAAAGTTATACGACTAGGTATAAGCACAACGAGGTGGTAAAATCACTATAATCCCAAAGAAAATATCAAAACCTGACTATATTCTTTATACAATTTCAAGAGAAACAACCCTAAGAATTTGAAGAATTCTAGACACTTTGATGAGCTCGAATCAAGGTGTTAATTATAAAGCACAAATGAAGACGTAATTAACGAAGATAATTACTAAACCGAGAGGAATGCGGTGTGCTGAGTTGCTGACATGACATGCGGATAAGCATCGCTTGTCAACTGCATGATACAGGTACGTAGCCAGGTAATTACAGGTTGGGCAAAAATGTTATGAGAATCTGTACAAAGTAATCTATCTGCCTTTCCCCAACTTTGTTGCGGTCGGTTTTCAGTCTAAACCGAATGCAGCTAACTACCAGTGTTTACATGAAGTGGCTGGGTATCTGACCTACACTACCCAGTTACTGTGTAACTATATAACTGGTAATATTACACTTGAACTGAGGGTCGAGTCTGCTATTGCAATCGTGTCTCAATGACCGGTCATTGATCGAATATTTGACAACTTTGACAGTTTTTGTATGGGAAATGTGTCATAAGTTTGACGTTATACGTCAAAAATCGATCATTGACCGGTCATTGAGACACGATTGCAATAGCAGACTCGAGTCCCTGGTCTTAAAGTTGCGCTAATTATCAGACGGGGTACGGTGCGCTTCGTCACATCGCTGCGAGTGCGCATGACGTTATCCTAGTTACACACTGATGATAGCCAATACGAAACTAGCTTTTTGACAGTTAATCGTTGAACACATAGCCCAGTGATCATCATTAGGAACTGGCAACGGAGATACGCAATACAATAACCCTGCTGGTGGTAAAAGCCGTGAGCGGGAGCAGGGGTTTGTTGGGCCACTTCTTGTTCCCAGGATACTAACTCTCTTTTACAAATTTATTATGAACACCAAAAAAGATAAATGACCAAGTGCCTGAACATATAAATGTACAGACGCCAGCACATCAAGTTACCCCAATGAGTCAAATTTCTCACTTTATGTCAAACAGAATAAGGTTCATATTCAATTGTGAAAATTTTACACATTTGGGATAACTTGATGTGCTAGCGTCTGTACACAACACACAATTATTGTACTCCGTTGCGACTAGTCATCTAATACAAATAGCAAGCAAGCAACAAGCATTCGATTTCATTTTCAGGAACGCTCTACATTTCCAGCAAAAGGATTTTGAGATTTCATCTAGTTAGAACCACAATCTTAGGCAATAAAGGAGGTATCTAATAAATAACAGCCATTAAAAGGCGATGAGATATTCTGGCAAGAGTAAAATTGCACTGAAATATCTAGCATGTATAAACTAGCATGCATAATTTTCAAAGAAATACAACGCATTTATAAAATTATAAATTATGTATTGCGTCAAAGAACAGTCAAACCGGTTGGATAGAAACAAAAGATAGAATAGAATTTTCACGTCACACTTTGTTAGTACCTAACAATTAATATTAAACTAACGTGAAATCCTATTCAATTTTTTTTTGATATAACAATCTATGGAATGTGTTTGAATGTAAAAAACAAAAGAGTTTAAATGTCTCGCTTGACGTAAATGTCAAAGCAAGTTCAAATTCATTCACAACTAAAAGTTGTGACTCTACAACATTTAGATTCCAAGATTCCAAACATCAATTTTAAATCTTACAAAAATGCACATTATTTTAGGAGAAAATAAGGTCTAATTCATTCTGCATTTTACTGTAGGAAGAGTGAGGACTTTAATTGCATAATTGCAACTGCAACTCGTGCAAAAATTCTTGGAACAGATAACAAACGTTAATTGATTAATTGTGCAAAATTGACAAAATTCGGAGTCCACATGGTGGTAATGACGGCAAAAAGAGTGATTGTCAATAACGCCATCTTGGTTTTACGTCATTTTGTTTTGACAGGTTAATTATTATTTATGGTTAGAATTGATGTTATTTGTGGCTTGTCCCTCTACTGAACATGGTTGTGCCTTTGCCTCATAGATCTATAGCTTACAAGGTCCCATGATCGCAGTAACATAAATATCGTAACCAGTTTTGTGTTAAGTATTCCTTATGTGCACTGCTGTATACCGTATACCGTAGCTGATGTTGTACTTAAAATAATTATCTTACAAACTTATGAACCATTTTCTAACAAACATAATATATTCTTTTTTTAATAACGTTATCTTTTGTCAATAGACAACTTGTAAAACAAAACCCATAAGTATTTACAAAAAAAATACAGAAGGAAGCCAAATTTGACATTTTTTAATGGCGCGAAATGTCAAACTTGCGTGAAATAGTAGCTCTCATACTTAGTTTCCGTGGCAAATAAATACTTCTTGGGGCTAACTAATACTTGTTCAGGACAATTCAGTGGTTGTACAGATAATACCAGTTTTAAATGTACAGACGCCAGCACATCAAGTTACCCCAATGTGTCAAAGGAGATGGAAAACGGTGGGCCCTAATGTAATAAATTGTGGTATGATCTAACAAAATTGTCATATTTTTTTATTTTAGAATATGAAATATCACCTCAATTCTCAATCTGGAAGCGAAGAAATATGAGAAAGACAGTTTTCGTGATATCATCGATTAAGTAATCGATTACACAGTTACGAAAATAAAACCTTTGTAAAAGATTATCATCTCAAAGTAATTAAATGCACTTTAATTAAATACAATTAGAGTCATATTAATAAATATAATATTAACTAATTACTAAAAAAACAATATTAATGATTATCGATTTCATATCGATTACAAGCAGTCTTTATTTTTAGTCTATTTATGTCACTGGCATAACAGCTGACTCACATTGACACTAGACAGTTGTCGACTGCTCTGCTCTTGTTTACTCCATTGTTTCGTGTTTTCCGATGTGTTTTGAGTGCTTTTCTGTTTATAATTATTTTTTTACGACCCTGCCTACCTTATACGACCCTTATTTTCACACTGGACACCGAAGATCGCTCACTTTATTGTTATTTTGGATTGACTTTTGTTTAATCTCTTCTATCTCTGTTCTCAGATTGACAAAATGCGTAGAATTTTCAATGATAGGTTGATAACATATAAGCAGATTAATTGATACCAATTTCATCTTTTTACAACTAGGCCCAAGATTGTATGTAATCGTTTCAGTCTCCTTTTCCCAATTGAATATGAACCTTATTCTGTTTGAAATTAAGTTGAAAAACGATCAAATAAATTTGACACATTGGGGTAACTTGATGTGCTGACGTCTGTACAAACGCTAAATTGAGCCGAATAAGTGTTGACTGTACCATCAGAACCAGTTACTGATGAAGTGGAACAGCAGCCTAGTTGAGTAACACTCTAACAATGGCAATGCCTTTCATATTGTCAATTCAACAGTATCCATTACGTTATTTACGTGGTGACTGTGATACAATAATAACAGCACGATCTGATCAATAGATTAGCAATAGAATAGGTTGCCGAAGTCGGTGTCCGTGGATGGGTGACCATTGTATATTTATTATATATATATCAAGATCCCTACGAGCCTTGATCGATCTTTAACGGCTAGCCAGAATCCCGAAAATCTATTAACTAATCGAACTAAGAGGTATCGTATTACCCAGTGTCTATGACATCTTCTAGCGAAGTTCTTGACAGATTTTATATCGCATTCTCATTCACCATTCTTCCTAACTTAAATTCATTCAATTACGCAAAAATGTCTTCTTGTAAACGTCCATAATAACACAACGTGCTAAGACTATATTATTTTGTAAAAGCCTTATTAAATCTATTTGCTATATACAAGAAAATAGTGTTTAATTAGACGTAAACACCCAGTAATAATAATAATAATAATCATTTTATTTCAGGCTACTAAGGCCCATAAGTAAAATACACACAATTAGATAATACAATAATAACAAACTAATAATCCAGTGATTGTGGCGGTGAGATAAGCAATTGCTCCATGGAAAACACTGGTATTTAGCAGCATCAGATTTAATTGGAAGCTGATCCCAACACTTCGGAAAAACTTAAGCAGGAAGTAATGAATTTTGAATTTCTTTCAAAACCCATCAGATTTTAATTGAAAGTGTGTTACAAACACAATTTGGGGTGCAGGTAGCCAATTGGCCATGTTCTTTTAAGGAAAGCAATGTCACGCGAAACGGTACACCTCGGCAAAAACGGAATACTTCAACTGTACCTACGCTACTGTTTATTACCATGGCTTTATGGGATGTAGCAAATAAAATGAGATTGTCGTTTAATATTAACGGCTCGCGATTTCGCGAACGCATAAACCAAGTTACTTGTTACATGAAAGTGTTGAAGAATAATTTAATGGTTCAATTACTTTTGAAAGAATTCTTGTTTTTAAATGATGCGTTAGGTAATCACCACATTTATCGCTAAACTTGGTGAGCTCTTCGGTGAACCAAGAGGAGCCAATTCCCTCCGTTTGAAAATAATATTATATTGATGTAGGTACCTATTTGAATACAAAAGTAGCCCCTGAAACCCCTGATCAGAATATCTTGCTGTCAGTCTTAAGTTTCCGTATCTAAGTTGGCCGAATTTATACAGTCATACCTTTACTAAGTAATTGTTGAAGTTGAGAAACTAGGTATTTATTATCTTCAAAAGGAGCCAATTCTCTCGAAGCTGGTAAATAGTAGCAATAGGCTTGTGTTCTTTATTCGACCTAATTAAAACATTGGAACGTATGTATCTTATTTCTGTCTTATTTCTTTGATAGTTTTTCAACTTTATACCGATAAGATTATGGTTCATGTTCAATTGGGAAAATTCTACAGTTTGGGGTAGTTTAATTTGCGGGCGTTTGTATCATAGAACGTAGTCTTTAAAAAATACAGGTCAAAATAAGCTAATTCTATAATCGGATGATTTCTCATGAGAAATTGCTGATAAGTAACAATCTTATTAGTTTTCCATCACGATAACTTAAAATCTTCAGTTAAATAAGCTTAGCAAAAGAAATAGCAGAGCATTTAAATTGGTCCAGGTTTTCTTTTGGATTTGGGTATAGCGTTTGAGCAAGTGCTATATATTTCTTAGATATTTAAAGCCAATCTTCCCAAGGTTACTTAATTAAGGTGATTGCGTAAACTAGCCGGCGAAGTTAAAATTTTGATACGTTCTTTGTTGTAAATTCCACCTCAATCAAATCATTACAGAGTAGCTAAAGGAGTTACTAAAATAGTTATTCGCGCCTGTAACAAATATGTTTTGCACATCAAACTACCCTAAACTGACAAATTTTCCCACTTGAACATGAACCTTATGTTTATTACAGGTAAAGTTGAAAATCTATCAACACTATTTCACAAATTGGGGTGGCTTGGGTGCTGGACTCTGTACACACCGAAGTCAAATCATCACAACTTCAAGTTTAAATAACATGTTGTGTGTGTGTTTTTTTTTTAATTTGAGGTATAATATGTATATATATATTCATATAATTATTAAAATCGACCAAGGCAAAGTTATATTTATTTTACCATACAAGCTTGAGTAAGCAAAAAAGGGTAAAAAAAAATTAAGTATGTAAAAAGATAACTGAAATAAAATGAAATGAAATTATTTATTATGCAAGTAGGATATGGAAATCACTTTTACACGTCATTTTTTCCTTTAAAGCTAGTTGAAGTCGGCATTTCCTAACTGACTAACTCTGAGAAGAAAAGCCGAAACAAACTCAGGGATCATCGTCTCTTTTCAAGTCCAGACATGAAAAAAATATATTAACAAAATTTTCGTGTGACGAACCGTGCAGAGCAGTGTCGGGTTTAGCCTTTTGAGGAAAGTGCCAGAAACAATTTGGGCAAGCAGCATGTATGTGTCAGCTATCGTGAGCTCAACTTTATGGTTAAGGAGCTCCACGACCCGACATTATGTCTAATCTCTAGTGAGTTAGTAAAAAAATATAGTCAGGTGGCCAACAGTGAGCCATTAGTACACAGAGAACCAGTATTAGTAAAACCTAAACTAGTAGTTACCGGTTCATGCAACCGACACGTAGAAACGTGTCGCGAACCGCCTCCCTCACTCCCCAGTTGACGGCGAGCGCCCGCTAACAACAGACCTGTGGTGGGGTGTTTTGTGATTTTCCGCGCAAAAAGTAAAAAAAAAGGTGAGTTTGGTTTTTGTTCTTCAAACTAGTGGTTTATTAGATTTTCTAACTGTTTTTACTATACATGTAAAGTTACTATTTGCCAATCCTATGGTACTTATGGCCAACAGTGAGCCATTAGTACACAGAGAACCAGTATTAGTAAAACCTAAACTAGTAGTTACCGGTTCATGCAACCGACACGTAGAAACGTGTCGCGAACCGCCTCCCTCACTCCCCAGTTGACGGCGAGCGCCCGCTAACAACAGACCTGTGGTGGGGTGTTTTGTGATTTTCCGCGCAAAAAGTAAAAAAAAAGGTGAGTTTGGTTTTTTTTCTTCAAACTAATGGTTTATTAGATTTTCTAACTGTTTTTACTATACATGTAAAGTTACTATTTGCCAATCCTATGGTACTTATGTTTTTAGCATAACCTAATTCATTTTTTTTCAATTTAATCCCAACTGTCAAATGATGCAGGTGGTACACGGTGACTCAGTATTGTAGGGTACACAGTGAACCGTGGTTCATTGTGTACCACAGCTATATCGCTATATCATTCGTTATTAAGATTATTAAGCTTTTTCGCTTCAGGATGGGTCGAACTAAGGTTGCCGAACGGAAGATAGGAACGCACAGCAAAGAAGACATGCAAAAAGCACTTCACCTTAGAAGTGAAGGTGCAAGCATCCGCAAAGCCGCTAAAGAATTGCAGTTGGCCTATCCTACAGTATGGAGATATGCTAAAAAATAACAGTTGATCTCAATTACCTAAAAACCTCATTATTAGAAAAGCATAGCTCGTGTCACTTTTCTAAATAATATGTGCAATGTGCCTGTATTGTTAATTTTGCTAAGTTGTTGATTTTTTTTATACATTTTCAATAAATATTTAAATTGGAAATATAAAAATCTCGTTTTTTATTTATTGAGCTTTCATTTATTACAGTGAACACTGACGAAATATAACTTAGCTTCGTTTTAATGTGACATGATTCACTGTATCCAACCATGGTTCACTGTGAACTTCATCATGGATCAGTGTGTACCCAATAGTGTACACAGTGAACCATTTCCCATTTTTTTAAAAACACTATGTAATGTCAAATCTATCAGTTTTTAAGCTTAAATTTGTAAAGAAACTTATAGGCTGATAGACACTGAATCGTATAAATAAAAAAAATAAACGTTTAATTCGAATATGACTGCATGAGAAAACTTTAAATTTTTCGTGGTTCACTGTTGGCCACCTGACCCTAAAATTAAAAAATAGGCATACCAATTACCCAAACCACCGAATTATTATAGAATTATAAACTGAAAGTATTCAGTCTGCATGGCGTTTACACTTACAATAGATTTTGTGGTTTTTTATCTGAATTAATAATAAAAAATAATCAAAATGACATTCTTATTCACAAAAATATACTGGGTGGCACAATACAGGGCTTAGCAGAGCGAGCAGTCTAATCCCAAGCTTTTTTGTCATCTAAATAATCTGAAATTTTATAGTAGCCTTTTTTACAAAGTTTAGTTTTAATACCGGTTTTAAACTTTTTAACAGGTAAGTTTCGTATGTCAATAGGAAGCTTGTTGTAAAAGCGTATGCATTGACCCATGAACGAGTTGCTGACTCTGTGGAGGCGAGTGCGATACACAGCAAGATTGTGTTTATTTCGGGTATTAATACTATGAATATCGGATATTTTCTTGAAATTCGATAAATTAAATTGAACTAACGCATTCACCTTAACCAGTCTTATCTTTGGCATACAAAGCAGTTAAAGACAACGAAGGTACTCATATTTCCTGAAAGTATTACTGCCTTATCAAGGTAAACAATGAAATAACGCCAAAAAGGCTTAGCAAGATAACACAGTAAAACCATGACTAAAGTTACTAGCCGAACCTTCAGTAAACATGGAGGAAGTAATGAAATTAACCAATCAAAATATTGTGGAAACTTCGCCTTGAGTGCAATTTATCGGTAGGTACCTGCGGGCCGCGCGCACTGAGTTGATACGTGGTGACAACTGTGACAAGTTACACGATGTAATTCAAGTTGGTTGCGTTAGCATAATTCTGGGGTAAATGCAAAACTGAGTTTTTGGTTTAATTTATTTGATTGATTACCAAAACAAAAACACAAATCAAAATTAAACAACTTAACCCTACATGAATAAAAATTAAATTGTCTAATCAACTTCTACAAAGTTTGCAATTTACAATTTACAAAGGATGCAATATTAAGCTGCATATCAGTAACTAATTTGGATTCCCAATTCTCATGAAAATTTACAACTTTCACCCAGATTCTGACACATTTACTTCCAACTAAAAAAATAAAATTTTAAAGATGATAGTCGGCGACTAATGCCGATGCATGTGTCGCACTAGCATTAGGGTACGAACTAAGACTGAACTGGCAAAATAGTAACTAAGTATCAAGAAAAGCCATTAAAGTTTTCGATGAAAGGAAAAGCAGCCATGACCTCGAAAACATCGTAATAAAACCCTTATGAACAAACGATAATACAACATTGCGTTAATAGGTACAAACCAATGATCTAAATGCAACTTAATGTGCCAACACGACTTCTATTGTAGCTATTCAAGTATCAATCGAGTAAACCGGTCGCCATACCTCACGGTCGTCGCCATCTTGGTTTGACAGCTGACTTATAATGGCGGGAATGTTAAGTAATTGTCTATGGTTGAGTAATAAATTCGATACGGCATGTGACGCTGGCTGACTTGAATTGATTCTCGTACCATTGCGGTTTGACTTGTGTAAAATCGCCTATTGTTTTTTTTTTACTATTTTTCTGGTTGTGCTTTCCGGTGGCGTTTGTGATAATCTGTAATAGGTACAATAATATTGTAACTGTGAGGATTTGATCTGGTTTCAATTTCATTCATCTAAAATAGATTAAGTAAGGATTTAACAAAAAAAAGGTAAATACGGATTCATATTTCTAAATTACTTGGCGTTGTTATTCTTGTATTTTCACTGTTGTGTCTCTTCCCATCGTCGCTAGCTACACTATTAAGTTCTAATACAACAGGAACATCGAAGGTGTCAACAGCATGACGGATGATGTCGTTAAAAGTATTCACAGACGATCGAACTTGGTTCGGACCGGACCACGAACCGTACGGTGCGGTCTACACAACAGACCATCGCACCGGACTCCGAACCGTCCAGTCGGTTATGCGCTAGCATTGCGAGAACACGTCTCCTCGACATGCCGCCTATTCTATCAAAACAGGCCAAAATAGCATTAGTTGCGGCAACTATCGTTGCTACATCGCCATTACATAATGAACGAAAAAGAAGAAAAGAATGGGCAAAATTTTGTCCCAGAAACAGACAACAATTTATATATATATATACATACATACATACATAAACTCACGCCTTTTTCCCATGAGCGTGGAACCTAATATAGAAATACGCTTGTACGATATGACTACATACAGAAAGCACAGCCAATAGAAATCTCTATTCCTAGACAGCACGTTTCGCCGAAAACTTTGTTGTTAGAAAACATTGTTTGCAGACATCTCGTTACATAGGAAGCACTGTTGACAGAGATTTCTGTTCATAGATAGCACTTCTTGTCGTAAACTTTTTCATAGAAACCACTGTTTCCAGATACCATGGTTCACAGAAAGCGCCTCTGGAGAAGAAGAACCTATTAATATTTTTTATATTACTAAATTTCGCTTTTCTGCCTCTCTATCCACAATAAAAGGTTAATTCCATACAAAAATGCAATTTTAATCAAAAATGAAGCAAAACGAAAGCAATAGATGAAATAGAAAACATAACAAACTCTTCAGCTTTATAATAGAAACAAAAAGTAGGTACTCGATATAACTAAAAAGCGCCAAAGCGGCAGAGCCTATGCCAAAGCGTCGTCGATCTCCACAAATTTAATACGAAAACAAAATGCAAAAGCACTTGTCTCAAAAGAGTGAGATGGACTTATTAGCCTTTTTAGGTGGATTAGCTCATATTTTGCACATGAAGAATTAATAACAATGAAGTTTACCTAGTGTATAAACAATATTTTTAAAGTTATATCGAGTACCTACTTTTTGTTTCTATTATAAAGCTGAAGAGTTTGTTATGTTTTCAATTTCATCTATTGCTTTCGTTTTGCTTCATTTTTTATTAAAATGGCATTTTTGTATGGAATTAACCTTTTTTTTTGTGGATAGAGAGGCAGAAAAGCGAAATTTAGTAATATAAAAAATATTAATAGGTTCTTCTTCTCCAGAGGCGCTTTCTGTGAACCATGGTATCTGGAAACAGTGGTTTTTATGAAAAAGTTTACGACAAGAAGTGCTATCTATGAACAGAAATCTCTGTCAACAGTGCTTCCTATGTACCGAGATGTCTGCAAACAATGTTTTCTAACAACAAAGTTTTCGGCGAAACGTGCTGTCTAGGAATAGAGATTTCTATTGGCTGTGCTTTCTGTATGTAGTCATATCGTACAAGCGTATTTCTATATTAGGTTCCACGCTCTTTTCCCATGGGGGTAGGCAGAAACTACAGAGCGCCATATGCTACGGTTCTTACATACTTCTTTTGCTTCGTTTACATTCATTTATATTGTCATACACACACGCCGGTTGCGAGTACTACGCACCTGACCTTTCTGAAGAACCTCACCAATAAGGTCTATAAATGTCCTTCTAGGGCGTCCCCTCCCGGCGTTCCCACATACATCTGCCTTGTAAATACCGTTCGTTAGTCGCCTTTCATCCATCCTTTCAACGTGACCAAACCATCTAAGCATACTCTTTTCAATTTTTGTTACTACATCCTCTTTTAAACCACAACGTTGCTTTATCACATCATTCCTCAATCTGTCATTCATTGTTAGACCACACATACTTCGCAAGGAACGCATTTCTACAGCATTTATTCTACTTTCGGTCTCTTTTGCAATATCAACATATATCTCATTAAAGATCTCGATGATTTTCGTATATATCTTCGAATGAGTTCCAAAGCATTTATTGAATTGTTTGATCTTGATCTTGATGTTGCACGTACGGTGGCACAATAGCGACTGGACCGACATTTGGTCCGGTGCGCCGTCCACACGATCGGTTCGGTTCGGAACGCACCGCGTTCGATGTGCGAGCGCTCCGAACCAGCCGTACCGATATTAATGTCCGGCGGACCGTGCGCCACACGATTGAATTTGGTTCGAAGCGGACCATGTTCGTGGTCCGTTCCGAACCAAGTTCGATCGTCTGTGCATACTTTAATATTCGTCGCGCTATACTACCCGGACGTCAGTTGCATGACAAGCCGTGGTTTCCGAGACTGACTGACAACCGCCACTGAGGCAGCGATGAGAAAAGAACAAGGAGTTCCTAGTCGTAGGAAAGAAAGGGTAGTGATAAGTAGCAATTAGTACCACATGAAGCCACGACTCCCATTCTCGGTATCTATACTTTTCAAGTCCTACAAAAAAAAAAACAACGTCCCACATTACGAATTTCTCCTGCGTGCGTGCGTGCGTTTACAAATATTTAAAAACTCACCAGACTTGGAATCTGTAGGCCATATAAATATTTGCTCTGTGCGGGAACAGAACGCGCGACACGCAGCACAGTAGCTCATCGCTTAACCACCATGTCGTCAACATCTACCTACATCTACATCTACACAAAGCCTAAATTAATTTACATCAAAAACTCCGTATCAAATAATACGAATTAACCAGAATAACAGACATTGAAAAAAATCTACAAATTACCATTAATAGTGCCATTCCCGGCCAATTATCACTATTATACAATTCTATTTGAAAGGCTAATCAAGAGCTTCAGAAAAAAAAACAATTAATATTAATTGTCTCAGTGTTACAGTACGAGGTTGATAGCTAACCTTGACACAACTTCACGCTAGTTACCTGAGGGTTAAGCAGAACTAACAAACAGTAATATCGGACACTATAAATACGGCAGACTAGTAAACGAGACAGGAAATCGATTATTACCGAAATTCGGATCGGATCGAATTATATACGATTCTTGATCGTAATTTGTTGTCTGTGGCCTATGTTTTACCTCGATTATATTAAGTTCACGCAAAATTATAATCAAAACTGATTTATACCCAGATCATTTTGTACCTTTATTCTGTATTCTGTACCTTTATATTCTTAAGACCATTTATGTACATTGTGGAACACAATAAATATTGAGTATTGAGTATTTTTAAAGGCTAATTTGCTGCAAAAAATGTTTGGATTTTTCCCACAAACTAACATATTAATGTACGTTTTCCACGTTTAACTTAGAAGTAATGAGAGAATTGATTAAATAACATTCAACTCGTGCATCTAACTCTCTACCCATAGACTTAAAAAAAATATTTTCCCATGTTACCAGAAACCACAAAATTCCTTACAAACTAGGTATCTTCGTAAATGAGTATTACCTACATGACATGTATATACGTCAATGTCACGTTCATTGAAAAACAGCCGCTGTTCTTAATTTAAACGTTTTGTTTGTCTTGCCCTATCCACTTTGACAACTCATGAGTCAATGGTTCGTGTTTTTTTTTTATAATAGCGGAACTTCCGCGTGCGGTTTTGTAATTAATGTGTTATTCCTTGTCGTGTCATTTCGAACAAAAAAGATTATTAATGATGATTGCCGAAAACATGGATTTTAATGGTGATGCGATGGGAAGGTACGCCACCAGTGACTTTGATTAAAGTGAAACGTCAGAATGTATTCCGTCGAGATGTTTGCAGGTGTACTCGCGGCCATTTTTTAAGCCATATCATGTCCTTACCAATATAATGAAACACTATACTTATTAACACAGTCCTTGGTCTTCAGTACCTATACTAATTGGCCTCCTTTAAATAAATACCGAGTATTTTTGTTTATAATACGGTTAACAAGACCACTAAGCAAGCCGATTACCACAGATTATATAATTCGTTTACCGAAAAAAGTTCGTACGCATATTTAGCAGGTAGTGGTGCGCTAGTCGACAATAAAGTTTTATTTCTTAACGGTAATTATCGCGCCAAAATATGTATGTACAGGTTTTTGTCGTAGCTGTAAATAATAGCGACAAGACTATTTTCTTCTTGTCGAGTGGTTAATGTCAACTGCATGCGTAGCATGAACACATTGAACACCGAAGAAACGGCCTTTGTCTACAGACGAATCGGCAAAGTGACAAATTATACAGGGTGTAACGGAAAGGGTATATACATACAAACAGGGTGAATAGAGTATTTAATAACGAGTCTTTCCTCAAAATTTCAGCTCCCTACTAATAACTTTGAAACTTCACGATATTATTTAATATCGACAGTTTATTAAATGCAAAATCATAACAAACATGTCACCGCACGATGAGGGTCATAATCCTGTCCGGCAAGGTTCAAGTATATCTATCTCGGGTTCTGCGCGCCTAGTACAGACCTATCGGGCTCTGCCTAACCGACAAAGGCGCGACGGCGCGGGCGGGCTCAACTTTACAATTATGTATGTATATGTATAAAAACGTTGCCATGTCGTTTCTTATCACCAAGAGAATCCGTGCCCTTCGTATGTATATACCCTTTCCGTTACACCCTGTATAGACAGGAACCTCAATCTGTCAAATTTCTTTCAATACACCTGCCTGCGTAGCATGAACACTTAATTTCTTTTCTTCCGAGACACGACAAAGACCGTTTCTTCGGTGATCATGCTACGCGTGCTGGTGTTAGAGTTTTAATGCCACCCATGAGCCTCTGACTTGGCATCACATGCCCTCGAGAAATATGTTTCAGGCAGGCCGGTTTTCTCACGACGTTTTCCTTCGCCAAGCAAGTGATAATTCTGCAATCGCACATGAATCCCATCAGAGACCCGACTTGGTAATCCACTGTCGCTGCTTGCAGCCGTGAATAGCTATTTCGCAACGTATGACATGGTCAGAATTGGCACAAAGTGTTATTCGATATTATTTTACATCTTTATAATAGTAAGTAGTATAGTTAACAACAATAATAAGACGAGGTTGCTGTACCAATATAATCCGGCACATAAAATTAACATCCTACACTCTAGCACCGATGCGTCCGATGGCACAACAAGTTATCTTTCCGTTTAAACATCCTGCATTACATGCACATAGGGTTCCCAACGACACAGTTAAAAACAGTTGTATACTAATTTACAATACATCATACTTTTTGCTGTCGGACGAAAAAACAGGAACAAAAATACTGTTTGTTTTGGTCAAAGAGAAACGGAGCGCCATCTAGCATAATATAGCTATGCTGGAGCGGCAGCGGAGCGTACTAAACCAGACTAAAGGACGAATCGAACATCAGATAAAAAATTTGTTCGGTAGTCTCGTCTATGGTAAGTAAGTATTTGGTTTTAGTCAGGACTAACAGAAGACAAAAGTTGCCAAAACGTGCGAGAAGCACTAAGAAATATGTTTCGAAGAATAAAGACCATTATATTTAGATTACAATACAAATAGAAACAACTACATTTAATTTAACCTTTAAAAAGTAAGGTACAGCAAGGGCTGTTGGCTATCTGTCATTGCCAGTGACTATAGCTGACAACTGAGAATTTACAAAAAAAAAAAAAAAATGGTATTGCACTTCAATGGTAGTGGACTTCAAGCTACAATTACTAGGTATCAGAAGGGGTACCGTGCGCTTCTTCACATACCTGCGAGTGTGCATGACGACATCCTAGATACACACTGATGATAGCCAATACGAAACTAGCTGTTTGACAGTAGATCGTTGAACGTTTTGCCAGTGATCGTCACTATGAACTGCGGAGGTACGCAATAACTCTGCAGATCATTGTTTTAAAATACTGTTGATTGGTGTTCTCCAACCTGAATTTACTGGGTATCTTGCAAACAAAAATTGACAACCCTTCTTGCGCGCATCCGATCTACAATGTAAGACATTAAGGCAAGCCTGCAGAATAACTATTTTGTTTTTAATTACATACGAACGTTACTGTTTCTTTAACTGCCGTTTTGTGCGGTGAAACCGGTCCGTATCCGAATAGGAAGCTTAGATTACCTGCAACAATAAAATTTAAACGTTAGTTGATTGCTTTTAAGTAGAAACAACAATTATGTGTATTGTCGATAGGATTTATGAGTAAGAAACAAGGACAGTTCCCGTAGTTGAAAACGTTCAAAATGTAGGTCGTAGTCTCATGACAGTGACAATTAATGTCAAAAACTTGACAGACAAGCAGGGAAATTGGAAGTACTTTTGACAGATCAAGACAGAGATTAGAATGTTCACAGATCGTCCTCACAGATAATCTGTATGCATCTCAATTGCGAAGTGTCCATACAACTCGATTCCTACCGGGTTCCCTTTGGATATTCAGAAGAGTAACTCTTGCGCTATATTAATGGCACCTAGACTCTAGTATTGCCAAATATAAGGCATTTAAGTACAGAAGCCAGCACGTAAAGTTACTCCAATGTGTCAAATTTCTTTGATCGTTTTTCAACTTTATGTCAAACAAAATAAGTTTCATATTCAATTGGGAAAATTTGACACATTGGGGTAACTTGATGTGCTGGCGTCTGTACACAAAAGGTATACAGGATGGTAGGGTACCGATGACTTCAAGAGCGACAACAAATAGTGACACGAATACTATAAGTTTTGTTTATCGGCTCCTATCAAGAAAATTGACTCCTCGCTACTGATATTTTAAAAGAGTAAGTTTGTAGCTTCTTGCTCATTCTTCTCCATAAAAACGACCTTTTGGAATTTGCAACTAGAATCATTCTCTTAATTTATTTAATTTGCAAGTCTGACGTTCAAAAGTGGGTCAAAAGTGTAAAATCATTTATTTCAATAAGGCCCATAAAACCTTTTAAGGGTTTAATTGAAATGCAGTAAATTATTTGACTTTGACTCGTCTTTTGAACTAGGGTGTTTTCTTTAAAAGAAAAAGTATTGATTTTGAAACATTTTCAGTACTAGTAGTTCAGTTCCTAGTAAAGAAATCGAGATACTTTGAAACATCGACAACATTAACATTAATCATGAACATATTCCGAGTTTCACACACTAGAAGTAAATTCAATGTTAACAAAAATCTATTTATTATTTAGTTTTAACCGTTTAAACTTAATTACTTATACATTTTTTACATTCACTTAATTTGCATTTTCCAATCACCAGTCGAAAGGATCCATAGCGTTTGATTCGTAAATCGTGATCATCCAAGGTTTTTCTATTTACAGAAATAATTATCATAATTATCTTTAGAAGACGCTAATTTGTAAGCAGCAGGCGTAGCCGTATTACAAATTCTATTTCTATTATCGTAATCGATAAGGCGACAATAGAAAGAAAATGGCGTATATGGAATCAGCAGTTTGTCAACTGTCAAGTGTTAACGAGCAGAATTTGTAATATGGCTGAAAATGAAATACACTTGACAGTTGACAAACAGCTGATTCCTTAAATATACGCCATTTTCTTTCTATAGAAGAAATAGAATAGAAATAGAATTTGTAATATGGCTGGGCCTGCTGGTTACGTATTTATAAGCACTTCTAATTAATTCATCATTGAACCAATTTATAGATTGTTTATTTGAAATGTGTAAGTATTTACTTTGTATGTACAGACGACAGCACATCAAGTTACCCCAATGTGTCCTATTTTCCCAATTGAATATGAACCTTATTCTGTTTGCCACGAAGTTGAAAAACGATCAAAGAAATTTAACACATTGGGGTAACTTGACGTGCTGGAGTCTGTACAAGTTATGTGGTAGCTTTGGTGTTATAAAAACCTTATTTATTTTTTTAAGAAAATCATATATTCGTATACTCACTTAGATTACTGATAAATCCAGGGACATTATCATAAAACACTTGTTCTTATCTGATGTCAAATTATTTCTAGGCTTCGTTATAAAATACTTTTGTTTTTAGTCTGTTTTCAACCATACAGTTCAACAGTTCTTCAAAAGGCTTTTCCAGAGTTTTTTCTGCATCGTTAGACTCGCATAATTAATTAAATCAATCTTATGTCTGGACTTTAAAAGAGACCATGACCCCTGAGTTTCTTTCGGCATTTTTTCTTAGCGATCAGTCACCGTACAAACGCCATTTAGTTTTTAAAAAATGACATGTAAAATATCTGGGAAGATCTACTTACAGAAATAGATATCATTTCATTTCATCATTTCATAGAGACAATTTTTGAATTTCAAGCTCTTTTCCTACAGAGATCATAGTACGGGACTAAACCTAGTCCCTAATCCACAGATTAGAGAACCCTCTAATCTGTATAAATTACAATAACTATCTGTTTCGTCTACGTCGTGATGCCCCAGAGGTTAAAGGGCCTTCTTCTCATACACGAGGTTATGGTTCAAATACGGCCAAGTCCCAATGTGACTATTTCAATTTATAATGTACTTTCTAAGTTAGTCTTAGACATCATTGCAATCGGTGAAGGACTATAGTCAATTTAAATTAAAATCGCCAATCCACCTTGAGCAAGCGTGGTGAACAATAATCGCACGAGAGAGACCTTTGCCCTGCAGTGGGACAAAATCAAAAATCAAAATCAAAAGTCATTTATTCAAATTAGGCTGAGGATCAGCACTTTTTGAACATCGAAATTACATAAGACAGTCCCCCAAAAAGCCCACCCTTCGCCACTTCCAAGTGTTTTTGCTGGGAAGAAGAAGTGGCGGAACAAACTCACCAGCAACACATTTGTCTGATAAGTTAAAAGAACTTGAATTTACACAGTACAATTAGTTATAATTACAAAATAATTAGTACACTCAAAATACAGAATACCCGTAATATATAGGGCAGTAACAGGAAGGTATTATTTTAACTGTATGTAAGGTTTGGACAAGAAGAAAAGTGCCTCGTTTACAAATAGTGTTTAAGCTGCCAAACTGATCATTCAATAGAAAGTTTAGGTCAAGATAAGTACAGGTTTACAAGCAACAATAGCAACAGATGAATAATAGCCGAATAAACAAACGTCTTAACTAATACACACATCAGTGAAGATGAGCCCACCAACACATATAGAGAAAGTAAATACAGATTCACACACACACATAGTTACAAGCGTACAATATTCAATATGACACGCGTTATGCATGTGTAATCGACTCGGATGCCATATTTACCATTGTAGCAAATGACAAAGAGACTACAGAAGACAAGAAACTCAGTAATGAATTCACAATTAGATTTTCCCTACATTTTGTGGAGTTTTACAACAAACTTTAATATACTGTTACATAATGTGTGATAACTGTCTTCAGTAACCTTCAAGAGTTACTCATTTATTTCTTGAATGATATCTTAAAGCCTAGTCACAGTGACATTTTCGAATAGTTCAAAATGTATAGCGCACGATTGTAATTTCATCGTGGTTTTTCGAACTACGAATATTACTTACTCACTAAAGTCACTTTGTCTGCACCCTCTTGTATTGTCTTGGAGAAGTAGGCCTTCTGTTTAAATTTTATGGTCTCGTACACCATTGTGGTCGTAAGAACCATCGGACTCAGCAGGTGATGTCATTTTAATGCCAACACTGTCGCAGGTTTTTATAGCAGCCATATTCACATCTGACGCTATGTTTACAGTATCATCAAACAGGCCATTATTATTTCTATTACCATTGGAGAAAGTTGAATTTTGGTTATCATCTACTCTGCAGGAGGGATCAATGTTTGTTTAACTCTTTTTTTGTGCTATAAACACATGAATGATCGCTGATAATAACTATGAAACTGGAATCAAGGTGTGGTAGGGACGGGTTATGACCCTAGCGATTGGAATTTAACAGGCCGACTAACTGACAAGTTTAGAAGTGATTTTCTGGTTTTCAAGCTAGCTTTTAACGTTATTAAATGATGCAAGTAGTTAAATTACCGTTACAGTCTAGGGTTCATGTGGCAGTGCTGTATATTAACTAGATATACTAATACTTGACAAGTTTGTTTTAACATTTCTATACTTGTATGATTGGTATATGAAGTCTAATCAAACAATTGACCTTATGACGAGGCGTTATTGATACCTATGACTCGCTTTTTAAGTATCTGGGAAACCCAAATATATTTGAGTGTCTCACTGTTAATAAAACATTGCTGATTGTTCCCTTACTTCAAGGGACAAGTTAAAACAACCGCATAGGTCTAACTTCCAGGCTAAGCAAAATTTGCTGAGGTGCTCGTTGATGGATAACGATAGTGTTTTACATACTGAGGAGCGCACGCTGGGGCGTGTCTCGAAAAGCGCGTTAGACAGTCGTTTTGGTTAGTCAGAAGTCGTAGTCTGCTTGCTTGGCAGTGAAAACCAAACAGGCACTTGCTTCATGTGAAATCCTAGTAATCAGTCATTGCATCTGGTTGAATGCGCGAGGACCCGAAAATAGTTGGGAAATGCAAAGCAAATGAGGATTCCCACCAATGTCGCAAATGATAACTTACAATTACGAGACTTTATAACGTCAGCTACAAAATTGGCAAAATGGTCAGTATCGGTTTAGTTTGCCATATAAGAAATACAATAGTATAGAACAACAACAACGACATTAATAACTATTGTTAACAAGAAAAGTCAATAAACCACTCGCAAAGATGTTTACAATGAAAACAAAACGTCAAACATTTGTATGTTTGACGTTATGCCGTTATGCTACCATGATTTGTGCCGTGTTTTTAATCACGAACTTAAATGACTCACATACATAATAGATTGTAAAGAGATGGTCCCAGTACACGACCTTGTGGGACGCCACGAGTATGCATTTGCAATGCATGGCTGTTGGAATTCTTCCAATACCAAACACCTTGAGGTCATTCAGAGCAGGTTGATGTCATTTAGCATACCAAGATATATGTTTTTTGATGCTTGTTTTTCCTCAAGATGTGCAAAGTTATTACTTTAAATACAATAAGTATAAATTACAGACAATGATTTAAGTACAAAGATACAGGCAACTCGTGCAAGTAATTAGTGACTAAGCATGGATATTGTTTTAGGTAGGAAGAACTACATTAATAGTTTTATGGCTGTGTGTAATCAAGTATAATTTAATCAAATCTTAGTGAGTATACAAAAAAAATAAGAAAACGTTGACCAGTCGTCTAAAACAGAACAACAAGTCAATTAGATTGGATGAAATAGGTGATGTCTTTAGATAATATTGCTTTAGCTATTCACACACAATGTCATTTATTTCCAGATGTAAATAGACCTCAGTTGTAGACCTATAGTTTTTATCGCAGAATACGCATATCATATAACACTTGTGACTTGATATAAAAGATAGGTTTATATGCCGCCAAGATGTGATCATCCGTGTCGAATGCTTTGTTAAAACTTTTGATCGCTTCACGGTTTCCTTCACATGTTTTATTCAACTAGAATTGTTGCAACCATTTGTATTTTTATGTTTAAACTTTTGTTTTGCTTTGGTTTTTCCTTAGTATCCTATTTATAAAAATAATAAAGCCCGAGCTACACACAATATAAGGGTACAGCAATATAAAGATTATAATCTAGCATTAATTTAATAATAAAATGAGGTTTAACTGACTAATATTAAAAATATGTTGTTTGATGTCAGACGATATTAAATTTTATTCTTATTAGTTAGTTTATGTCAGCATCAACTTATGACGTGTGAACGTGGGTCCTAAGTTCGAAAAGGCAGTCAAATTATCCAAAAGTTAGTTATTGTTCCAATGTTCGTTTTAATTAACATTAAGTACATATTCGATTTTATTTTCCAATTTAAAAGATCTTTAAACTAGACATTCAGAAATGATAACTATGTTGATCGATTTCGAAACTTTATTGAAAGCATTTTGTTTAGATTATGCATATTCATTAGTTTTGACACTAATAATATTTGAAACAAAACAATTTCCTGAGTATTTAGCCTTCAAACCGAAACAATTCACTACCTCATGTCTGAATGTCACATCATGTCTCAGTGCATTTTATTATGATAACTAATTTGCATTCTGTGAAGTTTGTTGCGGTTATTTATATTCCGGCCAGAATATAAGAAAAACAGAATATTTACAATGACACAGGGATACAGGAAAATTATAATCTTTACACACAATAATAGCGATAAGGCCGCCAATTGAACAGCCTATGTAACCCTTACAGTTATAATTTGCAAGTTTTATGGTGTACAGACGCCAGCCCTTCAAGTTACCCCAATGTGTCAAATATCTTTGAACGTTTTTCAACTTTATGTCAAACAGAATAAGGTTCATATTCAATTGGGAAAATTTGACACTTTGGGGTAACTTGATGTGCTGGCGTCTGTACAATAAAGAGAATTCTATTCTCTTATTAAAATTCCACACACTTCGAATTTATTGAACTTCGGTGTCCTTAATGATATTGGATTTCGTCTAAGTGGTGTTATATCTGTTACTTATACGTCGTCTACAGATTCATTCCCCCCATGTCGTGGTGAGGAACGGGTTCTTAGCAAGTCCGTTTAGTTAGAAAATATGCAAAACATGCAGGTTCGTCACGGCACGACCTCCCCGTTAACAAGTAAACAGTTACCACTACTTGGAGTACTTAACGATAAGTTTGTTTGTCTCCTGTGTTTATTGTTTCACTAAGGAAAATGTTTGCTTAACAAATATGTTTCATTGCTCATCTGGAGGCATAAGAAAACAGCTGCTCATTTGCAAAGTCTTCAGCCCGGTTTCCACCGCGAGCGGAACGGACCCATTAATGACTTCTTTAAACTCGCAAGCGCAAACTGCATACAATGTATCTATTAAAGAATACCGAAACATAAATACAAAAGAAGCGGCATGGAAATCTTTAGTTGAGGATGTAAATTTGGCTGAAATACAAGTGTGCAGTTTGCGCTTGCGAGTTTAACAAAGTCATTAATGGGTCCGTTCCGCTCGCGGTGAAAACCGGGCTTTCTACTTGTGGTTAGTGCAGCAAGATATTTGGTATTTTTTTTCTCGTAGGAGACATAAGAGAAACAATTACCAAAAGTCTTTTCTTCTATCTCTTCTCATGATATCTTCTTTTAATATTTTTCTTTATATGTTTCATACAACAATGAGACTTGAAGATTACAGATAGATTTTTTTGTCGAATTCATTAAGAATGTTTATCAGTTGTCTAGAACTCATAGCTCACAAGCTCTGCTTGCAGGTTTGGGACTAGATGGCGCTGTGTGAAAGTTGTGGAATATTATTATTATTTTATTATTAAACGTATTCTTAACGTAAGTTATTATTTGTAAGTTTTTAAAGTGTACGCCAGCACATCAAGTTACCCCAATGTGTCAAATTTTCCCAATTGAATATGAACCTTATTCTGTTTAGGTATGTAAAGTTGAAAAACGATCAAAGCAATTTGACACATTGGAGTAACTTGATGTGCTGGCGTCTGAACAATAAACAGTACTATAAATAAATAAATAATATGTATAAAAAGGTTTTATTTCTCACCACAACATAAGTAGCACAATTTAGTTTTACATAGCTAAGTTTACATTTACATATTGTGGGAGACTATGGTGCCTAAACTAGGCGGTGAGCGGCGGTGGCGGTGACTTTATTCTATTAACCTACGAATCTTTATACTAGGTAACAAGATATGTCTGTAAGTCTGGTCATCCATCGATGACCTGACCTCGGCAGGCGTTAACTACGCCATCTTCGATCGACTGGTGTCTTTTATTTTCAAACCATAATCCAATCATTGCATTTTTCTTGATATCAACACGGAAAATGATTACAAAAAACGACATAAACATTATTTCGACTGTTTTTCTAAGAAGTCTTTATAATAACAATGTTATGTATGCACTTGTAATCTCTAAATATAATCATAAGAAGATTGTTTAATTTCCTTTTGCTTGATAACTGGTCGACGACAATCTCCAATGGGGTTAATTTCGTGGGACAGTGAATTGTATTCAAATCACTTCTGCCACGTCCGGTACTGTACTCGAAGATGGGTTTATGTATGGACGTGTGTATGTGAGAATATTTATTTGAATGGTTTTTTAATACTGTAAACCAGCGCTTGACTGCAATCCTACCTGATGGTAAACAGTGATGCAATCAGTGATGGTGAAGCTCACTAGTTTATTAAGAGCCCATTCACTCTAGCCTTGAAGACACCTAAATTATACTTAGTCGGACGGGAAGACCGCATCAGGCAAGTTGTTCCAGTCCTTCGATGTACGCGGTATAAACGACGCGACGAAGCGAAACGCTTTGTCCGAATCGTGGAAGTGCCAACGATGAGTTAGTAAAATATTGTAATATTCAATTTAGTAGGTACCTAAAATGTAAGTACCTACCTACGTCTTGGTTCACAAATAATCTACTAGCTTCTGCCCGCGACTTCGTCCGCATGAAAAACGGAAGCTTTTTTTCCCGTTTGCAACATTTCTTATTGCTGCTCCGCTTCTGTTGGTCATAGCGTGATGTTATATAGCCTATAGTCTTCCTCGATAAATGGACTATCTAACGCAAAAAGAATTATTCAATTCGAGCCGGCAGTTCCTGAGATTAGCGCGTTCAACCAAACAAACAAACTCTTCTGCTTTATAGATGTAAGCTTTATGTAGGTGCTCAATCATATTATACAATGTAAAGTTCCTTAGTGATAAATTGAAATAAATACGTACTTAGGTAACTCTACTTAGGGTTTTTTTGTTTTTAACTTGCCTACCATCTTTTTATATCATAGTTACAAGGCTGCGAGCTAGAATAAAATAAATAGCTACAATTTGTATCAGGAAGTCTTCAAATGTCTTCAGTCAAACGTTTTAATACGACCTTAAGCTTTTGTTCAGTTTTTTAAACAACTTAAATATCGCTCAAAAATGTTCATTTCCTCAAGTTATTGTAATTTGGTCACAACTGCAATCATTAGACCGCAAAAATGTCTTAATGCCGGTTGCAGACCGACAACTAAGCTATTCCGAAGCTAAACAAAGGCAGCTTTGCTAAGCTTAGCTATGATAAACTAACAATATTTCCTGTGCACACCAAGAACTAAACGAAAACTCAGTCAGAGTTGCAAAGTTCAGTTCCACGGACGTCGCTTACCATGAAAACAATCAATGAAGAGAATTCCGTTGATGAATACGTTACACGTAGAAGAAAAATATTAAATAAAACAAAAAAAAATATTCCACAACGCCATCTAGTCCCAAGCTAAGTAGAGCTTGTGTTATGGCCTTTGGGTACTAAACAGCTAATAAACATACTTATATATTTCTAAATACGTACATATTACAGATAAATAACACCCAGGCACGGAACAAATGATCGTGCTCATAACACAAACATTTGTCCTGGGTGGGAATCCAACCCACGACCTCCGGCATAGCAGTCAGGGTCACTAATTACTAGACCAACAGGCCAGTCAAATAATAAACCAATAAATAAAACCTAATACTGGCCTATTATTATTTAAAAAAAGATATTCCAGGCCGTCAGCACATTCAATCTCGGCACACAAGTGTATACTTTAGCTTAGCTCGTGTAGCTACGCACCGGCATATACAACTAACTTAGCTTAGCATATTTTAGTTAGCTCAAATAGCTTAGTTTTCAGTCTGTTTATGTTTGCTTAGCTAAACTACTAAACTTGGCTTAGCTCTTCGTCTGCAACCGGCTTTATGATTATAAAATAAGTGACATTAAAAACGAGTATGTAAGCTTGTCATCACTTTTACAATACATAAAGACGATGGATTTTTACGTATCGCCTTTCACTCTTATATACGTATCAACGGTCAATTCATTAGCGAAATTAGTATTTTAAGTAACTTTGCTTGGGCTGGTTCGTTACATAAAGGTAAGTGTGTAAGTGCAAGTGGGTTCGATTTCAGAGTTAGGCTGTGTCAATCGGTTTCTTTTGTAGTAAGTAGCCGAGGCTGGAAATGTTACCGTTAAGGAATTAAAAAATAATAAAAGTAAGCACTGTATTGTATCGTTTTATGTTTTATTTTTTATTTTTGTAGGTTTGTTTGAGGCAGTCTCCGAAATGACTGTGCCGATTTTGACGGGATTTTCACTGGCTGATAAGATAACTGATGTTATATTAAAATAAGGGTTGTAGGCAAAACAATAAATAGTTCAATTTGATGCGCAGACATGCAACAGTTATTTATGATGAAGAATTATAACGCTGGGGTCGCATCCAACCCAGGTGACGAAACGTGGGTGTACCATGGAGGTAAACTTCTGCCTAACTCTTAGTAAAATACACTTTTCAATTATTATTTATCCAAATCAAAAGTGAAAAAATCGATAAAACTGGATTGATATCGCCGTTTTTGCAATCGAACACAACATTGCATGTGTTTTATAAAAGAGAAAGTATCAATGAAATATTTTGATTGCACACCCATTGCAATCCAGATTTCAGCTCAAATTCTATCTACATTATAAACCTATGATATTGCATGGCAACCGACGATAAAGGAGATACGTAACGATTTCATAAAATACATTCAGATTTCATACAATTATGCCAATATTATTCAGTCTATACAAGTCTTTGACGATCGTAATATATTTCTTGCAATAGACGATTAACAGAAAGAGATTTGAGAGAGATGCAGTGGTAATATTACATCGTAATTGGTTTTAAATTCATGTATGAATGGTATGGTAAAGAGAAGTACATAACTAATTTAGTCATCTCAACTTACCGAAGCTTAAGAATTATGTCGTTCTGTCGTTTCTGCTTGCCGCCATGAGAAAAAGGTGTGAGTTTATTTAATGTATTTAATAATATGTGTACATCTTTTTGTCATGATCTTAGATAGAGTTACTAAGAATTAAACACTTTTTTTACTAATAAATACAACAATTAATAGCTGCCTCGGTAAACTTCGTTCCACCTTAGAATCAATTCATTAATAAAATTTTGTTTTTATAAGTTAACGTCCTTTTCTCAGACCTACTGAATATACACACCAAATTTCATAAAAATAAGTCAAGCCGTTTCGGAGAAGTTTAGTTACAAACATTGTTACACGAGAATTTGACATACTTATTAGAAGATGTTACGGTTTGGTACAGGTGTGATTAATTGAACATTATTATTAATTAAGTATCTATCATTATTAATAATATTTGTACTTAAACGCACAACGTTTTTCGTTTTTATACAAAAAGCAATTCCAGATTAGGGACACAAGGAGTAGTAAGTTATGGAGTAGTATATTCCTAACCTAGTTGTAAGTTATCTTGCTGCGCACTTTCAGGGTCATGTACTCATTTGTTTCAAGCCTGTTGTGTAAATCATGCAGAAATAAATAAATAAGTAAATAAGTGTTTTAGTCCTTTATAAAATATGTTTTAAGGTACTAAAGCACTTCCTACAGATTTTTCCTGTCCCTCCCAGAACTACTGGCATCCCACCTGTAGTTATACAACTTTGTCCAACTACCGACAGAATACCAATTATCCGTGTGTTGTAACCTTATAAGCTACATTTTGTATGCAGGACACATGGTCGTGTGTTCAACGCCTTACCTTGTATGGTATGTGTACACGACATCTTATTTTAAGCCTAGACCTGGCAGGTAAATGGCCATAGTGAAATATTTTATGTGACTTATGTGATGGGATCTTGGTTCAAAACTACTAAGTAACTTCAAGGCCTAAGTCTTTAGCAAATTGTTTGACCATTGCCTAGATAAAATTGAAAATCTATCAGCGATAAAAAAGTTCCAAAACAATAATAACTAGGTACTACTACTTTTTCATTTAGGGAGTCTAGTCGAGGTACAGACGCCAGCACATCAAGTTACTCCAATGTGTCAAATTTCTTTGATCGTTTTTCAACTTTATGCTAAACAGAATAAGGTTCATATTCAATTGGGAACTTTTGACACATTGGGGTAAC
Source organism: Euplexia lucipara (assembly GCA_921972225.1). Lineage (NCBI taxonomy): Eukaryota > Metazoa > Arthropoda > Insecta > Lepidoptera > Noctuidae > Euplexia > Euplexia lucipara. The sequence goes on along the minus strand of OV179168.1, from coordinate 9,259,796 downwards.
TTGATGTGCTGGCGTCTGTACAATGTATATAATTAAGACAACTAACCTACTTAGCGACTTTTTGCCCGTGGTCTTACAGTAGTCGCATAATGATGTGTAACATCTGTCCAGGGGGTCGAGACTGCTATTGCAATCGTGACTCAATGACCTGTCAATGATCGATTTTTGACGTATAACGTCAAACTTATGGCACATTTCCCATACAAACACAGTCAAAGTTGTCAAATATTCGATCAATGACCGGTCATTGAGACACGATTGCAATAGCAGACTCGAGCCCCTGCTATGGTGGTTAAATAAGCCACCATAAAATAAAACGACAGTACGACGGACGTGGTATCAACCATCACGCAAAATGGGTTGGCACCATCAAGCGCGGATCCACCGTCTCGCTCTTTTTGCCGACATCTCAAATTCTCAATCGTCACTTTACTTTCTTACTCTATCATCTTTCACACAAAAGATAAGTGTTACCGAAATGTCACATGGTCACGCCCAATCATTTTGGATTGTTGACAATATTGTTATCGCTGTTAGAATGTCGCCTTGTCAGAGCGATCTGATCCACAAATCTAATGACGTCCAACTCCAAAAAGCATCCGATGGCTTCACACACACAGGTCTCTCAGGTGGAATTGCACAAAGAGAAGCAGTTATATTCTGTTCCATCTCTCTGTGAATATGTAGGTGAAGTGAAGGTGAAGTGAGCTGTCGTCTGCTAACGCCAGATATTGACAACTTCATGCATAGTTCACTTAACTTTTCGTAGAGATAATTTATTGCATGGTATAAGTGAGCAGCAGAACTAGTCTATCAAAAACCACATAAGTACCAATTCACCATATGCATATTTTTTCTCTTTCATTCAACATGTCCATCCAAAGGTGTGTCTGTAAGAGATCGCTTATAGCGATAAGGCCGCCCAACGTTACACCCTATGTAGCCCTTAAAGTTAAGTTTTTATGGTGTAAGTACCATAAAGAGTATCCACTCTGCCCTTACTGTAGTAAGTCTTGTATTAGTGATTAAATGAACTGACAGTGACACCTTAAACATACATGCATCATTTCACGATTTTAAAAGAATAAGCCGGGCAGGACAGAAGGCAAGACACTGTTTGCAATATAATGTGACAGTCGCTGAACGGAGATACCAGCCTATTGGATTAACGCCCGATATTAATATTCTATCTCAATCCAAATCCCGATCCTTTGTTTTTGACGGCTGCTTCTGATTGGACATCTTTAAGACTCGGATAGGCGAATTCGGTCGTTGATTGGTTACAGACAAAGATCGGGATCAAGATATCAACCGAGATAGATTATTAATATCCAGCGTAAATCGACAGCAACTCCCTAGATTTGTAATAGTAGCCATTATTTAATTCCTTGTGTCAGAAAAAGTTGTACCTACACGACAAGTGACATATCTATTTGTAATTGAAATTTATTTATCTTATAAAGAAGTTTAAAATCTATAGCAATTACAAGAACATTGTGAACTTAAACTTCTTCTCATTTCTGCATCGTGTAACCACGTCTTCGGGGTCAAGGTGACAGATGTCAGAGATGTCTCAACTGCTTGTACCCTACATACAACACACACGTACCAGTTGCCCAAACACGAACTAAACTCAATGTAAATTCGAAAATTCGAACGATTTTTTTAATTGGCAACACTTGTTGTTTCACGTAGTATGTCTTCTAAAGGCTGGCAACGCACGCTTCAAACACCACCACCACCGACGTATATTCTGTAGTTTCGCAACGCGACACTGAGGTTAAGTGTGGCTTATTAGCCACATTTTAACGTGTCGCTTGCTGAGTGCTACCCTATCTGTAACACCTTTTTACTTATAATACCATTGGTTGACGCCGGCGGTCGCCACTTCTGTCTTCTAGTAGCGACGTTTGTGGTTGTCGCATTAAACCCGTGTCACCCTAAGTCTTTATTTTTTTGTGTGGGTGATACTAATTGTGCTTGTCGCATTTTAGACCAATCATCTGGATCCAAGATTCATGGAAGTCGACTTTCTTGCTCTGCGGGGTTTCGTTGCCAGTAACTAACTGGCGTCCGAACTTTAATGACAACAGAGAATTTACAAAAAAAATGGTATCGCACTTAAGTGGACTTAAAGTTACGGTGACTACCTATCAGCAGGGGTACTGTGTGCTTCGTCACATCCCTGCGAGGGCGCATGACGTCATCCTAGATACACACTGATGATAGCCAATACAAAACTACTGAAACTAGCTGTTTGACAAGTTAATCAAGAAGACTTTGCCACTTTTAAAAAATAGCTCTACCTACTATCGTCTCCGTCCGCAAGTTCCGCAACTACTTATTAGGATTCCCCACCAAATATTACCTATGTGAATTTTAAATCCTTTTGTTCTTCATTTGTAACATATTTGTCAACACCGTGTTGTATTACGTAAGTTGATTGTTCTTAAATATAGGCTAATGTGCTGTGAAGATCTGAACAATTTTTTGGAAGGAAACATGTGAAATGTGAAAAAGAACTTTGTTACAATTAGTTGGATCTTTATCTCGGTCATTTTGAATCATATCCCACCAAAATATCCAAAGATTGTCTGATAGAAATCGCTTTTAGCGATAGAGGCCGCTCATTATAACACCCTCTAAACCCCACAGCCCCTATACACCCTTAAAGTGGTAATTATATAAGTTTTTATGGTGTTTATTAAAGAACATTAACTATCCTATTCCCAATCCATTGCAATTCCTAAAAGCCAATATCTGACAGACTGATTACGTAAGTTAAGTATGTTTCAATATCAAGAGGTAAAAACGCAGTTTGCAAATACACAGAGCAAAAAGAACGCGTCAGGATTTTATCTTAAAAAAAAAGTACGACAAAAGACTAAATAAACAAATTGTCTAATCAAAAGATTCAAACCATATTCATTAAGCGCCATCTTAAGCCTGCTGTTTCACAATTTTCACTAACACTTCACCATAAACAAACAATGCGACACTATTATAACTATGTATGAATCAGTACTTTTAACGTATTCAGGCAAACCTTATCAGATATCTCTCAACTGATAACATTAACTGTAAACATACGGCACTATTTCTCGCCGTGTTTGCATACTTTGTCATAAAAATATTTGCAATCTAATCTTTACGATGACGAAATTGAAGTCACGTATGTTTTAAAAACCTAGTTCGTGAAAAAGGAGGTCGCTACTTAGTTGTTTATGGGTTAGGCGAACAATAATGAACAATTTTATTTCGGTGAACTGAAATATAATTTGACCACAAATGAGAGCCCTTCTCGATCGTGTAAGGACACCGCGTTTTTAGAGTATATAAAAAAACGTTTTCTCTGTGGGATGGCAACCCTGATACCCTGATTTGACACTTCTTTTTCGCGCGTTTAATGGCACCGCACGGGAAAAATTGTTTCGGAAGAAAAGTTTTACAAAGAATAGGCAAATGCAGTTTAAAGTTAGTGTCATCGTAGTGTGCACACAATAGAATCATGCAACTCCAATTGGCGACCCCAAATTCACCGTGACAAACCTATTTGTGCGCCTTGACAGTGGCGAAGAAAAGTTAATTTGGTGTTTACGAAATCAAGAACTAAATCAAGAAATGCTACTGGTTACGATTGTTGAGCATAATATACCGTGGGGGTACGTGATACTTTCAACACGAAGATCAAATTTGTTACGAGATAACATTTTTGATAGTCTAAACTAACTAATCAACTAATCAAGAACTAAATCAAGAAATGCTACTGGTTACGATTGTTGAGCATAATATACCGTGGGGGTACGTGATACTTTCAACACGAAGATCAAATTTGTTACGAGATAACATTTTTGATAGTCTAAACTAACTAATCAACTAATCAAGAACTAAATCAAGAAATGCTACTGGTTACGATTGTTGAGCATAATATACCGTGGGGGTACGTGATACTTTCAACACGAAGATCAAATTTGTTACGAGATAACATTTTTGATAGTCTAAACTAATAATACAGTGTCAACTGTTGTGCTTTGGCTTTGTTACAAACCAGCACGTACGTGTTTATGCATTAAGGTACGAGATACTGTTTATGCAATAAAATCCACGGAACGATTAAGCTCCTTGAGCAAATAACCTTGAGGGCCTAACACTACCTACGTAATACCGTAGAATACATTCAAAATGCTCCTGAACGTCTTTTATAAGTGTTAAAACCAGCACGAGATGCTGTGGATATATTAATGTGATCATGGATTCTCCTGAACAACAATATACACTCATGACGGTAAGTCAGTAATGTCATAAATTTGCTGCTGAACAACCTAATGTATTAAGAACAGTGCGAGACACTAGAACAGTGCGAGACACTGTGTCATGCAGCCAAATATTATGTCCCTGAACAAGCATATGTATTTCCATTGTATGCAATACTGTGAAATGCAATATAACATTGAAAACTTTAGTTTAAATGGTATCTTATGTGATCCAAATTGATTCTGAGAAACCTAAAAGGTATTTCTTAATGTTTGAAATGACATCATTGTCTCACTTGACTGTTGATTATAATTATCAGCAGGAGTCCCAAATGATCAAACCCGCGAGGTAGACATTTGAGATATTTTACTACGATTTCTTTCTGATTTGTATTACAAGCACTGGGCCAAGAGTATGAATATATTAAAAAATATGAAAATCTAAATATTCATAAATATATTTACAAAATGCATCACATAGTTGAAAATTCACAACTTCTGAATGCCTAGTTTATTTCATATGGGCAGCGAGCTCTGAAGCTGGGGAACTAGAGATGAGTACATTGTCCACCAAAATGTGCAAAGTACTATGTATGCAAAGACATGTCTAGCATGTATAATCAATGAAACAATAGATGTAATGACTATCCTAAATTCACTTAGTGATATTTGTCATGAACAAACCTATTATTTTAAAAGTTTGTGTAGTGAATACAACTAGAAATAAGATTTAAAAATGTGCTAATTCTGTTATGGAAACGGCAACAAAAGCAATATTTGCTAAATACATAAATTATGTGTAAATACGAGTGGTCCACTCTGACAAGGGTATCAGAGTAAATCATCTAAGGTGATGACACATTGGTTCATACCATGGACTTGCTACAGTCCACCACCAGGTAACCTTTAATTTTCTGTGTTCCATGAGAACTCCAAGGTCCCTAGGTACATGCTGGGAATAACTACCTGGTTTATGTTGAAAGTTATTGACCCTACTATAATGTAGTTGTCTAATGGAAATATAACATTTGATTTCATTTCTTTGTGAAATTAGGTACCTATGTAGATATATGTATGTTACATTTCAAAGAAAATTGTTAGACACAGATCAGATGTCACATGTTTTGATTTAACAGTGAAGTTTCACTCATGCAAATGAGTATTACTAACATTTTTCAGTTGGTTACTAAAACACCATGCTGTCATTTATATAAGCTTTGACTGTTTGTACCTACTCTAGGTACATATTAATATTGTTGTATGCATTACATGCACCAAAATTAAAAAAAAAAAAAAAAAAGTAATTCAGGCTTCCTATCTATTAAAAATATTAATAATATTTTATGTATTGGCCATACATATAACAAGTGTTTACTGATCAACAAAACAACAATTAGTATGTATTACCTTGAAACACTTGGCTTCAGCAAAAGAGAAACACTATCTAATTTAACATTGCAAACTACTGGGAAAACTATTGTGTTTGTTGCTTTATAATTTCTAAAACTAAGTAAACTAAACACATGCTAAATTACGGTGTTTACAAAATCACACACATGTGGGACATGACATTAGTTGCACCATAGCCAACCATACCACCAGTACCGCTACCTACATACAGAAGAAATGGAATGTATGAAGTACCTAGCATAACAAAAATCAAAACTAAATGATGATGCTTCAATGACTTATAGGGTTACAGCAACATTTTATGGTAGCGAGGTAACATAACACAAGACAGGAAATATTTAAATTAAATAATATAAAATTTGATTTACAGATGCTTCTCTTCTTCAAAGGCAATAGGCTCGCCCCCTATTACGTGGGACTTAAACACAATGGCAAAATGTGGGTGTACTACAGGTACAACTCTGCCTGACCCCCCGGAAAATTACAGGGCGTCATGTTTGCTTGCTTCTCTTCCAGGCTGAATTTGAGAGGTTTGCAGGTCTATGGGTGACCATAGACTATATCTTGTTCTGATGTAATATCCTATAAACCATTAAGAACTAATGGAAGTTTTTTCCTTTCTGAATTAGTGAAGTGCCTTGCATAATTGAAAAGTAATTATGAAGTTCTTCGGACAAAACTACTGCCCTAGTATGCACTTGTTACTCAATTGTCACACCTCAATCAGATTAATTGAAGAATATGGGATTGGTATGCAAATACCTTTTAAAGTTGAGGCATGTTGCTTCAATCTATGGATAACTGGGCAGATGAGGATTCGAGAATAATAACATAGCTAGAGTGGGGATTATCTATAGAAATATTTAATTAAAGCATGCTGTTGGTTCATTCCCTCCCAGAATCAACACAAACTCCAAATTATATGTGGCTGGAATTAAAGGCCGTTATAATATATTTAGTACACTCATTATACTGTATCTTGTCAGTCATTGCTATTGACAAAAAGTTGATAGTAACCAACAATTTTTTACTCTAATAGTGAATTATTATCTTTTCAGTTCAGACTACTTACTGAGAAATTTTACCCTGGCAGCAATCATCTTCTGTAAGAAACATTCATATGCAGAGGTTTGCCAGAAAGCTCACTAAATGTTATTTTATCATCCACGAGGTATTGTGAAATAATTTAATATTATTTATAAAAACTGATGGTCATTCTGCCTAAACTCAGATAGACATCTACCCTCATTACTAGATGTAATGCTGTAGGTACTTCACTGAAACACTTAGAAGAAATGAAGGCTACAGCTTACTCAACACTGCTTCACTTTACCTTCTGCTGGAGAGAAGAAGTAGCAGTGACGATCACAGATCAGGATAAACCTTTAACGAAACGCTCAACGGAATATAATCGTTCTGCGCAAGTATCTTAATACTTGAGTTCTCCTTCGTTATTTCTTATTGCTATAGTGCAAGAGTACTGAATAATTAGTTGACAATTTGAATTTTGAACAAATAACTAGAACAAATTGGCTTAATATTAGTTATTGCTATTATGCAGAAGTTTCCTTACTTAACCATGAAATATTTATACATGTCTTAGTGGCAGAACATTATGTACAGTAATTAATATTGTTCAAAATACAAATACATAAATTTCATCTAAAATTGTAAATGACATCAGTTAAATCACCATCCTAGGACTATAATGCTGTGGTTGTTCTAACTAGAGATTTACGAACATATTATATCAATCGAAGTCGGCTATCGGGACTAGTGCAAAATATTTTTGCTAGTTACTATTAGACAACAAATATTTGCTAGTTACTAATATTATACGAGAACATACAGACAAGCAATTAAGATGGATTATGATGGTTAGTCATGAAGGAAAGTGGTAATAATACTAAAATATTGACTCCCAGTAGCAGACGTACAAAACAAGACAAGCAAAAATATCATGATGCAATTAGCTAAGACAAGTCTCTTAAATGATTGCTAGGTTTTATGATGCATCAGCGAATGCTAATGTGCCGCAGGACAGATTTATTTATTTTTTGTCTTTGCTTCCAATTTGAGGACGTAATAAAGGGATTTTGATAAATTATAAATATATTTATATAGGTACATTTAGTACTATAATGTGACTAAAAATCTAATTGGTTTAGTTAATATGACTAAAGAACATTTATTTGGTAATTATTGTATAGGTTAATACCTGAGCAATGTTCTCACTAAGTTTAAATACTACTAATAAGTGGTGAAAACACTTTGAGCAAGTTGATTTCATGTAAAAGTTGATTCTAAATGTCTGTTAAATCCTCTTTTATCTCAAGTGGCTTGCCCATAGCAAGCATGTGGCAATGGCCCATGTCGACTTGATACTCTAAACATCTCATTTGTGGTCAAATTATATTTCAGTTCACCGAAATAAAATTGAATAATCAGACGAACTTACCTTAAGTGAAGTCCGATTATAATTTTATGAAGGGTGAACTGAAATATAATTACCCGCCCAGCCCATTCTGTTTTTTGATAAAAAACAGTCCCTGGTCGAATGGGCCAACAATAAAATAATCTCTAAAAAAGTGTCAAATCAGGGTATCAGGGTTGCCATCCCACAGAGAAAACGTTTTTTTATATACTCTAAAAACGCGGTGTCCTTACACGATCGAGAAGGGCTCTCATTTGTGGTCAAATTATATTTCAGTTCACCCTTCATAAAATTATAATCGGACTTCACTTAAGGTAAGTTCGTCTGATTATTCAATTTGTTGCTACATGACCTACGTGTTTAAGTTTTTTTTTTTTCTATAAAACTGCCCCACTACTCCCTTATGTGTCAAAGTTTTGATTTCCACACGAAACAAACATTAAAGTTTGTTGTTTGTAGTTATTTTAAGCTTATTTATAATAAAGAGTACTATATTCTATGGCCTACAGGCTACAGATATTATTTGGGCCGGTTCTGGCTGTTTAGAGTTTTTAAAATGTCTGTAAACACTCTACGATACATGTGAAATATTTAGTGTAGTATGGGGAAAATTATTGATCTAAACATATTAAGTGTACCTTAATATGAATCGGGGTGAATAGACATTCAAGGGTGAATAGAAACACAACTTTGAGGAGGATTTTCGCGCTAGTTTAATATTATTTTATACTAACAAGATGTTAAAACTATTTAGGTATCTTAATTATTTAAAATTCCTTGTATTTAAACAACTTTTAACTTACGTGATTATCCTCCTCATAGAAATCTAAATAATTTATTATATCTATGATCCTCCTTTAAGTTTTGTCTGTATCTACCCCGTTATACCGATACCTAATAAATGTGTCACTCGACTGAATGTCAGCGCCCCGCAGAGGACTCCCGATTTATCCCTGGTGCGACCAGACGTTCACTTTGAGTGGCAGTGTGTATAACTGATTATTTGGTTCTTTAACTATAAACCCGAAGCCCTAACTAGTGATTCACAACATCACAACACATATAAAAAAAATAGGTACTTACTTTTTACTTTACTTTATTACTCTAGCCATAATTATTTTAGCTAAGTTAAGCAATTTATTAGCAACTCCTACTGTATCTTAACATTGACACATTAAATGTCAAGTACTCAAATAGTCTGCAGTGCTAAATCATTTTGTAAACAGTCAACAGTACCTAACCTTGGAAACTTGCTATTTCTTAATAGGATGAGCATAAGATAGCTCCTTCATTTGTGGTGAGAATGTTTTATATTCTGTGGTCATAGTAAGAATCCATAATATTATAGTTACTTAGTTAATTTTATAGATACCAAAGCAGCTGTTTGTTTGCTGTGCCGTACACGCATCAATGGCTGATCGGATATGAATAAAAATCGGCATGTGATAAATCTTGCTGTAGGAGATTTTTCATCCTGGTTAACAGACACTACCTGTGTTATACATAAAAATAGTTCTATGGTTCCTTCAGACGATAGACACTACAGATAAAATATTAGAATGTATTGTAAATCTTATAATAATGAGCTTGGTGTTCGAAACTCAGAATTTAGGTCTTGAAGAAAATAACTAGAAAGCAAATGAACGTCATTTTATTTAAAAAAAAGGAGTTTATTAGGTCTTTTTTTGCCGCCAGATTAAGTACGATGCGTAAATTCAATAAAATATTTTAAAATTAGAATACGACAGTGTTGCCAGCGCTCATCTCGTACGCACCGCGGTCGCTCGCAGGTGGGAGCGGCCGGCTGGGTAGCATTCCACGAGTGACCCACATAGCTCGCCTCTAGTACTCCCGCTACGAATTGGCCACTGCACCATAAATGTTGTTTTATCACCTGTTGAAATGTTGAAGGACGAAGGCTGCACTGTACCGAAGAATGCAGTTTATTGAGAAACGCTGAAGTGCCCATAAGGTTTACATTTAACTTTTATTTTAATGTTTACCATAGAGTAATAATACATTTCATTTCTTAGACATACTACTTACATTATTGCACTAATAAAACCTACCTAAATGTACTTACACAATCTCGTGTTTAAAATGGCCATGAAATAAAATCACATACCTATAAATCATACAAGGCATACATTTATCAAATCAATGCAAATGTTTTTACGGACTGGCTCTGTGGCCGTGTGGCGTAATATTATGAGCAAAACAACTTTAAATTAACATCTATTTTAGGTACGAAGCACTGATTACCTAAATAATTTTATTAAATCTGATAAGGATAACCCAAATTAGGCTGCAGGATGATGACAGTTTTTTTTTTGGAGATTGTTAATTTGGCGAAAACACGTTATCTTACGTAAAGGATCGTGGGGGCCAAGCAGTGAAACCACTAATTAGTCCACTAAGCGGTAATTTCAATTAAAATTCAAAGTTTTTTTTGGCTCGCATATATTAATAGCTTATGCTGGGTTTGTTTAGTAGCTTATCTTTAACAGACATATTTTCTTTTTGTATTTCTTTTTCTTTAGAGCCGTAAGTAGTTTCTTTCAGTAAGACACGTATTTTCAAGCAAATTTAAGAAATAGTGGAGTTTATTCCAAAAAATACACTTCAATTACCTACGTGTTTTACACGAAACTTAATATCAGTTGGACAAATTATTTGTTCTGTCGTTTATAATAAGTAGTTATACTTAGCCACCTGTTTGTCTTCCGTAACCTTGCCTTTGAAACTGATTGTTCACGTTCGTAATGATAAACACACATGCACCTGTGTTCCATTCACTAATGAAATGCTGTGTTACTGAGTACAGTTTATACAGTAGTTATTTACCTACATACATAGGTAGTACAATATGAGATTGGAGTTGCTCATGACAAATTGAATAAACTGCGGTTGATACCTACGTGATTTCAGCCGGTAAGTTTAACATTTTTTTTTGTTAAAGATTTTTTATTGTTATGTTGTTTATGTTTTTATACGCTGTAGGAAAAATCTGCGAATGGAGTATGATTCTCAGTTAAAGAATTTGTATAATAAGAAATCGTTACTTTAATGCTTCAAATTAAAGAAAAAAAATCGAACAATTTACGAGTTTTTCTCATTATATTTTTATCGAAAAAGCAAAATGAATCACGTTCCAACGCCAATTCTTACTGAGCCCACTACACAATAACTTGAAGTACCTGTATCAATGACGTCACGGTCCTTCGAATGCCGAAGGAGTTTTTTTCCCCTGTTCCCACTCCCAAAACAATTAGGCGGGCTTTTGTTTTTGTTGGCAACATTGTTGACGTGCTTCAATTTTGAATTCCGAACTTCGTGACCGAAAAAAAATGGTCGGCCAAGGTTCTTGAGTGCATGTTGATCGGTTTTATCGTACCACTGACATAACCAAGGGCGTAATGGGGGAAGGCTCAAGATTTTAAATTACGTCATACTGCATTCTTTTGCTGTGGGAATCAAGGTATGTTAATTTACGATTAAAAGATTGATATCGATAAAATGTTGGCGCGAAAAAAAAATCTAATGCCTTCAATTTTTTTCTGCTCCAATGTTGTTGCTATACCAAATCCAATTCCCACAACAATCATGATACCACCTTCCTGTTTATAATATCAAACGTGACACGACGATATACTGAAATAAAATCGAGTCGTTATCTCATCGAATTTTCGAGCAATGATTACAAACTTTCTTGTGTTTGTAAACAGAACGTACCGGACCAAAACATGCGTTTGTTTTTTGTTTTGTTGTTTTGACAATGCATGGAATGCTACACAACTTGTAGTCAATAAGACCAATACGTTTGAACTTTACATCACGGCTATAGATTTCCTGTTTTTCTCAAAAAGAGTACATAGTTACAAAGTAGTTATTATTATTCCCCAGGGGGGCAATCCTATTTATTTATTATTATAAGGAAAAATAAACAGTGGAACAATAAAAATAAATAAAAGGTTTTATTTCCTCAAGCATTGCGTACCTACTACATAAAATAAATTAAGGCAGCCCCAGTAGGTACTTAAGTTACAAAAGTACTTGTTTTGGGCTGAGTATGTGACTTAACAAATTAATATAATACCTACTACCAACTACATTTTCCACAGATTATGTAGGTACCTTACTTACACTCAGACAAATTGATTAGCAATGAACCTATAATTAAGAAAGGAATATGGGAAAAGTTTTATTGGATTTGTCCATTCGTGGACAAATCCAATAAAACTTTGTCCAAAATAAAGCCAAAAAGCAATGATCCAAAGACCTTTTGTTCCTGCTTTGCGAAAGCCCTAAATTCGGTTAATTATTAACTCTATTAAATCTTTTGAACAATTTCGAAATACGAATATAAATAAAAACAAATAAGTAGAAAAAAGGTTTTGCTATTCGTTTTACCAAGCAGCTACATAACTGTAATACCGGCCAGATGTAATAGGACGTATCCCAACAAGGCAACACGCTTTGGTTACGGAACAGAAAGATTCAGAAGGCTAATACACTGACTATCTAATGCCCAAAGTTAAAAAAAAAAATAGAAGCTAGAACAGATTGCTATAGTTATTAAACCGATTTCTTTTTCTTTAATTTTGGATTTTAGTATTGGTAGAAAGAAGGATTGTTACGGGTCCGTATAATCATACTGACCCTTGACACTATACCGTAGATAAATAGCAAACTGCTAATCAGCAATTGCTATTTCTTTTGGTGTCATCTAACCAGGAGCGAGGGTCTTATGATAAAGTACTAACGCAAGGTTGATTTTAAAGGTTTAGTCAAGTAAGTGTTATGTGACGAGGTCAATCCGTGCCTCGTCGTAAAGCACGTTTACTCATTGGTCGCAAGATTTGTGACAGCTTAACGGTTAGTCAAAGCTCGAAAGTCTAACTAACAACCAGTCTTGCCCAGGGGTATCGTGTTTCCCAGTAATTATTTGAGTTGTGGAAGCAAGATATGCAGTCGATTCGATCTATGTAAAATACTGGTATTCAGTGGTAAGATGGGAGCCGACCCCAGCCTTTTAGCGAAAATGGTAGGCAGATGACGTAAACGAAAGTTTTTGAGTAGGTGGAATAGGGGTAGAACCAAAATCAAAGCTGGAACTGGTTAGATTTTGCGGTTTTACCTCTATTTCTGAATAGAGGCACACAGTATTACTGATTTTGTCGCTTAAGTTGGAAAACCATTACAATGTAACAGATGTATGCGAAAACCACTTTCCATCAGATGGCGAGTTGACTGGTCCGCCAATTAATTACACAAAAAAGAGGTACTACTGCATAATAATTATTGAAAGTTTATAACCGCAAGTTTACTGCTGAGCATGAAATCCCGGGATCGATCCCCAGGTCGGGCAAAGTGTTATCGAATTTTGCCATCTGAAATTTCTCAGTAGCAGCCCGGAGCCTGGATATGTGCACGATTGATGGGAATAGGCTCGCCCCCTATTACATCAGGACTAAAACACAACCGGCGAAAACAGGTGCACTTTGGCCTAGCCCTTCGGGAATTACATGCGTGACGTTATGTTAAGTTAAACAATATCGCTTATCGTATCGCTTTTGTCTTTTAAGTTGGCAGACCATTACAATGTTGCAGGTGTATTAATACTTGGTGAAAACCACTTTCCATCAGATGGCGAGTTGCCCTGTTCGAAATAGCACCTACTGCATAATAATTATTGAGAGTTTATTTCCGTATTCTGTTCGAAGTGGTCCTTTTCTTTCTTCTATACTTAATACCAATACGCCCATGCTGGCGAAACTATTTTTACTTTGTTTTTTTTTTACAGAAGGATCCAGTGGACGCAACATTTTACTTTTTTGGCGCAGCCATCTTACGGTATTGGACATTACGGTATTTTATTGATGTTTCGAGGACATTTGGGGATAAACACCTTTCAGCTAGGTACATATTAGGAGTTATGTTGGAAACTTTAAAAACGGGCAATTTGTTCATACCATTTTCTGAATCAAAAGTTCAAACTAATTCCAGTTTTATTTTTCTCTTTTAGTAAACGACTATCCGTTCTTTGTTTTTGGTTATGAGATCAAAAGGCCAGAGTTCAAGTTCTAATGTTAAACACAGTTCATTAAAATTACTTCGTGAAGCAAACATTAAATTGAGGTTGCCAGTTCGCCACCACAGAGGTTTTTAATAATACATAGCTCACCCAAGTCACCCATAATTATTTAGTGTGCACTTCGCTTTAATCCGTTCAATTATTCATAAACACAAGCTTTTTGCAAGTTATATTTCCTTTGAAGGACTGCACTAGACGAGGATTACTATAAATAGTCAACCGGTATACGAATTGGATAGTTAATGGTATTTAATTTTTAAATTAAAACCTTTTTTGTTTCGATAAAAATAGCTGCAGTGATTCAATACATTGTTTTTCTTATGTGTCATTATTTTTAATTACTGGCTACCCTACAGTTACCAAATTATGCGGCCTGATACATTCCATTGGTACCTATTAAATTGCAGCCACTGATGTTAAGAAGTAAAAGAAATGCTATATTAACTATGCTGACGTGAATGTAGAAGCTATACAGCTGCTGGACAACACAGATTTAGTAGTGCGTAGGCTAAAAAGAACTAAACCTTTTGAATTAGTGTAGTGTACAAGTGAATGAATAATAGTAACAATGTTGTGCTATACAATATAACACATGAACATAGTGTTTTTCATAAATTAATCAGACTCTAAGAAAGTGCTACGAACTTAAGTTAAAGTGCAAATAGACACTTTTCTTAGTTTTTAAAATAATCTATCACGTAACATATTAAGTTAGAAGTAAATTGCTTATTAGTCTTTTAGGCTAGATCGTAATTAATTAAGTATTAAGAATTTTGTTCTTTATAATATAGTATAAAAAAAAACTACGCTCACGAACGATTTAAAGATGGTTAATGAAACATATTTTTTACTTATTTTATTTCATTCATTCACGGATTTTTGTGACATCAAAGTCATGTCACTATCATCAATTTTATTCACCACTTGTCCACTACTATTCCTTAACAGGAAGAGGCTTTTGTTTGCTTTCGGGGGCAAACCTTCACTAAAACCACCCCGGTCATCACCGTCACCGCATATGCATAATATGGCATATGGAATATGCACCGTGTCCTCTTAATAGACCACCCCGATGCCCCCTCAGTGCAACACCAGCTAAGAGGCACATCCCTGGAGAGACTATAGGGGTCTTTATCTTTTCATTGCCAGTTGCTACCTGGGGTCCAGTGGCACACCAAACTTTGATGACAACTGAGAATTTGCAAAAAATAGTAGATTGTTTATCTAGGGAGCAAACAACTATTTTAAAGGCGAGAGTGTTTTTTTTAATCCTGAGCGCAGCTAGAATTTAGATTTTTTTACGTACAATTCAGAATTTTGTCTTACGGACATAAAATATAAATAATTAGAGGCTGATGTTTATATTTGAACAATTATGGAAGTGTATCGTAACAAGCAGAATGCATTTAATTTCGCGCGTTGTTTATTTTTCATCAACTTTTTTTAAATTTGGCGCGCTCGCAGCTTTTCAGCCAGTCACATATTCAATACATTGTTCCCGCATGGTTTGTGATTCACCTCTTTGCTGATTGAAACATTTACTAACAATATCCACATTCCAAATTCAAATCAATTTTGGTCCTTAGGGATTAATGAGCTATTTTGGTCCCTGTTTACGAGGAATAAACTAGCTCTTTTTGAATAGATGTGATAAAAATGGTATTAAGCCTCAAGTTACGGTAATTATCAGACGGGGTACGGTGCGCTTCGTCACATCTTTGCGAGTGTGTATGACGTCGTCCTTGATACACACTGATGACAGCCAATACGAAACTAGCTGTTTGACAGTTAGGTCTATTCTGCCACAAGCCCACAATACATCGTCGACAAAGTTAGGTGACATTTAACAGTCAATCTTTTTTCATTCACTTTACCTACTTACTACACTTTCACGGGAATATTTGTGGAGAACAACCATGCTTGTTTATCTGTAATTTCAACAAAGTTCCCAGTATCCCAGTACAAAGGCAACTTCCAGGTACCATCACAAAGGCAGTTCCCAGGTAACTCATCTCGCTTTCACCGTCCACTTGTCAGTTACGAGTGTTCCGACTTACGAGTGTTGCGATCTGTGACGATCCATTGGTAACTATTCACCCGCGCTTACTCTAGCTTACATCATTGTACGGTGGTGTGGCGTAACCTTTAAGGGAAAGTACATACAATTATTTAGCTTTCACACACGTCATGTACACACGCAATTATGTCAATTATTGGCTTGATTATAGGCCCATGTATAGTACTTAGGGGCCTGCCTAAGAAGCTTACGGCCATTTTTGTGAATGCGAGACAGGGTCTTGGGTTGATTGCTTTTCTTTATACTAAGTAAGTATACAAGCTTTTAGGAAGTACTAAAATCATGAAATCTTTAAAACAAGTAAAGCTCTGTGTTTTTAATTTATAACATTGTCTATTGTTTCTTTTGTAAGCTTACTAGCAATGTGGATTGCATATTACTGGTAGGCTTGTTAACACCTAAATGGGGACTGGGGTGACCTTTATTTTGCCGGGCCAGGAGTGCAGCCTAAAAAGTCCTTATAAAGATGATTAAATCCAGTACCTAGTATAATGTACCTACGAGTACTTATTATTAAAGTCCCGAAAAGATCTTTAGTTTTTTAAAGCTCCAAAAAAACATGCTAGCTAGTCAGGTTTTTATTTATTTTACTATTCGGGTTCCTTATCAAAATTGTCGAAAAATTGTGTGATATTATGGCAATTACTACCCTTAATAAATAACCACAGTGTACCAATTTTATTACATACATTGTATACATCACATTTTTTAGAATGACCATCATAACAGTTTTTCACGTAGACTCAGTTAAAACGTAAGACTGCGGTTTCACCATACCTACGTCATTTATTAAACAAATACAACAACAATATTATAAGAAACTCATACATTTTTATTGTTTCATTCAACTATACTCGCGCTTGTTATAACTATAGAGAAAGCATAAGCGTTTCTCTTCAACAAAATACATAAAGTGCGACTCCGTTTATTTTTCGGCAATTAAACGTCAAAAAAAAACTTTCTTTACGCAAATTGTGTAATGTGTTTAGTGCCACTCAAAATTAAGAATTATTTGATGCGTCTTATCTACCCTTTACGAGCGGTAAATTAAACATATTACATGCATGTGGGAGCCCAGTAAACTTTCTTATACTGTGGTCAGCAGATTGCAATAAAACTTCTTACTTGCTCTCCACTTTTCTCAAGCCCATCAAAAGGTTGTCTGTACCCTGAAATGCATCGCTTTTATGTAGCTCCTTAAGTTATTATTGGTAAGAGATAATGGCGTAAATTAAAGAGAATTATATTTTCTCTATCTAGATCAATTGAGACCTTGGTCTTTATCGATGGAGTTCAGCCCATCTCGCTATCTCCACCTGGGCCTGATGCAATGTCGCTTGGTAGGAACTGAATGAAATGGGTGGTAAGTTTGATCCATTGATCTTTAGACGGGTGTCCAGCCTGATTCTACCTCTGTGTGGCATTTTTCCAGACTAATCAGATAAATATAGGTAGAATCTCCCGTAATGACCTGTGCGTGTATGTCCAAATGTAGGTATGCACATATGTATAGGAAGCAACAGGAGTATGTAAAGATCGTAATTAAAGCAGCGTTTCATAGTTTCTGCCTTCCTCAATGAAAATATCTATGTGGTAAAGATTCAATTCAAGATTACAACAATCTTTAACGAAAGTTTCATGTCTACAGCTAAACCCGTTCGCGTGAAACTTGAAAACGTAGGTACGTACTACAAACAAAGTACTTAAGTAAATAAAAACTTTCTTATTTTTATAATGTGCAAGTATGTAGTGCCGTATGTACCCACACATGTACATTACAACTTGTATGGCTTCCGGAAAGTGGAAATTGGAATGCGTGAAAAAAAGCATTTTTCTCTGTCAGCTTGGGAATAGTTTCCGGCATTATGATAAGCCTGACCGTTATTTGCCCGCAACCGAAGAGATTTAAAATACTATAGAGCGGGCATGTCAAGGAAATGTCATAGAAAAACTTTGATCCCATTTCTCAGTAACGCCATCTAGAATAATATATGAATATTGGAGCGGCAGCGGAGCGTACTAAAAAAGAACTCATAGACTTGTGTCCAAGCAGGAGATAAGTTTCGGACGAAAATTTTGATCGTGATGTCCAATAGGTATTGAATGTCTTTACCAAAGACATTCGAGGAACTTGTAGCAAAATAATAACACCCTCACGGCTCAATTTAATACAAAATATACATGAGTTCAATGGTGTTATAAGTAAAAAGGTCTATGCGTTTCAAATGAGAATAGGAACGTCAATGACCTCTATCTGTCAAATGTCACTTGAAAAGTACGGTTTACAACGAAACCTTATTAGCGTAATCAATTATTTTTAGTTTTTTGTTTTACCGAGTCGCAGTTGTTCAAAATGATATAACGTCCTTAATGAATTAGCCTTGTGGACCGTACTATTCAAGTGACATCTGACAGATAGAGGTCATTGACGTTTCTATTCTCATTTGAAACGCATAGTAGATAGGTTACTTCAAAAACGGTACTCACACTAAAGCACGCACGCGTCCGTACACCTTTTTACTTATAATATCGATGACTACAAGCGTCAAAGTAAAGTACCTACCTACCTAATACAAGACCTAAGACACAAAATGAAACATTCAGACAGCTGCCCATACCCGTGCCAGTCTAACTAGATTTCAATAGTCGTTAAACTGATCGCTTCTCATGATCGATCAGCGTGATTCGAAACTGGTTCTGTACGACCTCACTTGATGACATACATAATATCCTGTTGCGACCTCTGCGGTGATTTTGCAATAAAAATATTAAGCTTTATGCCGTCTGCGCTGTGGATAATAAATTGAAAGTTACTAGGTATTTCTCGTAAAACCTATGGTCGTTGGGTTGCAAGGGTTCTCATGTGGCTACCAATATGTGTATAATGGATGGTATTATTGGACTTGGACATCACTAACATCGGTGAAAGAAACCTTTGGAGGAAAACTCCAACCCCCTTTGTGCATGCGTGACGATTGATGCTTATGGTTTATTTGTATGGTTTGTTTGACTGGCCTGTTGGTCTAGTTGTTAGTGACCCTGACTGCTATGCCGGAGGTCGTGGGTTCGATTCCCACCCAGGACAAATGTTTTCGTGATGAGCGCGATCATTTGTTCTGTGTCTGGGTGTTATTTATCTATAATATGTATGTATTTAGAAATATATAAGTATGTTTATCAGCTATTTAGTACCCATAACACAAGCTCTGAAGCTTAACTTGGGACTAAATGGCGTTGTGTGAAAAGTTGTGGAATATTTATTTATTTATTTATATTTATTTGTATGAGAACGGGCCTTTATCTTGGAGTGGGACAATATAACTGCAGGGTTAATTAGGGCGTCCCCTTTCTTTCTACCTCTCTGCATCTAAAGCTTTTAGGGAGCAGTCCTTATCGAAGCCAGTCCAGTTTATTCTGGCATCCACGCTTAGGACAGCAATATGCACAAAACGGTTCGCAGTCAAGTGGATGTCCATCAAGTGCCAAGACAAGTAAGGCAAACTAGAATGTGTCTCTTAAAGTCCAGACATTACCTTGGATAGATCAAGTGATAAGCATGCTAATAAGTGCCTAAGATGGTCTTTTGAGTAAAGAACTACATACTTAAATCTTAAGTGGAACAAACCAGTCAAAGCACGCATTTGTCTGCAATCGTGTAGCTTAAGCCAGAATTTAATTTAATCATGGTTATTGCTGTAGATAGAAGAGTCATAAAACGGTATTTTTAGCAACATTTTTTTTGTATCAATTCAGTGTTATACGTTAAAGATAACTTTAACAAAAAACGGCGTGCTAAAAGCTATTTGTAATGTAATCAGGTAATTGCCTAACACTTCAGAATATTATCTGATTTTGATATTTAATTGCGATTAGATTATATTGTACCTACTTACTTTTAGCACGCTATCTCAGTCTCTCTCTGGAAAAAGATAAGGACAAAATACACTATAAAATCAATGAACTATGATGCCCAATCTTATCTCTTAATTTAAATTTAATCAAAGAATGTTTAGATTGATATTTTATTTTAAATAGTTTTACATAGATAATGATAGATTATGTATCTATTACGTATAATAAACATACTAATAACAGGTTGCAATAAAGAAATACATTACTATTAGTCACCTATCACCTTTTAAAGTTTTATAAATGATAAGAGCAATGGATATTAGTTAACGTAATGAAATTATTCGTTTTGGTACAATTTTTTTTTCTTTGTAGGAGGTAGAAACTACTCTAAGCCGCTTGCTACGATCCTGTTTGATTCTGTCAGGATGGTAGCAAGCACCCGCGGCAATTTACGTATTTTTTTAAGTTCGCATTTTGAACAGTCTCAATCTACACCTATCTAAAATAACACACTGCGGAGGCCGTTATTACGTCGATTGATTGTAACTTAGTGATCTAAGTTAAAATCAAAATCGAAGTCTTTTATTCAAATTAGGCTGAGAATCAGCACTTTTTCAATGTCAAAAATATACAAGACAGTCCCCTAAAACGCCCACCCTTCACCACTCCCCGGTGGTTTTTGCTGGGAAGAAAAAATTGCGGAACAAACTCCCCAGCAACAAACACAAATGATTAATCACCATCGCTATCATTATACGCGTTAATTACATTCTTACTTTTATTATTTTCGCCAAATGAATTGTATTTCATCTAATTATACAAAGATAGTCAAATACTTACGTAACAAACTAGAATCTCCAGTTTTACAAGTTTTAAGATAAGTCTAAATGTCTCGTAATATTATTCATATTTAATGTATTTTGCTGTTACAACGTCTTCCTTTGCAAGGTCATTGCAATAATTTGAATTTAAATTTAAACTTTTTGTTTGAATTTTACGTCGTTTGGTCTCGGTGGTTGCAAGAGCGACAGCTAAGGAATCCTGGAATCACTTCTAAGGTTGGGTAAAGCGTTTTTAGGTTTTTCTATCCGGATTTTTGAAGTAGGAATCCGGGATCTGGTTTTAACAATAGACTACTCGTATTTAAGTACCTAAGTCCCATTTAATAGGGTGCCCCCATTACATGGGACTTAAACATGATTATCGAAACAAAGATCTATGCTGGGTACACCCCTGTTTTACCCTTCGGAAAATACAGGCGTGATAGTGTGTTTTATTTCGGATACGTTTGCCTACCCACAGATTATGTAAATGTTAAGTAACCAAGTAGGTAATCGACTGCTATAAAATTACAGAATTTGAAATTAAGTAAGTATTACAAAAATGGTTTCTCAATCAGCTAAAATTAACTTAATTAACATTTTCGTTAGATGTAACAAGATGTACGTATCAGATTCTCGATTTTAATAACCTGTTGTGGAAATGGTGTTTGCCCAATGGAATTAATTACGTAGTAAGTAGGTAGATTCGTTTAGAGGTTTCTTTCGTTATCTGTGAAATGAAAATTTAAATAGGGCGTAGCTACCGTGGGGCCTGTGGTGTACTCATAAATGTACCACACAAGCACGACTGAATGGTAGCTCCGCAGGAGCGTCCCGATCTAGCCATGGTGGCGACCAGACGTTGGACGTTGAGTCGTAGACTCGTAGTGCGTTAACAGATAATTTGCTTGTTTAACTATAAACCCAAAGCCTTTACTTGTGAACCCTAGTGAACACAACAGGGCCCCACAGCCCACATGCTACTTGTACTATTTAGTAATATGCTACGGGGCCCTCGACGTGTGTTAGCAAATAATGCTATTTCTTTCACACAATCCATTCATCATTTCACTGTCTCTTTGTCTGTCATTAATTTACTATCAATATTCTTGTTTTCTTATAGTAACCTAACCTCTGACTTAGCTTCGCATACCATCAAGGAATATCTCGAAGACATGCCGATTTCCTCAAACGATGTTTAACGATTATCTGCCTTCTTTTAGTATGATCTGCATTCATTCGGCCAATAGCAATCCTCCTAGCCTCTGTGTTTAACCTTGTAGGTATGGGATGCCCCTTAGCCCAAGGTAAGAACTGGTAAATAAGACTGAAGACGACAAGGATATTGAAAGAGGAAAATCAATCTAAGTAATTATAGCGCAACTTGACTTAAGTGAAGTTCCTATGCATAAGCACTAGACTCTAAAACGTTGATATAAATAATGAAGTGAACAAGCAAAAAATCTCATTAGATCTTTCAAGCTTTGTGGGTCCAAACTACAAACTCATGTTTCTGACAAACAAATGAACATTGACTTTGACTTGGACTTGGATAAGATGAAATTATTTGTGTAAAGATAATAGGTACATAAACTCACGCCCTTTTACCGCGGGTGTAGGTTGAAAACTTGAAACTACAGATCACCTGTTACTTACAATCTTTTGCTTAGTTCAAAACATGTTTTGTAGCTTTACCTATAAATAGGTACAGAAAAATTAAATAGTTACACTATGTTATGTCGATTTCAAATAAAAATTGCTTCAAGGGCAATTAATTAAAACAAAAGCGAATCTACGTTATTTTTGTCGTCTACTAGGTTTGAATTTGGAACACCAACCGCAGTGACAAAGACAGTAGGTACCTACTACTAATTTTCACCATAGATTATTTATCTTTGTACTCCATAGAGTAAGTAAAACCACAGACACAGTGTACCTACTTGCCTTATCTATGGAATGTTAATACGCAACGAAGTACGCTAAATACCTATTGTAAGTTGTAATCCAACTGCGTAGGTACCTACTTACTTAAAGTATGTAGGTAGGTACTCATGAGTTTTTGCTTGATGCGTTGGGTGGGGTTTGCCGTGGGAAATATTTGGCACTGCAGTAATGTAGTGTTTACTGTGGTGTATGGATAGGAGTGTTGACTCTTTGATTAGTTGTTAATTACAACAAGACAAATGGGGTTTTAAAAAAATAACCAACGTTACTAATACTATTCACATAACTGTTTTAACATTTCACGATAGCTTAGTGCTTAGTTGCTGGTGCATTAGCTCATACCAATGTGACAGTTCAATTCATATTATTATAAGTACTTAGTAGGTACCTACTTACTTAGACATCATTGACATCGGTGGTGAAAGAAAAAAATATGAGGAAACCTTGTGGTTAATATAATTCTGTATTAATAGACATCATTGGCATCGGTGAAAGAAAACATGAAAATAAGGTTAATATTGCTTCGAGCTAGCGTGGTAGGTACCTACCTAATTAATGCTCGCCTTATCTGTTTGTGAAGAGGCTTTTGCTTTTGCTCTGCAGTGGAACAGTAACGGGCTAGAATTTTGAACTAAAAATATAACAGCATTCGCTTATTCTTTGTAAAACTGTTCTTCCGAAACCATTTTTCCCGTGCGGTGCCATTATACGCGCGAAAAAGAAGTGTCAAATCAGGGTTGCCATCCCACAGAGAATACGTTTTTATATACTCTAAACGCGGCGGGCGGTGTCTACGCGTCCCGAAGCTCTCATTTGTGGTCAAATTATTAGTTCACCGAAGTAAAATAAAACTGTTGAACAGTGTTATTTCTAGTAACAGGTGTTACTAGAAATATACTCGACTTCTTCTCGAGTGGTAGGTACGTGACTAGCTTGCCAGAGTTATTACGCCGCCCATGGACCTCTGATCCGAAAAAACAAGTGTGTGCCTTTGGCAGTCTGCCGGTCACACCACGCACTAGGCTATTACTACTATAATATATCCTTAACCTTTCATATGGCTCAGTGATTTTAATGAATAAAGGCATCAGCTAAAACGAATACCCGCCACAAAATCAGAAGATGATGGGGCTCAAGATCATTATTATAAAGTGATGACCACTTTAATGATGCGTTTGACAATGCTGAACGAACAATCACTTAGCGAGCGACCATAACAGCGTACCCTTGAGTTTAATAGCATAGTTTTGTAAGTAATGGCTAACAAGTAGGTAGCCTACGACTTGTAGGTATTGTTAAGGCTTTTTCCTTTACGTAGCCAGTGGAATTTAATCCCCACTCGTGCGTGAATGTTTACATTATACTTGTGAGTAGTGATACGTTGATAGTCTACGTATTCATTCTTCAGGTTGAAGAGATTTGAATTTGGGGCACTTTTCCTTAGCAATCTAGCCTTTTTTAACTCCTGAGCAGCCCGCAGTGGTAAGTCGAAGATTGAAGCAGGATCGTGCGTTCCCACGACGCATATTTGACAGGATTTTCCACCTCGAATAAATCCAAAACACAAAGTTATTTTGGTTATAAGTTAGTAAGGAATTTCGGTCTAAGCGGATGCAGCTAAATACCAGTGCTGCTTATCTGACCACCATAACGCAGTAATTCGGTAACACGATACCCCTTAGTCAGACCAGCTAAACTGTTGTCAGACTAATATTTGTGACACTGACAGTCGGACCAAAGACTTAACAAGCTTATCAAGACACAGAGATGTCTTGTTCGTGGTAGGTATATAGTATTATGTACATACGTAGAAAAAAAATAAGATGGAAACTGTAGATAATTTGAGAGCATTTTACTGGAACACAATGTATCTGCAGTATCCAACAATTGTTTCTGGGCTGTCCAGGCGTTCCCACAACCATGTTTAACGTCTTCAGTAAAGAGCTGGGACTCCGGTTGTTATTCAATATCTTGAGACTTATTTTTTTTTAAAACAGCTAATATTACTTGCTATAGTATTTTATTTGTACACATATGTAGCTCTTGCTTCCAAAACGGTGAAGGAAAACATCGTAACGACTCCGGCATGCCTGACCGATATTTCTCGACAGCATTTGAAGCAACGTCAGAAGTCCATGGGCGGCTTAAAAACTTTGCCACCCCACCTGGTGTGTGTGTGGGTGTTTTATATAAATATTGTCTGAAAAAGGAATGCAATGGAATCTAAACTTCCAATAAAAAGAAGAACCATAAGATGCCGATAAAAATAACAGTTATAAATTGAAAGCCGAAGATACTTCGCTTGAATGCGTGTTGCGTGTATAGCCAAGTATGGCCGAGTGTGGCGGGAAAGATTTAGCTTAGTAGGTCAACCGAGGGCTTCTGTAGTCACAAGCGTGTTATCAGAAAGTCTACAAGGTTAGAATGAGTAAAAATCTTAATTAGTTTGTGCAGATATAAAATTCATATCCTAGCCTTTGGGCGGACAAGAGTTAGCTCTTTGAAGTAAGGTAGTTAGAAAATTTACACATGGGAAAGATCGAGCTAAATGGTGAACATTGGTTTGGAAAGTGGATTTAGTAAGATGTTTTATTTCTTACAGAATCCTTGTTGATACAAAAAGGTGCTCTTAAAGGAGCATCATGCACAAGCAAATGACAACAAGAAAATTTCCTACGACCATAATTTTTAGCAAAAAATTTACGAACACTGTCATTAGAACTACCGTTTTCTTTTCTTTGCGTTTGTATTTTGTCTTTTTGCTCGTAGTATGCACGTCCTCAGTAGCAGATAAACATTATTTCTTTCTTTCTATATTGTTTCTTTTTACATATTTATTAGTTGCTTGTGGCAAAGCCGAGACTATCTTTATCACATCCTATTTTGGTTTGCAAGAGTCCCAATACGGATTGACAAAGAATCTGCAAATTGAAAGGATAATGCGAAGACCTAGTTTCCAGGAAAAATATACTACAATTAACACTTATGGATAAAAGAATAGCTTAAACACTTGGTAATGGCGTTGAGCTCACGCACGAGTTTAAGATTAGGAAGTCAGAATAAATCCAAATGCAAAGGGATAAGGAGAATCCAAAGGCTTCTGATATTTAAATCATGTTTTCTTAGTAATCCTGCAAACACAGGTGTTGTTCGATACCAAATGATGACGACATTCCTTCCTAGACAATTGCGGTTTTGATGACGCCTGTGATTTGACTCAGATTCTTGTGGTTTGGTCTTCGATTAACAGTCATTACTGATAGATGGGTCAAAGCGATGACTGGTGTATCTTGGTAGGAAAATTAAGGTATTTTCATCAACATCCTACTCCTAATCCCGATTTGCAGTCGAAGCATGTAGTCTTCTTCTTCCTTACATTATTTATCAGCCGTTGGTGTTTTTGTTTTGACTGTATCTGTTACTTTGAATATGCCTTTGGTCTTCCTCTAAGAAATGGCACCGTTGATTTTTTGTAAGAGTTTCCATAAAGCCGATAGATTCCTAAGTTACTGCTTAAATATACGTATTCTAAAACAATGGATATTTAACCTTCGAAAAGGTTTTACTAAGCTCAGTCTATGAATGAATTTGGTTTCCAAAGGTCAAATCGTGGCAATGGATACTAGACTGCCTTTTTGCAAAAATGTCGTCACATTTGGATTCAGTTCACGTATTAAGACAGAGGAGAGTATTTGGAGTTGTGTTTGTATCTTGTGGGGAAGGTATGGGGACTTTTGGATTCATTTTAACCAACATTTGATTCCGCACATAATGCCCTGATAGCAACAGGATGAGCTGATGCTGCAGCCAGGCTATCCAGCACACCAGTAGGTAGACTCTCGACAAAATAATAGCAGATATATATCGTGTTTGGATTCATTTCAACCAGCATTTGATTCTAAACACAATGCACTGATGGCAACAGGGTGAGCTGATGCTGCAGCCAGGCTATCCAGCACACCAGTAGGAAGACTCTTGACAAAATAATAGCAGATAATTATGTCGTTTGGATTCGTTTTAACCAGCATTTGACTCTACATACAATGCACTGAAAAATACTCATAACTGTGTACTCTATTATTAATGCGTTTAAAAATTAAATTAAAAATTTAAAGACCCCCACCGCAAAAAAAGTAAAACATTTAAAAAGTTAAAAATAACACTTAAGCCATGAAATTTTACGTAACGTCGGGGTACCGTTAAAATAAGTACCTACATACCTACAAGTGCTAGGAACATTCCTTACCTAAGCGGTACCCCGACGTGAAGTTTTGCGGTGGGGGTTTTTTAAATTTTTAATTTAATTTTTTATCATAACATGCATGACATTTGGGAGAGCTAAAGAGATACCCTTTTTTCTTATTTATTATTCGTAAAGATCTAACCACAGACAATAAATGATAATCAACTTTTTTTTTATTTCTTTTGGTCTGACAATATTCATTTACACTTTCTTGAATTAAATCGTATGAATCTTTTCAATATTTTGTGTTAATAAGTTTTTAATGTTTCTGCCAGGTTTCTGGTTTACAATACCTAGAACTATAGCCACCTGACCTTTGCCATAGCCTTGATCTGAGAGAAACCAGATCTTGCTATTTGATCGTGCCTCATTAAGCATTCCTTTGCTTTTTACGCCTCTTATAAGAGTTTATCTGTTCTGTTCTGGATTCATTTGCAAATTAATTATTTACTGTTAATTAGTTGTCCAAGTCGGTCTTACCAATGGGTATCGTGTAATCCAGTCACTGGGTTGTAAAGGTCAGATAGACAATTGCTCCACGCAAAAAAAATGGAAAGTTGTCCAAGTAGGATCCTAATAGGTATAATGAATGACAGATTTGGTGTACCACGTAAAATACTTTTTGTCTCGGCATTCCCTTGGTTCTCAATGGTTCAATTCTCGGTGTTCCCTTTGGTAAGCTTGAGAAAGTTTACAATTTACGCGGTCGTAGTCACAAGCAGTAACTTAGCTAGTTGAGCGATTACTTGCACACAACATTACCTCAATGAAAAAAGGAAAAAAAAAAAACTAAAATCATCCGACGATTAGCGCTAAAATCAGCAAACCCGCAGCGATGTAATGATTGATGCGCGTCGCTGTCTTCGTTAAAATCGTTAGCATGTGAAAATCGTGAAAGTGCTTAGTTAGCTGACATGTGAATTGTGATGTGCGCAGAGATAGACAATGTAGAGGTTTTAATAGACACTGTCCAGTCTGGGGTTCTTTTTTTAAGTTATGGCAAGTTTACGTAAAAATACATGATAATGTTTTTGGCCTCATTTATTTGACACCGCTTTACGCGTTGTGAAATTTAGGTAGGTAGGTACCTTCTTGTTATAAATATTGTTAACTCGGGGATTAAAGTGTCGTCATGCTAAAGGATGTCATTTCAACAAATCAAACAATTTATGAGATTTTTCTAGAAAAAAATATTTGACATCTTAATGATGATCAAAACCGTCGAGTTCTTGGAATATCTCAAAGTTGTGAGTGTTCTTTACCTTATTATTAATTAGACCAATATTGATTAAAATAAAATATAGATTAAATTTATTGATTTGTCAGGTGCATTAAATTATTAATAAATTTAACCTTTGAGATCTATTCTATAGATACCTATTAGGTATGTCTAGAATCACGAGTCTCTAACTTATTTGCATACCTACCTAGAGGCCCTATACCTACCTACTAGGTAACCTGTTAAGCAGAGGTAGGTAGGTACCTAGGTATCTATAGTACCTACACTAAGATTTCTCACAAACCAGACTCAAGGATAATAAGTAGGTACTAAAAGATTCCAGGTGGATAAACCCAATAACTCCTTGCCCGACTCGGGAATTGAAACCAGGATCTTGAGTTAGTTTTTTTTTTTTACCTACTGCCCCAAAGTTGTATTTTGGAAGCATTTTCCATTATTTTTCTTTCAACATCTAATTTCGAGTTACGAGGTTTATCGAGGTAGGTATTACGAAATCTATTACAATCCTAGATAGCTGCTAAAGATAACCGGTTGTAGGTCCCTATCTGAAACATTTTTTGACCAATCATGTTCGTAATTAAAATCATTTAAAATCTAGTAAGTAGGTAAGTAGGTAGCTCCCTGAAATAGCATTGAGCTACACGATGACTGAAGCATGCATGCCGTCTGCCGGGACAGGTGTCAACTCAAAGCTGAATTGATTCTTTCTTCAAAAGGCTTTTCCAGACTTTGCCCTGCATCGTGAGTCTCGCATAATAAATTATTACAACCTTATGTTTGGAATTTAAAAGCGACCATGACCCCTGAGTTTCTTTCGGCATTTCTTCTCAGCATCAGTCGCTTTAGAAATGCCATTTATTAAAAAAAAAATGACATGTAAAGTACCTATCTGGGAAGATCTACTTACAGAAATAAAATATCATTTCAAATAGGCTATCATTTCATTTCAGGTACCTAGGTACCTACCTACCTAATAATTTCATCTCGGCGAGGACTTCAAAATTAGACGCCTATTTTTGACAGACGTTCTATATAATACAGGAACTTAATACACTATTCAATTTGTAGGAACCTAACTAGGAAAAGTTAGGAAGCAACCAAGCGGTCGGAACCTCCAATAAACCCTAAATCGGATCCAATCTGTTTTAACTGCGATTACATCTACCGATTCCTAGTTAAGTTTCCTACAAATTGAATGGTCTAATAAGCCCTCCCTTTAGGTCTATTTTCAAACAAACTTCGCCGTTCGCGCAAATCGTTTACATTTTGGACCAACCGACAAACTTATACTACTATCTACCTCTTGACCAATAAAGGTAGAACCTGTTCTCATGGTTGATTACACCTGTCATAACTCAGAATTGAAGCCTTTTCGACTGTTAATCATTTAAAAAATATGACACAACCAGTCTTTTCTGCAAAATTTTACTATCTGTCCTTTTATGGTATTATCTGTGGTATTATTTCAAACCAGTTTGTAGGTATGTTACTAGCTTCTTGTCGGAATATTTCGCAATTAGCTCATGTTAAGCATTAAACTCAGTCATACATATTCAATGAATGCTTAACAGTAACTTGAGAACTGTTTGAACAAATTTGCGATTACAATTCCGTTTATTTTTGCAAGTTCAATTAAAACCTCGTCCGTCTTCGTTCAGCATCTTGTCTTGACCATAATAAATAGGTAAACCTGTATGTTTCTAATAAAGGCAACTAAAAAAGGCAAAGGTCGTTGTATTATAATTTCAAGTTTGAAATACGAATACGTGGGCCGCTCACTCATCATTTTACGCCGCTAACGTTCGCGAAAAAAAACTAGAAATAAGTCACGTACCTTTCCGCGATTTCCAATACAGCTTCCTCAAGTAGTAAGCTGCTGCTACCAAAAGGAGTGCAGCAATAAAAGCACCGATGGCTGCGCCAGCGACGCTGCCAGCTCCATAGCACGCCGCAGCCTCTTGGGCAAAAACACTACGCACGAAAACGGTCACAAATAAAACCAAATTTAATAAAACACTCATTTTTTAATCCACACAAATTAACATCACTGTATATGGCACATAGATGGTTGAGGTTCGACGACGGGCACCGATCACATTCCTAAAATTTGAATTTTTCGAATTCGGAATGCGTTGTAAAAACTCTTTTTTAGCGCAGTGATAAAGACGTGCGCCGCGTCAGCCTGCGCGGTCGACTGTGGCCGTTCGTTCTCTTTCGTAGTAGATCGGCCGTTTCACTTGTGAAAAGGCTGTGATTGTGGGACAGAGAGCGTGTGTGGAGAACGTGTTTTGAGTTTTTGACAGCCGGTGTGTGTAAGTGAGAATGGCGGGTTACAAAAGTTAAGATTAAGTTACCAAGATTTTGATAGAATAGAATAATTATAAGTATTAGAATACTCTTTATTGTTAACATAATAATAACATGAAAAAGACGTGTTATGTGTGTTTGATAAAAATACCTACAATTAAGTTTTTGGTAACATACATAATGTAATACCTAGTCAAATATCACTTAAAACAACGACAGGTAGAGCAGAAGATGTAACAATATTTGTCAACATTCTGTAGGTATTTACTTATTTTGTATCATGCAAATCTCAATTTTTATAAAAAAAACCGTTGCGATGACTTACAACTTATAAATACTTGAACAAGTTTGATCTTTCACTGATCCAAGGTAAAAGACCCGAGTATTTGAAATTAATTTCACGCGTTTCTGAGAAAGATGGATTTCACAAGACGGACAGACAGACAGACGAATAACAAAGTGATATTGACTGTGACAGGGAACCTTACTTAGGTTACCATATGATTTTATAACTTATGATACAGTTACGGGTTTATTATTATATTAATTTAAAAATATACAATAAAGTAAAAATGACCAAACACCATCGTATTAAAATACCACATGGTCGCGCCACAATAACGCACATACACCTGTGAGAAGCGAGCGCAAGCGCAGGTATCACACGCACACTGACGCGACATCACTCACACACGCCCAACAATGTCTGTATATGCAAGCGTGAGTGTGTGTATAATAATAATAATTACATATCCAATGTATGCGCGTAGTTTGTTGTGATCCGAGATGTACGAGTAGCTACATAATCACCTTTTTATAGGGATCAGGTTCTGAGACCTTCTGAGATCTGAAAATATTCATATTCAAGGTGTGCTGACTGTCTATGACTGTTTAAATAGGTACCTTCTTTAGGTATCTTTAGCGAATGCTATGGGTAGGTACACCTGGACTTAACAGTGCTAGGTATTCTGTAAAAATCACCACGTGAAAATGAGGGTGAAGTGATGGCGAATTGCGCTGTGATAGTGATAATGATAAATGATATTTATTTCTGTAAATAGGTTTTCATAAACACTTTTACACGTCATTTTTTAGGGTTCCGTATAGTCAACTAGGAACCCTTATAATTTCGCCATGTCTGTCTGTCCATCCTCGCTTAATCTCTGTGACCGTTAGCACTAGAAAGCTGGGTACCAATATGTGTATCAATCACGCCGACAAAGTGGTAAATTAAAGTGGGAAAAAAAAATTATTAGGGTAGGTATAGCCCCCCTATATGTGAAGCGGAAAGTGATTTTTTAATTTCAACCCTAACGTGTGATATTTTGTTGGAAAGGTATTTAAAAATGAATAGGAGTTTACTAAACTCTTTGATCATGTCAATAATTTCGGAAATAATCGCTCCAAAAGTAAAAAACAATGTGTGTGTCCCCCCACTCTAACTTTTGAACCATAAGTTTAGAAAATATGAAAAAAATCTGAAAAGTAGAACTTTATAAGGACTTTCTAGGAAACTCATTTTGAACTTCGATGGAAACAGTTTTTGTACAAAAAAGACAAAAATTTGTACAAAATAATTTCTGGACTAAGTTTGTAGTATATGCAAGCACGTTGAACACTAATTGTGACGGACGGGAAACTACGGAACCCTACACTGAGTGTGGCCCGACATGCTCTTGGCCGGTTTTTTAACTAAGTAGTAGATGAGATCGAAGTTTCACTATCTGACTACTCTGAAAACAAACACCGAAAGAAACTCAGAGGTTATATGGTCTTTTTTAAAGTCCAGACATTATCTTGGTCAAATCATGTAAGATCCATGCAGATTAGTGTCTGAGATGGTCTTTTGAGCAAAGAACCACAAAGTCATTCCATAGGTACAGTCGCGATCACATCAAGCTACCCTAAACTGTAAAATGTTCCCAATTGAATATCAACCTTATTTTATTGGTTATAAAGAAGAAAAGCTATCAAAGAAATTTGACACATTGGGGTACCTTGATGTGCTGGCCTCTGTACTAAAGCTTTGTCAACTGGCTATTTGACAACATTTTAGTTTTCATCTAGATAACAAGAAAATAGTCGACACATATTTCTTTCTTTTTCAAACTGATGGAAAACTGCTTAGATTAAGCGCATTCAAGTTGAGAAGTGGGGGCTTGTAACGTCATTAGCTAGCATACACTGTCATTACAGTGCTAGTGACGTCATGTGACATTTTAACTCGATGTATCGCCGTTATTTTTTGATTACGTGAAAAAAGGAAAAATACGTGTCGAATATTTTCTTGTAATCTAGATGAGGAGCTAAAAACTAAAAAATTGTCAAATTGCCCATTTACTTTACTCAAATTTTTATGGGGTGACTTATTATTTATTTCATCACCATCTTCTCTCAAAAACGGTAAAGGAAAACATCGTGAGGAAATCGGCATGTCCTAGAACCAAAAAATCGAAGACATGTGACATCTACCAATTGGCACTGGGCGCGCGTGGTAGATTATAGCCCGTACGTAAAATACGCACTTTGACGTGGAGTTGCGGATACCAGCCTTAGTATCTTTAATCTTTTTTTTTAAGCTTAAAATTATTTTCCTTCTTAACAATGCCATCTTATTATGTTACACATGACATTATGCAATAATAAATATTTCTTTGTTATTTATGGCTAATAAACAAGCCACAGGTGTAAAGATAATAAATATCATACTAATAAATAACAAATCGAATCGTAACTCACTCCAAGCAGTCTCTAGACACAAGACATACCAATTTATACTTAAGTATTACTAAAATATTCCAAATTACCGGTTTCTCAGCATCACCTATGATTACAAAATGATTTTGTACGACTACCCATCCACTCCGAACTTTATCTTGTGTGGGAGTCGGTTGAGTTTTGCTTGTAAGCTTAATGATTAGTAAAGCAATGGATTGAAAACGTTGAACTATTTGTTTAGTTTGATGATTTTGAATGCAACTTAGTAGCATAAAATCGACGAAATATACTTACATTGTGCATTTATAAAAAACTTTTACTGCCTCCGGTGCTAGGTTCGATCCCCGAGTCGGGCAAAGAGTTATTAAGTTTTTCCATATACTTAAAATTTCTCAATAGCAGCCCGGAGTCTAGATTCGTAGCCGATTGATGGCAATAGGCTCGCCCCTATTACATGGGACTTAATGAATTAAACAAATATTGTCAAACAACCTGAGGCGTCTCTGAAACCTGCAACGTTAAACTTTACTTATTTAAAATCATCGCATACTAATAATAACAACAACAATATTATAAGTAAAATCCCCTTTGTAACCTATACGAACATACTAGTGCAATAACAATGCAAACGAAGCACAGATGCAGTAACAAAACAATGTATAGCTATGCTGCGTTTGGAAGCTCTCATTCATACTGGATCGAATGGAATGCGGTGTGAACACACCTTCAATGGGCCGCTCGGATAATTGAATACAATGAAATGACAGGAGCTGTCATTGTGTTCAAAAATTCACAATGCACACATGTGAGGGAGAAGCGTCTAAACCACAACTGCAGCCGGGTGATTTTGCTAAAATCTCCCAGTGAGAACTTAAGGGCTTATTAAACTATTCAATTTGTAGGAAACCTAACTAGGAAATCGGTAAATGTAATCGCAGATTGGATCCGACTTTGGGTACCGGCCGTTCCTAGTTAGGATCCTGTAAATTGAATATTAGGTGAAGCGCTCATACTCAGAACAGCAGTTTTGTGTTGGGACCAACTCGGAAATCTCGAAGCCAAAATCAGCTAGTGCATGACATTGTTACCTACAATGATATTATAGTGACACGTTAAAATGAGCCACACTTCCCCTCAGTGTGGCGTCGCGCCCCAACGGACACGTGCTAGCGTTAGTGTACCGTTTTTGAAGATCGAACGTTGTTCAAGTAACCAATGTAATCTACACCTTTTTACTTATAATAAATAAATAAATAATATCATTGGTTACCTAACATAAGTTTTATTTTATCTACTTTACACAAAGTATGGAACAAGTAATATTTTTTTCGAGATTTCCGAGTTGGCCCCATAGTGTAAGTAAGTTGTTTATATATTCATGGGGAAATTTGGCTAGTTATGAAAATATTACCGTGTATAGTTAAATTTTAATTGTGGCAGGCATACTCGAAAGACAAGTTAATTGGCCACGTGAAATCACGATGAGTTATTTGGGTAAGGACGCCAGCCACATTAAGCTAAGCTACCTCTAACTGTCAAATCTCAATGAGGGTTTTCTGAAATGTTCTACGTGAGATGGCCGCACTGTGGCGCCAGGTCCAACCATTTGTCAAAACGCATACACGATTTGTAGTTTGCGTCATTTTTTTTGTTTATTTGTTCTTAAAAACGATACAAAAGGAATATTGTTTTCTAAAATGCCCCGGTGTTGTGCAGTACCTAGGTATGTGTGCAAATAAAACAGGAGGGCATAATGTAGTGACATATAGACACCAGTGACTTTCGGACCTCTGTTTTTGAGCTCAATCTTCAGTTCGGAAACCTTTCTCTGGCAGTAATCCATAATAAAATCTTAAATCAATAACACTTCCAAATAGGTACGTAGAATTTCTCTAAAAAAATATAGTTTCGGTAGCAATCTGTGCTATCTGACAGCGCCATCTGGTGGCAGAAAAAATATCGAAAACCCTCATTGAACATGAACCTTATTTTGTTTGTTTTAAAGTCGAAAAACCATCAAAGTAATTCGGAAAATTGGGGTAGCTGGGAAGAAGAAGTGGGTGGCAGAACAAACTCCCTAGCTACACGTTTGTTTGTTGTTTTAGAAAGTTTACACGATATTAGTAATTAACAAAGACTTTCAATACCAATTAATAATGATTGTCCCTTTCACCCTATTAGTACCTAGGTATATTACAAAAAAAACTCGCTGAACGCATAACCACCTCCGTTCTTTTAAAAAAGTCGACTAACAAATTAGTGATGAAAGTCAGTTAGAAGTTATGTGTAATTAATTGTAAATTAGTTTCTGCTTCTCGGTCTGGTTAGCACTGAAAGAAATTCTTTTAAATATAATCATTTTATAATATTATTCGTTTTGTTTTCTAATTTTCTACTATAATATATTGTGAATACCATTCTGTTTAAGTATGATAATAAAGACCTGGGGCTCGAGTCTGCTATTGCAATTGTGTCTCAATGACCGGTCATTGATCGAATATTTGGCAACTTTGACAGTTTTTGAATGGTAAATGTGTCATAAGTTTGACGTTATACGTCAAAAATCGATCATTGACCGGTCATTAAGACACGATTGCAATAGCAGTCGACCCCCTGACTTGCTGTTGCTGTCGTAGATTAACTGCCTCATTGGTCTAGGGGTAGCAAGTACCACTGCTAAAATGGGGTTCTGTGTTTGATTCCCGCGTCGAGCAAAGTGTCAGTAAGTTATCCATCTAGAATTTATCAGTAGTGAGTAGGGTAACAGTCTGGAGTCTAGATTTACGCCCGGCTGAAGGCAATAGGCTCGCCCGATATTACATGGGACTTGAAAGTAAATGTTACCCCTTCAGACGAAATGTTATGTGAGAAAATTAATACATATGTATAACAATCCCAACTAAGTACCTATACACCACTAACTTTTAATTAGTACAAATACTTAAAGGGCTTATTCTAGACGGTATTCTCATTATAATTGTAACGTATCAATAAATAATATTCATGAACAGCAGTTATTAGCGTTTGTTTATATCCCAAAAAGTCACCCAATTTCTGAAAATATTGTACAGTAGGCTATTCATGACATAGTAGTATTCATTAATCGTCATCTCTCGCTCACGTTCGCGTGATGTAATAGGGGGCGAGCCTATTGCCATCAATCGGGCACAAATCCAGATTCCGGGCTGCTACTAAGAAATTCCAGACGGAAAACCAATAACGCTTTGGCCGTCCTAAAGATTCAACCCGGAACGTCATACTCAGCAGTAGCGCTTGCGACCATTGGACCCATTTTGATTTAGATAATAATAATAACCCAAGGGCTGTTTTTACCTTGGTCAAAGGATAAGCATTGCCATTCAACGCGGCAACGTGGCAATGCTGCCAGTCTTTTGAAACACTTCCAGTGGACAGCGATGCAGATGAGTTTTTTGACGCCATATTTTAGAGTTATAGTTTTTAGTTTTTACTTTCATTTCTAGTGTTTAAAGTTAAGTATTTATTTAGATAATTATAATAATATAATGGCAGTATCATTACAATCATCATCTAGTTCCTTACAAAGTGAATTCTCTAGAATGTACAGAGTAGTTCGTCTAGTCGTCATCTCAAATAAGAAGGAAATCAGAGCCTCTTCAGACAATTTAATAGGTTCATAGCGACATCTAGTAATTAAAAATAAAACCTA
This sequence comes from Euplexia lucipara, assembly GCA_921972225.1. Classification (NCBI taxonomy): domain Eukaryota; kingdom Metazoa; phylum Arthropoda; class Insecta; order Lepidoptera; family Noctuidae; genus Euplexia; species Euplexia lucipara. The sequence goes on along the minus strand of OV179168.1, from coordinate 9,222,715 downwards.
AAGTTTGAAAACTGGCGCTCAAAGAAACGTAGTGCTGTACGCAGCTTGAGTTACGAGTTAGATGAAAAGCACTATCTTGTACATAATCATGTTTATTGTTATCACATAAATGTGACTAATCCGATGTTTTTCTTCAAGCAATAGATAGATGATCATAGCTAGATTTTTTTTTTACTAATTTTACGGGCTCGGGGCTCGGTGTCCGTACTCCATGGCGAAGACTTTTTATTGGGTTTGCAATCTGACATTTAAATCAGTGTTACCAGCCGTACGATAAAAATAAGTATTTGTATTATTTTTAAATACTATGCGCTTCAAATGAGAATAGGAACGTCAATGACCTCATATGTCAGATGTGTAGTGTGAATGTCAATATTCATATTGAAGAGGAGTCGAGGAGTCCTGTTATGATTTTGTAATTATTATTATACTCTTTGGTTTTGTCCCTGGCAAAAGAAAATAACATAATGCCTAACTTATTATTCCCAACAATTTTGGGGTCATCCTTTTGTTTGACCAGATGCAGCTGAAAATCCGTACCTATATTACGTGAAGCTAAAATATTGCTCATCTGACAACCCCAATAGAGTTATTGGATAACACGGGAAACCACTCGTAATGACTGTCATAGACCTTCGAGTAGAGATTTGGTCCCGGCTTAACGTATTTCGCATATCGAGTTTTCTAAGGCACAAAGGGGTCTTGCTATTATAATAACGGATGGTTACTCACGGTCTTCCACGGACCGATCTTGCCAAGCACAGCTTATATCGATTCATGCAGGTATTATTATTAAACCACAAGCCCATTAAATTAATTCAAGTGATGTCCACAAAATAAAAATTTTGCCATTAATCTTGGTTTATGTTTTCTTGGTTTGTTTCGCACTAAGTAAACTGGAAACGTTAAGTTTAACTGTGGTGTTGTATGTCTATGATTCTCTTTCGAAAACTAAGTTCTGGCAATGATATTTTTAGACGATCTACCATTTAATATTATTTTAGGTACTCTTTGTGATGTACGATGTAATCTACGATTCCTTTAAAATTTAGTTGGGCAGCACTGTTTAGTTAGATTCATAGACTCCATGGTCATGAATAAACAAATATTAAAAAAAAAAGATTCATAGATTGGAATACATTTGATTGAAATTGAATTGAGTTTTGATTTCGAGTCTATAGCAAATAATTACCGGCGGAGGTCATTTTCATTAAATATTAGTATTTATTCCTACGAATGCTGTATAAATATCCATAAATAAATATGGAAAACGATATATTGGACTCTTTGAACGATTTGGGGTAAGATTTTTAGTTTTTATTTTAGGTTAGAATGCCCCTTTTAGTTCTATAGAATTATGTTTACCTATATAATTACAAGAATTTCTCGAAATACTTTTAATAAAGTATTGTTTATTTGCAGTAGTAATAATATTTGTGGTGTTCTCTATATTGAGGACTTTGTAATTAGCTAAAACGTGGCTATCATGTCTTTCGTAGTATTAATCAATAAGCTAAAACTTTTGAACTTGTTGCGTTGGCGAAGCATCTATCAGAAGCTTAAAATAGATTATCTATCATCTCAGCTCATCACTTCAAAATATAAACTGCAACATTTTGAAATACTTTTAAATTGTAATTTACAATAATAAAATTAAGTATTTTCTTAATGGTAAAGTTATTGTTGTTGATTGTAGTCATAGCTTTTATAAAATTATGTCAAGCTGTGGTTTCTAAATAAAATGAGTAGGTAAATATAATAAAGTATTTTTCTTGTACTATTAAAAACTTTTTAGCTTTAACTAAACTTTTCTTTGTTTTTAAGTTATGGTGTAAAGTTGTGCAATAGAAGTAAACATAGGAACAATAGGACGACAATGACAGCACGGACACCGGTGTCCTCTCGGGGTTTAATGAATTAACCCATGTACAGTCAGTGAGCTACGTCGCCTAACCCATCTTGCCCTTATATTTTTTTCTAAGATGGATCTGCCTGCGTAGCATGAACACCGAAGAAACGGTCTTTGTCGTGTCTCGGAAGAAAAGAAATTAAGTGTTCATGCTATGCAGGCAGGTGTATTGAAAGAAATTTGACAGATTGAGGTTCCTGTCTATATAATCTGTCACTTTTCCGATTCGTCTGTAGACAAATGCCGTTTCTTCGGTGTTCAATGTGTTCATGCTACGCAGGCAGGTAACATAATTCACTGACAGTACCTACAATATTTTTCAACACAACATTCATAAAAGTACTTACAATTTTCAGCTATGAAGGCCCCCTATCTGATGAAGCCGCATTCTCGAAGGCGATGGACGGCGGAGCCAAGTCCCTGGAGTTCACGAAACTCATTCACATCCTCGCTGAAGAGATCAAAAGACTGTGCAATCTGGAGGAGACCGTCAACATGATGAATAATGCCGATGAGTCCAGCTCGTTTCTGCTGGAGCTTAGTTCCTTCTTGAAAGAGTTGAAGTGTCCTTACAAGAAGTTGGTTACAGGTAACTTGTAAATTTTGACTTAAGTTGCATGGCACATTCTCTTCAAATAATAATAATAATAATATTCCACAACTTTTCACACAAGGCCATCTAGCCCTAAGCTAATCAGAGCTTGTTTTATGGGTACTTGGCGACTGATAAACATAGTACGTACTTACATATTTCTTAAAACAAATGGTGTAATTTATCTATGATATGTAATCATAGATAAATTACACCCAGACATAGAAAGAATGATCGTGCTCATCACACAAACATTTGTCCGGGGTAGGAATCGAACCTACAGTGTCTGGCATAGCAGTTAGGGCCACTACTACTAGACCAACAGGCCATCCAAAAAAAATATGTCTTGAAACGTTAACAATTTTTTTTGTAAACAGCCTCTCGGTTCAATCAAAGGTTAAGCTACCCTTGACGAGGTTGGTCAGTGGATGGGTGACCATTCACATATCTCTCTCTGAGAATAAGACATGAGCTAATAAAAACTAAATTATACTAATAAATTGATTCTAACATGGGACAAAGTTTGCAGAGGCAGCGAGTAAGCTAATGTTTTGTGTTGTATTTCCAGGGCATATGTCTTCCCGTCTCCAAACTAAAGAGGATCGCTTGTTACTGCTAGACTACCTAATATCAGAGCTGATGGCGGCACGGATGGTGAATATAGACTGCCCCAAAGACAAGCAGGCTTCTGGAATGGAGATAGTTATGGTAAGCAATGTTTTATCATAGTTTTACACAATATATTGAAATTAAGTGAAGACAAGCTTTTCCCTGTATACTTTTTTGTTTGTAACATAAACATAATGTCACACCTGTAATCCCCGAAGGGCTAGGCAGAGGTGTACCTGGTAGTACACCCACATTTCGCCTGTTATGTTTAAGTCCCATGTAATAGGGGGCGAGCCTAATGCAATCAATCGGGCACAAATCCAAACACCGGGCTGCTACTAAGAAATTCCAGATAGAAAAACTCAATAACACTTTGCCCGACCTGGGGATCGAAGACCTCATGCTCAGCAGTAGCGCTTGCGACCACTAGACCAACAAGGCAGTTCAACTGTTCAGTGTTTGTATGCAAGCAAATAACTTTCATATTAGAATCTTTTTCGAATTAATTGATGTTTGAAGCAATTGTATAAAAGCAATGAATATAATAATGGCATTTCCGTATACTTGAGTTGCTTAAGCTTGTGATCCTCATTTGGGTTGAGTAAGATAGCCTACCTACAAAAAAAGACTGTGTCAGCATCCCTTTAATTTACCACATGAAACAAATTTTTTTTTTGTTCATTATTACTACAATCTGTCTCCTTAATGGGACATTGAGAAGTATGTTGGTTGGTGCTATCGCTGACTCGCTCAGTATGTGACCAGTGTCACATCCTCATTGTTTAAACAGTAACAGTTATATTTACTGTGATTTGATGTGTAGGTCTTGAGGTATTATGCGCTCTGGCTTGGTCACTAATGGGGAATCACAAGATTCTCCATTAGCGACCGAGCCAGAGTATTTGGATGTTGTTAGATTCGTTCTTTATAGGACTTGGTATGGCGTACGCGTTTCCTGCTTCACAGTGTGCATTCGTAGGTCATGGTGTAGTAGTTCGTTGGGTACAAACCAGGGCGCGTTGGTTATAAAAGTAATTTAATCTTTATTTTTAAGCCCACCTTTGACCTTTAAGCTCAGCCAGGATGTAATCAACCAGTACCCAAGTCTATGAGTTTTATTTAGTACACTCCGCTCCAATATTGCTTTAGATGGCATTACTGAGATATGGGAACACAGTTTTTCTATGACTTTTCTTCGCATGTTCTTTCTATAGGGTGACTGGTAATTAGTGACCGATACTTAAACACGTGATTGTATTCATGATTACAATAAACTTTCCCAAAGAAATTTTTTATACACAATAACTTATAACACAATAAAATAACAAAACCACTGTTTGAAATTCCCGCACGCGCGCCTCTCATCGATCACAGTAGACACAAATCAGCACGATCTATCAGCTGATAGTCTGACCTCGGGAAGGTCAAATCTACTAGTAGTAGCGTCACACGCTCCCCCGCCACCCCCACCGCTCCCGTTGTGCAGTACTGACATAATTAAATTATTGAAAGTTAATTATTATAAAAAAAAGTTTCTTTGGGAAAGTTATTCGTATTCCTGAGTACAATCACGTGTTTAAGTATCGGTAACTAATTACCAGTCACCCTATATAGTATCTTAAATCTCTGTGGCACTCAGTAAAATGTTCTAATTCCTTCTACAGCAAGAGTCACCTACGGCCAAGGACCTGAAGGAGATCCTAATAGCCTTAAAGTTCAATAAGCCACCTCCGAACATCACACCGGAGATGCTGTTCTCGAAGCTAGAGGCTAAGCTCAAGGACACTCTTCAGAAAGAGGGTAAGTACAGGAAAGTCCTGTTCACAAAGCAAATGGTGGCTAGTATTATTTACATTTTATATTAATAAAAAGCAGAGTGAGCCTTACTGTGGCATATGATGACATGTGACATGTATTTGTGGTAAATATGCTGGAAAATAGTATGTGTGGTACCAACCCCATGCAGAATGGGTTGGCACCTTTTCTCCGCACCTTGCGTTCATTGGTCAAATCAAATAGCGCGCGTTTCCCCGATTTCCTGTAACACATTGCCGTCCCCTTTCACGAAATCACTTCCGCGAAAAATATCCAGCAACTGAGAGGGAAGATATTACACAGCAAATATTTAAAGTTGTGTAAGTAGAATCATTTTTTTTTTATAAAAGCCCTTAGCATCTTAAAAAATGTCTTATTATAAGCTCAAAGCTGTGACTACTGAAGACAATTACTATTTCTATTGTAACCAATCAATTCAACACTTAAGAAAGTCACAGACCTAAGGTTGATACGCCAGCTATACCGCGAGACTCGACACTATTCCAGCCAGTTATAATATGTAGTCTGGAGTCTGGAGCAGCAAACATTTACAAAATATACTAGATGTCACAGAATAAACGCACAACCTCAAAAAGGGCCATTTTACTCATTAAAATGAACAAGTTTAACCATGAAACAAACATTTAAATTGTCAAAAAAAATCAGTTATTTGGTTCATTTTGTCAAGTTACACTTACATACATGTTCTGTAACACATTGTATATTTATTCCTAGGTGACCAACTAGTAGGCAAGCCTCTATACAACAAGGCCCTAACGGAGAAGGACTGGAAGCAGTTAGAGAGTACATTCACAGAGATGTTTGAAGAGTACCGGCTGAGGAAGGAGACGCTAATCACTCGGCTGGAGTGTACTATACAGAGCTTCGAGGTAAGTGTCTTGTTTAAGTTGCCAAAGTCGACTTATCAAACAGTTTACCCGTGTATAAATTCGAGAACATATGCATAACATGTTGGCTGGTTCATCGCCGGGTTGATTGGTACTCAGAATAGTTATTATTTATTTAAAAAAAAAAAAAACCTTAAACTATCATTACAGGGTTTACCCTAATGCGACAGCTAAGAACTTAAACTAATCAAAATTATAATACATCAAAACCTAAGTACATTACTTACAACAATACTTAATTACAATAAAGTTTAAATTAAATATCCTACTGCTTATAACATACTACAAATAGTTGTTCTTTATAAACGTATTTTTATCTATCTTGACTATGTATTTATTTTGATTAAGTATGTATGTGTCTGTGTATTTATTTTGTTTCAGTATGTACGTATCTGTGTCCATACTTATTTTTACCCAGTTACATCTACCTTGTTCCACCTCTGCACCACCTTAAGGTGGACTGGTAGAAAATGCCTAAGGGATTAAGTCCGCCTTTGTACTGTTTGTTTTACTTGTGCATAAAGTTTTAATAAATAAATAAATAAATTGATAGACATCAATGTAATTCATCATTTTTGTTTTGAATCAAGTTTAATATTTGTTATTAGAACATACATACATAACATCACGCCTGAAATCCCCGAAGGGTAAGACAGATGTACCTGCCCTACAGTACATATCGTTATGTTTAGCACCCATGTAATTGGAGGCTAGCCGATTGCCATCAATCGTGCATAAATCCAGACTCCGGGCTGCTACTGAGAAATTCCAGATGAAAAAACTCAATAACACTTTGCCGGACTCAGGGATCGAAACCGCGATCTCACGCTCGGCAGTAGGCGTAGGCAGTAGGCAGTCGGCGACCACTCAACGAGGCAGTCAAGTTGGAAAGTTATTAGAAGTCATGCTTTTAATGAAGAGCCACAACAACCTTACAATAATAATCTCTTTTACTAATTACGTTATGTCTACCCCATTAGTCTAGTGTTCACGAGCGCTACTGCATGTATGCATGAGCTCCCGGTTACCCTGGTTCGGGTAAATAGTTTTTGAGTTTTCCCATCTGGAATTTCTATGTAGCAGCCCGGAGTACGAATTTGACCCCGTTTGATGGCAAATAGGTCTGCTCCAAAGACATTCAATACCTATAGACCGGACATCACGATCAAAATTTTCGTCCGAAACTTGTGTCCTGCTTGGACACAAGTCTATGAGTTTTTTTAGTACGCTCCGCTGCCGCTCCAATATTCATATATTATTCTAGATGGCGTTACTAAGACATGGGATCAAAGTTTTTCTATGACATTTCCTTGACATGCCCGCTCTATAGTATTTTAAATCTCTTCGGTCTGCTCCCTATTACATGATAACTGTTGAAATATGGGTGTACGCCGCTGCCTAACCCTTGGGAGATTACAGGCGTTATCTATACTAATATTATAAAGAGGTAAAATTTGTTTGTTTGTTTGTAAGTTTGTATGTAGGGGTAATCTTCGGAACGAATGATCCAATTTTAAAAACGATTGCACTGGTGGAAAGCTACACTATTCCCGGATGACATAGGCTACTTTTTATCCCACGGGAACAGGAACTACGCGGGTGAAACCGAGTGGCGTCTGCTAGTGTTTTATATATTATTTTTAACACTGAGTTGATATAACAAATTATTTTCCACAGTGGTCTGACCGCCTGAAGACAAAAAAAGATTTAATCCAATCCACGTACCGTCCGAAACGTGAGACCCTCAAGGTGAAGCCGGACGTCAAACTGTCCGACTTCCTAGCGGCGCGGTCGTCGCTCCTATTGGTCGAGAAGACTTCCAGTGCGACTGTCCGGAAGAACACACAGACTGATGTCAACAAAGTTATTATTGGACGGGTAGGTTCATAATTTTAAAAATTGCTTATTTTTCAAAAAGATTACGACAGTTAGCTTGTGATTGGAGCCTTCTTATATGGAAACAATATCTGTTGTAACCAGTCTTTTAAGCCCGTTACATGGTTACTGATTTTTTTACATTAATTTGAACGCACCGTCGTGGTGTTGCCATTCAATTTGACACGTTGAACCGGATGTTTGAGGTCTGTGGGATACGTGACACTATGGTTTGTGAAGTGGTCACACATCGAGACAAAATGTCGCATGACGTCACTAGCGTCACAGTTTGTACTAGATAATGACGTTACAAGCCCCCTCTCCTCAACTTTAATGCGCCTATATAATAAATTAACCTAAGCAGTTTTTCATCAATTTGAAAAAGAAAAAAATACTTGTGTTTTATTTTTTATAATCTAACTGATCTACTAATTATATTTTGATGTTCATATTCCGTCAAACACCCTATTGCATGGAGGCAACCAAAGTCTTTGTTGGGGGAACATCTGCAACAACATGCTTTTTTTTGTTTTGCTAGTTTAGATGCATCATTCTTATTCTAAATGTAAATGTACTGTTCCACTGCCGGTTAAAGGTCTCTTTTCATTCATATAGAAAATTCGTAAGAAAAGTAAAGAATTCGTTCATATAGAGAAGACACTAGAATGGACAATTACACCGAGTCAAAATGTCACATGACGTCACTAGCCCACACTACGCGTCACTAGCGTCACAGTTTGTACTAGTTAATGACGTTACAAGCCCCTCTCCTCAACTTTAATGCGCTTAACCTAAGCAGTTTTCCATAAATTTGAAAAAGAAAAAAATACTTATGTGTCGAATATTTTCTTGTTATCTAGATGAGGGACTAAAAAACTAAAATATTGTCAAAAATAACCCCTTGATCGACACGCTCGCTATTTCAGGCGTATATTAACTATAAGTACAAGTTTCTTCACAATGTTTTCCTTCGACGATATCAATGATACACTTAGAACCTCTTTGTTAATGTAGGAATATTTAATTATGTGATTAGATTTAACGTGATAATGATTTATTTCCAGGTTCCAGACCGAGGAGGTCGTCCCAATGAACAGCAGCCCCCACCTCCTGAGATGCCTTCCTGGCAACAGAGAACAGCTGTAAGTAATTGTCAACACCAACAGCACAGTCACCAACAATATTCATATAAAAATTACATGGCAAAAGGGCATTACAGTAACCATACAAATAACAGGTATGCATGACATTGACACAGTGAAAAGTAATAGAGACAAAAAAGCAAAAAAAAAAAATGGATAAATATGGATGTCTAGCTATTTATTTATTTATTTTATTTTCTCATTCTTTATATAGAAATCCGACGGCAATGCTTGTTACTCTTTCACGTACAAACTAATGAATGGATTTTAATAAAATTTGGTAAGGCGTTAGCTGACACCCTGAATGAACACATAGGCTTTTTATCCATGTATTCCCACGGGAACGGGACCTACGCGGGTGAAACCGCGGGACGTCTGGTAGTAACGGTGTGAGTTTCACATTTATATAATATCTTTGTTTATATTATTTGCGCAGATATAATGTGTTACTGTTTGTTTGTCCCAAATAAATAAATAAATAAGTACGTAATAATATGGTCTGTAAGATTACCGTCACGATCAGCTAGTGCACTTTATATGGCCTACAAAAAGTTGTTCCAGGTCTCGCTCTTGTGGTTTGTGAGTTTTTGTAAAATCACCCACAATACACAAGAAATCCCTAGCAACGTCTTTTAAAAGATGTTGTGTAGTCCTGTCAAATTAAACATTCACCCTTGCTAACTTAAGTCAAAAACTTTTTTAAACAAAAAAAACTTCTGACTTAATTGAAAAACACCAACAGGTGTTAAATAATTCTGGTTTCGGAAGTCTGTGGCTTTGGTGGTATTGTTGCATCCATTTTATTGGCCACCGACTTCCGAAACTAGAGTTATTTAACAACAATTGATAACCACCTTCTTTAGAAGTCGGTTAAAAAGGGAGTCCTGTATAAAATGATTAATGTTCGACAGGGCGGCGGCGGTGGCGGACGGGGAGGTCGCGGTGGTGGGGGAGGGGGAGGCGGGTTCAACAACTCCAACAATTCCTCGTTCAACAATTCGTCGTTCAACAACTCGGGCGCGGGCGGAGCGGGCGGGGGGCAGGGGGGACACGAGCGGGGCCGGGGGGGCCGCGGGGGCAGGGGGGGACGTGTACAAGGTGGATACAGTCAGGGGGGCGGCGACCATGGTAGAGGTGGCGACCATGGACGTGGGGGAGATTACAACAGGGGCGGGGATCATGGAAGGTAAGCATCTGTCTTGAGCATATTGACTCACGAAAGTGAAGAATAGGTTTTTGGACAATATGAAAAGTCATCACCTTGACTGGCCTGTTGGTCTAGTAGTTAGTGACCCTGACTGCTATGCTGGAGGTCTTGGGTTTGATACCCACCCTGGGGCTCGAGTCTGCTATTGCAATCGTGTCTCAATGGCCACGTGCTGGCGTCTGTACTTGGCATGCCCAAGTTTTTATTCAATAGGCTCACAAATTTCATTATCACTTTACAGACCGCAACAGAACAGAAACTACCAAACCTACGAGGTTCCCCCCGGTGGTTACAACAGCCAAGGAGGTCACCAACAGGATCAGAACTACAACCAGCACGGTCAACACAACCAGGGTTATGCTGGGGGGTACAACCAGGGCGGGTACGATAGTATGGGGAGCTTTAACCAAGGAGGATATCAAGGTTAGTAACAGTTTGAGCACAGTCGTATGTTACCGCGACCCCCTGTGCAGGAGTGGGATAGAATAGCGGGGAGATATAGTCAGTAATACGTACGACCATGGTTCGATGGCACGATTAGCGTTAGTGGCTGAGCGAACAGCTGCCTCGCTGCGTGTCGATAATTCGATTTCCATACGGATCAATTCAACGTCAAAACCATTTATTTCAATTAGGCCATTATGAGGCACTTTTGAACGTCAAACAAAAGTCAACTTAAAAAATGATTCTAGTTGCCCTTTCCAAAAAGTAGATCTGTATGAAGAAGAGTGGGCAAGAAACTCCATACTTACTCTTTTAAAAGAGGTTTTACAATACTTTGTATACTTAATCAGATTAGGTATATGTGAGGATGAAGCACCTTGAATAAAAAGTACTACCCTAAGATAGAGTTATGAAAGAACTATGCTATCATAATAATAATAATAAATTCTTTATTATGGACAACATAAGACCCGCTATGTTAGTAAGTTTCTTAAAATAATGCTATATAATATTTAGACATTTACTTAATTATTATTATTGAGTTCGCTTCATGTGGATGACGCATGAATGAGAAGAAAGTTAACCCCACATAATGTCTTAAAATAGGTGAAAGAAAGAAAGTAAAAATACGTTTATTGGAATTACAACAAAGATACACCTTAAAACTATTAAATACAGGGATTATAAATGCCAAAAGGGCCTCAGCTATAAAAGCTCAGGTGAATAAAAGTTCTCCGCCACTGTCTTCACTATCTGTGTTTTGTGATCTGTACAGGTAATAGTGTAGTTGTTTCACATCTGACTTTATGTGTATACATACATACATAGACTCACGCCTTTTTTTCATGGGGGTAGGCAGAGCTAGAGCGTCATCTGCTGTGATTCTTACATACTTCTTTTGCTTCGTTTACGTTCATACATGTAGCCATACAATACACACACGCCCGCGAATACTACGCACCTGACTATTCTGAAGGAGAGTTTGTTCCGCTACTTCTTCTTCCCAGCAAAAATACTAGGAAGTGGTCAAGGATGGGCGTTTTGAGGGACTGCCTTATGTTTATTTTTGACTTTCAAAAAGTGCTGATTCTCATTCTAATTTGAATGATTTTGATGGACATCGCCATGGACATTCCACATCCTCCATAGAAAAGGGCTCCTCCGACCAGACGGGTGTTGTCTGGTGGGCTACTACGGCCCAACGGATGTTGCCCGGAACTTGTATACGTTCAAATTGCGCGTTACATAACTTTTATACCGCGATGTAAAATGTCAGTCATTATAGTTCGTATGTAGTGAGATAGATGTCGCTACAGCTTTATAAATAACCGAACTTTTGTTAACTTCGCCTCTCATCCAACCTCTTTGTGTAATTGAGAAGGCTAGCAACAGACTTATAACACGCCATGCCACGCGACGTCAATATGGTTACTTTAGGCACCTTTTTCAGATTTGACAAATAAAACCGCGTGGGATGGCGTCGGGTGTTACAAATGTGCTGGAGCCTTAAATATTTGTTAACGCAACCACAACATCAGATATTTTTTTTATGTGAGAACATTGCCCATGTATAAATAAAAAAAAATGGTAGGTGTTAGTTGTGATGTTCAACATCATTTCATCAATCAAAATGTTTTCATGTCATCTCATTTTCATAGGAGGTGGCGGCGGTGCCATTGGCGGCGGTGGTGGTGGTGGCGGTGGTTATAAAAAACCCTTCCAAAATAACCAAGGCTACCAACAGAATCAGGGCTACCAATCTAACCAGGCCGGCTACCAGAACAACCAGGGAGGCTACCAGTCTAGAGGAGGCTACCAAAACGAACACGACGATAGAGACCGACGTGGCCGCGGCGGATACAGGGGGCGACGTTGACAGCGACAACTCGAAACACCTTGTATGTAGTCTGTAACGCTATAATTATTATTACAAGCGGTATTTTAGGACAAAATGTGGTGATTTTTGCATTGATATAGATTTAGAATCCGCTAGAATTTTAATCACAATACTGGTTACTTACAAAAAAAAATCTACTACCAAGAGAGATTTGAGAATTATTTATGGCATAACTTTACTCCAAGTTTAAGTGGGCTAGACAGTGCGAAAATCATTACATAAATACTAATCATCTATACTGTTTCTAGCAAAATTACGTTAAATATATCAAATGGCGAGCGACCTATAGATAGATTGAGTAGCAAATATAAACAATAGGTATATTAGTATGGAAAGCAGATATTTATTAATAAATAGTAACTGCAGGTTGTTGACATTAGAGAGTGCATTAAAATAAGTATACTGTGATCAAAATTGGAATGGACCCGATCATTGTGTGTAATAGAAAAACTATTGCTTACTGCCGTAGAAACAGATTTTGTCTACAAAAGAATCGACTAAAGCGAGCTGCATACGTAACGAGATAATACCTCGGACGAGGCGTGAACGGGAACGGGACTCGACTGCCTCGTTCAAGGCGGCAACGTGTATCGTAACCAAGGGGGGTGGGGAGGGGGGTATCGTGTTACCCAGTAACTGGGTTGTGGAGGTCCGACAGGCAGTCGCTCCATGTAAAACACTGGTATTCGGCTGCATCCGGTTAAACTAGGCTAGGTAGATGATGGGGTAGCTTGAAGTGCTAGCCTCAGTAAGTAAGTGTTAAATATGCCAGCTATGACGTCACAGAATTTCAAAGTCATTCTTAAATTGATCGCATTCTGTATTGTGGTGTCCTATTTGTAACCGGTATCGGTTGAATTTACTATTTTTAAACATACAATTTAAATATTCTTTTCTAAAATTTATAAGTCTGTATTTCTAAATTTATGTAAAATATATAAGTGTTTTGCTAATTTTACTACAACTTGAATGGTCATTAATTTACTAAAAACTAAGAAATAATATTAGAACGAAATTACAATAATAATCATGTGCTTTGATTATGTTATAGAACTTTATCAAAAGACCGAAACTGCCAAGTTTTATATTAATAACTTCGCGAAGAAATATATTTCTAAATAATTTATTTTACTAATCTTGTAATGCAATTAACCTTTTTAAACTTTCCTATTAGTATCATTCTTACAGCATATTTTATTTACAATAATTTCTCTTTCGTGAAGTTAAGAGAAATAAATTTGAAAAATGAAAAAAAAAATCGCGGTCTTAGATTTATGGTACTATAAATAAACCTCGCCAAAAGAAATTCTGGTTGGAATCAAAGCTTAAGGTATATCTAAACAAAATATCTAGGTATAAAAAGGAAACCAATATCTAAATCAGAAAGCAATATATAAAATCGATTCATGTTGTTGTTATTTTAGTATAATTTATTACGTTATGTATGCATAACAACTCTTTTTATGTGGTCAATCTAATAATTATGATGACCGCAAAATTGAAATGAATCCTAATTTATCTCATATTTTATCACGTTTAAACGGCTAAGTCGCAAAACGTAACTTTCGCAAAATGAATGTCGCTTTCGCAGAATGACTCTTTCTCTCAAAAAGTTGCTTCCTCACAATGCCTCTCGCCTTTAAAATTTAGCCAGGTTTAAAAAGTAGGTTTTCATTCGAAATTCTTATAAAAATACTTAGAAGTTAAAAACAAAAAATAACTCGTTTAGTGCGAAATTTTATGAAAGATACATTGTGAGAGACTTTAGAGAAAGTCATTCTGCAAAAGGGACATTCTATGAAAGCGCCGTAATGACTAAAGATATATTTTACGACCAGTAAACATTTGGCGAAAGAGACGTCTTGCGACGCCTACGTAATTGTCTTTTATTTATGTTATTTTTATGAGTTGCCCATTTGAATATATTTAGTGTTTATATTCTCAATTTGTTCTCAAATGCAGTTTGGTACAAAAAATAATGTAACTACCTAATTAATTATGAAATATGACAGAAAAAAAATGCCACATGTCGAGTCCTAGATCTACACAGATTTTATTTATTTATTTATATACATCCAGGAACATTAACTTAGTTACCTTAAAGTCAAATAGGTATTATTAATTCTTGTACCAAACAGTAATTTTACACGTTTGCTAGCTAATAAGAGTTTGATGTCTCGAAAATACCAAAAACTTCCGAAATTAAAATTTCCTATTTTATTAATAATATATTAGACACGCTCCATTATGTATTTTGTAATTTAATTTTATATATACACGAGGCCTTCACGTAAACATATAGCAATATGTATTTAGCATTGATGATTACTAATAAGCAAATAGTATTTTTATTTATTATAATGATACAGTTATGCCTCTGATTTACAAGTTTTCTTACTTATCAAATAAATTATATAAATATTTGTGGTGCTTTCATTTTATGAATAAAAAAAAACCAAAATCACGTTGACTAATAACTTTAATGCTATAAAAAAATATTTACAATCTTTTACATACATAATTACGTAATTTTCTCCACATTAAATTTATGATACCTGTTACGCTAATTTCATACTTATACTCGTGAGCATAGAGTACACATTACAAGTCTTCGGTGCTCCACTTATATGCCTCTTCTTCTTGTGCCTTGCGCTTGCTCTGTTGGTCGAAGTATTTTATTTCATAGCCATTTGATCGATCGACTCCGTCCCAACGATAACCGGGACGAATATTGAAACGGTTTGGCGGGAACTGACCTTTGTATATTGGTTTTTCTGTAATTACCATAAAAGAAATTGAAAAAAATACACAAAAAACTCAACAGGATATTGCTGGCAGACAAGATAGGGTCAAGCTGATTCATTGATGACCATTAAACCCCATCTTGACAGTCATGTCTAGATGACATACCAAAATGTGCCTAGCACGCCAAGCGTCACGAATACATGACAAATTTAAAGGATTCATTCGTAGCTTGGCGTTTTGGTTTTATTGATGTGGAGGTCAACAGCTAAAAAAGGCTACTGACGCTGAAGGCTGATAAGCGTCCATCGGACAACTCAATTAGTCTAATTACTCAATCAAACACAACATATTGGAAATAGGAAACAAAAGCAGTCACTAATATTAAATTCGAAAATTGGAAAGTCACATGATGAATTCAATCTTTTAGTTGTAACATTCATTCACAGATGTTGAACTTTTCATTTGTTGAATTTAAAATAGTTAAAATGAAATAATATACATAAATCACAGAAGTATTCTAACAACAAGATAATACAAGCCTGTTACTGTCCCACTGCAGCGCAAAGGCCTCTTTCCATACAGAAAACTGCTTTTTTACGTATTATTAATTTTCTATCAAAACTATCATTTTTCTTTCAGAGCCAGATAAGATTACTAAGATTATTATTAAGGTATTTTTTTACTAAGGTAACCTTGCTTAGGTTTAGGTGGTAATTTTACCCTCATTGTAATATATATGGTTCAATTTCAAACATTCCCTATTACCAAAAATATGAATCATTATACACGGAAGTGGCTAAATTTATTTGCTCTCAAGTATAGTGCGTAATAGGCAGTACGATAATGATAGATGCAGTAGAAAGTAATGAGAAAATGCTTACCTGGCCCCAATTCCCCTCTCTCTCGTTTCCTATCCCTCATATAGTTCAACATCGGATCTCCCGCTCTCTCGACCTGTCGAAGGTTATCCTCAAGGTCGCGGTCGTCTCTGAGTCGAGCTAGCGGTTTCGATGACTCGTGAAGAAACTCCGCCACGCGCGCCTCCTGATCTTCAAGCTGCTTTATACTGAAAATCGATAGATATATTTAAGTAAGTATTTTAAATTTCAGTTGCATGTAAACCTACCTCAATATAGTTGGGGAAATGCTTGGTTAGATGATAATGAATGTATGTACCAATAAACATACAACATAAATAATAAGTGGTATAACTTTATATTTCAAAATACATCCTACTAATATTATAAACGCGAAAGTTTGTGAGTATGGATAGATGGATGGATGTTTGTTACTCTTTCACATAAAAACTACTGAATGGATTTTAATAAAATTTGGTATGGAGTTAGCTGACACCCTGGATTAACACATAGGCCACGCGGGTGAAACCGCGGGACGTCTGCTAGTACATAATAGATTACAAACAGATGGAAAAAATGAGCGTGCTCATCACACAAACATTTGTCTTGAGAGGGAATCTAACCCACGACCTCCGGCATAGCATTGATGCCCACTAACACCAACAGGCCAGTCTAAAGTCTGAGTTAAATTTTGAAAATCAAAATCAAAAGTCTTTATTCAAACTAGGCTGATTTTTGAACGTCAAAAAAAATATATAAAGACAGTCCCCCAAAAACGGCCCACCCTTCGCCACTTCCTAGTGTTTTTGCTGGGAACAAACTCCCCAGCAACACATCTGTCTGATTCTGATTTGATTAGTCAACCACCTGTTTATGGTCACAATATTTAACATTGATAGCGCTTTTACGTTGTAGTAGTGAGGATTTGAATGTGGATGTTGTGTTTTAACAATAAAGTGGTATAACTTTAACATGGCATAGTCAACCTATCTAAATTTATTTGGGGTCGGCGCAGCATCTCCCATCAATTTCTTTTTGCCGCCATCTAAATCTCTTTTCTTTAGTCTTTGCTAAAATACAAAGAAACCACCTAGGGGTATTTAAGTCAAGAGTGAACAGGTTACTTCAAGGCAAGCATGCTTCATCGTTGACCACATCATCGCTTACTATCAGAAGAGATTGTGATCAAACGCGAGCTTATCAATAATAATAAAAAAATGGTGTAATTTATCCAGTATGGATTTTGCAAACGGAATTGTCAGTTAACCGGTTGTAACTACTAGAAAATTGTCTTATGAAATAATCTATTGATTACTTGCTAACTACGTTCACAGATTTTGACAATACGATCCCTCAGCTTTTAAAAAACGTCAATTTGATTCTCACGCTTCATTTTTATGATGCCCTTAGATGCAGTTTTAGAGAATAATACACGTCTATCCAACATAGTTTGAGAACAATCCTCTTCTTGTTCTTCTTGAATAATGCAGAGGCCATCTTGCATCTTCTTGAATTCGTTTTTGGTAAAATGTTTTCTAGCAACGAAATATTTCGTCAGTTTTCAGTAGAAAACTGACGAAATATTTCGTTTTCGAAAAAGAGTATTCTGTTCTATTCTTAATTCAGACAAACACAGTAGTGTTTGTCTGAATTAAGAATAGAACAGAATACTCTTTTTTTGTACGCCATGAAAACTTACAAATAATAATTTTAAAAGCTACGATGTACTTTAGTACAGACGCCAGCACATCGACTTACTCCAAACTGTCAAATTTTCCCAATTGAACATGAACCTTATTCTATTTACAATAAAGTTGAATACTTATCAATGAAATTTGACACATTGGTGTAGGTTGATGTGCTGGCGTCTGTACATAACTATAGATGGCACTACTGAAACCGAAAATCCAACCATTTTGATCTGAGTCGCGAATTCTGGCAATAATTAAATTGGTCAAAAAACAAAGCAATTTACTTACAAACTCTAAATAAAGACCGCTCGACATGATTGGTCGGTCATTCTAAAACCAATGCAATCTTCAAATGGTTTTTATTTTATGCGTTTAAGCAAAATAAGAGCCAATCACATACCTTGACACGAGATTGTATAACGAAATTATTTGTCTAATTTGGCTGATTTATCAAGAAAGTATGCGACTTACCCTTTAGTCCATTTCTTATATTTTTCATCTAACTCTTTTTGGCGCTCCGCCTTTTCTCTAAGCTTTAGCCTTTCTTCTGAAGTTTCCCTTTTGCCTGCAAAAATATATGTAATAAATAAAAATATTGAAAAAAGGACTGTAAAAAAATATTTTTATCTGTGGTAGATTTATACTCACTTTTCCTCGACACAACCAGGGCATTTCTTCCCGAAACTTCATCAGTCATCTTATTGAAAACCTCTTCTTCCCTTTTCCTAAAACTCTCATTCTCTTGCCGCAACTGTTTTGCATCTTGCAAGCCGGCCATCTTGCCTTCTAGAGTTTTCGCCATTTTCTTGTTCGACGGCGGCGGACTATCATTGCTTCTCTTATTTCTATCCTTTTCAGAAGTACTCCTATCTCTGTCTTTCCTAGGAGGAGATTGGTCAGAGTCACTGTTTAATTTCCTTTTATTGTTATCAGGTTTTCTGTTCTTTCTCGGTGGAGAGGCTGATTTGTCTCTTCTATTCTTCCTTGGCGGAGACTGATCGGAATCTGAGGAATGTCTTTGTTTCTGCGACTTGTCTGGCCTTGAGTAGCTCTGATATCTGTCAGGTCTATCTTTTTGACTTTGTCTCTGTGGGGAATACCGCTGTTTTCTTGACTGAGATAGTTCTGGTGATTCACCACGCCTCCTGCTCTCTCCTTTAGATTTCCTCGGAGGTGACAAATCTGAAGCAGGATTCTTTTTCGATTTTCTTGGGGGAGAATCGTAACTTTTCTTCGATTTTCTAGGTGGAGATTGGTCTGAATCGTAATTCTTTTTATACTTTCTTGGAGGTGATTCATCTGAGTCGTAGGTTTTTGGTTTTCGCGGTGGCGATGCGGTTCTCATCTTTCTGGGAGGCGACGTGTTTCCTGGATCTACCATTCTAGGGGAAGGTTCTGATTTTGAAGGCTGCAATGTAGCAGGATCTTCTGGGCCGAAATCTCCCCATCGGCTGGGTTTGCGCACCCTCTCTTTAGGTTTTTCAGGTTTAGGAGGTGCCTCTGTGTCATTTTTATTGTTTTTTTCTTTTATTGGAGATCTGTCATCAGTCCTTCTTTTCGGAGATTTATCATCATGTTTTCTCTTAGGAGACCTATCATGACTTTTCCTTTTAGGAGTTACATCACGACTCCTTCTCTTAGGAGACTTGTCATCAATTTTTCTTTTATCTTCACTTCTGCTTTTTTCAGATTTATCAAAGCTTCTTTTAGTAGATTTGTCATGTCTTTCATTAGATCTCTCCTGTCTTCTTTTAGGAGATTTATCATAAACTTGCCTTTTATCATTACTTTGTTTTTTTGCCAATCTGTCATCTTTTGTTTTAGCAGAATTGAGTTGTCTTTCACTAGGAGATCTATCATTATGGTTTCTTTTAGATCTGTCATCTCTTCGTTTGGGAGATCTATCGTCATCTCTTTTGTTAGGAGACCTACCGTCTCTTTTCCTGGGAGGACTAACGTCACTATCACTGTCGTAAATTTTGGAAGATTTGGAAGACTTTGCTTTGTCATCATTATTCGATTTTCTTGGAGGAGATAGATCAGAATCATTTTTATTTTCATCTTCCGAATCACTGTACATTTTACCAAAGATAAGTTCATTGTCTTTCTCAGACTGTTTTATATCGCTTTTTATTTCTTCAATTTCTAATTTACTGTTGAAGCCATCATCCTGTGAATACAATTTTGGTTATACTCTCTACTTCCCTTTTGCTCTAGTGAACAGCATGTAATTCAGTTTCCTGAAAGGTGAAATCAATATTCTTACAATCATGGTTATGAATTTATTTCGACGTCCTTTTGGAACGAAGTTCCTTATCGCGCGTTGTGAAAGGGGGCTAGACGAAAAAAGTCTTACAAAAAGTTGTTACGACACTTTTTGCTATAGTAAGCTATTGTAAGCTGTGCGGCTAAAAATGATAAAATTTTAATTGTATAACCCACTTTAAACGTGATTTTGTTCGTTAAAAGTATTATGCCATTTTCAGATGGCGTCCTCCGGTAAAGCAACTTAGGTCGAACTATACCAGCACGGATATTTATTATTTACAAAAAAACCTTGTGATAAGGAACTTCGTTCCAACCGGGTGTCCCTTGACACCTCTCAAGTTTTTTTTATTTATTTTGCTTTATAGTTAGGAGCTGTTAGGAAGATATTTTAGCGCACAGTCAGTACAGTACAGATTTATTTTAAGGACAAATGTCTGCCATACAGAAGAAAGGAGTGATGGAACTGCCTTGCAGAAAATTGGAAAACAAAACAGTACTGTAATAAGTGCAGGGGCTGGCAGACCAACTGGCTTGGAAGATGCGTTAATTACGACAACATAATATGACATTAAAATTTATTTATGAACAAGCCATGCTAATGCCATGTGGGAGTATTACAGGTACCAATTTCGTCGTCATGGAATTTCATGGATTCTATTCTATTTTTGTGCATGGATGATACCTTTTTGTAAAGTAAAGAATTTATTTGACTCCTTGTAACATCACCTAGCTGACAGTTAAAGAACTGTTAAAATCAGTCCAGCTGTTTTGGAGCTAAGCCCAAAGAAACAGCGAAAAAAATTTAGAAGTGGATTTAGTAAAAGGCTGTAGTTCAAACATTACAAAAGCTTTTAATGTTATTGCTGTCAAAACATGCAATCAAACTAAGAATATGAAACTAACCTGATTGATAATTTTCCATTTAGAGCTAGAACTGAACTGCTCCGCTTTCTTCACTTCCTCAGGCCTGTCATCAATTATGCCAGCTATTTGTGGGGCATCTTCGCCCTGGTCAAATACATCTAGCTCATCACCGTCCAAGGTGCGTAGTTTAGACAGGTCAATGTCATCATCTATTATTTTTAACCTGGAATTAAATTTATTACAGTAAATTAGAGATTAATACAGCCTCAATATCAACGACAGACGTCTAAACGACCTAATATGGAAATATTTTTTTTTTTAGTTATGATAATTTTTAAAGCTGACTAACATTTGATAACCATCTTGAAAAGAAGGATGGGTGGTGGCTGGCCATGTGTATAATTAAGTATGTAGCTTGCAGTGACTGCTGAACAATTTTCTTAACCGTTTGTGCTACGGCCGTCATACTGGTATGATGCTGCTATTGTCGTTTTGACAGCCGGGCCTTACGTAAGTGTCAACTGCCGCATTGGCAGTCAACAAAAAAATCTTAGTACACTATTTCTTGTCTCTCTTGAAGTCATTGGTCTACTTCCCATCCTATACACTTTTGATAAAATTACCTATATTACATATTTGACAAACTAGAGTCTGGCTGCTATTATTCCATTATTTCATAGCGGTAGAGTTCCTTTGCTATGCCTCCAAAGGGTTGCCAATATGAATCGAGTTGTATGGGGATGTCACCACTGGTAGCTTGTTAATCCTATGGTTGCAAGCACATAAGCGGTGCAAAGATATCCTTCTTTGCCGATCTATGGTGCTTGCAGTGGGAGTATAACAATTTAAATGAATACATTCTTAGTAGAAAAGGTTTTGTGGCTAAATACAAAACACTGGTGGAAAAAATACAAATACAGTAAACACACAGTACAATTATAATAGTACCTTATGTTATGGGGTAAATGAAAAGTGAACAACAATTTTGAAATCAATAGAAACCATTTTTGCAATAAAAAAAAATAAGTTTCATGACCCATAATCATTGGCGTTGACTGTGTTAGGAATGTTTTTAGAATACTTGTATTCAACTATATTTGGAAGTCAATCTTAGCAAAAGGCCAAATTCAAGTGTGGTATACACTACTGCCTATTTAAACAATTACTTTCTTTATTATAAGTAGAAATACGGCGGCATGTTCGACCATTTCCTAAACTGAGACTTTTTAGTGCAATCATGAAGTAAAGATATTGTGTCAGTAAAAGCTTTTTAAATTATTTTTTATAAGAATAGAGCCGTGTTTATGTCAATAGCCTCCATTAAGTGTGTGATTCCAGTTAGTTATAAAAGAGAGGTTCTACAAAATGCAAATACTTATGTGCAAAATGCAAATAAGATGCTCCAAACAAAAAACGGTGTGTTGTTAGGTTATCTCAACTGAGTGATATTGTTTTCTTGTGCATGCGACTAAACCTATACTAAATAATGGGTTGTGTACTCTTTAGAATGAAAATAGTTTTTGTAAATTAGTCAAACATACCCAGTGCCTTTGATGGCCTTCTTCTTCTTTTTCTTTTTGTCTCCTGACGGTCCACCGAGATATTTTTGCAAATACGCTTTCTGATTTATACTTGTAGACATTTTGTTTAAATTTTATTCATTGATTGAAATATTTTTAATTTTTACGACGGCTGGACGAAATACTCGCTTGACATACTTGAAATTTTTTGATGTATATCTATATCTACTTATCACCAGTGTGACCAGATTATTTTTTACAAAAAAACCGAAGCTCCTTAAAAAAATACTGAAATATACCAACTTGCACAGGGAAAATATACCAATAAAAATACTGATTTTCAAAACATATTTTATTTTATTAATCATCATCATTATCGCAATAAATATTAGAATTATATATTTAACATTCTGTTTGATGGTGGCTTTCAGTGGTGCCTTTTTGAAAAATGTTAAGTACAACCTGGAAACAAGTAAAAACATAAATTATACATTTTGACCATACACCAAAGTACCTCCGAACTTTTCGATTTTAGGTAGAGTAATTCTAATTTTACTGAAAACTTAAAACAAGTTAAGCTTACCTTTGACTGTCCTTTACATTTGTTCAAGTTCGATTTATGCTTTTCAGTATTTGCAAGTTGTATAGATGCCATGCTTTTACCCAAGAGGGACTACATATAACAATTACATCTTAATATTGTTGTAAAATTTATTAACTCTGTATGTAGAGAAATAAAGCTTATTATTATGATTATATATAGATGCTAAGCTACTTTGGAGTTTCGCACTGAATGCAAAACGCAGCGTACTCGTCATCTTTATAACGTGAAAGCCACGAAGAAAACTCCGGAATTTGTTCCCATTTAGCCAAATAACTTTGCTGAAAACTAGACATGTTTTCTGGATTCTGAATTGCTTATCAGATAACAGCGTAATAGTATGAAGTAAAACGACAACAGAAAATCGCGCGCTCTATTTATATTACGACAAACACGTACAATATTAAACACACGTACAATATTTTGAAAGTTTGAAACCAAACCTTCAAAGAGTAAGCCAAATGCAAACAGAAAATAATTTTGTGACTAGATGATTGAATACTATATTGTAATTCTAGGGAGCCCACCCTCCCATATTATTATTATACTCTTTGAGCCCACCTATCATGTCCTATCTGTAACTTACTGATCTTTGCTCCAAAATGAAATATACACTAAATCCGGAAATTCCCCTGAACATCAATGTACGCAGTTTTTTTTTAATAATTTTATGACATGGCTATGGCATTGCCATAACTTTTTTCCAAGATATACCCAAAAATACTGGCTTCTGCCAATATACCTTTAAAAATACTGACTCTTGGAAAACTTACTAAAATATACTCAAAAAGTATTAAAATACTGAATCTGGTCACACTGCTTATCACTGTACATACGTAGAAATTTAGCATTCTCAATGGATTTTGTTAGCTCTTCCTCTTTCTATTGTTTGCAGGTGAGCGAGACGGGCTTACAACGCACGCCGTTTTCAGATTGACAACTGACTTTTTATTATGTCATTTCGTCGAGCACTAGTGAGGAGCTACGTAACTTATTGAACTACGGTTTTAGGATTTCTCTCACTAATCTCAAAATCCGTGGAACCTCGATGGGAAGTAGGGGTGGAGTATTTGAAGTGGTAGCAGTAAGAGGTAATAATTTGACTTGATTGGTATCGATTGGTATGGCGATGGCGGTAGTGTTGAACACCTGACGGTAGTACCTACATTGAATTGTTGTGGATTATACAAACCCCAGCACATCAACCTACCCCAATGTGCCAAATTTTGATAGGTTTTCAACTTGGGTAATTTATTTCATAAATTTGACAGTTTGGGGTAGGTTGATGTGCTGGCGTCTGTACATAAAAGTATCTATGTTAAAAACAATGGTTTGCTTTTGGTTTCTTGGGTTTCTTTGGTTAGTGGCATTTGAAATGCATACCTTATCGTATAATTATTAAAATATAATAATGTTTAATTCTGTGGCCCTAGTGAAAAGGGGTATAAATCCAATTTTGTCGAAAATGAGTTAAGTGTACCAAAGTGATCAGAAAAAAATCCTCTATCGTTTGGTGAAGACAGATCTAAGCTATCTCTAAAAATAAGAAAGTTACTTTGTTTAAAAGGGTCCAACTGACACCAAAAAAAAATCTGTAAAAGTCGGTTTTCTGATCACTTTGGTACACTTAACTCATTTTCGACAAAATTGGACTTATACCCCTTTTCACTAGGGCCACAGAATTATTGTATGCCTTTTACGCAGGACATATTATTGCAAATTATTGTTATCTGTCACCCATACCCACAATAAAAATGTTTAATGTAATAATATTATAAATGAGATAATGAGTTTGTTTGTGCGTTTCCAGTGCTTGATTCACACACTAAGTAGTCTTGATGGTTCACCCATTTATCATGAACAAAAAAATAATAGGAAACAGTTATTTTGGTGCAGCTATGCTCTTTATTTCTATATTGATTCAATGCTTTAATAAAAATGAGCAAATTTTCATTTCATATCCGTCTGTGAGCAGCAAGTGGTCGTTTATATCACATCTGTTGAGATTTTGAAAGATTTTATTGCTTTTGATCATAGACATTTTCACGGAGATATCGTGTTTGCATCTGTAAAATAAAAATATTAGTTTAAATAAAATGCTCATAAGAGTCTAACGGTTGCTTTTGCTGTTCAAAAAACCACATTTACTAAAGTGTACGAAGTATCTTAGAAGACTCTTATTACTTGGTAACAGTACTTAAGAATGTGAAGAATACGCAATCAGGGAGTAGATAACAGCATGCTAATTAAATGTATGTTTAAGAAGAGATTTACATAAAGCGAAGAGACAGAGGTACATCTAGTAGTAGTATACCTACAAAACATCACGCCTGTATTCTTCAAAGGCCTAAGTCTTTGGGGGTGTACCTGTATAGTAAACCCACATTTTACCAGTTAATTTGAAGTCCCATACGAGACGAGCCGATTGCCATCAAAGGACACAAACTCAGACTCCGAGCTGCTACTGTGCCTAGCAAGAAAATACCTGGCCTTAGAATTGGCCTTAGACCTCATGCTGAGCAGTAGTGCTTGCGACCCCGAGACTAACGGCGCAGTCATCTGTTTGGGGACTTACATTACTAATCGGTCTAAGCTTTTGCAACTAAGGCAATCAATTAGTTGTAAACAATCTCGTTACTTACGTTGCTTAGCGAGTTGGCTCTGTACGCCGATCGGTCACTCTAATTAAGGAAAAAATCACACTTTAATTTAGGTGCTCACTTTTAAGTTAGGCTTACGTTACTAAATTAAGATACCTATTCACACACAAACTTCTAAAATAGCGCTGTTTTGATATTCATTGCTCCATTCGTTTACAAGACGTCTTGACTTAAATTATAACTATCAATGAACATCGAAGACAGAATCCAAAAGCAACCGCTAACACTTGTCTGGCTTGTCTCATCTGTAGCTTACTATGTCATATGAATTACCATGAATAACAAAAAAAACCCAAGTTCCAGGAAACAGCAAAGTGGCTGGCCTAGAGACAAAGTAGATAGTAGCAAAAGTCCAAATTAAATCCACTACTTTAATATATATAATAGTTATGACTGTTGGTCTGCAAACTTTTTGCCATTGTAAACGTTGTTGGATTCGCATTACCTCACTGCTGAATTTCTGCACTGATTTCAGATACGGTGAAATCTAAATACAAACAAAACATTTCATATATTTTTACATAAACTATTTTTGGCTCGTTGAAAGCATGTTGATGCTCATAACTTTTATAGTATGGATTTTTTTAGTGTTTTAAAAGCGATCGCCACTATGACGATGCTTTTTGCTTTAAGTGACCTGTATTGTAATTAATAGGTGGTATTATTGGGTTGTTTTGTTGATGCCTGACCGATTTTCGTTACTTACATATTTGAAGTTAAGGTCCTGGAATAAATTTATAATTTGGTAAGGTTCACAATGTAAGTTTTTACGTTCAAGGTGACAAAACTTCAGAATAAGCAAAAACTATTCACTATACTTATTGAAGTACTAAATGCTTTTATGATTTAAGAATTTGTTAACTTACGCCTAAATCGTGGATTCCAGCAGTACGCTAAAAGAAAATGAAAAATAATATGTTAAGAAATAATTATTTCGAAATACCTACTTACATTTTTTAATAAAATTATTACGTACGCTTACGCTGTTTGGTGGGTTCTAGAAATAAGAAAAAGAAACACGTATGAAATGAAGTCCATATCAAAATTAAAAAAAAACTTAACTTAGCATTTTTGTAAAAGCGTTTTAATTAATTGTTATGCTTACGTACGATACTTGAAGAGTCTACAAAAATTAAATATATCTATTATTTATTTATTTAATACTTCAAGCACACGTATGTACAGAGGCGGACTTAATGCCATGCTGGGCTATATTAAATCGATAGAAAAATATATCTGGTGGTATTATTTTACAATGTTTAACATACATTCAACAACGATTATTTGTTCAAGATTAACACTA
Source organism: Euplexia lucipara (assembly GCA_921972225.1). Taxonomy (NCBI): domain Eukaryota; kingdom Metazoa; phylum Arthropoda; class Insecta; order Lepidoptera; family Noctuidae; genus Euplexia; species Euplexia lucipara. The sequence continues at coordinate 9,195,808 of OV179168.1, read as the reverse complement.
TACATCATTGCTAAATCACTGTCACTAAATAGAAAAACTATCGATTGAGGAAAATAATATTAAAATTGGTTAAATACTTACGCCTTGACCTCCGTATCTCTAAAGCGAACAAAAATAAAAGTTCTTACACGGTTCATTTTATTCATTTAACGTAAGCAAAAGTAGACTTAACAAACAAAAATAAGTGCTACATAAAATGACTGAAGAAACCCAGAAGGCAGAAGGCAAGGCAGTTAAATAAGTAGATCTGCAGAATGCAAATATACTTATTTAACGAAAAAATACAAAAATCTTACGAAGAAAACAAAATAGAACGCAAATAAAAAGCAAGAGATATTTTTTTTATTGAAAACAAAATAAATGTAGTTAATAAAATAGTGTTATAAAATAAGACAGGTAATTATTAAGCCATAATTTATAAATATTCAAACAATATGATTACTAACTGATGATAGGTCATCCACATTCTGGGCGAGGATGTCCAACTGTGAGGTCTGTAATCCAAAAGTCTATTTCCCTTTTTACAACAGCTGTTTTAGTTTTACTTAAGTTACGGTTTTTGGCTGCACTAATGTTTATTGGACGATTGAAGGCTACACAATGGCCCACGCTGGCACATTTTCAGTGTACATTGATAGCTTTTTGAATTTATTGACGTCTTGTGTACGAATGGAGCAATGGACATTAAAAAAAGATTATCGTCAGCCATGGTGGGCCAGAAATAACAGCTTACTCATTAATTAAAATAATAAATAAGTATTATTATTACTATTTCCAAACAGGAACAAAAATAGAGAATAAAGGGACATTGGAAAGTGGCTTGATAATATTTACCCTCAATGCATTTTCATCTTCATCATCATCCTCACGATCGTCGTTCCACTGAAAATAACGCCATTTAAAGGTGAGTGAGCTTTAGAAAAATTACACTTTTTAAAGTTTTGTAATACCACAGCTGCGTATGACCAGCGGAATTTAAATGTAAGCCGTTTTTTATTCGAATTCGAAAATTAGAGTTTCGCGGGCTTTCATGACGTCTTATTAATTGCTTGCCTTAACGAAACTTACGTTGTCGTCGGCCCTGTCGCTCCAGTCGTTCAGCGAAAATTTTAGCAATGCAAAAGTTATTTACATAGAAATACAGCCACTATAAGAATGACACGCATCCCGACGCACTATTCTGTACAAAAATAATCAGGAAAACATTTTATTCAAAATAGGAACTTACTTTCTATGATATTCTGTTCAATCGACTGCATTTTTTGTTCAGAATGGCGCGTCCCAACACTAAAGCAGGGCTAAGTTATAAGTTACAAATCAGGGGGACAAACCCCTTACCTGTTTTTAAAATGTTCAAATTCTATATAGTGTGAAAAAATTGTCTGTTTTCCCTACATTTTTGATAAGTTTTTGACATTAGATTGTCACTCAGATGAGATAGCGACTAGATGTCAACGTTTGAATTGGCCTTCATACTTACATCTCGTCTATCATCTTCCTTTCTGTCACCATTCCTGTCTGAGCTACGTTCTCTTCTATCATCTTCTTGCCTATTCCTTCTGTCCAGGTCTTCCATTTGTCTCTTAGCTTGTCTAAGTTGTCGCGCTTGTCTGTGTCGCTTAGCTTGATGTTCCTTTTTAGAGCTCCTATTGCTGTCCGTTCGGTCATCATTTGTTTGGTTATCATTGCTTCTGTCATCATCAGCTATGTCATCATCGGCCCTGTCATTGTCGCGTCTGTCATCGTCGCTTCTACCATTAAAATTCCTGTCGTTAGATCTATGCTGCCGATTTTCCTGGTCATTGTCGTATCTGTTTAAGTTGGTTCTATAACTGTCTCTTCTATCATTGTAGTTGTTGTCATCGCCACTGTTTCTATTGTTATCATATCTACTTTGCGAGTTGCTTCTGCCACTGTCCCATCTGTTGTTCTCATTTCTGTTGTTGCTGTATTTGTTGCGGAAGCTGGTTTTGTCACTGTCTGTTCGCTCATCATCACTTCGGTCATTGCTGCTAAATCTGTTTCGTGAGTTAATTCTGTCATTGTCATATCGATCACTGTTGTATTTGTTATGGGTGCCACTCCTGTCATTTTCTCTTCTGTCGCCATCGTCGTCGTTGTTATATTTATTTCTTGAGTTACTTCTGGCGTTCTCGCTTTGATCATCATCCCATTGGTCGTTATCATATCTGTTGCGGTTCTCGTGATTAATTCTTTTTTCGCCATCAGATTTGCTACGTGCACTATTCCAATAACTGTTTTGCTGATTGTTGTCGTATCTGTCACTGTCAGCTCTGTCCCTCCTATCATCTGAATTGCTAGGTGAGTCTCTTCTGTCGTCGTCCCTTCTGTCATCATCATATCTATCACCATCTGGTTTGCTTCGGGTGTCACCTCTGCCACATTTGTTGCACCTGGCACGTGCACTATCGTGGTAGCTATTATCGTTTCTATTGCTGTTAGATCGACTTGGGAGTGATTTGGAAGATCGATCGTAGTCCTTACGGTGGCGTCCGTTTTGTTTACCTCTTCTGTTGCGACGATCTCTGCTATCAGCGTCACTGTCATCGTTACGGTCACGTCTCTGTGAAGTCAAACAGTTAACTAATAATGTCTAATTACGTTTCATACTATAAGAGTGAATAGTTGTGAACTTTTGGAAGAAATAAAGCCTATCGTCGTTCAGTTATAACAAGACAAGTGGAAAAAAGTTTAAGAAGCAAAATACTTAGATTACCTCTATTCCTGTCCGGCACAGGCTCGGTTCTTTGCCGGGCACATCGCGGGCTGGTAGCTTGAGAGCAAAACCGGACATCACACACGGACTTTCATTTGATTTACTTAGTAGACATATGATTTAAGTCTATCAGTAACATCCAAAGAACCATTGAATATAACGTTACACTTGGCTTATCTATACTAATATTCTAAAGAGTTAAAGTTTGTGAATTTGTGATGATGTTGGGGGTATTCTCTGGATCTAATGAATAGCTTTTGAAATTTAACAATAGAAAGCCACGTTATTTGTAAGTGTAATAGGCGACATTTTATTTTCAAAACTTAGACGGGGTGTAAGGGATGTTAAAGCACAGAATGCACACGGACGAAGTCATAAGCGAAGTGCTAGTTTGATTTTACTATTTCACTGGCAAACCGTGTGTAAAATTGTAAATGACCCTAACAATATACTTAGTTGTTCTTTCTTTTGTTCATGTAGGAAATAGAAAGTTCATCAAATTATTGTGTTACCGGCAGAATCTACTTTTGATTTCATAAATGGTTTTACACTTACCCTATTCAGTTTATTACCCTACAGTTCCGATGCTGTATAAAGATCTCCTGTATAACCTTCAACAAAACTCTGTGTTGCCTTGCTTGCACTCACGTTTCTTAGGTATACCTACTACGTCGTCATCACATTGTATGCCAACTCCACTCTTTCAGTCCCACCCAAGCAGACCTGTCTCCACATTATCAAGGCTGTCATTGATCACTGTTTCGGTAAGTGTGTCATACTATTCAATGTCAATATAAATCTATTTTACCAAATTGTCGTCATCTTGGTCTATTTCATCATCGTCATCGCGGAGGTCCTGTGGAATAGAGAATAAATTGTTCATTATCAACATCGATTCGGAAGAAACGGTTGAAAAAGAAAAATAATAAAAACAGGACTTACATCATCGTCATCTCGATCTTCAATCAGCTGATAAAAGAAGTTATATTTAAATTAACGTTTGTTTAATTACATTAAAGAAAAACAAGAATGTTATTCAATGCTAAATGTAGACAAATAGACGATTGAACTTGATTATAGTTTTGTCTAGTAAATAGAAATAGAAGCTGAACAATGTCAATTCAACTACTATAGTGAATTTAACTGACCAAGATTTAGCGATACATGAACGTAAGCTACCTTAGTAAAAGATTTATTTAGTTAGTAAACATTAAATTTGTGTTAAAGAAGTAAACAGGTTACAATATTAGAAATCTCGAAGTTGATGAAGAACCTTTACTTCTTATATATTCAAGATGCGTAGGTAAGCGTCAACTGGAATAGTACCTATACCAAAGGAAAAGCAAAAAGCTCAAAAGTAATGTATCTAAAAACATTAATTCAATCGATAAAACCTGATAAAGCAGTAAGTGAAAGAAGAACAGTTGACAGTTAAACTAATTACATTTAAACTAAGCCTGTGTAGTCGTCGTCGCGTTTCTTGCTGTAAACAAAAGCGATTCATAATCTATAATACTTGTTTCAAGTGTAGGTCTAAAGTGGATTATCATTATAATACATAAAGCTAGTTAATGTAACTATACTTTATGATTTGTAGATATAAAGCTCACCTGCTCATCAGCATTTGATTGACTCGGCTAAAACGGTAAACAAGATATTTAAATTAATAATAATATGATTAACATTGACTCGTTGCGAATCGTAGCCCATAATTCGGTTACTATCTTATGGTCAGTTTTTTAATGGTGCTTAACATAGTAGATTAGTACCTACCTCCTTAGTTTAAAAAGGCGCTCTAGTGTAGTAAAGTAAAATATTGGGTGTAGATATAAATTGTTAAAGAGAAGGTAAGTTTTTTTAGGTTAAGAATTATTCGTATTCACAAAAAATGGCGCAAAAATATGTATTATATTTTTAAACTTACCGAAGGTGCAGCTAGCACGACAGCGAGGCAAAGAGAAAATAGGATTACCCACCTCATCTTTGCTGTGAGCCTAACAAAACGCTATGGAAGGAACCTCCGCACTTAGTATTTATAAAAAACCGGTGAATGCCGTAAATAATCAATATTAATGATTTCACGCTTCATTAATCGGGCGTGAAATTTTAGTGCGATTGTGAAAAGTAAAGATTTTTGGTGTTTTTCCGATTTTTAATTACTTAGTTAGGTGTTATTAATAATTCAATTAAAGTCTCATGAGGTTCTAATTATTTTTCTGATTATTTTGGTGTAAGGAAAATTAGGTTTTGACTGATTGAGATGAAAGAAACGTTGCTGTGCAATCGAAATACGAAAGTAAAAATGTAACTTACAGTACGATCAACTAATCTTGATGCTTGTCACCAATAAGTTCAAAGTTTAGCTAAACTCGCCTTAAATAATATGACATAATGTTAATTCGAAAACCTGCCATTCACCAATAAGTTGGTTCTGCTAGACATAAATTAATGATATTAAGTTTATTGTGAAGGGTTTAGTACTTAGAATAATAACGTATAGAGACCTAGTACGAGTGCAAAAGGTAAGGCAACTAAAACTGAGCCGAAATTAGCTTTGCTCGGCGAGCCGTGTCAATAGGTACAAAAAGTCACGTTCCGTATTACACAGCTCGCGAGTGAACACATTCGGCTCACGCACACAAAGATAATAAAGTGGACAGGCGATTTCGTCCATGTTTTGTACTAAACACGGATTCTATGTGTGGTTATTCTAAAGGTAAGTAATGTGTAAATTTATTTTGATAGTTTTTCAACTACTTATATTACAAAATATACATAATTAGGTTCATGTTCACTTGGGGAAATTGTACAGTTTGGGGGGGTAGGTTTATGTGCTAGCGTCTGTTCATATTTTTAAATAAATGTGGATTGATAGATTTCTAAATAATAATATAAAGAAGCGTTTATTCTATTTAGCAAACTGTCATCCTATCCCTGTTACACAACTTAACTAACAAACTTAATTCGATATGTAAAGTAAAAATTAACCTACGCTGATTCCAAAACCATTTGGAGATTTTAGGGTCTTAAGCCTTATTTTTCTATTTTTAGCTCTCTATATCACAAGATTGTGATTATTTTCACAATAATACTTGTAACCATTTGACTTTCATTTGACCTCTATATGACGTCATAAAGTAGCCTGAACAGACTACTTCCTTCGTGTGTTTCAAGATAAATTAAAAAAAAATTGTTGTTAGTCTACAGATGGGCAATCCACCGGGTTTAAACCCGGTGCTTTGATAAAAACCCGACAAACACCCGCAAGCACCCATAAACACCCAGAAAATTGAGTGTATATTTGATTTGATGAAATTAAATTAGTGATGTTAAAAAACATGTTTTAAAAGTGATTTTCATTCATTTTTTTTAATTTAGGCAACATAAAATAAAATGGTACGAGATAAAAACGAAATTTCTATTATTTCAACTTTTGAATAGCTTATTTTATGTTGTAGTGTGTAATTAATTTGGCCATGAGAGCACAAGGTGTACCAAAATGCTATGTCTCCCTAGTACAGGACTTGTACTGCAGAAGTTGCATAAGTGTGAGAAGCTTGGTCGGGCTAAGCAAAAGCTTCGAGGTCAAAGTGAGCGTCCATCAAGGATCAGCTCTAAGCCTGGATTACTTAACAAAGGATATTCAGTCTCCTTTTCCGTGGCGTACGCATGTTGTACGCGGATGAAATAGTCTTCATTCATAAAGATGCCGAACTACTCCAAAGAAGGCTCGAGCGGTGGAGATACACGCTGTAAAACAACGGTCTACGAATTAGCCGTAATAAAACTGAGTACTTGGAGTGCGCATTCAGTGGAAATACCAACAACTCTCATATCGATGGGAATCCATTGCCAAAGGTATCCCAATTGAAGTATCGGGAACCCACAGAATTAGCGTGGGATGGCAGAGTGGAATGCTTTGACGGGGGTTCATCAAGATCTACAAGACAGCAGTCAGACCAGCCATAACTACGGTCGATAAAGTGCTAAACGAGCACATCAGAGGAAGTTTCAAGCGCCTATAGCAGAAAAACGGCTTTCGGTGAAAAGCTGCCTAAGATAGTTTGGTCATGTCTTGAGACGTATAATAAGAGAGGAAGAGGACGCCCACTAACCACAGGTCCACAGTAGCCAAGGACTCAAAGCTTGCCGAAACAAATGTATCTACAACCCAGGACATACTGTCCTGGCGCCGCAGAACGAGGAGAGCCGACCCCAATTAATGGGAAAGGGCTAGGACAAAGAAAAAAAGAACTACTTGTTATTTGTACAGTGATTTACTCACAACTCGGTCACACTTATGATAACAAGTAGGTCGCAAGCGACGTTGCCATTCTCAGATTATTACGCAATTACGATAATATTGGTAATGTCGGATACTCTGAAAAATAGAAAACCGTGGTGCTAACGATAAAATTATCGTTTGCTATAACTTAAGTTTCTTAATTATTTTGGCAAAAATGTCGACGAGACATGGTCCGTTATAGTTTAAAATGTTGTTTGCAATGAAAAATGCAGTCTAGGAAAAAATGTCGCTTACGATAAGTCGGCGGTAATGGCTCGATTTGTTTGAACATTCAGTTAGATGAAGAAAATGAAAACGAAAACATAATAGAGAGTTTTATAGACCAACTTAATGAGAGCTATGATGAAAATGAAACCGGAATAGAGAGTTCTATAGACCCGATAATATCTCTATTTCTACTCTATATCTATTTGTTAGTCTAAAAATCGTATCTGTCAAGTGTAGAGATGGGTCGAGGGCAAAAACATGTATGGACAGATTGGGCATAAACTTGGCATTTTGGGCATAAACGCTCAAATAAATGCTTAAACAAATAACTTTATTTAGTAAAAATAAAGCAGGACATTAACTTAAAATGAAATTAAATGTCAGTATTTTGTAAATTCAAAATTAAATTAAATTATTTTTACCCTTACAAATATTATAAATGCGAAAGTTTGTAAGCAAGGGTGGATGTATGTATGGAGGTTTGTTACTCTTTCACGATGACTTCTGAATTGATTGTACTGAAACTTTACAATAATTATAATATAGCTATATCAAAATAGCACATAGGCTATAATTCATAAAGTTAGTGTGTGAAGTTTCCAAAACATGACGATACGTAAGAGTCAAGGAAGTTGGAAAAAAATCTGCTATTTTCGAGCTATTCTGGCGTACGCTGACAAAACGGTTAGATTTACACGTATGTAAGTTATGGAAAGTTTAACAGTTCTACAAAAAACCCATGACCGCACAATTCTTTATTCTATGTGTAACGCTCTATTCAGGCTACACTCTAATATCCTATTAAATAAATGATAATTATTTCTGTAAATTGGTTCATACAAACACTTACATGTTATTTTTTTTTAAATAACTAGAAGGTGAAGTCGGTGTTTCACTATGTGACTACGCTGAGAAGAAACACCGAAAAAAACAGGCACAACACCATAAATCATTATGGACACGATAATGTGCTTCAGCTTTTGGGCCCAGCATAATTATGTGCAGTGTAGTATATTGGTTTAATTTATCTTTATCTTTATCTTAAGAACTAGTGTAATTCAATGTTCTTTTGCAGTCTTCAAACTTTCTCCATTAGAAGTTTCCATAATAGTTGTTGTAAAGAAAATAGCAATTTTGAAAATATATTTTTGAAGGTCATATAAACTTTCCTGATGTTATAATTATCATCCTCGAGTTCAAAAATAACTTATGTGATTGGTTCCATGACCAACACAACCAAGAAATCATTCATAACAAGGGAATTTCTACAGGTTTAGAACCAATTTCCTAAGATTATTGCAAAATATGAGTTTACAATAAGATTAATTTTCAAAAACATATTGGATATAAAATTTATCTTATTGTAAACTCAAATTAGAAGAAATCGTTTTAAAAGTTTTTGCCCAGTCAACAGGAATTTATTTGGCGTTTACGGGCATTTATCGGGCGTTTATTTTATGCGCCCAATTTGCCAGGGCATAAACCCATCTCTAGTCTAGTGTCTACTGTTGACAATGTCAATTTTGAAGTTATCTATTAGTGTTTTTTGTATGAACTAAAACGTGGCAAAGACTTAAAGCTATTCAGTCTACGAAATGACGTCATCACTAATAAAACTTTAAATGATAATTAAAAAAAAACTGTTACTTGAAAAAAAAAAAGCTTCAAATTAGTGGCTTAAAATTAAATGTTTTACGAAATAAAACAATAAAAAAAATACTTGAAGAATACTTTACATACCGAATTCTGTTAAAAGCTTTTAACAAAAGTTTGTTTTAAATAAATAAAGTATCAAGGGATTAACTCAACGGATATTTTCGACGCTTCACAAATGAGTTTGTACATACCTATTTGTTTAATTACAACGGTACATGGACTTTACTTTTATTTTATATCGAGGAGACCACACAGCGAACAAGATGTTTGAACTTCCAGATTTGGATGTTGAGATCCACGTCTGAGTGAGAGTGAGGTAATAACAGTATAGGATCCCGTTAAGAACGGCCTTCACCGAGCTGTTAATGGATGCAATGAAACCTATGAACATTTTTTTTTAAATATTAATTAATCATATCCTGGACTGATTTTTTTTAGGCAACCCATATGCAATATATTAATTTGACATATTAAATTAAATATAAAATAGGTTTCATTCATTAACCAGCTTGGTGAAGTTCGTTCTTAACGGGATCTTAGACTATAATGAATTGTGGGTTGATACCAGTAAACAGATACGAGCAAAAACACTATTTCGATCATTTATTGTTTCTGCAAACTTACCTAATAATTAGGGTAGGGCAGGTAGGGGGAGGGGAGGGGGGGCACAAAGAAAGTTGAAACATTGGGGTAGCTTGATGTGCTGGCGTCTGTACAAGAGATAAATAGAGAAACTTGTGAGAATCAAATTCATGATCCTAATTATTTACTATGGTACCTACGTACTATAACGACGGGTATATATCATAATTTTCCCCCGTCACTACATATATTTTTTCACTTCAGTAGCTCAAACATGTAGGTTTTGCTGCCTGAAATCAGTGAGCAAAATGCAATTTTGCCCACTTGTGAGACAAAGTAACTTTTTAATTTTTGTTTCCAGAAAGCCGCGAATACTTGTATCTTATTATGCTTTGGGTCAATCATACAATTCGAAACATTCACACTCTATCTCTTTCCCGCCATTAGAAAGAGACAGACAAACACAAAACCAGCCCTTTCGAAATTCCGATTTTAAATTCGACCTCAAAGACGTTCGTAATTTAGTACTAACTAAAACAAAATTGCAAAGAGATACCTAATTCCCTATGTTGTCACTGTTGTATTTAAACGAAACTAAGTAGGTACCTACCTATTTACTGCGAAAAATCTGATATTGAACCTGTTAATATTTATTTCTAGTTGCAAAAAGTGTTCTGAAGTGAAAAGTTATGTGTGTTACACGAGAGCAAAGTTTTTTGCATCTCGTGCCTTTGAATCCTTCGCCACACTCAGAATTTCAAAATCAGCACTCGCAGCAATAAACGACTTTGCTCTCTTGTTGCACAAATAACTATTTTTCTGTCTCAATGCACTTCTTATATTGCCACAACTTTAGATCATTCATTCCGTGAAAACGTACATAATTAGTAGGTTAGTTTTTTTAGGCGTCCATTACTTCCAAAAAAAGCAAATTACAGCAAACATCTAATAAAAATTGAATTCCGTGAAGTGTTACGCAATAAAAGACCAATTTCGAACCTCTCATCCCTATTCTGAGGGCCCTTCGAGATCTGACCCAATCATAAACGAGTTAGATTGCCGAAATATTAGTCGAAGTCGAGAATAAATGTAGCATATAGTTTGGCAATTACAAGCTTAGTCGGTCGCTACTTATCCGAATACAACTCAAGCATGTAATTTTCTTGAGAATGGGGATCGAACGATTTGCGCTACGAATAAGTTTGAACGTTGTTAGGAGAAAATATTTTAGCCTTTTCCCAACTATGTTGAGGTCGGCTTCTAGTTTAACCGGGTGCAGCTGTTTTAGTGGGTCTGACTGTCTGTCGGACATTCACAATCCAGTTACAAGGTGACACAATACCCGTGGGTTGAACTGGTTGTCAGATTTTCTGGCTTCTGACTAGCTGTAACGACTGTCATAGATCTACAAATGACAGCCGGGACCAACGGCTTTACGTGCTTTTCAAGGCATGGAGGAGTCTTGATATGTAATGAATGGTTCTATCCACGGACCAACCTCGTCCACCGTAGCTTAACCTTCGACCAACCCGTGATTATTTAGCCTCAAGCTTCTCAACCCTAGTTAAGGTATTTAAAGCCTGAAAACAGCTGCAGGCAACGCTGTATCTAGCAAATTTTCGCTCGGAATCAATTCCATAAAGATTCATAAAAACCCGAGCAGTTTGCCAGTTTGCGGTTTGCAGCCCATCTTAGAGTTGTGCCTTTATTTTCTACTTCACCATTAATGTGCCTTTCTATTGGTAAAAGAATTTCCAAAATCGATTCGGTATTTAACTAATTATTACACTTAATTATACTTTTATTGTGTACAATATTGCTTATGTGAATATTGTACACAATAAAAGTGATGCATAAATCATTTCATAAATCATTTTCGCTTGTACCGAATTAGGTTTAGATAATATTGTAAAGAAAGCCCCGAGATCATAAACTAATGAATTCTTTAGTTCTATTATCTAAGTTTAGGTTTTTTGATCATTGCTACAAATATTCGGGACATAAACTTTAGCCGCCTTGAAATTAAAATCTTCAACAATAAAAAGTGTCACCTTATAAATCAAGCTTTCATAATATTGTTGGGGACTATAATAATAGTCTTCCTTTTGTAGACTTATGATTTTTCTTATAAAGCGCATAACTACAGTGTCCGGTATTTTAATAAAATCTTGAATAAAATTAAATTCTTCTTTTCTGAAGTAGATTTATGTTTTAGCGACTCGAAAAATTTCAACGCGGATGTCCGTCGATGTTGGGATTTCACCTTGAATAGTTAATATAACTTTGAAATCGCCAATCTGCCTTCAGCAATAAATATATTGAGTATTGAGCAAGCGTGATGATCAGTGCTCGTGTCTAATTTCTGTGAGTAGCGACCTCTGCCCTTCATTGTGACTGTCACAGGGTGATCTTCTTCTTATCGTGTGGTTAGTAACTAACCTGTTGTTAGAGTTTTGATGCCGCCCATGGGCCTCTGACTTGGCATCACATGCCGTCGAGAATAGTCTCTCAGGCATGCCGGTTTCCTCACGATGTTTTCCTTCACCGTTTTTGAAGCAAGTGATTATTTAACAATACACACATAAATCCGAAAAGTCAGAGGTGCATGCCTTGGGTTTGAACACGAGAGCTGTGATTTAGCAATCCGCCGCTCACACCACTAGGCTAGCACTGCTGTCACAGGGTGATATTATAATAATAAACCCCCCATACTAGCTTTGTGACGGTATGCTGTGAAGGATGGAAGGTGGTCTTATTGTCTACCTATCTGATGCCGCATGATGCTTAAGGACTAAGGAGGCCTCGTCTCCCTGTCAAAGTCAATTTCAAAGATTTATTTGCAGATAAATATGGTTACAAAAGTTCTTAAAATAACAGTAAGTACAAGTAGCTTAACATATTCAATCATAACATAATGAAATGCAAATTTTAGAATATAATTGATTAATTGATAGAATTACAGAATTTAAAGTCAAGGAATTCTTTAATGTCATAGAACGGATTCGCAATCAACCATCCGTGCAAAGCCCTTCTGAACCGGTCCATTGGGAGTTCTTTAATCTGGTTAGGAATCTTGTTATAAATCTGAATACATATAGGATAGCAACTAGGCCCATATAGTTCAGTTTTCGTTCCAGAAATAATTACCTAATCTATTAGGATATCTAGTTTTGAACTTACATTTATCGCCTCTTTTTGTTTTGTTTCCTGAGTGTGTATTTTACGTAGAATACGGTGTTATGAGGAATTGTTTAAGATTGTGCCCTCGGTCACATTTTATCACCGCACCTCAGGCCATCGGCAGCGAATTAATTCTCACCATTTCAGAAGGACTTAGTATCACGTACAATAAATACTGTGGAACATAATGAGCTACCTGCCGAGGTATTCCAAATAGACCACAGCATGAGGTTCTTCAAAAAGGAGTGGAAAGGTTTTTACGCGCGAGTAAAGACATCTATAGGCTACGGTTACTGCTTACCATCAGGTGGGTTATAAGCAGGTTCGGATCTAGACCCCGAAAACGGTTGTGGTCACAACGTCCTTAAAATAACCCAAATGGACTAGCATTTGGGTTATTTTAACTACGGAGTCACCGATTTGATTCCTCAAACTTTATTTAAAACGCTTTGTTTATAATGAAGTATGACACTCCGGCCAAGACTTTCTGCAATATACCGGTCACGAGGCTAACACAACATATACATTATCATATAATAATATGGATCTCAATTGGGGTTGTAGGCATGCCCATGGTACCCAGTACCCACGATGGTACACGCACTTAGTATAAGCTTGTTTTCTTTCTCAGTGGTATGAAAAAAAAACGTCTCTGCTGTGGCCGACTTTAGTACAAAGTCTTTCGTTAAGAAGCAAGTCGCCGTCTTTCTTTAAGCAAGTCGCAATGGCATTATGCGTGTCCAAGAAGGCTCCTTGCCTTGAATCTAGATAAAACTAACTTTCCTTTGAGCTAAACAATATTCTTCGGGGTATAAAACACTACGGACGGATAATCTAATAATGTAAAAGTTTTCTTCAACTTGCTCATAAATATTTGGTCGAAGAATTTCTGAGATCATCTTTGTGTCTTATATTTTTGTGTTTTGGTTGGAGAAGATAATTATGAATGGTTAAAGTCGTTCATGTTACAGCTTATGGCTTAATAGTGATAGCTTCATGGGTCCATTAAAGGTTTAGCTTCGCTTCACGTTCTTGGGTCGTGGATTGACTTCACTTGTCGTGACTTAGGTAATTTAAAGGCCTATTCAGACCTAAGCGGTATTCGCTACCGTCTGCGGCAGAGAAAACCCAGTGGGTATGCGGTAATATTGCTGTTCACACCAAAACGGATTTCGCTATCCTTGTGGGTAGAATAACGCGCGGTAGTCGAGTTTCGCTAAAAGAGGTAAGAAATTTTCGCCAGTTAGTCATTTCTGAGTCGCCAAAGAATATACACGTCAGTCACGTACGTTGCACAGCGGCAGCGAATATCGCTCAGGTCACTCTAGCCGGAAAAAAGAAATGGCGTTAAATAAATGGCTATTGAAAGACGCCGTACGCGAAATTTTACCGATTTTGCTGATTTACGTGATTTTACGGACGTGATTTTACAAATAAAATACTGTATTTCTATAATTTTTAATGCACAGTATGAAAGATCATTTCAATTATGACCTAATGTGTGAGCTACTTTTTTACTTTTATAATGTAATTTTGATTTATCGACCTCAAACCGGCTAATGTGATGTGAAATTTTGCTGTAAGTGGTTTAGAATATGACATATTAACGGATTGTTTTGACGATGAAACGGTATGGAAAAAATACAATGTATTGTTGTGAAAGTCATCTATAAAATGTATGGATCACTTTTAACCACTTTTGTATAAAAATGTTGAGTAAAAAAATATTGAACTAAGTGAAATTTTTGAGAAAATGGGTAACGAATTGCTTATGATTTCGGGTACTTATAACTCTCGTTCATAAAATAAAAAAATACATAAATAAACTTTAGAAAAAAAGCAATCTACTCCCGAAAAAAAAACGCAAAAAAATAAATAAATTTGGCAATAAAAAATCTTTTAAAACAACCCAAATCTCGCGATATAATACTCGACGCAAGTCTGGAGTCAGCAGTCCGCGCCGAGCGCTTCCAGGGAGTGGACGTATCGCTCTGCGCTCCAAAAATCGCACCGAGTCAACACGAAACACGACGCGCCGGCGCTGCTGTCTACAGACGAATATAGCGCGACGTGATTTTCGATACTTTGGTAATTCATTATTATTAAATATTTTGTCATGATTTATACATGCGTTTAAAATACAATACCTTTTTTTAGGTGCCACCCCGTTTCGAAGTTATGTAAACAATTACAAAGGGATCTACTCCCTAGAGTAAACATAACATCACGCTTGCTATTACTTAGAGGAAGATTTTTTTTGGGTTTTTCGTCATGGGTGTCGTTTTCATGGTTTTCGGAATCGCTGATTATGAAATTGAGGTCAAAATGAAAATCCAAGATGGCGCGCGAGGAAATTTTTTGGATTTTTCATCATGGGTGTCGTTTTCATGGTTCTCGGGGTCGTTGATTACGAAAATTAGGTCAAAATAAAAATCCAAGATGGCGACGAAGGAAATTTTAGGTATTTACGTCATGGGTGTCATTTTCGTAGTTTTCAGTATCGCTCATTACGAAAATGAGCCCAAAATGAAAATCCAAGATGGCGCGAGGGAAATTTTTGGTTTTTCCGTCATGGGTGTCGTTTTCATGATTTTCGGGGTCGCTGATTACGAAAATTAGGTGAAAATAAAAATCCAAGATGGCGACGAAGAAAGTTTTTGATTTTTCCGTCATGGGTGTCGTTTTCGAAGTTATCGGTATCGCTAATTACGAAATAGAGCTCAAAATAAAAATCCAAGATGGCGCCAAAGGAAATTTTTGTTCTTTCCGTCATGGGTGTCGTTTTCATGGTTCTCGGGGTCGTTGATTACGAAAATTAGGTCAAAATAAAAATCCAAGATGGCGACGAAGGAAATTTTAGGTATTTACGTCATGGGTGTCATTTTCGTAGTTTTCAGTATCGCTCATTACGAAAATGAGCCCAAAATGAAAATCCAAGATGGCGCGAGGGAAATTTTTGGTTTTTCCGTCATGGGTGTCGTTTTTATGGTTTTCGGGGTCGCTGATTACGAAAATTAGGTGAAAATAAAAATTTAAGATGGCGATGAAGAAAATTTTTCATTTTTCCGTCATGGGTGTCGTTTCCAAAGTTTTCGGTATCGCTAATTACGAAATAGAACTCAAAATGAAAATCCAAGATGGCGCCGAGGAAAATTTTTGGTTTTTCCGTCATGGGTGTCGTTTTCATGGTTTTCGGTATCGCTGATTACAAAAATTATGTCAACATAAAAGTTCAAGATGGCGACGAAGAAAGTTTGGTTTTTCCGTCATGGGTGTCGTTTTCACGGTTTTCGGGGTCGCTGATTACGAAAATTAGGTTAAAATGAAAATCCAAGATGGCGTCGACGAAAATTTTTGATAAGTATTTAGGTACGTCCGTGGTGTCATTTTCACGGTTTTCGGGGTCGCTGATTACGAAAATTAGGTTAAAATGAAAATCCAAGATGGCGTCGACGAAAATTTTTGATAAGTATTTAGGTACGTCCGTGGTGTCATTTTCACGGTTTTCGGGGTCGCTGATTACGAAAATTAGGTTAAAATGAAAATCCAAGATGGCGCCGACGAAAATTTTTGGTAAGTATTTAGGTACGTCATGGGTGTCATTTTGGTGGTTTTCAGTGTCGCTGATTACGAAAATGAGGTCAAAATAAAAATTCAACATGGCGGTCAATTTAAAAGTTTTGGTTTTTCCGTCATGGGTCTCGTTTTCACGGTTTTCTGGGTCTCAGTCTAATTTTCGTAATCAGCGACCCCAAAAACCATGAAAACGACACTCATGACGGAAAAACCATAAATTTTATTCGTCGCCATCTTGTATTTTTATTTTGACCTAATTTTCGTAATCAACGACCCCGAGAACCATGAAAACGACACCCATAAAGGAAAAACCAATAAAATCGTCGGCGCCATCTTGGATTTCCATTTTGACCTAATTTCCGTAATTAGCAACCCCGAAAACCATGAAAATGACACCCATGACGGAAAAACAAAAAATTTTATTCGTCGCCATCTTGTATTTTTATTTTGACCTAATTTTCGTAATCAACGATCCCGAGAACCATGAAAACGACACCCATGAAGGAAAAACACATAAAATCGTCGGCGCCATCTTGGATTTTCATTTTGACCTAATTTTCGTAATTAGCGACCCCGAAAACCATGAAAATGACACCCATGACGGAAAAACCGAAAATTTTATTCGTCGCCATCTTGTATTTTTATTTTGACCTAATTTTCGTAATCAACGATCCCGAGAACCATGAAAACGACACCCATGAAGGAAAAACAAATAAAATCGTCGGCGCCATCTTGGATTTTCATTTTGACCTAATTTTCGTAATTAGCGACCCCGAAAACCATGAAAACGACACCCATGAAGGAAAAACCAATAAAATCGTCGGCGCCATCTTGGATTTTCATTTTGACCTAATTTTCGTAATTAGCGACCCAGAAAACCATGAAAACGACACTCATGAAGGAAAACAAATAAAATCGTCGGCGCCATCTTGGATTTTCATTTTGACCTAATTTTCGTAATTAGCGACCCCGAAAACCATGAAAATGACACCCATGACGGAAAAGCCAAAAATTTTCTTCGTCGCCATCTTGAATTTTTATTTTGACCTAAGTTTTGTAATCAGCGACCCCGAAAACCAAGAAAACGACATCCATGACGGAAAAACCAAACTTTCTTCGTCGCCATCTTGAACTTTTATTTTGACCTAATCAGCGACCCCGAAAACCAAGAAAACGACACCGATGACGATAAAACCAAAAATATTTCCACCTTCAAATAGCAAGCGTGATGTTAGGTTTACTCTGAGTAAACCTCAGTGGCCATTAAGTCGCGTAAAAGTCCATACGCCCAAGTTTCTTGGCGCGCAAGTGTCTTTCCCGCATCTGTCCATTCGCGCAAAAGTCCATGCGCGCATCGGTCTTTTCGCGCAAGTGGATTCGCGCAAGTGTCTTTAGTGCAAATGTCTTTCGCGCAAGTGTCCCGATACCGAGTAAAAGACATGAAAAAATATCAAAGGATCAAAAACGTTTAATTGCCGTACTGGCGATCAACGACTCGGGCTTCACGCACACATGCGACCGAGCGCTCCCGCGTGTGTGCGTGAGCGAGTCAAATACCTAATTCAGTCCGTTTGGATTTCGTAGACGGCGTCTTAACTCCCAATTAAACATTGCTCTCCAAAGTCACCCATATCTAAAATGCTTTTTAAACGGAAATTCAAGTTAACTTGGCAATGAGTTTCAGTCCACTCAGAACCATCTGTCAAAGCTAAAACATTAGCGAAACATAGCATAACGACTAGAATTCGTAGTAGAAGAATAAAATAATTAGCTGCGTTAATTTTACGGGTAATAAAAAGAAACACATTTGTACTTTGTGTAACTATCAAAGTTACCCCAGTGATTCAAAGTAACCTCGGTTTACCGGTACTTCTCTATCTATTTTAAGCAAGAATTTAAAGTGGTTTACATTCAAGGCATTGATTTTTTCCGTCATTTTTTCGTCGACAAAAGTCACGTAGCATTTAGGGTTAAATATACAGGAATATTTAACCCTAAATGCTACAAGACTTTTGTATTTTTTTCTTAATTTTATAATCTGTATCTATTGTTAGGTTACGTCGGAATGTTGAACTGGTTTGATAACTCAAACCATTTCAGCATTCTGACGTAAAAGTTTCGTTTTCCTTATCAACAACGTAATTTGTTAATTACTGTGCAAATGAGAATGAAATGAAAAATACTGTATTTTAATACGACGGCTGTAAAGCCAAGCGCGACCATGTTATAATTAATTTATAACTATTGAATTAAAAGAACAAGGAGTCGTTATGGATGGCGTGTTTAATTTAATTTGTTAATTTATTTATAGTATTGCGCAGTGGAGGGTTTTCTTGATTCTGTACACTGTGCTATTTAATAAATAATAATTATTTATTATTTCTGTCATTTTCTTTTTAAACTGTGTCTGTGTGCATTATTGGGATAAATAAACAATTTATTATTATTATTATTAATATTCTCTATTGAATCTCCATGAGTTATAAGTGATCCTGGACAATTCGTCAGCTTTTCCTTATCGTGAAACTTTTTAAAAATAATGAATTCTAATTTCCCAACCCATTGAGATTTCGTTCAAAAGTCCAAAAGATAGTTTTGTTGGTGAAGAATGAGTAAAACTCCATACTAACGCTTTTAAAATAGGTTTTACAGTAATTTGTATAAGTACATTAATCAGATTATATGTCTTAAAAGAAGTAAGTGGATGTTATCTCAGTTACAGAGGTTTATGGGGTTTTGGGTTACCTCTATAACTGAGATGATAAATCGATAGAACGACATAGACGTTTGCTTCGTCCCACTAACAGGGGTAAAGTGTTGGGACCTCAGCATGAGTTCCAATTATGAAGGTTTCTCACTTATCCAGGTCCCACTTAACCAAGTTTCAATATAATACAATTTCCATCAAGGTTCCTCAATAAGTTGCTAAGGTTACGAACATTTTAGATATAAATAGTAACAGTGCTATATATGTTTTACTATAATTAAGTGTGTCTGACTGTGATGCGTTTGGGACAGTTGTATTTGAAGTAAGCTTTTTAGTGACTTCATCTAGACCTTTGCCGTGGCCTTTGATGCTTGACGAGTTACAGTGTTCGTTTGAAGGACTAACAGTATCTTTATTACTAGATCGAATGCTAATAAATCCTGTGTCACTGATAATGTGATATCCTCCGTTTGAATTGGGTGGTAATACAGTTTCTGTACCATTGGCCCATGTTATAATTAATCCAATTTTGCCGGACTCTGTTGTGCTATCTCCGTTCTGGAAAGAAATAAAACAATTTGTCAATAAAGCGATGGTAAGTTATTCATGATGTTTTAAAAATTCTTATATTGTTTCTTATTTTTATAAAAACTTAGGGGATAGGAAAAACTTGCTCTCATTGCAAAAAAAAATTTGCTCTCATTTAAAATTCAATATAATTTAATAGAAACATTATTTATAATTATTAATGCTACATTTTAAAAGTTCATAGTCAGTACCTGCTGGTGTAGCGTTATCTCTTCACAATTTTTCTCTTAATATCCACTTCACTTCAACACAATGGATTCACTAACAAGCACTCTGAGTGAATTAAAGGAGTTGTTTCACACAAAGATGTCTGCCTTTGAAGATGAACTACAGAAGGCCCCTCCATCACCTGTCACAACCTCTAGCCTGGCTGCGGAGTTCACAATGTTCCGGACATTCATCACGCAAGCTCTCAACAGTGTTCAGCAACAGGTGGAGCTACTAGCTCGTAGTGTCGACCAAATTGAGATGCGGGCACGTAGAAAGATATTGCTGTTGCACGGTGTTGATGAGGTGCAGAAGGAGGACACCGCCAAGGTGATCACCGAGGTGATTTGTAGCAAATTGCAGCTGAGTGACTTCACTATTGCGGACATTAGCCGATGTCACAGGATGGGACGAGCCGTCGCTAATAAAACCAGGCCTATCTTGTTTAAGCTTGGCAATCTTGCGGTTCGGGATAGGATTTGGTTTTCCAAAGCCAAATTAAAGGCTACAGGCGTCACCATGTCCGAGTTCCTAACAAAGGGGCGGCATGATGTGTTCTTGGCTGCGAGGGAAAGATGCGGTGTCTCCAAGAGCTGGACTAAGGCAGGCTGCGTGTATGTCCTTGGTCCCAATGATTCACGGCATCGGGTTGAGTCCCTCGCTGAATTGGATAAGATTGCGCCGAGTCCCAATCAGCCCGAGCAGAGTGATCCAGCATCGGCTGTGCCGGCCTCTGTCCCGGTCGTTGCTGCTGCGAAGACCGCTAGGTTGAAGCGTGCTACTGTGTTGAAGAAGTGATTTCCTGATGTATTTATTGAAAGTCCGGGTAATTTCATGTTTTATTGGTTTTATGTACCTTCAGTTCATTTTTAATGTATTGACAATTTTATTTGCTTGTCTGAAACTAATGTCACAATGTCGATACTGTCAGTGTCAGAGTCTGTCATCAGTCACCTCACGTCAATTTCATTCGATGCGTTCCGTTTTTCGTAACAGCGCATTGGCAGGCTGTGCCTGGCAGAAGACACTTTATTTTTTTAATTTTTGTTTTGTTGTATCCTGAAACATTTAATTTTTTTTTTTTTTATGATTATTTTTTTTTTTATTTTATTTTTTTTTTAACTATTGTTACCCGGACTGCTTACTGCTTATAGGTTTTAATTAGGTATTTTGATTTAATGACGCAACCGGCAGGTGGACTAGTTAGACGGTTTTTTTTTTTTTTTGTTATTAGTTAGTATATATATATTGTATTATTTATATATATATATATATATATATTTATTTATATGTCTATCGATGAAAGCAGTGATAATAGTAGCTTTTTCTCTATAACAAGCAGCGACGACAGTTTCGTGAGTATTCCTTCTCTTGCAGACAGTCTTACAGCGCAGTTTTCTGATGTTCCTAAGAATTTTAACGTTATACATATTAACGCTCAGAGCATTCCGGCCCATTTCCACGATATGCTGGCAAGCTTTGACTGTAAGAACGTACATGCAATTCTTATTTCCGAATCATGGCTTAAACCTTGTCTCCCTTCAACAAGTTACTCTCTTCCCGGCTTCCAGCTTATAAGAAACGACCGGTCGGTTGGTAGTGGTGGTGGTGTTGCCATATATCTCCGTACGCATATTCCATATTCTGTTGTTAATGTGTCAGCACAGCCGCCGCCATCTAATGCTGGTGAACATCTCTTCCTTGAAGTCGAACTACATCATTCAAAATTGCTTCTTGGCGTCTATTATTGTCCCTCTCTACGCATTAATTTCTTTTCATCTTTTGAAAATCTCTTAGAAAAACTGATCCCTTCTTACAGTCATAGTATAATCATGGGTGACTTTAATACTTGCCTTCTGAAAAAAGACCATCGCTCTTCTTCTCTGACAAGTATTTTGGCTTCCAGTAATCTTTTCATTCTTCCATTGGATGCCACTCACCATTTTCCTAACTCTGCTCCTTCACTACTTGACTTGATTTTTGTCTCTTCTCTTGATCATGTCGCTAAGCATGGCCAATGTTCAGCCGATGCCTTTTCCTATCATGACCTGATTTTTCTGTCATACAAAATTCGTCCACCTAAGGCCAAGGCTAAGATTCTCATGCAACGCAATTTTGGTGGAATGGACCTTGACAATCTTTGCAAGGATGCCAACAATATAGATTGGTCTGATCTGTTTGCCTCTGCATCAGTCGATGAGAAAGTGAATATTTTTACGGCTAAACTTATCGAGCTATACGATCTTCACGCACCTGTTCGAGCAGTTAAGGTTAGGCATTTGCCGGCGCCGTGGCTCACAAATGAGATCAAAACGCTAATGCACAAAAAAGTTACTGCAAAGTCTAAGTTCAAGCGTAGGGCTAATGACGCTAACAGGGAAAGATACCTCTCAATCCGTAATCGCTGCAATAAGGTGTGTAGGAATGCTAATCGCCACCACATTCATTCTTCGGTCCAAAATGGGGACCCTTCCAAAGTTTGGAAATTTCTTAGATCATTGGGGGTCGGTAAAACCCGACAAGAGACAATCCCAAAAGACATAGACATTGATGCAATGAATAATCACTTTACTTCTTCGTCCAATTATGATAGGGCAATAAAATTGAATACACTGAATTATCTCTCTTCACTTCCGACTCCTAGTTATTCTCCATTTGTTTTTGATCAGTTCTCCGCATGTGATGTTAAGAAAAGCATACTATCGATTACCTCCAATGCAGTTGGAAGTGACTGTATCAGCCGTAATATGTTAGTCCCTGTGCTGGATGTTATCCTTCCCGTCATTTGTCACATCCTCAATTTCTCTGCATCTAGTGGTGTCTTTCCATGCTCATGGAAAGATGCTCAAATAATTCCTTTACCTAAAAAGTCAAATCCCACATCCTTTTCTGAATACCGTCCAATATCCGTCTTGCCATTCCTATCCAAAGTCCTTGAACGGTTAATTCACAATCAAATAAGTACTTTCCTCTCTAAAAATAATCTCCTCAACCCCTTCCAGTCTGGCTTCCGTCCTGGTCATAGCACTACCACAGCGCTTCTGAACATTACGGATGATATAAGGTCAGCTATGGAAAAAGGTAATCTAACGGTTCTAGCTTTGCTAGATTTCAGTAATGCCTTTAATACTGTTGATTTTGATGTTTTGCTTGGCATTCTACGCTCTCTTAACATATCTCCATCGGTAATTGACTGGTTTCGTACTTATCTGTTCGGCCGCCGGCAACGTATTTGCATTGGAGAAATCTTGTCTTCCTGGAGTAATACTTCTGCCGGTGTACCTCAGGGTGGCGTTCTATCCCCTTTACTTTTCGCAGTTTTTATTAACTCAATCTCCAACGAACTAATTTCTTCCTACCATCTTTATGCAGATGATTTACAAAAGAGATTGCCCAGGAACAGTACTCTTGATAAATCACTTGTGTCTCAAGTCTTTAAACGACATGAAATATCTAAAATAAAAATATCTTTTTTAAAAAGACTTAATGATCACTTAAAATGGGATAGTTTTTTGAACAATAATAGTACTTTTATGTTTCCTACGTTATAGAACGCCATTTTTTACTATCAGCTGTCAATACTAATAATTTTACGTTACGTTTTTTTCTTTTGCGGGTAATGTGTAACCTACATAAAATAAAACGATATCGATTTTGTGTTGATTGTTCAATCTATTATTGTAAAGTAGGTAATAACAGAGTTCTAAGTATAGTATTTTTAATATCAGTGGTTGTAAACGACGTCATCGGCGCCAAGTGGTATTCGTGAAATATCACTGGCTGGTTTACGGAAATCTATCTCTCATCAGTATGGGTACAACCTTATTTGACATTTATTGCGTCTGTCATATTTTTGCAATACAATACTGTCATTTCTACTGGTTTTGGTACGTTGTGCGTCGAGTCGAGCCTTTTAGTTCAAAAACAAATATGCTTCAAAGACACCAAGCTAACCCGTAAACCTATTCAGACCCTTTTAAATAACTTTTCAACTATTTTTTGGTCTAACATAACCTCAAAATAGTAATTTCATTTTTGTAAATATCTCGGAAATGCCATTGTCGTTTGTGTTAAATCTTTTGAGGTAGTATATAGACATGCCATCGAGTATTTTAAAGATAATTTGATGAAGACACAACAATGTTAAATTGAGTACATTTGTCCATAGCGCCGTGGGCATTGTCCTTTACTCGCGAGCTCCTCTTGGAAATCTGTCTGAGGCTATCGTAACGGTTAATAGTGATCTGGCCCGTATATGCGAGTGGAGCAAGAGGTATGGACTTGTGGTCAACCCCATAAAGACGCAGGTTGTGGTGGTAGGTAGTTCTAGGACGGTCTCAAGGATCGACTGGACGACTCTCCCCCAAGTTTCTTTTGACAACTCAGTTGTTCCTTTCAGTGAGAAAGTTAAAAACTTGGGGATATTCATAGATAAGAACTTCTCTTGGACTGCCCAGCTACAGGAAGTTAGCCGCAGGCTATTTGCATCTGCTGCATCTTTGAAGAGATTGCGTAATTTTCTACCGACTGCCACCAAGATTGCGCTTGCACAATCGCTTCTTCTTCCCATCCTTGACTATGCTGACGCCAGCTATCTTGACCTTACGCAAGACCAACTCGATAAACTTGAGCGGCTTCAAAATGTGTGTATAAGGTTCATATTCGGTTTGCGCAAATATGACCATGTTTCTGAATATCGTGTCAAGCTCAAGTGGTTACCAATTCGCCTTCGCCGGAATGCTCATATTCTTTCCCTTTTGTATAATGTGCTCTTTTCTCCTTCCACCCCTCTCTATCTCAAGAAACGTTTCCAGTTTCTTTGCGACTCCCACGCGAAATTTTTAAGGTCATCAGATAACTTGAAGCTCAAAATGCCTATGCATTCCACAACTTTCCTCGACAAATCCTTTACTGTCCAGGCCGCTCGTTTGTGGAATGCATTGCCCGTTCAAATTAAACGCGCGCAATCGTTACCTACGTTTAAAAGGCTCGTAAAGGAATATTACTTGTCGTTGTGATCTGTTCTCATAACTGTTAAATTAAACATCTTTAGTCTTTATTAATTTTCGTTGCTTAAATATTTAGTATGTATGTATTTATGTATCTATTATTTAGGATATGTATGTATGTATTTTAGTTTAATATTGTATAAGTTGGTATTTACTATTTACACCAACAACAGCCCCATTTTATATCGTGATAAATCACTGTCCATCCTAAGGTTGCCTGGAAGAGATCGCGGAAAGCGATAAGGCCGCCCATTGTATGTTTTGTAGTGTATATGTTTTCTTTTGTTATGTATTTTTGTGGTGTACAATAAAGTATATATAAATAAATAAATAAAAACTGTTTTACGACGTAAATCTTCGCAATCGTCTTACAAAAACTGCAATGGACTAGATGAGTAAGTTTTTGATTTTGGTGTCTTAAAAAAATAATACCATCCTGTTACGATTCCACTGCAGTGCAAAGGCCTCTTCTCATACAAAGAAGGCACGAGCATTGATCACCACGCTTGCTCAAGATGAATTGGCGATTTCAACCTTAAATTAACTAAAAGTCCAGGTTTCCTCACGGTGTTTCCCTTCACCGATGATAATGATGTCTATTATGAATTGAAAAGAGAGGTAGACGTCTCAACCTTTTGACCATCACGAAATTCAATGCTGTTGATTTAACTGCTGCTGGAGCCGAACTATGAGTTAGGAACATTAGCCATAATACCTATTTTATACTTTACGATATTGAGAAAATGTGCAACCTTGTATTGTCTTCTCTAAAATGTACTAATTTCCTTACTGGTTATTCCCGAAAGCATTTATAACAACATGGACTTTTCTGCCTTCAGAATTTTATAGATTGTGCTTTTTTATTTATTCTTTGACACGGTTTAGGAGTATTTGGTCAAAAGAGCAAAATGACTAGTGGGTGGCAAATTGTCGAAAGAGCAGATCGTCGCAAGCGCAGAATGTCAAAAGCGCATAAAGTCAAAAGCTCAGAATGACAAAAGAGCACTTTGTCGAAAATTCTACTTCAAGTACGCACTAACTGTGTTCCGAGATAGGCAAGGTTAGCCACCACCAGCTGCATACATTGGTGATTAGTGCGTGTGTGCCTTGGTATAGCACTGCTGACGTAATCCTATTCCTAATTTTACATTTTCCTGTTATCGAATTTTAATATGAAATGTGTTATCATGCCAGTGTAATTGTACTTAGTACACACGCCCTTTCCCTCCTTATGTTATAGTCCCATATATTGGGAATTAATGAATTGATAAATTCCTGATGAAAAACCCAATACCTCTTTGTATGACCTTGGAATCAAATACGGGTTTTGTGCAGCAGTGGCATACTGCTAAACATGGCTATCGTAACTATACATATAAGCTGCGGTGGTATATACGGTATTACATGAACTTACGTATTTTCCCATGGGGGAATTTTATATACTTCTACTTCTTTAGCTTCGTTGTTAATTTGTAAAAAAAACCCGTTTAAGTAGATGAATTGACCAGCCATTCAATTTTGATGCTAGACATTTATAGTAAACATAGTTTCATATCTAGTTTCATATAAGCTATCAGTGTGTATCTAGGTTAACAACATGCGCACTTGCAGATATGTGAATAAGCTTACAGTATGTCGTCTGATAGTCACCGTAACTTGAAGTCTAAGTGGACTTCATTGCAAAAATTAGTCACTGACCCTGCTGCTTACCAACGATTTAACCATAATTTAATAGTAACTGGAGTTTTTGGTTGTCGAAGATATCTATATATATCACAACACATATGACATATACCACGCTTGTAATGCTCGAAGGGTTAAGTAGACCCACACTTAGCCAATTTTATTTAACTCCCACTAATTTGGGGGTACCTACCGCCAACAAGGTAAGATTTTTTTAAAATGATAGACGAATTGAAGAGAACAAATCATTTATTTGGGCCAAGCAGGGAATATAAACGACAAAACCTAGAAATAACAAGAATTTATTAAAAAGATTAGCAGTAAATATTTTCTACATTCAGCTCCTATTTTTAGACGATTTGTTGATTTAACCTCGGTAGCTTGGACCCTATTCACGATACCAGAGGGGATATTTTTCTCTAAATTCACATGTCTATTTAAATTTAAAGAAAGTTTGTCGAAATATTCAAAATACAAATTTTAGTTATATAATGAAAAGATAAACAATTGCAAGATAAAATTAACATGTTAAGAAATATAATATCATAGACAAGAAATATTGTTCATTCATATATATTAAAGAAACATTGACGGTAACTAAAGATATTAACCTTTTGAACGCCATTGTCACATATATGTGACAAACGAAATCTTACCCTGAACGCCAACGTCACAAATATATGACAAAATGCACATCGCACCATATTATGAAATAAGCAATTTAATCATTAATTTTGTGTTTTAATGTTTATGAAGGTCATTTGACAGAAAAAGTGGCCTGGCGTCAGGGGTACGGCGATACGTTTATACTCTGGCGTTCAAAAGGTTAACAGGATAATACTATTAATTGTAATTGTAATCAATAATATGGTTTCCATTTCCAAGTAACGATAGAATATTACAAAACTTTTTGACAACATCAATACCAATGCAAAAATAAACCATTTGATTTGATTTAACAAGAACAATCTTGAAAATAATAATAATATAATAATACGCTACGCTTAATATGTTGCTAAGCTTACGGAACCTTTATATATTATAAAGAGTAACAGTACTAGATATATTTTACTATTGAGTGTGTTTGACTGAGATGTGTTCGAAATAAGTGGTCTGTTTGATGTGATAGAGCTTGTACTAGTGGCAGTTACATTTGGGGCTGGATTTTCAGTCACTTCATCTAGTGCATTGCCTTGGTCTTTGGTGCTTGATGAGTAAGAATCTGTACTTGTAATGGTTGCATTTGTAACTGAATTTTGAGTCACTTCATCTAGTGCATTGTCGGGGCCATTGGTGCTTGTTGAATTAGAGTTTGTCGGTGTCCCAGTGATGGTTACATTTGGAACTAGATTTTTAGATACTCCATTAAGTTCATTGCCATGGTCTAAGGTGTCTGATGAATTAGAGAGTGTGTTTGTGGTATTTGCATTTGGAGTTTGTTTTTTATTCACTTTATCAAGTCCATTGGTGTTTGATAAGTTAAAGTGTGGGTCTGAATGCGTTACATTTCCACATCTGATGCTAACGGCTCCAGGAAAATCGCTTATATTACATTTTTTGGCTAAAGCGGAGTGTAGTTCTATTACTGTTTCATTGCTGTATGTTATGATTGCTCCTATATCCTGGCACGTGTTATTTCCGTTCTGTCAATAAACAAAACAGTGTGTCAATTAAATTGTTTAAAATATAGGGTAGAAGGGTCGCACATACTGATACACGATTCTAAACCACCCAGCATTGAAAATTTTCCATAGCTTTTTTCTGATGCTATGTTTGTTATTCATTAAACCCCGAGAGGACACTGGTGTCCGCGCTGTTATTGTCTTACTATTGTGTCTCTAATTGATACGATTGAAAGGTTAAAACTGTTAAAAGCCTTGAAACAATCATCACGCCTGTCTAAACCTATGAGAATTTACCGTAAAAAGCAAAAAAAAGTTACTTTTATCATTTATTTTCTCAGTGGGTTCGATAGATATAACATTAAACTTATACACCACTATTTTTTAATTAGTACGAAAAATGGGCTGTTACTATACCTGTTACCTACTGATATTTGCGTAATCAAAAGTAAAAAAAAAACAAATTCAATATTTAAATATTATATTATATTTAGTTAAACTTAAATAACGCAAACAGCTATTGTAGGCGGGCATGCTTGAGAGAGATCATGCGAACGTGAGCGAGAGATGACGATTAATGAATACTACTATATCATGAATAGCCTGTACAATATTTCCATAAATTGGGTGACTTTTTGGGATATAAACAAACACTTATAACTTTGCTGTTTATGAATATTTTTTTATTACTATATAATTATAATGAGAAGACCGTCTAGAATAAGCCCTTTTTGTACTAATTAAAAATTGGTGGTGCATATTATTATAATAGGAAAGCCAACGAAAATTGTCAACGCTGAGAGGTCTAGGATGACGGAGAGAAGTCATTGTGGGCATACGTTTTAAAGAAAAAGTACCTTTGGGTCAGTAGGCGATTCAGTGCAGTTTTGATTAACTGGACTAGCAGTGACCACCAACACTCCCATCATCAAAATTGGTAAAGTCACGACCCGGAACATATCTCGTGTTTTGTAGCTAAAAACAGAAAGGTATTTAAGAGGGAGCCAAGTTTATTGTTAGGTTTAGTTAACTTTTTTTGTTTGTGTTAATAATAATATAATATTTGTCCAGATAGGATGTCCGGGATTGGCCTGATAGCCGTGAAATGCCTCTTCACTCCTCAAGCACCTCAGCAGGCCTAGCCATATTACAGATTCTATTTCTATTCTAGAAAGAAAATGGCGGATATGGAATCAGCTGTTTGTCAACTGTCAAGTGTTTTTCAATTTAAGCCTTAATACAAATTCTACTCGTATTCCATATCCGCCATTTTCTTTCTACGCCTTATCGATTACGATAATGGAAATAGAATTTGTAATATCGCTAGACCTGCTGGTTATGTTGCCCTCTTGTCGCTACGTCACTATGTGCTAGCGGCCGTCTCAGAGAGCCATTGCTGAGGGTGCAAGTCACCTCCTGCCATTTTATTCACGTATTTATAAAGCATTGATGAGGCAGGGGCCATAGTCCTTCCATAGTACTAGGTAACCAGTTCACCTTATCCACCCCTAACCCATAGCCCAATATATTTGTTTCTTTAGTCTGCAATAGTCCTGCACTAGTCGTAGGTTTTCCTTGGGTGCATTTGCATAATGCATACAGGGAAAATCTGCGATTGGTGCCTCACTTCATTAAAAACGAAAAACGGTCTCTAGGGCCAATAATAATAATCTATTATAATAATAGGTCTTTTAGTAAAGTATAGTGAGTACTCACATCTGTTTGAATAATAGTGTTTTACTGCTCCCGGTGCCGAACTAGGAATGAGAAACATTAGGTAGTTGCTTACTGTTTTATACTATTCGATAATAGGGAAATGTATAGAAATTCTAAAATTATCCCTAAGGCACATTACCTTAATGAATCGGTAATACCCGTCAACATTTACAAAACTAAGGAAAGTGCCAAAATAATTATCGGCCTACCGTTTGTTATTTTATAGATTTTGCTTTCTAGCTTGAGCAGAGCGCGAGCGGCAAAGATACAAAAAATGCTGGTTTATACGAATCCCAACATGACATACCTTTTTTTTTTGAGGCAGCGGGGTCTGTCAGACTCTTACTGACTAAAAACCACCCCGTGTTCCTTCTCACACCTGCGCCGGGGGTCACGGGAACAGAAGATACTTCCGCGACCCCCGACTGGTGCCGGCCAACATGATATACCTGCTACAACACAATCGTCGCAATAAAGCCTGCTTTCAAATAAAAAAAACGCATCTAAATCGGTTCACCCGTGTAAGCCCTACGGTGCTACAGACAGACACACAAACACACACACACAGCGGTCAAACTTATAACACCCCCCTTTTTGCGTTGGGGGTAACACATTTTAGAAACCCTTCCAGGTGTCTCTCTTTTTGGGTAAAAAAGCAATACTTACCTACAACATAAAATCAAGCCTGTCATCTCCAAGGGTTACACAGTGGTATACCTACAGTACACCCACATTTCGCTAGATGGAAAAATGTCAATAACACTTTCCCCGACTTGGGAATCGAACCCGGGACTTTATGGTCAGCAGTAGCAATTGCGACCACTAGACCAATAAGCTGTATGACAATTACGATTATAAATTTAACAAGGTTTTTAATTAGACTTTATTAAACCGTTATCGATAACACGGCTACTGTTTACGTTGCTAACTGAATTCACATAACAATACGAGTTTAAGGAATTCTCTAAGCAAAAATTGCGTAAATAAAAGTAATTTCGGGTTTTTATGCTTAAAATCCCGAAATAACGTTTTCCTTACGAAATCATTTAAATATTTGTAATTTCATTATTGATTACCTTTCCCTTGGGAAGTAGGGAACAATGACTTTATTCATACTAACATAACTCAGTATTTTCTAGTTTGTCGGATTTTCACGACGTCTGAACGGATCGTAATGAAATTTGACACTGAGATAGATTCTGTCTGGTCTATTATAACAATGAAATCAAATCAAAATCAAAAGTCATTTATTCAAATTAGGCTGAGGATCAGCACTTTTTGAACGTCGAAATTACAGAAGACAGTCCCCCAAAAAGCCCACCCTTCGCCACTACCTAGTGTTTTTGCTGGGAAGAAGAAGTGGCGGAACAAACTCCCCAGCAACACATCTGTCTGATAAGTTAGAAGAACTTGAATTTACACAGTACAATTTGTTATAATTACAAAATAATTAAAATTAGTTATTCACTACATGTTAGCTAGCACACTCAACATACAGAATACCAGTAATATATATAGCTACCGGCAATCAAACTAACTTAACTCAAGCAAAAACAACTGACTAATAAGAATCCTCCAGGTAAAAAGGGTGTGCCAGCTTGCATGTGCAGAGTTGGATTAAATCCATAGATCTGCAGAACACAATGTAACAAAATGATAAACTAGAACTGTGGAAGTTAAATAAAACAAAAAAAAAAACAGGTAATAGTTAAAACAATAGCAAAACCAAAGCCAGCAAGACGACCAGTTACCACAAGCAGCACCCGTTCACGAGCATAACGCAAAGATCAGCCATTACCCCCCTCGCCATATTAGAGGGAAGGTGGTAACCCGACCCTCGACGCTACCACAAGCAGTAACATCTGAGGGAGCATGACGAACTTGCTACCGGTTATTTAAGTAAAAGTTAACCAATAAATAGGAGTCTCTAGTTCACCACATAATGCAAATACATCTCATTTCAATGGAAAATTCACAAAAAAAAACACGTTTTCTTAGGCATTTTTCAAATGCAGCGCCATTTTGGATTGTCATTCAAGATGGCCCCTAATTAACTGGCATTTATAGTGTCCTTAATTTACTTCGGAATTATAACCGGGGGTCGCGGGAACAGACGATTCTCCGCTACGAGCGATCCGTACCTACTGTAACCTAGTTATCCCTTTGACAATAATCACTGCAAGCTCAGGCCACCATGAAAATAATTACAGGCTTAACCTCGTTAATTCTGCTCGACTGTTTGTTCACAAGCCAATGGAATCCGCTGTTCAACCTGGCTCGTTTACACCGGGAGTGATCTTAGCTTCATATAAGCAATTTTTGAATTGACATTAAAAGTTACTGCGGTCAACTGCACATTAAAATAATTATAATAACCTAGCACGTTAGTGCAACTGCGGTCAAATCTTAGTTATAATCTGCCAAGCCTTATTCCAACTATGTTGGGGTCGGTTTTCAATTTGTTAGAACTTGGTAATACAATATTAAATGTAACAGCATTAGTTCAGCATCTCCAGGCATACTAAGCCGCACAAATTTTTTTTTTTTTAAATAAACACAAATCTTATTAATAAAAATGATTAGAGATGATTGTTTGATTATTACGATTTTTTGTTTCTCTATAACCCAGTTACTGGGTAACACAATACCCCTTTGTTAAATTCAAGCTCATCAGTTACACGAATACGAGTACAAAAATAAAAAAATAAAAGCTATAACCGCTTGGCGAGTTTGCTTGCCACATTCGCATTTAAAATACCTAGTCGTAGACTCGTTTGCTTCTCGGCAAACGATATACTGTTCTCATGTAAACGAGCTTCAATATGAAATATTTTCAATTTCGAATTCCATATTTGTTCGTCGAGTTGTCGGCAACAAGCCGTTTTGCGCTGTTTCCATTAATTTTGTTATAATTACAGTAATTATCGGGGATTCAATTATCAAAATGTATGAGTAGATGGTGTAATTATTAATAATTTTATGTAACAGTTGTGTTGTTAGTGTGTGTGTCATATTTGTTATGTAACAGACTAGGTATGATTTGAAGGAATTTATGAACTGACTAGCTGGTGCCCGCTACTTCGTCTGCGCAGGATTATTATTTCGACTACTCACTTGACACTGGTCAATTTACACAATAACTTTATCAATTATAACCTGACCTATGTGTTATTCTAATATATCCTACTACTTCATATTATAAACGCGAAAGTTTGTGAGTATGTATAGATGGATGGATGTTTGTTACTCTTTCACGTTAAAACTACTGAATGGATTTTAATCAAATTTAGTATGGAGTTAACTGACCCCATTAATATATATGCTACTTTTTATCCCTGTATTCCCACGGGAACGGGACCTACGCGGGTGAAACCGCGGGACGTCTATTAGTGAGCTATATTATTGTAGTTTCGTTAAAATCCGTTCAGTGATAATTAAATAATAAATAAATAATAAATATTCCACAACTTTTCACACAACGCCGTTAAGTCCCAAGCTAAGCTTGAGAGCTTGTGTTATGGGTACTAAACAGCTGATAAACATACTTGTATATTTCTAAATACATACATATTATAGATAAATTACACCCAGACACAGAACAATTTTTTTCTATAACTTCGTAAAAGGTTCTTACATTAAAAAAAAGTAAGAAAATTGCGCAGAAACTTAGAAAATTTAGGAAAACTTAACAACGACTACCTATTCAAAAAAAATCAAATGCATCGCAAAGACATTCAATACCTATAGACCGGACACCACGATCAAAATTTTCGTCCGAAACTTGTGACCTGTTTGGACACACAAGTCTATGAGTTTTTTTAGTACGCTCCGCTGCCGCTCCAATATTCATATATTATTCTAGATGGCGTTACTGAGGCATGGGATCAAAGTTTTTCTATGACATTTCCTTGACATGCCCGCTCTATAGTATTTTAAATTTCTTCGCATGAAAGTGACGAACGTCTTCCCAGGCCATTATCAGTGACAATTTGATATTTGACAAGAGAGGCAGAGAAAGCTAAAACCAAAAAATGTAACCCAACTTAAATTGATTCTGAGACGGAACAACTGGGGCAGCTAGTAGAAAATAATGTCGATACATTTTTTAACATTACCGACATCCCTAGTCGAAGAGACAAAATTAAGCTCGAATGGTAGAAAACATGTCACAAATCACAATGACACCGTATTTTCGTCTTGAAATCCTTAATGTCTTACCTACTACGAGCCACGAATTAATCAAGGGGAAGAGTCCGTGAAGGAAAAATCGTTTTCGACATCCGTTTATTTCCCATTGAATGAGCAAGATTGGCTTTTTGATGGCAGAGACATTGTTAGATTGTAGAACAGTTGAATTTAAAGAAGTGAGAAATAAAAACAACCGACTTCTTAAAAAAAAACTAACAGGTGAAAAATAACTCCAGTTTCGGAAGTCTGTGGCTTTGGTGGTTTTGTTTTGTTCATTATTGGCCACCGACTTCCGAAACTGGAGTTATTTTTCACCTGTTAGTTTTTTTTTAAGAAGTCGGTTGTTTTTTTTGTAAAAAAGTTTTTATTTTGTAATTTTTAGTTTCTTTGTATGTAAAGACAGTCTTTCAAAACTTGAAAGAATCATTGAAATTGGATAACAATTGCTAAAGAAGTTCAATCTCTAAATATTAATCTGTACATCTCTGCCGGCCCCTTTTAAAATAGAATGGTGTAATGTTATGTTGTGAAAATACAAAAGCTCAGCATAAACATCTGACTATAGCAATCGCGAATAATTTGCTGTTATGCGTTGAAGAGTTCCGTTGCCTGTCTTCTTCATCAGTTTTCCTTCACCAAATGATACTTTCTGAATGAAAATGCTTGATTTGTTACTAAAAATGTTGAAATCGGTGCATGTGTGCCTATATTTTTTGAGGAGTTCCCTCAATTCCTCAAAGATCCCTCATCAGGTATGAGTTTTGATACAAATGGGACCAATCTGTTAGTATACCCTATCAAACAAAAAAAGAATTTTGAAAATCGGTCCATAAATGACGGAGTACTGAGGTAACAAACCCTAAAAAAAAAAAAAAAAAAAAAAAAAAAAAATACAACCGAATTGAGAACCTCCTCCTTTTTTTGAAGTCGGTTAAAAATGGTATTCATTCCATTTACTTTAAAGCAACGTTGTGGTCTAAAAGATGTAGTAACAAAAATTGAAAAAAGTATGCTTAGATGGTTTGGTCACGTTGAAAGGATGGATGAAAGGCGACTAACGAAAGGTATTTACAAGGCAGATGTAAGTGGGAACGCCGGGAGGGGACGCCTTAGAGGACATACATAGACCTTATTGGTGAGTTTCTTGAGAAAGGTCAGGTGCGTAGTACTCGCAACCGGCGTGTGTGTATGACAACATGTATGAATGTAAACGAAGCAAAAGAAGTATGTAAGAATTTTAGCATAAAGCGCTCTGTAGTTTCTGCCTACCCTCTTGGGAAAAAGGCGTGAGTTTATGTATGTATGTATGTCCATTTATTTTCTCGATACTGTTTTAATTAAGTTGAAAATCACCCGGAACAATCCTTGAAAGGATATTTTTGATAATTAGTCAATACATATTTTTAGGACATGGTCTGAATCCAACACAATATCAGCATTAGGTACAGACGCCAGCACGTTAAGCTACCTCATACATGAACCTGTATGATTAAGAACTTAATTTCCTGACACATGCAGAGGACTCCAATTTAGTGCAACCTTTACACGGACACCACCCATAATAGTTATATTAATATTAGTTTTTTTTTTGTTTTTTTTTTTCAGTCATTGTGACACATTTTATTTATTTTGTTTTCTTATAATATTGGCTCACAGTTGGGCGGAGGATTCTTCTTATACAGAGAAGGAACGAAGAACAGTAATCACGCTTGCTCAAGGTTGGTTGGAGATTTCAGACTCATATAATAATGTCTGCCTCA
Organism: Euplexia lucipara; assembly: GCA_921972225.1. Classification (NCBI taxonomy): domain Eukaryota; kingdom Metazoa; phylum Arthropoda; class Insecta; order Lepidoptera; family Noctuidae; genus Euplexia; species Euplexia lucipara. Next base: position 9,160,084 of record OV179168.1, on the reverse strand, counting down.
TTGGCAGGCATAGTGGCCGCAAGTATTACTGTTGATTATGAGGTCCCGGGTTCGATACCCGGGCCGGGCAAAGCGTTGTTGACATTTGCTATCTTGATTTTTTCAGTGGCACCCTGGAGTCAGGATCTATGCTCGACTGATGGCAATACGTTTGCCCCTTATTACACGGGATTTAAACATAGCTGGCGAAATGTGGGTTACCATAGGTGCTACTTTGCCTTCGGGGATGTTCCAAGTTACAATGAAAAACACTTAAGTATAGATAAGTCCTGCTCGTAAAAAGACCCTCGATTGTATAAAATTAAAATCCAATTCCAACATTATTAATTCGCATTACCATAAAACAAGCCTATATCCGACCGAAAAATCAAATTAGCTTTTAGCTCCAATAAAAAGTAATTTATTCCATTTTCAAATCTCCGCACAAAATGGCGGCATTGACAGCGAACGTCAATTTTAATTATGGAACCGCCATATTTCAAAACAAGTGCGAGAGCGTACATTTAAAAATTCAAAATAGGTACGCAACGAAATCGGAGCGTAGCTTGCGTCGGGGGAACGATCGCCCGTTGCCTAGCAACCGTCTCCGGGCGATCACCATAGACTTAACAAGTCTATAGACCTGAATAGTATTGTGAAACAAATTATGAAGGCATGTTTTCATCTCATTTTTAGCACGTAATCAAACATTCACGAATTAATACAGTTACATTCTATTCTTTCTGCTTTAAAACATGATAAGCATTGCTTAGTTACTATTAATTTATGCGGAGTGACAAATTGGCTCTTGTTAGACGAACAGTAGGTATAGCTTATGAATTACGACATAACGAAAAAAGAATATTTTCGAGCCTCGCTTAGAAAATACAAGAAGATTTACCGCGAGAAGAACTTCTCAGTTACGTTTATTATTGTTAGTATTAATACTCATTCTCAAAGACAAGGAAAATAGAAAGAACGAATAGTAGTAGGTGCATTTTTTACAGACAGAAAGAAAAAAAAAACGCTTTTTCATGGTACAGAACCCCTGTTTGAAATGGAGAATAAGTTAAAGATGACGCTATAATATGAAGCCTAGATACTGCGCATTGATTATAGCCTAATTAAAAATACTTTGGGACCAAAGAGATTTAAGATAGGTAGGTAGGTACTATAGAGACGACATATTATGCGAAGGAATGTCGTTGAATAATTTGTGGTCCTACGTCACGGTAACGCCATCTAGTATGATATGGCAATAATGGAGCGGCAGCAGAGCGTACTAAACTAGACTTATCGACTTTTACCCACCAGGACACAAGTTTCGAGTGATCATTTTGTTCGCGATGTTTCGCTTATAGTAAGACAAGTATGGAATGTTCATCATTTTAAGGGAAAAACACTCCTGTTTAAAATTAAGAATCAGTTCAAGATGACGCTTTGTAAAGCCCGGATACCGTGCTTAGATATATATAGCCTAAGTAAAAATGCTTCGGTACTAATAAATATTAAGTTCTGGCAAACTAAAATCAGACCGCATCTGCACCAACCACCACTTAACGTGCCTAACATGCATCAATTGATTGATGTGCACTAATTGGTTTGAATTCGGAACGCGCTGCAATGGCCGCGGTCGTAACAGCTTCAATAATGACGGGGCAGGTTTTAATTAACTGCTTTTACGATTATCTGTGGGCTAATTATTATGTACAGATATGATTTTAGTAGGAATACGATTGTGTTGTAGTATGTACAGACGCCAGCACATCAAGCTACCCCAATGGGCAATGAGTGTTCACTAGAAAAACAATTTAAAAACATATTTTTTAATAGTTTGACGTTCAAAAGTGTTTGTAAATACCAATCTACAGAAATATGTATCATTTGTGACTGAGGTAAAGAGCAGTTATTTCAGTTTCCATAATTTGACCGTGATTTAAATTAGTCTGTGATGTAAACTGTTTTATTCTGCTGGAAGGCAAAGTAGAAACCTCGTCTGTTTATTTTCACGCATTATGTTATGAACCAGAATTATTAAGAGCAATAGGAAGTGTGTTGAAAAACATGCCTAAAGCTACAAAAAATAATGAATCTCTCTGTCCATTTTCATTACTCTATATTTGAGGCAGACATCACGTCGCCCGCGTGCGAATTCGCTCCCCACCCGGCCGCTACCATGATACGTATAAAAACCTAGTGTCGTGTTGTATCGCTATAAATTCATCTATGTTACCGTGGAAATGCGAATGATTGGCGAATCATATTCACTGGCATTTTCATAAATAATTTTTGAATATGAATGTGAATTGTTTATTAATTGGCAGTATTAGTTAACGGTAGTGTGTAATTAAAGGACACAATAAATGGAAATGTGAAAAACCTTTTTTTTCAGAAAAACCAAAAAGTTGTCCTTATTCAGTTATAGTTGGGTTACCCTTACGCAATATTTAAAAGCGAGGTTCTTCTATAGTTTTAAAATACGTTTTATAACGCACTTGCTAGTAAAGGGTAATTTCACCAATTTCAATATCGTAATGTCTCTCATTACGTACTTGTGCGTTATTGTAATGTAAAACGCACGGTTTATCAAGATGCTCCGTCTAAAACAAAGGGTACTTTTTAAAATCTTAGTAAATAGTTTATATGTTAGAAAATTGGTCAACATTCTATGAATAAAATTAACGTTGGGAGATAAAATATGAAAAATAAATATTTAATTCTTTTATTTAATTAGTTTTGACAATAAATTACAACCCTTTGTAACAAAAACAAAAAAAGATAATTTACCTTATTAGTAATACTGGCTGTTTTTGTACCTTTGCCTTAAAATAAAAAAAAGCGCTGATACGCGCGCTTTTTCTTTTCGCTATATTGGTTTTATTTGAAAATGTCAGTCCGAGTTTTATGTATTTCCTCGCAAATATGTTATAAAACGTCACTGCGTCTTATTACGTACGTGGTTTTGATAATTACAGCCTCTACTTTCTTGCAAAATCACCTCGGCTGTAATTTTCAACTTACTGCACTTCTTCCAGAATGTACCTACTATTATGGTATTCAAAGAGTGTAAATATGAAACCTTGCTATTGTGAAACATGTACCTATTTACAAAAAAAGAAAATTTTTATTTCATGAAAATCAGTAGATAATATTTTTTTAAATTATTTCAGTATCTGTGTATAATCACACTACTATACCATTATAAAAAAATTGCCAAAAAAAATTGTTGACAATTTTTTTGATAGAAATCTGCGCTCAACGATATTGTTACATTATTAACAAACAACCAACATTTTTTGCCGCTCAACAGTACAGTTACAATTATTAATACCTAAGTAGTACTGACATTATTTTGTTCGAGTTACTACAGACAGTTCTTAACGAGTTTACCAGCAACATCCCACAAAAAGGGGGGCTGTATAGTAAATATTAATCGCGTTGATCTCTTGGTACCAGCTAGACATTGTACTATCATAATTTTATTTGCCCGCGTTGGCTGTAGATGTGAATTTTCTCGTGATGCTTGTAGTCTGCATTGCAATGCATTGCGTTCTCTGACTTTTCAACCCTAGAACTGTTACCTAGGGTACAATGTACCGAAGATATTTTTTGGTTTGTAAACGTCCGATAGGTACTTTTAATAAGGTAAGCGTTTCAAGAGGTGTGTCAAGCGTTAGTTGTAGAAAAAATAAAACTGCACAGATTTTAACAACATTACAATAACATATCGCACTTGCAGACGTCCCGCGGTTTCACCCGCGTAGGTCTCGTTCCCGTGGGATAAAAAGTAGCCTATGCGTTAATCCAAGGTGTCAGCTAACTCCATACTAAATTTTATTAATATCCATTCAGTAGTTTTTACGTGAACGAGTAACAAACATCCATTCATCCATCCATCCATCCATCCATCCATCCATCCATCCATCCATCCATCTATCAATACTCACAAACTTTCGCGTTTATAAGATTAATATGTAAACTAATCGATTCGATTAATAAATAAAATAAAATAACATAAAAATCTTCATTTGCCTATTCTTTTTCGAACTTTGTTGTAGTCGGTTTCCGGTCTATCTGGGATCCTGCTGAATACTAATTACACGGAGCGACTCTGACTTCTATATCTTTAATACATTGTATATAGGTTAAACTATTATTTCATTTGAAGCTTTATTGATAATTTTGTATTTGATCTAACTTCCGTGTAATTTATTAAATGAATATTTGTATTTCCGGTTCAGTCTATGAAAGTTCCTATTTTGAAGTGTTAAGAACATTGTGGTTTCCGTTGAAATTGTATAAAGTCTCTGTTTCGACACTTTCATTTTATTTATTTAAATATTGTATTGTTGTAATAGTTTCCGTGGAATTTGTATGTACTTCCTTTTCTATTCATTTAAAATACTGTTGTCAACTGTTGATTTTATAATGTTAATATTAAGGATTTGTCTTGACACAACCGCTTGAATAATTTAAAATGTTATCTAGAGTTAGTTTGACATATACCACGCCATAAACGTAATAGAGAAGCTATTGATTACCAGCGATAACGCGGAGGATGGGACTAAGCGTGTTAACACGGTACCTACCCTTTAGTCCGACTGGTGTCGTATAGTTTCGGACTTCAGATCTGACAATCTCATAATGCGTCAGTTATTAAATAAGCAAAAATAAAATTCTTTACGGGGTACACCCGTATCCCTGTTAGTCATCGTGTACGATAGATACTATTTTAGGGTTAACGCTCTGGCTGGTACAATGCGTTATGACGTCATGAGTTGTCTATGGACTACGTAAACAGTGTTTAAGGTTTAGGAAAAGGTTATCGCCCTTTTATTATTGAAAAAAAATACGCACGTATTGGCACTTGTTTGAAATCGTATTTTCTTGCGTTACTCGAGTGAAAGAAAACGGCGCGGCGTATAGCTTATGGGGTGATAAAAATCAATGGTGGCAAGTTTTTGTCAAGTCTGCAATTTGGGGTTAAGATATGAACTGATAAGTAACGCGTCTGTTTATCGAACTTGCTATAGATTTAGGCACTTTTTTAGAGTTGAATTATACTAACGATCTTGTTCATAAGTTCATACTTATGAAAAATAAGTTCATAATTTCTCCTAAAATGTCATATAACAAGTTCATTGCTTTTCAAAATCATAAGTATTATTTATGTATTGTATTTTGGTATTTGTTATTGTCCAATGTATTATTTAATTAAACTAATTTAATAATATATTTATTGCAATACGTAAATGGACTTAGCACACACTATCTACTATCTAGTTTTTAGCGATTATACCGTTCTTTGTTACCGTTCTTATGTCGCTCTCTAAGTTATTACGTAATATAAGTTTCTATGGTGTACAATAAAGACTATTATTATACACCACTAATTTAAAAAATAAAAATAAATAAATATTTCACAACTTTTTCACACAACGCCATCTAGTCCCAAGCTAAGCTAAGAGCTTGTGTTATGGGTACTAAACAGCTGATAAACATACTTATATACTTCTAAATACATACATACTATAGATAAATTACACCCAGACACAGAACAAATGATCTTGCTCATCACACAAACATTTGTCCTGGGTGGGAATCGAACTCACGACCTCCGGCATAGCAGTCAGGGTCAGTCAGTCGGAGTTTATAATGGGCTATTTGAGCAAATTTTATTTTTTAGCCCCTCATCTAGATTACAAGAAAATTATTATTCAACAATTATTTTTTTTCTTTTTCAAATTGATGGAAAACTGCTTAGATTGTGCGCATTACAATTGAGGAGAGGGGGTTGTAGAGTCATTATTTTGTTGATGTAACGCCGTTATTTTTTGATTACGTCAAAAAGGAAAAAATATATGTCGAATGTTTTCTTGTAACCTAGATTGAGATACTTACTTACTAAAAACTTTTGTCAAATGACCCATTAGTACAAATACTTAAAAATTGTCTTCCCATTATATTTGTAAAGTCTCAATAAATAATATTAATATGACATCAAAGTTATTACCGTTTGTTTATACATACCCCAAAATTTATTTTATTTTATAAGACATTTCTTTTTATAAAACTGAAAATGAAAACCGCTGATGTACATTTCCTTTACTCAAGGTACAAAAAGGTTTTTCTTTTTTTCGTTCAATAATTTGAACTCTTTCTGATCTAGCAAATAATTGTTCACCGTGTACGAAAGGTTAATTAGGGTGAATTAATTAAGAGATGAAATAACCGGATTGGATTAATAACAGCTACCTATTTGTATTATAGACGTATTGGTGGCCGACCCAATTATTTTGTGCCAATTCAAGGCATCTTCTAATTGGTAAAAATCAGAACAGACAATGCACAGCTTCAACAGCTTGACTTGAAAAATTAAGATGTGTACGTACAAACTATGATATTATAAGTAAAAAGGTGTAGATAGGTTAGAAACGCTCAGCAAGCTACACGTTAAAATGTGGCTAACTAGCCACAGTTACCTCAGTGTTGCGTAGCGCCGTCAACGGACACGTGTGTGCGTTCGTGTGCCGTTTTTGAAGATCGAATGTTGTTTAGGTAACCTATCTACACCTTTTTACTTATTTATTTATTTATTTATTATTTAATACTTCAAGCACACTTAGCACACTTAGGTGATGCAGAGAAAAACAGTGGTAGGTGCAATTAAAGATGAAAAAATAAAAGGAATCAAATCAGAATACTAATACATATTATGAGTATAAATACATAAATATGTACACTATAAATATAAAATATACATATAATAAATTAAATTACGAAGACTTATAATATCACACTTATAACATCATTGTGTACAAATGATTTTTTATAAAACGAAGCTCCTAATAGGGGTTGTGAGTTTGTATGGTATTAGTTCGTCATTTAAGGCACACACATGAAACTTGCAAAGCGCGCTTGAAATGTGCAAGTTTATCGGTATGTGTAATATTTTGTATATGAAATGGCTGAACGCATTTGAATGAAATTTTTACGAAGGTAGCTGATGATTTGCCTTGGGAATTTTGGTTTACACTTTCAGGTTGACTACGGGTATCATCGCGGGCGCAGCTAGAGTCCATTTACAAAAGAAATTAGACAAATGTTAAAAAGGGTTATTTATAATACACACTTTGTAACGAAAGTACAGACGCCAGCACATCAAGTTACCCCAATGTGTCAAATTTTCCCAATTGAATATGAACCTTATTTTGTTTAACATAAAGTTGAAAAACGATCAAAGAAATTTGACACATTCTGTACATAAAGCATGTTACAATTACGATAAAGGCCGAATTTATTATAATCTATTTTAACAGCAGCTGTCACACTTAGTTGTTACCATGGCAACAGTTAATTTTAAGAAATTATGTGGATTTACAATTACAACCCTGTTACTGGGTAACATGATACCCCTTAATTAAACTGGTTGTCAGATTATTGGGCTCAGACTACGCTTAAAGACTGTTAAAGATCTACAAATAATAACCGGGATGTGCTTTCCGTGGCACGGAGGAGTCTTGATAATGTAATGAAGAGTTACCTATCCTCGATCGATCCTTGCGGCTGTTATAATTTAGCCACTAATACCCTACTAAAATGTAAATGTGTGGAATAAAATAGAAAAGAAGTATCTTTATGGTAGGTACACCATAAAAACTTCTGCTGGAGAAGGATGCTCCGAATCCCTTGGATAGCATTTCGTACCAACTTTGGATACGTTGTATTGCGAGAACTCAAAATCTCCTCGCGGTTGTCGTCCGAGTGCCTACGTAAGATTCTTCAATACTTCGGTCACATAGCAAGGAAAGACGGTGACGGCGCGGCGGTAGACGGTGGTAATCTCGAAAGGCTCATAGTGACCGGCAAAGTGAATGGGAAAAGTCCTCGTGGACGCAGCCCAATACGTTGGTCCAACCAGATCCGCACCACTCTTAACTCTTTGGTATACGATGCCCTTCACACCGCCGGAGACAAAAGCAGCTGGAGCAACATCGTGAAAAATAGTGATGAAGCACGATCGTCACGAGCGGTCACGACCCTCAGCATTGAGGAATACGACGCAAGGAGGAGGATAAAAACTTATAAATTATAACTATAAGAGTTACATACGGTGTTATAATGAGCGGCCTTATCGCTAAAAGCATGTTATGTAAGTACCTATGTTTATGTTATAAACACTAGCATAACCTGGACCCAAACCACGCAGTTTCCTGTATCTACTAATCTCGTGGGTTCACCACCAGCGTCGGCCATGCGTGTCATTAGGTCTGATTAGGGCGTTATTCCGGTAGGGTAAGCAGAATCTACATAATATGTCGCTTTGATCCCGAATACACTAGTGATTAGTGGCGAATCGAGAATTTTCGATAACGTGTCGAATCGATTTTTAAACTTTGTGTTATTAAATACTGATATGTGGGACAGTGCGATTATGCACGGTGTTGTGTGACGTCAATTTCATGTTGATATTCGTAAAGGTATAAAAAGTTGACAATCAATATGAATACATACATACTAACTTACATAAATCATACTTAAATACTTTTTCTGCATGGACCATTATTTACCATAAAATCCCGCGAGAAATAAAGAATTAGTCATCAATAAAGAAATTTAGTAATCCAAGATATACCTATCTTGGATTACTAAACGGTACGTTTTATAACGAGGAAGCACTTTAACGTGGAAACTATGAAAATAATGCCTAGCATTAGCATCGAATGGAAGCTTAGTACGGTTCACTTTACTGACACGGCTATTTGCACGGGATGATTTTACAGAATAGCAATGCTGATCCAAATTTCAAAATAATATCAACCTTCGCTACAGGGGTTAGAAGAAACGCCAGCAAAATGTGACCCCAAAATATAATGACAGGAGCTTCAAAGAAAATTGCTTACAGACACTAAAGAGAACGTTTTCCCCCCGAAAACAGCGTAGAAAAGTAAATAAACAAATAACATATAATACAACGATCATCCACACGCTTTTAAAGTGTAGTAAAGGCCCCAAATATACGGGGGAACGAATCCCAGACGTTTTCCGGCTTACCGAATTTGAGCTATGCGAGGGTTGGGAGCCCAAAATAGAAAGGTGCAGAAGGTCCATTCATACACGGAGTACAGACTTAACTAATCCCTTAATAAAAGCTGTTTTCAACGCTCCGCTTGGCACCGAGAGTTGAAAATCAATTATCAATTTCTTGCACTTATTCAAAAGTTTGGTTCGGCACAACATGCCTAGATTCTTCCGTACTTCTTTATCAGTAGTTATTTTATTTATTTATTTATTTTATAGCCCTTACGCGTAGGTTGTATCTATTATTTGAAACCAATTTTCCAGACATAAATGAGGTTGAGGTTACAGATATATTTAATTCTCCGAATTAAAACTCACTAACGTGAAAAAAAACATTTAACACATAACACCACACCTCTTATGAGGTGTAACAGTAGTCCACCCACATTCCGCCAGTTATGTTTAAGTCCCATATAATAGGGGGCGAGTCTATTGCCATAAATCGGGCACAGTTCTAGACTCTGGGCTGCTAAATCAACATGACGAAAATGTCTTATTAATATAATCACAAAAGCTGATCAACTCGACTTTTTTACCGTTAGTAAAAGCGAGCAACAAACGCGGACGTACAAATTTTTTAAACCATCAAACTTGCACTCACTGTATGTGTGCCACGTTTTTTGCGTTTTTGCACGTTGCGTGGAACTAACCTTCTGCGTCTATCTTATCTACTTCGTGGTAGGAAGTGATACTTCGCATAAATGTTTGTCACAGGAAAAGGGGTCGATTCGTGTCCCGCAATTACTGACATCAAATGTAAAAGTAAATTGACGACAGTTACAAATACAAATGGTACTTGTATTTTCCTTTGAGGATCGGGAAATATTTGATGACTTTGTTTGTTTCTATGGATATTGTGGTTTTAGGGATGGAAGTATGTAATTTTCGTCACCATCTGCCTAGTCTTTTACCAAAACGAAACTCTATTTTTGGTTGACGCAGCGGCTGAGCGATCTGCCCAACTGCAAAACGCGGGTTCGATTTCTGCACGGCATAAATATTGTGCATCTGAGTCTATTTCATTATTGTAAACCCTCCTAGTACCGAAAAAGTTTTATTATTTGATGTTATAAAGGTCAAAGTTAGTAATTTGAGCAGACAATGGTGCATGCCTTTATAATGCCACTAAATTTATTTTAGGCTCTTTCCATCTTTTTCTCTCTTAAACAATAAGAAAAGGACGCACATATACAAGAGTTTCCAATTTTAGTTACACTTAACTTTTCATATTGAATTTAGTCGTCATTTCAAACGCATCTACCAAAAACATGGCGGAGTTCAAGAAAAAACTAATTTGACATCTGTAACTTAATTCTTATCTGTCACCGTCTGTCTTTGTCCTTTTCCGAAACTGTAAGTAAGAGACGTTTTGCTGTGTTTTGCGTTTTGATATTTTTGTTATTATTCTTATTTAAAAGATGCTAAATTTTTTTTTGTTTGCATTTTATGTTATAAATTTTATATTTTGATTTTATTTGACTTGCTTGTCATTCTTTGGATTTGTATTTACATATAAATATATATATTTTTTTATTGTTTATATTATTATATTAGTTTCGTTTCAGGACAAGGGAACCGGATCCGTTGTGTTGTAACAGTGTAGAATACCTATGTTTAAGCACGTTAAATACCACCCTTCGTTTGGTACTTATCGAACCATAATCCCATACCCACAAACCTAAGCACTAAATGAGCGAAGCAAGCGTTCATAATAACTCCGTCAACCCTCGTTCTGCCGTTTTTAACTGGCCACGGTTTTGTAAGCAAACGACTTTGAAGTCAAGTCTCTTTACCACAACATAGAAAGGTACAGAAGGTTAACAGTAACTCAACTGTGCGAGTGAAAACACACGCTTCACGAAAAGTGAGTGCAAGCGTCTTTGCGCTTAGCGTTTTACCTTATACAGGTTTAGAAAAGGCGCCCTGGGCGACCTGTTTGCCTACCACCGCAAAGAAGACAATTGGGACCGTCGTCCAGGGTTCTCCATACAAAAGCAGGCAGTAAATTAATCATTATGGGGCAACACCCATAAATATAATAATACACAAGTGCTATAACATTATTATTCAGACGTCTAAAAGGAAAATCTACGGTGTGGATTCATACAACGCTTTTACTAGCAATGTGGGTTGCACAAGCACATCACTAGCAGTCTTGTTCATCCCTCCAAATAAACTAAAATATGCTTATGTCTGGAGTGGATTTACGTTAATAGTGCAATGGATGGGGATGGAACTCACGACCTCTCGATCGCCAGATCAACGCCTTAGCCATTGGTCTATTGACCTCAATTAGGGTTGTGGGCATGCCCACAGTGCCCACAAACGAGGATCAGCCTACTTCGTTGCGTCTTGAAACACTTTACGACTCGTTTTCAGACCTATTGAATATACACACAAAATTTTATAAGAATCGGTCTAGCCGTTTCGGAGGAGCTTGGTAACAAACACACGAGTTTTATAAATATTCAAAATATACATACTTTCAGTAAGATGACAACAAATAGATCCAAAAGAATAATGACTACTTCTACTTTGATAACATATATACACACATCAAAAGTGTCTAGGGATCAACATATATTTTTGCAATAACTTTTCTCCTGATTGATATTAATTAAAATTTTCTTTAAGGATTCATCAAATAAAGTGTTTTCGTTTGTCACAGTAACGATAAACCAAGTCACCTTTGCATTAATAAAGAAATTTGCCATTTTCTTAATAAAGGGATTTTTGACATTTGAACCACTAACATTAAAGTTCGAAAAAAAGACTGAAATAACAGTTTTCTTTAAAATTTTATTTGGTAACTTAAACAATTAATAATCCGTGTTTCTACCGCGAACACTAACAACACAAGAACATCGGTTTGGCATACACAAAATGAGTTCATCCAAATCACGCTGTGGAATGGCCGCCCATGTTCGTTGCAACAACAAAAAATGGTCTTCTTGCGACTGGATACCCTCCATATTCGGCAGAGCTCTTATCTGTAGCATATCCCATGCATGCTCAATCGGGTTCAAGTCTGGCGACTGAGCAGGCCAGGACAGGACATTGATGTTAACTGCGGCGAGAGTCTGTCTTACAACTCGTGAGGCTTCATCACTCTTCAGGGAACTTAATTAGCGACCAAACAGTCAGAAACCGCTTGCATGAAGTGAACCTTCATTCCCGAAGACCGCTACGGGTACCACCTATAGCAATGCACAATCGTAGGATTCGATATCAATGGGCTCTTGAACACAGAAATTGGGCAGAAGAACAATGGCGTTTCGTGTGCTTTTCTGATGAGTCTCGTTTTGGTATGAGACCGGATACAAGACGTATACGACACTGGAGAACCCCTGGACGCCAACAGCGATTAAAATCCTGCCAGGAAGTCCATCCTTATAGTGGTGGAACCATCATGGTATGGGCGGGTATTTGGATCGGCGGAAGAACTGAGTTGATTTGGATCAGAGGCAACCTCAACGCTCAAATTTATGCTGAGACGATTGTATCAGACGTCATCTTTTATTTATTTATTTATTTATTGACCAACTTATACTAACAGTTTAATACTACACATATAACTTATAGGTCTAATGTAACATAAAATCTAAATATAACGTTGTGCTCAATATGCATATAAGATAAATATTTATAATTATGAGTAAATAAACAAAAAATTAAAACTTAAAATTAAGACACATTTATAGATGTAGGTTGACATGCAAGAGAAAAAAAATAAAAAATCATAAAAATTTAGGAAGAGGAGATAGTGCTGGGAGTGGCAATAGACTCCAGGTAACAGTTGGCAGTTGCCAGGACACTTATTTCAGTGCTTGTAAATGCATCGAGCGATGCATCATACTCTAGTATTTTATTAATGAGGGAAAGGGCTAAGTGCAAGGAACTGGTTTTTAGAGTCACAGAACTAGTTTGTGGGACTGAAAATAGAGGACGCTGGCGGGGGCGCAACGTATGCCTGATAGGTAACGGAACGTTAATAGAGACGTTTTCAAGTAAGGGAGGATTTAATAGGGTACCCTGAATTAAGCGGATAAAGTATCTCACAAGCATTAGATTTCTCCTAACCTCTAAACTTTGGTATGTAACCATTCCTAATAAAAATGGTGTTGGATACAAATACGGGTAATATCCATATAGCTTTAAGTAAAGATACCGAATAAAAGATTTCTGTAATCGCTCAATAAGTAGCGTGTATTTTTTCTCATGAGGGTTCCAAATAACACAATTAGTTTCTAGTAAACTACGGATGAAAGAGTTGTACAGTATTGTAATAGCCTGTCTATTGCTAAATATTTTCGATTGTCGTAAGACAAAGCCAAGATTTTTACGGGATTTATTACAAGTTTGTATTATGTGTTGGTTAAAAGTGAGGTCCGGGTCAAAGTAGGTGCCAAGATCACGTACTGTAAATACACGCTTCAGGGTTTCATTGTGTAACACGTAGGTGTTATGTATGGGTTTCTTGGCTTTTGTGTAGGACATGATAGAGCATTTACTGATATTGAGGCTGAGATTGTTATCAGTGCTCCATTTGTGAATGTTGTCGATGTCGTGTTGAAGTGTGACCGTGTCAGCGACACTATTTATTGGAAGAGCAACTTTGATATCATCAGCGAACATTAGTACTGTGGCGTGCTTTACATATGTTGGAAGATCATTGACAACTATTAGAAAGAATAGGGGCCCAAGGTTAGTGCCCTGTCCTATGCCAGATGTAACTGAATAGACTTCCGAATTGATATTCTTATAGGTGATGTATTGCTTGCGGCCATTCAGATAATTTTTAATTCATCGTTCCTCTACAAGTGCAAATCGGTCCCTTATTTCAGTTAATGCATGATAATGCACGACCGCACACCGCAAGAGTTGTAAGACAGACTCTCGCCGCAGCTAACATCAATGTCCTGCCCTGGCCTGCTCAGTCGCCAGACTTGAACCCGATTGAGCATGCATGGGATATGCTACAGAGAAGAGCTCTGCCGAATATGGAGGGTATCCAGTCGCAAGAAGACCTTTTTTTGTTGTTGCAACGAACATGGGCGGCCATTCCACAGCGTGATTTGGATGAACTCATTTTGAGTATGCCAAACCGATGTTCTTGTGTTGTTAGTGTTCGCGGTAGAAACACGGATTATTAATTGTTTAAGTTACCCAATAAAATTTTAAAGAAAACTGTTATTTCAGTCTTTTTTTCGAACTTTAATGTTAGTGGTTCAAATGTCAAAAATCCCTTTATTAGGAAAATGGCAAATTTCTTTATTAATGCAAAGGTGACTTGGTTTATCGTTACTGTGACAAACGGAAACACTTTATTTGATGAATCCTTAAAGAAAATTTTAATTAATATCAATCAGGAGAAAAGTTATTGCAAAAATATATGTTGATCCCTAGACACTTTTGATGTGTGTACATATAACCTAACCTAACTAACCATACTTACCCCATAGCTAACCTAACTACCTAACCTAACTACCTTACTGGAATGCACTGATTTTGAAAGATACAAAATACATAATTTTTAACTTTTTTTTTTTTTTTTTTCTTTTATTATTCATTAACACAGAATTACAAACAGTTTTTATAGACATAAACATACCACACAAACCATCGTGGGTTTAACAGTAGTATGCCAGACACGGCAACTCGGTGCCACAACATTATTTATCAGTACATAATAATATAATATAATATAGAATAAGTTGCAGGTACTAAAAAGACACTTCCTAGACTGCAACACAATCCAGGAAGTGCCTCTTCAGCACCTTTGAGCAATTGTTTACATTTATTTTGTTTTGTATAGCCAACGGTAACTCGTTCATAATAACGGGGAGCATGCATTCCCACGTCCTTGCTCCATAAACATTATTAGACCTAGGTATCCTAAATGTGGGCTGATATGCCAAACAACGCAAAGACTCAGGCCTCACGTATTTTTTAATCTTATCCAAGTTGTGATAATTTTCTTTTAAAGCGAGTATACGTACCTTGTCAAAGACATTTACAACTTGACAGTAATTAAATAGACCCGTATCATGATCGTGGAATTTTTGTTTTATTTTTGTGGGTACAATAGTTTTTAATATACGCAACTGTAACCTATAAATGTCCTCGACGTAAGTTTTGTATGTAAGTCCGTAGCTACTTAAGCCATAGTCAATCACGGAGTCAGCCAGTGCCAAGTACAATGTTCTTAGTGATTTATATGGAAGCTTATACTTAAGAATTGATAACTTTGACAATACAGATCTAAGCTTATTACATACGTGATCAATGTGCGGCCGCCAGTGGAAGTTGCTATCGATTATTAAACCAAGATACATGTGATGAGTCACTAACTCCAATGTTTGGCAACCGCACGATTGGGCCGGGCGATGTAAACACAGATGCTCATGGGCAACGACAGAAGGCGCGCTAGACACCGTCAGGTAAGGTGAGTGTATATGCAGAAGTTTGGTTTTTTTTGCATTAATAACAAGACCAACGTCATGCGCCCACTTACATAATAAGTCGAAGTTACTCTGCATCACTCTCTGAGCCTCACGTATGTCTTTGTGTGCAGCTACTAAACATGTGTCGTCAGCAAATTGGTACACGGAGCCTTCTGTGAAGATGTTACACATGTCGTTCACGTACAATAAGTATTCGGTCGGCCCGAGAATCGAACCTTGTGCTGTGCCTTTATCGGTTGGAATCCTAGTACTTAACGAGCCTGCGACACTCACCGACGTGAAGCGGTTTTTGTGGTAATTTTTAAACCATTCTAAAAATGGACCCCGTATACCATTTTGCTGTAGTTTATTAAAAAGCGTCTTATAATCTAAACAATCAAAAGCTTTGCTGAAATCAATGAGGACAACAAGTACGTGTTCACGATTGTTCAGGTACTTGTTGACCTCATTGCTAAACTTACATAATAATTGCGAGGTATTTTTGTTTTTTTGAAAACCGTACTGTTTATCATTGATAACTTCATTTTTGGTCAAATATTTGTTAATTTGTAGTCCGAGATACCTCTCAATTATTTTATCAATACATGATAAAATAGTAATTGGCCTATAGTTATTAACATCTGTATATGAACCGTTCTTATGGATAGGTCTTACTATTCCAACCTTTAGTTGATCGGGGTACAAGGACGTGGCAATGCATGTGTTAATTAGATGCGTTATGACGGGGGTAATTTCTTTATATATGTATTTTAAGTCTTTGACTCGGATGCCATCGAACCCTGGACACTTCTTCTCGTTTAGGTGTTTTATTATAGAGGAGACAACATCATCTGTGGCTTTTTGTAATCTCATTGATGAGCTACAATTATTTATATATAAATTAACATCAAGGATTGGTGTGTTACACTGAAATTTACAAGTATTCTTCACATTATCTCTAAATTCGGTAGCAAACTTATTCGATACAATATTTGGTAAAAGTTTAAAATATTTTGTAATTATATCATCTATAGATTTATTTATTTTTCCACATAAGTTATTAATAGTTTCCCAGACTTTTTTAGAATTATGAAAATTGGCTTTTACTTCCTTCAGAAAATAGTTATTTTTTACATTATTAATATGTTTATTTGTTTTATTTCTATATTTATTGTATATTAGCCTATTTGCCAGATTGCTTTGATCTTTAAGCCAAATATCCAGTAGTTCATCTCTTTTTTTACACATTTTCTCTATTCTAACACTTTTCCATTTACATGATTGTCTTTTACCTAATTTAATTTTAACATCGTACTTACAGTTCTGATATACATAAGAAAACTTATCTAATAAAAAACATACTATATCTTTAGGGTTGTCGTATTCCAGAGCCAAGCTCCAGTTAATTTTAATCAATTCACTTTGCAACTTACTATTATCCAATTTACTAATGATTTTATATTGACTGGCTTTGTTTACATACGTATTGTCCACTAGCGCGCAACCAGTTATGAAGTGGTCGGCTAAGGCATTTTTAACAACAGCTGTTTGTGCGGCGCGGCAGTCGACACTACGTATAAATATATGATCAATACATGATTTTGTTATGCACTCACCTCGCATATCTATCCGAGTAAACTGGTTTATTCCGCATTCAAGGCCCAATTCACACAGTGAGTTTAGGTAATGCTTAGTTAGCGAAGTATTTTGTTTGAGATCGATATTCATGTCACCTAACAGAACAAAATTATGTTTTTGTGGAAATTTACTGATTAGATTACACAACTCCTCGACGAACAGGGCCTTGTTAGTATCAGGTGGTCTATACACAGCACACAAATCAATTGATGAACCATAGTCCGTTTTAAGTTCACCGGTTACGCACTCGAGGTATCGTGTACACGTAATAGATAGTCTCGTGAAGCAAACACTCTTATGCACATAAACAATGACTCCGCCTCCTTTCTTAGAAAAACGCAACTGGGTATTCATGTCGTAGTCCACGAGTTCGAACAATGATTTGTTTCTGTCGGAGATATTTGCCTCGGTGATGATGACCAGGTGAATGGTTTGAGGGCAGCTCATGATGATGTATTCGAGTTGAGAGAAGTTCTTCAGCATTGATCTGATATTTACGTGAAGCATAGTTATTGAGTTGTATATCTGTGGCAGATCATCTGTGTATTCATTCCAATGTTTGTATGTGTTTTCAATTATGTTATCGTATGTGTCATCCATTTGTGGTGGTTTTTAGATTGGTAAGGAGGACACTACGTATAACTTCCATGGTGAGGGGGGTAGGGGTTTCATTAGTTCTGATTATTTTTAAAATCAGAGACCAATTTCTGTATATCCTTCTCCGATCTGATATTGTAGGTTTTACCCTTTTCGTACCTTTTAACTAGTATTTGTCCATTCTTGCACCATACAAATTTACATAAGTTAGTTTCTTTCAGTGCCGATTTCGTTGCCCAAAGAAGGTAGGCTGTTGTGGGTGATAAACTTTCTCTGAGGTATATTTTGTTATCCTCACCGCAACCTAGATCCCTTCCAGTAATATTATGGGTCCTAGCCACTTGCAGCCATGAATCCCGACAGCCCTCCTTCAGAGTCACGACGATTACCGGGGGTAGTTTTCCTGTTTTGGCTTCAGTTCGGTTCCCTTTTTTACGGTATACCTTTACGACTTCATCTGGTTTCACTTTTAATTTCGTACACAGGTTTTCCATCACACAATCCACGTCTTCTGTTTCGACAACACCACAAATTTCCATATTATTGACTAATTGGCTTTGTTCACTTGAGTTAAGTTTTTGTTCCACTACCTCCATTTTAAGTTCAATGTTTTTATATTTGTTTCTCAGCTCAATATTCTGGTTTTCCACTAGTTTCAGGTTATTCTCATATACTTTTATCTTATGCTCATACTCATCAATTTTGTCTGAGATACACTGAACTGAAATACAGCACTGGCTGTCTCTATGTTACATACAATACTAGATTAGGTAGTAGTGTTTGAAGTAGTAGTAGTAGGAGATAATAATTTAACCATACATAAGGTACCTACTTACTACTTTGATCAACAAGCCAACCCTGGCCCTCCAGTGGCAAAGTAAAAAGGTTTTAAAAGTTTTAATAGTAATAATTCTTTATTTCAGGCATCTGTGGCCCATTTATAATCTTTTAAAATATTAAACTTAATACATAATAGTAAATAAAGCTAAAAAAAATAATTAAAGTTTACGTTTGGTCAGCGACGTATTGCGCTGAGTAATGGTGTCGTTTTGTCAGGACTTTCCTTTGTAAAGGATAACCCTACTCGCAACCGGCACTTATTTCAGATCCACATTCTTATGTGTAACTAGGTGCTCTTGTTTTCACTTGTTGCATGAAGCTAACCTTCTGTTACTTTTCTGTGTCTTAATCCTTGGTTTACGGTTATGATATGAACTTAAGTTAAGCTTAGCTTTGCAGTACTTTGCTGAATAAGATTTGATCTTGCTTTGCGATGATAATATGCTGAGTTTGGAGTTTTTTAACTTGATTTCTTAATGGAGGAGTTGGTATTGGGTAAATAATTATTAAGCTTGATTATCAGTACTCATACTAAAGAGTTGTGAGGAATCGCAGTTATTTTTTCTGTTTGTGTAAAGGCATGCAAAATGTAGCTAAGAAATACACGACCAGCGGGTTTCATCAGCGTAGTTCCCGTTCCCGTGGGAATACAGGGATAAAAAGTAGCCTATGTCACCTAATATCAGTATAGTTAAACCAATTATCAAGACAAATAGTGAACGTTGGCAACTCAGGCGTTAACACATAATTAACGTCAGAGTAAGCGGCCGGAACTTAGAAATATCTTTTTATACTATGAAACGTCAATTTGAACCATTCCAAAATGAAAAGTACTTGGTTTTCAATTCAAGTATTAAAAGTTCCTCATTGTAAACCTTTTAAACTTACAAATAATAACTTTAAGAACTTCAATGGGCAGCTTTATCGTTAAAAGTAATAAGACCGACCATCTACAGATCATCATCCCCCGAAACAGCCTGACCGATCTTACGAAATTTTGTCTGTATACTCAATAGATCTCAGAATAGGACGTAAACTATTTTTAAAAAGAAAAAAAAGCAGCTAGTATTACAAATATTCATTTTATATTTTGACTTAATTAATTTCTATGGATGATATTAATTGGGCTTACCCGCAATGCTATTTTCATTATTTTAAACCGTTCGAATTCGAGTTTAATGCAAGAGTTCGTGATAATTATAATATAATAATAATATGTAGTCCACAACTTTCACACAACGCCATCTAGGATTACTTATACATATATTTCTAAATACATACATATTATAGGTAAATTACACACCGACACAGAACAAATGATCGTGCTCATCACACAAACATTTGTCCTGGGTGGGAATCGAACTCACGACCTCCGGCATGACAATCAGGGCCACTAACTACTAGACGAACAGGCCAGCCAAATATAGACTCTCAATAGTCTCAATAGCCCCGTTCGCGACCTCTAAAACGATGAGGTGTTTTAATTTAATGAAAAAACACACCATTTCAAAACCAGCCACATAATAATGAGCTACAAACTACAAACAGCTTAGTTAGCAGCAAATTCTCAAGCTGTAACTTTAGCAGGCGGCAGAATTACATATGACGTCATTTGCAGCTTGCAGGCTATAACAGGCTATAACAGTAAACTAGGATCAGGCTACGTTCTCTCACGGCGCGAATGTAGACTTTATTATCAGAGACGAGCAAATTGTATGTATTGCAAATCCTGGGTTCCGTGGTAAAAAGGTTGTTTACTGGTTTTTAAGACTAGCGTTTGGGACATGGTTTTCAGCTACTTTTTTGGAGATTACAGATCTCCAAAAAAGTAGCTGAAAACCATGTTCCATGGTTCCATGGATGTAAGTTATGTTTATGTTTGGGTTCTTAATTTGTAGTTTTTAACCCCCGACGCAAAAGCGATGGGGTGGTATAAGTTTCACGTGTGTGTGTGTGTCTGAGGCATCATAGCTCCCGAACGGAT
This sequence comes from Euplexia lucipara, assembly GCA_921972225.1. Lineage (NCBI taxonomy): Eukaryota > Metazoa > Arthropoda > Insecta > Lepidoptera > Noctuidae > Euplexia > Euplexia lucipara. The sequence continues at coordinate 9,139,522 of OV179168.1, read as the reverse complement.
GAGCTGATTTTGATTGCTTTTTTTTTGTTTGGTAGTCGGGTGTGTCCTTAGCTAGTGTTGGAGTCGGCTACCAGCTAACCTTACTGGATGCTGCTGAAAATCAATGTTTTACATGCCTGTCTTACCTCTACAACCCAGTTAAGGGGTAAGACGATATCCCTTAGTTAAACTGGTAGGCAGACTTTCGGGCTTCTAAATACTTTTGTTTAATAAATACTTCTTTGGTCACGGCATCATGCACGAACGGCTGGACCAAATTCGCTAATTCCTTTTTCGTTGTGTTTGTTATTGTCAGGAAAAGGATCTTATGAAAAAAAAAATAGAAATTTGAGCGGAACCTTAGAAAATTTAAGAAAACTTGTTTTAAAAAAAAAAATGATTCTAAAGGTCATGGCACATTATAAAGGCACCGCAACTGCACAGCTGCCGCACGGCGGGCGTCGCCTCGAATTTAGGCTACGGCTAGCTGCCAGTGAGCTAATTACGCACAGTCAGCAAGTCCGCGAGGTGCAAGCTAGCTGCCACCGCGCACAAAATTGTTATATGGCATTTATCATTGAACATGCCTAGGACTTGCTCGTTTTGATAATGTCTCGGTTTACGACGGCGCAATGACGTTGTTTTGCTGGTGACTCGGAGTCGGCGCGTAAACATGCGATCGGCGTTCTGTAAGCGTGCGGTCGACAAGCTGTAAGCACACGGTCCGCTCGCTATCGGTCGCGGGCTGCGAGTCGACTTGTTTGGTAGTGGCAAGCGCGCTGACTGCTCGCTGTTGGCTTTTCCATATTGACATTGTGAAATATATTATACTACACACGATTTAATGGTCTGAATTGAATGACAAGTCAATTGCTGGTTTAGAGCGGTGCCGGTGCCGTGCCGGTATAATGTGCTATGACCTTTAGCCGAAGCCCAAAGTTTGCCGTGGCAGCTAGTACATAATACAAGATAATGTTATTGCTTCAATACAATTCTAGATTCCGAAGGATACTATGCTTGGAACTAGGGCTGCCATCCGTCCGGGTTTCCCCGGATTTGTCCTAGTTTAGAAGGCGTCCGGGGTGCGTCCGGGCGGGGTTTTATTTGTAGTCCGGGTTTTACACTTTTCAAATAATCAACGGTCGCGGGCGACTCGAAACGCGCGGCGCTTGGCGTGACACGTGACGCGGCTCGCCCCGCACCCCGTGCCGTGCAGTGTTTTTTTTTGTTATGTTTACGGACATTAAACATGTACGACTGATAATAATTCCTTTTAAAGCTTTTTAAGAAAATTTTGTTTTGTTAAAAGAGTAGAGATATTTTTTTTTGTCACAAGAGTCTAATTTTCTTTTATTTAAAGAAACGAGAAATGTAAGTTCCTTAAAACTTTAAGAATATTTTGTTTTGTTTTCTTTTTAGACGTAATTTAGTTTAAATTGATTAAAAATAATAAATAAATATTTAAAACCATTAAAACTATATTTTTTTCCACTTAGAAACTTAGAAAAAATAAAATCTCTTGAAACGTCCGGGTAGTAAGATCCAAAATCCGGGGTTTTCACGTTTCTTGTCCTAAGTGACTGACTTTCGAGATGGCAGCCCTACTTGGAACAGCTGCCAGCCTTCTCACAGGCGAGTCATAATCCTTTGATTCTTATAAATGTTTTATTTATTTGCAAATGAGACTACAATTGACTGTTGTTTGTTTCTTTTGTTTTTATTTTCGCCTCAGTCTGGCTGGGAATAGGATTATATTGTTAACACCAGCTGGTATCTTTGTTGGTTCAAAGGTTGGCGGGTGTTTTTTTGTTGGATTACTGAAAGTCGGTTTGTAAAATAGCTGGGTTTTAAAGATAAAGTTAGTAATGTTTGGTTGGTTTGTAGGTTGTAACTTATTTTATGTAAGTATCTATTCAAATAGTTATTTTATCTATACTTATATTATAAAAAGGTAAAATTTGTTTGTTTGTAAGTTTGTAAGGTTGTAAGTTAGTATGCAGGAGGTGATCTTCGGAACTGAAGATCCAATTATTAATAATTTAAAAATTATTGCACTGGTGGAAAGCTACACTATTCCCGGATGACATAGGCTACTTTTTAGCCCTGTAGCATATAACATCATGCCCGTAATTCCCGAAGGGTGAGGCAGAGGTATGTTGTAGTACACCCTTATTTCTGTTATGTTTTAGTCCCATGCAAGCCTATTGCCAACAATTGGGCTCGTAGCCAGGCTTCGGGATGCTACCAAGAAATTCCTGATGGAAAAACCAATAACGCTTTGCACGACCAAACCCAGGGCTTTTAGCATGAGGTCCTTGCTAAATCTTTTAAATATGGTGTGCAATAAAGAATATTCTATAACGTAGCTTAAGGGCCAGCGTACATAAAATTTACGAGGCGCAGCGCAGCGCAGTTTTCACTGGTAAACAATTATCAACCTTCTCGTAGTTGAAATAGAGTTGAAAATGAATAAACTGCCATTAATCCAAGAGCATCAATGCTGATAGAAGTACGCCTCATATTTTCGACTTTATTTTGAGAGTACGCAACGGTGACATTGATTTAGCATAGCAAACCGCGCGTTACTACGCTTTTGTCAGGTCTGCGCTGGCCCTAATGTTCGATCGACTTGTGCCGCGTGCGGCTTTTATTATTTAGCACAAGGCCCTCCCAGTGTGTAATTGTTTAACTAATCTATACTTATATATAAAAATCAATGCCACTTTTCGTTGTATTTTGTTTTAGCTCAAGAACGGGCTCACCTATCCAAACCAAATGTAAAGGTTTTGTTTGGACTATTTAGTAGATGGTTTATGTGAAGTTTGCACAAAATCGGTCGAGCAGTTCTTCATTTATCACATTTTTTGTAACAAATGAATTCAATAAATGGCGGATAATTTTGTTAATGGGGATTTTCTGTCAAATTGAAACTTTTTTCAGATGGAGATTGTGTAAAATAGCTAGCAATCAATAAAATATTTTTTTGTTAAAATAAATGAATTTAATTTTTTTTTTATATTTCACTTTATACTACGTAGCGAAGCACGTACCGGGCCGCTAGTAGAATATAATATATCCCATTTATTAGGAGTATCGTCCATCCTTAAACAGATCGCAGTCATTTCTAAACATAAAAGGATCTCCAAAATGCCATTAGCAAGAGCTTGAGAGTGTACCTTCATCAATTTTATTACTTGTCAAATCTGCGGTGTCCACGTCTTCAGTCATCGAGAGATTTATATCAAATGTAATTTGTCATCTTTTGATCATAATATGATCAAAAGATGACAAATTACATTTGATATAAATCTAAACTACTAAAACAGCTCCCAAAGGTACAATATTATTGTACCTTTGGGAGCTGTTTTAGTAGTTTATCGGTTATAGATTTGATCATAGACTAGGTACTACTGTATAAGGTACTAGAATTTGAAGCTTTTTAGTTGTGTCTTAGACAGTAGGTACTGATATTGATGAAGGAAAACATTGTGAGGAAACCTGCCCCCCTAGCCAAGTTACAAACGATTCGTATCTATTCTCTTTCTTTTTTTGACCACGTGACTTATTACCTTTCGCTAAGTCACGTGGTCAAAACAAAGGGATTTGAGGTGTTCTTAATTGTAGAAAGAGAATAGATACGAATCGTTTGTAACTTGGCTAGGGGGGCTGGATATCTATACTATCTATACTAATATTATAAAGAGGTAAAGTTTGTTTGTTTGTAAGTTTGTATGTAGGGGGTAATCTTCGGAACTAATGATTCGATTTTAAAGGCTACTTTTTATTCTTGCATTCCCACGGGAACGGGAACTACGCGGGTGAAACTGCGTGACGTCTGCTATAATTTATATAAGTTTTAAATCGTTTTATTTTGAGTCCGCATTGAGTAAGTGTCGTAATTTATGGAATGAAATGAAATATTTTTATTTCTGTAAGTAAGAACCTAGAACTTTCCAGATTTTACGTGTCAATATTTTTAAACCTACACTTGCAGGGCAATTCTCGTAAGTACCTTCTCTTTATGAGAAGAACCTTTGCCTTGGACGGCGCAGTAATAGGCTGCGGCTATTTAATTAAATTGATAAATGTTGTTAATGTTACTGATGTTGTTAAATTGTTATTTAAAAGTCAATTGTGAGAGCGGGTATTGCCTGCAGTCCACCTACGTAAGTTCACGTAGTTGTACCTTGTCCCTACCACGGGTAATTATTCTTCCCGTGGTCAACCTTAGTTTTACAGGGTGTTCACTTACGGGTTACCGGGTTATTATTTCTTCTCGTGCCCAAAGGGTCTGTTTCTTCACCTGTGGTACACGTGGTTATGGTAAGCTAAGTAAAAGGAGTATGTTTTTAAATCGTAGGAGTTTCGTGATTTCTGTTTGTATGTAGGTAATAGTTAAATGATTTTCAATTAATTTCCCGCCACAGACCAAGCTAAAGTGCATGCTTGTTGAAATATACATTTAAGTTAACATGATTGTCCTGTGTTCGTTATTATAAAAGCCGGTAAACATTCACCACATAACATTTTTATTTGCCTGTTCTGTACTTGCTCGACAGTAGGTGAATTGTTTTGTGTTTTGATGTAGGTACCTAATGTGATTGAAATTTTGTTGTTGCATACAAGGACTTAATGAATTTAATAACTAGGTACAGTAAAATGGTAATAAATATCATTAAATTCAATATCTTGTTAACAACAAATAATATTAAATAATACAAATATTTTTCATTTTGAAAATAAAATATGGCCTATCGAGTCATGTCGATGACAATATTATAGCATTCTAATGGTAAAAGAATTGTTTGTTTTTAGTTTAGTTTTAGATTTCTTTACAAACATACAAAAATATAAATCTTTCCTCTTTATAATATAAGTAGAGATAGCCTATTTGTGATTCGGATGCATAAACTGCATAACTGTAAAGTTTCATGAAAAAAGTTTTCAATGGTTTATGTGTGAAGCAGGTACAAACATCTACAATCACATACAATACACCCATTCTCACAAACTTTCACATTTATTATATGATTGTAGGATTTAGTTTCCAAAACATATCATGACCGCTCCTAATTTCAATGGAAGTGAATAGGTACCTACTCGAGTAACATACGACATGGCGGCCCGCGTTAGCAAATACTTACCCATAAGAGGGTAGGACCAAATGTCATTGACATTACATCATTGACATGACATTACTCCCACACGGAACGAATGTGTCAAATTTTCCCAATTGAATATGAACCTTGTTCTGTTTTCTGTTTGACATAAAGTTGAAAAACGATCAAAGAAATTTGACACATGTTGGTGATGAAAATTATCTGAAACAATTTGGTATTATTCACCAGAAAACCAATAGTTATACTCCCGAACAAAATGGTATCTGTGAAAGGGCTAATCGCACAGTGGTTGAAAAGGGCAAATGTCTTTTGTATGATGCAAAGTTGGGCAAGAGATTTTGGGCGGAAGCGGCCAATACAGCTGTTTATTTGAAAAACAGGTCCATTGTTTCAGGAGTACCGAAGACCCCTTATGAAATGTGGTATGGGTCAAAACCCAACCTAAGTCACCTTAGATTATTTGGGAGCAAGGTGATGGTACATGTCCCCAAAGAGAAGCGACTCAAGTGGGATAAAAAGGCTACACAGCACATATTAGTTGGATATGGAGAGAACGTGAAAGGATATAGATTGTATAACCCTATCAAAAACACCATCATTACCAGCAGGGATGTCATTGTGATGGAAGGTGAGATAAGCAGTATAGCAAACAATGAAAAAGCTATATGGATACCAGATGACGATACAGCACAGTATAGTGTGGAAACACCAGTGGTCAGTGTGGAGAAGGAGAGCAGCGATTCAGTGGGGGCATCTTGTGTTCCAGGAGTAGAGGATCAAAGTGACAACTCTTCTGTTTCTTCAGTATACACTGACAGTAAAGACACACTTCAAGAATCTACACTAAATGAGGTGCAGGAGTTCCAAACATCTGTTCCAGAGCCAGAGCATTGTGTAAGACCAAAGCGACTAAGGAAACAGCCTGAGCGGTACGGCTATAATTATTTATGTGTACCTAGTCCTGTTCCAGCATCTGAGCAGATCTCAATCTCAGAGGCTCTTGAAGGGCCTGAGAAGGAGCAGTGGAGGAGTGCATGGCACTCCTCCACTGCCTCGCTGAGGAATTACAGTCATTTGAGGACAATGGCGCATGGGAGCTTGTCAATAACCCAGGTAATGTGTCTGTAGTGAAGTGTCGTTGGGTGTTTGTGAAAAAGTTTGATGTGGACAATAATGTGCGGTACCGGTCTAGGCTTGTGGCCAAAGGCTTCACGCAAAAGCCAGGTGTAGATTATACTGATACTTTTGCCCCTGTAATTCGTCATTCCACTCTGAGATTACTGTTTGCTCTAAGTGTTAAAATAGGAATGAGCATAACTCATTTGGATGTAACTACCGCTTTTCTAAATGGTGTGTTAAAAGAGAAAATATACATGACAATACCAGAAGGGTTTGCAAACAAAAGTGGGGGAAATGTGTTAAGATTGAAAAGGGCTATTTACGGTTTAAAACAGTCATCTCTAGCGTGGTATGAGAGAGTGAAAGATTGTCTTTGTAAATTAGGTTTTAACAATTGTCAATATGAACCATGTTTGTTTGCAAAAACTAAAGATAATGTTAAAATAATAATAGGGTTGTATGTTGATGATTTTTTGATCTTTTCAAACAATGATAAAGAAACTAAAATATTGAAAGATTTATTAGCATTAGAGTTCAAGTTAAAGGATTTGGGTCCTGTTAGACAGTATTTAGGAATGAGAATAGATGTTAACAAAGATAAAAATGTTATTACTATTAATCAAACTCAGTATATTGAACAGTTAGTTCAAAAATTCCATATGTCTGATTGTAAACCTCAAAGTACTCCTATTGAGCCAAAACTAAATGTAGAAAAATCTACAGAATGTTTACCTAATGTTCCTTATCAACAACTCATTGGCAGTTTAATGTACCTGGCAGTATTAACTAGACCAGACATTGCCTATGCTGTAAGTTACCTCAGTCAGTTTAATTCTTGTTATAATTTAAGTTGTTTTAATTATGCAAAAAGAATATTGAGATACTTACAATGTACTAAAAATTATTGTTTGAGGTATACCAATAATAACATGGATTTGCAAGGTTTTGTTGACAGTGATTGGGCATCTGATGCATTAGACAGGAAATCCTATACTGGATTTTGTTTTATGATGTCAGGGTCAGCAATTTCCTGGCAAAGCCGTAAACAGAAGTCAGTTAGTCTATCTAGTACTGAAGCTGAGTATACAGCCATGTCCGAAGCTTCTAGAGAGGCAGTTTATTTAAGAAATTTAATTCATGAGATTACTGGGAATGTAAATATAATTGATTTACATTGTGATAATCAAAGTGCAATGAAATTGGCCTCTTCTCCACACTGTCATAACAGGTCTAAACATATAGATGTGCGTTATCATTATATTAAAAATATTATCAATGATAATATAATTAAAATTAAATATATTTCTACAGAAGAAATGCCTGCCGACATTTTGACTAAGGGCTTGTGTAATTTGAAACATTATAAGTTCATGGATATGTTAGGTGTTGTAAGTGTATGATATTTTGGTTATTTTGATAAGTGGGGGTGTTAATATTATAAAGAAGTATGTATCAAAATTAATATAGTCTGTGTGACACTTCTGTTTTAGCTACACATGACATCTAGTGAGTAAGTTGTGAACTAAATTTGTTACAAATTGTTTTACTATTTTTGAATAAATTCATTCCATTGCGAATAGCCAACGAGTTTTAATAAAAACAGACTGTAGATACACACCGATGATAGCCAAAACGAAAGTATCTGTTTGAGAGCTGTTAATCGTTGAACATATTTCCCAGTGATCATCACTATAAACTATCTCTTAGCGTGTCGTTGGCAAACAAAGACACTAAACTTCTAAATTGTGTGTTTAGCCCAGAATTCAGCTACCGCAACACCATCCACCGGCGTCGGTGGATGGTGTTGCGGTAGCTGAATTCTCACACGTGAGGATCTTATGACTGCGTAGTCATAAGATCCTCACGTGTGCAGGAGACAGGGCACGCGGCGCAAGACAAAAGATGTGCCATGGTCTGTGGACAGGTACCGCATGGGCACTGAAGGTCAGTGCTGTCCCACTTTAGGAGATTTTCTTTGCTGCGGCCGATTTGGGTGCGGAGTCTGTTCAAAGTTCACTAACGCCCGATATTAATATTCTATCTCAATCCAAATCCCGATCCTTTGGTTTTGACGGCTGCTTCTGATTGGACATCTTTAAGACTCGGATAGGCGAATTCGGTCGTTGATTGGTTACAGACAAAGATCGAGATCAAGATAGCAACCGAGATAGATTATTAATATCGGTCGTAAGTCGGCCATGTCAATGTGTGCCCAGGTCAAGTGGTTTAATACTCTTTGGCCCAAGTGGAAGTCTCTCTGATGACTGGATGAATTTCTGCAGTATCTCTTGCCAAAGGTCACAATTTGCTTGGTGCTGTTGCTAATAGATCACAAAAAAAACTGTATTTAGACGGGGCTAGTTGGATAAAGTCTAGGCAGATGATAGAAAATACGTTCATCTTCCCTTCAAAGCCCGACTTTATCCACTGATGGGTACAAGGCTCTCTTTGCTAGTGCCACATCCTTGTGCCAGCCTTATCCAGGATACTCCGGCAATGACAATACTGTTTTATAATAAAAGATTCAATTGGATTAAACATTTCACATTTTATTACTCATTTAGTACAATTACAATTGAACTGACAACCTGTCACAGATGCTATCTAAAATCTACCACAGATAACATTAATTCTAAAACACCTCCCCCTTAAACATTATTAGTCTTGTAAACATTTAAACAAATCAACATTGAACAATATTTTCAGGCCAAACAACATTAGTAGGCCATTTGTTATTACAAATCTAAAATCTGTCTAGGTTTAATAATTCTGCCAGATCTAGTCTGAGGCAAACTTGATTTGTTATTATTTGCTACCTCAGGTGAAACACATTGTTGTTCACTAGGTACATTTAAATGACAATCATTGTCGCTTATCTCTATAAACATATCTCTAGAACCATCACTTACATTATTAGTTTGAGACCTTTTCATGTGATATGTATTTCTTCTCAGTGGTCTAGAATTACCACTAACTATGTATGATCTAGGTTCTTCAGCTTTATTTAATACTGTTCCTTTTTTCCAAGTATTTTCTTTATCAGTTTTATACACTATTTGTTCCCCTATCTCAAAACTTTGTTCCTTTCTTCTAGCTTTTTTATCATGAAATTGTTTAATTACAGATTTTCTCATATTCAACAATATATCAACATTCTTCTCTATCTTTGGCTCTAGAGCCATACTACTAGTAGGCAAGTTAGTTCTTAGGCGTCTACTATGTAAAATTTGTGATGGTGAGATCTGTAAGCCAGCTAAAGGTGTATTATTATAATGTAAAATAGAATCTCTATAATCAATGTTTTCTTCATAAGATTTCTTTAACAAAGTCTTAGCAATATGTACAGCCTTCTCTGCTAACCCATTACTTCTATGATAATGTGGACTACTAGTGACAATTTGTATATCTTTAGACTTATAATACTGTTTACTCTCATAAGATAAAAACGGATTATTATCAGCAACTATAGTCTCTGGGTAACCAAATCTAGTAAAAACTTCTTGCATTGCATTAATTATGGATTTAGAACTCTTATCCAACAGTGGAATTATTTCAAGCCAATGTGACAGATAATCAACAATCACTAAATATGATTTACTAGCCAACTCTAATATATCTGTCCCAACTTTATTAAATCTCTGCTTAGGTATCTTATGGCATAACATAGGCTCATAATAATTCTTAGGTCTAAATTTTTCACATGTTCTACACTTAACAATAACATTTTTAATATTCTCAGCCATACCTGTCCAATAAAATAGCTGTCTAGCTCTATTAATACTTTTATTAATCCCAGGGTGTCCTTGGTGAATCAAATTTAGAACATAAGATCTCAAAGATTCTGGTACAATGATTTTAGAACCAACAAATACTAATCCTGCCTCAACATAAATATCATCCTTAAGTTTATAATATGGTTTACATTCAGTGGAAACTTTATTTTCATCAGGCCATCCATTAAAGTAATACTTAGTAATCTCTGTCAAAATTTTGTCTTTACTAGTTGCTAGCCTAAATTGATTTTTTCTTTCTGAACTCATAGGTAAATGTACTGAAACTGAATGTACCATTTCCATCATCTCAGAATCTTTCTCAATTAGTTTTCTACTATTCCTTGACAGCATATCAGCAAAATGTATCAGTTTCCCAGGAACATACACCAGATTTAAACTGTATTTTAATAATTTTAACCTTAAACGTCTTAATCTAGGTGACCCAATCTTACTGATCTGTTTTGACATAATTGGTAACAAAGGCTTATGGTCAGTTTGAACAGTTACAGAATTACAACCATATACATACTTATGAAATTTTTGTGTACCATAATAAATGGCTAACAGCTCTTTTTCAGTTTGACTATAATTAATTTCAGCATTATTCATAGTTCTAGAAACACAGGCAACTAATCTTAAATTGTTTTTATCATCTTTTTGAAACATACAACACCCAACACCATTTTTTGAAGCATCACACTGCAAAATTATTTCTTTATCAGTACAAAATGGGCTCAAAGCTGGTGCCTGAGAAATTTTACACTTTAATTCACTTAACATTTTTTCATGATGTGGCAACCACTGAAACTCAACATCTTTTTTTAAAAGTTTACATAAGGGTGACATTAATTCTGCCATCTCGGGTACATATCTCCTAACATAATTAAAGGAACCAATTAATCTTTGTAATTCTTCTTTACAACTAGGTGACTTTAACTGTAATAAAGACTCTACTCTATCTCCATCTACTCGCATACCTTCTTTGCTGAATATTTGACCAATATACTTAACTTCTTTTTGCTTGTACTGTAATTTATCTTTGTTAAAAACTGCTCCTATTTCTTTTGCTCTTTTTAACAATTCCTCAACAGATTTATCATGTTCAAACTCATTTTTCCCCATGACTACTATATCATCAAACCAACATAACACATTAGGTATAGAACCAAAGTAAAACTCCATCTGATCTTGGAAAACTTCAGGTGCATTAGTTATACCATAAGGAAGAACCAAATATCTATACACTCCAAATGGTGTAGCAAAACAACATTTCCATGAAGCTTCCTTTGTAAGTGGGCAATGATGGAATCCTTCTGACAAATCAAAAACCGAAAATACTTCCATATCTCTTAACCTAGAAGCCACTTCGTCAACCGTAGACATATGTTTTGGTTTTCTTATAACATACTTATTTAGATCTGTGGGGTCTAAACATAACCTCAACTTCTTATTTGGTTTTTCAATAATCACAATTCTATTAATACAGGCTTCAGAATCAATTTCCTCAACTTTCTTTATAGCACCTCGCTTTACTAACCTGTCTAACTCACTCTTTAACGGTTCAGTCAAAGCCAGGGGAACCTTAACAGGTGGATTACATATAGGTTCATGAGGAATTGTAGGAATGTTACATTTATTGGGAAAACTGCCATGACCATTAAACACTTCAAAATTTTTAGATACAAACTTAGACTTCTGTTCACTAACATCACTTACTACTGATACTTTTTGTATCCTTTTTAACAAATTTAATTTAATACAACCAGGTAACCCTAACAACATATTTTGGCTTTCAACAAGCATAAAATTTTCACAACATTCAGTATTTTTGTACTTACATCTTAAATTAACCATACCCAGTGGTTTTGTTTTAGTCCCTTGGAAACCTTCTAATTCAGTTTGTACTGGAGTGACCTGCAATTTAGTATTAAGATTTGTAAATACTTTCCATGGCATAACACTAACATCCGCACCAGTATCGAGACGACACTTCACATTACAATTTTCAATTAAGATATTCTCGGTCCACTGACCAGTTTTGACCATACCGTAGACTGACGTCTCAGGCGAAGAATCTCTGTCATGCTCCTGAATCGTATGCACCTTTCTGACTCTGCATGACACTGCAAAATGGTTCAAAGTTCCACATTTACTACATTTTTTTCCATATGCTGGACATTGTCTTGGACCATGAGTTGTTTGACACCGATTGCAATTAAACTTCTTTTCTTCTTTGTGACTTGCATTTTTATTCTGACTCTTAATTCTCACTCTGTCAATTTCATAACTATTACTGACTGGATTCATTAATTTCACTTGTTCTTTACTCAACTCTGCACTTCTGCATAAGTCTGCAGCCTTGTTCAACGTCAAACTTTCTTGTCGTAGCAAATGTTCTTGCAACGACTTGTCAGAAATGCCTTGTACTATTTTGTCTCTTAGAAGTTGGTCCTCAATGGTTTCCGTTGTTTTTATATAATTACAAGTACTGATTAATCTTTTACAATCAGTTAGAAAATTATCAAACTTTTCGTCCTGCTGCTGTTTCCTCCCATTGAACTTGAAACGTTCAAAAACTTCGTTTACCCTTGGTTGAACATATTTGCTGATCGCGTCAATTAGTTCTTCGTACTTTATTTCTTTCTTACTAGACACTGGAAGAGTTGCAAGAATTCTGGCTGACTCCAATCCCATCATGTTTCTCATTAGTGCAACTTTAATGTGGTCTGCGGCCTCTCCATGACCAATTCCAATTAGATAGTCATCGAAACATTGTTTCCATAAAGACCACTCAACACCGGCATTGCTCGCCCGCATGTCGAAATTTGGTAATACTTTCACACAGTTATTTTCCATAATTATTGCTAAATTTCAATAATCCTGATGAATACAATAATTTTAATACTTTTTTACGACTGCGCCATGTTTTATAATAAAAGATTCAATTGGATTAAACATTTCACATTTTATTACTCATTTAGTACAATTACAATTGAACTGACAACCTGTCACAGATGCTATCTAAAATCTACCACAGATAACATTAATTCTAAAACAAATACAAACAATCCATATAAAAAACATCACAGAATAATAATAAAGTAATAATATACCACGACTATTAACAAACGTCATCTAGTCCCAAGCTAAGCAGAGCTTGTGTTATGGGTACTAAATGATTAATAAACATACTTATATATTCCTGAATACATACATATTATTGATAAATTACACCCAGACACAGAACGAATGATCGTGCTCATCACACAAACATTTGGCTTAGGTGGGAATCGAACATGGCCACCAACTACTAGACCAACAGGCCAGTCATCTTGGCTTTGGTTATTTTTTTTATTGGTCTAGTTTTTGGCCAACGACTTACGAATCTATTGTTCATTTTACAACTTTTAGTATTTCTTTCTGCATTATTCAATTCTGTGGCCCTAGTGAAAAGGGGTATAAGTCCAATTTTGTCGAAAATGAGTTAAGTGTACCAAAGTGATCAGAAAACCGACTTTTACAGTTTTTTTTGGTGTCAGTTGGACCCTTTTACACAAAGTAACTTTCTTATTTTTAGAGATAGCTTAGATCTGTCTTCACCAAACGATAGAGCATTTTTTTCTGATCACTTTGGTACACGTACACTTAACTCATTTTCGACAAAATTGGACTTCTACCCCTTTTCACTAGGGCCACAGAATTATTCTACAGTACCTAGTAAAATTCAACAAAACCTAGTCAATTATTTACAAGACGTCTGTCGACTGGTTTGAAAGCGATCAAAAATATATTATCGGGTCAAGGGAAGTCAATAACAAGTTCAAATATTTCTGTCGTGAATAAAAACACGTGAAAACCATGTCGAGTAATCTAGATTGGTCATTGCAGGGAAATACTAAATAAAAGGTTTGACGTAATCAAAGAGATTTAAGATCGGTACTATACATAGGTACATACATACATACATACATACATACATAAACTCACGCCTTTTTCCCATGGGGGTAGGCAGAAACTACAGAGCGCCTACATATGCTACGATTCTTATATAATTCTTTTGCTTTGTTTAGATTCATACATGTTGTCGTACTCACACGCCGGTTGCGAGTACTACGCACCTGACCTTTCTGAAGAACCTCACCAATAAGGTCTATGTATGTCCTTCTAGGGCGTCCCCTCCCGGCGTTCCCACTTACATCTGCCTTGTACATACCTTTCGTTATTCGCCTTTCATTGATCCTTTCAAACCATCTAAGCATACTCTCTTCAATTTTTGTTACCACATCTTCTTTTAAACCACAACGGTGCTTTGTCACATCATTCCTCAATAAAGATAGGTCATGCGAAGAAATGAGGTATTCCTCGAAGCGCTACCATTATGAGGCGCTCCTTTTTTATTCCTCGGAGCGTACCTTTTAGTAGCGCTCCCGATAGCAATTAAAAATATTAACTTTTTTTTCCTCGGAGCGCACCTATGATTAACTTTCGAATAGAGATAGGATACTAACTGAAACTATCGATGATAAGTAAAAATTCTTATTTTAAACAATTTACAAAAACTCTGTACTCCTTGACCATAGATTGGTTTTAAAAGGTTCGCTCCGAGGAATAAAAAAGGAGCGCCTCATTAGGTGCGCCTCAAAATGGTAGCTCTTCGAGGAATACCTCGAAGAATTTTTTTAGAAAAACTGTAATCCCATAACATAGCAATATTGGCGCGGCAGCGGATCGTACTAAACTAGACTCATCGACTTGTGTCCACTACGACACAACAAACGGATGAAAATTTTGTTAATTATGTCTCGTCTATAGTTAATTGTATTGAATGTCTTTGGAGTTCATTAATGTGAAGTTCGAACACATTTTGGAATGGCAAGTAAAGCCTAGTGTTTAAGCTGGTATATTTTATTCAGTAGCATATAGGTACACAAGCCTTCGTTAATCCTTTTATTTTATAAGTGAAATAACATTAACAATGGGGGGATTTGCATTTATAAAATGTTGTTCATTTTTGATCATATGTGTTTTTGTATTCTGTTTGGATTATAATTATGTAGGTAGTTGAAATAAACTACGTTCGCTCCTCTCACATTGGATTTAAACATAATTTGCAATATGCAACCTTATTTTAATTTAATAATAAAGCCTAAAATTGTTTATTGTAATAACCATTACAACAAGAACTTATGAGCAACTTGTACTATGGACTAACCATGAAATCGCGAAAATAAAATCATTACATTAAGTCGAGTTACTTGCCTAAGCATCTGGAATAATAATGTGCAACTAGAATCATTCTCATAATTTATTTACCTCGTAATTCCGACGTTCAAAAGAATGTTCAAAAGTGCCTTTAATGGGTCTAATTGAAGTTGAATTGAATTGAAAATTTGACTTTGACTTTCATAATGATGACAAGGCCAAGTCAAGATCAAATCATTTATTTCAATTAGACCATCATATGGCGCCTGTAAACGTCAAAATTTGATTTGGTTGAAGAGTATAATAACACCTTTCCGGGTTATACCTACTAAATGTAAGGTTGTTTAACTGTTGGTCCTTTAGGTAGGTAGTACACCATTTAGGTTCACCCATTACTGTTATTGATGACCAAAAACCCAAACATATAGGGTACCGCTATAAAAGAAGCTAAGAAAAACCAGAGACACATAATTTTTCCGTTGCTTTTTTTTCTGTCGGGATGAACTCTGCGACATGAGAAAGCTTTTTACTTCCACGTTGCTTTTTTAAATTATATTAGTAGTCTAGCTTTATCCTAAGAGTATTTATTTCAAGAACACATGCTGTAGCGAAACCAGGTATAGCTATAAATCCAGAAAAATCAATAGTAATATAGGATAGAATAAAATGCTCTTTATTGTACACCATAAAAAAAACTTACAAATAAAATATAACTTAATTCATTAAACCCCAAGAAGACACCGGTTTTCCGCGCTGTCATTGTCTTTCTATTGTGTCTTTAATTGACACGATTAAAAGGTTAAAGAGCTACATAGGGTGTTAAAATGGCGTCCTCATCGCTAAAAGCGATCTCTTACAGACAACCTTTGGATGGACTTGACAGAGAAGGAAAGAAGACATAGAAGGAGAATAGGTACCTATACTAGCTTTTGCCCGCGACGTTGCTCGCGTTAATGTACAGACATCACATCAAGTTACCCCAATGTGTCAAATTTCTTTGTTTCTTTTTCAACTTTTTAGCGAACAGAATAAGGTTCATATTCAATTGGGAAAAGACACTAGGGGTAACTTGAAGTGCTGGCTGAGATGTTGTCTGTACACAACATCACGCCTGTATTCTCCGAGGGATTAGCCAGAGGTGTGGTAGGTAGATACCTACAGTATAGTAAACCCACATTTTGCCAGTTAGGTACGGTTTCCATGCATAGACAGACAGGGCGCTGTTATGTAGCGCTCATAAGGGGGGGCTTTTGTCCAGCAGTGGACTGGACTACTCTAGGCTGATGATTATGGTGATGTTTCCAATGCAATAGGGACGAGCCTATTGCCGACAATAGAATGGGCTATTTGACAAAATTGTAGTTTTTAGTCCCTCATCTAGATTACTTACAAGAAAATATTCGACACATATTTTTTCTTTTTTCACGTAATCAAAAAATAACGGCGATACATCGAGTCAAAATGTCGCATGACGTCACTAGCCAGTGCAGTTTATACTAGATAATGACGCTACAAGCCCCCTCTCCTCAACTTTAATGCGCTTAATCTAAGCAGTTTTTCATCAATTTCAAAAAGAAAAATATACGTGTCGAATATTTTCTTGTAATCTAGATGACGGACTAAAAACTAAAATATTGTCAAATTTATACCCCATTGATTAATTTTACTTATTTGAGAAAATATTAGGGATCCATGCAAAGAAAATTAATATAAAACCCATGAAATTCCAAACGAACAAAGACGACAGCTCAGCTAAACAAAAGAGTATTCTACTGCTATATTCGTTAATTTCTAATTAAGGTTAGGCCCTAAAATAACTAGCTGAAGGTAACCTTGTTTGACGTGAATGGCCGGTCATATCTGGGCGTACTGTTTTAATATTGATGAAAAGAGAAACCAAAATAAACTTTGAGACCTCTTTTTTCTGTTCATTGATTGTTTGTATTATGTCTCGAGCCTTTAATAGGCTGCATATTCCATACCTATATTTGCGAAAGGACCTGAGGCGCAATTCAAGTACCGATTTAAAAAAAAAGTTCGGATTCTAGATGTCAAAAATGCGTCAAAACATTTTTTAACATTATTCAAATTGTCGCTGGCATGATTGCGAGTAGATTTTGAATGTTTCTTCTGTATCATAAACTTTTAACATTTTTCTTGATAGATTGAGTTATATTATAATGTGAATGTCTTAAAAATACAACAAAAAATATATTCTACGTTCACACTTCGGGCTGCTACAGTGTCTATAGGGAGAGATTAAAAAATGTCGAATGCCGTTATTTCGTCGCACGCTATTTCGCAAAAAATTAAGAGTGGTACGCCAGTTTAAAAATGTATTGTTTAATATAACTGATTTCCGGACGAGACGATGTTGACGTTTAATATTAACTAGCGGACATGGCGCGGTTTTACGCGTAGTTCTCGTTGTCGTAGAAATACAGGGATAAAAAGTAGCCTATTGTCACCCGACGATAGTGTAACTTTCCAAAGGTGAAAAAAATCTAATAATATTAATCAGTCCAGTAGTTGCGAAGCCTATAAATGCAAAGAAACAAAGATACAATAAATTTTTTCCTACGGAACCCTAAAAAGAAAATTGAATTTTATTGTACCTATATCGGTACAATTAAGTAGGTATTATTGCCTACCGCAATCATTGTGGTCTGCAAACCAAACTAAGATGGATCATGGTATCAAGTGGCAGTCAGTGGGGATACTAAATAAATAAGTAACTGGAGGAAGTGATGCGGCCGGTTCGTCTCAGGGCATGGCACAAGATGGCCCCCATTGTGGTGCATATTTTATCAAGGGATAACATTTCGACAGTAGATTGGCAAGGGAGCTACGAATGAAAAGCGTTAGTAAGTTTTTTATGATTCTAAAAACCATATTTTGCTGTAAACATTTTTGAGAGTATATTGAATATTAATTAACTGTATTTCGACGGAATGACTGAATGACAACCAGTCTTTTATTACAATTTTTTTTAACTATTTAAGTAATCTAAAACTAACTACAAACAAAATTGTACTGTGGTTGCAATTATAAGTACTTACTAAATTATCTCTAATACCACGATTAAAACAATGGTTCTCACAAAGGGAACAGCGTATAAACTTTGTCGATTAAATAAATAAACCCTTTTATCATTTAAAAGGGATAATTTGATTGTCCTCATTGTACCGAAAATGCCAATGAAACCCTAACAAATGCTAACAATTAATAATATTAAACACGAAAAAGACCCCAATAAAAGAAACACTATTTCGACGTTTTTCACTCGCCATGGTACGGAACCCATCATGTGCGAATCCGACTCGCACTTGCCCAGTTTTTTACTATTCTGGCCTATCTCAATATTGATTTGTAGACGGGACATCATATTTTCTTACAGCCTCTACCAGTCATCATTTCACCCCCCTGTTACCCATAACATTATTTTATCAGGAGTTCTGGAGAGCTGTTTATCTCGTTGATTATAATGTTTTATTGCGATAGCTCCGAATTTCGACGGGATTAAGGGTACCACATGGCCAGGAAAAGCATTGCACAATGTTTCGAGATAGCCTTTGTTATCGCGAAACACGAATAATAGCGGAAAACCACGTAATACTTCAGTGTTGTACAATGCATATGCAAATATAATGACGTTTATTTATCCCTATTTTTACTTCATCGCACATAAAATGATATTTAATAAATTTTAGGTACACGCCGACTATTGTCCGACGCTCCGGGTACGTTCAAAAACAGGGGACCAGTCGGTCCCGTACCCTAGCTCGGCTCAGTCGTGTTTCTTCTCGGTAAATAATCCCGCGCTTTTATTCGCTATCTGTGCTAGTGTAATTTTGAATTTGGAATCGTTTTGTGCGTGTGGTGTGTGACATTTGGATTTTTTCTACGTACGAGTATTCGAGTATACAGCCTATTTTTGTAAGTAGAAACTCCAGACTTTTTTTTTCGTCTACCTTTGTTTATGAGCAAAATAGAGAATCGATTGTTAAGGACATTGATGTCCTGAAAGGTGAGTTGGAAAAACACGTTTTTTATGAAAAATTGTGAATGAAAAGCTTAGTATTTTTATATTGAGACGTAAACAATACAATGAGCCATTCTTTTCCGTCTTCTGTCGGTTTTAAAAATGGTAATTCAAAACTGTTTGCAGCAATTTTTGCAACAATTGTGAAGCAAGTAATGGTTGTCATGACCTTTGTGGTTTAATGATGGGGCTTTATCACGACATGCCCATTTCATTTGCTAATTTCTGGAGGTGGGTATGCCTATTTTTAGTTGGTAATCAAAATAGTAGTTTCGTTGAATTTAGGTAGGGCTGGGAAAAATTATGAGACCATAGTCTATTTTTGGCTTAAGCACTATTTTTGGACATTAATATTATAGAATGGTGTTATTGAATGTGTTGCGTTTAAATGCGTTGACTAAATTTATGAAGCGTGAATTTGGAAACTTGCGGTTTTCCGTGCGGTAAATTAAAATAACAAATGGTTGCCTCGTTTGCATAATTTTGATTTTCCTATTTCCTTTATTCTTTGTTAATAATAAAGTAATGTGTAGATAGTTGGTACTATATTGATTATTTCAGAGGAGGTTCGTTACAAATTGTAGTTTCACGAATCTCCTTATAACAAACGTTCTATCTTTAATAATAATGATGAGTGTTGTTAATTTTCGAGTACTCAGAAAAATACGTTTTCCCATATTTCAGTATGTGATAGAATCAGATATACTGTCTGTTTGTCTAGACGAGATTGCCAAAGGTCGATGACTTATCTGGTGTACAATTGTAACCCCTTTGTTACTTTTGAACCTTTCAAGTGATTTTTATGATAAAGGTTTTTTGATTTAATCCTTCTTTAACTTAAGTTAAGTTGCCTTTTCAAAATACCTATACAAAGATTTTATTTATTGTATAATTTATTATACAATAAAAAAAATCTCGTAGACAAGGCCACATAGTACGAACATAGATTTTTAGAACTAAGATAGGTAGATTTGTTCTAGTTTAGTTAAAGATTTTCGAATAAAAATAATGATAAAAAAAATGCTCATAGCCAAATGTTACTACACCATATCGGAATTCTTAAATGACCGCAATTAATATTATTTAAATGGTTTCTTACAATAACGATATTTCCACATTTTCACCATCAAACATCTTGTTTTTATTTTTTACTCTGTTTGATTGTTTCTCTTTTCCTATTTTTCAATGTATAGACTCAAACGTTGTATGGTTAAAAACCAATCTTACTATTATCTTGTACGCCATAAATGGCAGAACACGCAGATCTATCTGATAATTTAAGACCTAACACATCATTGTTTGCTGTATACTCGTGTTTTACAATAAAATATATTCTATTATATTCTAATAATATTTATTTGCTTAAACACGGTATAAAAAGGTGTGTTACAATAAGAAATGAGTTCTCACATGTTTTGCTTACAAGTAAAGCATGCAAAGATTTACATAATTTTGTTCACGCTACAATTTGTGTTCAAAAAATTCCTTAATAGGTTCTATAGAAGTTATTATTCATAAACCAATTATAGGTACCATTTGATTTTAAATAGTCTACAATTTAGGGATTTCAATATCAATAGTAAGTTATTAAATATCGTAGGTACACACATCGCCACACAGTTTTTATTATATTTAGCACACCGAAGCGAAATGTATTTTTTGCAAATTAAGCTGTTATAGGTACCTAATTAGATTTATAAATTTTAAGTTGTTCTTACATTATAAAACAGCACTAAAATCTACACTTAGAAAGCAAATAAAATTTTGACCTTAATTATTATTTTGATGGGAAGAAATTCTTCACATAATCCTTTTTTTACTTTAAACTGTATAACCATGATTTTATTTCATCCAGTGAGATTTTAAATGAAAGTTCAGAAGTAACTTATTAAGTTCCTAAGGAAAATACAAAAATTTCAAACACGTTTTTAAAATTGTTGGAAACACCAACAGACAAATAGATGAATAGATGAATGATGAAAATCTTGTGAAGTAGGTGCCTACAGCTCATATCAAAATCAGAACCAAAAGGTCACTGGGCAAATAAGATAACAATTTGAATTTTGAATTGTCTATTGTTACGTTCTTCTTTGGGACGTTCTGATTCAAATTGCTTCATAGACAATCGTGATAATAAAACCGTATTCTAGTGGGACTGTGGAATGCTTATCTATTGGGGTTCCGTATAATAGTAAAAAAGAACCTTCATGGTGCGCTTTTGTTTTTCTGGGAGCCGAAATGAAAGATTAATCTATTTTTATTTTTGCATCTTAAATTGACTTCTTCCTAAAAATACCTACGTGAAAATCAGAATACCTCTCCAAAATTGGCATAATTTAGTGATAATTAAATAAATTTGGTCATGGAGGATTATGTAAATATTACAGAAAACAAACTTCATACGAACTTAGTTTCACTATCACAAATTAAACCACAATGTGCACTACTCAGATAGAAAGGAAAAAAATAGGGAATTTCATAAAAATACTAACAAATTAATTTGAAGAAGGATACAGGAGTACAAAAATGTTTAGCAAGTTTTTTAATAAGGTAAACCTATTTTAACATATAATATAGTGTACAGAGACCAGCATATCAAGCTACCCCGAACTGTCATGTTTTCACAATTGAACATGAACCTTATTCTGTTTACAAATAAAGTTGAGAAACTATCAAAGAAAAATTTGACACATTGCAGTAGGTTGACGTGCTGGCCTCAGTGCATAGTGCTGGCCAAGACTCCTTACATTTCTGGAACATCTCCTTAAATGAAACACAAACGTAATTACAATAAAAACCTCTGATTACCTACTTTCTAACTTTAATAAGAACGTCTTAATTTGAAAAGGTTTCATCTAGAATCTTGATTAATCCCTTGCCAATACATTCTGTGGCAATCAAGACCGTAGTCAATATATTATGTTGGTAAGCGTAAAATGAGTTACAATGCCTATCCAGGATTAAGAGGGTTATCTGGACCTGACAATAAAGCTTAATAGGGATCAGCTTATGTCCAGATTTTGGGATACAATGGCTTGATTAATCAGCGTTGTTTTACGATAACCAACTCTGCTCAAACGTTTTATAATGCACAAAACAGACGGTTCTTTTGTTTTTATGTCTAGAATTTGTCTAGAGTCTGGATTTGTGCCCGTTGAATGGCAATAGGCTCGCCCCCTATTATGCACAGACACCAGCACGTCAAGTACCCCAATGTGTCAAATTTTCCCAATTGAATATGAACCTTGTTCTATTTTCCATAAAGTTGAAAAACGATCAAAGAAATTTGACACATTGGTCTGTACATAATAGTAAACCTCTACCTAACCCGTTAAGGATTAATAGACGTGATGTTATGTTGTCTAAAAGAGAGGAACTGTTTTGTGTACTGGTAAAATATTGGACTACCTACATCTGGAAAATGTTGATTCAATATTGGTTCCAATTGCCTTGATTTAAAAATTAAACTAAAATTTGACAATAGGCATCTCTTACTAACTTACTGCTATAAAAAGGACATACACAGACAGTGAAAGATAAGACCTAAGTCAGAAATGTCAAATTACTTCTTTTTCTTTAAACTCCGCCATCGTTTTTAGTCGATGCATTTGATGTGTCAACAAAAGTCAGTGTGAACTTAGGTTGAATTTATGAGGGAAAAAGATGAAAATAGCTTAAATTAAGTTTAGTTTTTGAAGATAATTGACACCATTGTCTTTTAACTATCTCTAAACCGCGCCGTTTTACCCGCTCCTATACGTAGCATGATCACCGAAGAAACGGTCTTTGTCGTGTCTCGGAAGAAAAGAAATTTTAAGTGTTCATGCTACGCAGGCAGGTTTATTGAAAGAAATTTGACAGATTGAGGTTCCTGTCTATATAATCTGTCACTTTGCCGATTCGTCTGTAGACAAAGGCCGTTTCTTCGGTGTTCAATGTGTTCATGCTACTGTGATGATCCCATAAAGTATAAATGTAATAGCTTTCTAAGAGGTTCAATAATGTTTTACAAGTTTAAAGTGAATAGGATACTTTGTTAATTATTAGGGTAACGTGTCAGGCTGTCAAACCATAAAATTGATATTTAATGTGTTTCTCTAAGTGGCCCGACATCATGTCTCAGTTCTTAAATAAATATATTAATATTTTGTTATTATTTAGGAGTAATTGACGGACAGTCACATTCCCCCCTCTGAAAATCAAACGCGGGACGCAGTACAGCGGATGAGCTTTCACAATATGTTGAAGTCTGTCTTTTCGTAACAGTGTTATATTTCACATATGTTTCACACATTGTGTTTACCTAATTCAGTAATTATTCCAGTTGGAACTCGAATCCAACAAGAAGAACCTTCCTTCTTTGTCTGCATCCCATTACGTAATCTAATCGTGATTCTAGTTGGAAACAAAAATCCCATAGCAAGCAAGTTCTACTTAAGTTTTATATTTGATTTGCTAATATGTCGCCTTGAATGGTGCACTTTCTAAAGTGGTCTTTAAAATAAATAGACTTGTCGTATAAATGACAAAGATGTTGAAGTCCTGAGCATGCTTATAATTTTGTTTTACATACCAGGATCCTTATTAGTGCAATACTGCTAATGAGACACTTTACATACGGTGTCTACAGGACCCAAACTTAGTCTATCGCAGTTCCGCTGAACAGAGGCCTCTCCAAATGTACCTCAACGCTGAGTCAGCTAAGCAAGCTGCCGAAGTCCAGGAGTAACTGAAATTGTCCGCACACGCTTATATTAGACTTTATGCCAATTGGACGCCCCCCTCTGATTCTAAGAGGTTAAATCAGTTTAGATTTCTAACAAGAGCTAATAAGCTTTACTTATGAGGACATAATGGAACCCTAGATAGTTATAACAATTTGTTATTGGCCTATTGGGACACATTGTTGTTCATTTAATATCCTTGTAATAAAATAATATAAAATAGAACATTTTTCTGATTCAATAATATATGAACTGACAACAATAATACATAACCATAGACTTTGTAATAATTTAAAGCGGGACAACAAGGTTATATGGCGTAGTAACGGCTGTAGTGCATAATAAAATGAAACTTAGCTTCGCAACAGGAACCACAACACAGCTGCTGTTGAAGTCAACCGATGTCAGCTCACTTTGATGAAACGCAAACCATACGCAGCCGCGCAGTGCCAAAGGTTTAGAGAAAGTGAAGTCTCGGCCAAGCGATGATTTAAATGTGCTGGAATTTGAAATAAGACCGCGACAGTATCTATTTATATTTACTTCCTATAATAATAGACATTACACATTCTTTGTAAGTTGATAATTATTTCGTTATTCACGCATCGTGAATTTAGGTAACAATAATGTAATGTATTCCCATAACCAAGGTTATGTTCAACATCTAAGCAAGTGAGCTTACAAGCAACACCCATACATACACACATTGAACTCAGTCGTGCAAACACATTTATTTTGCACAAACCACAAACATCACGTTTACCTACAGGGAGTCGAACCCATTCAGTCGTCGGAACTCACGCGACAATCAACTCATTACATACATCAATATTTCCTAAATAGTCATGGGAATCGAACCCACCATTCGTAGCATCGGAAACAAACAAATAAAGTTCATGCAAGAGTCGAACCCACAAAAGTATTTTATTTTCTTCATATAATCGTCTCATTTTCGGAGATCAGAAGAATTCGTACATTCGTTACTTTAAGTTTAACTCTGATAATGTGTAGGTAACACATGTGTAATACAACAAATGAGGCATAAGTATTCAAATATAAATGTGCAAACATATCGATATATGAAAATTGATAACCATAAAACTTGTACTTGGGAATCGAACCCATTAATAAAATAGCATAGAAACATAGAAGAGTATAGGAACCAAAGCAACTTTCAAACCAATAACTTCTTAAAATAATATGCATACGTGCATGTGGGAATCGAACCCACTATCAATTATATTAGACTTTAAGTCCTAATAACGGTGTAGGTATATGAGGATCCACAAATCTTAACACAGGTATTTGAGCCCTTACTCATAAACCACTACATCAGGCGGGAATCGAACCCAAAATCCATGACAGTGAAATTGATTCACATAAACTGTAAATCTCTATATATATAATATTATGGGAGTTTAACTCAACCAATACTTCAGGCGGGAATCGAACCCGAAATCCATGACAATGAAATCGATGCATATAACCTATAAATAAATAAAATAAAATAATGTGAGAATATTCGTAGAACCCATTAATAGCAATTACGAATATTTTACACACTATTCAGACCGTTACTTATCGTACCTTATTTAGCCAGTGGACGTCACATCGTCTTTAACAATTTATAAAAAGCCTTAACACCTTACTCTTAACTATTACGTTGTGTTGTTATTGTAGTAACCCATGTGTATCTAACGATTTATACTTGAACTATCTTTTACGTTATGTTGTTATTGTAGTAACCCATTCGTCGTTCTAATCTCGTTGCACTGAAGTGAATCAGTACATTTAATGACGAGAATCCTGGTCACGCAGCGCCAAATGTGATGATCCCATAAAGTATAAATGTAATAGCTTTCTAAGAGGTTCAATAATGTTTTACAAGTTTAAAGTGAATAGGATACTTTGTTAATTATTAGGGTAACGTGTCAGGCTGTCAAACCATAAAATTGATATTTAATGTGTTTCTCTAAGTGGCCCGACATCATGTCTCAGTTCTTAAATAAATATATTAATATTTTGTTATTATTTAGGAGTAATTGACGGACAGTCACACTACGCATGCTGGCGTTGCGTAAAGTGACATTGAGTTTTTCCATCTGGAATTTCTCAGTAGCAGTCTAGAGTCTGGATAAGCGCCCAGTTGATGGCAATTGGCTCATCCCTTATTACCTGGCCTTATACATAACTGGCGAAGTATTGGTGTACTAGCAGCCGTCCTGCGGTTTCACCCGCGTAGGTCCCGTTCCCGTGGGAATGCAGGGATAAAATGTAGCCTATGTGTTAATCCAGGGTTCAGCTAACTCCATACCAAATTTTATTAAAATCCATTCAGTAGTTTTCACGTTAAAGAGTAACAAACATCCATCCATCCATCCATCTATCCATACTCACAAACTTTCGCGTTAATAATATTAGTAGGATTATATAGATACACTTCAGTGATTACAGGCGTGATGTTACGTGTGATTATCTTTTTAATAATAATAATAATACTTTATTTCAGACCAAGATAGTCCATAGAGTGTTAGTATTAAAGGCACTTAAGAACTAAGTTAGTAATACACAAAAATACTAAACCAAACTAAACTAAAGAAAATATTAAAATCAAAATGAAATCAAGTTGTTTATTCGTTAACAGATATTACAAATAAATATAAAGCACACTGTTTTATTAATAAGGTGTGCGAATATTACATTATTCTTAGGGCCGATTTTTTAATGAAAATGAAATAACTGATATCTGAGGCATAAAAAATGGCGATTTGACAGCTTTTCTATGGATGATAATGTCAAACCGCTTTACTTATTATTCATGTTTTCTGACTATTGCAAAATCAGCCTTAAAACAAGTTATTTATTTATGATATTACTTTGGAAAAATTCTTATAGGTTCTTATTAAATTATATACTTACAATATGTAATTAATACCTATACCTATGTCTAGTCCAACCAATCCAATCACACTAGCACAATCCCCCTAGACTAGAACAGCATTAAAACAATGATTTATAGAGGTGCAGTGAACAGCAAAATTTCACAGACAAATAAACTCACTTGGCTATGCTGACCGTAGACTAGATATAAACATTTCATCTCGACACTACTGGCGTTTTTGGCAACCGTATTTTATGTCCTTTGGCTCCTACCACAGATAATCTCGATTCGACATTAAACCGAGATTACAATCGAGATGTGATTTTTTTATCAAGATTGCGACGAGACGTGGGGGTTTCAAATGTAATTTATTCGATTTTTAAATTAGAGATTTCGGTCGTTGGATGCCGCTGAATTGAGTTTTATTTGAAAAAGGAATCGTTGATTTTGCGGCATGTGTTGTTCTAAATTGTAATCCAATAAGATTGCGATTCTTGTTGTGTGTGTACCTATTCATTTTTTGAATGGTGCTAATCACATTTTACGATGTTGTTTATTCGCGAATTTAATTTTAAAAAGGAATAGATATAGAACATAGACTATAAACCACACAACGGTTTTAGTAGTTCCCACAACTTTCTCTTTGACACCGTAATTACCTGTTTTAGTACTACGTTTATGAGTTCGCTGAAAACACGTTATTTTCAGAAAGTTTGTTATGTACTGTGCTCATCAGTAATTCGTAATTAGCCTATGTAGTGGAAATGACTGTTAACCGTTTAGTGGAGTAAATATTTTAGTACTTATGTACTGTTTCTAAATACTGTTTTTATTGCGTCGACGGCTGAGTTAGGTGTTCTAAGTTTAGTTATCGGGTCGAGATTTTTTATTGGACTTCCCATGTCTGGTTTTTATGATCTATGGTTCTGGTTTTTAGTCTCGTTTCTCACGAAGTGGAATTTTATCATAACTTGCAAAATGTCTGTCTACCTTTTGCTGATTTTTACCCGACTGGGCCAGGAGGGTTATGTTTTTCGAGAGTATGTATGATTGTATGTATGTAATATGTATAATTGTTTGTCGCGCTCTGCACCCTGAACGGCTTGATGGATTCTAGCTTGAGAGGTGTCGTTAGATTCGTATTTACGATGAAAGTGACACTGAGTATTTCAAAATAAAAAAAAACAGAATGGCGGATATATGGCGCCAAATTCAAATGTTTTTTATCATAGTTTACTTTTTTTAATGAGCACTATGTAGCTGGTGAGAGCCAAAGTACTTTTACTTTAGCTGCTGTAGGCCGATGAAGGGTTTTTTCCATTGTTTTCCGTCATCAGATCTACTCCAGATTATGCTGTAGTGCCATTAAAACTACGGTTCACGGTCTACGTGTCATTCTCGGTTCACACGTGAAACATCATCCTGTGCACACACACACCACACACACACACATATACACTACACTTAGGGTGCTTTAGTTAAATGGAACCAATTTCGAGGTTTAATCATTAAAAAAGAATCATGAAAATTAGACTAAACTGTAAAATGATATGATGTATATTATGTATCAGACATTTAAAAATCTCAGAAACGTGAGCTCAATAGTGACTTACAGAGTCTAAAAACAATGGTAGTCCCTACTTTGTGAGTCCTTACATAATTAATGAAAGTAGTTGCTAGATAGCGCCGCGAATACGACACAGGATTGAAATGGGAGGATCCACAAACTATTACTGCTGATTACTCCCTTGATGAACAACAAGATACTGCGAGTGCTCTCCTAGACAGAATTCAACCGTTTTAGCTTTTTCCAACTCTTTCTTATATTAGTACTCGCTGTGCACGCGACTTCGTCCGCGTGGAAAAGTATGTTTGGGTACCATTTTTAATTATTTCGGCTACTTTTTTTAAGAATAAGACACATACGTATAAATACTTAAAGAAGCCTTTTTAACCGACTTCAGGAGGAGGTTCTCACTTCGATCGGTATTTTTTTTTGTATGTACACCGATTACACCGAGATTAATGATCCGATTTACGTAATTCTTTTTTAGTTCGATGCGGAATAGTTGCCGTTTGGTTATAAAGGAAATCAGTAGGGTTACCTACTGATTTCCTTTTAATTATGTTTTTTTACTAAGCCATTTTTTCGAATATTGCACTACTTAAATTTACTATCATTTTTTTTCTTTTCTATTTATTATCTTTTGTTACTTATCTACTTAAAAAAAATGTTAAACACCTCTTTGGTCACGTCACGTTACGGTCACGTTTGGTGAAAACGAAGAGAAATCTATAAATAAATTATGTTTTGTTTCCCATGGAATATTTTACTTTGGAAAACGAGTTAGTCAGTTGCTGTTGATCTTTAAAAACCTTACAGAGTTTTGACTTTTTATGCAAAAAGTTTTTGACATTAGTTTACTTAGAGACATACTGTACCACATGACACATAGGTATAATAGGTATGACATGTGGAATCTTATGTAAGAGACTTGACTTGAAACGCACTACGAGATACACATTGTTAAACATAATATGGCCCCAATATTATGTTTAACAATGTGTATCTCGCAGGCGGTTGGGCATTAAACTGAGGAAGGAAGTTACATAGGTTTTATTTAATATTTTGAGTAAGTTTTGCTGTATGTACAAAGATTAAGAAACTCGTGTCCATACAACATTAGATTCTGTATGTATATAACTACAATGTGTCGACTTCCCAAGTATCTGGTAGCCTAGGTACTAGGAAGAAATAAAGGAAATTATGATTCCCTGTCATGAAAGCCCTCAAAAATTCAACTGAGATTGACATCTCGACATTTGACAGATAATCACTTGACTAGTCGGTGATACCATTCTAGAATAATATTCAGTGTTGCCAATATGAAACCTTGTTAATCCTTTTATACACGCTGCATGTGGACATGAAGAATAATCAATGACTTTGTGTATTATTAATGTAATTGTGTCACAATTCCTCGGAGTAATACTGACCCTATTTGGGAGTGCCACTCGTATGTTAAAAAAGGTTAATTAGGGTTTTATGTTTTCTTGTAATGATTTGTAGGTTGACATGGAATTTGTTGTTCTGGAAGCAATTATAAGAAATGAATATAATGTATTTAAATATATACAGGGTGTCTCATTCAAATCGGTCAGTATGGGAAAGTCTGAAACTATAAGACATACGAAGATATGTTCTGAGGAACCATGTCATTGATTTTAATAACAAGAAAAGCTGCATTCATATTTAAATGCATTGTTTCCACATACTTTAATTTATTTTAGTAGGTGCTCGAAGTGACCACCGCCTTTTTCAATACAATATTCAACACGTTTAGGTAACGATCTTACAATTGCATTTTGTATCTTCATGAGGAGAATTTGCGTTAAAATTGTCTCTATGGCTACTTTTAGGTCTACAAAGGTGTCATAGCTTGTTTTGTACACTTCATCCTTAACGTAACCCCACAAGAAATAGTCCAGAGGCGGTACTGAAAAAGGCGGTGGTCACTTCGAGCACCTACCTACTAAAATAAATTAAAGTATGTGGAAACAATGTTTTTTTTTCATTTTAGACATCATGTTTCATACAGACATTTCCTGCTACACAATCGATATCTAAATAGAAATACTGTAGGTTTTCTTTCAAAATAACCGGGTTCGATTCCCGAACGGAGAACAGATGTTTTTTAAAATGTATGAATGCAGCTTTTCTTGTTATTAAAATCGATGACATGGTTCCTCAGAATAGATCTTCGTATGTATTATAGTTTCAGACTTTCCCATACTGACCGATTTGAATGAGACACCCTGTATAATGACTGAAGATTGTATTCGTCATTAAATTCCGAGATATTTCAATTTTGAAAGTGTGATTGTTGTGTAACTATAAAGATTTAACTCAATGTAGATGTGAACCAGTCGCATTAAAGTTGTTGTCAAGCACACACGTATTTCATTCACAAAGAATCCTGTCACGCAAACCGCAACCTTAATACTTACACCAGTGATACTATGCGTTTCAAATGAGAATAGGAATGATTTTGCGCCATGTTGTGTCGACATAGCTGTCAATTCGAGTAAATTGGGTAAGGTCAGCGCAACAAGGTTTTTTCTCAATATAATTTATTTACGAATTACGAACGAATAATTTTCTAAATTGTAGGTACTCTCAAAGTATTTGTTTACATTGGAGATAATCTTTCGAGCCCTCCCATGCAGAACAGCGCCTTGTTCACTCATTTTCGAGCACTCAGGGAGATGAAAACAAAAACAAATATCAACAACAACAACAAACAACCGTGTAACGAACAGATTTAATAAATCAAACGTAAGCTCTCCGCAAGACTAATTAATTTAAGACGTTTTTCGTTTTGAATAACTTCAACTCGGTAAAACCAAAAAAAAGAAAATAATTGATACCCGATAAAGGTTTCGTTGTAGGCCGTACTTTTCAAGCGACATTTGACAGATAGAGGTCATTGACGTTCCTATTCTTATTTGAAACGCTTATTACTCTAGTTTTGCACGCCAGTGTATTAGGATTCAGAAAAGGCTGCATCAGACAGGCCATAATGACCACTTTGTCTAAAACTTTTCCGCTGTGAAAGTTGTAGGTGTCGGCACTTTCATGGATAGTTATCGATGCGAGTGAGGAAGTTTTGTTATGACGTATGATACAGTACGTGTAATAACTAATGTTTGCCCTCGGTTTCGCACGCGTGGGGGTCTAAAGCTATTCAATGGAAATGTAATACTGGATTAGAGTAAAAAGTATTGACTCACTGAGAACTATGCGGCATCGGGTTCTGACTCACTGGAACACCTCACTGGCCTGGCAAGCACTTCAAGGTTCAAGCTGCTATCAACCTCCGGTCCCGGAGGGGAGTGATGTAGCGACATCTATCTCGCCACATACGAACTAACAACTGACATCCTACATCGCGGTATCAAAGTTATCCGCGCAGTTTGAACGTTTACAAGTTCCCGACAACAACCGTCGGGCAGTAGTTAGCCCACCAGACATAACACCCGTCTGGTAGGAGGAACCTTCCTTTTCAATGGTGGATGAGGAACTTTACACCCTGTTCCTCATACCCCCAAATAAAATAAATACTTAAATAAATATTCCACAACTTTCACGCAACGCCATCTAGTCCCAAGCTAAGCAGACCTTGTGTTATGGGTACTAAACAGCTGATAAACACACTTATGTATTTCTAAAAAAATACATAATATTACAGATAAATAACACCCAGACACAGAACAAATGATCGTGCTCATCACACAAACATTTGTCCTGGGTGGGATCGATTCCCACCCAGGATAAATGTTTGTGTGATGAGCGATCCACGACCTCCGGAATAGCAGCCAGGGCCACTAACTACTCTAGACCAACAGGCCAGTCAAAGTAAATACGTATTTACTTTGTAGTAGTGGTAAGTGCTACCTACTGCGAAGCTTAGTGATGCATCATCAACTGCCTAGCCTTTTCCCAACTATGTAGGGGTTGGCTTCCAGTTTAATCGGCTGAATACCAATGTTTACATGGTGCGAATGCCTGGCGGACCTCCACAACTCTGTTACTGGGTTACATGATACGCCTTTTTTAAGCTGGTTGGAGACTTTCGGGTTTCTGACAGTCTGTAACGACTGTTATAGATCTACAAATACTAGCCAGGACCAAAAGGACCAGCTTTGCGTGGTTTTCGAGGGACGGAGGAGTATTGATATTGTAGGTACAGTCTTAAACTTACTACTCTGTAAAAAAAATTCTGTCCGACAAGTCTTTGCTTAAATATAGTCCCACCCAGTCATGATGTGTTTCGATGATTAATTTTTTAAATGTTTTTATTAAATGTGATTATTGTATGCCCTACGGGCGGGACATAGCTGATCAAAATTTTCAACCACTTAAGTACTTTACCTACCTAAGATCCACAATAAAATATTTTGAATTTGAATTTGAAACTGTTCACAACACTTTGCTGACGCTGCGATGGATACGAATGCGCGTCAGTTTACTTAGGTTGTTAAGTCATATTTCACCTAATTAACAACCAGTGTGATTTAGCTAATAATTGAGTAAACAACCTAGAGAAAGGAATCGCCAACTGTGCATTATTGTACGTAACTTGGGTGAATTAAACTTATTTAAGTGCCATCAACCTCGTGATCTTTTCTCTCCACACTCCAACAACAACGTCAACTACATATACAGATATACAGTATATGAATGGTCACCCATCCACGAATCAACCTTGTATTTACCATCTCATTTATCACGTTTTTTGCAAAAAAGTAAATGATATTATATTCTATTCTAAGCATAACTCAACGTTCAATCGTCCGGTGAGGCTGTTATTATAAAGCCACAAGCTCCCTCGCTAAGCTTAGAGATGTTTAGGTGTTAAGTTTGATTCCCAGGTCGGACAAAGTGTTCATGGATTTCAAGAAGAATTTACGCAGTGATAGCTCAGTGGTGTGACCGGCGGATTGCCGAGTCACAGGTTTCGAGTTTGAATCCAAACCTCAGACTTTTTAAATTCATGTGCGTATCGTATAATGATCAGATTTAGGACACCCACCTTTCGCCAAGTATGTTTAAGTACGTATTTGTATTCGATGTTAATTAAATAAACTGTTATGTTATAATTAATCGACTACTACACTTACAGCCATACCACATTACTTACCCAAAAGCACATAAACATACACTTACACATAACAAAAAACAAATAAATAAAACATAATAAATAATACACATAAATGATATACCTAATGTAATATTACACCATGTCAATAATAAATAGTACCTAATTTAAGTTCTTGTCCAATTTATGTATTATGTTGCCGTGCCCCAACCGGGTTTCATGTTGGAACTTATATTAAATGTAACAATAAATGTACCTACACATGAATGCAATAAAGTTTTTGAGTTTGAGTTTCGAGTCTTTAGTCTACGACGCTTCGTAAGCAACCCAATATCCCCTGTTTGTCTATTAACTTAGACAACGCTCAATATCTTTTGTTTGCTAGCTAATGAACAGAATATGCATCGTTAGGTATATTAAGTTAACATCCTCGTTAAACCTATTGAGACGTGAAATTATTTTGTGGTTAGATAGATAAAACATTTGTTTATTACACACAAAATACAGTAAAACACACAAAAACACTATTAAATGATAACAAATGACAAGCAATATTACTTAATATTATTTAAGAATGTTTGTTACTTATTTGATACCTACCTAAAGTTATTATTTTTTATGAATTGTTAATCGACAGTAACGTACGCATATAAAATAAAATCTCAATAATTTGTTGTGATAGCACTAGTTTAAACCTGGTGTTTGGTTGCTATTTAAACTAAGATAGATTATAAGATGATTTTGTAAAATGGTAAGTAAATAAAGTAAAAATAAAACATAAAAATATCAGCTACCCCGGCTAAAACAGTTTCAACTTTTAAAAAAAAAATTGTTTACGTCCTATTCAGAAAACTTTTAAGCAGACAGGCATTCAAAGCCAGCCTGCTACTGTCCCACTGCAAGGCAAAGGCCCCTTCTCTTACAGAGCAGGCACAAGCATTGATCACCACGCTTGCTCAAGGTGGAGTGAGGTAGTTAAGTCAAAAAATTTAACTTTCGAGAAAAAAGTGTTTCAAATTTGATTTTGAAGTGTTCTGAAACGAATAGTTTTTTTCTGTGCTAAACAGACTTCGTGGCAGCCCTATTATAGCAGCAGTCTTCGAAAGCCAAAACTGTGTGTGTTTGTTCAAAATCAAATTTCAAACAACTTTTTCTCGTAATTTTGATCTTTTGACTTACATCACTATTTTAGTGGTACATTGTATCTAAAGCTCGTAACGCCGTGGCAAAACATTTGGTCCTAGTGAGGGAAGGGAGCAATGACCAGTTCCCTGTAAGCCGTCAGCTTGTTCGCCAATCTATTATACAAACATGATGGCTGATATCAACGTTGATTTATACATGATACATATACAGGGTGGAACGGGCATCGACGCACTACATGATACTCCCAGCGATGAAAAAAAGGTCGAATTTTGAT
This sequence comes from Euplexia lucipara, assembly GCA_921972225.1. NCBI lineage: Eukaryota > Metazoa > Arthropoda > Insecta > Lepidoptera > Noctuidae > Euplexia > Euplexia lucipara. The sequence continues at coordinate 9,104,603 of OV179168.1, read as the reverse complement.
TAGCAGTACGTCACTGCCACACTGCTAAACTGTAAAAAAAAACATAAAAAATTGAATTTGACCTAAGAACTTTTTAATGAACGCTTAACTAACTCTAATTAACTTATGTTAGCTATCTATATTCTTGCAAAAAAAACAAAAATCGGTCTTAGAAAATAAAATTAATTAATTCATAGTCATTCATTAAATCAAGCCCAATAGAATGCTCAGTGCAGTTAGATTCGAAATGAAATCCTGAAATTAAATATTTATAAGTATTTATAACGCGAGTAAAAATTACAATCACGTTACGCATCAGAACTATTTGAACGTCAAAAATTAAATACGACAGTTCTCTAGAAATCCCGAACTGTATTGAACTTATGGCATAATTATGGTTGTGCCTAAATTGGCCATCCCCTGTATAACGTCATTCAAAACAGCAATATGTCAACACAAGCTCAACATCAAAGAGTAGATGGATTAGCAGCGAGAGCTAGACGCATACATATAAGCACATTATATGTATGTTGATGGATGGGCCAAACGAAACATACCTATTAAAGCAGTGCAGTATACGAGTAATTTATGTATGAATATGGCCATTTGAATTGAGTGTGTTGTGTGTGTTGGTACTCTTCCCAGCAGGGCTAGCATGGCCGGAGATATTCTTTCCACGGGGGGAGGATAAAACACTATTCCTCTCTGTCATTTTTATCCACCCTCCGAGCATGGCGACATGGGTGGATAAACTATTCACGGGGATAAACCAGGGGAAACGCTTGTCCTCGAAATTATTGCCATTATAAGAAAACTTATATGAAATTACACAATAGTCGAGAATGTCATGTAAACCAAAGTACTTTCATCGTTTTATTACATCTGTACTGGATATTTATTTTGTTTTGTTGTCAATTGGGATTGCTCGAATCGCGAAATCTTTCACTAGTCGCCATGCTATAAGCCGTGGATGAGTATCCACGTCTAATGTCAAAAAGTGATATAATTCTCTTTCCCCCTGTTGCCGTGCTTTGGCAGGTGGATAAGATAATTGTATCCCTTGTCAGTGGAAATAACCGGTGGATAAAAGTTATATCCCCAGCCCATGCTAGCCCTGCTGAAAGTCTATCGGTGAAACAGTTATTTCAATTATCCAACTGAAAGTCTATGCCGCAGGTCGTGGATTCGTTGTCATGTGTCCCAGACACGTGTAATTTATAATAATAATAAGTTTATTGACACAAAAATATACACTGAGGTAAAAAAAAATTTTTGAAGCCTTAGCTTATGAGCTGGGTAAGCAACCTGTGTTATAGGAGCTAGTGTCTTCACCCAGATGCAAGTGATCACATATTTATTCATGTTGGATAAAAGAAAAAAAAAGAAATAAAATTGTAAAATAAAATGTAAATGAAAGTGTGTATCTATACATATAGAGGAAAGGTTTTATTGTTTGTTTGTTTGCATTGAATAGGCTCCGAAACTACTGGACCGATTTGAAAAATTCTTTCACCGTTGTGAAGCTACACTATCCCCGGGTGACCGGCTACTTTTTATCCCTGTATTGACGTCTGCTAGTTAGAAATATAGAAGTACGTTTATCAGTTGTTTATCACCCATTACACAAGCTTAGCTTGGGACTAGATGGCGTTGTGTGAAAGTTGTAGAATATTTATTTATTAGTTCGGTATGTCAGCTCACTAAGCCTTCACTTCACCAACAGTTCAGATTCAGATTCATTTATTTATTTGCCAACAAAGTATAAAAATCTTAATACAAAAGTAGGTAGTTTGCACCCGTAACTATTTAATAATTTTTCACCTTAAGAGTTCTTTCAATACACCTTTTAAATGGAATAATATGAGTTTTTTTAGAGGACTGCCTTGTTGGTCTAGTGGTCGCAAGCGCTACTGCTGATCATGAGGTCACGGGTCCGATCCCCGGGTCGGGCAAAGTGTTATTAAGTTTTTCCATCTGGGATTTCTCAGTAGCAGCCCGGAGTCAGGATTTGAGCCCGATGGATGGCAATAGGCTCGCCCCCTATTACACGGGACTTAAACATAACTGGCGAAATGTGGGTTTACTACCAGGTACACCTCTGCCTAGCCCTTCGGGGATTACAGGCGTGACGTTATGTATGTATGTATGTATGAGTTTTTTTTTGTACTTAGGTACATCATTTGTGACAACCAGTAGGTACCTACTCAAAATTTAATAAGCAAGCAATGAAACTTATTTACAACTTTACGATTTGCAGGAATCTTTTCCTTCAATTCTTGTGTAGCGCTGAGTGCTTACTTAGGGAAGTAAAAGTTTCCATTCACCTTTCGAGAAACTTCCAAAGAGTAAATAAGACCCACCAAAACATTTCATGTAAAATGTTGCCAAGACGACCACATAAGATTTGCCCTGTGAAAAAGATATCAGATCTCATGTAGAGCCAAGCTTCTGGATCTACACGGCCTAACTCCTACCGAATATTTAGTTTCTGAAGTAAGTAACAAAACAGCCAAGCCATACTTTTTTACTGATAGGTATGTAGATTTTTTTAATATATAGAATTTTTAGCCATAAATCAGGGCGATTTTGCTCTCAAGCGGTTATATTCTCTCATACAAACTTGGATGGGGGGCGAAAGTTAAGAGTTTGTGATTTTTTTTGGTTGGTTGTATACTAAACTTAGATTACATACCAATTTTCAGCTTTCTAGCACTTCACGAAGTACCCAAATATTTTGATGATCATCAGTGTGTCAGTGACGAAATCGGTGTATTTTAGATATCAATAAAATCAAAAGTATTAGAGCTATTCAATTGACTGCACTTTGTATGTTTAATTAGTCTATTAATGCCATCATATCCTGAGAATATGAACTCTCTGGTACATCGGAAACTAACTCTATGAGGGTTAAAAAAACGACGAAACACTTCGAGAAAAGGTAGGTAGTGCCTTTGCGCTTCGCTTGGCTCGTCTTGGCGGGGCACTACCGTGCCCCTAAAACATAGACTACATCCCAAAAAAACGATGGAATGATTGTATGAATAGAAAGAAAGTCGGTACTAGATGAGAGCAATTAAATTGGTAGGTATGCTTTACAAGAAAATACGAATAACGTGCACCAAAGAAATAATTAATTAAATTTAATTCATTTATTTATTTAGACTAGTAAGTAGTTTAGGCAGTTAAAATGTCTAAAATCTATGTGAGTCATAACTTGAACTAATATCTAACTTAAACTTTAACTAATTATATAGATTATTACTGTTAATGATCACAAAATGTTCATGATATTAGTAAGTAGAATTTTAATATTTGTACGGCCGAAATGCCAAATATAGTGAAACCCGTCGAACATAACAACTTATCTACCTATGTTTTGCAAATAAATATATCATTCATTCATTCATTCAAACCTTTACTAATAGTTTCGTATTAAATTATTCATGCTTATAAATTCAAAATATATAAAATCCCGTCAAAAATATGTAATAAGTACCTAATACCGGCGTGTGTGTATGACAACATGTATGAATGTAAACGAAGCAAAAGAAGTATGTAAGAATCGTAGCATATGGCGCTCTGTAGTTTCTGCCTACCCCCATGGGAAAAAGGCGTGAGTTTATGTATGTATGTATGTATGTAAGTACCTAATAAAATTTACAAAATACCTAAATAAGAAAAACTAATCATTTTGCAAATTAACGAACTGTAAGTTACATTCAGACGTGTTAGGAGAGAGGTAATATTTTAAAGCATATTTTTAAAGGATTATATTGTTTGAGCAGGTCTCACTGACACTGGTAAAGCATTCTATAGCCGTACAGTTTCCACTGAGAATGATTTTCTGTAGAAATTAGTGGTATGCCATATCTAGCCTCAAGTTAGTATATTATTTAGGAGTTTCAAGTGACAATAATAACTGTTTCAAGTGCTTCCGATACTCGATACTGTACTCTTCGAAAGTTGGAAGTAAGTATTACCTGGCTATTTGACTAGAATGAGAAGCAATATCGACAGCAAGAACTTTGATGGAACTGTTGTTGGAATATCTTTATTACTTTTCAACCGACTTACAATAAAAAAGGAGGTTCTCAATTCGGTTAAATAGTTATTTATTCCTACTTATAATAAAAACGCGAAAGTTTGTGAGTATGGATAGATGGATGGATGTTTGTTACTCTTTCTCGTAAAAAATACTGAAGGGATTTTAATAAAATTTGGTATGGAGTTAGCTGACACCCTGGATTAACACATAGTGTACTTTTTATCCATGTATTCCCACGGTAACGGGACCTACGGTGAAACCGCGGGACGTCTGATAGTGTGTCATAATTTCGTCGTTTATAATGAAAAGAAGGGCGCGAGTTTACGTACTCGATGAAATCCAATAATAGACATTCACAGACCTTATTGGTGAGGTTCTTCAGAAAGGTCAGGTGCGTAGTACCCAAAACCTGCGTGTCCGACATTTCTGAACGTAAACGAAGCAAAAGGTGTCGTATTGAACAAGCCTGCAGGACAGGACATAACAGTTACTGCCTACCCCAATAGGAAAAAGGCGTGAGTTTATGTATGTCCAATACTATTTTGTATGCTTCATTTTAAACATGTGTCGTATGCAGCTATCCGACTGCATTACCGGTTGATAAGCAGAACTCAAAATGTGAAATGAATTTTCAGAATTTTACTGATTGACAAGAATAAATTGCACGTACATTTTTTGCCTTCGTTGGCAGAATGACTATTAATGATGAATCTGTTTTAATATTTTACAGATAACGAACATATTTGTGAAAAGTTTCAAATCTTTGGTAGTTAATTTATTTATTTAATACTTGAAGCACCCAACAGAGGCAGACTTAATGCCACGTGTTTAAGTATCGGTCACTAATTACTAGTTACCCTATATAGGTATACCTCTGCCTAACTAAAACTGGCGTAAATTGTCACTTCAAAAGTATAAGTTGAGCTCACGATTACTGACAAATGCTTGCACTGACTGATCTGGTCCCCTCATATCTGTGTGGTTCTTTTCTCAAAAGACCATCTCAGGCACTAATCTGCATGGTTCTTACAAGATTTGACCAAGATAATGTCTGGACTTTAAAAGAGACTATGACTTCTGAGTTTCTTTCGGTGTTTCTTCTCAGAGTAGTCAGATAGTGAAACCCCGATCTCATATACTAGTTAAAAAATTACGTGTAAAAAGTGTTTGTGAAAACCTATTTACAGAAATAAAATTATCATTTATCGTTTATCATGACCAGCTACGAAGTCAAAACATTATTCATACCCTAGTAATGAAAAAGCATATGGTGCTCAAAGTTTCAAGCTGCAGTTCAACTAGTTTATGAAAATTATATAAAATAGTCTTAAACTTTGTGCGCTTGTAATTTCCAGTCGTTTTAGACGCGATGTAGCCAAAGTTTTCAGACTGTCTGAGGCAGTCGTTTTCAAAGTTGCCCGTCCGTCATAATTTATTTTTATAGTTTGCGGTTGCTTTTGAATTTTATGTTAGGTTAAGCGATGGAAGTTTGAAGTTAAAAGATTTAGAAAATATCTTCATAGTTTGTATCATTCTGTGGTTTGTCAGTGTTGTCATCATAATATGTTATATATGTGGCTAAATATCGAAGTCGGTAACAGTCAGAAAAATTCCCAAAAAACTCATGACATCCGATTTCCACACAATTTTTAGGTTATCCTAATTCGGTTTACGTGCTCCATAGATCTCAATCATGGCGGGCACTCCCGTACTGTCTCATTAGTGCTGTCCCATTTCAAACAGGGCGAGGCCGTAACTAATACACGAAGATGTTTTACGTTAAAATTCGGTTTTGTTGAAAATATTTTGTGATTTTAATTTGTATTATAAACAGTGAGGAAAGTATCGGTACGCGTAGCATCTGTTATTATCATGCTATGCGTACAGGTCATGAATGAGAGATAATTCTTAATGGCTTTTGAAGCCAAATTAAGCCCATGAGTGACATGAAAACTTTGACATCAGGTTATAGGTAGTCAAACTAACCACATGTAAAAACCCGTTGTAGGCCGTCTTCTTAGGCGCCGTCCTATTGCCATCTGAATGTCCTTTTGAAGGTCGTGTGATCATGCGTTGCGACCTTCAATAGAACATTCAGTACATATCAGTATGTTTGAACGCACGCGCACGTTCATTTTCGTCGGACGGATGCATCATCGCGCGACCGATGGCAATAGGACGGCGCCTTAGGAGACGACTATGTTTAAATATTAACTGTTATATCAGATGAAACAATAAGTTCAATTCTTTGTCATGTATTTTTTTGTTAATATTGTAGTGTTCACATAGTATCACTAACACTATAATTGTACTTGGCTCGCCTACGCACCACCACGTGCTTCCTCACTGACGGTCGGACAGCGACTGCCTCCCACTCAGTGCGCTCTACTTTGTATAGACTATGGTCCGCACTACGTGCCGTTGTGACGTATGCGCCCGAGACAAATCATAAGTATATTTGCATACACTACATCCCTTCCTTGTTTTAATTTATTTTATTTAAAGTAAATAATCTGTAACTATTACGTGTTATAGATCCAGGTATTAATACGTTATAAACGTATGCATTTATTAGAAAGTATGTATAATGTTATATAGCGCAAAAGTTGTTTTAGTACCCGACGCCTCCCTAGATGGCGTTGGGATCGAATTGCATCTCGCTATGGTTTGGTTACCGAGCGAAGTATATATAGTTTTAGATTTCAAACCACATTTGATTCCTAGTAAAAATAAATTTACCCATTTTGAAACTAATCAAATTGTTTCATTGGGTGTTCTCGCCTATCGGACCTTAAGAGAATCCTGTTCATGGTCCTTCGAGCCGGATTGGTGTGAAGGTGTTTTTTGGTAGTCATCGGTGGTGGTGGTGATTATCATCACGCAACGTTAGTACTGGACAGTAGATTGCTGTCCAGAGCAATCCCTACAGCGAGGCGTCAGCAGTGACGCCATCGAAGCAGAGGATCCGGCTGGCTGCCGGAGGAGTGACGTTGCGTGGCAAGGAGAAGCAAGGCAGAGGAATTCGCGGAGCAGTCACCAGGAGGCAACACAACTGCGGTATCGAGTATCAGTGTCAGTGATCAGTGAGTGTGGAGAAACCGTGAGTACATTTGCGACCTTATAACAAAGAAGAATATTTAACTTCAAGAATTCAAGAAAGTGCATTGAAATTTGAACTCTAAATTCAATAGATAATTAAAACTTAGTCGTTGGTAATAGGTATTAGTTTGGACTTGTAATTAATTTAGGCAAAAAGTGGTTCAGACGGGGAACCTATGCCCAATTTTACCCAGAAATACAAGTTAAAAACACTTGTAAAATTTTAAACGTTGTCTTGGACTTAAAAAAAATATTGAAATATTTCAAAAAGTAGAATATTAGAATTTTTTATGGTGTTATTGATTTTGTGTTTACAGTTTATAGTTGTGTATTTTATAATTGTGTTTACCTTGTTTTATAAACAAAATGGAGTCGCTTACCGACATTCAAGAGGACATTCAAGATAAAATGCTTAAATCAATATCTAACTTCAAAAAATGTCCTAAAGAGCGTCTAACTGTTTGTTATATAGAAACCAGAATTGAAAACTTAGAACAGCATTGGGAGTTATTCTATAAAACACATGTAAGAATAGTTAGTGAGGTAAAGAGGTCTGATCTATTGAGTTCAAGTTATCATAAGAATGCCTTGTATGATGAGGTCGAAGAGTTTTATCTACGGTTTAAGAGTGAGCTGAAAGAAATGTTAAACATTAAGAAAATGTCTAGCGAAAAACGTAATGTTAGTAGCTGTAGTACAGGATTTCAGAATTTTAAGTTACCTGAAGTTAAGATACCTGTGTTCTCTGGGGATTACAGTGAGTGGCAAACGTTTAGGGAATTATTTTTAGGGTTAATAAACAATAATAAAACTCTAGACGATACCCAGAAATTATATTATCTTAAAGGGTACTTGGCCGGAGATGCAGAGCACCTATTGAGGAACATTAGTATAACATCGGATAATTATACAGCTAGTTGGGCAAAATTAGAGGAAATGTACAACAATAAAAGGTTTTTAGCAAATGGAGTTTTAAAACGCTTGTTTAATCAAAGAAGTTTAACAGTAGAATCAGCCACAGAAATAAAAAGATTACTCAGCACCACATCTGATTGTTTGAGTGCCATTAAAAATTTAGGCATCGATGTAACTTCTTGGGACATCCTAATAATACACATAGTTAGTTCTAAATTGGATAAGGACACTAGGAAAGCTTGGGAGTTAAAAGTAGGTTCGGAACCAACAGATAATCTGCCTACTTTTACTCAATTTTCTGATTTTTTAACTGGACGCTTTCGGGGTCTAGAAAATTTAGAAAATAAACCCCATGTTCAAAGGAGCTCGCAATCGTTTCATGTGGTAGGGAAAGTAAAAGCTGAGTTATCTTGCCCATATTGTTCTGCAGCTCATAAATTAACAGCTTGTAAAGGTTTTGTTAAAGAAAATAACGATACTCGACGTGATTTCGTACGCAAAAAAGGGCTATGTTTCATTTGTTTGGGTAGTAACCACTCTGCCAGATTTTGTAGAAACACCATCAAATGCCATATTTGTAAAAGACGCCACCATACTTTTCTCCACCCTAGCGGTGGTTCTGGGTCTATTGGTGAGGACACGGGTGGGTTTCAGAAAGAAGCAGTGCCTATGAAGGTAAGTAAAAAGGCCGCTGTACAAGCGGAGGGATCTACTAAGCCAATAGTTTCATGCTTTTCGATAGAAAATCGTAAGGATACGGTTTTAATACCTACGGCTTTAGTAAAGGCTAAGTCGAAGGATGGAACATATCGTGTGGTTCGAGCATTAGTAGATCAAGGGTCACAAGGATCCTTCATCACTGAGTCAATGGCTCGATATTTAGGGTTAAATAAAACTTTAATCAAACACCGGGTAACAGGTGTAGGCGGTAATAAAACAGTTTTATCGAATTCTTCTGTAATTGTTGATGTTTGTTCTCGAGTGAATCCAGATTACAGCGTTCCAGTAAATGCTAGGGTTTTGAAGTCTATCTCATCCCTTCTTCCAGATATAACAGCAACCAGGGTAGAATGGGACACCTTAAGTGAAGACGATTTGGCAGACCCTGAGTATCACAGGCCCTATAAGATTGACATTTTATTAGGGGCTGAGATATTCAGTCAAATAATTAAAGATGGAACCAAAAGAAGTTCTAGTGGATCGCTCGTAGCACAACAAACAGAATTCGGGTGGATACTTTCGGGTGTTGTTGGTATAGAAAATTCATCCAACCTCAGTTCTGGTATCACTGTCAAGCATTCCAATGTAGCACTTTAAAGTTTATGTTATGTAAAAGGTATAATTTAAGACTACTTATTCTTTGAAATAGGATGTAATTTATAGAATTAAGATATTATTTTTGTTTTGTTTATTTTATACCATGTTATTGTTATATTTAACTAATGTACCTGTGCACCCCTTAGTACTAGATATGTTGCACGGTGGGCGGTTTAGATTAAGAGAAGGACATTCTGCAGTATGTCCTTGGTAGGCGGTATGTATAATGTTATATAGCGCAAAAGTTGTTTTAGTACCCGACGCCTCCCTAGATGGCGTTGGGATCGAATTGCATCTCGCTATGGTTTGGTTACCGAGCGAAGTATATATAGTTTTAGATTTCAAACCACATTTGATTCCTAGTAAAAATAAATTTACCCATTTTGAAACTAATCAAATTGTTTCATTGGGTGTTCTCGCCTATCGGACCTTAAGAGAATCCTGTTCAAAGTATTTATGACATTACAAATAGTTCTAAGACACTACAATTTTACGCTCATTAATGAATTGTCATTTTTTTTGTATCATTTAGTTAAACTAAATAGTTTAATTAAATTTGTTGTTTATCATTGTGTATTATTAAGTGCTACATTTTTCGAATAATCACGAGTGAGATAATTATTTTTCTTTAACTTTCTTTTATTCAATCTAATAGGTTTTTATATGAATATAATATATATTGCTGTGTCTATGTCTTTCTCTTCCCTTTCTCTTTTTAATTAAATCATATTTTATTTTAATGTTTGTTACTTGACGTAGACGTGTTTTCTGGATTGAGTTACTTGGTTTCTTTATCATTAACTTTCCGCTGACCTTAAATCTTTTTTTTTTTTAATATACCCAGGAAGGTACTATAATTATTTCAATGTATGATTTTCAACCTACTGTGTTTAATGTTGCAAGGAAACACTAATTTAAATCTTGTATTATAATCGCACATTATAGATATATTATAATTATGTTACCAATTTGAAGATTTAGGTTAGGTACACTTTGGTAAGTTTGTGAAGGCCAGGGTCGACGGCTTCCATGCCATCATGCATAAGCGACCAGTATCGTTGTTAAGCAGAGTCCAGGGGTAACCCAACCACGATGCTACGGGACATTGTTGTTTACTGGGTTTAAATATCCTGAAAACATTTAATGTGATAATATTGATTACAAAACTGTATTTGTAATAATTATGGACTTGGTGCTGATTAATATATCCAAACATTTCAAAACTATTTGCACGAATCTAGGAAAGTAGACTGCCATTTATTTATTTATTTATTAAAACTTTATGCACTAATTCAATGACACTGTAAAAAGGCGGACTTAATGCCTCAGGCATTCTCTACCAGTCTACCTTAAGGTGGTCATTTAGTTTATCCATTCGATCGTCTATAGGTACACGGTAATGGAAATCTATTTTGGCTTTGTGTTCGAATTAACTGCTGGTTATTTATTTTTTATAAGATAACTTGGAACGTAGAACTACTCAGTCGAATTGGTTTTCCAATCAACTACAAGGTGAAACCTGTGAAATTAAAATATATGTTAATTAAATTATCAGCAGGCATATAGAATAGAAAAGAATACCCTTTACTCTTTCCTTTTTCTTTTCTGTTCCTCTTTTCCTTCTTCTTTAATGCTCTTTTTCTAATTTTTGACTCTTCTTTTTCTTATTGTTTACTTTCTTCTGGATTTCTTCTTCTTTTCTTCTGGATTTTCTTCTGTATTTTGTGTTATTCCTTGATGACATGCCAAATGACTAGTTGACATATTCTACTGATTTTATTGATGACTTTTCAATTTAATGACCAGTAGATATACTACTGCATTCACGACCTTTTCGCTCAACCAGTACGATCTATCTTATTGACCGTCTCAGTCTCTCATATTGACTATATTAACCAAAACGATCTTTTAAAGATCCTTCAATAATACAATATCATAGCCTTTCTTATTGACTATTTATTCACGACCATGTCTATCATATTGACAAGATCCTTCAATAAAACAATATCGTAGCCTTTCTTATTGACTATTTATTCACGACCATGTCTATCATATTGACAAGATCCTTCAATAATACAATATCGTAGCCTTTCTTATTGACTATTTATTCACGACCATGTCTATCATATTGACAAGATCCTTCAATAATACAATATCGTAGCCTTTCTTATTGACTATTTATTCACGACCATGTCTATCATATTGACAAGATCCTTCAATAATACAATATCGTAGCCTTTCTTATTGACTATTTATTCATGACCATGTCTATCATATTGACAAGATCCTTCAATAATACAATATCGTAGCCTTTCTTATTGACTATTTATTCACGACCATGTCTATCATATTGACAAGATCCTTCATTAATACAATATCGTAGCCTTTCTTATTGACTATTTATTCACGACCATGTCTATCATATTGACAAGATCCTTCAATAAAACAATATCGTAGCCTTTCTTATTGACTATTTATTCATGACCATGTCTATCATATTGACAAGATCCTTCAATAATACAATATCGTAGCCTTTCTTATTGACTATTTATTCACGACCATGTCTATCATATTGACAAGATCCTTCATTAATACAATATCGTAGCCTTTCTTATTGACTATTTATTCACGACCATGTCTATCATATTGACAAGATCCTTCAATAAAGCAATATCGTAGCCTTTCTTATTGACTATTTATTCACGACCATGTCTATCATATTGACAAGATCCTTCAATAATACAATATCGTAGCCTTTCTTATTGACTATTTATTCACGACAATGTCGCTCATATTGACCTTTCAACAATAATCTTTTAACACTTCGTTGCAAGTCTGTCTCGTTGACTTCCTTTCACACAGGGCCATTCTCATATTGACCTCACAAACTCACAATCACAGTCGACTTTTATAACACTTATATTTGCTAGTGACCTGTCATATTGGTCTTCCGAGAAAGAGAAAAAGAAAGAAAGGAGTAAGTTTCCCAATTTAATGGAGGCTCATACTACTAGCCAATAAGTTTCCCAATTTAATGGAGGCTCATACTTTTAGCCAAGTAAGTTTCCCAATTTAATGGAGGCTTAAACTTCTAGCCAAGTAAGTTTCCCAATTTAATGGAGGCTAATACTTAAAGCCAAGCAAGTTTCCCAATTTAATGGAGGCTGATACTTAAAGCCAAGTAAGTTTCCCAATTTAATGGAGGCTCTACTAGCCAATAAGTTTCCCAATTTAATGGAGGCCCATACTTTTAGCCAAGTAAGTTTCCCAATTTAATGGAGGCTGATACTTAAAGCCAAGTAAGTTTCCCAATTTAATGGAGGCTAATATTTAAAGCCAAGTAAGTTTCCCAATTTAATGAAGGCTGATACTTAAAGCCAAGTAAGTTTCCCAATTTAATGGAGGCTAATACTTAAAGCCAATTAAATTTCCCAATTTAATGGAGGCTAATACCTAAAGCCAAGTAAGTTTCCCAATTTAATAGAGGCTAATACTTAAAGCCAAGTAAATTTAAGTCTTTCTACCAAGTTTCTTGATACTTCAATCTATTTATAGAATAGAATAGAATATTTTATTTGCCAGGAACATGGTATAAATACATAGGTGGTCACAATGATAATAGTTGCCAATGTACTAGTATAGCTCACTATATTCACTACTAGGTTTATTTTCCTTCCAACCTTATTGGCCATTATACTAATAATATTCCTGCCATTTTACTGCCACAACACAGTGACCGGGCAATGCTTTATGCCTTGGCTAGCTGGTTGTCAGACTCATTTTGTCCAAAATCCAGTCCAAGTCCAAAAACAAGGACCGAGATCCACGGACTAACTTGCCTTTTTAGACACGATATGTTACGAATGGCTACCCATTACGGACCGACCTTGTCAACGTAGCTTCGTGTTTGGTCGAACCAGTAGGTACGGCTGTTATTAATTAATATAATATTTTGTACCTGTATTTATAATGTACCTATGCTCTATGTTCCATTAGCTGTGCTCGTTAACATACTCATTTTTTCACCATTGCATGTATCTATTTGTATTGTAACCTACTCATGTTAAACGAATAAATTGATCTTTATCCTTATCTCTTTATCTTTATCAAAACTGGTTTATATTACAGTAATTAATAATTATAAGATATTTTTTACAACTTTTCTTAGTTCACTTGATCAAAATAGTATGTGGGGTTAATTAGTTATAATTTCGATAGTATTGCACACTCACTAATTTGCGTTCTTCAGTGAAAGCAGTGTTGCCGATTTAACCTCCCTAAATCATTTGTTCGGCATTTGTTGTAAAGTTTTGAGTTAATGTGAAAGTTTTGTTACATAACCAACCTCAAAACTTAACGGAAAATCAAATATCAACTGACCCCTCTTATTTCTTTCTAATTAATTGTAAACCGCCACAGCAGCTTGATTCTAATATCAAAATAATGGAATTTTATTATATCTATAATATGTTCTCAGATTACCCTCTGTACATAGTGCAACAGTAGGTTTAACGACCTGTTTCTTCCTCATCATCTTTATAATATTAGTGTCAATTTCATTAACAGTATTATTGTGTAATTACATATAGGTACTGCTAAGCAAAACTCCAAAGTTATCCTTTCTCTCTATGCATTGGCCAGTCACTACGCCAGCTTATATGAATACGACTAGACTGTCAATCATTATTTTTCAAATATTCCTAAGTAAACACCGCAACATTTAAATTTTACTGTTGTTGTTCCTATGATGAGTGAAAGCTTAATATTTGTACGGCTACCCTTATAATAACAAAATCACCAAAAACTCCCTATTTTTTGACCACGTCTTAGAGGTGTGGTGATTGTTTTTCATATTCACTAATCAATTTGTTTATAAAAGAAAATCTTCAACTGTAGATTTACCTACCATAAACTATGATAGTTTCAAGATCACTGGTAGGTTTTTATAATATTTTACTCAGATTTCAAAATAATATTTTTATCCGTAATTTACAACCTACCGCCAGTTGTAAATAAAACAGCATACCTAGTACAACATTTGCTCTCAACTGTCTTAACAATATTCTGTAATCCATTAATTAAGTGCAGCTGCATTTTAGCGTTAAAAAATTAGATTTACCACCGTTTCAAAGGAAGATGACGCATACGATCTAAAAAGTCTCATCGCGTCATTACGAAAGGAACAATAATAGTATTTTTTAGTCTCGTAATGTCTAAGTAACAGATATCGCGAATTGCTTTCGCGGTGAACGTTTGAATTTAACGTTTTATACTTTTATTATTCACATTTTATCGATTCCTTCCCTTTCGTAACCTTTTTTCATAAAATCACTTTACTTACGGTTTTTTTTCCTGTTTTATCCTCGTCGCCATTGTAGTGTTCACATAGTATCACTAACACTATAATTGTACTTGGCTCGCCTACGCACCACCACGTGCTTCCTCACTGACGGTCGGACAGCGACTGCCTCCCACTCAGTGCGCTCTACTTTGTATAGACTATGGTCCGCACTACGTGCCGTTGTGACGTATGCGCCCGAGACAAATCATAAGTATATTTGCATACACTACAAATATCATAAAAAAACCTTTGCCAGCCAGCAAATTTATTTATTTATTTATTTATTTCAGGAACAATTCACATTGTGTTTGAAATCATTATTCTATAAAAAAAATATAATATAAATAAAAAATACTAAAATCACATTCACTAAAAATTATAAAACAAAGCAAAGTAGACGTTCCATCAGACATGCAATGAAGGAACAACACTAATCATAAAGTACCTCAAGGTTTCACTAGATAAGACACAGTGTAGCAACACTAGCAGCAGAGGTAATCCCTTGCTAAAAATAAAACTCTGTCCGAAAATTCTCACATTATTACTTGTACCGTGAGCTTGAACACCTGTTCTTAGAATGATTTGTTAGAATCCCACAGAGCGTTTTTAGTACAAAATTGTAGTTGTAAAAATCCAAACCCTCAAAATACAGACAAGGATAATCTATACTTTTATACCTACTATTATTGTACAGAAGTTTGTTAGTTTGTACGTTGTGCTGCTAAAGCAATTCTAAAAATTTGTAGTTTATGAAAAAAATATCTGCTACCAGAAATTCAGCAGATCATAATTTCATTTTACTTTTTTTAGGACAAAAACGCCAGAACTATTCCTGTAAAGGATAGGGAACTCTAGAACTATGCTGCACGCGAATAGAACTCAAATTTTCTATGCTCTGCTGGGAAATGGTCTGCTAAGTTCACGCACACAAACGATTCCCGGTATTTGTTTTTTAAATTCATTTGAATTGGCGTTACGCTTATGTCAAAAATTCGTGCTATGACTCCTGAGGTATCACACAGATGGTAGGTAAGCATTATCAGATCTCGTATTCTTCCACCTTTACAGTCACAAACTAACCATTCAAAACAAACTGCTGTCTTCATAATTGAAAACGACATGGAGATGAAGGTTCTATTACTGCGGGAGTTGGGCCGTAACTAATTGGGGAAGATATTTCATTCCCACAGGACCGACTTACAGCCAAGTAGGTGCTCACACAACAAGACTAAGTTTTGGGATGGGTTGGCGCGGTGAAGCAGAGAGCGGAAAGCGGCAAAGTAGTCACAGTTCGCTATTCTAGGGTGATCATACGTAGCTGATTGCTACGTATGATCAATGTCCGTGTCCGTGTTAATTTATCAGTTGTCGTATTATTTAATTATTTAGTGGTCGTTTCCTTATGACATTGTTTAGCACTTTAGTGATCAAAAACGATTGATCACCAATATTTCGAAAGTTTATGCCAATTTAATACATTTCGGATTTATCAAACTGCGTTATCGTAATTATGAAAACGTGACATAGATATAGTCTAGGCGTCCTGTACCTCTGGCATGAACGGTTTACCGCACACGTAAAATCGAACCGAACCATTTTAAAGTTGAAAAAACTTTTTTGCAAAAAATAAAACCGACTTAAAAAAAACACTAAATGGTGTAAAATAACTCTAAATTCGGAAGTCTGTGGCTTTGGTGGGTTTGTCTTACTTATGATGGGCCACCGACTTCCGAATTTAGAGTTATTTTACACCATTTAGTGTTTTTTTTGAAGTCGGTTTTATTTTTTGTAAAAATGTTTTTATTTTTCCATTTTTAGTTGTTACCATAAAAATATTTGCCATGAATTTATTTTATATTGTTAATTGTTAACAATACATATCATCATAATAGGGTTTTCCACTAATCCCTAATAAATTAAAATTAACATACCTAACTGCCGAAATCTAGGTATATTGTACCCACCTGCGTACCCCTCAGAGCATACAGGCGTCATGATACGTCATTATGTTGTATAAACAATAAACATCCAAGCGATTCCAGCAATCACGACAGATTTGCCGTTTATTTTTGAAGAGTTCCGTTGTATATCTCCGAAGATCAGCACCAGATCTTCACCAAATTAAAATGGGACCACCTCAGGAGCATACTCTTTCAAATAAAAAAAGAAGTTTGAGAATCGGTCCTCAAATGGGGGAGAAATCAGGTAACATACATAAAAAAAAAAAAATACATTCACACGAACATAGAACCTCCTCCTTTTTTGAAAGTCGGTTAAAAAACTCGTTTTGTTAATATGAAGTCAGTTAGTTGTAAGAATTTATTTTAGAACGTGTATTTTTAATCACTAAAATCAAAAATCAAACTGTCAGTCCGTCCGTCTATCGAGTATTTTCAATCATCTCATTGAGAGTTGTGATAATGATTATTACAATTCACTAACTACTTGTCTTGTGCGTTTGAGAGTAATATTTACTAATTTCATTTAGTAATATTAATAAACTAGTTAAACCACTGTTGAAAGGATGGATGAAAGGCGACTAACGAAAGGTATTTACAAGGCAGATGTAAGTGGGAGCGCCGGGAGGGGACACCCTAGAAGGACATAAATAGACCTTATTGGTGAGGTTCTTCAGAAAGTTTTTTTTTAAATTATATTTAAGTGTTATTCGTGATGACGTCATTTCGTAGACTGAATAGCTTTAAGACTTTGCCCCGTTTTCAGTACATACAAAAACACTAATAGATAACTTCAAACTTGACATTGTCAACAGTTGACACTTGACAGATACGATTTTTAGACTAACAACAGTTTCTTTTAATTTTTCTTGAAAAACACGAAGGACGTAGTCGGTTCAGGTTACATTATGACGTCATTTAGAGGTCAAATGAAAGTCCAATGGTTAAAAGTATTATATATTGTGAAAATAAACACAATCTCGTGATATAGAGAGCTAAAAATAGAAAAATAAGGCTTAAGACCCTAAAATCTCCAAGTGGTTTTGGAATCAGCGTAGGTTTATTTTTACTCTACATATCGAATTGGCATTACACTTTTGCTAAATATTTGTGCCAGGACCACGTGAACAATATATATATATATACGATCCTGACCGATTTCGGCCACAGCGACTTGGATCTGCCTATTAGGAGCATCGCTGGTGTGCCCTCTGGTGACTGACATAGCCAATTTTTGCCGTGAACGTGCGATCACATTCACTGCAAGTCAGCACCCCTCCGACGTAATTGTATTGGATGGCCGCGGGTGGTCGGGCCTTAAGCTCGTCACGTTTAGCATCGAGCTCTTCTCTACGTCGCCTTTCAAACTCAAACACCTTAGTGCTCACGGTATGCCTCCGTTAACAATAAATAAACATAAGTAAGTAATACAAACATTAACAAAAACGATTGGAAGTAAATTTGTAGGTAATCAACATGACAAAACACAACAGCTTGTAACTTTTCATTAATATCTGTTATTAATTCATCTCAATTTGCCGAGGGCTTTTAACAAAGGATGCGCTGTTTACTAACTTTGTACAATCCTTAGAGATTATAAGGGGGTAGATTTATATTGTTTGATATTTATTATACCTACTCGTGTAGAAATTCATGATTGCTCAGTGGTTAAGACCTGTCTACAGCGAGGCAAAAAGGAAGGTTAGGATTTTGTCCTCGATGTATGAATGTTCATCTGTTCCCTCGTAACTTCTAAATAACTTATCAAAATTTAACAAATAGAGATATTGATATTTATTTTTGTAAGTAGACCTTCCCAGATACTTTTATATGGCAATATTTTAAAAACTAAATAGTGTTGGCATTTCCTAACTGACTGATCTTTGAGAAGAAATACTGAAAATAAAATTTACGGGTGTCTCTTAAAGTCCAGACATAAGATTGTATTAATATATTATACGTGTCTAACGACGCAGGGTTAAGTCAGGAAAAGAACCAACTTTTTGAAGAAAAAACCAATCAGAGTAACCTCAAAGGTGATGAGGTTACCTGTGACTCCTGTCACCTCGAGGTTACCCTGAGGAGGCTATGCACTGCATGCATTTGACATAGAATATCGCTGCGATGAGATTGCACACAAGATTTTAATCGTTTTTAGCTGCTAAAATCGGCCTTCAGTTTAAACTACTATGTAGAAACTTAAACAGACACCCACGCACACAGGTGTGCACACACCTCAAATCAAATCAAATTTATTCCAATCAAATCAAATCAAAATTATTCGTAAATGTAGGTGTCATTACAATAAGTTGTTTTTTTATGGTCAGTTCGCTACTGTTCACCCGAAAGCATACAACTAATTACAAGGTTAGTGTTGTGTTAAAATCTCAGACAAACATTTTAAATTAAATACGCCCTTTATTTACGAACTAACACACAGTTACTTAACAATGTCAAAAATAAAATAACCTAATTTTAATACGGAGTAGGTAATTAGTTTAATATCTTAATAATCTAAATGTCAAAGGTGTCCTCCATAAACTCAGTTCTGGATTAGTAACATTTCTGAATTAAATTTTGTTTCAGATTCTGTTTAAAAATATTATTATTTAGGTGCTGTGTGTACAGGGTTTCTGTTTAAGTGTGTAGACTCAAGCAATTATGATATACGCGTTAAAAAGGGCTCCTGTATCATAGTAATTTTCAATTATATACGCCAACCGCTAATCGCTGTCATCGCCACCTCATCTTTGGACAGGACCCTCTACCATCGTCAATTTGCACCCCCTAGAGTAGACACGTGAAGCCAAACGTGAAATAAATATCAAACATTATCTATCTATGTCTATTTGTGACCCCCACTTCCATCAGATTTTCAACCCTTTACAACCCTCTAAGTGTCGTTTCCAAGCGTTCCCTTTTTAAGGGGTGTTGAAGATTGCTTTCTTCAAATTTCCTACGGTTAAGAAGTTTTTAAAACTTTGATCAGTCCGTTAGAGTTATGGTTTAACTTTCGAGATTCGGTTTTGATCGGTAAAATTGGAGTTCAAAAAACTTGTAACAGCTGCAACTGTACCTATTTCAAGAAATATTCATTTTAAAAAAAGTTATTTTAATATCAAATAAAACATAACTTAGGGCTGATTAACACCCCTATAGAAAATGTTTATAATAAGTACCATAAAAAATTAGGTAAACTGAAATTATATCAATAATTCATAATATTATTTCATCGTTATACTAAAAAAATTAAATTAGGTCATGTGATCGTTAGAACCTTTGTTGTTATAGCAAAATTATACGCAGTACGCACCCCGAATTTATACGTAGTTCTTCTTCTCTAAGTTGATCACCTATTATTCGTATTGCCTATAGTTTTAATTGGTGTATGAACTCACTGTAAAATGTCAATAAATATAAATATTAAAAAAATATTTTACAACACAATATTTCCTCACGCATGATTGGTAACTTCCCCTCTTATCGTAACCGCATTCAAGTATACACAAGTACTTAAAACACCCAAATGTATTCCCCTTTCTTTGTAGGGATTAAAGTATTGCTTCGTTAGGAAATGGGGCCTTTGGTAAGCGTACACAGGGAAACTCGAGATCGGCCCTTTAGAGAATTTAATTTTAAATGTGATGAAGCCCTCATCTTAGATTCTGTGTAGTTAATGACATGGGAATACGGGTTTTGGTTTTCCCTATGGGCCAGCCAATTAGGGGAAAGGAAAGTAACATGTCTTGATTTAACATTGTGAAAAAAAAATATTGTGGGCCGTGTACTTTATGCTTGCGGCAGTTATCTATCAAACATTATCTATCTAAACTTCTGGTCCGATTTGAAAAATTCTTTCACCGTTGAGAAGCTACACTATCCCCGGGTGACATAGACTACTTTTTATCTCTGTATTCCCACGGGAACGGGGAAACGCGGGTGAAACCTTGTGGCGTCTGCTAAATATTTATTATGAATAGTAGTTTCGGAGCCTAATCAATGCAAACAAACGAACAAACAATCATATATTTCCTCTCTTAATATTCGTATAGAATAACATATTCTTTATTTCCGACTACACATTTAAAACACATACATAATAAAATTCATATAATTTTAATGACACTGACTTACAAAACTATGTTAGTAAATGTTTACAAAACTGATTAACTTAAATAGATGCGGTCCAACACACGGGAAAAGCTTGAATTTGTTAAATAGTTCTATTCTCATTCTAAATGCGAATAAATGTTTCTAATATGCCCTAACAATATTCATGAATTATTTCATTTTTCATTTTGATTCATGCAAATTTTTGTATCAACCAAATTGATCATACAACTGACTCATTCTAATTCATGTAACAATGTGCTAACAACAATAAAAAAACCGTAATTATGTAGAAATTATCGAGATGTTTTACGATGATTGGTTTTTATGTGAATTACAACATAATTCTACTAACCATGACACTATTAATTCCTAAACGTATGTTAAATATTGTGATATTGTTGTTATGAAATCAGGTGTCCTAATAGTATTTGTAAAAACTTATGTCGCCTGTGACACAGGTTTATCCTAGTAGAGGCACCAAACTTTGTAATATCTATATTATTTCAACGACTTTCATGGTAATTACCTTATTGTGAATGTACAAAGTCTACACACTACTTTAAATTTTAGAAGGCACGTTTGTTACAGTGACTGAGCAATTAGCTGCTGAGCTGCATGTCGCGGGATTGATTTTTGCACAGAACCAATATTTTGTTCGAAAATCAAATCTATGTATGGCCTAATGGTTGTTGTTTCGAGTATGTCTGTTTGTGTATGTTTGTAAACGAACTGGCGATACAGAAGAAATGAAAAAAAAAATAGTTCCAGCAGCGCCACGATTTATTAAATATCAGTAAAAGTAATAATCTCTTTGAGCCCATCGTTCACGCTCAAGTATTTAATAAAAACAAATAACCCAGCTGACAGCACGAATTCTCATTTTTCTTCAAAATTACAATCGGATGAAATAATAAAATACACAGAAAGTTATTTAGGTACTTGTTAAAGTATCGTTAGTCAAAAATTCAGGAAGAAAAGTTGTTAACGCCCGGCTCTTTACTTTTACACAGTTTTATGCTCAAGAGACGTTGTGTCCCCGTTTATTTTCATTAACCAGTTTAGCTTTTGTTTTCAAAAAGACTTTTTTGGTTGGTCTAGTGGTCGCACGTGCTACTGCTGAGCATGAGGTCCCGGGTTCGATCCCCAGGTCGGGCAGTGTTATTGAGTTTTTCTATCTAGAATTTCTCAGTAGCAGCCCGGAGTCTGGATTAGTGCCCGATTAATGGCAATAGGGTCGCCCCCTATTACATGGGACTTAAACATAACTGGCGAAATGTGGGTGTAATGTACTACCAGGTACACCTCTGCCCAGCCCTTCGGGGATTACAGGCGTGACGTTATGTTTATGGTTTTTAGACAATTTTTGTAAATATATTGTCAAATCCCAATTAAGATAGTACGGACCACCGAAGGGTCATTTTAGAATGCAATACACAGTATATTTCATGAAGTAACAAAATACTTGTTTTACAAACGGTTTAACAAGCAACCTTTGTAAGTACCATCAAAAGAAATTCAGAGGAGAAAGGGCAAAAGTAACGATGTCGCCCCAAATTATCTTGATTGAATCATTTGTGCCCGCACTACCCAGGCTCGGGCCTTTAAAGCGACGCGACACTGTTTCAATTCTTATCTATTTTAAATTGTAATACGACCTTTATAAGGAAAAGATTTATTTATTTATCAAACTTAAACCCACAGTCTTTACAGGTGTCCCCAATTCATCAGCGGTTTCCACGCAAACAAAGTTAAAAAATATACTTACATCTAATAGAAATCTATTTCAACTACACACCATTTTAAATAATAATATAATTCTACTTTATCTAAACTTAAACATAATAAAAAGAAAATACTAAATTCTATTAAAAACTTAAACTATACAACTGTTACTATTAATAGGAACTAACAATATTCAATAAAACCCCTGCTAATTCACTCGGATTGCACGCAGATATGTCCATCCTCCAATGTACTTCGTTGAGAGGTACATGTATTACATTGCGTACAGTCAAAAAATGGTTATCTAGGTCTATATATATCTGTGCTACAAACAAAGTATCACGGAGTCAAACGGAGTGTCTTTGTTCTTTACTGAACAAGCACAGGATTTCAAAGATTTTCTTTATAAGTTACATTTTAAAGTTGTTTCCGACTTCCACACGGAACGAACACACAGCAAGTTTAAAAACTCTTACTTATTTGTAAATCCCGGAGTGAAACCGGATCTAATCAAAATGTTTACTAAATGTAAAATCGAACTTATAAATGCAATTCATCACACGAAGTTTTCCAATCATAACTTGGGCACGTGATTCTCGTTAATTTTGTATCGTACTGTTATAACCCTTATTACAAGGCAATAGAGCCTATGTCAGTTTTTACTCGTTTATAATGTACTTTTCCATTACTAAAGCACTTATGTTGCATTTTTACCCAATGTACAGAAATAATATGGGTAATTGAGTTAGTTAGATTCTGAACGCTGCCGCGTAAACTACTTGCCCAAATTAAAGGAGCAATTAAGAGGGGCATTGCCAGTATATTAGTACCCAAGTACTTGTGTGTCTGTACTTTTAATTATTGTGGTGAATTAAAGTGGTTCCAGTAGAACAATTGTTTTTTTTTTAAAAGACTAACGGGGTCGGCTTAGTAACAAATTGGTGTCAGAAGTGGGGTACCAGAGACGAAATCTTACGACGTTGAGTCAAACAGATACTGGTATCCTGAACCTACAGCCCCCGTCAATTGATCGACAGTGAGACTTGACCCAAGGTCAAGCCTGCGTCACTACTTGGACGACGGTCAGCCTCAGCCCTTCGGCTTGAGCCCGCTCCAGCCACATCAGCAATTGGACGACGGTCAGCCTCAGCTCTGCAGCTTGAGCCCGCTTCAGCCACATCGTCACTTGGACGACAGCCAGCCTCCACAGCCTCCACTGTATAGTGTGAGTCCGCTCCAGACGGCATCAACATCACCAGCAGCTCCAGGTCTAACTCACCAACCTTCAAACTCAAGAAATTCCACAGTCAACCGACCGTGTGAAAGTTCAACTCCGCTACGTCACAGCGCAACGTGACTCCGGACTCCGAGTTCCCACCGCGCACCCGATAATGCAGGTGTCAGGAATTATCGTGTTACTGTGAGTGTTTCTTGTGAACTACAATTTTTCCAATTTCCAAGTGTCCCTGAATTCGTATCTCTGTATTTGGAATACATATAATTTTAATTTTAAATAGTTTAACACTACGCTGCTTTTCTATCTTCACTGACTCTAATTGTTTTGTCTTTTCTATTTCTAATTAGGTACTAAGTATTACATTATTACTTAACTGTTAAATTTAATTTTGCCCAACATATCATAATCTTTTATGACTACTGTCAAACAAGAGTCATCCAAATCAAAGGAAATGTCCGACAAAATTACTCTATCTTTTTTAACAAAATTTATAAAGCCTTATAATGGTGACAGGGAAACTCTCCCTGCATTTCTTACAAACTGTGAGAATGCCATGTCCTTGGCTTCTCTAGACCAACAAACTGTGCTATGTAAATTTGTCATTTCACAGCTGGAAGGTAAAGCACAGGTCGCATGCAGCCTTAAGTCATTTTCATTGTGGTCGGAACTAAAGACCTTCCTGAAAGCTACTTTCGGGGAGAAAAAGCACGCCACACATTTACTATCAGATCTGCAACACTGTAAACAATTATCTAATGAAGATGTTACTATTTATTCTTTAAGGGTAGAGTCAATACTGACTCGTATACAGTCAGACATACATTATAGTTGCAAAAACGACAAGGAACTACCTGGCAGAATAGCAGCCATGGAGGACCTTGCCCTAAACACCTTTATGTTAGGGTTAAACCCTTCCATATCAACTATTGTCCGATGCAAAAATCCTTCTAACCTCAATGAAGCTATACAGTATGCTATTGATGAAGAAAAATTATATAACCTGTCTAGATCTAATCTAAAATCTCCTAAACAGTGTTCTATTTGCAACAAGTCGGGTCATAATTCATCAGAATGTTTTAAGAATAAAAAACAGCATGGTAAAGATTTTAAAGTTTACAAAAATTCACCGTCTCCTAATCCTAATAATAATCTTGAAGATAATCCAAAAACTTGCAATTATTGTAAAAATGTTGGCCACGTGATCAAAGAGTGTCGCAAACTTCAATATAATATGAAGCAACGGCAAACCGCTGATGCCGCACAACGTGACCGTAACTCGGCACCTACTACCTCTAATGACGCATCTATACACACGTGTGAAAGTACGGCTGAAATTAATGATGATAATTTAAACTAAACGAGATTTTGGTACCGTGTCTGCCAAAATCGACTAAAGTTATAAATGACACGACTACTAATTCTTCTAAATTCGCACCTCATCCAAAAGAGATGAGTTCTACTAAATTCGCATCTCATCCAAAAGAGATGAGTTCTACTAAATTTGCATCTCATCCAAAAGAGATGAGTTCTACTAAATTTGCATCTCATCCAAAAGAGATGAGTTCTACTAAATTCGCATCTCATCCAAAAGAGATGAGTTCTACTAAATTCGCATCTCATCCAAAAGAGATGAGTCCTACCAAATATTCATCTCAGGCAATTCAACTGAGTTCTACTACGCCTAGTGATAAAACAAAAAGTCACTTATGTACTGAAAAATTACAAACATCCTATACTAATTCTAAACCTATATACGAAATTAATGACTACTCTAAAAAGGTAGCTTTACCTCATATTTACCTACATACTAATCACGCTCGCGAACACTTATGTTTCCTTATAGATACAGGATCGACCATAAGTATTGTTAAAGAGTCCTGTTTACAAAAACTTCCAAGTCTATCTACTGAAACTGTCAAATTAAAGGGCATTAACAGTTCAGAAACTCCAGTCGAAACCCTAGGTACCTTCCAAATGGAGTTCAACTTATCGGATAATATACATAAGTATAAGTTTCATGTCACTAAAGATGATATCAATCTTGTTAATTATGATGGCATAATCGGTAGTGATTTTTGCAGTTACTTTAAAACAAATATCGATTACTCTTCAAAATCAATTTCCATATTAAATCACTCCATTCCTATTATTTATACTCAACCTTCATACAATATTCCAGCTCGATCTGAAATAGTTATCGAGTGCACTGTATCAAATTACTCTCCTAAACTTTATCACAACAATGAAGCTCTCATACTAGATCACATCTTACGTGAAGGCGTTTATGTCGCTAATTGCATTGTCTCAATTAAACCGAATGGAAAAACAAACGTGACTATTTTAAACACTACAGAGTGTGACATTGAAATCAAAGATTACTACGTAACAGCGACGCCCCTTGAACTTGATTGTTCAATGGTTAACTCTTATAATATTAATGCTACTTCTTGTTCGAAAAGTGATCGCGTAAATAAAGTACTTAATCTTATCCGTTGCTCTCATCTAAATGATGAAGAGAAAAAAGCACTCTTAGAATGTTGCTCCCACTATACAGATATCTTTCATGTCGAAGGTGAACCCTTAACCTTCACCAATGCTATTGAGCACACTATTAACACAGGTGATGCCCCACCTATTAATGTGAAATCATATCGTTTCCCTGAATGCCACAAGGAGGAAGTCGATTCCCAAATTCGTAAAATGCTAGACCAAAATATTATTCGTCATTCAACTTCGCCTTGGAGCGCCCCGGTTTGGGTAGTCCCGAAAAAAATGGACGCTTCCGGCAAACAAAAGTGGAGGATAGTCATCGACTATCGCCGTCTTAATGATGTCACTGTTTCCGAATCTTATCCACTGCCTCTTATCACTGATATTTTAGACCAATTAGGTCATTCTAAATATTTCAGCACGCTAGACCTCACAAGTGGTTTCCATCAACTGAAAACTAGTCCCAAGGACGCGCCTAAAACGGGTTTCACAGTTAGCACAAATTCAGACATGTCAGGTCACTACGAATTTACCCGAATGCCTTTCGGGCTGAAAAATGCCCCTGCCACGTTTCAGCGCCTTATGAACACTGTGTTATCAGGCTTACAAGGCCTTCATTGTTATATCTATCTTGACGATTGTATAGTTTATAGTCAAAATCTACAAGATCACTTACAGAAACTACAATTAGTCTTCAACAAATTTCGAGAATTCAATTTAAAACTCCAACCGGACAAGTGTGAGTTCCTAAGGCATGAAGTAACTTACCTTGGCCATATCATCACCGATAAAGGTGTTTCTCCAAATCCTGAAAAGGTCAGCGCTGTATCGCAATTTCCAGTTCCTAAAAATCCTAAAAATATTAAGTCGTTTCTAGGGCTAATAGGCTATTATCGCCGATTCATTGAAAACTTCTCTAAATTAACGAAACCACTTACGTCTCTATTAAAAAAGGATGCTGTGTTCTACTGGGACACGGAACAACAACATGCATTCGACATCCTAAAAGAAAAATTAATTACTGCCCCTCTTCTACAGTACCCTGACTTCTCCCAGCCTTTTAATGTTACTACTGATGCAAGTAACTATGCCGTTGGCGCCATACTGTCTCAGGGTCCCGTCGGCAAAGATAAGCCGATCGCTTACGCTTCGCGCACTCTAAATAAGGCTGAAGGTAATTACTCAACTACGGAAAAAGAGTTATTAGCTATTATATTCGCCGTTAAAACCTTCCGACCATATTTATATGGTAATAGATTTAAAATAATAACAGATCACAGGCCCCTCGTGTGGCTATTTAATGTAAAAGATCCGGGTAGTAGACTCATTCGTTGGCGCCTCAAACTTGAAGAATACGATTATGAAATCGTTTACAAACAAGGTCGTCTCAATTCTAACGCCGATGCGCTATCCCGTTGCCCTATCAATGCTATTGACGTAAATCATTTAAATAACTTTTCTTACGAACAGTATTTCAAGGCTCAATTTACAAATCAACTATCAGTCCCAAATACCATCATCGAAGAGTGTATTCAAGGACTACACTTATCTAAGATAAATACAATTGCTTGTCCAGTCTCTTTAGACTTTGACTACTCTATGCCTCATTGCGAAGAAATATTATCGCAGCTCGATAATTCTGCTGATCTACTAAATTCCGAACGCGAGCCACTTACAATACAATGTGTTAATGACAAAAATAAAACCTACTATTTTCTATTTACAAAAGTACATCACTATGAAGAAACTCACTATAGAGATGTTTATATCTTATTAATTAAGCTTAGAAACTTACTAATTGATTGCCAAAATATTACCAACCTTGCATTACCAGATTTCACGGACCCATTCTCAAAGCTTACGTATTCTAAAATCTATAATATGATTTCCTATATTTTCCACGATACCAATATAAAAGTTCACATATATAAAAATCAATTAATCTATCCTACTCCAGTAGAAGTCCCTAAAATATTAAAAGAAAACCATGACTCGGTTATAGCTGGTCACCCAGGGTCACAACGAATGTACTCGCGTATTAAAGCTGCCTATTATTGGAAAGGCATGCGGTCTGACATCGAACAATATGTAAAGAAATGCAAGCTTTGCCAAATTAATAAGCCTTTAAGGAAATCAAATAAAGCTCCGATGGAGATAACTTCCACATCTACCAGGCCGTTTGAAAGATTAGCCCTTGACGTCGTAGGTCCCTTACCCGATGCAGGCTATCAAAACTTTAGATTCATCTTAACCCTACAAGATGACTTAACTAAATTTACTAGCGCTTATCCAATGGTTACGGCTACTAGTGAAGAAATAGCCAGAAACCTTGTTCATTTTATGTCACTTTTCGGTTTTCCCAAAACCATTCTAACAGATTTAGGTACATGTTTTACATCCGAATTATTTAAACAATTGACCGAAATACTAAAGGTCAAGGCTCTTTTTACTACTCCTTATCATCCACAAACCAATGGAGCTCTTGAACGCTCACATGCTACTTTAAAAGAATATCTAAAATCCTTTGTTAATGAAAACCAGAACGACTGGCATTGTTATTTATTCACTGCGATCCTATCTTATAATACTACACCTCATAGTACGACTAACTTTACTCCTCACGAGTTATTATATGGTTATAAACCATCCATTCCAACCTCGTTATATGAAAGCTCTGGTAATACATACAACGAGTATATTCGAGCTTTACAATATAGAATGCGCTTTAGTCGCGAGAAAGCCATTCAAAACATTATGAACAGTAAAGAAAAATCAAAACAATACTATGACGCAAACTCCCGTGACGTTACTTACAAGGTAGGAGATATGGTTTATCTCAAGCACCATCATAGGCTTCGTAAAGCCTTATCGCCTATATGGAAAGGCCCATATAAAATTATTAAAGTTCATAACAAGCACAATGTAACCCTACAAGTAGGTCGCAAGGCTATTAAATACCATACCAATGAAATTAAGCCTTCTACATCTTAACCTATGTACTATATTTCTTTTCAGAATAATATGCTGCTATGGCACTTTATGCCTCGGCCGCACCGAATCAAGCATCATCCCAATCTACCATAGCCCCGGGATTTATTTTGAACCTACTACTAATATTAATTTTTATACTGATCATTGGAAAGTGATCACCCACGTAGATTTAGTTTCTTTAGAACCATATCTTAATAAAATCGAATCATTGTTACACGATACTCTAAACTTATGCAACAAGATTCAACCACAAGAGTTAGGTACATGTAAAGACATGGCTAGCCCTATCGAAGTTTTAATACAGTCTAGTTCTATTAAATTGCAATCATTTTCGCATATCATCTCCAACCAATTGACAAATAAAGTCAAACGATCTTTAGAATTCGGAGGTGAAATCTTAAAGTTCTTTTTCGGCACATTAGATGCAGATGATGCCCGAAAATATGACGCTGCAATTGAGTCATGCAAAAAGAGTGAAACAGAAATATTTCATTTAATGAGAGATAATATTCACATTGTCAAGTCTACTATAAATAATTTTAACACTACCATTTACAAACTTAATCAAAATGAGATGAAATTAAACGCTCAAATTAATCAGATGAATGAAATAGTTTCCCAAATTACAAAGACCGATAACCTATTACTGTATACTTCAAAATTAAACAACCTTCTTAACATTATCGAAGGCTCTTTACTTGCTATAACTAATTTACTAGATACTACACTAAATTCTATTTTATTTTCTAAGGTTAATGTACTACATCCTAGTGTTATAAGTCCCTTAAATCTTTATTTAGAATTAACTAAGCATAGTAGTCAAGTAAGCAAAAGGTTAGATTTTCCGGTTGCCTTAACTATTCAAAATATACATTCCATTATTGATGTTTCCGAATTTAGTTCTTATTATTACAACAATAAGGTCATTTTCATATTACAGATCCCTTTGATCACTCCTGATAAGTTCATGACCTATAAAAACATACCACTGCCTACACCTCATGATGACTCACATAATACATTTGCTTTAATTAAACCTTCTAATTCTTATATTGCATTAAGTGATGACAGAATGCATTATGCTATGTTGGACACTCTTGATAAATGTAAGATAGTAAATAGTAACTTTTCTATCTGTGAATTAAATACTATATACTCGTGTATAAGTAACCCTAATTGTGAATCTAAAATCTTAACTGAGATAACATTATCATTGCCTACAGAATGCAATGCCAAAATATTATATGGTCAGATTGATATTTGGCAAAAATTAAGAAATAACAAATGGATTTATGTTCAATCAAATACAAATAAATTGACTATTAAATGTGATGAAAACATTGATGACCATTCCATTACAGGAACAGGAATTGTAAAACTATCGCCTAATTGTATTGGGTATTCTAAAACGGTTCAGTTGATACCGACTACTAGTTCTTATTCTATACTTACTAAGTCTCCTTTAGATATAAGCTTTGATATTACAGCTGATGACTGTTGTAAAAAGGACATATTTAATAAGAGTTTACCACATTTGTCGCCAATCTCTTTAAGTAAGATAAACTTAGATTCTCTCAAATATGCAACTCATCAAATGGATAGTTTAGAGCAAGAACTGAATAATCTGGAAAAGGAATCTCATTTTATTAAATATGGCCCTTACTATTCTACTTTTACTTATATACTAATTGTGTGTTTATTTTTATACCTAGTTTATAAATTATATAGGTACTTTAAGAACAAAAATGAATCTAATGCTGGATGTTGCGTGCAAATATTTAATCAATGTTATAATCGAAATACCAAACGCAAGTCCAAAGTTTCAAATAGTATTGAGATGACAGAAGTATCTTCAACTTCTGAAGAAGACAATAAGTCAGTTCAGTCTTTGCCTATTCATCATTCAAATTATAAATCTACTAGTAAGATTAATAAAGTCAAATTTCTGTCAAATAGAAATCTAAACTATTAAATGTAAAACTTTATTTTTAATTTCTTTTTATTCAATATGTTGTCAATTTTGATTCGAAATTATGTAACTAATTATATTAAATATATTATAAGCTGTAAAATGTCTCTCTTGATAGCTACATCTTCAATCTCACTTCGCTTCATCTTGATGAGATAAAGCTTCGTTTAAAAGGGGGAGCTGTTATAACCCTTATTACAAGGCAATAGAGCCTATGTCAGTTTTTACTCGTTTATAATGTACTTTTCCATTACTAAAGCACTTATGTTGCATTTTTACCCAATGTACAGAAATAATATGGGTAATTGAGTTAGTTAGATTCTGAACGCTGCCGCGTAAACTACTTGCCCAAATTAAAGGAGCAATTAAGAGGGGCATTGCCAGTATATTAGTACCCAAGTACTTGTGTGTCTGTACTTTTAATTATTGTGGTGAATTAAAGTGGTTCCAGTAGAACAATTGTTTTTTTTTTAAAAGACTAACGGGGTCGGCTTAGTAACAGTACCTTATACGCTATTTATGTTGTTAACCCCGGACGCAAAAAGAGGGGTGTTATAAGTTTGACCGCTATGCATGTGTGTGTGTCTGTGTGCCTGTGGCACCGTAGTGCTTACGGGTGAACCAATTTAGATGCGGTTTTTAATTTATTAGAAAGCAGGGTTTCTTGCGATGGTTCTTAGACATGATTCGTTAAAATCGGTTCAGCCGTTTCAAGGTTATCAGCTTTTTTGTGTTGTAGCAGGTATGTCGCGTTTGCATTCGATTTAACCAGCATTTGATTCTCCATGCAATGCACTGATGGCAAAAACAAGTTTAAAAATTTTAAAGTAAAAATTAAAAAAAATTAATGAGTCCAGGACATCCCGCCATCTTGAGAGCAGCGGTGGCCCAGTGGTGGCGGCCCCGACTTACGAACAGTAAGTCGTGGGTTCAAACCCAGGCAGGCGCATTACTTTGTGTAATTTATTTCATCACCACTGCTCTCCAAAACGGTGAAGGAAAACATCGTGAGGAAACCGGCATGTCCTAGAACCAAAAAGTTCGACGACATGTGACATCTACCAATTCGCACTGGGCCCGCGTGGTAGATTATAGCCCATACGCAAAATACGCGCTTAGACGTGGAGTTGCGGATACCAGCCCGGTATCTTTATCTTTTTTTTTATCCCGCCATCTTCTTCATAGACGGGTATTATTATTATTATTTTATTATGGTACATAGATATAAAGTTATAAAGGGAAAAGAACGGGGTTTTCAAGGGTATACGGACTCGTTTTGAACTCAAACAGACCCCTCACTCATAGTTCATCACGTGGCTCGTCGCCTGACGAAATTCGGCTGCCGTAACTAGCCACATGGAAAGGGTCAACCCTTAACAAACACGTGAGGAAACCCGTGATGTTAAATAATCGTTTACCCTATCTAACCGACTTCAAAACAGGAAGACGTTCTCATTACGTCATAATATGTTTTTTTTCAAAGGTATTTATTTCTGTTAATAGGTTTTCTTCAGTCACTTTTACAAGTCCTTTTATGGCTACTAGATGAGATCGGTGTTTCACTATCTGACTACTCTGAGGAGATATACTGAAAAAAAATCAGAGGTCACAGTCTCTTTTAAAGTCCAGACATTATCTTAGTCAAATATATGTATATCATGTAAGAACCATGCAGATAATAAGTCTGAATAATAATAATAATACATAATTAATCATTTATTTGCGTAAAACATGGTATGAAATGGTGTTAAACATAAAATAAAGTAAGTACAAACATGTTCAACAGGTTTGGACCAGAAATTTAAAGCTTTTGTATTACACTAACATTTCTGATCCATAAATTCTTTTATATTATAAAAACAACTATCACTTAACCACTTGTGTAATTTAATTTTTAACAATCTGCTATTTCATGTTTTGAAGTGGTTTGGTATCTTATTATAGATTCGCACACACAGAGCTAGGCAGTTTTTGTTGTATTTAGTAAGTCTTGGTAAATCATTAAGTACTAATTTATAAGGATCTCGCCTGCTCCGAGGGCATTCATCGTTTGCCATCTTAAATAGTTCCTTGTTCTTTGTTACAAGCATACACGTTTCATAAATATATAGAGATGGTAGAGGTAGCAAACCAAGTTTTATGAACAATGGTCGACGAGAGTCGTCAGGTTGAAATAGTCTTTTGAGGAAAGAACCACACAGATACGAGGGGACCAGATCACTCAGTGCAAGCATTTGTCAGTAATCGTGAGCTCAACTCGGAACTTGAGGAGCTCCACGTTACGGTTTTGGGTTATGTTCAGTGACTGCCTCGTTGGTCTAAGTAGTCGCTAGCGCTACTGCTGACCATGAGATCTTGGGTTCGATCCACAGGTCGGGACGTCGATGTTGAGTTTTGTATCTGGGAGGTATTTCATAATAACAGAACGTAGTCTGGATTTGTGCCCCATCGATTAACCAAGTCTTATAGTCTGTGTGTTTAGTTAACCTCCGAATAAAAAAAATATAGTTATTTTGTTAGTTAAAAATCAAAAAGTGAATTTTAAAACACTTTTTAAATCACTTTTTGATTTTTTAGGGTTGCAGAGGTCGCTTCAACAAAATGGCCGATTAATCTCATAAAACTCGATGCTAGCTTACTATTTACATAACATACCAAGTAGGTAACGCTATCACTTAAATTATTAGTGCCGTAGTGCTATTTAATCCACTGTTGGATTTTCAACTCTCGGCGCTGAGCTGAGCGTTAAAAATAGAACATTGCTCTTATTATGAAGGTGTCGCATAGTGTTAGTGAAAATGGGCATACATTATTGTTCTAGCGTCGTCTATTACTCTTGTAATGGCCATTTCATACGCTGTTAATGCTTAATTTACATGGTCTGTTTAGGCGAATGTGTTTGTCTATAGGGTACCGATACTTAAACACATGAATACGAATAACTTTCCCAAAGAAACTTTTTTTTATACTCACTAAATTTCAATTAATTGAATTACGTCAGTACTGCACAACGGGAGCGGTGGGGGTGGCGGGGGAGCGTGTGACGCTACTACTACTAGTAGATTTTGCCCTTCCCGAGGTCAGACTATCGACTGATAGATCGTGCCGATTCGTGCCTACTGTGATCGATCACAGGCGCGCACGCGGGATATTCAAACAGCGTTTTTGTTATTTTATTGTGTTTTATGTTATAGTGATAGTTAAGTAATAAAGTTTCTTTGAAAAAGTTTATTGAAATCATGAATACAATCACGTGTTTAAGTATCGGTCACATATTACCAGTCACCCTATATAAAGAGGAAATGTTTGATTGTTTGTTTGCATTGAATAGGCTCCGAAACTACTGGACCGATTTAGAAAATTCTTTCACTGTTGGGAAGCTACACTATCCCCGGGTGACATAGGCTACTTTTTATCCCTGTATTCCCACAGGAACGGGAACAACGCGGGTGAAACCGCGGGACGTCTGCTAGTTTTTAAATATAGATACTTATGAAGAAGTGGGTAGTTCGTTAAACCCCGGAAGGACACCGGTGTCCGCCGGTCATTGTCTTTCTATTGTGTCTCTAATTGACTCAAAGCAAAGACAAGATGGCTTAATATCTTTATCTGCTGGAAATTCGGGATGTTATTACTTACAGCAAATTAATATAAGAAAGATGAAGATAACGATGGTTTAAGTGGATGAGTGGTGTGGTGGTGTGGTTGTGGGTGTGTTTGGGTGGATGGTGGTGGTGGTTGGTTCAAGATGTGGATAACGTCGCTAGTTACACATATGCAATGTAATTTAAGTTTACTACCTGTTTATTACTATACATATTTGTGTAGCTGTAAGTTTTCCCAAAACAATAAATAAGAAGCAAATAACCACATAGAAGCCGTGTTTAGTACCTACACAACACGAGCGAAATCGTGACTCCTTTTTATTATAAAAAATAAATCATAAATAGTAATATTCCACAACTTTTTCACACAACGCCATTTAGTCCCAAGTTAAGCTTGAGAGCTTGTGTTATGGGTACTAAACAGCTGATAAACATACTTATATATTTCTAAAAACATACATAATATAGATAAATTACACCCAGACACAGAATAAATAATCGTGCTCATCACACAAACATGCGTCCTGGGCGGGAATCGAACCCACAACCTCCGGCATAGCAGTCAGGGTCACAAACTACTAGACCAACTTACAGGCCAGTCATAATCTTAATCCTCAATACTCAATATCTTTATTGCTTTCCATGTTATGTATTCTTAGGTGGTAGGTATATAAATGAGATCATTAGGGTCCATAATAATATGGCACAGCAAACACGTTAGGAGAGAGGAAACCTTGCTTAACGAGATCATTTCATTGTTATACAAACAATGTGTACATTTAAAAGAATAATCTAAATTTGGAGATCATCAACAAATTAACTAACCTTTATTTGTGTTTATTTAATGAGTATTATTACTATTATTATATTTAATAGATATCTTTGTGTGCGTGTGTTTGTTCGCGAGCTGTGTTGGAAGGAACGTGACTTTTAGTACCCACTGACACTGATCGCCAGCCTTTGGTTCCGCCGACTGTCACGTTAAATGGCAATGCCTAGCCTTTGCAGCTTTGGTCAAATTAGCGTTAACTAACCGATTAGAGGCTTCTTCGAAAAGAAGATGAGCATTCACGGCCTAGGAGAGTCAACCCTGCACGGTTCGACGAAAAAAAAATTGAATATATAATTATAGAGAGGTGTAACAAAATATTTCCCAGTCCACACTTTCAATGGGTTTGCAATTTCAAACCGTGTTCCGATATTTTTACTTTTTTTTAAAGATAAAAGCTTAAAAGGGTCTGTCTCCTTTGTCTTGTAATGTATTCAAATTATTTTATGTCTGGAATTATTGATCAAAGACCTTTTTGTTAAGGATATTAAAGTTGTTTTCTTGTTTACGTTTATAGGCTTATGTCTTTTGGCGTTTGACAATTTGAACTTATGTTCTTTCAAGAATTCATGTATTATCGATTATTTTGGTTTGAGAAAATTACTGATGTTTTTTTCTGTATCAACTTCGTTTTTGGTCTAATTTGATAGGGCTAGTCACCTTCGAATTAGTATTCTTATTAATTCAAAGTATCTACTCTAGATATTTTTAAGGTATTTTAATTTGTCGTATTTTTAAGACATAATTATGACTGCCCTGCCATCTCCTGCCAGTTAATCGGTTGTTTTTTTTATTTTATTTTTACTCTTTCTCTTGATCGTTACTTGTACCTCTGCAGGCCTAGCCATCTTACAAATTCTATTTCTATTATAGAAAGAAATATGGCGTTTATAGAATCAGCTGATTGTCAACTGTGAAGTGTATTACATTTTCAGCCATATTACAAATTCTACTCGTTATCACTTGACAGTTGACAAACAGCCGATTCCATATATGCCATTTTCTTTCTATTATCACCTTATCGATTACGATAATAGAAATAGAGTTTATAATAAGTATTGCTAGGCCTGCTGGATCGTGATAGCCCAGAGGTAAAAGCGCGTTCCTCTCATGAATGAGGTTGTGGTTCAAATCCGGGTAAGTAACAATATGACTTTTCCTTTCATATTAGTGTACTTTCTAAGTTTATCCTAGACATCATTGAAATCGGTGAAGGAATACATCGCGAGGATACCTGGACTTGTAACGTAGTTGATATAAGTTTGAATCGCAAATCGGCCTTGAGCAACCGTGGTGATCAATGCTCGTGCCTTCTCTGTATGAGAAGAGGCTTTTGCCCTGCAGTGGGACAGTAACAGGCTGGTATTATTATCTTGTTAGTTTGAGTTTATGTCGTTACATTTTCTGTTTATGCCCCAAATAAATGTTATTCTTTTATTTTTTTCTTTCACTGTTTCGCGCATCAGCCCATCTACCAAAAACTCGACCTAAAATCATACCATTTCACATACCAAACACACAAATATGACTGTGTTGCCTTAAACACCTCCATTGTCTACCATCCCACGCCATTACGTCCAGACTTAAGGTCGAAACTGGCCATCTATAGAAATTCCTCTTATCGTCGCACAATAGGCGCCGGCGATAATAGGAGGGTCCCTAAAGCGGGTCAATCAACACAAACAAATGGGCCTTCTTCAGTGTGACAATCGCACCAGGGTTCATTGCTCATACAAAGTATAGGAAGCTTCGTATTTGTGAGGTAAGCAGGTATTTCTGTTCTATTAGTTTTTAGTTAATTATGTGAATCACAAATCACCACCATTACATTATTGGATTGTACTAGCCAAAAAGTAGCATTTTTTTTTTAATTTAAATTAAATAAATACATTAAAATAAATATTCCACAACTTTCACACAACAATTTTGACCGTAGGACAAACTTCCACAGGCTGTTCTACTCTTGAATATGAACAACTTTCGTTTCAGGACGAAATCAGAAATCGCGAAAAAAAAAAATCAGCTGTTTCATACATTTTCGTCGAATAGGTATCAAACTTTTGTATGCAACAGCTGATTTTTATTCGCGATTTCAGAGTTGGTCTCATAACTAAAGTTGTTCATATTCAAGAGTAGAACAGTCTGTGGAAGTTTGTACTATGGTCAAAATTACAACCTCTATATTAATTGATTGATTAATAATATTAACTAATTATGTTGTATGAATTCAAGTTCTTATAATTTATCAGACATGTTGCTGGGGAGTATGTTACGCCACTTCTTCTTCCCAGCCAAAACACTACAAAGTGGCGAATGGTAGGCCCTTTATTAGGTTACTTAGGTTTTTTGACATCTCTCCTCTCAACTGGCTCTCCAATGTTGAAATACAAACATGTGACGTCACTGAACTAATTCGACACCATGTCGCTGTAGCAAGCTTTCTGACAGTTTAAATTATCAGTGTGTTTTAAAATAGTTTTGTTTATGGAAATATTTAAAATTAAATATTATTTTTGCCATCTTTATACACCACTGGACAATGTGAGACAGTTTTATTTTTAATTGACTGGCCTGTTGGTCTAGTAGTTAGTGACCCTGACTGCTATGCCGAAGGTCGTGGGTTCGATTCCCACCAAGGACAAATGTTTGTGTGATGAGCACGATTATTTGTTCTGTGTCTGGGTGTAATTTATCTATAATATGTATGTATTTAGAAATATATATGTATGTTTTTCAGCTGTTTAGTACCCATAACACAAGCTCTCAAGCTTAACTTGGGACTAAATGGCGTTGTGTGAAAAGTTGTAGAATATTTATTTATTATTTATTTAATTTAATCAAATAGCAATTTATGCGAATCAGATTTTTTCAACTCTTAAATTGATTAACTGATTTCTTTGATACTAGGAAGTGACGAAGGGTTGGTGTTTTGGGAGCTTGGTGATGTATTCTTTCTTTCGACGCTAAAAAGATCTGATTTTCAGCCTAATTTGGATTAAGGCTTTTGATTTTGATTTTGATCAGTAGTAAGGCAAACTTTGCTAAAGGATAGTGTCCAGAGCGAAGCCTTTGTCCATATATTACACCTACATCGTACTTAATCCCATCTCCAGCGAAACCATTTATTTTTTTCCTCCTCCATACAATTTCTCGCGTGTTCCATTCTTGCTTGAGACAATAGTACCTCATCATAAAGGTGTCAACACACGACAGCGATATGTCCGGTCTATACAATGTTTTACGTGTAGCAAACTTGGTTGTGTCGTGTTCCGTAATTTGTTGGGTCTTGAGTGGTTGTTTGAGATAGTCAGTATGTTTGTACAAATACTTGTGTTTATTTCTAACCGTATAACCTATTATGTGATTCTAATTTATTATTTGTTGCAAGAAAGATTCGAAGACACATTAAACAGTATCTTGAAGTTTAAGTAGTCATAGTCATACTCTGTTTAAAGATTGTTTTCAAATTCACTCACACACAAACCCCAATTCAACACACTCATTCAAACACTCCACACAATTTCTTCATTATCCCGCTCATTTTAAAACATGTTAACATCAATATAATGTCACACAGTTATGAACACTGTCCTTTGAGATACAGGATTGTTTTATTTTGAAGGACAGGGGTCTTACTAATTTGAAATAGTCTTACTAAATATTATAGACTAATGACAACACTGGTGTTACCTAGGCTAAGGTCTTTTCATTAAAAAATATTACTATTATTTCCATTTATTTCTTGTATATATTTAAACATGTAATCTTTATGTACAGACACCAGCACATTAAATTACCCCAATGTGTCAAATTTCTTTGATCGTTTTTCAACTTTATGTTAAACAATAAAAGGTTCATATTCAATTGGGGTAAATTGATGTGCTGGCGTCTGTATATATAAATTACATTTTTAAATATTGATTACCGAGTCATTGAGTTACCCCTTGGATAAACGGGATGTCAGACTACCACGGCTGTTTAAGATCTGCGAATGATAACCCACCAAGCGCTTTACAAGTTTTCCGGGCATAGATGAGTCTTAATATGCATTGAAGGGTCACCCATCAAAAGACCGACCTTGACTTAGCGTAGCTTAACCTTCTATCAACCCGTCCGGCTGTCAATCTTTAGTCACATACTCCTGACTCAAAAATGTTATATAAATACCTATAGGTAGCTAATTTTCTATCAGATCTCCCAAAGGTTGCCTAACAATCTCCTTTTCATTATTTACCATTAATACAGCCAGAATCCCATTAAGGATATAATTAAAACGCTACAGTAAAGTTAATTAACAGACCACGACGCCAAAACCACAGAGTATTATATGGCTTTAGTGACGTCACAGGATGCCAGAGTCAATTAATTGTTATTGCAAATAATTAATGTATGGTTTTCTTTCAGTTAAGTTTTATGAAAATGTAAGTAATATAATAATATATTTAGGTAAGGAAGTCCTTTTATTTAATAACTAGCTTTTGCCCGCGGCTTCGCCCGCGTGGATGTCGAACTTCCGCCCCCTATGTTTTCCCATTGAAGGGTTGAATTTCCAAAAATCGTGTTTTAGTGGATACTTATTCTTAACTAAGAAGTCCCCTTCAAGTTTCATGTCTCTAATACCAGCGGTTTGGGCTGTGCGTTGATATATAAACGTAATAATTTTAGCATAATACTCTCGGGTTCGCTGTCGGTCTAGTAACACCCCCTGCTATTTATTTTTTTGATATTTTCAATGTACAGAAATTTTACTTCTACAGATTTATTATAAGTATAGATATAGATATAGATATAGATAATATAATACCAGCCTGATACTGTTCCACTGCAGAGCAAAGGCTTCTTCTCATACAGAGAAGGCACGAGCATTGGTCACCAACCTTTAGTTGGTGTATAATTTAGGTGGATAACATGCATCGACTACCCTGTTAAGCCCAGTTAATTCTTTCTTCTATGCAAATGCATAATCCTCAACTTGCTCTAAATCCCTTGAAAGCGCATTCAAACATG
Organism: Euplexia lucipara; assembly: GCA_921972225.1. Taxonomy (NCBI): domain Eukaryota; kingdom Metazoa; phylum Arthropoda; class Insecta; order Lepidoptera; family Noctuidae; genus Euplexia; species Euplexia lucipara. The sequence goes on along the minus strand of OV179168.1, from coordinate 9,063,986 downwards.
TTTAGTACTGAACAGTTTCCCAGTAAAACTTGTAACGACTGAACACTGACTGAGTCACGGATAACTTTGAGTTGTATCAAACAGCTTAGTGTTTGTACAGAGCAATTGGCAGACAGTCTAGCTCGTTTGTTTGTTGAGGCAAATAAGGTAGTTGATAGCTATTCAGTGCCGTATTTAAGCACTATAGAGGGCGTTCCACACTAAAAATAAATGAGAATAATGACAAAATGTTTTATTTCTACATATTACTATTGCTTTTGATTCAATTAATGATTTTACTTATAATATACATACATAATGAAAACAAAAAGAAAAATAAAATAATTATTAGGCATCAAAAAAAGTCATTCGCATCGCTATCGCATATGCTCGAAATATATAAAATAAAATTCACCTATTTGTCCCAAATTTTTCTTAACGAATGACAAATAAATGAAAGGTTAAGAATGTTCACGGGAATCATACCTCACCTGAAGGTTCACCTGAAGGTTGACTGGTAGAAAATGCCTATGGCATTAAGTCCGCCTTTGTACATTAGTGTGCTTGAAGTATTAAATAAATAAATAACATGACTTTATTCCACCATCACCTTTCGACCATCGGACAACGCGGCGTACGGCGGGCGCGTCCACTCTTACATCGTTGGCACCTGTACGATCCGGACAAAGCGTTTCGCCTCGTCGTTTATACCGCGTGCATCGAAGTACTGGAATAACTTGCCAGCTATGGTCTTCAAAGTACTTCATAAACTATAGTGCGCTTCACTATCATTGATTGCAACACTGCTTACCATCAGGTGGGATTGCAGTCAAGCACTAGTTTATAATATTAAAAAAAAAGGGTGAAGTGCATGCAAATTGAGCTATCATTCTATACTAATTACAGGCTTTGGCAGTTCACTTCACCCAAAGAGATTTAAAATACTATAGAGCGGGCATGTCATGGAAATGTCATAGAAAAACTTTGATCCCATGTCTCAGTAACGCCATCTAGAATAATATATGAATATTGGAGCGGCAGCGGAGCGTACTACAAAAAACTCATTGACTTGTATCCAGCAGGACACACTTTTTCAGACGAAAATTTTGTTCGTGATGTCCGGTCTATAGGTATTGAATGTCTTTGACTTCACCCATGTTTTCACGTTGAACGTTTACTGAATCGGCTGCTCAACTTTTCTTTATCATTCGCATAGAAGTGATATCGTGGGAATCGACTGTGATGTGTAATATCATATCGATTGCTACTAACTATTAATATTATTCTTATATCTAGCAAGAATATTTTTTAGACTTCAAAGGTAACCTCGAGAAGGCAGAAACATTAATAAATAAGTCCTGTCGTGCGCCATTTGTCACTCGATCGAAATAAAGACATTTCATAGATTGATATTGAATGCGAAGACGACATTTCGTATATATTTCTGGCTTTATAAGACTGAACTTCAACTTTGTTCCAATGCGATAAGATTGGTTTTTCCTCGGATTTTCTTTGATCTTGGGACCTTGTGGAAAAGCTCTTCGCTGTCTCTAACAGCATGTCAAGATTTTTAATTTTCCGTTGTCGATAGTAGATACCCACGCGGCTACCTATAGAAATACAGATTGTTGCTAACTGTTCCGCATCCCGCGGTTTCACTCGCATATTTGTTTAAGTCTTAGGCCACGGACACGAAGTAAGCGGACAGCGGGGCGTCAGCGGAGCGGTGGCGGTGGCAGAGCGTTTCAATGCTTAGATGTATATGAAACTGGCCTCGGAGTCAGCGGGGCGGGAGCGGAGTGAGAAGCGCTGTTCAAACAGCGCCTCTCATTCCGCTCTGCTCTCTCCGCTCCACGTTGCGCTCGAGTCGAGAGCTGACCGATCCGCTAGCGACCCGCTGGCCGCTGACTTGGTGTCCGTGGCCTTACGGTTTACACAGCGCATGCCGAAATATCTCGAAGAGTGCAGAATTTTATTACAAATCTTATTTATTTCCGTGCGAGCAATTTTATTTACTTCCGTGCGAGCAATTTTATTTAGTTCCGTGCGAGCAATTTTCTTAAAAAGGGATCCTAAGTATTCGCTTAGTGTATTATTATGTAGAAGACTAGCTGGTCCTCGCGACTTCGTCAGCGCAGAATAAGCACGCCAGAATAGCTCGCAAATGGCAGATTATTTTCCTACTTACTTTACACTGATCGCAAATTTTCGACAACTCATTCAATATCTTTATATAATTATAGACTATGTGTTATTATGATGTATAAGCTATATTATTGTGTAGTTTTATTAAAATCCATTCTGTATTTTTCACTTGAAAGAGTAACAAACATCGACACAAACTTTCGCATTTATAATATTAGTAAGATAAGATAGAAAGATTAAAATTTTTGGGCAGGGTATTTTGTATCATCAGCCAAATTTTCACGGGGCATTCTAACCATGAAAATGAATACATTTCACTAAGGAACCATCACGGAAATCTCTAAGAAAGAATCAGCTGTTGCATACATTTCGGTCGAATACCTATTGAACTTTTGTATACAACAGTAAATATTTTTTTGCGAGATAACCGACTTGGTCCCGTAGTGAAAGTTGTTCATATTTATAAGTAGAACATCAACATTTGGCTGGTGATTAAAAAATAACCCTGTATAAATCCGTTGAATAACGTCTGAAGTCCTAAAAATAAAAAAAACGCACTAAAAGTAAGAAATAAAAACAATTTTAAGGTTATTTTTCCTACACGCTTGAAGATCCTTTTTCATAATTTTTCGTTCGCAAGGTAGGTATTCATTTTTATTTATAACCTGCTTTAAGGTTATGAGCGACGTAATTCTTCATTTAAATTCCTTTTGGTCTTCGTTTGAAACGTAGCACCCATCGTAGCATAGCTCTTGGATGTCGTTAAAATTAAGGAATGTTACATGAGATGGAAGTAAGTAAATATGTGGTTGAGCTAACGTGGATCGTAAATTTTATGGAAGTGACATGTTACATACATGATACACATAAATAAACTCAAGCCTTTTCGCTTCAACATGGGTGTAGAAAAAAACTACAAAACATTCCCTGCTACTGTTCACAACTAGCATGCTTGCCGAGGTTTTTTCAGAGGGCTACAGTATGGGGTTCTTCAAAAGGGGAGTAAATAGGTTTTTAAAGGGTCGGCAACGCGCGTGTGGCGCCCCTGGTGTTGCAAGTGTCCATAGGCTACGGTAACCGCTTACCATCAGGCGGGCCGTAAGCTTGTTTGCCACCATCGTGGTATAAAAAAAAATGCTTATTTTGCTTCGTCTATGTTCATACATACGAAGGTCGAGAAAAAGTTATATTTTATTAACAACTGGCACTTCACTCGAGACTTTGTCCGCTTGTATTTTGTAATATAATATCCCCTTCAACCTCTCATAATTTTAAAAGTAAAATAAATCCTATGACACTCACAAATAGTGCGTTTTTCTTTTGGTTTTTATTTTTCAAAATCGATTCAGAAGATCCTGAGATTACCCCCTACAACGGCACTAAGTCACAATATTTACCTCTTTATATTATACTATTAATAAATAATAATAAAAAGGATTTATTTCTCACCACAACATAAGTAGCACAATTTAGTTTTACATAGCTAAATTTACATTTACGTGTTGTGGGAGATTGGTGCCTAAACTAGGCGGTGAGCCTGTATTACAGGACACCAGGTCTCCACCCCGTCGGAGATTTTACAATTGTTCAATGTACAGACGCCAGCACTTCAAGTTACCCCAATGTGTCAAATTTCTTTGAACGTTTTTCAACTTTACGTCAAACAGAATAACGTTAATATTCAATTGGGAAAATGTGACACTTTGGGGTAACTTGATGTGCTGGCGTCTGTACATATTAGATAACTGAATACATAATAATGTGGTAAGATAAATTAAACAATTTAATTTTAATAAGTAAAATTAAAATTAAGTAAAATTAAGGGTTAGTACAGTAGAATCCGTTTATTATGACATCGAAAGGAATTGACAAACACGTCATAATAAGCGGACGTCATACAAAACGTTTTGTGAAATGAAAAACCTTTGTTATGTAAATATGTATGTACTTAAGTATTTTAATACAGAAACATAGTAAATACATATGTATACATACATATTAAATCAAAATTGTACATAATCGGCACATTATAACACATACAAGTGTATTTTTTACTGTAAGAAATCTGTAATTTTTGACTGCTTTTATTTTTTCATTTTATTATAAAAACAGTATCTAATACTATTGTGTATAGAAGACATAGCTATGGTCAAATTATCATTTTCAATATTGCTGTGAACAAATCGTGATAATAATTCTGCAGCTTTTAATGCCTCTTCTGCGAAAAATGGGTCATAATAAGCGACATGTCACCGTAAGGGAAGTCATTATATCCGACTTTTTTATAAAGAATTTTATATGAAAACCAAACTTCGTGGTGTAATTACGTCATAATAACCGGTTGGTCAATATAGGCGGAGTCATAATAAACGGATTCTACTGTAGATGAAAGTGTGAATGTGTAGGTTGTATGTGTGGTTGTCTGAAGAGTGTGCTTGTATGTATGCGGGTGTGACTTGTGTGTGAGAGGGATATGCGCGCATATTTGTACACGTCTTACACCAGAGTGGTCAGTAGTTTTTCTGATTCTTCGTAGTTTTGTTGTAAAAGCCAGTCAGTGATTTTCTTTTACACATATTTTTTGTGAGACTGTAAATGGATAACTTCTGATTGAGTTTGTTGTATTGGAAGAAAGATTAAAGATACCAGGCTGGTATCCGCAACTCCACATCAGAGCGCGTTTTTTGAGTATGGGGCGCGGGCCCAGCGCGAATTGGTAGGTAGATGTTACATGCCTTCGAAGTTTTAGTTCTAGCATTGCCGGTTGCTTCACGATATTTTCCTTCTTCATTTTGGAGCGCAGTGGTGCTAAAATAAATTACACATTTGCGCCTGCCTGGGTTCGAACCCACGACTTACTGTTCGTAAGTCGGGGCCGCCATCACTGGCCCACCGCTGCTCTCTATTATACAATTAGTAAAACGTAATTATGTATGGAATTTGCTTAAGCAGTTGTCAGAGTTTTTGTGCCATACATGGGCCTCGAACTTGGCTTTACATGCCAAGAAATATCTAGCCGGTGTCTTCACAATGGTTTCCTTCACAGTTTTAGATGCAAGTGATTTTTATACAAAACGTGCCTTGGGTAAGAGCTCGGGACTCATAACTTGGCAGTCTGCCAGCATTACCACAAGACTATATAAATCCTTTTTTTTAAATGCTCGACGCAAAAACGCCAAGGGTATAAGTTCGTCGTGTCTGTGTGCGAGCTCCCGAACGGATGAACCGATTTTGATTTTGTTATTTTTTATGTTTGAAAGGTGAATTAGTCGGGAGTACCTATACTTAGCTGTGTTTGATGCAAATCGATCCAAGATGGCCGCTGCCTCAAAATGGATTACATATTTTTTCACAACTCCCTTAATATGGGTACCTATCAAATGAAAGGGCTTGACTATTAAAATACTATTTATACTACTAGCTTCTGCCCGCGACTTCGTCCACGTGGAATAGATACTGTGGGCTAATGCTAACTTTAACCCGCGACTTCGTTTACGTAGAAGGTTAAATATGTTTAAATAATACGTACGGTAAGGCGTATAAAAATGTTTTAAATATTTTGAACTCCTTAGCGTAGAAGGTTAGCTACTCCTATATAGCTAATGCCCGCGGCTTCGCCCACATGGATGTCTGTTATCCCGCCCAACTCGGTGTCAAGCATGTACACAAAAACTTGACAAATTATAAATACTAAAAGGTTCCTTGAGAACCACTCAATCCATTAGTGAAAACAACATCGGCGTAGTCATTCTTGAGTTTATCGGGAACGAACAGACAGACAGACCGGCAGACCGGCACTGTTGGCATATAAGTACCCTTTGTGAAACTTTAACCGTTTACGCAGCGTACGCCATGATAGCTCGGAGATAGCAGACTTTTTACCAACTTACTTGACACTTATCGTTATATTTTGAACAATTAACAAAATGTTGTTATAAATTATAGCCTATTTGTTAATCTGGTGTATAAGCTATGTTATTGTAAAGTTTCATTATAATCCATTCAGTAGTTTTTACGTTAAAGAGTAACAAACATCCATCCATCCATCTATCCATCCATCCTCACAAACTTTCGCGTTTATAAATAATATTAGTAAAATGACCACTTCAAATATAACATGGCCGCCACCACAATGTTGCGAATTACATGTATTTTCTAATAAGGTTTTGTGGTGGGGGTTTTTAATATTTTTAACTTTAGTTCTAGCCTTATAAATAAACTAGCTACCCCGGCAAACTTAGTTTCGCCTTAGAATCAATTTGTGTCGAGTAAAAATAGACCGGGAACACATTTGTCACCTGTCATGCCATGTCATCAAAGATGGCGCTGCATTTTAAAATGTTTAATTGTCGACAAGTTTTTTTAACTTTTCTATTTCTTTTCTTCCATAAGATCAAAAAAGAAAAAAAAAACAAAATGAAAATTCATTTATTTAAATTAGGCTGAGGATCAGCACTTTTTGAACGTCAAAAATTACATAAGACAGCCCCCCAAAACGCCCACCCTTCGCCACTTCCTAGTGTTTTTGCTGGGAAGAAGAAGTGGCGGAACAAACTCCCCAGCAACACGTCTGTCTGATATGTTAGAAGAACAGTTTAAACAGCATTGGTAATTAATAAACATAAATAATCAATTAAATTAATTATTTTGCTACATGATAGCTAGCACACACCAATATACAAGACAGTAGTAATAAGAATAGTAATCCTTCTCTTGACTATAACAAACACAACGAAAAAAAACTTTTTTGCAAAAAAATTAAACCGACTTCAAAAAAAAACACTAAACGGTGTAAAATAACTCTAAATTAGGAAGTCTGTGGCTTTGGTGGTTTTGTCTTATTCATGATGGGCCACCGACTTCCGAATTTAGAGTTATTTTACACCGTTTAGTGTTTTTTTTTGAAGTCGGTTTAATTTTTTTGCAAAAAAGTTTTTTATTTTTCCATTTTTAGTGGTTCCCATACGCTATCCAACCATTCTCCCTATTATCATGACATGTACCTATTGTTAATTGTAACAGTAGGTACATGTCATGATTATAGGGTTATCCACTTATCCCTAATAAATGAAAATTAACATACCTAACTGTCGAAATCTAGGTATATTGTACAGATCTGCGTACCCCTCAGAGCATACCAGGCGTGATGATACGTCATGATGTTGTATAAACAATAAACATCCAAGCGATTCCAGCAATCACGACAGATTTGCCGTCTATTTTTGAAGAGTTCCGTTGTATATCTCCGAAGATCAGCACCAGATCTTCACCAAATTAAAATGGGACCACCTCGGGAGTATACTCTTTCGAATAAAAAAAGAATTTCGAGAATCGGTCCACAAATGGGGGAGAAATCAGGTAACATACATAAAAAAAAAAAAAAAAAAAAAAAAAATACATACACACGAACATAGAACCTCCTCCTTTTTTGAAAGTCGGTTAAAAAATTAGCATAACTGGTAAGGCCGTTCGTGCGTGATGCCAAGATGAACGCCCAAAATTAGCGACAACGAGATAAAATCTTGTACGTTCTCTGTGTTCAAAAAGGCCTTTGCCCTGCAGTGGGGCAGTAAAAGTCAGGTACTACATAACTAGGTTAATATATAAACAGAATACACAAGTCGCACTGTGCTTGCTAATTAGCAAAACAAAAGACAAATAAGAAGAGAGAACGCCCTAGCGAACACAGTTTTCATTGTAAAAGTAAAAGTCGGACAGTGTGATAATGCAGCTGAGTTTTTCTGTGTTTGTGTTGTTCAGACTATTATTGCTGTTGAAACCCCTGTACCATGGTATATCTTAAAAAAAATGACATTCTGAGCTTTTGATTATATGCGCTTTTGACATTCTGCGCTTTTAAAGATCTGCTCTTTTGACAATTTGCAACCCACTAGTCATTTTGCTTTTTTGACCTTAACACTCCTTAACGTACCCAATAGAAGTACTGGCAGTTTTGTAAACTCTATTTTTAAATATTTTTACGAAGCTGTCACTATTTTTCTCTTCGTTATTCCAATGTTTTTTCTCCTCCAACACTAATCTTTTTTATCTATACTTAAAATTATAAAGAAGTAAAATTTGTTTGTAAGCTTGTAAATTTGTAAGTTTGTATGTAGAAGGTAATCTTCGGAACTAATGATCCAATTTTAAAAATTATAGCACTAGTGGAAAGCTACACTATTACCGGATGACATAGGCTACTATTTATCCCTGTAATCCCACGGGAACAGGAACTACGCAGGTGAAACCGTGGGACGTCTACAAGATATTAATAATTTTCTTGCTTTGTTGGTCTACCTACGTGTGGGGTCAGGAACGAGGAGATTCTGTAATGACGGCAAATATGTGTGTGGAAGAAGTAGACATGCTTCACTGATTGAATCATCGTGATAACAATATTATCTTGCTTCATTCAATAAACTATTTGGGGCCTTTGCACACGTATTTCCATCTCACTACATAGCAACTATACTGCATATTTTGACTATTTTGACTGGCCTGTTGATCTAGTAGTTAGTGACCCTGACTGCTATACCGGAGGTCGTGGGTTCGATTCCCACCCAGGACAAATGTTTATGTGATGAGCACGATCATTTGTTCTGTATCTGGGTGTAAATTATCTATAATATGTATGTATTTAGAAATATTTAAGTATGTTTATCAGCTATTTAGTACCATAACTCAAGCTCTTGAGATTAACTTGGGTCTAAATGGCGTTGTGTGAAAAATTGTAGAAAATTTATTTATTTATATACAATAGCATTAGACAGAAGTTAAAAAAGGTTATTTTTAATGCACACTTTGCAACGAAAGTACAATTAAACATGTTACAATTACGATACACGCCGAATTTATTATAGTCTATTTTTATATTAAATGTTCTATTACACAGAAGATGAAAAATCGATAAACATAAATTACGAAACTCCGATAACTCCAAAATTAGTTGTAAATCAATACTTTATCGCATTTGTTGCATCCGTTACTTGGTGATAAAATCAGCAATCTTTATTATACCTCTAAATATAACAAAAGCATCGCTCAGAGTATCAGTCATTTGAAAGTCTAAATACAAGTTTTCTTTCTAAGAAAATTCAAGAGAATCAATACTTTCAAATGAGAATTTTTTTTTTTTTTTTTTTTATTAATTCAATCAGCCATAAATCTAAAAAAATTAAGTCTATAAGTAGGAAAAAAATATGCTATCTGCAGGCTATTCTGGCCAGTAAACCTACGCAGTCGCGTGCACCAACTAGTACTTAAAAATAAATAAATAATGTGATTTTTTGCCTTCGTTAAAATAAGCAGAAAAATCGTTCAATATCTAAACCTTTTCACAGCAGTCGTTTATGTAGAACGTTAGGTAATATTTACCAACACGGGGCCGTAAAATTTGACGGATTGGCATGTCAACTTGTCAATCGATGGCTCGTGCTCATCTTGAGAAGGTCGTGACTGTAATCGTGTATCGATAGCCTCGTGTATACATGAATTGATTTGGGTTCGAGTTATGTAGACAGGTTTGTTTACATTGGCAGCTATTATGTTTTTTTTGAGTATGATATTTGGGGAAAGGGCAGGTGTTTTTGTAAGATTATAAGCAGTTGTTTCAGGTAGCCATCGCTTCTCGTTTGGTAAATAAGTCACCGAATTATTAAAGGTCAGGCCCTAAAGCTGCAAGCTTGAGCTTGCTGCTGCAAGCTTTAGGGTTGTCTGAAAGAGATCGCTTTCAGCGATAAGGCCGCCCATTGTATCACCCTATGCTAGCCTTTAGAGTTATAATTTGACAGTTTTTACGGTATACAATAAAGATTAGATATTCTATTCTGTTCTTAGGTATATTTTGAACTTGTTTAGGGTTTGTATATTTTTGTAGGTATGTACAGACGCCAGCACATCAAGCTTCCCCAAACTGTCAGTTTTTCCCAATTGGATATGAACCTTATTCTGTTTGCAATAAAGTTTAAATACTATCGAAGAAATTTGACATATTGGGGTAACTTAATGTGCTGGCCTCTGTACTTAGTGTAGAAATTAGCAATTCGTTCCAACTATTACTATTTAAGTTACATTCACAAGTTACAAAAAATAATCTTTTCTACATGGGTAGAAAAGATTATTTTTTGTAAAATATCTTAAGGATAAAAGCCTTAAGATATTTTAAATGAAAATTAACCTCAAAAAAAGTTTAGCAGCTTATGAGATTTTACTGTAAAAACATACCTAGTCTGAATGAAAAGCCGACGACAAAGGACAATGGGAAATGAATGTATGGAATCTGGGCCCACCCTTCAATAGTAACATCTGATATACCGTTGGATAGGGCTTTTTAAGTGGAACATTAGTTACTAATATAACTATGGTCAAATGTTAGTACTTTCGGAGATACGACGTCTTAAAGTCGTCAATCTAACATATTCTTTATGGATACTTATAAGGTAAAATAGGTAGTAATAATAAGTACACTTTAAAACAAAAGAGATTTATTATTCGTCTTGGACATCAACGACAATTACATCATTTAAAAAACGGGCCACGAATGGTTGATGTCTCCCAACTCCTAGGTACCAAATCAAAGAAATAGTGTGAGCGCAACTTCCTACAGTTATAATAAGGGTCAAAAAGTACATAAAACAGATAACGATCGTTCAACGCAAAACACAAAACACTCTAGCGACGACTAGCGCTAGCGCGTCTTGGTCGCCATTTGCAAATGCGCCTGGGCAAACGGCGGGCGCAGCGGGTAGGTTGGGGGCGCAGGTAAGGAGCAAGCAGATAGGTGCCGGCCGTTTTGAGTCTGGCCATAGTTTATCTTATAACGAAGTAACTACGATCACTTTTATGGCAGTATAATAAGTAGTATAACTCCGAAAGTACTGGCTTTTGACCTTATTCGTAATATTAAGTTTTATTCTACATAAATATACCCATTCATTTATGAGTGTCTTATTCCTATTGAGAGGTGGGCCCATCATTACTCATTCTCCTTTAAAATTGAAATGCTGCGCTTCAGAATCATGAAGTCAAGTTATGCGTTAATACCCTTCAAGCCTGTATATATAAATATACAGAGTTAAAAAGCGTCAAAAGTGACTGAGTAGTATGTAGGTATACATACTACTCAGTCACTTTTAATTAAAAGCATCACCATTCCCATTTTACATAATATCCCGTTAAAAACGTTAATGAATCGCACCAGAGCTACTAAGGATTAAAACCACACGTCATAAAATATACAGGATGGCACTAAATGAACGCAACGTGGGTAGAGAGTGAAGTGGTGAAACGTTGTTGTTTTAACAGTGTTACATCAAAATGTTTCCCTGTTACAAATACACGGTTTTTATATCGTAATATTTTGCATCTATCACCTTATAATTATAATCACCGCATATCGATAACTAATGAATCAAACGGTGAGTATAACCTTGAAAGTTTTTTGAACAGAAATCTTCAATTTTCGCATACACAATAGTAAGGTATAATTATAATTTATATGGCATCATATAGTCTCTTCTTACCGCTATAAGAAAGAACTGCAAATTTATGGTGTGCCTAGAAATTCACAAGGATAGTTTTTGAATTTTGTAAATTGAAAAGTATTCGTTAGCTCTCGAGTAAGGAGGGTAATTGGTATACACTAAAAATAAGAAAGGGCCAAGAATTGTACCTTGGGGTACGCCATTGCCTTATGTTACACTGGGTGTACTCCAAGGTACAATGAAAATGTCCCCCAATTACCATTTAATAGTTGCTGCTGGTTTGATAAATATAGGAAAGTGCAAAAGTAAAAAATATAAAATATCAAGACCATTAATTTCGTAGAGATACAGATCAGTTTTGAATGATCAATGTAGTCAAACGCTTTTGAGAGGTGGCAGAAAATGCAAATAGCATCCTGGGACTTTTTTCCAGGGTTATGAATCTGACAAACGACAAGTTTATGTCGTCAGCCTACCTTTTGAAAGACCAAACTGGGATCTTATCATGTGAAATGCCGTTTGAGACACAGTGACAACCTCCTGTTTTTGACAGCGTGATTTGTATCGATTTTCGCTAAATACAATATGCCTGTTATGAAAAGCGCAATTGTGGTAGTCTTTAGCGTTATTTAAGTTAAGACGCTAATGTATTTTAAAATTGTTGCATTAGATACAAGCTTATTTCTAAGTTAGCAAATCCTTGTCCTTAAATTAAAAATCAATCCGTAAGTAAGTGTAGCATTACTTAATCGTTTTGTAAGGAAATTTAAATCCTTCTTTACCACGTTATAACGTTGATATTTCCACGACCTGTATAATACGAAACACGAGGTTAATTAATAGATAGTGCTAATAAAGGTACGCCAGACGTGTGGAAAGGCTCGCTAGACGAGTATAAAGGTTTCCCAGACGCGTGTAAAATCGCTTTGAAAACTAATACGGTTGAAGTCGGGGGTGGAAATCTGATAGGAAGACTGTAGGGTTAGACTGCGTTTAGGTTCAAAAGCTAATTTTGTTTGGAATGAAGTGGGGAAGGGTTGATTTTGAAGGTTGATTTTTAAGCCAATTTGTTTGTTAGTTCATATTTAGGGTATATGGGAAAGTTTTTGTAACAAATGGTGCAACGTAGGTTACTAACATAGGTGTTATTAATACACAATTGGTTTGTATGACAACATGTATGAATATACGCGAAGCAAAAGAAGTATGTAAGAATCAAATGGCGATTCTTTGATGATGTTGATTGATGGCAATCGGCTTGCCCCTATTACGTGGGACTTAAACATTACTGGCGAAATGTTGGAGTACCTACTACAGGTAAACCTGTTCCTAATCCTTCGGGGATTACAGTCGAAATGTTATGTTATGTTGTTTATTAATAATTTGCCAATACTTTATAGATTGAAATAGTTACAAATTGAAATGTAAGGACTAATAAAATCATTCTTCAGTCAACTAACTTCGTAGGTATTAAACATAAATTAAAATGTCATATTATTCTAAATCATATTATCATCAGGAAATTCCTCTCGCATCCATTAAAGATTAAATCACACTTTAATATAACTATACGCTTTGTATATCAAAAACCTTCGGAGTTCTTTTTTAAATAATGTTAATTTGAATTCCTTCCAATTTATCAATAATTTATTATTTTTATAAGTATTGTCACAACAAACCTAAAGAAGAGGAACAATCAGTTAAAACAAACGCATAACAAGTCTTCAACTGTATTTTTCCTTTCCCAACATTTGGACGTTTTACCCTCCTTGTACCAATAACTGTCTGCGTCGAGTCTAGACTGGGTCCTTTTGTTTAAATAGAAAATTAGCTCTTTGGCAGGCGGTTGGGATCGATACCACGCATGTGGATTTGAAGTTAGAAGTCTGTTCTGAGTATTAATTTTGTTGGTATTTTTTTATTGTGTGGCTCGTGTCTTAATAATAACAACTGAAAATTTTAAGGTAAAGTTACGCTTGTCGAGGTTAGTCCTTGGTTGGTGATCTTTTATTACGTTATCCCTCCGTGCCTCGGGGGTTCAGACGTTTGTTACGGCTGTCATTTTGTGTGGGTGTAAGTAGTCAGAAAATCAAAATTAAAAGTTTTTTGAACGCCATAATTGCATAAGACCATCCCCCAAAAAGCCGGCCCTTCGCCACTTCCTAGGGTTTTTGCTGGGAAGGAGAAGTGGTGAAAAATACTCTACAGTAACACGTCTGGGTGTTGATGCCATTTAGAGGGGTCGTGGCTAAATAATAATAGCCGAAACATTGAAAGTAAAGTTACGCCGGCTGAGGTCGGTCAGTGGATGGGTGACCTTTCAGTAAACAGGGTGGAAGAAACATTGTCGCATATAGTAATACCACAAGTACTGTGCATGATTCTGAATCTCCAGAAAAAGTAAATGAGTACCTTTTTTTCATTTATAATCTCATTGTTTGCAACCGAAATCATGATTTTATACATTTTAAAGTAAAAGAAAATTAGGCAATAATTGATAATAAGCCAAAGTCGACAAGAATTTTCCTCACTTGGGGTTCAGGATGATGACTCATGGTTTCTTCAACACTATATTCTAAATGGTACAACACCCTTAAAAAGAAACTAGTACTGTGAGCACTCTACATGGGTACGAGATGTGACTTCGAGCAATAAAAGTTAGATCGACTCGACTCGTAGCATTATTGTTATTTGCTACGTCGTAGCTGCTTGTCGTAGCAAAGAAATATCGTCACGTTAGCTACGCCGTAGCATCCCGTTTGTGTTGCTGCTCTTTAAAAAGCACCCCGTGACAACTTAAGTGAAGTTAATTTAACAGTAAGTAATTTAAATTTAATTTTAAAATAATCTTATGTTTTAAATTTAATTTAATTTTTCAGTTAAGTTTACAGTCAATGCCTAGCATTAGTATGCTAACTGTTAACTTCACTCCAAATTGAGCCGTCATCCCATAGGATGACAGCTCAATTTGGCTTCACTTTATATTATTTTCACGAGGTGATTCATTAGAATAGCACTGTTGTTTTGTAAAAAATGTCTCAGAGAAAAGTTAGGTGTAGTGAGCGTGAAGTGAACTGTAACTCTTAGCATTAGTATGAGATGATCGCTTGACAACGGTGATGTTACGTAATCATCACTTTTAGGTTTAGTTAGGAATTTCATTTAATTTTTTGCGAATGCCATCAAAAAATACAAAGACTATGTATTTTGACATGTATAAAATTATGGTACTCATACGTATAAACACTTTTATGTGTGTAAAAAAAAATACAGTTAAGTCCAACCTCCAGAACAATAAGTATAACTGTCACTACCATAGAGAGCAGCGGTGGCCCAGTGGTGGCAGCCCCGACTTACGAACAGTAAGTCGTGTGTTCGAACCCAGGCAGGCGCATTACTTTGTGTAATTTATTTCATCACCACTGCTTTTAAAAACGGTGAATGAAAACATCGTGAGGAAACCGGCATGGCCTAGAACCAAAAATTCGAAGACATGTGACATCTACCAATTCGCACTGGGCCCGCGTGATAGATTATGGCCCATACGCAAAATATGCGCATTGACGTGGAGTTGCGGATACCAGCCCGGTATCTTTAATCTTTAATCTTAACTGTCACTACCAAGTTTTTCAAAACTACTAAAAAGTAACATGAAAACTGTGATATTAGATATAGTTATACTATCAATTCTATTATACTGTTGCGTGACAAAGAAACATAATGTGTCTGCGCTGTATCTATTCGGTATCAAATAACTATATCCAATCACTTTGGGTATCAAATGCAACGTAAATTAAACTCAATGCATTGTAACATAATAACACGCCTATACGCTTCTAAAGGGTAGGCAGAAGACTCTCTGAATTTTGCATAACCTTGGCTCAACTATGTTGAGAAAATGCTATCGGCTTCCAGTTTTAATTGGATGCATCTGAATACCAGTGTTTTACATGGAGCGACTGCCTGTCGGACCTCCACAACCCAGTTACTGGGTAAAATCCCATTAAATAATAAATAAATAAATGAAATAAATAAATAATCCACAACTTTTCGCACAACGCCATTTAGCCCCAAGTGAAGCTTGAGAGCTTGTGTTATGGGCACTAAACAGCTGATAAACATACTTATATATTTCTAAATACATACATATTATAGATAAACTACACCAAGACACAGAACAAATGATCGTGCTCATCACACAAACATTTGTCCAGGGTGGGAATCGAACCCACAACCTCCGGCATAGCAGTCAGGGTCACTAAC
Organism: Euplexia lucipara; assembly: GCA_921972225.1. Lineage (NCBI taxonomy): Eukaryota > Metazoa > Arthropoda > Insecta > Lepidoptera > Noctuidae > Euplexia > Euplexia lucipara. The sequence continues at coordinate 9,048,117 of OV179168.1, read as the reverse complement.
TACTAGACCAACAGGGCCGTCATATTGATAAAAACGCGTTGGTTAAATAAAATTGGTTGTCAGATTTTCGGGCTGCTGAAATTCTATTTTAACAAATTACTAGAATACTACTAACCACCATAAAAATACAAACAATACTTCCATTTCATTCTTTATATGCAAAACTTGATAAATGTTTTTATAAAATGGGTTATACATGTACGCTTTTCGGTACAGCAACGATTTCTTAATGCAAGGTCTGGCAGTAGGCCGAGAAATGTATACTAAAAAGAATATTCCGACACGTCTTGGCGTATAGTCTAGTGTTGCCACAAAAAATAATACATAAACTTGGCGTATAGTCTAGTGTTGCCACTAAATCATGCAGCTTATGTCGCTCTTTATATTATTTGGAAGCGAGCGGAATTAAAAATGAGCTTTTAAATTATTCAGCAAGTGCTATGACCTCTTTTGTTATATTACGTAATAATTCTCGCCTTCCAGACGCATAAATGTGATGTTGTTACGTGAATATATGCTAAGGGGTCACAAGCTTGATATATATATTAGTGACGAGGCGTCAATCTTCATTATCCGTAGAAAAAAATGTTAATAGTGGACTTTTCACACATAGTGATGGGTCCAAATCTGAACAAGTACAAATTTGTATTTTTTTAAATTTATATAACATAAAATTATAATAGTACCAGCCTGTTATTCTCCCTTTGGCCAGCCGGTCACTTTTCCGCAGGGCAAATGCCTGTTGTCACACAGAGAAGGCGCAAGCATTGATCACCACTCTTTTTCAAGGTGGATTGACGATTTGAAACGTTTATTAAAAATCCTAGGCCTAGCCATATTACAAATTCTATTTGTATTCTATATCTATTATAGAAAGAAAATGGCGTATATGGAATCAGCTGTTTGTCAACTATCAAGTGTATTTCATTTTCCACCATATTACAAATTCTACTCGTTAACACTTGACAGTTGACAGCTGATTTCATGTACGCCATTTTTTTCTATTGTTGCCTTATCGATTACGATAATAGAAATAGAATTTGTAATATGGCTAGGCCTGCTGGTTTCCGGTCTAAGATTAAACTAATTGATGATAAGTAACTCCTACAATGTTAGTGTACATTAAATGAGTTTAATTGTCGTGATGGCCCAGAGTTTAGGGTGCCTACCTCTCACGCACCAGGTTGTGCTTCAAATCTGGGCAAGCATTATGACTTTTTCAATTAGTTTATTTATTTATGTTAATACGGTTTTGACCAACGTACACAGAAAAAGAATAACAATAATATACACACATAAGAAACCGAATTTAAAGAAGTCACATACACATACAATGACTAATACATATAATATTTCTTAGCGTATTTCATCATTTTAATTAGCGTCCAATATTGATTCATTAACAGGCTAGGCAGATGAAGATGAATTAATTAATCAATATTAAGGCAAAAAGGCTAGGCAGATGATGATTGATTAATTAATCAATATTGGATACCCATTAAAATGTATTATTTACGATGTTGCCAAGTTTTAGAACGCGCACCTTTAAAACCTGTACCAACGCACATAAAAAACCTCATTACCCGAGTTCATAGCAAAAAGAAAGTTAAATAAAAACACACCTGAACGCTTTTACGAGCCGGTTTGGGGGTAGACGAATAAAATTTGTTACGGTGTAAAGAAAACCTTGGTGGGTTAACTGTCGTTTTTATTTCGTAGGTTAAGTGATGAGGCGCTCCTAACGGGTTAACGATAGGATTGTATTAGGTTTTAGTTTGTGTTCCTATGTTCGAAACTCGGTTTGGGGAATGTGTTATTAAGTTTTTCGGGCAGTGGGTTATCTTGCTTAAATATAATAAAATAAGTAAATAAATATTTCATGATGGCCCAGAGGCGCCTACCTCTCACTCATGCATGAATTTGTGGTTCAAATCCGGGCAAGTACCAATGTGACTTTTTCAATTCATATTATGTACTTTCTAAGTCTGTTAATCTTAGAATTAATTGACGTCGGTGAAGGCAAACATCGTGAAGAAACGTGGACGGTAATGTTAAAATAAGTTTGAAATCAGATTTGAAATCAAGTAATTTGAGCAGCGGTGGCCCAGTGGTTGCGGCTCTGACTTACGAACAGTAACTCGTGGGTTCGAACCCCAGCAGGCGCATTACTTTTTATAATTTATTTCATTACCACTGCCCTCAAAAACGGTGAAGGAAAACATAGTGAGGAAATCGGCATGTCCTAGAACCAAAAATTCGAAGACATGTGACATCTACCAATTCGCACTGTGCCCGCGTGGTAGAATAAAGCCCATACGCAAAATAAGCGATTTGACGTGGAGTTGCAGATACCAGCCCGGTATCTAATAAAAATAATAATCTAAAAGTCTAGTAATCTTTAATCTTAAGTTTCAAATCGCCAATCCGCCTTGAGCAAGCGTGGTGATCAATGCTCGTGCCTTCTCAGTATGAAAAGAGGCCTTTGCACTGCAGTGGGACTGTAATCAGCTGGTATTATTGTTATATAAGTAAATAAATACTCCACAACTTTCACACAACGCCATCTAATCCCAAACTAGGCAGAGCTATACTCCATCCGAGTAGGTAGTTAATTAAAGGTAAACAATCTTGACAAGTCTTTTTACATAAAAGCTTACAACTACTGTTTAAACAAATTGTTTAATTGATCATGTAATCGTTTTTGTTGTATCTAAATTTGTTTTCAGCTGCATTTTATTTTTAAACTGTGTTATTAACTAAAAATACATGATGTCAAAATTGTTTACCTTTTGTTAACTACCTAATCGGATAGAGTATAGTGCTATTAGTAGGTATTAGATAACCGACAAACAAATATTTTAGGAAAATTAAACCCAGACACAGATTAGAGAGGAGCTTGTGGCTAAATTATAACAGCCGCAAGGGTCGATCGAAGGTTAAGCTTGACGAGGTCGGTCCCTGGATGGGTGACCATTTATTACATACCAAGACTCCTCCGTGCCTCGAAAAGCACGTTAAGCCGTTGGTCCCGGCTGTCATTTGAAGATCGCTTTGACAATCGTTACTTGTAGTCAGAAGCCCGAAAGTTTAACAACCAGTTTTACCAAGGGGTATCGTGTCACCCAGTTACTGGGTAGTGGAGGTCTGACAGGCAGTCGCTCCATGTAAAACACTGGTATTCATCTGTATCCGGTTAAACTAAAGGCGACCCCAACATGTCGGGAAAAGGCTGGGCAGATGATGATAAAACCCAGACACAGATTAATGATAAATACATACATACATACATACATAAACTCACGCCTTTTTCCCATGGGGGTAGGCAGAAACTACAGAGCGCCATATGCTACGATTCTTACATACTTCTTTTGCTTCGTTTACAGTCATACATGTTGTCATACACACACGCCGGTGGCGAGTACTACGCACCTGACCTTTCTGAAGAACCTCACCAATAAGGTCTATGTATGTCCTTCTAGGGCGTCCCCTCCCGGCGTTCCCACTTACATCTGCCTTGTAAATACCTTTCGTTAGTCGCCTTTCATCCCTCCTTTCAACGTGACCAAACCATCTAAGCATACTCTTTTCAATTTTTGTTACTACATCTTCTTTTAAACCACAACGTTGCTTTATATCATCATTCCTCAATCTGTCATTAATTGTTACACCACACATACTTCGCAAGGAACGCATTTCTACAGCATTTACAGCATAATGATAAATATTTTAATGCATATCGTTATTAACGTATCACTAGTGTTCTGATCATGTGACGTATGCGAGTGAGAGATGTGTGCGATGGACACATGCGAAAAATGCGTACGAGATACATGTGCCAGAAATACGTGTCAGATATGCGTACGAGAAATACGTGCAATCCGAGTTGAGCTCACGATTACTGACTTGCTTGCGCTGACTGATCTGGTCCCCTCATATCTGTGTGGTCCTTTCCACAAAAGACCATCTCAGACACTAATCTGCATGGTTCTTACATGATTTGACCAAGATAATGTCTGGACTTTAAAAGAGACTATGACCTCTGAGTTTCTTTCGGTGTTTCTTCTCAGAGTAGTCAGTTAGTGAAACTCCGATTTCATCTATCAGTTAAAAAATGACGTGTAAAAGTGTTTGTGAAAACCTATTTGCAAAATAAACATAATTTATCATTTATCATCATTTATCATTCATTTATCATTTAATGGACGCGTTTTTTTTTGTTTTAACATAAAATATTACACATTTAACATTAAAACTAGCAATTTATCAAAATAAACGTCTTTACTGTGGTTTTGGTGTGTAACAGGTGGCGTTACAGGCGTTTTGTAATTTATTATAGTTCGTAATGGGGTGAATGTTGAAGCGAAGGGCTTTATACGCCCCCTTGGGAATAAACATTTGGGTGAAATGGGCATAATAAAGGGTTATGGTAACGCTTTTTTGTATTGAATTAAAAGCTTACTTTTGGTTTCCTTTACTCTTAGAGACATGTTCAGATCAACACAACACAACACACAACATCACACCTGTTATCCTCAAAGGGTTAGGCAGAGTAATACCGGTAGTTGGTACACCCACATTTCGCCAGTTACGTTTTTAAGTCCCATGTAATAGGGGGCGAGCCTATTGCCATCACTCAGGCACGATTCCAGACTCCGGGCTGCTACTGAGAAATTCCAGATGGAAAATCTTAATAACACATTGGCCGACCCGGGGATCGAAGCCGGGACCTCTTGCTCAGCAGTAGCACAGTATAAATATTAATACAGTAGGACGACCCCTTCGACGATCTCTGCATGGAAAAATGCCAACAACGTCTACACGCGTCAGCCCTGAATAATACCTCCCGAACTGCGAACATCGTTTTGTTTGCAGTTCGGGAGCGGCTTTCCCGTGTCTCGCCCCTCACACCCCGCACGATTGCCCTGTCTAGACGGCTTCGTCTTCAACAAGTATAGGTACGTCATATTTTTCTTATAACTCTAAAATCCAAAGAAATTCTATAAACCTTAAGCTTGGTAATTTATCTATAAGTAACTTATTCAAGACTTGGAACCGAATAGCGATTGTTTAATTTTTGATATTATAAAAGAAAGGAATCTATCTTAAGGGTTTGCCTTCAAAACCCATTGATATTTACCATTATGTATGTGTGGTAATAAACAGAAACAAGACTGATTTAAAATCAAGTTTCTGTTGGTCAGCTTCAAGTAAATGTTAATCTTCTCGTTGTTATACTTGTTAGTAAAATTGTGCCCGCTTGTCAACAAGGAAGAAAGTATTCTTAGTATAACTTAGCTCCGCGTTTACTAATAAGAGGAATTAAGTTTAGAAGGTTTACTTTAAGTCAATGCCAAACATAGTTAGCGTTTCACAGCCCTAATTACGTTTGGCATTGAGTTTACTAAACAGAATGTACATTCATTTATTTAAACAAGTAGGTAAGTACAGTCAAACAAGGAGATTGGTAAACGGTGGCTAAGTTACAACTCCTCTTTATCACAACTACTATTTGATGGTACAGTTGTTCTCCAAAGTGTCTTTCTTTGAAATTTTTTCAACTTAATTAATAACAAAGGTTTCATGTTCAATTAGGAAAATTTGACAAATTGGCGTAGCTTGATGTGCTGACATCTGTACATGCACGGTTGACACAGTGGCTCACCGATTGACTACTGTTATGTGTGTAGCGGGTTCGATTCATGCGCAAAACTAATACCTATTTGTATGGCTTACAGGTAGTTGTTACGGGTCTAGCTGTGTGTGTATGTAAGTAGATGAATGGTTCAAGTAGAATTCCGGAATTTCTCAGGAATATAGAAAATGTTATTAATTAAAAAGGTTGTTGGAATGAATTCGGATGGCTGTAAAGCTAGAGGCAGGAACAATAAATTATGGATTAAATGAACTGTCAAAGGGCTAGAATGAGGATGACTACTGATATGCAGATAAATGCAGAGAATGATAAAAAATAACACATGTTGCGTCAGCCTCAAGCAATTTATGACATGGGTAAGAAAACGACGATACTTACTTGCATATTCTCACGTCTTTTTCCCATGTGTGTAGGCACACAGCGGCACCTGCTACGATTCTTACATAGGAGGATACATAGGAGGAGGGATTTTGTGTCATTAATGTTCTTCATATGCACGTCGGTTACAAATACGCTCCTGACCTTCCTAAAGAACATCACTACCAAGACACTACCTCCTAAGACACGGGATCTTTCTAGTTTAGGAGTCAGGGCTCTAATTTTGTATTTCAGTATTCGAGAAGTGTTTACCTGTGTATCGAGAAATATATCTTTTTGCTAATAAACTATTATTATTATCACTACCAAGGTTTGTGTGAGAAGAGCGATCTCATCCTTAAAAATATTTTGTAAAGCCTGTATACTAATGGCCTTGTTCAACTGTACCTACAGAACACACAATAATGTACTATGCAGATTATAAACTTTGCAAAACCTTCACGTGAATCTATTTTTGTATGTAGATCCAAACAGCCAGTAAACACGGAGTTATCGTAATATACGAACATTAGCTAAGCTACAATTACTTACAATTTATTTCGTGCAGTTTCAAGTTGAACCTTGAAATAGCTGTTTTGGGTAAAAAGTTAGTCGACTTTGATACTTGATTGATGTAAGGTTTTGTTTTTGGTGCAGAAACTATTGAGACGTGAAGTTAAGCTTCAATTAGACAGATCTTTATTAGAAAAGCAACGTTGCTATTTTGTTTAATATTATTTTTTAACTAAAATTCCGAATAAGGTCCGTCTCTTACTCACACTTGGAATTGTTTAAACAAAACTAAAATGTCAACGGGCGGATATGCTAGTATCCAAAGAAATATTGTTCAAAATTCACTGAAAATATCAAAGAAAGTCTGACCTTTTTTTAAATATCAAAAAAAAGTCTAAAAGTTAAATACGAAAATTAGAGCCACTATGTCTTATTAGCCTAAAGAAAACAGATTGTCTTTTTCCACATTTATATCAACATCAACTCAAAACCTTATAACACTACATGTCAAACGGAGTGCCTAAGTATTAAATTTTAATACCTGTTGTTTATAAAGTACAAATACGACTACCAACAACATCTAAATATAACAGATGGTTATGCTTTGCATGCAAACTGACCTCAAGGTCATCCACCTGTTAGCCTGTTGGTTCGATATACCACGGAAACTGGTTTTAACTAGTTCGACCCAGTTTTGACTGGTCTGATTCGAAACCGTGATGGGTTTCGATGTGATGGTCGTTGCTTTCAAGGAAACCGGGAACCTTTGAAAGCTATGGTATGGGTTCTTTGAAAGATTTGCACGAGTTAATGGTAGTGACCTTGAGTTTTCCAATGGTGTAGGTTAGGTCAGGGGAACGCGGTGGTGTCTTTCTGCGAAACGGTCGTCTCGCAGAAGAAGGCTGCGGAAAGGGAGAGGGAGACCAACTCTACTTCCCGGCCCGCAGCAGACGCACCGGGTGCAGGCGGAGGGCGGACAACGCCCTCTTCCAGTCTGAATGGGTCCAGGGGCGACGGACACGGGGACGTCCGCCGCCCGCCACGTACATGGACCCGAGGTGGCGGCGCGTCATGTTCACGCGCGCCCTTCTTGGACGGCGCGAGGGGAGTCTAACACCTCACTCCCCTCGCTGACTTGGCGAGGCCCTCGGGGCACTGGGCACCAGTCGGGGGTCGCGGAAGTATCCTGTTCCCGTGCTGACCCCCGGCGCAGGTGTGAGAAGGAACACGGGGTGCTTTTTAGTCAGTATGAATCTGACAGACCCCTCCGCCCTCCCCGGGGCGGAGGATATCCACGAGGTTTTTCCGGCCCTGGGTGGGTTGGTTTTGTATGTCATAGGACACAGAGAATAGAACTGCCCCATTGATTTTGTCGTAGCAAGTTCAACCGCTGCGCGTGAGGATTTCTCTGTTGAGAATTAGGAATCTCAATAGTAGTTCGGATTTCGGAAGTTGTTGGTCAAATATCCTAGGGCCTCGGAAAGCACGTAAAACGTTTCTCCTGTGCCTGATACAGTAATGCCTGTAAAAAAACATGAATCAGTGTAGAAAGCCTAGAAAGAACTTTTTAAAATAAACTATCAAATCCCTCCATGATGTATAAATAAAATGAATTATTTTATTAGCTACATAATAAACTACATATTATTTTATTTCTAAATTGGTGCCATTTATTCATTGCCTGAGCCTCAGCACTACTTTAGAGTTAAAACACATCGATCGACGGTGTTCGATGGTTTGTCCATACAAAAAGTGTGCAAAGTATGGAACGACGTACGCATCCTTTCGTATCGACTCGGCCAAAGCGTTCTGATTGCGGATTGACACAAGACGCGATCGATCGTCAATAGCTTCGTAAGCGGTGGATCGGTATAATGCGTACAAGTGTGCTCCTTTTCAATCGGCAAAATGCAGAAAGCCGTCGATTTTTGTAAGTATCTTCCTTCCGACTTCCTAGTGTTTTCACAAAAAAAAAGAAATGTCAATACAAAGTTTCAAGTAAACCGACAACCACATGAGATTTTTATCACCTTCACCGTATTTCAAGCACTTTATTCATCACAGATTAGTCTTAACTAAGCTATATTTCGTACTGCTAAGTATCTCTAGCACCAATAAGGTAACTCTTAATTGGCACCGGAGTGCCGTAATTAAATAACTGAAACTCAATCTACTGCCATTGTCCCGTATTACTCGTGATTGGACCCAACGTGATCGAGTTAAAAAATAATTTTGATGAAGAGAAATATTTTACGAATACCGGATAGAATTTTAATGAAAACAACGATGATGTTTAAGAGAGTTTTACTTTTTTAGGTACATTTCGTCTGAATAAAAGGTTGAAAGCCATAAATTATTGTCAAGTTTTTATATTTAGTAAGTCAACAGCGGCACTGGCGAGATTTGTGGCCCACCGTCCCGTTCTGACAAATTTATTCCAAGATAAGTTGGCGCAGTGATTGGCTTCTGCACTGTGAGACGCAGGTTTGATTCTGACACGGAAAAAAAGACTGCATGACCAATATACTGACGGGCCTGTTGGTCTAGTAGTAAGTGACCCTGACTGCAATGCCGGAGGTTGTGGGTTCGATTCCCACCCAGGACAAATGTTTGTATGATGAGCACAATAAATGATTGTGTTCTGTGTCTGGGTGTAATTTATCTATAATATGTAGGTATTTAGAAATATATAAGTATGTTTATCAGCTGTTTAGTACCCATAACACAAGCTCTCAAGCTTAGCTTAGCTAAATGGCGTTGTGTGATAAGTTGTGGAATATTTATTTATTTATTTAATATCAGCTGGTATCCGGATATTTCGGTTATGGCTGTTCGTGTGTTTTTTTATTTATTATTCACACAGTGCTGTACATGTTTGCTACTTTGTATTGTACCATTAAACCAGTGATGCTTTGTCTCGGTACTCACATTCGCTTAAAAAACACTCCTTACTTACTTAGAGTAAGGAAATAAAGTAAATATACATCTCTTTAGCGGAGGCTTGTGTCCCCCAGAATCCCACTAGGTTAAATAAGTACCTACACTTTTATATCCTCTTCAAAATTTCAGGCTTTGTGTTATCTGCGCAAACAAAACACACAACTTCACTTTCTTATTATGTGGTTAATTATTAACCTGGTGTCAGAGTTTTAATGCCACCTATTACTATTATGCCATTCACTTCACCATTATGTGAAGCCAAGTTTAAACTTGGCTTCACATACCGTCAAGAAATATCTCTCAGGCATGCCGGTTTCCTCACGATGTTTTCCTTGACCGTTTTTGAAGGAGGTGGTAATATTATACAATACGCATATGAATCCAAAACAAACATTGTAATAGATGAACAATAGGCATGTGGTCGGTGTAAGAATATCAAAATATATTAGTCCTTCCTAAATAAAAAATGCACAAGTATTTTTTTTTTGCTTTTCCATATTATAATATAAAACGTTTATTTTCTCTACACAAGTTATATACTTACAGCAGATATTTTATGTGCCGGATGCAGAGCTAACTTTGTGAGAGACTGGTGCCTGAAGTAGGTTTATATAAAAAACCTGTATTACAGGTCACCAGGGCCCTCCCGCTGCTAGATGCCTATGACTAGGACCATATTGATGGAAAACTACTTAGATTAAGCGCATTAAAGTTGAGGAGAGGGGGTTTGCGACGTCATTATTCAGTGTATAAACTGTACGGTATAGTGACGCCATGCGACATTTTGACTCGACGAATCGCGATTACGTGAAAAAAGAAAAAAATATGTATCGGAGATTTTCTAGTATCTATATGAGGGACTAAAACTAACATTTAATCAACTTGCCTATTGAATATACGTACGTTAGATACAGATGTTATATCTAATAATGAGCGCAATGCCTAGCCGTCACGTAACTTTTCAGTTTCATCTAACAATGTAATCATATTATGACGCTCTCAAAACCTAATTATCAATTTCACATAGGAACAAATGGCAATCTGACCTATGGTACCGGACCCTGTGCTAGTTACCCTCTATCAAAAGGTCCCTAATTGCGTGTGAAGGCCGAGATAATTGCCATTGTCGGCACCAATTACGTGTAAGTGGACTGATTGTTAGTAGTACGTTACACTCAAGAGCAAAGAAATGGATTAACTTGAGAATTGCAGTGCTATGCTAAAAAAAATCCGTGATAAATTGAATAAAGAGAAGGTGAATTAAACGGTCAATTCATACTACCTAATTCACTTCAGTTTAAGGCCAGGACATATTGATTGACGGTGGTCGACGATTTGTCCATACAAAAATAAAGAAAAAAGATATAGATCGACGTACGCATCCTCTCGCGTAATCAGTCAGTGGATCGGCATCATGGGTTCTAGTGAGCTCTTATTCAATAGGCCAAATGCGAGAGGCCGTCGATAATTGTGTCCTGATCCTCACTCAAAATTTCACGTGGTTACTTAATTATATCGAATCAAAGCAGGTCAACAATTGCAAACTGTTCTTATGACTAAAGCCACGTGACTGCTTTTAACGCCAGATTAAACACCTTCAGATATATATATATTCACCTCCTTTTATTAGCTGTAAGTCCTCCATGTACTAAATAAATAAATAAATAAATAAATAAATAAATAAATAAGTTGACACAATCAGCAGATGGTGAAATTCGTTCCGCATTTCAGTATCCGTTTAAGATTGACTTTGCTTGAACTAAATTCGACTGCGATTTTAATAAATAAATAAAATAAAATAAATAAATATTCCATAATTTTTCACACAACGCCATTTAGTCCCAAGTTAAGCTTGAGAGCTTGTGTTATGGGTACTAAACAGCTGATAAACATACTTATATATTTCTAAATACATACCCAGAAATACTAGGACTATAACAATGTATTTGTTATTTTTCGGCGAATTTCACAAGTTCCTTCGAGAATCGAGATCGCTGCTATAGATTCTGGCTTACAAGAATCGCTACGGTTGGAAATAGAGTAAAGTCTTATCTAATAGATAAAAAAAACTGACATCGAGAAGGGGCAAAAGAAACCGGGCGTTTTAGGCTACCCCAAAAAGATTATCGGTAGGTATTAAAAAGAATGCCTTCCGTTTCGTAGTATAATGGCCCATTTTGTGTGAAAGTATGTGTAATATAATGACATTCCTTTCTAGTGGGATGCACGATAAATGACTTAATATGTAGATTGAGTAGGTACAGAAGTCCCATGTAATAGGGGGCGAGCCTATTGCCAACAACTGACCTCGTTTCGTTAGAATACAAACAATATGCTTCCACAATACAACGCTTTCAGAATAACAGAGCTGCGATATAGCGCAGTCCGATTTCTTATCAAGTTAAACTTTAACTTGATAAGAAACTTGAACTTTGACTTTTTTTTGTTTGTTTTACTTTACGTTTTTTTGATGGATGAAAGGCGACTAACGAAAGGTATTTACAAGGCAGATGTAAGTGGGAACGCCGGGAGGGGACGCCCTAGAAGGACATACATAGACCTTATTGGTGAAGTTCTTCAGAAAGGTCAGGTGCGTAGTACTCGCAACCGGCGTGTGTGTTTGACAACATGTATGAATGTAAACGAAGCAAAAGAAGTATGTAAGAATCGTAGCATATGGCGCTCTGTAGTTTCTGCCTACCCCCATGGGAAAAAGGCGTGAGTTTATGTATGTATGTATGTATGTTAAACTTTAAATAAACAATCAATTAAGCCACACTTCACTAACACAAAAGATTTACCCAACCGTTTCGAACTACCCACCAGCCACCTACTAAAAACCATTTACGAGAATACGCCGGAATTTTAAATAAAATCCGGCGCGTAATAGCCGGTAGTCCGTCCGGTCCGGTACGTGGTTTGCCGTCCGTTGCGGTTCCGGCGAAATTATTTATTTTTTGAACGTACACCTTTGAGGGGTCAAAAGGTTTCAAAAGGCGGTAATTAGAACTTTGGGCGTACGGTTCGTGGGTTCATTACTCGGGCGTAAATAGTTTGGGAGTGGATTTAGTTGTGCTTGTGTGTTGTTGTTACAGGGGTTTGGGCAGGGACTTTAAGATGGAAAGGGGCTTGTGGCTTTAAGAAGGAAAAGGGCTTGTGGCTATAATAAAAGAAAGAAAGAAAAAAAAAGAATAACAGAACCTCACAATGTAAACCAAAAAATTGTTCAAATAACTATTTTTACGTAGTGTTACATAAGGCCGTAAGTATTCAAAAAAAACTATTTATTAAAAAGCACTTATTTAATAATATTATCGTGTGGTTAGTAACTAACCTAGTGTCAGAGTTTTAATGCCGCCCATGGGCCTCTGACTTGGCATCACATGCCGTCGAGAAATATCTCTCAGGCATGCCGGTTTCCTCACGATGTTTTCCTTCACCGTTTTTGAAGCAAGTGATAGTTATACAATACGCACATGAATCCGAAAAGTCAGAGGTGCGTGCCTTGGGTTCGAACTCGAGACCTATGATTTGGCAATCCGCCGGTCAAACCACTAGGCTATCACTGCTAGAACTAAGATGATAAGATGATGATGTAAGTTGTTTTTGACCGTAAGAGATGTAAGGTCTTAAATGTAGCATACAACATATAGCAGAGTAAGATTCTTTAGCAGATTACCCAACTCATAAACTAACAACCAGTACAACTAATAGTTTAATTACCCATCACCGCAAAACACAATTAATTCGTGTCCCATTAGATTAGTTTCGCTAATTACATTTAGTATCAGGTCAATCATGGTCGCGCCTTCGAAATAGACAGGCAGGATGACGCATGTAGCGCGGTATGAGTCAGAAAGTGAGGGCTAGTTTAAAGGGAAAATGTGGGATTACTGGATTTAAGAAAACCTACCACACATAAGGCGCTACGCCACCGGTATATGGTAGACATTTTACCCATACGTACTAAACGTTTTGGTAACACCTTCATTGTGCGTACAACGAAGGAGTGGAAACCTAGAGATTTTAATTCATTAAACCCCAAGCGTCCGCACTGTCATTGTATTTTTATTGTGTGTCTAATTCACAATTAAAACGAGGCAGTATTAAAAGACGTAAAATCTACATCCTACTGTATCACTATGCCGTATAAATAAAAAAGTAACAAAAAAAGTCCAATGTAAAATTATAATTGACATCATTGACGCACAATATCATCAATACATTTTACAAACAGGTTTGTAAAACAAAATAAAATGTTTGTTAAGTGACGTAAGCATGGACTAAAGAGTTACATCAACCTGACACTGAACGGCGAATTGCCAAAAACACAAGAAAATTAAAAGAGAGAGAGAGAGAGAGATAAGTGAGAGAGATAAGTTTTTTGTTAATTCGATTTTTTATTTAGGTTCGTTTTTCTCTATAAAAGTATTAATCTCACTTGACTTTGTATTTATTTTCTTTGAGTATGTATGTATCTGTGTATTTATTTTGTTTTATTAAGTATGTATCTGTGTATTTATTTTGTTTTATTATGTATGTATCTGTGTATAAATTTTTACCCTGTTGCACCTACCTTGTTCCATCTCTGCTCCACCTTAAGATAGACTGGTAGAAAATGCCTAAGGCATTAAGTCCGAATTTGTACAATGTCTTTTACTAGTGCATAAAGTTTTAATAAATAAATAAATATTTTTTAAATTTCGTGGGCTACTCTGGCCCAACCCCCTTAAACACCTATTTATCAAATTAAGTTAGAACTAAATCAATTAGGATACAGTATCGTAAAGCAGTGAAACGATCAATTAGTTGCGAGTTAGTCGCGTGTTCGACATCCGTTTCATAAAGGCCACCGGCTGTACGGTTCTAAGTTATAGGCTGAATTCACACACGATGAGAAATAATACTATTTCACATGTTTCACACAATACCATCTACTTCCAAGCTAAGCATAGCTTCTGTTATGGGTACTAACTGAATAAACATACTTATACAGGGTGTAACGGAAAGGGTATATACATACGAAGGGCACGGATTCTCTTGGTGATAAGAAACGACATGGCAACGTTTTTATACATATACATACATAATTGTAAAGTTGAGCCCGCCCGCGCCGTCGCGCCTTCGTCAGTTAGGCAGAGCCCGATAGGTCTGTACTAGGCGCGCAGAACCCGAGATAGATATACTAGAACCTTGCCGGACAGGATTATGACCCTCATAGTGCGGTGACACGTTTGTTATGATTTTGCATTTAATAAACTGTCGATATTAAATAATATCGTGAAGTTTCAAAGTTATTAGTTGGGAGCTGAAATTTTGAGGAAAGACTCGTTATTGAATACTCTATTCACCCTGTTTGTATGTATATACCCTTTCCGTTACACCCTGTATATTTCTGAATACAAACATATAATAGATAAATTACATCCAGACACAGAACAAAATGATCGTGCTCATCACACAAAAAATTGTCCTGGGTGGGACTCGAACCCACGACCTCTGGCATAGCACTCAGGGCCAATAACGATTAGGCCAACAGGCAAGACAAAAAACAATAACAGACTTATTGTTCTTAATTCCACCCCACATAATTCACCAATCAGAGCACGTTTGTCAGTATAATCATCCAATAGAGTGTCCCCAGTCTATTTTCGGCGACACTTGATTACAATGATCGCCTGATTCTGATTTATGTGCAGTGCGTGACAGACGATCTTTAACTATAGTATTCTGACTGTAAGGAGTGCCTGCAATTATTTAGGGGGAAGTTTTCTTGGGGTGACTCGTGGATAAGTAATAAGCCGCACAGATCGATTAGAAGATAAAGCTCGCTTGTTGAGACATCTGGTCACCCGTTCAAAGAGCTGTCCATATCAAGATGGGTGCCCCTTATTCTATTTTTTTTATGGTAAAAAAAGACTATTCTGCCAATGTCTAAAGTGAATTAAAAAGCGAGTGAGAGGGTAAAAAAAAGACAATTGCAGTGCTAAAATATGCAGAATCGAATTTTATAGCAAACCGATTTCTTTTACCTTCCTCACTACACAAAGTACCTATTAATTTGACAGCTGTCAAATCGTAATTCTTGGATCGTCGCGGTTTTAATATTATTTGAAACAGTGTAGTGTAGTGTGTGTGTGTGGGTGTAGGTGTAGTGTTAAGTGTGTCTACTATGTGATTTGTGTCTACAAATCACAAGATTGTTGGAATCTTAAGTTGTTTTTTTATTGTCAATAAACTTTAAAATATACTTTTTGGGAATAAACTGGGTGACTTGTTAATTATTAACTAGTAATCCTTTAGCGAGTATGAGCACTTTGTACTGTGCAATTGAGTAAATAGAAATGAAACATTGTTAAAAGCCCCTTTTGAAAACAAAAAAAAACACGTAAGACATAAAACATTTGAAACCCAAAAAGTTCGTTAGAAAAAGGGTGACTAAATGTAAACAAACTCTAGGGATGTCCATATGTAATTAGCGTTGCGATTACGTATTCATAGCGACCCCTGCTAGGGATGTCCCCGCTAATTTTAATAATTACACTTGCGCATATTAATTTACCTTTCCGCTGGAACGTTCAGCATGCATGAAATGTGGTTAATTATTTCAACCTGATTTCAGTTTTCAGTATTTTTAGCGAACAGTATAACTTTTATTTAGGGAAAATTAGTTTAAAATTTAACTTATTATATGATCAACTTAACTCCTGACAATTGCAAGAAGGACCCCAAAAGGAAAAGAGATTATAAGGAGTTCAACACTTACTATGATGAGCGCATTATATTCTTTAAAAAGATACCTAAGCTAGTAGATAGATTCAAGCGCTAATTTATTTACAAGATGTACATTTCAAGATTTAAGTGCTAAAATATTAAACATTTAATATGTCCTACATAAATTAAACATACAAAAAAACAACGCAGTAAACCAAATTAGTTTGTTCAAAGCAATTGTAACGACTTGGGGCTAGGCCCCGTGGTCGCCCTCGCAAACGCTGGCTGGACGTCGTCAAGTCCGACATGAGAGCCAATGGCCTGACCGAAAAGGATGTTGAAGATCGGGCAAAGTGGAAGAAGCTCAGTCGGAAGGCGGACCCTGGCAATAGCCGGGATTAACGCCAGGTGGAAGAAAGCAATTGTAACGACATCTATTTCGTCACATACGAACTAAACCGACATTTATCCTACATCGCGATGTTAAAGTTATCCGTGCGATTGATTTATGAACCCAACAAAAACCGTCGGGTAGTAGTAGTCCAATAGACGTATCACCTGCATCCGTCTGGTCTGCGGTTCCTCCTTTTTCTAGTGACTTTACACCCTGTTCCTCATACTCCTACTTCTTGTACGGCGAGTGTCCACCCTTACATCGTTGGCACTCCCACGATTCGGACAAAGCGTTTCGCTTTGTCGTTTATACCGCGTACATCGAAGGACTGGAACAACTTGCCTGCTGCGGTCTTCCCGTCCGATTATAATTTAGGTGTCTTCAAGGCTAGAGTGAATAGGCTCTTAATAAACTAGTGCGCTTCACCATCACTGATTGCATCACTGCTTACCATCAGGTGGGATTGCAGTCCTTATAGTCTAACAACCAATTTTTAATGAGATGTCGTGGTATCTAGTAGTAATATGGGTTGTGGAGGTCTGTTAGGCCTATTATTCACACATGGTTTTTTGCCGTAAAAATATACGGATTCTTCGCCATATATTGACATGGTCTCCCGAGTTCTTTAGATCATTATGGATGCTTGTTGACACAAGGTACATTCGGCGCGGCACTGGGAATTTTGTCAGCAACAACAGTATTCAGCAGCATACAGTTGCACTAGAAGCTGACCACAAAATAGTTGGGAAAAAGTTAAAAATAAAAAAAAATCGATAACTATTTCACACAACGCCATTGAGTCCCAAGTTAAGCCTGAGAGCTTGTGTTATGGGTACTAAACAGCTGATAAACATACTTGTAAAGTTCTAAATACATACATATTATAGATAAATTTTGTTGTGGTTTAAAAGAAGATGTAGTGACAAAAATCGAAAAGAGTATGCTTAGATGGTTTGGTCACTTTGAAAGGATGGATGAAAGGCGACTAACGTAAGGTATTTACAAGGCAGATGTAAGTGGGAACGCTGGGAGGGGACGCCCTAGAAGGACATACATAGACCTTATTGGTGAGGTTCTTCAGAAAGGTCAGGTGCGTAGTACTCTCAACCGGCGTGTGTGTATGACAACATGTATGAATGTAAACGAAGCAAAAGAAGTATGTAAAAATCGTAGCATATGGCGCTCTGTAGTTTCTGCCTACCCCCATGGGAAAAAGGCGTGAGTTTATGTATGTATGTATGTACACCCAGACACAGAACAAATGATCGTGCTCATCACACAAACATTTGTCCTGGGTGGGAATTGAACCCATCACCTCCGGCATAGTTGTCAGGGTCACTAACTACTAGACTAAAAGCCCAGTCAAAGATAAGCACACGATAAGGTTTTTGTAACGCAGAGTCCATCTTAACTGACACCATTACATTGTTTAACTAAAACCTACCTACAACCTCTATAGAAGACAGTCTGTCAACAAAACGAAGCGAAATTGTTCGTTAAAAATAAATTAAAAATCCCCATCTTGTAATAAGAACTTGATTGATTAAGTCTAGAGGATAACAGACGACCCCCGATGAGCTCGGAGCTTTCCAAATAATTTTTACTCCGATTTTTAACTCCAAAAGGATGATAAAAGAAATGACCTAGTTTTAACAAAACTCTTTGATAATTTAAGACTTGACTAACTAGCTAAAGTACCTCGTTTAAGCTGCTTTAGATTTTATAATAAGATTAAAGTGTTACTTAGTTTAATGTACGGAGTCATAATGAAGTATGAAATTTAGATTTGAATGCTCTATATTTTTCAATAACTGCTGTTGCCCGTGGTTTTGCCTCCTAAAGTCGATGCGTGATGCTGATGTTAAATAGCCTCTAATTTTTTTTGAGAATTGGGCCATCAAACGCTGTAAGATTTTTTGTAATGTAATGTTTTACAAAGTGTATAAACCTTAGTGCTATTTATTGAGCAATTCATTGTATAGATTCTTTGTATATTACCTAGTTCTTCAAACGAATCAGACAGATGTGTTGCTGGGGAGTTTGTTCCAGCACTTCTTCTTCCCAGCAAAAACACTAGGAAGTGGCGAAGGGTGGGTCGTTTTTGGGGGACTGTCTTTTTGTATATTTTTTAACGTTCAAAAAGTGCTGATTCTCAGCCTAGTTTGAATAAAGACTTTTGATTTTAATTTTGATTTTTGAATCCCAGTGTTAGATCGTTTAGGCCAAATAGCCTTACAATCGTATTATGGCTTAAGTTTTGCTCATCAGCAATGGTTTATAATACCTAACCATATCGTGCGAATAAACTGTTTGATTTCATTTGTTTTAAATGGTATAGAAAAGAAAAAAGTCTGACCCTACCCAGCAATAATAATAGTTATTTTACACCCTTAAGTGTATTTTTTTATCTGATTTTTCTGTAAAAAAAATTGGTAAGTTTCCTACTAAAATTCATACAGGTGGTGTGTGTAGGACAGTGATAGGCAGCAATAGACTCTGAAATGATATACATAGGTCTCAATATCCTCACTCTTCTGCTAATTCTAGTTACAAAATCAATACGACCATTTCAGACACTAATCTGCATGGTTCCTACATGATCTGACGAAGATAATGCCTGAACTTAAAACAGTAACCTCTGAGTTTCTTTAGGTGTTTCTTCTCAGAGTAGTTAGATAGTGAAACACCGACCTCACCTTTTAGTTGAAAAATGACATGTATGAGTGTTTGTATGAACCTATTTACAGAAATAAATATCATTTATCAATAATACCTGACTATACTCCATCCGAGTAGGTAGTTAACTAAAGGTAAACAATCTTGACAAGTCTTTTTACATAAACATTTATTAATTAAATACAACTACTGTTCAAACAAATTGTTTAATTGATCATGTAATCGTTTTTGTTGTATCTAAATTTGTTTTCAGCTGCATTTTATTTTTAAACTGTGTTATTAACTAAAAATACATGTCAAAATTGTTTACCTTTTGTTAACTACCTAATCAAATGGAGTATAGCACAAGTACTCTTATTAATTTTCCGACAAGAAACCCTTCTATTCAATCTACATGTTTCATTTTCATCTGAATAGCGTTGAAGGCTTCAATCCTGATATCTATTAGTGTGTATAACGAGCTATATGGAAGTCTTCCGGCTCGTTGCCTGTATCGATCAAACTCCGTCTAGTCTAGGACGAACAGGATAACACTCAACAAATGTGTACAGAAGGTTCACTGCAAAAAGTACCTAGAAATTATAAAAGAAGAAAGATAGAGAATCTTCAAATCAAAGTCTTATGCAATCTTTGTTTGTATAGTACCTAACTTAAAATTACTAAATATTTTATTTCTTACTATGACTGTAATTATATTCGCTATATTAAATATGATTATATTAAGTGCATTAAATGATTAATCTGGCACTGGAAGAAAAATGGTAATTTTGATTGAAAAACTAATAATATGTAAAACAGTACGTGGGTCGATTTATTTGTTTCCAAGTTTATTATAAAGAAGTTTTTTTTTGTAAGTTGGTAAGTAAGAGGTATATCCCCGAAACTCTGATTCCAAAAAAGTTTTTTGTTTACCTTGTTGTTATTTTTGTTGTGTGAACTTGTAATGAGAAACGGAACTTCTGAACTTTTTTTGTCAGTTTCATCTTTGTGTTTGATGCCTAGCTTTATAACATTTTTTATCGTAGTTTGTTCAGTTTTAGTGTTTTTCTTTTTAACGTTCAGTTTTTATATTGCAAAGTTTTAACTATCTTTCGTGTTATCAAAGACGACATTCATTAATGTTAAGCAAAGTTTGTGTACTTAATACAGTTGAAAACAATCTGTTTTATAAAATGATGCTATTTTTTGGATTAAAGTTGTTAACATTTTTGATACGAAACTGTACCAGTAATGGAATTCTGATCTTATACACAGAAGGAACGAGCAACCTTTATTGTGTGTGTGTTGTATGTTTCCGTAACATTTCAATATAAATACAGTTTTTTCTCGTGATTTTGTGGGTTTATTTACAAGTGTAAAGAAGAAAACAATTACACCAAATATATCTTTGTGTGCGTGTGTTTGTAATAAATCTCCGCTTTTGACATTTCTACGGATATTATCTGACAAGTCTTTTAACCGAATGTAGTATTGTACAGACGCCAGCACATCAACCTACCTCAAACTGTCAAATTTCCCAAATGAACATGAACCTTATTGTGCAGTTTAGAATAAAGTAGTAAACCTATAAAAGAAATTTGACACATTGGGGTAGGTTGATGTGCTGGCGTCTGTACCCGCAGGCCTAGCCATTTACATATTCTATTTTTATTATTCTATTGCGACAATAGAAAGAAAATGGCGTACATGGAATCAGCTGGTTGTCAACTGTCAAGTGCTAAAAAGTAAAATTCGTAACATGGCTGAAAGTGAAATACACTTGACAGTTGACAAACAGCTGATTCCAAATACGCCATTTTCTTTCTATTGTCGCCTTATCGATTACAATAATAGAAACAGAATTTGCAATATGGCAAGGTCTGCTGTATTTTAGATGTCGGTTATTGTTTTCAAATACTTAGTAGGTACTTATAATTTTCTTTCTTGTTTTTTTTTGTAGGTCTAATTAACTATAAATTAGTTTTTGGTACTGTGTTCAGCTCGCGCCCTATTGCGTGGAACTTAAATATTACTGGCTAAATGTGGGTGTACTGCAAGTCAGTAACGAGGGGTCATTTTTTTAATAAAGAAGCCAATAAAAAAAACCTTAGTATTCTTGTCACTATTTGTAGTCTCTTTTTAAGTCATTGGTCTGCCTACCACCGTGTATACCTTTGGTGTAAATCTATACTATCTATACTAATATTATAAAGAGGTAAAAGGAGATTGACAGCAAAAAAGGCGCTTTATAGTAAAAGTGTATGGCCCTAAAACTATACTCATTAATTATAAAATATTTTTTTAACTTCTCATAGTTCACTCGGTCGAAATCGTATGTGGAGTTACTATTTTGTATTTAATTAGTAGTTAATGCATTTTAGTGCATAATTTTAATGGCGTATTGCGGTGATAGTAGTGTTGCCAAATTAAAAACGTCACGGAGTTTCAAAAATAAATTCAAATCTGACTTTATCCTCGTATTAATATTTTTAATTATCACAATTCTAATGTGAATTATGAAAATAATATTTTAACTTAATTCACATCTTTAAAATAATATTACTTTACTAATAAAAAATCTTTCTTTGACGAATCAGCTATAGTCAAAATGATTTTAAACTGTTGGTAACACTACGTGAAAGGTGAGCTGTCAAAGGTGTTATTGTCAATTTTTTCAAATACAAAACATTGTGCTTTGGATTCGGCAGCGAGTTTTTGTCTTTACTTGTGCATTGATAGTTGTTGAGTTCGTTGTGCTTTATATAACTTATCATTGCGTTCTGTTCGTGTCCAGTCGAGTCTACAAAAGTACCTATAAAACCACAGTTAGCTTGACTAACCTATGTAATAATATTTGTTTGGGATCATTTATTGATTGGTTGGTAGGTACTATTAAATGTTGTCTATCGTGAATTCAAATCATATTGCAGCAAAGAGATGCTGCTTTTAGTGGAAAGTTCGTTACTGAACTAACCTCAAACCCGAACAAAAAATAAAAAAACAACAAAAACCCCTTAATATAAATGGATGATTTTTATTTCCTTTGAAAGTACGATATCACCCCTCTCTTATATCTTATTTATGCCATCATACACAATGTTTTGATGCGGGACGGCGCTCAGTAGAAAATTGGGCATACTCCTTTGTTTGTTGTTTGTAAGTTTGTATGTTTGTAAGTTCGTAAGTCTGTATGTAGGGGGTAATCTGTGGAACTAATGATCCAATTTTAAAAATTATTGCACTGGTGGAAAGCTACACTATTCCCGGATGACATAGGCTACTTTTCATCCCCGTATTCCCACGGGAACTGGAACTTTTCGGGTGAAACCGCGTGACGTAGGTATGCCTTATATTTGGCAATACTCGAGTCCGGCTGTCATTAGTCAATATAGTGGTGGAGTTGCGCTTCTAAACTTCCAAAGTGAAGCCCATAGGAATTGAGTTATATCATGGAGACTTCACCACTGCTACAAGTAGGTAGGTACACCTCTGCCTAACCCTTCGGGGATAACAGGCGTGGTGTTATATTGTGAGTTTTGTATGGTATGGATACTTAAACCAAACAGTAAGCGCCTAGGCCTTTACCTAATCACACTAAAACACTAAGTAAAACTTAAAAAACTTTTATTTACAAAATTGGCCTGTTGGTCTAGTAGTTAGTGACCCTGACTGCTATGCCGGAGGTCGTGGGTTCGACTCCCTCCCAGGACAAATGTTTGTGTGATGAGCACGATCATTTGTTCTGTGTCTGGGTGAAATTTATCTATAATATGTATGTATTTAGAAATATATAAGTATGTTTATCTGCTATTTAGTACCCATAACACAAGCTTTCAAGCTTAACTTGCGTTACGCGGACTAAATGGCGTTGGGTGAAAAAGTTGTGGAATATTTATATTTATTTGGAATATTTACAAAATTTATTTATTTGTTTATTAAAACTTTATGCACAAGTAAAAAAAACTGTACAAAGGCGGACTTAATGCCTTAGGCATTTTCTACCAGTCTACCTTACCACCAGGTGGTGCAGAGATGGAACGAGGTAGGTGCAACAGGGTAAAAATTAAGGACAAAAAGTGACACATAAAAATAAATACACAGATACATACCTACTGCAACAAAATAAATACATAGATACATAGGTAAATACTGAAGCAAAATAAATAAACAGATACTTAAATACTTACAAAATTGTGTCACGTTCCTCAATAAAATTCATGCCTATAGCTTTTGGGTCTCCACATAACATCAAATACTAACTTACACGAGGCGATATCTTAAATAATGCCTAGAATAAACGCGAATTGTTGGATTTTCAACTCTCGATTCAGAGCCGACAGTTGATAATCCAACAGCGAAAATCATACATTTAGAAATAGCTTAGTGTTAGTGAAAATGTGTGCTAGACCTTTAACAATGAAAGCGAAACGATTGGTTTTCAATCGAAGGCTTTCAAGGTTAAGGTTCGGTCTAAATCCCTTTGTGTCAATCATGAAACTAAGCATTAAGTGTTGAGAGATTTAGGACTTAAATAAAACAGGCGAAATGTGGGTTTACTTTAACTAAACCTCTGCCTAATCCTGTTGATAATAATAAGTATATAAAAAAAATGTGGTTTCTTGCCCTTCAGTCTGTCTCTTCGAAATTGAGCTGGATTTTAGTCGTTGAAATGAAATAGTTGGCGTATATGGCACAAAATTAGGGCAATTAGGTCTTGAGGAGCGCACTCTCTTTTCAGCCTTTTGAAACTAGACTTTGGCTGTGGCTCATCAACTCCTAAAATAATAATATTCCACAACTTTAACACAGCGCCCTCTAGTCCCAAGCTAAGCAAAGGTTGCGTTATGGTTACTAAACGACTGATAAACATACTTATATATTTCTAAAAACAATATAGGTAATATTATTGCTTCGTTGGTCTATTGGTGGCAAGTGCTACTGCTGAGCAAATGGTCCTGGGTTCAATCCCCGGGTCGGGCAAAGTATTTTTGCGTTTTTTCATCAAGAATTTCTCAGTAACATATTATAATATTATAAATTACACTTAGATACAGAACAACTCACCGTGCTCAACACACACACATTTAGGTTAAACAAGAACTATGTTACATTCCCGAGTAAAAACATAACCTTTCTATTTGGCGTCGAGTAGAATACTCAATAAGCACACACACATAATCTTTGTCTAGCAAGATAATCTAGTTTAACACGCTTCGCACCACAGCAATTGCCAATTTGCCATGCAAAACTATTCGCGTAATTTAGATTGTCATAATGCAATAGTAACTTGCATATTATATGAGGCCTGTGATGTTATTATCATCATATTATGAGACTGTAAAATTCTGACCTGGTACGGTACTGTAAAAGTTTGACTGGCCTGTTGGTCTAGTAGTTAGTGACCCTGACTGCTATGCCGGAGGTCGTGATTCAATTCCCGCCCAGGACAAATGTTTGTGTGATGAGCACGATCATTTGTTCTGTGTCTGGGTGTAATTTATCTATAATACGTATGTATTTAGAAAAATATAAGTATTTTATCAGCTGTTTAGTAAAAATAACACAAGCTCTCAAGCTTAACTTGGCACTAAATGGCGTTGTGTGCCTGTCTGCCTCGGTGCAACTTTTCTTGTTAGCTAACTAGCAGACATCCCGCGGTTTCACCCACGTAGTTCCCCTCCCGTGGGAATACAGGAATAAAAAGTAGCCTATGTTTTATTTCAGGGGGACAGCTAACTCCATACCAAATTTTATTAAAATCCATTCAGTAGTTTTTACGTGAAAGAGTAACAAACATCCATCCATCCATCCATCTATCCATACTTACAAACTTTCGCGTTTATAATATTAGTAGTACTCAGGTACAAATTTGCTGTCCAGCAGGTCTGGGCAGGACTCATAACCTGGTGCCACAATTTATGCCGCTCATGGGCCTCTGAATAGGCTTCACAAGCCGTCGAAAAATATATCTCAGGCATGCCGGTTTCATCACGATGTTTTCCTTCACCGTTCGTCAATTCAATTGAGATTAAGTACGTGAAAGTTAACCATTGAAATCGTTAAGTATTTAAACGCCACGTCGCGCGTCGGTCACACGTTGACCGCGAACAATTGAATTTCTATTGTGTTTGGTAGTCGGCAGTCAAAATTCGTACTAAAAGTAGATCTATACAACGTGTTTTTTTTTATATCCCATAACTCTAGGGTATGATTGAGACCATATAAAAGAATCAACTGGCATATGAAATAAGTTTCAATCATCCTTTTTTTTTTGTTTTTTTTACTATCATCTATACATATAATAAAACAGTAACGAAAGAAAAACTGTACATTGAGAATTTTCAAGAAAAAATAAGTGGGTTTTGTTAGAAAAACGTAACTGGTGACAAAAAGTGACTTTTTAGAATTTTTGTCTGTTTGTCTTTTTGTCTGTATGTATGTCCGGGGTGAACTCAAAAAGTACTGCATGGATTTACTTCAAATTTTGCATGAATATTACTAAGAGGTCGGGTCAACACATAGGCTATATATTATCACGGTATCACCTACGGGGGAGGAGCAGTGAATCTTTATTCTTCTTACTCATTCTGTGGAAGCGTGTAAGTAAAGGACGCATATTTAAATGTTGGTTTTGAGTAAGTTATGCTATTATCTAGCTTTACACTATAAAAACTACGCCATTTAAGTAACTTTGGCAGAGAAACATAGTTTAATGAATGTTAGTAGTATAAAGACAATTTGGAATCAGCGCCATCTATGAGAATGTATAAAAAACAAATCAAGTAACACATGAACACTTTTTGAAAATTAATTTAAATTTTGATTGTGTTGGTGCGGTTAGTAGTTAGTTATTCTTAAAATTCATAGATGGCACTGTGCATTTTTTCATCTTATACTACATATAATTTAATACATTATAATAAAAAAGTAACGAAAGAAAAACTGTACATTGAGAATTTTCAAGAAAAAATGAGTGGGTTTCGTTAGAAAAACGTAACTGGTGACAAAAAGTGACTTTTTAGAATTGTTGTCTGTTTGGCTGTTTGTATGTCCGGGGTGAACTCAAAAAGTACTGCATGGATTTACTTCAAATTTTGCATGAATATTACTAAGAGGTCGGGTCAACACATACTCTATATATTATCACGCTATCACCTACGGGGGAGGAGCAGTGAATCTTTATTCTTCTTACTCATTCTGTGGAAGCGTGTAATCAAAGGACGCATATTTAAATGTTGGTTTTGAGTAAGCTATCCTATTATCTAGCTTTACACTATAAAAACTACGCCATTTAAGTAACTTTGGCAGAGAAACATAGTTTAATGAATGTTAGTAGTATAAAGACAATTTGGAATTAGCGCCATCTATGAGAATGTATAAAAATCAAATCAAGTAACACATGAACACTTTTGAAAATTAATTAAAATTTTGATCGTGGTGGTGAGGTTAGTAGTTAGTTATTCTTAAAATTCATAGATGGCATTGTGCATTTTTTTTCATAAAAGTTGTATCATAATAGTTCGTTTTGACAAATTGAAGTTCCAACAAAACCCTCAAAATCTTGAGCAAAGTTCGGATCGTATCATATGGGATGAGTGTACGATGTCCAAAAGGAAGGCAGTTGAGGCCGTGGAAAGAACCCTGCAGGGCATCTGCTGGAACGAACATTTGATGGGTAGTGTCACAGTTCTGTTCAGTGGCGATTTCAGGCAAACGCTTCCCGAGTTGACGCGGGGATCGAGGGCTGACGAGGTGAATGCTTAGGTAAACGATCTTTTTTGTCGTCACAAGTTCGTACGCTGCGCTTGACCATTAATATGAGAGCTCGGCTCGGCGGCATTGCACGCGCTCAAGAATTCTCCGATGTCCTTCTAAGTCTTGGCAAAGGCACTCTACTAGAAGAGAAAAGTGGACAGGCGGAGCTTTTAGAGTCTCTCGGTAGAGTGGTGGTAGATATCCAGCTTCGAAGAACTCATTCGCAGTGTGTACGTGGACATCAGTCGTACAGCGCACCAGCAGAATTCGTGTGAGAGCGCCATTTTGGCGCCCAAAAATGATCATGCTGCAGCAATTAACGAATGTTTTCTCTCGGAAATTGAGGGGAATGAAGTGGTCTATACGTCGATAAGCACTGTCGTCGAGCAAGATGACGCCACACATTATCCCGTGGAATTTTTGAACTCCCTGTCAGCAAGTTGACTTTCAGCGCATACCATCAAGCTGAATGTCGGCGTCCCGATTACGCTTTTCAGGAACAAATCTTCTCCGAAGTTGAGTAACGGGTGGTGCCTTAAAGTCATTTCGCTCCACAGACACCATTGAGGTGGAAATTCTGGCGGGTTGTGGCATCGGCGAGGCAGTATTTATACAACGCATTCTCCTTATACTTCATAGCTTTCCGATCCAGTTCGAGCGCGTACAGTTCCCCTTGAGTGTTTGCTTAGTGATGACAATCAATAAGTCGCAGGAGCCGATACTCAGAGCAGCGGGTGTAGATCTAAGGACGAGTTGCTTCTCACACGGGCACCTGTACGTCGGTCGCTTGCTCCCGCGCCACCAGTCCTGACTATCTTTACATTTTGGCTCCTGGCAGTATAACTACCAACGTAGTTTTTAGGGAAGTGTTATAAGGTATGATACCTTTGTACGTATTTTTAACCGACTTCAAGAAAAGGAGGAGGTTCTCAATTCAACGATATGTTTTTTTTTTGTGTGTGTTTGTTACGCGATTACTCCGCCATTTATGGACCGATTTTCTAAATTATTTTTTTATTTGATAGGGTATACTACCAGGTCAAATCTGATGAGGGATCCTCGAGGAATTGAGGGAACTCCTCAAATAATATAGGAAAACATGTACCAAGTTTTACATTTTTTTTTGGTGACAAATCAAGCATTTACATTTAGCAAGTATCATTTCGTGAAGAAAAACTGATGAAGAAGACAGGCGATGGAACTCTTCAATGCATAACAGCAAATTACTCGCAATAGCTACAGTCACATGTCTGTGCATGGTTAATGTATTTCCATAACATAACATTACGCCTGTCTATTTTAAAAGGTTAAGAAAGAACTTCTTTTGCAATTGTTAATCGATTTCAATGATTCTTTCAAGTTTTGAAAGACTTTCTTTACATACAAAGGAACTAAAAATAGCAAAATAAAAAAAAATACAAAAAAAACAACCGACTTCTTAAAAAACACTAACAGGTGAAAAATAATTCCAGTTTCGGAAGTCGGTGGCCAATAATCAACGAAATAAAACCACCTAAGCCACAGACTTCCGAAACTGGAATTATTTTTCACCTGTTAGTGTTTTTTTAAGAAGTCGGTTGCTTTTTTTTTGTAAAAAAGTTTTTATTACTCTTTTGTATCCTGGAATGCATTCCTGCATTATTTTGTCTATTTCCTTCAGTCACATGGTATGACTGAACTCAGCAGGATTCCCATATAACTCTCTTCATGTAACTTATATTTTAATGCTATTTTAAAAGTTGTTTACTTATAATGCTATAGCAACACTGGAATCTTAGGTAGGTATATTTGGTGCTGTAGAACCTTCACGCAGACGACGTCGCGGGCAGCAGCTAGTACAAAATAATTCGACAAAGTCACGATGATTAATGTAAAACACCCTTACGTGAAAGAAAAGTGACGTTAGAAAGAAGATTCGTCGTACTGGTGACAATTTTTGAACTAATTAGGTAATAAAAATAATATTAATAATACCTACTTAAAAATAATATTCCACGACTATTCACACACCGCCATCTAGTCCCAAGCTAAGCAGAGCTTGTGTTACGGGTACTAAACAACTGATAATTTAATTATGTTTGATGATATCTCCGAAACTATGCATTTTTGGACCATCTATTCTAGGAGTTTTAGTATTATTTTTACCTACAGAATATAACCCTAGAGTTTTGGGATATCAAAAAAAACACCTTGTATATTTCCGCAAGACCCGCTATCGTTCGCGATAAGAGCTATATCCCGTCACAAACAATTTATTACTCACTACCTCCTGATATAATCCATTCACAGCAATTTGTGTTATCTGAAATACGATAAACAGCCTTACGAACATCGAAAACCAATAGTAAAACCGATTACAGTCGTAAAAACAAACACAAAAGTGTCATATATATATATAGCATTTGTGCAAATGTCCCCCGTCTCCCCACGATGAATAGGATTCATTAGTAGCTGCCAGTTCTCCCCTTTGTTTGAGCTCGTCCCTTGCTTCCAATGTCTCATTCAAGGGACGTAGGAGGCTTCTGATTGTATGGTCTATGCCAGGTGATATGTATTCGGTAGGGTCTATTCGTCTATATACGTAATTATTCGTTATATTGTCAAGTATATAGAGGCACCACCTGTCATGCAAGGCGTCGTGAGTTCAAATCTGAGCACGTACTAATGTGTCTTTTTCTATTTATACATATAACACTAACTGACCCGGCAAAGCTCGTTCCACCTTTAATTTTTGGAACAAAGTTTCTTATCGCGTATTGCCAAAGGGGGCTAGACGGAAAAAATAAGAACTGCATTGTAACGACACTTTTTAAGACCAAAACTTGTAACGACACTTTTTGCTATACTTAGTTGTAAGCCGTGCGGCGTGCGCGTGTTTCTCTGTCTGTCTCTCTCTTTCTCATAGAAAGCAAAGCTCTTGCTTTAAGAAAAAATTAAGACCAAAAGTTGTAACGAAGACAAGGAATTTTACAATTCCTTCACTAATCAATCGAGAGGTGTCCCTAGACACCTCTCAAGTTTTAATCTTCTTTTTTTTTTTAGTTTACTTACGTCCTATTCTCTGACCACACATGATTTCGTTAAAATCGTTCAAGCAGTTTCGGAGTTTTGTTACAAACGCTTTGCGACACGAGAATTTTATATATTAGAAGATAAAACATCAAGCTTGTAATCCCCGAAAGGTTAGGCAGGGGTTTGCCTATCTGTAGTATAGCCATATTTTGCAAATAAAATACCAAAATTTGAAAACACCGACAAAAAATTATAACGCTAGGAGCTTTAGATTCACGTATAGAACTAATAGTAACAGTAAGTTTGAGGATATATTTTCCATCTATACTAATAATATTATAAAGAGGTAAAATTTGTTTGTTTGTAAGTTTGTATGTTTGTAAGTTTGTAAGTTTGTATGTAGGGGGTAGGTAATCTTCGGAACTAATGATCCAATTTTGATAAAAAACGCACTGGTGGAAAGCTACACTATTCCGGGATGACATAGGCTTCTTTTTATCCCTGTAATCCCACGGGAACAGGAACTACGCGGGTGGAACCGCGTGACGACTGCTAGTCCTGAATATACGAGAAATATCGGAATTGTGTAAAATGAAAAATGCTCCACAATGAAAATGCAATTCGACCAGAAATATTCACATTGTTCGATTGAACTGCCATATCGGAATGTGAGAAGTTATTGGCACGATGAAAATAAAAATTGAAATAGTATACATCAAAGGTAGATACACTACTAGGTATAGCATTAATATTTCCAATTGTAACCGAGTAAGTATTTGTAGTTTGGCTACAGAAAATGTTACTTTTCCAATACAATTCTGTAGTAGGTACTTAAACGATATTGATTGCTGAGTACATAGCATTTACTTGACAATGTTATTTAATGTGTTGTATGATAAAATCATGCATATAATTTTTCAGAGAGTTAAGAGCTATTTTACACGGAGAGAGTTTTTTACCTCGTACATACTTTTATCGTAAGACGAGAAAAGATAATTATATAACTAGCAGACGTCCCGCGGTTTCACCCGCGTAGGTCCCGTTCCCATGGGAATACAGGGATAAAAAGTAGTATATGTGTTAATCCAGGGTGCCAGCTAAATCCATACCAAATTTTATTAAAATCCATTCAGTAGTTTTTACGTGAAAGAGTAACAAACATCCTCACAAACTTTCGCGTTTATAATATTAGTAGGATAGTAGGATATTATGATTGTGTATAGTATTATAATACGATATATCGCACATGGAAGGGCGATTGTCACCTCGACTAAATACTGGATGTCACCATGTACAAATTTGAAAGCAAGAATTCTATTTCGAGTTCAGCCAGTCGCTTTGGAAGATGGCTTATGAAATGGGGCTTAATTCTTTAGTAAACGATATTTACTTCGATATTTAGTTCAAATCGCTTAGGTACTTGACAATTAATACTATCTTTAATAACGTAAAAGCATTTCTGTATTCCTCAAAGGGATAGACAGGTGTGTACGCATAATTGGTTCACCCACATTTGTTTAAGTTCTATGTAGTATGGGGCAAGCCAATTGTCATCAACCTATTCGGTACAATTCGTCCACAAATCAAATCTGGACCTCGGGCTGCTACTGAGAAATTTCAAATGGAAAAGTTTTTTTCTATAATACTTTGCTCCCGGAAATCAAACCCAGTTGTTGACTAAACCGACGAGACATTCATATTTTTTATCTATACAGGGTGTCTCATTCAAATGGGTCAGTATGGGAAAGTCTGAAACTATAAGACATACGAAGATCTGTTCTGAGGAACCATGTCATCGATTTTAATAAAAAGAAAAACTGCATTGATACATTTTAAAAAACATCTGTACTCCGTTCGGGAATCGAACCCGGTTATTTTGAAAAAAAAAACCTACACTATTTCTATTTAGATATCGATTGTGTAGGTCTTAAGCAGTAAATGTCTGTATAAAACATGATGTCTAAAATGAATAAAATGCATTGTTTCCACATACTTTAATTTATTTTAGTAGGTGCTCGAAGTGACCACCGCCTTTTTCAATACCGCCTCTGGACTATTTCTTGTGGGGTTACGTTGAGGATGAAGTGTACAAAACAAGCTATGACACCGTTGTAGACCTTAAAGTAGCCATACAGACAATTTGAACGCAAATTCACCACATGAAGATACAAAATGCTATTGTAAGATCGTTACCTAAACGTGTTGAATATTGTATTACATTATTCAACACGTTTAGGGTGACATAGGCTACATTTTTTTATTATTTTTTTTTCCCACGGGAACGGGACCTACGCGGGTGAAATCGCGGGATGTCTGCTAGTATAACAATAAAACAATAATATTGCTAGCAACTTGGTACAAGATAAGACTGGAGTCTTTTCATCAGCATTGGCAGTTAGTGTAAAAAAAAAACAAAAGCAGATCGCCTGAATTAAACATGAAACCCACATCAACAGAGATTTATTTATAGTAAAAATCTTTTAATAATCTATGTCTTTCATTGTTTCAGATTAACCTTGTTCAACGAGAGCTTCATCAGACTGCTAACTATGTTATAGTGGAAAGTTTGTTCCTAAAACCTTAGTCAAGTGCAGTGTTCCTAAAAACTTAGAATTTTTGACGCTACTTTACAATAGTGTACCAATAAGTGCGAAAAATGGGATGCAACACGAGTTCCGAAGCCAAAACTGCCAAAGATGAGAAGAACAATGCCCATGAAAACCAGAATAATACTGCCACAGGTATGTACGACAACATTAATACTAAAAACCCTTTTAGTGTAGTGTTCAATTAAATGCAAAACAACGCCATCTATCGGAATTTTCCGACACTATTACATTAACAAGCTGGAAAACTTAGTTTCCAACGCTCATTGTGAGATGTGGTACCAAGGGTTTCAATAGTCGTTGTGTAGATGGCGCTCGGTTGTACAATCAGTTTTAATATCCTGGCCTGACGTCAGGTGGAGCTTTTACAATTTGTATGCAAAATAGCCATTGTATCCTATTGTAATTAGTTCATAATACTAAGAAGCACTAGGTGTGCTCGACTTTTATAAACAAACTGGTTTCTAAAACTTTTAGTTTTACTATTATTGAAGTCCGGGAACGAAACAAAGGAAAAATATCTACAATAATTAATATGTATGAAGAGTTTCCTACAAAACCTGAAACAACGATATAAGACAACATAATGACCATCTGTCTCACTCTGTTACGATAAATAAAGGACTGAACAAACTTATCTACAATCTAATGGACCAGACGTAGGCAATTTGTTTTCCTATCAAAATGATGACAGAGATAGAATCAAGTAGATCTTCAAAAGGTTAGTCATGCTTTTAGTAATTGGTCTACCCTGTAGGTATTATATTATAATGAACTATCTGTTTTTTTTGTTTGTTTGTATTAAATCCTTATAAAACCGGTTTTTAGTCATACGCCTTGTATTAGTTTATTTTTATTAGATACCAC
The DNA here is from genome assembly GCA_921972225.1 of Euplexia lucipara. Taxonomy (NCBI): domain Eukaryota; kingdom Metazoa; phylum Arthropoda; class Insecta; order Lepidoptera; family Noctuidae; genus Euplexia; species Euplexia lucipara. The sequence continues at coordinate 9,014,651 of OV179168.1, read as the reverse complement.
TACAGACATAATTATAACAGGGACATCGGAAATGTTAAAACGCGTAATTTCTTTAAAATGTATAAAAGCCTTACGGGCCGATCGAAGGTTAAGCTGCACTTGATGAGGTCACTTCTTGGATGGGTGACCATTCATTACATATCAAGACTTCTTCATATTTTAAACTCCTCCATTTCGTTACGAACCGAAGACAGTTAAATACCAGTTTTTATCCGACCTCCACAACCCAGTTTCTGGATAGTACGACACCCTCTTGTTGAAAATCAGCATCAGATAGTTCACCCTATGTTTTTATCAGGCCTGATGCTGAGCTGAGGCCCTTTTGGCATATTTGTCTTCGGTGTATTTTATTTAAGGTGTATTTTTTTACTATAAATTCAATTATTTATAATATTTAATTATAATTATAATAATTAGAAAGGTCAGGTGCGTAGTACTCGCAACCGGCGTGTGTGTATGACAACATGTATGAATGAATGAAAAAAAATACAGAGCGCCATATGCTACGATTCTTACATACTTCTGTATGTAAGAATCGTAGCATATGGCGCTCTGTAGTTTCTGCCTACCCCCATGGGAAAAAGGCGTGAGTTTATGTATGTATGTATGTAATTATAATAATTAATTATAATGAATAGTGTATACCTTAAAGGTAGATTTTTGAGTTCTGTCAAACAACTTGTAAGACCTATTTGTGTTTAACAAAAATCACGCTAATAAATACTTTGACTTTGACTTATTTCTTTCTTATTAGTTAGTTAATAATAATAATACCAGCCTATTACTGTCCCACTGCAGGGCAAAGGCTTCAAGACAGATGGGCGATTTCTATTAACTATAAGTCCAGGTCTTCTCACGATGTTTTCCTTTACCGATGTCTGTGATGTCTGTGATAAACTTAGAAAGTAAGTACAATAAATATATTATGTGCACACCTAAAAAATAAACAAACAAAAGAACAGTAAAACAATTTAAAAGGCATCAAAAAACTAAAAGTTTTACAATAAATAATTAAATAAATATCCACATCTTTTCACACAACGCCATTTAGTCCCAAGCTAAGCTTGAGAGCTGGGTACTAAACAGCTGATAAATATACTTATATATTTTTAAATACATAGGTACATATTATAGATAAATTACACCCAGACACAGAACAAATTATCGTGCACAACACCCAAATATTTGTCCTGGGTGGGAATCGAACCCACAACCTCCGGCATAGCAGTCAGGGTCACTAACTACTAGACCAATAGGTCAGTCAAAATACATAATAACATATTGAAAAACTTAAATTGGTACTTCGCCGCACTTGAACACTTAACCTCGTCGTGCATGAGAAGCCTTATCAATTCCGCCATCTTGCATAAATTCCGAAGACAAAATTTACTTGTTTTCCACCGTTTACGAAACATTGCAACTAAATAATTTCTAAAGGGAGCCAGGAAATTCGTTCCCATTCACATAATAAAATATTTACAAGTCCCGTGACTTGCCCGCGGCACCGAGTTCTTTCCCTCCATAAATAATATCTACTTGAATAATCCGCCATTTTGTATCCGCGGCCCGGTTTTCTTTTTTTTTCGTTCAAGTTATCTTTTTTTAAGGTCCGATGAACCTTTGCAAGAGATACCTCGTAAGTGTTGGGGCTTAAAATTATGGCTCGTTTTTGGTATTTTTAGTGTGTTTCGAGTTATTGGAGTACATTTATATATAATACGACCACATCACACCCATTATACGACCTCATTAACGCCGCGGGAACGCGCTGGATGCGAGCCGCTTCCAACCGGTCTTATTGGGGATCTATAATAGGGGAGGCCTATGTCCAGCAGTGGACTTCCTATGGCTGAAATGATGATGATGATAATGATGATGATGATATACATATATTTTTGTGTTGCTTATCACTGGTTTATTATTTTGAACAAGCAATTGTGATAATATCATTTTATTTGTCATACGCTTGCCGTAGGCGGTCCGTAAATGGGATACCATTCACTACATCTATTATCTGTACCTACTTATATTTTTAAAAGATATAATTTGTAGTTAAGTAAGAATATAATAGAAAAGACTACTCTTCTTCTCTTCTCTCGATGTAGTAACAAAAGTTGAAAAGAGTATGCTTAGATCGTTTACTTTGGTCACGTTGAAAGGATAAATGAAAGGCGACTAACGAAAGGTATTGAGAAGGATGTAAGTGGGAACGCCGTGACACACATAGACCTTATTGGTGAGATGCTTTAGTAAGTTAAGGTGCGTAGTATTCGTAACTGGCGTGTGTCTATGTATGAATGTAAACTAAGCAAAAAAAGTATGTAAGATTCGAAGCATATGGTGCTCTGTAGTCTCTGCCTACCCCTATGGGAAAACCGAAAGCCTTGGGTTCGAACTCGAGACACAACGTTTAGTTAACTTAAATACTTAGCACGGATCCTCAACTACACGAAGCCAAAGTAAGGGTACCGAAATGATATCTGAAATAGTTTCAACAACTATCCGGCTAGTCTTTGAAACTTACACCGCAATAAGATTACCTCTTCGGAGACTGTACCTAGTTGGAAACAGAATTAGTAAAATTAAATACCTAATACTGTTTAGTCTGTGGTATTGTCTGCATTGCGGACTGTGGTGACTTGGAAATTGTCATCTGTTATTATTTAATAAGGAGCGTGTGTAATAAGCTTTATAAATTTAAATACTTAGGGCATTTGGTCACGGCTGACTTCAGGAATCATGCTGATATCGAATGGGAGCGAAGGGCCTTGTCAAAAAGATCGAATATGTTGTTGGCACGTAGGTCTGCATGTTATTCTGATCAAGATCACACTTTTTAAAAGCGAAGTGCAGATTGTGTACTCATGTAGCCTGTGGGCACGTTTTACACAGGCGAGTTACACTGCCCTCTGCGTTCAGGGCTGTATTGGAGCTGCCCCGCTTCTAAAGTGCCTCGAGCATGTTTGCGAAAGCGCGCACTGACTGTTTTTGCACCATAATGCGCAAGCAGTGCGCGTCCTTGGTGCACAGGATGCAGGTCAGCTCTAATGCTGTCCTCGTGATGATTGCTGGACAATTGGACTGCCAGGGCGTGCTTACGAGCGACGTGGTATAAATTTGCCGTGTTTTACTAATGTATTTAATTATTTTATTTAAAACTAGCTTCTGCCCGCGACTTCGTACGCGGATCCTGTTGCTTATGCCAGCGACAACGGGGTCGTCAAAATCGAAGATATGAAACATCTGATTTCGAATTCTATAAGCCCGGGGACGGGAAATCAATAGGATGCGCGAGACGATTCAAGATGTTCCAGATTTTTTATTTTTGTTGGTCAACAGGAAATGCCATCAGACTTAACAACTTTTGCTGAGACGCCATTTCTATTATGTATATGTTATATTGTCTCTGGGCTTTAGAGTTCCCCTACAGGTGCTGTAGATCTTCAAATTTAGTCTCACAGCAGAAAACACTCTTCACGTGGAATAGTTTTTGCAATGGCACCATTTTTATATCTCTTTTACTTTAGGTGTTCCATTTTCCAAAATAAATTATAGCCTATAATATGTTGCGTGACGTTCACGATCAGCGGTCAGTCGCGCATCTCCTTCCCCCACTTATCTCTAGAGTCGATGCGTATATACGCTGAAAACTCAAGCGTCATGCTTTTTCCGTGAACGTCTCCAACTCGCGAGACAGTGCATGATGTTCACGATCAGCGGTCAGTCGCGCACATATTCTTCACTGGTCTCTAGAGACCTGGATGTAGATGCGTAAATACGCTGAGAATGCAGGCGTGCTTCGCGATCCCAAGAAGTTTCCACGGAGCGAGTTGCAGCCTCATGTTCTCGAACAGCATCAAGTCTCTCCTAACGCTCTTCGGTAGATTGTTGGGATCTTATGGTCTTTAATCATTTAGCACCTTTGGAACATTGGGAAAAATTTGACCTCTTTCTAGGCATGGTTATAGTTTTATTGTGATGATACCTGATCAATTAAAATCTAAGTGGCTGCTCCCCTGCGTTACCGGGTAAGCTACCGTGTAACGAAGATAAATGGAAAAGGAAATTAAACACTCAAATAACATAAGCCCGAAGGCATACGATAAAAAAAATGGGAGTTTTAGCCAGTAGAGTCTAATTTTCAACGATATACCATCGTCATCGAAAATCAGTCCCGAACTGTTCCCGCCTTCACCGCGTAGTACCTCCTACTTATGTTATTTTATAATTATGCAATGAAATTAGTGATAGTTTTAATTTCTATATCAAATGTTTCTGATCTTCGATTTTTATAAGTCAACAGGAAATGCCTATCAGACCGAACAACTTTTGCTAAGACGTCATTCCTATTTGAGTTATGGTGTAGCTGGGCTCTTGGAGTTCCACAACAGGTGTTCCAGATCTTCGATTTTTATACGTCAACAGCGAGTGCTCATAAGGCTGAACAACTCTTGCTAAGACGTCATTCCAATATATGTTATAGTGTAGCTGGGCTCTTGAAGTTCCACATCAGGTGTGAAGTGTATAGAGCAAAATGGCGAAATGAAACGGTGGTTTGAACGTTATCCTTGTATAATTAATTTCTCAACACTTCTGAGTCGCTTAAGGCTACAATTAAGTTAAGACGACAGCGGGGAAATTACTGGACACAGACAAAAAGCTAAGGAGACGATATCGAGTCAACTAGCAGAACTTAGGTCTACGAGCAAGTCTAGATTTGGTTGAAAGTTCAAGCGTGTACTGTTCGGGAGGTCAAAACGAGTACTGATCTACATGACGATGCTTTATCGCTATTAGGCAAGTCATATGCTCCGATGAAAGCCGAGCTTTGCCGAACGCGCCCGAAGTTGCGTTCGGAAAGGCAGCGACCAGAACATTACAATTTTAAGCCTATATTTTGTATAGTGTAAATAATTATGCGTATTGTTAAATTTGTAAATAAATATTATGTGTGATGTAAATATAGCAACTAAATAAATATGTAAATATACTTCTAATAAAATATGTTAGTTTTCACCCACAGACAATGATCGTGTTTTGTGTTTGAAGTTTTTTGGTCTTTGGTTTGACGTTTGTTCAAATTTGACAGTTCGGTGTAACGGGACAATAAGGAAAAGTTTTGTATTGTGGAGTGTTTACAATTATAAAAAGTTTAAATTAATATTACGAATTCATACGAATTCCGGTGTAGCTGTGACCGCTACACTACTCCCCCCCTGAGACCGTGGCTACTTAGCTACGGGTGATAGTAGTCCGGGAAGCGAACGGTGCGGCCGGAGCGTGTTTTCTTCTCGACGGTGGGCTGCGGTGGCGTTGGTGCTGTGTTTGCGACCGTTGGTGCGCTGGTTACACCGGAGGGACTGTAGTCTGCGTTATTGAGGTAAGCGGGTTTCAACCGATCTATGGTTACTGTGGTTTCCTTTCCGTTTACCTCAATACGGTACGTTTTGTCGCCTCTTTGCAGGACTCCGTAGGGGCCGGTGTACGGCGGGTCTAGCGGTCGGCGAACGGCGTCATGTCGCAAGAATACATGAGACGAAGTTGACAAGCTGTCGGGCACGTAGAACGGCTTGTTGCCGTGTCGACTCGCCGGTTCTGGAGACAGCTTCGCCATGTGATGCCGGAGTCTTGACGCGAAGTCGGTGTAGTCGACTGTGCTGGTGAGTGTGGGGGCGATGAACTCGCCTGGGAGTCTTAGGGGCTCGCCGTAAACGAGCTCTGCCGCTGATGCTTTGACGTCTTCCTTCCAGGCGCTGCGGATGCCGAGCAGCACCAGGGGTAGTGCTTCGGTCCAGTTGGTGTCTGTGTGGCAGCGGATGGCTGCCTTCAGCTGGCGGTGTAGGCGTTCCACCATGCCATTACAGGCTGGGTGGTATGCTGTGGTTGGGCGGTGCTGGCTACCGAGGGTCTCCGTGATGGTGTGGAACAGCTTGCTCTCAAACTGCCTGCCCCTGTCGGTAGTGATGCGCTGGGGGCAGCCAAAGCGGGACACCCAGCCGGTGATGAAAGTGCGGGCGCATGTCTCCGCTGTGATGTCCGCGATGGGGTACGCCTCAGGCCAGCGGGTGAAGCGGTCGACCACAGTTAGTATGTACCTGTAATTTGATGACACGGTCAGTGGCCCTACTATGTCCATGTGGACATGGGAGAAGCGTTGGGAAGGGACAGGGAAAGCGGAGGTGGGACTGGTTGTGTGCCGCGAGATTTTGTTCTTCTGGCACTCTACGCACTCTCTGGTCCAGGCCCTGCAGTCCTTCTTTAGGCCAGGCCAAACGAAACGCTCAGAAATCAGTTTGACTGTGGCCTGTCTGCCGGGATGGCTCAGCTGGTGTAGTTTTTGGAACACCTGCCTCCTGAAGGGTTCTGTAACATAAGGGCGGGTGTTACCAGTGGAGACATCACAATATAGTTCAGTGCCTGAGTCCGTGAAATGCACTTTACACAGCTTGAGTGACGTGCTGTTGTTATTTAAGAGCCCCTGCAGCTCGTGGTCTGTTTCTTGGGACTGTGCAAGAGCTGTGTAATTACACGCCGGTACTGCCACCGACTCCACACGCGACAGCGCGTCTGCCACAATGTTGTCCCTGCCTGCGACAAACCTGATATCCGTGGTGAATTGAGCAATGTAGTCCAGGTACCGGTATTGCCTCGGTGAACAGTTGTCACGGTTGTGTGCGTACACATATGACAGGGGTTTGTGATCCGTGTAAATGGTGAAGTGCCTACCTTCAACCATGTGGCGGAAGTATCTGACTGCGTCGTAGATGGCTAAGAGCTCCCTGTCATAAGGGCTATACTTTTTCTGTGAAGCTGACAGTCGCCTAGAGAAAAATGCTAGTGGGTTCCATGTGACACCTGCCTTCTGCTGTAATACTGCACCCATAGAAGTGTCTGAAGCGTCTGTAAATATCGCGAGTTCGGCGTTGGGCTCTGGGTGAGCAAGCAGAGCTGCCCTAGATAAGCCACTTTTACAAGCGTTAAAAGCGTCTAGCATTTCTTGCGATAGATTAATTGTTTGTGTTCTCTTTGTTTTAGGTCCTGCCAGAACTACGTTGAGTGGCGCTTGTAAGCGAGCGGCATCTGGGACAAAGCGGCGGTAAAAATTGAACATACCCAGGAAGCGACGCATCTCCTTGACAGTCTTGGGAGCTGGGAAGTCCTGGATTGCCTGCACCTTCTCCTGCAGCGGGCGAACACCTTCTTCGGATACTTCGTGTCCTAGGAAAGTTATGGTGGTACGGCCAAACTCACACTTTGCCGAGTTAATAATAATTCCATACTGGGATAACCGCTTCAGAAGCTGATGCAGGTGCTCGGTGTGCTGGGCTGCTGTCTCTGAGAACAAGAGAATATCGTCTAAATAACAGTAGCAGAACGGCAGCCCGCGCAGCACCTCGTCCATGAACCGTTGGAACGTTTGAGCGGCATTCCTGAGGCCAAAGGTCATGAATGGAAATTCGTACAGTCCGAAAGGTGTTGTGATCGCTGTCTTGTGAACGTCGGCTGGCTGGACTGGTATCTGATTGTATGCTTTAATGAGATCGATTTTGCTATATATTCGGCTGCCAGCCAGCTGATGTGAGAAGTCCTGTATATGCGGGATGGGGTATCTGTCCGGAACAGTACGGGCATTGAGTGCCCTGTAGTCACCGCATGGCCGCCAGCTGTTGTCCTTCTTAGGAGCGAGGTGAAGTGGGGACGACCACGGACTCTCTGACGGCCGTGCTGTGCCGTTAGCCAGCATAGCCTCGAACTCCCTCTGTGCTGCCTTCAGTTTGTCTGGTGCCAGACGGCGAGGTCGTCCAGTGATAGGCGGACCTGGTGTAGTGCGGATGTGATGTTCGGTACCGTGACTGACCTGTTTCTGTGTTCCAGCAGGCCGCGTGACTTCCGGGTACTGGCGAAGTATCTCGTGGTACTCCGTGTTGCCTCCTACGGACTTCACTGAGGCGATCATTGCTGCTGATTCGGCCGCTGGCGACGCCGGCGAAGACAGTTGGGTCAGCCCATCGATTAGCCGGTGACTTTTGAGGTCTACCAAGATGTTATAATGCGCCAAGAAGTCGGCGCCTATGATTGCCTTGGTGACGTCTGCAACCACGAACTTCCACGTGTACACGCGGCGAAGCCCTAAATTCAAGTGGAGCTCCACCCAACCGTACGTGTCGATGGCAGTTCCGTTTGCCGCGTATAACTGGTACGCCGTCCTGCTGCGCTGCTGTCGTAGGGCTGCACGTGGGTATACGCACAGATCGGACCCTGTGTCTACTAAAAACGTGGTTTTAGAGTCCCGATCTGTTACGAATAGGCGGCGTGGTTTGTGAGGGCAGCCATTTGCCGCTATTTCCGGCTGCCGACGGCGTTTCCCGCGTACGTACATGGCGACCTGCACCGCGTGGCCCTGTCACCGAAACTGTTGTGGTACCAGCAGTGAGCGTCGTTCCACGCGCTGCTGGAGCGCGAGCGACTGCGGCGTCGGCTTGGGGTCGGTTCTCTGTCACCACGCCGGTACCTATCTGTGGAGCGCGATCGATGGTGTACCTGACCTTGCTTTTGTAGAGCCGCCACCTGTAGACATAACTCCGCCATGCACTGTTTCAGCTCCGCGATGTCACTGCTGGTGCTCGTGCTCGCCACGGCGGGAGGTGTCGTGAGCGCTGGCCGCGTTGGCGCGATCTCGTGCACGCGGTCGGCCAAATCTGCGACAGACTGAAGCGGAAGGTTAGGCTGGGAAGCTATTACCGTCTGTATGTTCGTCGGCAACCTGCTCGCCCACAACGTGGCTAGGAATGTGTCTGGAACATGTGGTCCGGCCAAAGTCTGCAGGTGCCGCAAGAACTGTGATGGCTTCCGGTCGCCGAGCTCCTCTTGAGTGAGGATTTGCTGAACCCTTTTTTCACGCGAGTCGGATAGTCGACGTATGAGCTCAGCCTTCAGCTTGGCGTACTTGTCCTGTGCTGGTGGGTTCTCTATTATGTCCCGAGCTTCTACCATGTAGCGATGGTCTAGCTGCCCCACGACCGTGTAGAATTTTGTGGTGTCGGCGGTAATGCCGGCTATTGTAAACTGACCTTCTACTTGTGCAAACCAAAGTGTCGGCTCCTCAGGCCAGAATGGCGGCAACTTCACGCTGACTCTGCACACGTCCTGCTTGACCATTGCTGCGTCCGCCTGCGCTCCCTGCTCTGCTCCGGTAGGCATCTTTGCTCCGCGTGGCTACTGTGCTCTTTGACGGGGTCACCAATGAAGTGTATAGAGCAAAATGGCGAAATGAAACGGTGGTTTGAACGTTATCCTTGTATAATTAATTTCTCAACACTTCTGAGTCGCTTAAGGCTACAATTAAGTTAAGACGACAGCGGGGAAATTACTGGACACAGACAAAAAGCTAAGGAGACGATATCGAGTCAACTAGCAGAACTTAGGTCTACGAGCAAGTCTAGATTTGGTTGAAAGTTCAAGCGTGTACTGTTCGGGAGGTCAAAACGAGTACTGATCTACATGACGATGCTTTATCGCTATTAGGCAAGTCATATGCTCCGATGAAAGCCGAGCTTTGCCGAACGCGCCCGAAGTTGCGTTCGGAAAGGCAGCGACCAGAACATTACAATTTTAAGCCTATATTTTGTATAGTGTAAATAATTATGCGTATTGTTAAATTTGTAAATAAATATTATGTGTGATGTAAATATAGCAACTAAATAAATATGTAAATATACTTCTAATAAAATATGTTAGTTTTCACCCACAGACAATGATCGTGTTTTGTGTTTGAAGTTTTTTGGTCTTTGGTTTGACGTTTGTTCAAATTTGACAGTTCGGTGTAACGGGACAATAAGGAAAAGTTTTGTATTGTGGAGTGTTTACAATTATAAAAAGTTTAAATTAATATTACGAATTCATACGAATTCCGGTGTAGCTGTGACCGCTACAGGTGTTCCGGATCTTCAAATTTATTCTCTCAGCAGAAAATGCTTATAACGTGGAACAATTTTTGCTATGGTACCATTTTTGTATCTCCTATAGTTTAGATGGTCTGTTGCGGTTCTGCATCAGGTGTTCCGGATCTTCAAATTTATTCTCTCAGCAGAAAATGCTCATCACGTGGAACAATTTTTGCTATGGGACCATTTTTGTATCTCCTATAGTTTAGCTGGTCTGTTGCGGTTCTGCATCAGGAGTTCCGGATCTTCAAATTTATTCTCTCAGCAGAAAATGCTCATCACGTGGAATAATTTTTGCTATGGGGCCATTTTTGTATCGCCTATAGTTTAGCTGGTCTGTTGCGGTTCTGCATCAGGTGTTCTGGATCTTCAAATTTATTCTCTCAGCAGAAAATGCTCATCACGTGGAACAATTTTTGCTATGGGACCATTTTTGTATCGCCTATAGTTTAGCTGGTCTGTTGCGGTTCTGCATCAGGTGTTCCAGTTTCCAAGATAAATTATAGCCTATGTGTTGACCAGACTTAATATCTATACAACAAAAAAAAAATCATTTAAATCCGTCTAGTAGTTCCGAAGATTAGCGTGTGCAAACAAACAGACAAACAGACAAACAGACAAACAGACAGACTTTTTTTTTTGGATTCGTGCTCTATTACTGTTTCTAAACCCCCCTCAAATATTATTTTTTAAATATATTCAATGTACAGACACAGTTTTTTTACAGTCTTATTATATGTATATAGATTTTCCCTAAACTTGATTTTTTCGAGAAAAAAAATAATTTGATATTTGACCTGCTTATTTTTATTTGACATTGTATTTATGATTTCATGATTTTTTATGTATTAATATTTCTTTATTTTATTTTTATTTGTTTTTATAACTTGCACTTAATTGCAATAAAAGGAACCTGAAATAAATGTTTTATTTATTTATTCAAAATGAATTGTGTACTTTTAATTCTTGACTTGTTGATTTTAATCTATGTGTTTGTATGTTTATCTATTTATGTTTTTGGTTTTTGACCTAAAATAAATGTTTATTTGTCCTATAGAGTATTCTATTCGATTCTAGTAACTAACGTTACAATTCACATATTATTAGATACATAAGCAGTGTCGATGACATGCTCCAGGCCCGAAAGCCAGTTCTTCGCAAAGTGTTTGTGAAAAAGACTTTTTGTAACGTTTTTTTCATGATAATAAATTGCTTGTGAATTTAGGGTGAGTTATGGTAAAGATTTCAGATAGTAACAACGTGAAAACATTATGTAAAAACGAAGTTTGTATTTGGGTATGTTCCAAGCTAGAATTGGAGGCTATTTTTAAGCGACATTTTCATCTATTCTTACTCATAAAGTAAAAAAAACTTATAAAGTACTAGCTGTACCCTGCTGTGGCACATTGTGATTGAATGGTTTAAAAAAAAAAGAAAAAAAAAAATAGATAGAAACAATCCTTGATGCGGATTATATATCATGCTAAAATTTCAGCTCGATCGATGCAGAACTTTTTGAGTTTTTGAAGCGTACACAAACCAACATGACATTTTTTATACATATATAGATATAGATTCACATCGTAGTAGCATGTGGAATATGGACTCTATATTTATTGTGCCGGTTGAAATTTCAGTCAATGGTTTGATAGCGAAGTGTTTCGACCTACATCTAGAGAAAACTAAATAAGTAGCTGGATTAGGAATCAGATGCTGAAGGCAGTCAACATGGATACTGCACGCATTGTGAGGAGGTTCCTTACTCTAGACCCCTAAACATCGTTAGCTTCGGTTTTACCACCACGTTGCGGGTAAAGCACTAATAATATTGGAACATATTTGTCAAAAAAAAAAAATATAACTTTTTTATGTTCAAAAAATGTGTTAATTAAGTGTAGAAAAACATTATCGTATGTTTCTAAAAAGTCACACGAGTTTAATTCACAATGCTATATGACAATCATCATCTGCAGGCCTAGCCATATTACAAATTCTATTTCTATTACCGCAAATACCGTAATCGATAAGGCGACAATAGAAAGAAAATGGCGTATATAGAATCAGCTGTTTGTCAACTGTCAAGTGTATTTAATTTTCAGCCATATTTTACAAACTCTACTCGTTAACACTTGACAGTTGACAAACAGCTGATTCCATATACACCATTTTTTTTCTATTGTCGCAATAGAATAGAAATAGAATTTGTAATATGGCTAGCCCTGCTGTTTAGTCTACTTAATAAAGTGTTCAGATCAGCTTCCAGTCCGACGTTGCAGCTGAATTGGCAACACGATACCCCTTGGCAAACCAGCTTGTTAGACTTTCGGACTTCTGACTATCCGATATTAAACTTTCGGCGTCTGACTATCAGATACTAACTAGACTTTCGGGCTTTTGACTATCCAATATTAAACTTTCGGGCGTCTGACTATTCAATGCTAGAATTTCGGGCTTCTGACTATCCGATATTAAACTTTCGGGCGTCAGACTATCCGATGCTAGACTTTCGGGCTTCTGACTATGCGATATTAAACTTTCGGGCGTCTGACTATTCGATGCTAGACTTTCGGACTTCTGATGATCCGTAACGATTCGGTCAAGAATGTTCGTTTTCAGTTAACGTGCTTTCCGAAGCACGAAGTTGTCTCACCAGTAACAGAACTCACTTTTGGTAAGGCACTTTGACAAAAACAGACTGGTAATACAGTCATGCAAAATAATCTACTGTGCTACTGCTGAGCACGAGGACTTGGGTTCGATTCCCGGGTCCAGCAATGCGTTATTGAGTTTTTCTATCTAGAGTTTCTCAGTAGCTACTCGGAGTCTGGATTAGTTCCCGGTGAATGGCAATAGGCTCGCCCCATATAACATTGGTCTTTAAACATAACTGGCGAAATGTGGGTGTACTAGTGCACCTCTGCCTTACCCGTCTGGAATTATAGGCGTGATGTTAAGTTAAATAAATGTATGTTTTCAATAATTATTAATTTTTAAAAATGCAGACACAACCACATCCATTATGCATTCATTAATCATGCGTATTGAATAAAACAATAAAAAATACAATGTTTTTACCGAAAATATTGCAACGTTATTTAAAGTACGCGATAAATATTCCTCTGTATGCAAATATGACACATCTCATTATAACACTATGACCACAGTGCAAGATAAGCAGAGAAACAATATTTAATAAAAAACGATGGTCATTTCCCAAGAGCAACGATTGTGCAATGTATGCTATTTTCCAAAAATATAGCGAAATGCATTTGCGCTTGTGTCTTTACATCAACTCAGTTTTCTTCATCTGATTTATTAATTAATAATACTAGCCTATTACTGTCCCACTGCAGGGCAAAGGCCTCTTCTCACACTGAAAAGGCACGAGCACCGATCACCACGGTTGCTCAAGGCGGAATGGTTTCCTCACGATGTTTTCATTCACCGACGTCAATGATGTCTAAGATAAACTTAGAAAGTACATAATGAATAGAAAAGTCACATTGGTACTTGCCCGCCACCACAGCCTCGTGTTAAATCTCTTGTGCTTGTGATAATTAATTAAATTAATTAATGTCGTGATGGCCTAGAGGTTAAAACACCTACCTCTCATGCACGAGGTTGTGATTCAAATCTGGGCAAGTACCAATGTGTCTTTTTCAATTCACGTGTACTTTCTAAGTTAATCTTAGACATCATTGACATCGGTGAAGGAAAACATCGAGAGGAAACCTGGACTTATAGTTCATATAAGTTTGAAATCGCCAATCCGCCTTGAGCAAGCGTGGTGATTAATGCTCGAGCCTTCTCTGTATGAGAAGAGGCCTTTGTCCTGCAGTGGGACAGTAACAGGCTGGTATTATTATTTTTATTTATTATTATAAATTCAATTATTAATTATTTTTTGGGGTCAACTATCAGTCTAACGCAATGCAGCTGAATATTAATATTATAATACAGTGTTCTATTTATAATCGTAATTAATGGACATCCATGCACAAACTGACCTGGGCAATCATAGCTTAACCTTCTATGTACCAGTGCAACTATTATTATTTAGGCCACAAGCCCAACCAACTCAATTTTCATTCAAACAATGAATTTTCAAGAATATTCAAAACTTTACAGGCTTCCGTCCAATTTCGTTGAATCCATCTTGTATTTGATTGTTAAGTGGCAATCTTCTCACTGTTCGTACTTAGTAACTTTGTTATTTTAACCGGAGATAATTAAAAAGCTTGTTACTCGTTTACTTTTCCTTTTGTTGTTATTATAACGAAACGATTCTTGTTTGTAATAAAATTTATGATGTTCGGAACGGAATCATTTGTTCGCTGGTATAGGTGATAAATGTTGGTAGGTAGCAATAGATTATTTTGGTACTTAATTTGTTATTTTTAGTACTTTTCTCACAATTTTATTTTACAACGTGTTTTTTTTTATATCCCATAACTCTAGGATATGATTGAGAGGATATGATTAAAGAATCAACTGGAATATGAATTATGTTTCAATCATCCTCTTTTTTTTTACTATTATACAAAATAATTCGACAAAGTCTCGATGATTAATGTAAAACACCCTTACGTGAAAGAAAAGTGACGTTAGAAAGAAGATTCGTCGTACTGCTGACAATTTTTGAAGTAATTAGATAATCAAAATAATATAAATAATACTTAATAATAATATCCCACGACTATTCGCACAACGCCATCTAGTCCCAAGCTAAGCAGAGCTTGTGTTACGGGTACTAAACAGCTGATAATTTAAATATGATTGATGATATCTCCGAAACTATGCATTTTTGGACCATCTATTCTAGGAGTTTTAGTATTATTTTTACCTACAGAATATAACCCTAGAGTTATGGGATATAAAAAAAACACCTTTTTTTTTAAGATACCTTACTAAGCATTTTGGACTGTTATCAATACATTTATTTGTATTCTATTCAACACAGATCACTTAAGTATATCAAAATACAGACCACATTTCAATTACTCAAACAAAAATACACTCAAAGTTTAACCACTGTTTTTCTTCAACTACACCAACACCTACGAGAGCTCTACAACATCTCGTAGACACGCTACGCTGCTACGCCTGCTACGAACACTCGTAGCTCGTAGCAGTTGTTTGAACTTATTTTTATAGACTCTGAGCGAAGGTCTACGGTTCGTAGCCTTGTACCGAAAGGAATATACTATGTTCTGAAATAGGATGGTAGTAGCTTCAAGTTGAAATACAAGCGTTCAGTTGCATCTATCTAGGAGTCTACGGTTAACGTTGTAATTAATAAATGAGTATTTAATATATTGTAGTTTCTTAATTGCATCCATTGTTCAGGCTTCACCAAAGACAAGGGCTGAAACCTAAATAGCTAGGAGTTACACATATACAATTTTGTACTATTATAGAATAGTATAGAATACTGCCTGCCTCGTTGGTCTAGTGGTCACAAGCGCTACTGCTGAGCATGAGGTCCCGGGTTCGATCCCCAGGTCGGGCAAAGTGTTATTGAGTTTTTCTATCTGGAATTTCTTAGTAGCAGCCTGGAGTCTGGATTTATGCCCGATTGATGGCAATAGGCTCGCCCCCTATTACGTGGGACTTAAACAAAACTGGCGAAATGTGGGTGTACTACCAGGTACACTTCTGCCTATCCCTTCGGGGATTACAGGCGTGACGTTATATATAGAATACCCTTTATTGTACCCCAAAAAAACCTTATTATAACTTGAAGGGCTACATAGCGTGATACTATTATTTACTACCATCAACACCTACAAGTCTAGATATTTCAATAAATTATTTATTTTAATTCAAATAAATTATAATTTGCTCCAGGCTTGACATTTCTACTGTCTCGTGTGTGTCTTCAAACATTTAAACTAACATACGTACCAAACCCCGAACCACCCACTCAGCCACTGTGGCAACCGTGACGTCATCAATGCTGTCGTCAATTTTTATTCTTCTTCAAGAACTATTATGTATAGAGGCGAACTTAATTCCATTGGTGGCAATTTAGCTTGTCAATAGATCAGAAAAATTTAGTCACGAGAGATTAAGTGAGTATGTGTTAGTGTGTGTGTGTGTGTGTGTGTCTATTTCAAAACTGCCAAGTTATTTCATGGATGTTAATTCAAAATATTTTTTCATTACTTTTTTACGTTATCTAATAAATATTTAATTCCATCTCTTAAACTCTTATACTCTCAGAGGTATATAAAACATAATGAAATCCCAAAAATAGATACAAACTGAATATGAAAGCATAAATATTTAATGAGTCTGAATATATCTCTCCGAAAGTATTTTCGTTTTCTCATATTATCATTATTTAATATCAGGATAAAACGTAATTGCTTTCTGTCTAATAATTACTTTATAAACTTTTAATCATAACTTTAGTGACGCATTAACATTTGCCTTCAGGATAAGAAATTAAATTAACCAAATGTTAATTAACTTTGAATAGAACTGTTTCATAAATTACTTTCTATTTTATGAGAATTAATGTTACGGTATGATCATCTGCCTAGCCTTTTCCATTCTATGTAGGGGTCTTAGGGCTTCCAGTTTAACTAAATGCAGCCTAATACCAGTGTTTTATATATAGCTGCTGCCTATCTGACCTTCACAACCAAGTTACGGCGTAACACGAAAACCCTCGGTTAACCTGGTTATCAACTTAACGTGGTTTCCGAGGCACGGGGAGTCTTGATATGTATTAAACGATCTGAACGGCTCTTTAAGTTTTTGTTTTTTATTATTGAAAGGCACGCGTTTGACTACTGTCTCACCTGATGGTAAGCGATGATGTGGTCGACGATGAAGCACGCTTGCCTAGAAGCAACCTGTTTACTCTCGACTTGAAGACCCCTAGGTTGTAGCTATCAGGAAACACCGACTCCGGCAGCGAATTCCACTCTTTAGCTGTTCGCACAAAGAATGTGTTTCCAAAGCGTTTAGTACGTATGGTTGGGATATCTACCATGTACCGGTGGCGCCTGTATAGCTTAATCAACGATTAACACGTGAGGCTGTGATTATTTAGTCACAAGCTCTGGTTTAGCTCCAAGCTCGTCTTTAACCCCAAGTTCCAAAGAAAACTTAGTATAAGTATTTTAAATTTTGCAAGTTTTGTTGTAAAATGTTTTCTTTAAAGGGTTACTAGCAGATGTCCCGCGGTTTCACCCGCGTAGGTCCCGTTCCCGTGGGAATACAGGGATAAAAAGTAACTTATGTGTTAATATAAGGTCTTGGCTAACTCTATACCAAATTTTATTAAAATCCATTCAGTAGTTTTTACGTGAAAGAGTAACAAACATGCATCCATCCATCCATCCTCACAAACTTTCGCGTTTATAATATTAGTAGGATGTGGTACCTGAAATAAGTGTTAATTTTTTACAACATAATATTTTTTTTCTTGCTACCCGTAACAACTGCCAAAGATCTTCAAATCTCAGTTTAGACAGGAACAACGGGTTTACGTACTTCCGAGGCTCGGAGAAGATCAAGACTTCTTCGGGTCTCGATAAGCAAAATATTATGTAATAAACGGTCATCCGCGGACCAACTTCTTCAGTTAGGCTGTTATTAAGCCAAAATCTCCTCCTTACTTCCTCTTACATTCTACATACATAAACTCACGCCTTTTTCCCATGGGGGTAGGCAGAAACTACAGAGCGCCATATGCTACAATCCTTACATACTTCTTTTGCTTCATCTACATTTATACATGTTGTCATTTACACACGCCGGTTCCGAGTACTACGCATCTGACCTTTCTGAAGAACCTCACCAATAAGGTCTATGTATGTCCTTCTAGGGCGTCCCCTCCCGGCATTCCCACTTACATCTGCCTTGTAAAAACCTTTCGTTAGTCGCCTTTCATCCATCCTTTCAACGTGACCAAACTATCAAAGCATACTCTTTTCAATTTTTGTTACTACATCTTCTTTTAAACCACAACGTTGCTCTATCACATCATTCCTCAATCTGTCATTCATTGTTACACCACACAAACTTCGCAAGGAACGCATTTTTATAGCATTTATTCTTCTTTCATGTCTCTTTTGCAACGCCCAACATTCACTTCCATACGTTAGTGTAGTACTCATAAATTCTCTAATTTTAATATTTGAAACGAAGCATTCAAAAATCAACTTACAAGAATAGATCTAGATTTTGGTATCCATGACAACCGTGTTACTTTATCGAATACAACTTGAATAGTTTGTTCTTCTTATTGCTCGGAAAGTTATGAATTTTAGCTCATAAAATGTTCTCGACTAACAATGTAATATTTCTCTATCTAAGTGAGTCGAACTTCGTAAAATTAATCAAATAAAGGAATGAAATTGTTTTCCTTCCTCGCAAAGGGAAAACTTTGGACCTTGATATTCTATAAATGGAATGGAATTATTTGTTATTTTACTCGTCTATGATGGAGTTCAATATGGAGGAAATGATTTTATAATTACTCCTAATGTGTGTGGCTGACCTATTTCTGCTTCTGTGTTCTTTTACTCCATTTACATAAGAGAGCATTAGAAAAAAGAGCCTCGTAGAAGCAGAAATGCAAAACATTTTATTTGAAAGATATCACACACATCATTTCTTAAAATATATTTTTGAAATGGTAAGAACTAAATAATACAGCTACAGTATAAAAAGATTATTAAATTCGGCGTCTATCGTATTGTCACATGCATAAAGTGTAATTCGCGGAAGCGGATTTCTGCAAATGAGGTATCAAGTAATATAAATAGGTTTATCTTGTGCTAATGAATCCCTTTCATAAATACCTCACATGCCAAAATTATTTCACCTGAAAATTTTGATTGTGTTTTTTTCCCTGTAATTGTCGTATTAGTGCCTATCATATAGTGGTCGAAAGGTTCTCGAGTGGAGACCACGTATCGGCAAGCGCAGTGTAGGACGTCCACCCACAAGGTGGACAGACGACCTCATTAAGGCTGCGGGAACGCGCTGGATGCGAGTCGCTTCCGGTCTTATTGGAGATCTATAGGGGAGACCTATGTCCAGCAGTGGACTTCCTATGGCTGAAATGATGATGATGATGATGATGAAAATGAATTGTAGTATATTACATACATACAAAAACTTACGCCTTTATACAAAAGGTATATATGTATAAGGCACGTCATGTTGGAAGCACCGGGACTGGGACGCCCTAGAAGGACATACATAGACCTCATTGGTTCTTAGGAAAAGTTCAAGTGCGTAGTACTCGCAACCGGCGTGTGTGTATTAAGGCGCGGGCCCACCGCGGCGCATGCTGTGCACGGGCACGCGGCGCATTTTAGCTGCATGTATTAATTTGTTTGACAACGTGGGTCTACGTTTCCACTGGAGTACACGAATATGACCCACGACTATGTATAGCGTGGCACGGCGCACGGAGAGGCTACGCACGTGCCACTGCAATCCACGGACACGGGCTTCACTGCGGGAGGCGTGGGGACGGGCGGGAAAGCGAGCGACGCCTGCAGTGTTGCCAGAAGGTTACTTTTGTAACCTTTTAGGTGTTTTTTGAACTGCATTGGTTACTTTTAGGTTACTCTAATACAAAGGTAACTTTTAGGTGATGTTTTGGAATTTGTAGAATTAAATTTTAATTTCTTACATAAAGGCAACGTAAAACGAAACACTCGTTTTAGAATTATTCGTGTTCGTAAGCTTCGTTAGCAGTAGAACTAAAACCGATAATTGAGCTGTACATGTAGTCGTGGGTCATATTCGTGTACTCCAGTGGAAACGTAGACCCACGCTAACAGCGTTGAGCTACGTAACCGCTTATTCGAGCAAGCTATGCGTGTGTCAATGACGTCAATTCATGCGTAGCCTCTTCGTGGGTTGCAGTGGAAACAACTACATACATTTTCTTACAAAGCGAAGCTTAATACACGTGCGTAGCCTCTCCGTGCACCGCGGTGGGCCCGCGCCTTTACAATTACAATATGTATAAATGTAAAAGAAGTATGAAAGAATCGTAGCATATGGCGCTCTGTAGTTTTTGCCTACCCCCATGGCAAAGAAACATGAGTTTTTGTTGTATTTTTATTGCTAAATATCATCGGTTTAAGTCATCGGAGTCTCCTATAAATTTTGATTCCGCTAAGAGTATATACAGATTAGTTTTTCTTAAAGCCTTTCTTTAACTCTTCGTAGCTTCATAATATTATTTAAGGTAAATGACAAAAGTCTAAGAAGCCTTGTTAGGTGTTAGTACGACCTAACAGTTTCCTTGTTTACGAAGAGCTTTAATACTATAAGCTCAAAGTACATCAGGTAGTGGTCGGGTGGCACTTGTCAGTACCGCCGCGGGTACTTTGTGTCACTCTTTTATTTTTAGAACACTCTGTAAGTGTCTCTAACAGAATTAAAGTTTAACTTGAGAAAAGGGTTGTCACCTTAAGTGTACTTTTAGTTACGTATTTAATAAAACATCTGCAAGATATTTTTGTTGTTTGCATTGTATTTGCCAGTTGTCATTGATTTCAACTGTTTTAGTAAATAGTTAGATAATAACAGATTGCTTCGCTGGTCACAAGCGCTATTGCTCTTTACGAAGTCCTGGGGTCAATCCCCGGAGCAGGCACAACGTAGGAAAAGGCTCGCTCCTATTACATGGCACTAAAAGGTAATTGGCAAAATATTAGTGTTATATTAGTGCACCTCTGTAGAACCCTTTGAGGAGTACAGGCGTGATGTTAATTAATTATTTACTTAGGTGTAAAAAGCCGACAAATATACAGACAAACAAATTGTCAGTATAATATTAAAATTATGGATTACTCCTTTGATTATAGGCAAAGGCAGGCGAACTTAAATCCTTACCAAAATAAATTAAATCCTTGTACAATCTTCCTGATTAGACATACAGACAAAAAAAGGTTATTTGAAGGTTCTAAATATAAAAAAAAAGATAAAGGTAAAGATACCGGGCTGGTATCCGCAACTCCACGTCAAAGCGCGTATTTTGTGTATGGGCCGTAATCTACCACGCGGGCCCAGTGCGAATTGGTAGATGTCACATGCCATCGAATTATTTGGTTCTAAGACATGCCGGTTTCCTCACGATGTTTTCCTTCACCATTTTTGAGAGCAGTGGTGATGAAATAAATTACACAAAGTAATGCGCCTGCCTGGGTTCGAACCCAGTTTGTAAGTCGGGGCCGCCACCACTGGGCCACCGCTGCTCAAGTAATTGGTAATTGTCCATTATAAGAAAAAAAAATACCTTACTTTTCTAAAATAAAACCTAGCAAGGAGAACAATGCATCTCAATCATTTATAAACAATTCACTGAGTCTAAACTAATATCGCAATAACCAAGTCTTTGTTGTAGATGAAAGAAAACATTTCTAACAAACGATTAGTTAAAGTAATAAACTTAATTAATAACAAACAATAAACAAGCTAGACTAATTGTGCATTTAATTTAACAAAGAGGTAATTTCGTAATCAAATTATTTTATCTACTGAGATTTATTTTGATGTTTGTATTAGTCAAGACAGTAAAATAGGTACTTAGGTGATTATTTTTTAGCCGGCTTACGATTATGGAGGAGGGCTTTTTATGTGTTCTCATAACTCCGTCATTCTCCGTACGCAAAATACGCACTTGGTCGTGGAGTTGCGGACATCTGCCCGATAAACCTAACCTAAACCTATCTCCGTCATTTATCGACCGATTTGGAAAATTCTTTTTTGTTTAAGAGCAGAGTAGCTTGGTTGCAATATAGAAATGAATGTTAAAAAGAATAATTCATCTACATTTAATCTTTAAATAACGGTCAGGACCAATAGCTTAGCTGACTAATTGATATCTTATATTTTTTTTTTTTTTTTTTTATTTATTTACCATTTTACAAAAGAATCTTATTATCTATCTTAGTTTAAATAGCAACCAAAAACCACTAAGGTTTAAACTAGTGCTATTAATCTATCTCAATATCGCAACAAATTATTGAGGTTTTATTTTATATGCGTATGTTACTGTCGATTAACAATTCATAAAAAAATAATAAACAAACATTCTTAAATAATACTTAAGTAATATTGCTTAAGCTTACATTTAATATTTTTGGGTGTAATATTTTTTTTTATTTCTGACGGTAGACTATTAATGAGTCTCGGTATAATATACCCGGTAGTTCGCTCGCCATACGCATTGTTGGCGGGCTGTGTACGAAGCCTATTCTCGGAAACTGCCCGAGTGCATACAGGATGTTCGATTTTGTTTCTTAAATGCTGATTGAAAAATTGTTCTTTTAATAACAAAAAATGTATTTGAGTATGAACTGGTAGGATATTACAATGTTTAAAGAGGCCATTTATATTTTCGTAAAATTGATTTTTAACTTTGGAAGATACTATTATTTTTAAAATTTGAAGTTGAATTTTGTAAATACTATTTAGATACGATTTATAGGTACGACCATAGCTACTGAGGCCATACTGGATGTAAGATTCCGCCATCGTGTAATAAAGCATTATCTTCACCTTGAAGGGCAGACGGTTTTTTAGTATAGTCATGATAGCAAGAAATTGTCGAAGTTTATCGCATACACGTTCCACGTGATAACTCCAGTTAAACTTATCGTCTATAATGACTCCCAAATATGTTTGTTTATTTACAACATCTATTTGTGGGCAGTTACAGTTAATAGCATTGACCGTATGCAAGCAGTCATGATCATGGGCTATTAAGTTCTGTACGGGCAATTTTTTAATGTATGGAGATTTGATAACCAATAATTTAGTTTTGCTTGCATTAAGTACTAAGCCAGCATCGTGACACCACCTTGTTAGAGCATCCAGGTCAAGTTGTAAGCGTTCGCATGCTGTTTGAGGATTTCTATCAGCAATGACAAGGCAAGTGTCATCCGCAAACTGATAGCATGTACTGTTTGTGATGCAGTTATTCATATCGTTTACATACGATAAGAAATGCAAGGGGCCTAATACTGAGCCCTGGGCCGTGCCCTCAGTTACAGCCATGCGTTCACTGCAGATGTTATCAACTTTTACAGTAAAGGTTCGATTTTTAAGATAACTTTTACACCAATTAAGTAATGGACCACGTACTCCGCAGCCATCTAATTTATCAACCAGCTGATTATGAATGAGTGTGTCAAAAGCACGTGAGAAGTCAATAAAGAGAGCAAGAACGTATTTTTTATCATTTAGGTGCTTATTGACTTCATCGGTAAAGTTTGACAAGAGATTCGTAGTGCTTTTGCCGGCCTGAAAACCAAATTGGTATCGGTTAATCACATCGTGTTGCTTATAAAATGCATGAATTTGTTCACAAACATATTTCTCGACTATTTTATCAATAGACGAGAGCAATGTTAAAGGACGATAGTTTGAATAATCGTTTTTTTTACCTCTTTTGTGGATCGGCCTTATGCAACCTACCTTTAGATCATCTGGATATAGGCCACTTTCAATGCTTCGATTAATTAAATCAGCAATAGGTTTGGATAAACTCTCACCTATCATTTTAATATCCGAAACTTTTATGTTATCTGGACCTGGAGCTTTCCTTGAATTAAGTTGTTTGATGATTTTATGAACGCTGCTAGCCGAGGCTTTTTTAAACAAAATACTAGATTGCAATGATGTACGTGTTGCTTTAGGGTCCGTTATTTTAATATTACAGTTAGGAACTATGTCCTTTACCGCTCTGTCAAAGCAATTTGCAAAGTTGTCAGCAATGGTTTTGGTAGTGATTCCTTGCGCATCAAAAGCTCTAAGAATAGCCGTGTCAAGTGACAGGGTCACTCTCCCTAGCATTTGATTTAGGATAGTGTACATTTTTTTTACGTTTTTAAAATTATCACTAATATATTGCATATAATAATTGTTTCTTCTGTTTTCCAATATTTTATGAATTTTATTTCTTATTTGATTATATTCTAGTTTGATTTTTGGATTTTTTAAATTATTTTTCCAATCACTATATAATTTGTCTCTTTTATCACAAAGCCGGGTAATATTACCATCAATCCAAGGTGTGGTAAAATGTTTTAAGTACCTGCCAGTCGATTTATTTGTTTTATTATTATTTGCAGACTTGTCTGCACTATCAAAGGCTTTATAAATAAAATTCAGAATGTCGTTAGGGGAATTCATACTATTTGTTTTTGTCCAGTCAACATTTTGAAGTTCCTTGTAAAAGATACTGTAATTAATAGATTTTTTTGGAACAACCTGTACACACTTTGGGTCTCGAAGCAACTCGTCACCGCAGGTAAAGATGATGCCCCGATGGTCAGCTAGTACGACATCGAGCACCGCCGCGAACGGTTGCAGTGTGGGAAAACGTGCAAATATATGATCAATACACGACTTAGTGATTAAATCTTTTTTAGTTTCTATTCGGGTGTAATCTGTTATTCCACACAACAATCCATGTTCGCTAAGTGTTCTTAGATATGAATCTTTGTATGCTGAGCTTTCTTTCAGATTAATGTTCGTATCACCAATAAGAAGTAAGTTTTGTTTTAAATCAAACTTAGTAATGTGATTAGCAAGCTCCGAAACAAATATTGTTTTATTTGTAGACGGTGGTCTATAGATTGCAGAGACAACTGCGTTATTATGCAAATCTATTTTTAGGTAGCCTGTAAGGTTTTCAAAGGTCTTAGTTTTTTGTTCTATTAAAGTGAACTTAATATGATTCCGTACATACATGATAATGCCGCCGCCTTTTCGGCTAGAACGTAGTTGAGAGTACATTCTGTAGCCAGGTAATTCATACAAGTTAACAATGTTATCTGAGATACCCACTTCTGTTAAGATTTTAAGGTCAAGTGGATAATTACATGTATGAATGGTTTGTTGCAATTTCGTAAAGTTTTTAATGAGCGATCTGATATTAAAATGTATACATGATAGACTTATATTGGTTTTTGGAGGTATTTGTTTGAAAAAGTGATTAGTTGAATTACAATGGAAGATTTCTTGAACTTTTATGTCCATAGTTATATCACACTAATTTGATCTTATAAACAGTTATAAATAAAAACATAAGTGCTACCTGAGAGACAGAGATAGCTATAGAGAATTTATAATGGAGTTGACCCTTCTGTTTGTTTCTCGGGTTGGGTTGAACATATCTTTTCGATTTGTTTTATATCCTGCAATGTACGAATATTATAAATTTTGCTATTACTGAGCTTCCTAGCATACACTTTGCCATTCTTACACCATACATACTGACAGGATTTATTTAGCAATTGGGTTTTTGCATTATATAGTAGTGTTTTTTGATACTTGGTGAGGGCCTCCCTTATGTAGACGCGATCGTCAGCTTGTTCCTTCGGTATGTTCGGCACTAGTTGACCCACGGTAATATGATGTACCTTGCTAGCGCCTATCCATTGTTGCTGGAGCGTCTTCGACTTGAGTTCAACGAGGATGGGACCCGGTTTATCCTTGCTTCCTGGCAGTCGTCGTGTTGAAAGGATTTCCCTATCAGCCACATCCAATTTGCTGGCCACGGTATCCATCACCTTCTCTATGTCATTTAAGGGAATCTCAGGTAACCCAGCAACTTCCAAGGCTGTTGTGAGGGACTGCTGTACAACCTCCTGGAGCCCTTGTTCCAAGACATTAATGCGTAGTTCTAGGTTCTTGTTTTTGTTTTGAAGATCGTAGTTTTTATTTTCAAGGTCCTTGATTTTGCTATCTTGTTTTTTAATAGCCTGCTCCATTGATGTCAGTTGCTCACTAAGAAACTCTAGCGAGTTCTCGAGACTTCTAATTTCTTCGCGGAAAGCCTTCTTCACTTCTCGACTTATATCCTGTACCAGTTTGTTGGCATTGACCACAGGAGCCATCTCCGTACCTTTGGGTTCTTCGTAGTCGTTATCGTCGTCGTCCTCTTCAGGGATTACGAAGGAGGACCTTCGTGAGAGATTTTTAAGACACTCTTCACAACTCCATTCAATACCAGGCGAATTCTTGAGGGTGTTCAGCTGCTTATTTGATAGCTTTGAGCACACGGGATCGGCATGTACAACTTTTTCACACCTGCTGCACTCCAGCCCGGGCACTTTCTTGGTAACATTTTTTTTGCATCTAACACACCTTTTAATTACCATATTAGGAATTGATGGTAGAAGAATATTTTTTTTTTTGCGTTAACAATACGCGACCGTTCGCTTTTACGATTTGAGATCGAATGAATGGTCACCCACCCACGGACCGACCTCGTTAAGCGTAGTTTAACCTTGTATAGACCTGTGTGACTGCTATAATTATTTAGCCACAAGCTGATATTAACAAAATGTCTATTAACAAACAACAAAGGAAAATTAATTTCCTCTCGGAAAAGGCAGGAAATTGTTTTAATTGATCAATGTGGTGACAGCACGCATCGTCGGCCATTGATGCGATTTATAATTAACTCAGTGGACGATAGTGTTCGCTGGTATATTGATTTGTTTGCGTTTTATTGTGGTTGAAATTGATTGGTCAGATTGGCTTTTTATTTACTTAGTTGAATTTTATATCATGTGTAGTACTTTTATATATGTCTGTATGTGTTTGTTTTGTTTTCAACCTCACAGCTTAACGAATTATTTAGTAGTTTACCCATTTAATCGTGCTATTGGGTACATATCTAGACATATATAATCGTATGTACATTTATATCACTACTTTAATAGTCACTTTTTTTAAAATGACTTTAAAAAGTGTTTTTACGAACCTACTTACAGAAATTAATATCTTTTATTATTAACTAACTTTTTTTGTTATTGTTTAACATAACTTTAAAGTACGTGTTTCAGTTTGTTGCCTATAAATGTTTGTTTTTTCTTTATGTATTTATTTACATAGTCAGATGAAAAACAAACTCAAAAACGCTTGAAAAAAATCAAAATGTCAGCGTATCCTTCTAGGGCGTCTCTAGGTAGGTAATTACAGTGATCTATGGGCTACAATTTACATACACCCTAATGTACAACACTGCACTCAACAAAGCAAACAAAAGCGAACGTTGATAAATGTCAATGCTGTCAGTGACGAGCGATCTTATACTTTAATTATCGATGTGGTGGCTAACGATGCGTGTTTCTACCTCATAATTCATCGATCGGATTTGAGTAAACAGTTTTTTGTCGGTTGGTTTGTTATTGAAAAATGATAAATGAAAGGCACTTATATTTAGAGAAAGAATATTATGTGGTATAGTAGTGATAACACAGTGAAGAAATCGGGACTTATACAATATACACCCCTATTTATTAATAAGTACAAAAAAAAATGGGCTGTATCCGTACCTGTTACTGATCATATTTGGGTAATCAAAAGTAAAAAAAAACGTAGTTCAATTTTTAAATATGCCACTATTTAGTTAAACTTAAATAACGAAAACAGCTGTTGGAGGCATGCTTGAGCGAGATGACGCGAACGTGAGCGAGAGATGACGATAATGAATACTACTATGTCATGAACAGCTTGTACAGTATTTCCATAAATTGGGTGACTTTTTGGGATATAAACAAACGCTAATAACTTTGCTATTTATGAATATTATTAATTGATACTTTACAAATATAATGAGAAGACCATCAAGAAAGCCCTTTAAGTATTTGTACTAATTAAAAAATAGTGGTGTATATTTATATTATAAACGTTTGTAACGTTTTAGATAGATAACACATATATTATATTCAGTGCCAAAGACATTAAATACTTGGTATAGACGGAACATCACGAACAATTTTTTATCCGATAGTTGTGACCGAGTGGATACAAGTCTATGAGCGTCTATTCTAGATGGCGTTAGTAAGACCAATAATGGCTTTGGCTGGTCCTTGGTGTGTAATAAATAGTCACCGATCCGCGAACCGACCACGGCAAGCGTTACTTAACCTGGAAGATGATGAACTCTTACGGCTGTTTTTAAAATACACCATAAAAATCTACAAATAACAACTTTAAAAGATAAATAGAGTGTTACAATGGGCGACTTTAATGCTAAAAGCTTTTTAAAATAAATACTAATATCCTTTGAAAACGACATGATGTTACTACCTTTTGCTTTCAAGCATAGATTGAACGACTGAGGTGAAAGCACGCATCGTCGGTCACCGCCATCCGATTTATAATTAACTGAACGTCGATAGCGGATGGATTTGTCAACTGGGTTAGTCGGTTTAGTTAGATCGAGTTGAATAAATAAAGGTGGGTTTCAGATTTTATCATTTATTTAGGCTTTATTTGGGTGTGAAAATATAGTGTTCTCTAGAGAATACGTGGTTGATTTGTATATTTATGTTACATTTTGGGAGTTTTCAGAGGATTTAAATGACTAAATAGATGTTTTTTTTCTGTTTTTCAGAAAGGTCCAGGTAAAGTAGTATAAATTTGTAACGGGCGAGCGAGTTTTACAGTTGACATCACCTTACTTTTCGCCTACAGATTCCTACACTATTGCTGTGCCCTACAAGATACAAAATGCTCTCAATTATAACGATACCATCTAAAAATACATAATAATAAAAAGCAATAAAGATTCTTGGGTTTTACATTTTTTTTAAATAGGTATGTTACGAAAGGAAGAATTTTTTAACAAACAACAAACTTCCATACACAAATATAGCCATACATATATAGACATGCCCATGGTATAGGCGGACTGTCTGGTAGTCTGATTAGACTAAGAGTAGCAACAAAAAAGCTAAGTGGATTACTTAAGTAAGGATTTTTAATAAAATTATTTTTCAATTTCAATATCATAGCTGACAAGAACTGAACCACCCCGCTTAGTAATCACTTACAATCTCATTTCGTTAACAAAATACTCAGCAAATTGTTTTCACAGTAAATGTGTTTTATGTAAAACCACTTAATACCCATTATTGCCATTTGTATCCGCACATTTACATACAACCTGTTTAATTATATTAACGTGACAATAACAAACGAGGTGTGAAGTAAAGTCTTTAAAAGATTTTATAGATGAAAATAGTCCGGTTCAACTGTGTTTATTATAGAAACGGATTTATACCAAAATCATTTGACAGAATATGAACATCAAAATATAATTAACCCATCAGTTAGATTATAAAAAAATAATACGGGTCTAGTTCATAATCGGGCTAATGTATCGACAGTACCCCAAATCGATGGTACGATACATCGACAGTACCCTAAATCGATAGTACGCTGCATCGATCGGTTTACTGTGGATGTAGCATACCGTCGTTTTAGTGTACTAACGATGTAGCGTACCAACGAGTTATTATTATTATTATTTATTATTATTATTATTAGCCCGTCGATGGTATGTTTTCGGTACAGCGACCATCGATGTAGTGATTGTCGATATTATGACCTAGACCCGTTTATTACACAAGTATATTTTTCTTTTTCAAATTGATGGAAAACTGCTTATATTAAGCGCATTAAAGTTTAGAAGAGGGGGGCTTGTAACATCATTACTTATCTAGTTTAAACTGGCTGACTGGGCCAGTGACGTCATGCGACATTTTGACTCGATGTATCGCCGTTATTTTTTGATTATGTGAAAAAAGAAAAAATGTGGGTAGAATATTTTCTTGTAATCTAGACGAGGGACTAAAAATTAACATTTTGTCAAATTGCCCAGTATTCATACCATCATATTTTACTTACTACAACCGCGATGAAGAATTAAAAAAAAAACACCACAACGACGTGGCAAATTAAAAAAATTCTTTCTACTTTTCTTATTATTTGAAATATTTTTTTTTATCATTCTTTTCTCATCTATGTCGGGGTCGGCTACCAGTCTAAACCAGATGCAACTAAATTATAATCTCTAACACACTCAACTTTACACAAATGTATTGGAGATCACCTTTCAAGCAAGGAAATGCTTGTCTTAGATGACTCCGCTTTGCCACTTATATGAACAGAGGTATAGAAACAAAATATTTTTAGAAAACTAAATAAATCCATTAGTAGGCAGAGACTGCCATTTGCAGCTATTTTCAAATACTTCATTCCCTTATTTACATTCTTAGATTTATTTTTAATATCCTTTCTAAACCTAACAACAAACTAAGATTTGGCATCGAAAAATTCCTCCGTATGGTTGTGATAATGATTCTACAAGCTAGTGGTATTCCCACTTTGTATGGGAATGGTTACCTTCTGGCCAAAGTAGCCAGCCACAAAAATGTAAACTCACCGGTTTGAGATCACATAAACAGTACCTGTTACCTGTTATTTATTTAATAACTATTATGTACACACCTAAAAAATAAACAAACAATAAAGAACAGTACAAAAAAAGGCATATAGGGCATCAAAAAACTCATCCGCATCGCTGTCAACGGGAAAAGTGCCCAAAAGACTGGTCGCATTGCCACGTTGTATGGCAATGCTGATTCTCTGACCGAAATAAAGGCCAGCCCTCTGGTCATGGGAAGAGTCGAATAACTGCTTGGCGATGTCCCGGAAAACTAGATGGACATTCGGATCCCAAATGTTCTTTCTTTGGTATTGTTCGTCAGCACGTGGAGCTCCTCAAGTTCCGAGTTGAGCTCACGATTACTCTGTGTGGTTCTTTCCTCAAAAGACCATATCAGACACTAATCTGCATGGATCTTACATGATTTGACCAAGATTTTGTATCAAATGTTTTTATTTTATTATTTACACTGTTGTCATTGAATGTATACTGACATTTATTTTTACTTTGAAAGTATATTATTTACTTTAATTTTTTATTGTGAATGTAAGGACTATGTGGATTCTGTTTTTTTAGATTTTTCATTTATTTATTTTACATTTTGTCTGACAGTTTGAGTTCTTTATGGGACCAACCCAAATGTTCTTTTTTTGGTATTGTTCGTCGGCACGTGGAGCTCCTCAAGTTCCGAGTTGAGCTCACGATTACTGACAAATGACTGCACTGACTGATCTGGTCCCCTTATTCTGTGTGGTTCTTTCCTCAAAAGACCATCTCAGACACTTATCTGCATGGATCTTATATGATTTGACCAAGATAATGTCTGGACTTTAAAAGAGACTATGACCTTTGAGTTTATTTCGGTGTTTCTTCTCAGAGTAGTCAAACTCCGATCGAAATTACTTAAAAAAATTACGTGTAAAAGTGTTTGTGAAAACCTATTTACAAAAATAAATATCATTTATCAAGGCCCGAGTGTTTCAACCCCAAACGGTTCAAATATATGTATAACTTCCAATTATGTTGTTATATTTTCTCCCAAATCTCAGTCTTATTTAATTATATATTATTGCAATTGGATCATTAAAGTGGATTTATTGAAATAACTAACGGAACTTCAAACTTGCAAGTTACATCAAGTAAAAAAATATTATAATTGTCATTTATAAAAAAGGTAGCTTTTTACGTAGACGAAAAGGCAAAACACAAAAAAAATATTGGAGCCCTAAATTAGATAAATTAAATGTGAAGACCTACCTACCTTACACAAAAACGAGATAGGCATTCCTTTGTCAAATTAAATCAGTCTACCCCACGAAAATAACACAAAAATAATTCACAAGAAAACATTCAACCAAATAAAAATTACGTACAAAAGGCTACCAAACAAACGGTAAATCCATAAAACTTATTGATATGCCGCGGAGTACGGTGGTTCAGAACAAAAGTCCGTTGGCTTACTTCACACCGCACGGCACAGTCCCACGGGCAGCCGACTTGGCCGCACGCGTTCCGATTCTCCTACAATCGTACTTACCACCTTTCAACTCCCAACCACCCGGCCGCGGGCGTACCAATCGAAATTGTGAATTTTGAATTTGGATCGCGATCTCCAGCTGTAAAACAGAGGTAAGTTTGAATTAACAAAAATCAAACGAATTTATTTTTTCATACAATTTAACTGATACATTTTTTTTCGATTTTTTTTTCTAAAAATATATTTGATTACGATTTATATTTAATTTTTTGACGCTCAGTGAAGTATTGTTTTGGTTGGTCATATCTAAAGGTCGGCTGAAGAAGGGCGCGCTAATTAGGTTAGAACTAATTAGAAGGGGAGGTTTCCCTTCTCTTGTTTATATTTATACTATGTACGAGTGAAGGGTACGGCTATTCTAGCGGCTGTTATGGTTAACCTGAGAACACAGGGGTAATGATATAGGGGGTTTAATAATTACCTGTGCTTTAATACATTACAATTTACAAGAAGAAATAACTCAAACGCAGTGTCTGAATTTTTCATGTTAAACGGATGTATTGATTTCGCGTAAATGAACCTAATTAAAAAAGATTTCTATTAAATTTTATTTTTAATCAATTTATTAATTTATAAAAAAGTGCGTAATTTAAAAAAACTTAAAGACTACATATCATATGCAATTTCTATACAAAAAGAAATGAAACTTAAACCAAAAACAGCAATTACTAATAATTTCACGAACTACCTGGCAAATCATTAAATATTTACGAATCTGTAACACTAGACAACACTTTCCGTGCGTGTTACCCTCTATATGTAAATAATTAATGAGATTACCCGGCCATTGTGCATTAATTGTTAAATTGTATTGATTTTCCGCTTCTATCTGGTTAATGTTAGTTATTTTTATCTGTTAGACAGTTTAGGAAGCTGAAAATGAAATCTTTATTTGTAGACATAGGTTGTACAGACGCCAGCACGTCAAGTTACCCCAATGTGTCAAATATCTTTGATCGTTTTTCAACTTTATGGCAAACAGAATAAGGTTCATATTCAATTGGGAAAATTTGACACATTGGGGAAACTTGATGTGCTGGCGTCTGTACATGGGTGTTACAAATAAATATAATATAGCAGTCCATCTACGTCTTGCGTTGAAGCGTACAAATATAAATCCATGCATAATAGTTAATTATATCAGTTTAAATATGCAAATTAAATATGCTAGCAGAAGAGATGTTAGTGTCGAATAAATAATCATTATGAATATAAAATGAATAAAAAAGTATAATGATAAAATGATTACATGTCATATTATTATAATATGCAGGTATTACAAAATTAATGTTAATAATAGAATTTAATAAACATAACAAAACATAACGTCACGCCTGTAATCCCCGAAGGGCTAGGCAGAGATGTACCTGGTAGAACATCCACTTTTCGCCAGTTATGTTTAAGTCCCATGTAATAGGGGGCGAGTCTATTGCCATCAATCGGGCACAAATCCAGACTCCGGGCTGCTACTGAGAAATTCCAGATTGAAAAACTCAATAACACTTTGCCCGACCAGGGGATCGAACCCGAGACCTCAAGCTCTGTAGTGGCGCTAGCGACCACAAGACCAACGAGGCAGGCAATAGAATTTAATATAAAATGAAATAGAAAAAAAAAATCAGTATCAAGTCATAATTTAGAAGTCTGTATCTAAAAGCAGTCTTAACTTGTATTTTTGTTCGATAGGTAAGTAGGTACTCTTTGTCGGCCATCTGCCTAGCCTTTTCGCAACTATATTGATAGCGGCTTTGAGATGCAGCCAAATATCAGTAGAAAAAAGAAAAAGCATTAATATAGGACACGAATCGAAAAGATGGTCATTGGGTTCCTAAAGTTCTGGAGTGGCCACCACGTAACGGGAGACGCTGCGTTGGAATTAGGCCGCCCACAAGGTGGACCGACGACTTGATGAGGTTCGCAAAATTCCGATGTATGCGCGACGCACAGGACCGGTCGTTGTGGCGACACTTGGAGGACGCATGTATGTCCAGCATTGGACGTCTTTCGACTGATATGAAATGACAGCAAAATCTAATAAGTATATAGTAGAGAAAAAAAATCTGCGGCGAGGCTAAAAAGGCC
Organism: Euplexia lucipara; assembly: GCA_921972225.1. Classification (NCBI taxonomy): domain Eukaryota; kingdom Metazoa; phylum Arthropoda; class Insecta; order Lepidoptera; family Noctuidae; genus Euplexia; species Euplexia lucipara. Next base: position 8,980,858 of record OV179168.1, on the reverse strand, counting down.
CCATTCTCAGAACGATGCCACGATATTAAGAGAAAAAGAATAAATACCTCAGCGCTGTTATTCCGATAGTTTTACATGAAAAGACAGCATATCAGACCTCTACACCCAGTTACTGGGCAATACGATATCCTTTAGATCTTTAGACTTATAGTCAAACTTAAGGGCTAGTGAATATTGATTCTTATTAAGAACTAAATTAATAAAACCCCAACAGGGTGAAAACACAATTTTTTTATGAGGGACACGCATACGGAGTATAGCATCATGTAGGTATTTCTCCGAAGTTTAGAAAGAGGTGTGTCCTACAGTACCTAAATCTAAATTTCGCCAGTTATGTAAAAGTCATTTGTTATTGGGGGCGATGCTATTGCCATCAAACGGGCTCCATTTCAAACTACGAGCTGCTACAGAGAATTTCCAGATAAAGAAATCTAATAACACTAATGTGTTAATCCATACCCGAGAATCGAAACCAGAATTCCCAGTCTTCGTAGTAAATATAAACGGCAAAATATAAAACTCACAGCTATAGGTACACATAAAAATGTAAAAAACCTTTGGGCCGGGCAAAGAGCACCTATCTGAAGAAAAGGGATAATACATTTAAAAAAAAGCATGGTTCTAAGTCGATAAATTTTGACATGCCTAAGTAAATTGAATTTGGAAAACTTAAGTTATACAAGATGGTATGGAGTAACGCCAATCTGCAGTGTTATTCTCCTAAAATCGATTGTTCCCAACGAGTCCCACCGTAACTTGTTACACTGAATTAATAAATTTGTTTGCTCCGGGATGAATATGCAAATTACAAAATTCGTCCACTACCTAATACGAAAATGGGGGAAAAAATACAATTCGCATAACAATTGTCGTGTATGTTCGCTTATGATTAAATATTCAAAATAAGCAATACAAACGAAGAGTTAGGTCAGAAATTAAAAATAAAATGGCCGCCGCCGGGCATACGCAAATATGCGGAACACGGTTTTGTGTGGGAAATGGGTTTTAGAATTGGCTAAATAATATGTAGGTACTTTTACAATATTTTTTATTTTATGTTATGTCAAATGGAGCCCGCTAACTCGAAATGTTATGAACTGTTGTGTTGCATATTTTAATATTAATTAGAACTAACGTAGTATTAAGTCAATATTAAACCAATACTGTGGACCGAAAGTTGTCTTATAAAGATGCGCGTATGGGCCATAATCTACCACGCGGGCCCAGTGCGAATTGGTAGATGTCACATGTTCAAGTTGTCTTATTAATAATTAAGTAATAAATAATAATAATTTATCGTTAATACATGGTCATGATCATTTTTCCTTGTTCTATTTAAAGGATATTTAAGATTTATAAGACGAAGATTCAATCGAAAAAATCACGTTTCTTATATGATCGTATTGTAGCTGCAATAAAAGCAGATACTCTAAAAGAAATATCAAGTGTCTACCTATTACGGCTCATGGTATACAGCTCTTTGACAGACAGATAGTCAGCATAGGGTTAGTAATAGGATTTCGTTGATACCAAGATCTTAAAACAGTACTGTTGTATGTATACGAAGTACATGGTGCAATTATTTACTTAATTAATGTATCATCGTAATCATCCTCTTGCCTTTATCTTAATTTATTTCTGCTCACATCACTATAAACCGTCATCTAAATAGTCACCTCCTTAACGCTAACTTTTCTTTTAACTCTAAAATATTTATATTCTCTAAATTATTGTATGTGTGTTAATGACTGATGTCAAATAAATATTTTTCTTTCTTTCTTTCTTAAATTGTCCGTGTATTAATTATAAAAATAAAAAAAACAGTTCACAAAACAAAACACGGGCTGTGTTGAAATATAATTTCCACATAGGTACAATCATTTCCTTTTGTTTTTTTAGCACATCGCGGAAAAATGTTTGTATTTAGTAATTTAGGACATTTTTTTCGGGGTATTGTGGTAACGGTACATTTTACCTTTTAACATTAGACAGAATTATAATTTAAAGCCCTCATAAATAATTTAAATTCGTTGTAGAAATTAATAAATAAAGTAACGAAAAAAAATTGGTTTATGTACGTAAACCATTTTTTTGTAACTTCGTTCTTTGTAGACAAAACAATCACATGGTTTGGCAAAAATAATTAGGTACAACCATAGTTTTTTTTTTTTTTGATAAAAAGAGCTTTTTGAAAACCTACCTTGAGTCGGACAAAAAAACGAAACAGTCTTGTATGAGGCCGTAAGCCCTAGAAGGCTTACGGCCTCATAGAAGACTGTTTCGTTATTTTTTAAATGTTTCTTTACTTTTTTACGTTATTTTATATTTTGTTTAGTTAGTAGATGATTTGACCATATTTCTTTAGACTTGTATGAGTTTCATAAATACTTCTTGTTTCTTACTTTAAAGATCTTTGCCGACAACCACTTGGCAATTCACTGAACCCATATCATTATAACTGCCTCCAAAACAGCTGAACACCTTGTTAAACCGAAAATCAATCGCCAGCCCTTAAGAAACTGGGTCACGACGTCTTTACAAGTGCTTAGCAACCTGTTACTACCCCTTGAACAATGTACAGTTAAATAAATAGATAGGTATACGGTACCCCAATTGCGTAACTCACTCCTTTGAATTATACATTACAACAAAATATATTGCTTAAGGGTTTGAAAAAGTGTGGTCGGCAATGCAAACTATATTCTGTTTAGCTTTTTCATAAGTAGTATATTATTAGGGTCGGTTTTCAGTGTATTTGAGTACCTACTAGTATTTTACATAAAGCGACAATCGTCTAATCTGAGATCCATAACCCAGTTACTAGGTAAAAGTTTTAAGTTTTGGTTAGACGGGTTAACCCGAGTTATCTACATGCTTCAACTTTACTGTGTCTGTTGTTACCCTTTATGATAGAATAGAATAGAATAGAATAGAATATAGTGTATAATGCAACAACTGTTAACATAGCTGTTCCAATAAATATACTAGTCAATAGTAATAATTCAAATTGTTGAATTTAGTTAGAATTACAAGGATTATTATATTTGGTAGGTGTGTTTCCCTTAACACTGCAAGAGTGCAAATTGCAGCTACTTTCAGGCGAACATAAGTAGCCAAGTCACTCTTCTTCCTCTTCTCTTCTATCATGAGAACAAATAACACAATGAAAAATAGAAAAATTGGTAGTGTAGTGATTTTTCCCCTCTTTACCTATGTGTTTCGTTGACTGTACCCGTATTTATCTTGCCTATTACCTAGTCTGTAAACTTGATATTTTATTACAGTGCGTGGCTTTGGATGCCGTCGTAAAAAAATCGTAATCCAACTTATTTCATGTAAAACGTAGGACTTCTTATATAGCTTCACAAATTGTAATATGCGAATCCATCCATAGTTTCTTCGGTCTTCCACTACTTTTGTAACTCTCCACAGTCCTAGTTTTTGATTAAATCAATATTTAAAAATAAATAATCTTATGATTCAAAAGAATTTCCATCTAATTTTTAGCCCGTACTTTTCATACAGGTTGTTAGACTTTTGGGATTCTGACTAAAAAAAAAAATGCTGCAGAAAAGATGCCTGACTTCCTCATCACAGTTACTGGGTAATACCTTACCCAGTAACAGGGAGGAAGTCAGACATCTTTTCTGCATAGATAGATAGATAAAACATTGCATCAACATTTTACAAGTAGGTAACCAAGACATATTTTACAAGTAAGCATTTTCAATGTAACTACAAGTTTGCTGTAATTTTGGTTGTACAGAATTAGCTGCATCAATAAAATGTAAGAATTACATCATTATTATTTTAATGCGAAATGTAAAACTAAAGTTAAATGAAATGTAATATCAACTCCTTGACATTTCAAGAGTGCCCATTAATGGTTTGGGTTTTAGTTAGTTAGATCTAATACCAAATGCACGTCGCGTGACAAATTGAACAGTGTGATCGACAAACCATTGAATCTATTATTCTTTCATGTGTTCTTGAACTAAATGGAGCGAGGCAGCTGAAATGCCAGAAGTTAACATGTAGCCTAAGGTTTTGGCCTTCATCGATATTCTTTGTTTGTCCAACCAAGGTATGAATACGGAGTATACTAGTATGTTAGTTTAAGGGAAGGGGGTTAGGCGATAATAGTTGCATAGGTCTTCAAGGTTAAATAATTATAACCCCTACTTGCTTTGGATTTTCTTATGTTTGTGTGGATAGTGAGACTAACCAGAGTTTATACCAGCCATGGGCCTCTAACTTGGCTTCACCATCCACCATCTCTTCGGCATGCTGGTTCTTTCTAGATGATTTTGAAGCAAGTGATAATTTTATGCGTCGTTGGTCTATTGGCTAGCGCTACTGCTAGGTATGAGCGGGTCAATCCCCGGGTCGGGCGAAGCGTCATTGAGTTTTCTATCTGAAATTTTGCATTATCAGCCCGGAGTCTGGATTTATGCCCGATTGATGGCAACAGGCTCGCCCCCTATTACATAGGACTTAAACATAACTGGCAAAATGTGGGTGCACTGCTGGTACCTACACCTCTGCCTAACCCTTCGGGGATAACAGGCGTGATGTTATGTAATTTTAAGTGATAATTTTATAAGAAACGCACTTGAATGCGAAGAGTCAGGATGACAAGCCATTTGCTGCTGTCGTTTGTTTAGTCCTTTGAGTTTTTTTTTTAATTTTATTTTTACTAGCTTCTGCCCGTGACTTCGTCCGCGTGGAATAGATACTTTGGGCTAACGCTAACTTTAACCCGCGACTTCGTTTACGTAGAAGGTAAAAATATTTTTAAATAATACCTACGCTAAGGAGTATAGATTTTTTTTTAGTGTTCTGAACTCCTTAGCGTAAAAGGTTAGCTGCTCCTAGCTGATACCCGCGGCTTCGCCCACATGGATATCGGTTATCCTGCCCAACTTAGTGTCAGGCATGCCAACACAAAAACTTGACAAATCGAAGACTTTTTAATAATTTCGTAATACTTGATTTTTTGCGTAATTTAAACCGTTTGCGCAGCGCACGCAACTGAAGCTTCTTTCCCGCTTGCAACATTTCTAATACATACTTGCATAAGTTGTGTGAAGGTTGAGGAATCTTATTTTATTCTCGGAATATCTAAAAATAAATTTCTCACTAGTCGATAGATTCTATTTAGATCCATCACAGCCAAGAAACATTCCACCTACATACATCATATTTAGACCAGAATATCATAATATATTATCCTTCATATAATTTGTTGGTACGCCAGAAATAGGGAGTAAATATCGTGGAAAGAGGACGGAAAAATAACGCCGATGCGAACCATTGAGCGCTGAAGTCGTTTTAACAACAACACACATAAATAAAGTTGTTGAGGGACGAGTTTGAATGTAAATTACTTACAAATTATTTTATTTTCAAAGTGGAGTGGGAGAAAAAATGTAAATGTGATTTTGTAATTAGATACTTTAGGAATCTTAGATACCTACTTAATTTACTTGGTACTAGCCCACGGTTTGAGGTTCCTGAGGTATCTATTGGGATATTGATTAAATAAATAAATATTCCACAACTTTTTCACACAACGCCATCTAGTCCCAAGCTAAGCTAAGAGCTTGTGTTATGGGTACTAAACCGCTGATAAACATACTTATATATTTCTAAATACATACATATTATAGATAAATTACACCCAGACACAGAATAAAAGATCGTGCTCATCACACAAACATTTGTCCTGGGTGGGAATCGAACCCACGACCTACGGCATAGCAGTCAGGGTCACTAACTACTAGACCAACAGGCCAGTCAAATTATTACTGGACATAGGTTTTATTAACTACTAGCTGACATTACGCGGTTTCACTTTGCGTAATTCCCGTTCCCGTGGGAAAACACGGATCAAAGTAGCCAGTGTCACCCGGGGAAATAATTTTTTAAATCGGTCCAGTAACCTCACAATCTCAAGTCCAGTTGAAAACCAGCGTCAGGCACTAGTTGTCTGGCTTTTTTGCTAAACTGCACCTATTTGACGCAGCCGCAAGGCACATAATTCTTTATTTTGTTTATTGTTATTTTTTAGTTTATTTCTTTTTTTTTTGTACCTATTTTTATTTTTAACGTGTGCCTGTGTCGTGCCAAATAAATGCTTTTTTCTTTTCTTTTCTTCTTTCAGTACTATCGAAGGCTATTTACTTAATGCAAACCAACATTAAAATATTATACATAAAGACTAAGGGCAGCAGTGTGCTGCGAAATAGCCTAAAAAACCTTACTTGTAAATTCGGCTGTCAATGCACAAAGATAAAAAATCAAATGTTCCAGAGGTAATCAAAAAATTAACAACACTTTTATTGTACAAAATTTATGAAATTAGTATACGCATTGTACTGTCAACCAACGGCTACTTCTGTCTTGTGTTTGGTTGTGGAATATTAGATATTATAAAATAAAACGATAAGTAAATACCACAGCGCTGCTATAACTTAACCTAACTTTGTAGTGGATGGTTTTACCAGAATAGACTGACTGAAGTCAAACCGTAAAAACTTGAGGGAAGTGAACTGTTAATAACTATAAATGAGTGTAAGATCACAGCACAGTTCGCCATCACTTCACCCGCATGTTTGCACCAAGATTCTCACACAACAGCACTGCTGAAACTAACTTTTCCCTTTATCTGTTCATCCTGCTTGACATGCCGTCCGCACAAGGTATCTGCCCTCGCTAATGTCTCAAGGATTGAATTAGAAATTGTGTTAAGTAGACGGGGCTGTCATCGGCAGGAACGTTGATCACATTAGGTCTCTTTACTGGAAACGGTAAAGTCTATTTTATACCTGCAAAGGATAAACGAAGAAGTGTCGTGTTGAATTTTTCAGTTTGTTGGTACAAGAACGATTTAGAGAGGCTGTTGGCTAATTACTAACTGCTAAGCTGGCTGTGGCAGGTCTGAAAATAGATTCAGGGACAACCTCGCGTATCGTCGCGTCCTGTTCCATATGCACCTCTCTTAAACGTCACGGGGGGAGTTAAACACTTCAATCCCCCCTAGGAACCTGACGAGACTTGCTGGACCAGCACCAGTCGGGGGTTGCGGAAGAATCATTCGGTAACGCAATCCCAGACACAGAAGTGAGATGGAAAACTAGATCCCTCCGTCTTCTCCTGGGATGACATCCATGAGGCTTTTCTTCCATGACATCTACAAAAAGGTCTGTAGATAGGTCATCATCCATTACATACCAAGGCAATCGGGCACGTATCCTCTGTTTTTCTTCGGATTCTAGAGTTATGTAGAATTAAAATTCAAGGCGTGAATTTTATTATGCTGGCTGAGCTTGGCTTATTATGGTGGTTAAATACGTTTCAAAATATGTTCGAAACAATCATTTTAACTCTCTATGTTATAACAGCTACCTACTGTCGGGCTATGACTGTCAAACTTCCGGATTTCTAACTAACACTTTATCGTTAGAAACCCCCAAAAGTTAGACAAACAGTATTATCAAAGGCTATAGTGTTCTGTGTTATGCAGTAACTGGGTAGCAGAGGTCAGATATATTATGCATGTTTTAGAGCTTCCAGTCACCGAATACTGCTGCTGAATTGATTCTTTCTTCAAAAGGCTATTCCAGACTTTGCCCTGCATCGTGAGACTCGCATAGTAAATGAAATTATAATCTTATGTCTGGACTTTAAAAGAGACCATGACCCCTGAGTTTCTTTCGGCATTTCTTCTCAGGGATCAGTCACTTTGGAAATGCCATTTAGTATAGTTTTAAAAAAAAGACATGTAAAAGTATCTGAGAAGATCTACTTACAGAAATAAATATCATTTCATCATCATTTCATTTCATTTCATTACTAGTCGCTGAATACTAGTATTCAGCTACTGGAAGCTCACCCCAAACTGTAATTGGAGAGTGGTATATGATGATTCTGGACCATTATCCAGTTTATCCAACCATACCATAAAATCGTAAAAAACTAGTTACAATTTCTCACTAAAATTCTGATCCTTCTAATGCTTATAACCTTGAAACGAAACTCTCCAACAATAATAGAAATCCCTTTAAATCGGAACAATCCATAACTCTTCAATTTTCTTTTATCCGATATTTCTTTATCCTAAAAAAGTTGAGGATGAAAACGCTATTTTACTAAAAGATTCTCGGGTTTTGTCTCAAGTTCTAATAAATTGGGTATTATTTGTAAAAAAGAAATGTCAGTATTCAAAGGGGTAATATTAATGATCTTTGCAATCTTTTACGACCTTATTAATAGATGCTAAGTAAAATTCTTATCAGTATGGCCTCCGAATATCCCATGCATAATTCAAGGATTATTTTTATCCTATTACTCAAAAAACTCAAAATTCTTTTAAATCAAATCAAACGTCAAAACCCAATTGAACATGAACCTTATGTTGTTTATTATATAGTTGAAAAACTATTAAAGAATGGACTGAGCAATACCCGCACAAAATTGACCACTCCCTAGAAATAGACAGAGGGACTGCGCGGCCATCACTTGTCTCATTTCTGTAGGTCTGTGGTTAAAGAAAGAAAGGGACAACTATTGGCCACGCGTTTGCTTTATCTCTCTCACACTTTCATATCAGTTTTAATTTCACAGCTGGATAAGGAACACTCAGTCCATTCTCTGTCTGTGGGGTAGCTTGATATGCTGGTCCTCTGTACTGACTCCATCAATCAAAATCATAGCAGACCTGTCAACAGACAATAGGTACAGTAAACCGCATGTTGATGGTAATGTAGCGACATCTATCTCGACACATACGAACTAGCGACTGACATCCTACATCGCGGTATCAAAGTTATCCTGTTATTGAATAGGAATCAGAATCAGAATAGTTTATTTATAAACATAGGTCCGATTACAACAGACTGTGAGGTCTTAAAGTTTGGCAGTTCCTCTATATTTTGCCCAGAGGCGTACAAATATTTATATTATTTTTTTTCTTTTTTTTTTTTATTGAATAGGATTTCTCCTGCTAATAAGTGACGGCAGCCAGTCTCTAGTATTGCCAGGTATTTACACCATAGGTATACAGGGTAGTGTAGGTAGACCGATGACTTCAAGATAGACAACAAATAGTAATATGAATATTAAGTTTTTTTTTGTCAGGTTCCCTTTTAAGAAAATTAAGCCCTCGTCACTGCTTGGTACTCCGCTGGTCACACCACTAGGCCATTACTGCTAATACCTATTAGACTAATTTTTGGCCTAGCGTAGAGCCCCAATATAATCTAACGCCAGCTTAGACTGGTTTTGCATCATTGCACTGCAGATTTCTGTACATCAGTCATTGTCGTCGTGTTACAATCGCAATTTATCAATTGAAGTCCAATTGACCTTATTGCGAATCTACTGTCAATTGAGTCATATGCATATTTTTATTGTTCGTCTATGATTTTGGCATTGACAATGAGATGCAAGGTCAAATGTAGAAATGGTATCAACAAAATATTTTTAAAATATGTAGGTACGTTGCTAAGTTTGCTCTGTGTAATTCAAAATAAGATGCAAAATGGGTTGGCACTATCTCACAGCCATCTTTCCGCCACTGCGCGCTCTGATTGGTCAAATCAAATAGCGCGCGCTTCTCTGATTTCCTGTTATATGTTTCCGGTCATTTTCGCGAAATCACTTCCTCAAACAATATCCAGCAAAGGAGGGAAAACGTTACTCATAAAAAAATATAAGCATACAAATGCTTCAGATACAAGCTTTGGATTACAATCCAAGCGTGTGTCTAACTGCAGGGCAAAGGCCTCTTTTCAAATGAAAAAGCACAAGCATCAATCACCACCCTTGCTTAAAAAGGATTGAAGATTTCAGACTTAAATCTAGGTCCAGTTTGCCTGTAGTGATGTCCAGGACAAATTTAGAAGGACTAAAATTGAATTACAATATAAATAATGACAGCGAGAATCAACGGCTGAATATGTTGTAGAATACACGGAGCTCTTTCAATACGTACCGAATGGTAACCCATTCATAGGATGACCTTTTCAGGCCTTGCTTGACATTAAGAATCAATGAATGTAGGTGTTATTATTTTGTCACGAGCAATGAAATTTAATCTAGCAGCAGACTTAAACTCTGAATTGAAATGTGCTAATTAAGCCCTTTCATTTGATATACGGCATCATTATATTTATTTTTGGTTCTATATTTTATGTTCTTTAGAGAGCGCCATATTTAATAGAATGTGGTGACATAGCCAGTGGACAATCAAAACGCTTCCAACGATACCCACTTATCAAATTACCCATGATAAGCAGTTTAGAAGTTATGAGAGAACAGATGAACATACCTACATACATCCGGGTCAAAATCATAACCCTCCGTTTTACTTCACCGTAATCAGGTAATTAGGGGTCGGCTATCACTAAGACTAGACTGAGATTTTAGACTAGTTTATTTGCTAAAAAACATTTTCTGTTTGAATTCAGTCTGGCTGATGAGTTAGACAGACCGAATTTAGTTTCAGTCTGGATGCCTGGAGAATTTATAAGCACTGAATATTTTATTGTGTTGTTTTTTCAACTGGCATTTGTTTTATTCACCTTTTGTTTGTGCAAAATGTATTCTATAGAGAATAGTATCGAAGTTGTATAGTTTTTAATAGAAGCTAGGTTATGGAATATTTGTTGCCTCTGTTTGTTTCCAGCAATCAGTACCTCTAGAAGGAATGTTTGACCAAATATGATGATAGTAGTTGTATTGTTGCATGTAAAATTTGCAGGCTTTTATGTATGAATACGTGTGTTTTCCACAATTGTATTTACATCGCCATCTTGTATACCATATTTTATGCAAATAAATGAAAGGTATTATATTATAAGTATTATATTTTTCTTCTTACGTAAAGTCACAACTTATGATTGTAAAATTAAAAATACTCGTTTCAAATATTTATTAGTATGTTAGTATTAAGACTTTCTTCGAGTCTAAGATAGAAACACGCTTAATTTTATTGATATGATTACATACAGAAAGCACAACTCATAGAAACCTCTATTCCCTAGACAACACGTTTTGCCGAAAAGCTTATTAGCTGTTATCTGTGGGTGATACTAAATGCGTCAGCCTCATTAACTTCAACCTCATTAAATTCTGCCGGGGTTTTTGAAAATCTTTAAATTCTTACTTACATAAACTCAGGGTAGGCAGAAAATACAGAGAGCCATCTGCTACGATTCTCACATACTTCTTTTGCTTAATTTACGGTCTTTCTTGTAGTTATACACACACTGTTGTACACACAGTGCTACGCCCCTACATACTTCGGTTTAAAGTAATTTATTCTCATATAAGAACATACAGTCCGCTTATAAGAGATACAAATTTATAAACATAGTAATAATACAAATAAAAATTTCCTCCAGAATATAAGCAGTTACAATGTACATTGCACATACATGTTTCTTTAACTTGTGTTTAAATGTACTGACTATACTCCAATAACAATAGCATTAGACAGAAGTTTAAAAAGGTTATTTAAATTGGCATAAAAGCGTGAGTTTATGTATGTATTTACTGTTAAACATTAACACTGTTTACCTAAATGTTTAAAACCACATCCACGATAGACGCAGAAAAAAATCCTAGTTTACGCTAAGAATTTTTCCAACGTATTTTCAAAAAGAAAAGTTGAAACACCATTCAAAATTCTCATTTCAAGAACCATTTTTCCGCCTGAAATTCCAATTTTCCTGTACATAAGTCACTTAACTTTCAGACAATAGTTACCGAATACGAAGTCGAAGTCGCTCCATACAAACTGAGTCAGTGAAGTCGGGCTGAGACTAACTCATGTATCAATTATGTACAATTTGTTATTGTTTGACTCATATGTTTAAATTAAGACAGATCCATGTTACAGTGTTATTGTTGTTGTTTTGTTTTAGGGAATATATGTGAATAATTTGTTGCAAAACATCACGCCTGTAATCCTTGATGGGTTGGATAGAGAGAGACCTTTAGGGACACCCACATTTTACCAATTTGTATTTAAATAAAATTAAAATGAGGCAAGCTACGTGCGATGCGATCTTGAACGTATCTTAGTATACTGTGTAGTTTTTAATCTAGGTATTCACATCGTAATATTGTGTACAAAATACAAAATATTGTAAAAAAACTATTTAAAAAATTAAGAATAAAGCTTGGCCATTCTCCTTAATACGAAACAACCTTTAATTTTGGAAGGAGAATTTGGAAATATTATATTTTAGGTAGCTTCTAAGTTTGGCGTTAAAAAGTGCCTTCTAAACTACCCTAATTGAAATAAATCATTTGACTTTGACTACCCCGGCCACAATTAATCGAATAAACTCAAAAGAGTTTAAAGTAAAAATAATATCAGAAAAATTAGGAAAAATAGTGACGAAAAATTTTCAAACAGTGTTGCGATGTTTATTCCGCCCTGTATTCTACTGTATACCTACATCTGTACATACCTACGACTAGAAAATACCAACAGTGCTTTCAGTGGTCGGGTTAACCAACCTTTCTTTTGAACTCCAACATCACAATAGTGAGAGAAAGCGGTATAGAAGAAAAGTTATTTAAATAATTCACACATTTACCCCTGACATGAACGTGAGATATTTTCCGGTAGGTAAGTAGATGTATGTAAATAGGTAGGCAGGTTTGTATACCTCATGTTTATTTCGTCTCGGAGGACTTAGTAGGGATATGTATGTTTACTGTTTTTGGCAAATATTTTGCAACCGAAATGGTTCTGGCCTCAAGAGGCTTATGTGTACTAAACGTTAATGTAGTTAGTTTTTCTAGGAGTTTCTCCACCCCTGGTAGTTTTGAATATAAAATATACATATAGCCTATCTATGTTACTAAGGAATTATGTACACTTCTAATTGTGAAAGAATTTTTGAAATCGGATTAGTAGTTTTCAAGTTAATTCGATACAAACCTAGAAATATACAAAGCTTTCACATTTAAAATATTTGTGCAGATATCTAAGACTACAGGATAATGTTACTTTGAAGTGTATATTTTTGTATTTAAAACCCCTTTTTAATGTACCAATCAGATATTTTTCTGAAAAGATGATTCACTTATTTAATTTTTTAACCCCTGACGCAAAAAGAGGGGTGTTATAAGTTTGACCGCTATGTGTGAGTCGTGTGTGTCTGTCTGATTAATTCAGTGCTTGGCGCTGGGAGCACTTTTTTCCTTTGTTGACATGCTGGTCAAGAGGTTGAACAGAACCTGCTTGGTCCAGTCGCTCTTCTAGCCATTTCAACGTCACGATGGTTAGCTGGTATCCTGCGTTGTGTGTACAATAGATTATTTAGGTCAGCGAACATTTCTGCACGGAAGCGAGGTTTTAATTAACTCTTTTGTTGCCCTCTTACTAAAGAACGTAATGGATGTGTTTATGTAAGTGGGGTCTTTAAGTCAAGAGTGAATAGGTTACTTCTAGGTAAGTGTGCTTCATCATCGACCTCGTTATCGTTTACCATTTGATTAGGTTAGATAGTGGTCAAACGCAAGTCTATCAATAATAAAAACGGGATGCGTAAGGGCGAGACTCCACCAAAGCGGAGACGAGCAGAGACGTAACTTACAACCAATCAGCTTGCGTCATTTTGACCGTTCAAAGCTTAGCTTCAGCGCAATAATAATAATAAATAAATATTTCACAACTTTTCACGCCATCTAGTCCCAAGCTAAGCTAAGAGCTTGTGTTATGGATACTAAACAGCTGATGAACATACTTATATACTTCTAAATACATACATATTATAGATAAATTACACCCAGACACAGAGCAAATGATTGTGCTCATCACACAAACATTTGTCCTGGGTGGGAATCGAACCCACGACCTCCGGCATAGCAGTCAGGGTCTCTAACTACTAGACTAACAGGCCAGTCGAATAAAAATCCTATTGGTTAGTTACGAGACATTCCCTCTTGTCTCTGCTTTGGTCAAGTCTCGCCCTTAGATCGGGATTGGGTAGAAAGTATCACCCAGGATTCACCACTTATCTCTGTATTTTGAGAGATATGCGTTTTTTGTTTTTGTGAGGTAGCCATGCTCTAAAGCTCCGTAACAATTATTTTAATGTGCAAACAGAACTGTGGTGCTATTCTAGTAAAAGTCACATCATCAAAACTTGAGTGAAGGGATCTGTCTATGCATAACTTTGGTATGGAATAACAGTTCAATTCGCCTTCAATTGACAAATGCGTGCACTGTCTGATCTGATCCCCTCATTCTGTGTGGTTCTTTCCTCAAAAGACCATCTCAGACACTAATCTGCATGGATCTTACATGATTTGACCAAGATAATGTCTGGACTTTAAAAGAGACTATAACCTCTGAGTTTTTTTCGGTGTTTCTTTTCAGAGTAGTCAAATCGAGAAACTCCGATCTCATTTACTTAAAAAAATGACGTGTAAAAGTGTTTGTGAAAACCTATTTACAAAAATCATTCATCATTTTCATTAATTCACCTTCATTTTAGAGGGGTGGTTAACAGCATCGATCGGCAGTTACTCCTCTTTACGTCTTGCGTCGTCATAAGGAGATACCTATAGAGCTTGTCATAGGTATTTTGTGCTTTATAGCATAATTAAACTAAGAAAGAATAATGATAAAATTGACTTACATAAAATTTAATCGGCCTACAATATTCTCTCCCGATTACGTAAATTGACTTAAGGGTACTCTTAAAAAGTTTGCCGTTTTCTAATACCCTGTACTACTAACTTTATGGAAGAGTTGGTTTACATACTTTGTCATAATGAAGCTTTTATTTAATACTAGCTTTTGTTAGTGACTTCACCCGTTGTAAATAGAAAATCGATCGACGAAAAGGTCGTAACGTTATAAACAATACCCTGTAGCTATTTACATTGAGGACTAGGTTTTGGTTTTTGAGGCTTTTTTATAACAACAGCACGAGATCAGAGGTTAAGCTAATCGTATTACTTATCGTCTGGGAATCTATTGGTTTTCAATACACTGCCCACATGGTCCCAAAAAGTTACGAGGGTTTGAAAGTAATATCTAAAGTTTTGAACAAATATGGTTTAATGATGAACTTTATTAATAATATTGTTTGGTAACCCTTTAGTGTTTATGCCTACGCTGGATTAGAGGGTGTTTAAGTCGTAAAATTTATGGTTATGTGCCTGTAAGTTATGAACTTAACAAAATCCTCGGTTTATATCTTAAAATATTATAAGATTAGTTTGAAATATTATGACTGGCTAATTGGTACTTTTAGCAAGATATCTAAAATTTGACGTAACGTGAAAGTATGTACATTTTTTTAAAATAATATGTAAAGAATAGCATGCATCAACATCGAGTGTAGTTGATAGAGCATAAAGCTTTGTTAACGCGTCATATTCTGGGGACGTAGATCCGAGAGGCGGTTCCGTAGGTGCGAGACACAATTGCTTTTCAATTGTTTCTATAATTTATATACGAGTGGTTAATAAATAAATAAATAATCGTGCTCATCACACAAACATTTGTCCTGGGCTAACTACTAGTCCAACAGGCCAGTCGGCCTACACAACAGACAATATTCTCCACATTTAATACATCTTATTGCCTTACTAAACATTGTAAAAAAACACCTATTTTGTCGGCCACAATAAAGTCCTTTGTCATCCACCCACGGAACAGACGCAAGGCGACACGCTGTCTGAGTCTATCAAAGATAAAATGCTATAAGAATCGATTGTTTTGGGATCACACACTTGACAATGTTCCGCTGTTCATACGGTTTTCGTCCGAGAGTTTGTTATGAAATCCTATATTATCTTACTAATATTATAGATGTAAAAGTTTTTGAAGACGTTTAGGTGTTTGAATGTTTCTTACTCAAACATCGTTGAACAGATTTGGATTAAAATTGGCTCATAGATATACCATTTTGTGGATTAATCGTTGAACCATGAAATTTTACGTAACGTTGGGGTACCGCTAAAATAAGTACCTACATACCTACGAGTACTAGGAACATTCCTTACTTTAAGTGGTACCCCGACGTGAAGTAAAATTTCATGGTTCAACGATAGAAATGTATTATTTTTAACTTTTCAAATGTTTTACTTTTTTGCGGTGGGGGTTTTTTAAATTTATAATTTTATTAAATTCTCAAAGATTCAGATAGAAAATGATAATTCTCTTATAATCAAGTTGTGTGTCAACGTTCTATCCACCTTGTATACTCGTCTATTGCTAAGCAAACTCAACTATCCAGTGTTGTCTTTTGATTAGCAACTGGCGGTACTGTATGTTTGCTCATACAAATGCGATCTATATAATGTACAGCTGTTATACAGTATATAATATTGTGAGCAGGAGCGGTCGTAGCCTAGAGACTTGGGATGATGGGTTAAGGTATAGCCGTTAAAAGGTAATGTGAGGGGAAGAAGTTATAATCTGAGAAATCTCTGTCTTCACTTCATGTGATAAGTGAACCACAATTTCTCATTTAATAACACCCTGCCCTCTTAGCACTTTTATATAAAACGACAGCAAAAAAACTCTGACACTTATAGGTTAGTCACTAACATAGACATAGAAATTGAACGTATCTTACTTATATTATAAACGCGAAAGTTTGTGAGGATGGATGGATGGATGGATGGATGTTTGTTACTCTTTCACGTAAAAACTATTGAATGGATTTTAATAAAATTTGGTATGGAGTTAGCTGACACCCTGGATTAACACATAGGCTACGTTTTAGCCCTGCATTACCACGGGAACGGGACCTACGAGGGTGAAACCACGGGACGTCTGCTAGTAATACCATAGACTAGAAAAACAGAGGGACTGTGCTGCCAATACCTGTCTCTTTTCTCTAGGTCTGTGGTTAAAGAAAGAAAGAGACATTTTCTTACCAGTATTTACTTCACAGCTGTTTACGGAACACTCAGTCTATTCTCTATGTCTATGGTTACTACTAACCTGCTGTCGGAATTTGTATGCCGCCCTTGTGCCTCGGATTAACATACAAGTCAAGAAATATCTTTCAGACATACTGGGTTGCTTAAGTATTTTCCCTTCACCGTTTTTGAAGCTAGTGAAAAGTGTATAATACGTTTATGAGTTTAAAAAAAAAGTTAGAATTTTTCAAATCGGTGCAGTAGTTTCGGAGCCTATTCAACGCAAACAAACAATCAATCGAATCTTTCCTGTTTATAAGTTTAGCATAAATTTCGAGAAGTATCGAAAAAAAAAGTTCTATTAAAAATTCCACGTAGAAAAGAAACTCACAGAAAAAAAAAGAATGTCTTTGAAAATTCAAATTCAAGGCAGGCGTTCCATATTTTTCTGTTATAAACTCGCCCCTAGCCGCGTTCCGGTCGAGCGCGCTCGTCGACTGGCGAGCCACTGGAGCGAGTAAATCGGGCGAGGACAGGACTTTGTAGCTAGTCAGCTAGTCAGCACTGGATGGTGATTTGTGATCTGCAGCGAGATTGTGATTGGACTAGTGGAAATGTGCTGTTTATTGGAACTGTAGTTGGGTACATACCTACCACTATACTGGTTACTGTTAGCTTGCATCATCCCAAAGGTCCCCATGACTTCCAGTTCCTTCGGTTCAGGACTAAATTTCCCACTGATAGTTTATTTTGTCCAGGTTGTCCCGCCATTTTCTTTGGGGTCTACAGCGATGCCTATAAGCTGTGTGGTTATTTTGGCCCACAGCTCATTGGCTTGGCCCAAGCTTCGGCTAGGCTCAGCCCGAAAACGACATCTGGCCGAATCATAACTTATAAAAGATGTTATGGTCTGGTTTGAAGTGACTGTTTAGAAGACTGTAAAATAGATATGTATGGAAGAATGGATGGATAGATGGATGGTAGGAATCTACCTACTAAAGAAAACTTCAAGTTTCCTACCATGCTTTAGCACTACCATTAGAAAACAACCAAAATAATTCAGCCAAGGTCATTTGAAAGGCTCCAAAGTCAGTGGTTCCGTCGATTAGCGAATTTCCAAAGTGAATAAATTATCCGTCCCTTTGGAGGGTAGTTCGAACAAGAACAATAATAACAAAGGACTACCCGTGTCTTGGTGACGTGTCAATTTGGAACTTGCCTTCGAATTGTGAATTAGTACCGGTCTACTGTTCTGTATTTGAAAATTGATTTGTTTTCTTCTATTTCAATTTTCGATTGTGTTTTGTTTCTGGTTTATTATTTGAATTTAGAAAGTTGAACCGATTTTAGTACAGAGGACAGCACATCAATCTATCCCATTGTGTCAAATTTCTTTGACCGTTTTTCAACTTTGTTTTAAACCAAATAAGGTTCATGTTCGATTGGAAAAATATGACAGTTTGGGGTAGCTTGATGTGCTGACGTCTGTACTATGCCCACGGTAATACACATAAACAAGTTGTGTGACATAGGTATGTATGTTTTCGACAAGACTTAACTAAACGTCATGTCGTCTATAAAACATGCCGTCCCAGGCCTGTACCTACTGGTAAGTGTTTTATTCAACTTTTTCTAATATTTAGCAAGTTATGTACAAAACTAGTCTATACAACGACCGTTGGGAATTTAATGATAAATGAAACTAGTAGACGGACAGATCATAGATCAAATAAAATGACATGTTTTATTCCTTAGTGTGTTCATTATTTTTCTTTTCACACAGAATATAAAATAATTTAAAAACATACTTGAACATTGGGTTAAATAAAGACTTACTCATTAGTCGGTACTACATTCCGTTAATTAATTTACTGAACTAAGTATTACTTGAACCAGTATTTTAGTTATAATGTCAAAAGCACTTTACATCCAGTGAATTATTGACCGCAGTGGTCAAACGCCAGCCTAAATTTAATAATATTGCCCGCTATAATTATGTTCAAAACATTTCTGACTAACTAAAGTAAATTATTTACTCTCATTAACGTAGTTTGAAATCTAGGAACATAATTTTATTATCAATATGACATTTAATTTTTAGTTGAAATAAAGAGTTATAGTTCACGATGTTTTCCTTTACCGATGTCAATGATGTCTAAGATATACTTAGAAATTACATCTCAGTCAAGTACAGACGGCAGCACATCAAGTTACCCCAATGTGTCAAATTTCTTTGATTGTTTTTCAACTTTATGTCAAACAGAATAAGGTTCATATTCAATAGGAAAAACGGAGTACATTGGAACGCAATACAGTTATTTTTATTTAAATACCCCGCACTAAGTATTTCTTCAGAATCGTGAGTACTTGAATCGACTCAGTCTCATTGACCCCGGTGCCTTTGTGACGTTAACAGGGCAGATGAAATATTTTCGGGGGCATATGAAACGTTTACAACATAAATAATCTAGTATCATTTACCCTTGATCGTGGAAAATGCCCCCGATCTTTCATTTGCCCAGGTATAAGAGGTAAAATCTACTGACTGCGCTGGGGCTATCGGGGCAGATAAAACTACTTTTCTCATCTACCCCGTCAACGGGAAGAAGGTACCGGGGCAGATGAGACCGAGTCTTTTGATCGATACTACCTCCGTACCTACCTTTACCATCGTTCCTATCTCGAAAGGGCGCGGACACCGACTATTGTATTGCGCAAGGGAATAAATTAGGGTAATATGTGTCCCTTTTGTAGACTTTCAATGCTACGTGAACGTCAATTTGTTGCCAATAAGACTCTAAAAAGATCGGAAGCGTTGAGTGATAGTGTCAGTTGTTTTTTTTTTATTTATGTTATTGAAAAGGAAACCATTTTATTTATTGATTTATTTATTTAAGTGCGTAAGTACATAGGAGGATGGGTAAAAATGTATTAGTTATTAATTTATGAATGTATTGTGTGGGAAACCAATGGCCACCAATAGCAATAATCAGTGTTCAGTTTTAAAGGAATGTAGCACAATAGTGTTGTTGAGAAGAGTAGTCTAGTTCGCTGTCTGTTCTAAGATATACAACCTTTAACCTTTTTTTTGTGGATCATAATTAATTAAAAGTAACTAAAGGCGTTGTTCATTGTAATTTTAAAACAAATAGTGAAGTTAAATACTTGTACAGACGCCAGCACATCAAGTTACCCCAATGTGTCAAATTTTCCTAATTGTATATGACCCTTATTCTGTTTGAAATAAAGTTGAAAAACAGTCAAAGAAATTTGACACATTGGGGTAACTTGATGTGCTGGCGTCTGTACATATCTGTACCGCATAAATTAATAAATTTAAATAAGTACATTAACTAAGTGAAATATAAATAAAAATATGTAAAAAATTGCATGAACACAAAAAAATGAACAAGACAAATGACGCCCAAACCACTTTCTCTTTAAAAAGATTTTTTTTTATGAAAAAAAAATCCTGTTTTCTTATCTTATTTTTATATCAAATACTTATCACATATTTCTCTTTTTTCAGGTAAGTTCAGCGGTAGAATAGCAACTAAAATTGTGCAGATATATATTTACCTAAAGGAAGCGTATTCCCTACATTTAGTTATTTATTAAAAATACGTAAAATAACCAAACGAAACAAAACGAAATCATCGTGAGGAAACCAGCATCCCTGAAAGATATTACTCGATGACAAAATGTGAAGCCAAGTCAGAGGGCGGCATGGGCGGCATTAACTCTGACACCAGGTAAGTCACTAAATAAATCTATACTTATTAATATCATAAAGCTGAAGAGTCCTGCTAGTCCAATTTGAAAAAGTCTTTCAGTGTTAATTAGCTCATTTTTCAATAAAGGCTATATGCTATATATCATTACGCTAAGACTAAAAGGTGCGGACCAATGATGAATGTTTCTAAATCGGGGTTTTTTGTTTCCTGTAACTATGCTACGCGGACGAAGTCGCGGGCTAGTACAAAGCTAGTGTATAAATAAAAATGAAAAAGCCTTATATTTCCCTCCTCCTTTTCTTGCTTTTTGCCTTATGTTTTTAATTATGAGTAAAACGTAAATTTAATTAAAGAAGCCCTAAGGTGAAGGCCTCCCCGGAAAATGATAGGTTTCTCCATCTTTCGCTAGTTCTAGCCATTTTTTTTACTGCAATCCCACCTGATGGTAAGCAGTAATGCAATCAATGATGGTGAAGCGCACTAGATGAGAAGCAATTCACTCTAGCTTTGAAGACACCTAAATTATACTCGGACAGGAAGACCGCATCAGGCGAGTTGTACCAGTCCTTCGACGTACGCGGTAACAACGACGAGGCAAACCGCTTTGTCCGGATCGTTGAGGTGCCAACAATGTAAGGCTGAACACTCGCCGTAAGGTTGTCCGATGGTAGAAAGATGATGGCGGAATCATTTTAAGTGATTCGAGTGCACACTCTCCAAAATGTAACCTATAGAATACCGAAAGATTAGCTTTTCTACTATTCCAGCTATTCAAGTGATTTCGTCTTCCCAGTGTGGGTCAGTAACTAAGCACACAAAAAAATGAAGATTTAAACACACTAAGTACAGTGAAACAAATTACATTACTTAACTAATACAAATGCAAAACCAAAAAGTCGTTACACAACTAAAAAAACAGAATAAAAGTTTTGGGTCCGCACATAAATGTGATTCATGTCTCTAGCATAATAAACCAATATTTTCCTCAAGGGATAGATTCCAAAGGAAGAAAAGGGAAGGTAGGTAACTATTGCAGAATCGATAAAACCACCATCTTCTCAAAAGGTACACGCTAGTTCCGTATTCTCAAAGGCTATAACGTAGATACCACACAGTCTCTTGTGTGTAGTTTAAATAAATAAATGAAAATGAATATTCCACAACTTTTCACACAACGCCATTTAGTCCCAAGTTTAGCTTGAGAGCTTGTGTTATGGGTACTAAACAGCTGATAAACATACTTATAATAATATATTTCTAAATCAAATAAATAAAAATAAAGTGCCATATGCTACGATTCATTCATACTTACACCAATAAGGTCTTAGTATGTCCTTTTAGGGCGTCCCCTCCCGGCGTTTCCACTTACATATGCCTTATAAATACCTTATATACCTACCTACTTACCTTATTTACAAATTCACATACAATTTGGGACACAGAAACATTTGTTACGTGCGGGAATCGAGGCCGCAACACGAAGTTTAGCAGCCAATGGCTCAACTACTGCGCCAACCATGCCGTCAAAACAGATCTTTTTATTATATAAAAATCAAATTAACCCGTACTATTTGCTGTATTTAATTTAAAATAGGATTTCGTTAAAATTACTAAATTAGCTATAGAAAACGTGTACCTATGATTTTATTAGCTTTAAAAATCATTAAAGTTGAAAAGTAGTTCGTTCTACGAAACTTTGTGGACTGAGAAGTAACGAAGTGAATTTACAATTTTATTAAGTTTAATCATGCTGACATAGTTCTAGAAGTTCCTTTGTTTGTAGACAGCGGATAAAGTAGCTCTCAGACGTTTTCTGGACTATGGTTATTAAAGATAGGAATGTTGCTTTAAGAAATAACCTTCTTCCAGTCATAGCTGTCGAGACTGTATTCACCTTCAAATGCTAGGAAAAAGTATCTAGTGAAGTAAAGGATTACTGCTGCCTAATCCTGCGTGTAATTTTGTTATGATGGGAAAACGCAGAACTTATATTTCTGAATTCATTTATACATATAAATTAGTTCCAATATGAAAAAAAAGCCTAGGTAGATAGCTATTGGGTAAGCCTAGCCTAGGTTCAAGAAAAGAAAATTGATGACTGGACCACACCCTCTCCACACCCCACCACATCCACCTTTTTTTTATTATTTTGTTTTTCTCACTAGACATAATTTAACTAATTATCTAGGGGTCGAGTCTACTATTTCAATCGTGTCTCAATGACCTGTCAATGACCGATTTTTGACGTATAACGTCAAACTTATGACACATTTCCCATACAAAAACTGTCAAAGTTGTCAAATATTCGATCAATGACCGGTCATTGAGACATGATTGCAATACAAAGAGATTTAAAATACTATAGAGCGGGCATGTCAAATAAATGTCATAGAAAAACTTTGATCCCATGTCTCAGTAACGCCATCTAGAATAATATATGAATATTGGAGCGGCAGCGGAGCGTACTACAAAAAACTCATAGACTTGTATCCAGCAGGACACACTTTTTCGGACGAAAATTTTGTTCGTGATGTCCGGTCTATAGGTATTGAATGTCTTTGTTGCAATAGCAGACTCGAGCCCCAGATCGTCATTGTTCATTTTGACTGTACATTTTTAATGCGATAGTTAGCTTCTTGTTATAATTATATTTTATGACATGAATCTTTACTTTTGTACGTGTATGCTCAAGAGGCAAAGCAAAATGAATTTTGAGTCTCAATAGCAATCACGACAATGTAACCATTTAATTCATTAAACCCCAACCGGACGCCGGCGTTCGCGCTGTCATTGTCTTTCCATTGTGGTTTATGTACGAAAAGAAACGCTACATAAATTTCCTCTAACATGCAGTGTAACCAATGACTGGAAAGACGGATAACCAGCCCGAAATCCAATCTAATTTTGCATGATAACATATCTATCTTACCCTACTGACGGGTAACAGCGACGACGCGTTGGATAAGGCAGCCTCGTGAGACAATGGTGCCAATTTCCTTGTTCGCAAACTAAACTAAATTAGAG
Source organism: Euplexia lucipara (assembly GCA_921972225.1). NCBI lineage: Eukaryota > Metazoa > Arthropoda > Insecta > Lepidoptera > Noctuidae > Euplexia > Euplexia lucipara. The sequence goes on along the minus strand of OV179168.1, from coordinate 8,957,201 downwards.
TATATTGACATCTCTCTCTGTCAGACTGCTCGAGAAAAAGACGGCGAATGACAGATGTCAAATATGTTTTCTACTTCAACTAAAACTGACAGTTCTTAAATATGTCCGACCCTTAGTTGCTATACAATAATACACTAGCGGACGTCATGCGGTTTCACCGCGTAGTTCCCGTTCCCTTGGGAATACAGAGATAAAAAGTACCCTATGTTACTCGGGGACAGTGTAGCTTCCCAACGGTGAACGAATTATTCAAATCGGTCCAGCAGTTTATAAGTTTAATTGTTACATACAAAAATACAAATCTTTTCTCTTTGTAATGTTAGTCTACTTAGTATAGAAAAAAAGATGGTTGATACTCTAGTCGTTGTGAGTTTGAAATATGATCATTTTATTTTATCAAGTTTATTGTCAATCATAAATATTGGGCAAAGAGTCACTGTGTTTTTTTCCATTTGGAAGTTATAAGTAGGTAGTTACCCTGAGTTTTGATTTATAGCGGACATAAAGAGTGGAAAAAGGCCCTCCATGAGTCTTAAATATAACTGGCAAAATGCTGTAGTACAGACGCCAGAACATCAAGCTACACCAAGCTGTCAAAGACCTTGTTCTTTGAAATACTAGACGACTGATAAACATAACTTATATTTCTAAGTACATACATATTATAAATAAATTACACCCAGACACAGAACAAATTATTCTGCTCATCACACAAACATTAATTTGTCTTGAGTTGGAATCGAACCCACGACCTCCGATATAGCAGTCAGGACCACTAGACCAACAGGCCAGTGTCTTTGGGTTGCCTGCAAACTCTTCGGAAAATACAGGCATAAAGCTGTGCCATAAAATATTTTTTTCTAGAGACGCTAAATGTCAACTTAGCCCATTAAAAGGTTCTTGTTGTGAAGCCGTCTTGTGTGAAATCTTTCAAACGAATCAAAGCGATCAAAGTGTGTACAAAGCGAAGATTGAAAAACAAAAGAATTCTTTCCATTGTGACAAAACAGGCCGTTTGTTTGTGAGAAAAAAGGTGACTGTTGATTTTGCAAACGAAGTAATAATGGAGAAATTACGCTTTTAATTATGATTACTATTATTTATTATTACACTTTAACCCACAGTCTTTACAGGCGTCCCCAATGCAACAGTGGTTTCAACACTTGCAAACAAAGTTACAATATAAACTTATATCTAATAGTTACTTAGATCTAAACATAAAAATAATTAAAAAGACGACTAAATTCTATTAAAAACTTAAACTATACATACTGCATATAAGACTATTAATTGGTTAAATGATAAAAATATTGTGGAAAAATTGCACTTAACTACCACTGCTTTTCTCTGCATCACCTAAACGTTGACTGGTAGAAAATGCCTATGCGGACTTGATGGCAATCAAGTCCGCCTCTCTACACTAATAAATAAAAGTGTAATAAATAATAAATAAATGGTAAAAAATAGCAGTTTAGCAGGATAGTGTATGATATATCTGATTCTAAATACAAAACGACAAAGACTATAGATACTTATAATACTTGAGTGGTAAACCATTTAAAATCTGTTGCCCTCAAAATTACTATTTGCGTGGGACCGTAACATCTGATTCAATCCGAACACAGCTTTCATCGGCCAAAATTAGCAATGAAAATAAATAAATGTTAATTTTGTTTGAAATTTAAATAAACAGACCATTGCGAGTTCAAAACAAGGTTATTTTATATGTAAACTGCGGTGTAATGGGTCTGGGTATCGGGAACGTTTTACCAGTAGAGGTTTGCGTAGAAACTGTTATATTGAAACTGAAACATGGTTTATGGATCGTAGAAGTCTGTGCGTACACCTGCCAGTTGATTTAGTAAAAGTCTCGCTGTGAACATTTGTGTGAAATTAACGGTGAGGTGAGCTATTAGTGACACCTGCTAGGGATTGAATAGAACTACATTATTTCACACATAATTGATAATGTTATATGTCTGTCAATACAAATACCTAAAGATGATGCTTAATACCAGCCTGTAACTGCCCCACTGCAAGGCAAAGGACTCTTCTCACACAGAAAAGGCTCGAGCATTGATCACCACGCTTGCTCAAGGCGGATTGGCGATTTCAAACTTTTATTAACTACTATGCAGACGTCACGCGGTTCTACCCGCGTAGTTCCCATTCCCGCGGGATTACAGGGGTTAAAAGCCCATCCGGGAATAGTGCAGCTTTCCACCAGTGTAATTTTTTTTTAAATTGGACCATTAGTTCCGAAGATTACCCCCTACATACAAACTTACAAACCTACAAACAAACCTACAAACAAACAAACAAATAAATTAACAAACAAATTTTACCTCTTTTGTAATATTAGTATAGATAGTATAGATAAGTCCAAGTTTCCTCACGATGTTTTTCCTTTACCGATGTCAATGATGTCTAAGACCAACTTAGAAAGTACATACATATGAATTGAAAAAGGCACATTGGTACCTGCCCGGAATTGCACAACATTTGCACAACAAACCACAACCTCGTGCACGAGAGGTAGGCCTAAACCTCTGAGCCATCACGACTGTGTAATAGGAGGCTTATTACCCAGATTTGGTTAAAAACCCAATCTACAAAGTCCTGAGCACAGGCATGGGGGATAGCTAGACTTTCAGTATTCTATAGGATGCATTTAAGACAGGGTACACTGGAATCACATGTCATTCAGCCTTCACCTTTCCACCGAAGCGTGTTTATACCGTGTACGGCAAAGGATTGGAACAACTTGCATTCTCCAGTCTTCCCGTCGGATTATAATTAGGCCTTCAAGGGTAGAGTGAATAGGCTCTTAATAAAGTAGTGCGCTTCTGGAAGGAGAGATTATAATTAGGCCTTCAAGGCTAGAGTGAATAGGCTTTTAATAAACTAGTGCGCTTCTGGAAGGAGAGATTATAATTAGGCCTTCAAGGCTAGAGTGAATAGGCTCTTAATAAACTAGTGCGCTTCTGGAAGGAGAGATTATAATTAGGCCTTCAAGGCTAGAGTGAATAGGCTCTTAATAAACTAGTGCGCTTCTGGTATGAAGGGGGAAGTGCCGAAAGTGGGCATTTAGGAGGACTGCCGTATAAGTAATTTTTTGACAGTCGTTATGGTTAGTCAGATCAGAAGTAACAGAAGTTGTAACTATAGTAGGCCATGATTATATCCAAGTTTTTTTTTATTATGATTATCCAAGTTTTTTTTTTATTATGATGCAACTGTATTAAACGGTTACTCATACCAATTACAATCTAGACCTATAGGCAAATAAATAATTTAAATCTAACTTCATTTGCTATAAACTTACAAAGTTAAGAATGCGTCCATTGGCACTTTTCTTAAAAAAAAAAAGATTACTGATACCGGGCTGGTATCAGCAACTCCACGTCAACGTAAACCAGTGCTTGACTGCAATCCCACCTGATGGTAAGCAGTGATGCAATCAGTGATGGTAAAGCGCACTAGTTTATTAAGAGCCTATTCACTCTAGCCTTGAAGACACCTAAATTATAATCGGACGGGAAGACCGCAGCAGGCAAGTTGTTTCAGTCCTTCGATATACGCGGTATAAACGACGAAGCGAATCGCTTTGTCCGAATCGTGGGAGTGCCAACGATGTAAGGGTGGACACTCGCCGTACGCCGGCTCGCGTATTTTGCGTATGGGCTATTATCTACCATGCGGGCCCAGTGCGAATTGGTAGATGTCACATGTATTCGAATTTTTGATTCTAGGACATGCCGGTTTCCTCACGATGTTTTCCTTCACCGTTTTTGCAGCAGTGGTGATGAAATAAATTACACAAAGTAATGCGCCTGCCTGGGTTTGAACCCACAACTTTCCTTTCCTATTTGTCTCTATTTTATAATAAAACTAGCGACCCGCCCCGGCTTCGCACGGGTGCAATGCTGATACTGTTGGGATGAATCGTGTAGACTCTGCCAAGAGCATCCGTTTTTTTTACTCCGGGGAAACCATCAACCGCAGGACCTTGTTTTCGCCGTTGAGAAGTTTTAGAACTCTGGTTCCATGTATAGTAACTTGGAACTCTGTCATATGTCAGTGTTTTCGCGAAATCATCTTGAGCACATAACTTGAAAAATTCTGTCAATGTTGTATCCCGCGGATTATTAACAACTTCTTGTATATTGTCCGACCGGTACCGCCCGCCGCAAACGCAAATTTTAAATTTGTAATATCTCCGAAAATATTTGTTTAATTTACATGCTGTAAGGAACCATATTGATCTATATTAATTGCACACTGTATTTAAGGTACTTAATTCGATAAGGATTAATGCCGTATTGCTTAAAATAGCTTCGTAAATAAGCCATATTTTCACGTAAAAAGTAAACAATAAAAATGGTTAATGTGGGTTATCCCTAAAATATAAACATATACCATTGCGGACTTTTTTGTAGACCTTTTTATGGTGTACAATACTGTAGTACATTAATTTGATCTAACTCGTAGGGTTTAGGCAGCGTTTTTGCTAAATTGATAAAGAAGCCCAAAAAAATAGGTTAATTTACGACATCACGTTAGAAACCTCTAAAATTAGCAATGTTGCCTTAATATATGATGCATGTATTATACATATAAACCTTCCTCTTGAATCACTCTATCTATTGGAAAAAACCGCATCAAAATCCGTTGCGAAGTTTCAAAGATTTAAGCGCACATAGGGATATAGGGACAGAAAAGGCGACTTTGTTTTATACTATGTAGTGACGACACTTAGATCTTGTGTTAATTAAGAATAGCACGCACATCTATCTTTATTATTATTCTCACTTATTATTTTATACATACATATAAATTACTTACATTTTTAAATATTGATATAAAAAAATATAAAAACATTTAAAATTATAAAAAATTGTGAACCACCGATGACGGGAGCAGGGTCCAAGCTACCGGTGGTTAGGGCTCCAGAGACAGGAACCTCCTCACGATACGGGCCGTATCAAGACGTACTGCCTTCTGGATCAGGTTCTTGACCCAACCGTGCAACGAAAGCCTCGAAAGATGCTCATCGAGGCTTTTAGCCATAAGGCATTGGCTGTAACGACTATCGGCACAATGACAGCCGAGTCCACATCCCACATGTCGACAACCTCGCGAGCTAAGTCGAGATATTTGATTTGTTTCTCTTTCTCAGCTTTCACGAGATTCTCGTCATGAGGGATGGTAACATCGATTATCATTGTGTGGCGCGCTAGTCGATCTATTTTTATTATTATTATTTATTATTCATATTCACTATCTTCACTAAACAAATGGCTTACTTAGTTCTTTTTATATCCAAGTAACAATGTTATTTTGTAAAGAAAAACTAATTTTCTTTCTTCCATTATTCAACCACGAACTAACTTCATTTGTATTCGCTTGTTTTTATCTCGAAACGACATCAAAGCTCAAAATACCTATGTAGGTATTGAGCCAACTCATTCTATTCAGACAAAGTTTCGGGGTTATAATGGAAATTTCTAACTGGTTTATAGACCTGTAATGCTATACGGGCGATAACAATGTAGGTTGATTACGAGACGAACCGGTTATCTGATCTTAGGACATGCGGGTACTGCTGACGTCATTATCATGTACTTTGAAAGCTGAATTTAGGTAGATTTAAGGGAAGGTTCATATCTGACGGAACATGCGCCGAGTGTATGCGACAATGTACCTCGACACACTAACGCATCATCGGTTGAGTGTGAACGGTTGTGTGTTTGAAGTGTTTTTCTATACATTTGTCTGTTCTGGCGTTACGCGACCGATAATACGCGATGCATGTTCCGTCTGATACGAACCTTCCCTAAGGCTCAATTTTCACTGCGCAGAATGGAATGGAATGGCGAGCAAATTCGCGAGGGGAATTATTGTCCGGGAATCTGCGAGGATTTCCTGGAAGTCACGTTAACTTCTTCGGCTCGTATTTAGTTTGTACCTACGTTATACAATTGACATAAAGTTCATTATGCTATGAACAACTCCGTTGCAAAAAGTCGTTTCCATTGATTATGTGCGTTCCCATGATTATCCATTTAGTGCGAATGGGTAAGCGGTTTTGTTTAGCTTTACGATATGATGATGATTTTTTTCAAAGGTTTAAAGGGTAAGCTACGCTTTCCTAAGTCAGTACGTGGATGAACATTCATAACACTTTGTTTTGATTGTGATCGGCAAAATGTCGGCACACAAGACATTTACTATCAAGCGCAAGCTTGCCAAAAAGCTAAAACAAAACAGGCCTATCCAGCCACAGTGGGTCAGAATGCGCATTGGGAATACTATTCGATATAAATAAAAATAAATAAATATTCCACAACTTTTCACACAACGCCATTTAGTCCCAAGTTAAGCTTGAGAGCTTGTGTTATGGGTACTAAACAGCTGATAAACATACTTATATATTTATAAATACATACATATTATAGATAAATAACACCCAGACACAGAACAAATGATCGTGCTCATCACACAAACATTTGTCCTGGGTGGGAATCGAACCCACGACCTCCGGCATAGCAGTCAGGGTCACTAACTACTAGACCAACAGGCCAGTCAACGCTAAGAGGCGTCACTGGAGGAGGACTAAGCTCAAGCTGTAAGCTTGAATCCTGTAGTATAACAGTTATTAAGCTAAATAACATTTTAAGACCTCTACAAGCCGCAGAAAACCCATAAAGCTCTCCACGTTTTTTTGTTCGTGTGTCGTTTCTTTTCTCAACTATGTGGAGGCATTTAGTCTGAATGCAACAGATGTAACTGTTTGTGTCTGATGCGACTACCAGTGTTTTAACTGGGTAACTCGATACCCATGGGTAAGACAGGTTGTCAAACTATCGGGATGTTGACTATTTCTTAAGGACTGTTAAAGACCTATAAGTGACAGCCGAGACCAGCTACTTGCTACCCGAGACATAGAGGGTGCTTAATATGTTTAGTGGTCACCCATCCACGGGTAGCTTAACCTTTCATCGACCTATACGGCTGTTAATATTTAAACACTAGCTTCCTACCTTACTCTCTCTTATACAACGTGTTTTGTTTGATATCCCATAACTCTAGGGTATGATTGAGACCATATCAAAGAATCAGCTGGCATATGAATTATGTTTCAATCATCCTTTTTTTTACTATCGTCCAAAATAATTCGACAAAGTCACGATGATTAATGTAAAACACTTATAGGTATGTAAAAGAAAAGTGACGTTAGAAAGAAGATTCGTCGTACTGGTGACAATTTTTGAACTAATTAAGTAAGTAATAAAAATAATACTTAATAATAATATTCCACGACTATTCACACAACGCCATCTAGTCCCAAGCTAAGCAGAGCTTGTGTTACGGGTACTAAACAACTAATAATTTAATTATGATTGATGATATCTCCGAAACTATGCATTTTTGGACCATCAATTCTAGGACTTTTAGTATTATTTTTACCTACAGAATATAACCCTAGAGTTATGGGATATAAAAAAAAACACCTTGTATACACTTTAAAAATCTGTCAAAACCTTCGAGAAGGTTTTATAGACACAGCTGACCTCCACAACCCAGTAACTAGGTTACACTATGGCTCTTGGTAAAGTAGGTTGTCAGACTTTTGAGGTTTCAACCAATCGTAACGCCTGTTATAGATATAGAAATGACAACCGGGACCAACAGCTGATAATGATAATGATGAAGTCCTGATAATGTTCTGTCTCTGCATCACCTTAAGCTATAATAGACTGGTAGAAAATGCCTAAGGCATTAAGTCCACCTTTGTACACTTTATTTTACTAGTGCATAAAGTTTTAATAAATAAATAATATCTATATTTATCTGATGACCGACCTTGGAAGGAGTAGCTTAGCGTTCGGTCGACCCATGCGCCTGGTTTTGTAGCCACAAACCCCACTGGTCAGACCGCCTCAAGCCTTCCTATGTATATGCCTGATTTATTCTGATTTCTTTACCTACTAGTAAGAGATATTTCTCGATGGCATGTAATAAAGCCTTGTCATAGGCACATGGGCCACATAAAAACCCTGACTCTAGTTTAGTGACTATCCACTCCAAAAACAAAAATTGTCGTGATGGCCCTGAGGTTGAGGCGCCTACCTCTCATGCACGAGGTTGTGGTTAAAATCCGGGCAGATACCAATGTGACTTTTTAATTCATATATACTTCCCAAGTTTATCTTAGACATCATTGACATCGGTGAAGGAAAACATCGTGAGGAAACCTGGACTTATGGTTAATATAAGTTTGAAATCGCCGTGGATGTATCGTACGTGGATGAACATTCATAACACTTTGTTTTGATTGTGATCGACAAAATGTCGGCACACAAGACATTTATTATCAAGCGCAAGCTTGCCAAAAAGCTAAAACAAAACAGGCCTATCCAGCCACAGTGGGTCAGAATGCGCATTGGGAATACTATTCGATATAAATAAAAATAAATAAATATTCCACAACTTTTCACACAACGCCATTTAGTCCCAAGTTAAGCTTGAGAGCTTGTGTTATGGGTACTAAACAGCTGATAAACATACTTATATATTTATAAATACATACATATTATAGATAAATAACACCCAGACACAGAACAAATGATCGTGCTCATCACACAAACATTTGTCCTGGGTGGGAATCGAACCCACGACCTCCGGCATAGCAGTCAGGGTCACTAACTACTAGACCAACAGGCCAGTCAACGCTAAGAGGCGTCACTGGAGGAGGACTAAGCTCAAGCTGTAAGCTTGAATCCTTTAGTATAACAGTTATTAAGCTAAATAACATTTTAAGACCTCTACAAGCCGCAGAAAACCCATAAAGCTCTCCACGTTTTTTTGTTCGTGTGTCGTTTCTTTTCTCAACTATGTGGAGGCATTTAGTCTGAATGCAACAGATGTAACTGTTTGTGTCTGATGCGACTACCAGTGTTTTAACTGGGTAACTCGATACCCATGGGTAAGACAGGTTGTCAAACTATCGGGATGTTGACTATTTCTTAAGGACTGTTAAAGACCTATAAATTACAGCCGAGACCAGCTACTTGCTACCCGAGACACAGAGGGTGCTTAATATGTTTAGTGGTCACCCATCCACGGGCAGCTTAACCTTTCCGCGACCTATAATGCGGCTGGTAATTCATTAAATCCTAATCGGACACTAGCGCCCGCGCTGTCATTGTCTTTCTATTGTGTCTCTAATTGACACGATTGATAGGTTAATATTTAAACACTAGCTTCCTACCTTACTCTCTCTTATACAACATGTTTTGTATGATATCCCATAACTCTAGGGTATGATTGAGACCATATCAAAGAATCAACTGGCATATGAATTATGTTTCAATCATCCTTTTTTTTTTTACTATCATCCAAAATAATTCGACAAAGTCACGATGATTAATGTAAAACACCCTTACGTGAAAGAAAAGTGACGTTAGAAAGAAGATTCGTCGTACTGGTGACAATTTTTGAACGAATTAAGTAAGTAATAAAAATAATATTAATAATACTTAATAATAATATTCCACGACTATTCACACAACGCCATCTAGTCCCAAGCTAAGCAGAGCTTGTGTTACGGGTACTAAACAACTAATAATTTAATTAGGATTGATGATATCTCCGAAACTATGCATTTTTGGACCATCAATTCTAGGAGTTTTAGTATTATTTTTACCTACAGAATATAACCCTAGAGTTATGGGATATAAAAAAAAAAACACCTTGTATAGAACTTAAACTTCTGGCAAAATGTTAGTAAGCTAAACGTTCAACTCTGCTGTAGCCTTCTGGGAAATCAAGCTTGATGTGATATTAATAAACCTTTATGAAAAACACGAGGACAAAGTGACGCATCACTCATGTAACTTCGTCACAGTTTCCATGAAATAAATAAGGTAGTTGGGTCCCTAAACCCGCCAGGTATTCACATAATAAGAATGATAGATGACTCTCGTTTAATCTACGTTTTTTTCATTAACTTTTGAAATAATCCTTCTCACGTATAAGCCTTGGTTAAGCAAACAGACGTGATTGGTTGATAATTTGGTGTGTAAGATAAATGTAGGCGGGTTCTTTGGTGGTATCTATAAATAAAAAGTTTCAGCGAAGTTTTTTTTTGCCAGTTTAAAAACCACTAAGAAGTGGTGAAGGGCGGGCGTTTTGGGGGACTGTGTTATGTAATTTTTGACGTTTAAAAAGTGCGGATAAAAAACGTTTTTACAAATAAAATAAGTTGAGTAAACAAACTTACACCTACTACTCAAATAATGTTACATCTTTTATTAACTAATAAACCACATAGCCGCAAGCCGTGCGTTAGTTTGAATTACGCACTGACTATTCTAAAATAAGTGGGTAATTTAAGTGCGTCGTAAAAAAGTCTAAGAAGCTTATTCGAATCCGGATTGTGATTTGAAATTTGGATTTAAAAATTAAGCCAAATCCGGATTTCAAGAATCAGAATATTTCGCATCGGTATGTGCACTGAAATGTAACGGTTTAATCCTTTTGTGGTAGCAAGCGAATTACATACATACACTCACGCCTTTTTACCATTGGGGTAGGCTGAAACTACAGAGCACCATATGCTACGATTCTTACATACCTCTTTTGCTTCGTTTACGTTCATACATGTTCTCATACACATGTTTTTCGTAAAAAACACAAGTGGCTTCCAATACGTCTTCGCCGGAATACTCATATCCTGTCCCTGCTCTACAGTATTCTGTTTAATCCCAAAACCCCCAATTATCTTAAAGAACGTTTCAAGTTCCTTCATGACACACATAATAGATATCTAAGGTCATCAGAAAACTTGAGTCTAGATATGCCCATGCATACCACTAATTTCTACGGAAAATCGTTCACAGTGGAAGCTGCTCGGCTATGGAATGCTTTGCCTGTGTCAGTGAGACAAGCTCAAACATTACCATTATTTAAAGGAATGCTTAAAAATTATTACCTTTCTCCTAACACGTCTTAATATAACAGTCCGTTACTCTGTAAATTATTAGTATTTATGTATTGTATTTATTATTTTTATTTTGTTTTCTTATTTATACCTACTTATTTTATATTTGTATGTTAATTATTTATGTAAATAGTACACCACAAACTGACTACTCATCTTTTCTCCTCCTCCATCAAGTCCATCCAAAGGTTGTCTGTAAGAGATCGCTTTTAGCGATAAGGCCGCCCATTGTAACACCTTATGTACCCCTTAAAGTTATTATTTGTAAGTTTTTATGGTGTACAATAAAGAGTATTCTATTCTATTCTATTCTATTCTGTTTAATTTGAATAAAAATTGTTAGCATCAATATTTATTTTACTCTAGGGCCCAATTCAACTTTTAACCCTCTATTTCGAAGGCAGAGATCTAAAAATAGCTTACACTCAAAGGCTGCGTGGGACTAGGCAACAAAAGGCCTAAGGGATTATGACGACAGAGTTTATGAAAATAGACTAACAGATTCTTTAAATAGTACCATTCTATTTTAGGATAAGTTTTGGAGAAACGGTTTGAGTTATATAAACAACAATATAATGTTTATATAAGCCACTAATAGTAGAAGACTTTATATTTTTTCGTTAGACTAATAAGTCTTGTCTAAATCTAGACTCGGAAGCCACAGCACTTAAGTCAATTCTCTTTGCTAGAAAAATTTTTACAGGAGACGGTTTAACTCGATTGGTTAAAAAAATGTACTACGGTTATTGTTTTATTTCCATTTATTATTTTAACATACACATAAAATACATTTTTAAATATTGATATAAAAATATAAAAAACAGTGAACCACCGATGGCGGGAGCAGGGTCCAAGCTACCGGTGGTTAGGGCTCCAGAGACAGGAACCTCATCACGATACGGGCCGTATCAAGAAGTACTGCCTTCTGGATCAGGTTTTTGACCCAACTGTGCAACGAAAGCCTTGAAAGATGCTCATCGAGGCTTTTAGCTATAAGGCCATTGGCTGTAACGACTATCGGCACAATGACAGCCGAGTCCACATCCCACATGTCGACAACCTCGCGTGCTAAGTCGAGATATTTGACTTCTTTCTCTTTCTCAGCTTTCACGAGGTTTCCGTCATGAGGGATGGTAACATCGATTATCATTGAGCGGCGCGCTAATCGATCTATCACCACTATATCAGGCTTATTGGCAACAACAGTCCTGTCAGTGATGATAGATCGATCCCAGTACAGTGTAACATGGTCATTCTCGAGAACTGGGTCTTGTTTTTATTATTTATTATTACACAATTATGAACTAGTTACATATCAGAGTATGGCTATTTAGGCTTTATTTATTATTACTGAAATAACTGACTTAAGTTTCTTTAATCATTAAGACATAGTGAATTAAGTGTTTATTAACGTGCATAATTACTTAACTTACTTATTTTATTTCATGACTTTAAAACAAACTATGAACAATTATGATTATTAATAAAACTTTATTGATAATATAATGCCACAATAAAGTAAATAAATAACAGTCACTCTCTTCTGAATCTCGTATATCTAGATCAACATCCTTGGTATCGGCAGTGGTTACCTACTAAATTCTGGTAAACATTATGGAAACATTCTGGTATTAAAGACAAAAGTGATGTTATGTTAATAAAACTGGTGTTTAATTCAACATAAACAAGCTGCATCCAGATACACTAGAAACCCACCCCAATATAGTTGGGAAAAAGGCTAGGCTGAAGATTAAGTCAGGCAAATACACATAGTACAGTTACGTTCCATTTCACAATAGTGTACACAATATCGTCGGGTTTCAACGCGAACCACCGACTTGGAACCAATCTGTCAAATCTACATTCGATTGCGTGACTATCGTTATATATGTATGTAGGTTTATGCAATGACATCTGACGATTGACAACGGCAACGTTCTGTTGTGATTATATTGATTTTTGTAGGAAAGATTTGCGTTTACGTATTAAGAGTTTACGTCGTAAATGCTGTATCATTCTTATATAATACAATTACATTGTATAGATTCTTTGTATACTTAGTTCTTCAAACGAATCAGACAGATGTGTTGCTGGGGAGTTTGTTCCGATACTTCTTCTTCCCAGCAAAACACTAGGAAGTGGCGAAGGATGGGCTGTTTTTGGGGGAATTTCTTTATGTATTTTTTTTACGTTCAAAAAGTGCTGATTCTCAGCCTAGTTTGAATAAAGACTTTTGATTTTGATTTTGATTTTGATTTTGAATAACTGTATTGTCTCGTTGGTCTAGTGGTCACAAGTGCTAGTGCTAACCACGAGTTCCCGGGTTCAAACCCCGGGTCCGGCAAAGTGATATTGACTTTTTCCATCTGGAATTTCTCAGTATCGGCCCGGAGTCTGGATTTGTGCCCGATTGATGGCAACAGGTTCGCCCCCTATTACATGGGACTTAAACATAACTGGCGAAATGTGGCTGTACTGCCAGGTACACCACTGCCTAACCCTTCGGGGATTACAGGCGTGATCTTATGTTACAATAACTTCCCGAGTAACTTCATTAAGGTTTGAAATGATTATCTGTCACATTAGCTGAACATGGGGCCTGGGTTCGACTTTCCAGTTGAAGAAAAGTTATAATAATAATAAAAAAAAAAAAAATATTCCACAACTTTCACACCCAAAATTAATATAATTAAATTACACCCTGTCATGGAAAAAAATATCGTGCTCATCACACAATGAAGAGACTGACATGGGCTATCTATTTAAAACTATTAGAATCTATAAAAAAACTTTTTTACAAAAAAAAAAACAACCGACTTCTAAAAAAAAAACTAACAGGTGAAAAATAACTCCAGTTTCGGAAGTCTGTGGCTTTGGTGGTTTTGTTTTGTTCATTATTGGCCACCGACTTCCGAAACTGGAGTTATTTTTCACCTGTTAGTTTTTTTTTAATAAGTCGGTTGTTTTTTTTGTAAAAAAGTTTTTATTTTGTAATTTTTAGTTTCTTTGTATGTAAAGAAAGTCTTTCAAAACTTGAAAGAATCATTGAAATTGGATAACAATTGCTAAAGAAGTTCTATCTCTAAACATTAATCTTGTACATCTCTGCCGGCCCCTTTTAAAATAGAATGGCGTAATGTTATGTTGTGGAAATACAAAAGCTCAGCATAGACATCTGACTATAGCAATCGCGAATAATTTGCTGATATGCGTTGAAGAGTTCCGTTCCCTGTCTTCTTCATCAGTTTTTCTTCACCAAATGATACTTTCTAAATGAAAATGCTTGATTTGTTACTAAAAATGTTGAAATCGGTACATGTGTGCCTATATTTTTTGAGGAGTTCCCTCAATTCCTCAAAGATCCCTCATCAGATATGAGTTTTGATACAAATGGGACCAATCTGTTAGTATACCCTATCAAACAAAAAAAGAATTTTGAAAATCGGTCCATAAATGACGGAGTACTGAGGTAACAAACCCTAAAAAAAAAAAAAAAATATACATCCGAATTGAGAACCTCCTCCTTTTTTTGAAGTCGGATAAAAAGGGGTTTTTATTATATTTTTCAAATGCCGTGCATCTTAAATGACAACAAAACATAAATTGATTCTAGTTGAGCACGTAAAAAATACTTACGAATCTTAATTTCAACTTGCATTTAAAAAACAAAAAGTGATTGAGGAGTCCCAATTCTAGCAAAACATTCCTAGTGTGACCCCACCCACCTATCCACCATTTTCATATGTTCAACATTCTGCCAAACACCCTGGTGTGTTATTTTTTATTAAGATTGAATACTGCCAACGATATTTAGGATATATACAGGGTGTCTCATTCAAATGGGTCAGTATGGGAAAGTCTGAAACTATAAGACATACGAAGATCTGTTCTGAGGAACCATGTCATCGATTTTAATAAAAAGAAAAACTGCATTCATACATTTTAAAAAACATCTGTACTCCGCTCGGGAATCGAACCCGGTTATTTTGAAAAAAAAAACTACACTATTTCTATTTAGATATCGATTGTGTAGGTCTTAAGTAGCAAATGTCTGTATGAAACATGATGTCTAAAATGAATAAAATGCATTGTTTCCACATACTTTAATTTATTTTAGTAGGTGCCCGAAGTGACCACCGCCTTTTTCAATACCGCCTCTGGACTATTTCTTGTGGGGTTACGTTGAGGATGAAGTGTACAAAACAAGCTGTGACACCGTTGTAGACCTAAAAGTAGCCATACAGACAATTTTAACGCAAATTCACCACATGAAGATACAAAATGTTATTGAAAGATCGTTACCTAAACGTGTTGAATATTGTATTGAAAAAGGCGGTGTTCACTTCGAGCGGCTACTAAAATAAATTAAAATACCTATGTGGAAACAATGCATTTTATTCATTTTAGACATCATGTTTCATACAGACATTTGCTGCTTAAGACCTACACAATCGATATCTAAATAGAAATAGTGTAGTTTTTTTTTTCAAAATAACCGGGTTCGATTCCCGAACGGAGTACAGATGTTTTTTAAAATGTATGAATGCAGTTTTTCTTTTTATTAAAATCGATGACATGGTTCCTCAGAACAGATCTTCGTATGTCTTATAGTTTCAGACTTTCCCATACTCACCCATTTGAATGAGACACCCTGTATAGAGAGGACTTGCGAAGAAATGTCACAGAAAAACTTTGAACCACAGTTTTTGTTTCACAGTTTTTGTAATGTTGGAGCGGACGCACAAGTTTCAGATGAACATTTTGTTCGTTATGTCTCGTGTTTATTACGTATTGAATGTATTTGAATACAGCAAAGACATAGAGATAGAAACTCTACCTTTAAAATAAACCAAAATAATTTTCCATTTCGCTAATTAACTTCCTTTCAAGCGCTTTACTTACTTATCAGATAATCTTAAATTAATCTTTTAGATACCGCAACAAAATAGAACATTTATTATTGAACCACCATTTTAAATAGAACAGCCTCAAAGCTTTACAAAAACAATATTTAATCTTAAAGCTTACATAGAGTCGCTCTACAAAGAGCCAAGATTAAATTTTACTCTAAAGTAGAGTTCGTTTAAAGGAACTCTATGCAAGAAAGGTTAGTAATAAGCACGGAAGTTGTTCGTAGAGTTTGTAAATAATTACGAAGGTGGCTCCACCTCTACACCGCATCTTTGCAGTATGTAGAGTCACTTTGTTGGCATTCAGTTTTTACTGTGTTTTAAAACTTGGCGTGTCAGTGGTAAACTTTATGAAAAGTTTGTTTTGTTTTTAAACTCATTTTCTAAGCTGAAACTATGTAATTTTGTCTTATTGTGGTAGATAGAACTCTTGTACTTTACCCGACGGCTAAAAGCTAAAAGGAGGGATTTTATTAGGGGGTATGTTTGCAAGTATATCTACATAAATACCTTCGGCATACTTTGTAGCCTAAGTAGTTTCATTTTAAAGTCTACTGTATATGTCTGTGCTGTTTTGGCTGTAAAAGATCACTTTTAGCGAATAGGCCGCCCGTTGTAACACCCTTACACAGCCCTTATTCTGACTGGGGTGTCATTCAATTAGGCTGCTTCTACATGGAGCAAGTAGCTTGCGCATAATGAGGCACTTGCGCAAATTGTATCCATGGCATACTTTACCGTTTAAGAACATGTGCGGGTCTAGCGACTCAAGCGATGTACCAAAGCGAGCTACCCGCGCAATTAACCCGCGTACTCTGTGGTGAGCGCGCGGGTTACTTGCGCATAGCTCTTGACCACGAGCTAATAACTTGTGCGTACTGTTTGCGCAAGTAGCCCAGGTGTTTACAAGCGAGTAACTTGAACAACTAGCTTGCGCATATTACTCACGCGTGTAACCCGCATCTTTACTTGCTCCAGCAACATGCACCGTGTAGAAGCACCCTTAGTCTTGACCTCAAGATAATTAAAAAAACAAGATGGCGACCGCAATCAAGTCTAACTATTGTGTGTGTCGTGGATATATAAACACTGGGAAGGGAGCTGGGTGAGGGGAGGCGGTAAAATTAAACAAAAAATAAACTATTCAAGAAGACTGGTGCATTTCAACGAAACTGACTGTATCTTATAAGTGCTTGGTTTTATTTTATTTTTTAACCGTTCGGTTAGTTTCTTTAGTTGAACTTTTTATTGGTTAAAGACTTTTTAAAATCGGTTCTGTAGATCCAGGGATTATCCTAGTATAGTATGATAATATTCTAAATACAAAGTATATAACTACTATATACTAACATTGTCTAGGTCATTGGTGGATAATCTGGACGCCACCAAGTGTGGCATGTTATCAAAGTGACTGATACCTTATCATTTATCACGCCTATCGTATAATAGCCACTTCAAATTATAAGTGACATATTGTTAACATAGAAACAGTAATGTGATTATAGGAATATGTATTTGTAATTTACTAGCGAAGTTAAGTATAAAAGAACTCTCTAATAATCAAAAATAGAAGGTAGGTAAGCAGTGCAGTGGTTAAGACATTGGTTGCTGCGCTGCATGTCTCGAGATCAATACTCGCACGTTACAAATATTTGTAAGCGTTTCGCTTCGTCGTTTATACCACGTACATCGACGGACTGGAACAACTTGCCTGCTGTGGTCTTCCCGTCCGATTATAATTTAGGTGTCTTCATAGCTAGAGTGAATAAGCTGTTAATAAACTAGTGCGCTTCACCACCACTGATTGCATCACTGCTTACCATCAGGTGGGATTACAGTCAAGCACTAGTCTATATACCTTATAATAATATTTTGCGGATGGATGGACGAAGATTTTATTGGTATGTCAGAAGTACTGCGAGAATAATTTATGAAAGTGTTGTTAACCGTCCTTTATTTATGTTTTCCTCTTATACTTTAAAATTTTACGTTGTTTATTTTCTATATTCTTAAAACGTGTTATAATTGTCTGTTTTAGTTTTAATTTTTGATGTTACTGTAATTGGTTAAACACGACCGTTGTAATTAAAATAAATAAATAAATAAAAAAAACCTACTTACAGGCAAACTTTTGAGTTTTTGGTGTGTCTCATCAGCGATACAGCAGCTTTTATCTGCAAAAATCACCCCATAAATTATAAGGTGAGCTGTCTTTCTGTACACCCACATTTTGCCAGTTATGTTTAAAATAATCGTAGTAGAGGCTATTGCCAACAATAAGGCACAATTCTAAACTTTGGGCTAAGAAATACCAGACAGAAAAACTCAATAACGTGGTGCCTGACCCGGAGATTAAACCCAGGAAGTATTAGACTTTAAAATAAAAGAAAATATGGGTGATATTGCGAGCAGCACGCTTTCAATTTCTGACCGAACTAGAATCCGATGGAGGCGACAGTTGTGACGACACTTAGGGGAGCCCTATGCCAAGCACGTAGACGTCTTTCGACTGAAATTATGATGATGATCATTGAGGAGCTTGTGGCTAAATTATAACAGCCGCATGGGTCGATCGAAGGTTAAGCTACGCTTGACGAGGTCGGTCCGTGGATGGGTGACCATTTATTACATACCAAGACTCCTCCGTGCCTCGGAAAGCACGTTAAGCCGTTGGTCCCGGCTGTCATTTGTAGATCTTTGACAGTCGTTACTTGTAGTCAGAAGCCCGAAAGTCTGACAACCAGTTTAACCAAGGGGTATCATGTTACCCAGTTGTGGAGGTCAGACAGGCAGTCGCTCCATGTAAAACACTGGTACTCAGCTGCATTCGGTTAAACTGGAAGCCGACCCCAACATAGTTGGGAAAAGGCTAGGCAGATGATGATGATGATGATGATCATTATTGGAACGCGTCCCGCTGGCGCCCCGCTCCCCGCTGTATTCGTGTCCGTGGCCTTATAGCCGCTCCGCTGGTCTCTTACCACAACCTCATCATTATACAAACGGAAGCCTTGTAAAATACCTCCAAAATTTAATTAGTCACGTGTTTTGTATAGATTACCGACTCGCATAATTAGTATCTGAGAGGTGGGACATCGTTAGCGGAGACCGTAATAACTTATATGAAAATATTGACTTTCATAGTTAAAAGTGTGTATGTTAGAGGAAGTCTTAATGTAGCGTTGATGGGTCGAGGATCATATTGTAAGGAGTGTTGAGGGTAAGAAGGTGAATGGATTGAGTGAAAGATGATAGGTATGGCTAGGAAGAAGGTGTCTGTTGCAATGACTACAAATAGAGCAACACCTCAAAAAATAATAATTTGAAGGTAATATGTTTGGTGAATGTGTGTATGACAACATGTAAGAATGAAAACGAAGCAAAGTATGTACGAATCGTAGTAGATAGCGCTCTGTAGTTTCTGCCTACCCCAAAATAAGAACAAGGCGTGAGTTAATGTCCGTATGTCCAAAGAAATCGGCATAAAGGTGATGATGAACTTTTTGAGCGCCTTTGTTAGAAACTCTGCTGTGAATTTTATGAAGGCATAGAGCAGTTATAAATAAATAAATAAATACTTGAAGGCTAGCATAAACATTGACGTACAATCTGATACGTATCTAGATGAGCACACATTTAAAGAATAAAAAATGAAATAATTGTTGTTAGCCCAGTAGAATAAGATCAAAAAATAGTTTGGCACAGAAAACAATTGAAGCATTTATCCTTCGGAAATCGTTGAAGGAGTTAACTGGTACAATTAAAATTTTCGGGATTCTAACCCGGTTCTGGCTTCTGAAATTTCTGGGTGAATTTTGTTTATTGAATAAGTCGTTTATTTTTAAGCATCCCAACAATGTTTAATCTGGATAAACTATTGAGTTATCTAATCCTTAACCTCTACTGTTAATTTTGATGTTTTTTTTTATTACCTACAGATTCAGTGAAAAAAATTCATCAAGCCTTTGTTGAATTTTTGAATCTTTGAATTCTTAAAGATAAAAAGATAAAAAGATAATTTATCTGTCCAAAACATGAGTATACACAGACACACACATGGCATGCAGGATTCTGTTCTCTGTATGCAACTGAAAAATATCATCTTTGCCATATTACTTAGTGCTTTAAACCACGGTTCTTGTTCCATCCTTTAAAAAGCGATTTCCCTTTGAAGGCAAAGCTTACCTAATTAATTAAAAATAACGTTCTGCCTCAAAAGGCTGTAACAGATGGGCATCATTGCAGAGTAATGAGGTAAGATTTTCAGTTACGCCTTTACTGTTCTGAGCAAAAATGTTAGCTGTGAACATTCTATTGGGTTCGGAGTATTTCAAATGGCAGAATGAGATGGCGTTTTTTAGCTGTTAAGTGTTGAAAAGAGAGGACCACATAATGCAATGCTTTCTAATGCTTTTAATTCTGGCCGTACACGTGTTCATCTACTACAAACGACAGCATATTAAGCTATCAAATGAACGTGAACCTTATTCTTATGTTGTAAAGATGAAAAACCATCAAAGATATTAACAATTTTCTTTTCTTTTTTCTGTATATCCATAGTTCCCTTTACTAAGACTTATTTATAAATCAACAATTTTTATATTCGTTCTCGACCCCAACTTTGTTTAGTATGGCAACATCGAACTGTCAAGTTTAGTGTCAAACGGTTAAAACTCAAAGTATAGTTATTTAGGTATGTTAATAATCTGTAGCTCACCATCAAGTCCGTAAAATTCCAATCTCCTTACATCGATACTAAAATCGATACTCCTCCTAATAAACATCGATGCCCCAGTATCGATAAAAGTGCTCGTTCAATCGAGTTAATATCGTAAAAATTTCGTCCCCCATGACGCAATGTCCACGAATGGCCGATTTGCCTTGTTTTATAGGTCCCCAGGATTAGGGTGTCTTATTCTAAAATGGATGCCAAGAACTGAAGTCATTGATATTGCTTAGTGAATGTTATGGGAAAAGATGGTTAAGAAAGTGAATCTTTTCTATAAATAAAGAATAATGGACTTTGCTAAGAGAACTCTTAGAAATCTTTTTCTTATTTTTTTTTGGTTAGTGATTAAAATGAGTTTTTATGCCGCTCATGGGCTTCTTTCTGGGCTGTACTGCCGTTAAAAAATATCTCAAAGGCATGGCGGTTCCCTCGCAATATTTGCCTTTACTGTTTTTTGTACGCAAGTGACATTTAAACAATACCGAAGCACATTTCACTGTATAGATTCTTTGTATAGTTCTTTAAACGAATCACACAGATGTGTTGCTGGGGAGTTTGTTACGCCACTTCTTTTTCCCAGCAAAACACTAGGGTGGGGGTGCGTGTTTTGGGGGACTGTCACATGTATTTTTTTGACGTTCAAAAAGTGCTGATTCTCAGCCTAGTTTGAATAAAGACTTTTGATTTTGATTTTGATTGACATGAATCAGTCAAATAAAGACAGGTGCGAGGTTTGGGTTCGAACTTTAGACCGATGATTTGACAGCCAGCCGGCCAGATCACTCCGCTATCACTGCTTTATAATAGTTTATGTTGTAGTCAAATGACAATTTATCTTCGACCTCATTAACATCGTGCACTTAGAATTGTGGATAAAAAAATTCTGAAATCGCCAATTCGCTTTAGGCAAGGGCGTTACTTCTGTTTATGAGAAGAAGCCTTTGACCTGTAGTGAGACAGTACCAGCAGGCCTAGCTATATTACAAATTCTATTTCTATTATCGTAATCGATAAGGCGACAATAGAAAGAAAATGGCGTTTATGGAATCAGCTGTTTGTCAACTGTCAAGTGTTAACGAGTACCTAGAATTTGTAATATGGCTGAAAATAAAATACACTTGACAGTTGACAAACAGCTGATTCCATATACGCCATTTTTTTTTATATAATAGAAATAGAATTTGTAATATGGCTAGGCCAGCTCGTATTAAAATGACGAGTGACGTGTTATTTTTTTTTTAAAAAAGAAAACCATTTTCCACCATACTCTTTTTAACCGACTTTCAAAAAAGGAGAAGGTTCTATGTTCGTGTGTATGTATTTTTTTTATGTATGTTACCTGATTTCTCCCCCATTTGTAGACCGATTCTCAAAATTCTTTTTTTATTTGAAAGAGTATACTCCTGAGGAGGTCCCATTTTAATTTGGTGAAGATCTGGTTCTGATTTTCGGAGATATACAACGGAACTCTTCAAAAATAGACGGCAAATCTGTCGTGATTGCTGGAATCGCTTGGGTGTTTATTGTTTATACAACATCATGACGTATCATCACGCCTGTGTGCTCTGAGGGGTACGCAGGTGGGTACAATATACCTAGATTTCGTCAGTTAGGTATGTTAATTTTAATTTATTAGGGATTAGTGGAAAACCCTATTATCATGACATGTTTTGTTAACAATTAACAATATAAAATAAATTCATGGCAAATATTTTTATGGTAACAACTAAAAATGGAAAAATAAAAAACTTTTTTGCAAACAATAAAACCGAGTTCAAAAAAAACACTAAACGGTGTAAAATAACTCTAAATTCGTAAGTCGGTGACCCATCATGAGTGAGACAAACCCACCAAAGCCACAGACTTCCGAATTTAGAGTTATTTTACACCGTTTAGTGTTTTTTTTAAATCGGTTTTATTTTTTATTTTACAATTTTTTCACAAACCAATACCCCAGATCACCTGAAAAAAACCTTTAAAAATACGACAATGATTAAAGAATCGGTAGACCCTACATTTATCTCCCTTCTGTGGCTAAACCTTTATACCTAAATAGCGTGGCTTTACCCACGCAACCTTGTACGCGATCTATAAAGGTGTAGCCGATAATGTGTGATGTTACCTTGCCGCCATTATTAGCTAAGTTATTACCAAGGGCTTTTTTATGTAATAGGTTTTGTAAAAGACCCGTTAACCCATAATGGAAAGTTGTTTGAGTCCAAAGAGATTTAAAATACTATAGAGCGGGCATTTCAAGGAAATGTCATAGAAAAACTTTGATCCCAGGTCTCAGTAACGCCATCTAGAATAATATATTATGAATATTGGAGCGGCAGCGCAGTGTACTAAAAAAAAACTAAATAAATAATTGTTCCACAATTTTTCACACAATGCCATTTAGTCCCAAGTTAAGCTTGAGTGCTTGTGTTATGGGTACTGAACAGCTGATAAACATACCTATATATTTCTAAATACATACATATTATAGATAAATTACATCCAGACACAACAAATGATCGTGCTGATCACACAAACATTTGTCCTGGGTGGGAATCGTACCCACGACCTCCGGCATAGCAGTCAGGGTCACTAACTACTAGACCAACAGGCCAGTCGAAGACTCATAGACTTGTATCCACCTAGGACACAAGTTTTGGACGAAAATTTTGGTCGTGATGTCCGGTCTGCAGGTATTGAATGTCTTCGTTTGAGTCCATATTTTATGGATAGCAACACTACTCAAAGTCACAACTACTGCTGAGTATGGGGTCTTTGGTTTGATTTCTGAGTAGGGTAAAGTGATTTTTTGGTTTTGGAAGTGTTTTCGTGAAAGGGGACGGAAATGTATTAAAGAGACCGTAGCGTACCAGGGTAGCGCGCGCTTTTGATTTGACCAATATGCGCGTGCGGTGGCGGTGAGCTGGCTGTGAGATTTTGCCAACTCATTTTGCGTGAGATTGTTACCAAGTCAGGGTCTTACTAAATTATAAAATGTGGGTGTACTATTTAGATACACCTCCGCTCTGCGCTGATTAAAAAAAACTTTGTATCTGCTTTATTTATGCGTCAGAAAAACTATAATAATTATAGTTTTTATAAAATATATAATAAAATAATGAACACGAGTTAAGGGGCAAATTGTTCAACATTTATATTATAAATGTTGAACAATTTGCCCCTTAACTCGTGTTCATTATTTTGTATTCCCATTAAAAAGTAATTCACTCCTGCTATATAATTATCCCCTTTAGAGTAACCTACCAAAACAAAGAATATTTTTTGCAAAGGTCATAAAATTATATAAACGAACAAACTCATAAGGGTCAATCTCCAAAACGGGCGTATTCGTGTGATCGCTCTGGTGCTTTTCAGCTATTGATATATAATGGTAATTATGTATCGCATTAAAAAGAATGACATTAAATAGTACATTTTAATTATTGGCCTTCAATTTACACAAACGGTTATGGAAATATTTAAGTTCAAAAATTTTCGCGACCAGAGCAATCATAATTGGTGCCAGAGCGATCAAAAATGGTGAAACAAAAATAAATAATAATCATACAATATTATTTATTTAGCCGTTTTAAGTCATGTTTAGTGTACGTGTAACAAGATTATTATATGTAAGAGAAATGTATTATTTTAGAAAAAGGTCAAGGCATATTATCAGTCATAAGTACTTCCATATTAAAAATAAATAACAAATTAACAAAATTATAAAGATCAACTTTTGGCTTAGTTTCATTTATTTGGACTTAATTAAATTACTTCTAGGTAAATGAGACAACATTCAAAACCTTTTGAAATCCACCAATATTACATACAGTCTTTTATAGTTATTAAATGATTTAGACTCAATCAATATCAGTTTTAAAAAAGTTATTAAAGAAAACTAACGTTTACAAAGAACAAAATAAAATTCTTAAAAATGATCAATTTATAAACGTAACTATTTGTAATCATAATACTTAATAGAACTTAGAATCATGACTAAAATAACAGTATTTACAAGATATGTACGTGATTTGTAATGATCACATTTTCCTTAACTAGGTATATCTTTAGTGGAAAGTGAAGAATTAAAAATCTTCTTTTTAATTCTTCACTTTCCACTTCCACACAAAGTTAAATGCAATTCAGATGGTCAGATCAGATTATAGTATTGTTTGCAAATTATAATGATACAAATTTTAACACAAAGTAAAAAAATACAATTTTTATAAGGCTTAGATGATGAAACTAAAAATTAAGGTTTGTTTTAAGCTCAGATAATTGAATAGTACTCGGAGTCGGAGTCGGGTAAATCTTCTGCTGCAGCAACCTTTGTCAAGGTGTTATTGTTTTCCAACGAAGATAAAACTACCTCGGAAATACTTGGAGTACCTAATTAAATTTTCATAGTCAATAGATCAGTCACTCATTGGTAGTAATGTGCCCCGAGCTTTTTGCCTTGGGTAACTCTCTCTTGACTTTACAAGCCATTGTACGTCTTGGATAGATATGGATCATATTTTATCTTGGCTATTCTACGACGCTCAGCCAATTTCTTCCTAAGACGTTTTTCTTCAATACTCGTGGATAATTTATTTCGAGGCATGATTTCAACCTGCAAAAATAGTTGCTGTTAAATTTTAGAGAAGAAAGGGTTACAGTTGTGGTTAGTTAAATGCCATTACAAATATATCATCAAGGTAAAATACGTCAATATCTGTTTATGGGTTTAGGTTCCCCAAAGAAACCCCCCAGGAATGGTCGTAAATTAAAGGTCATATGTATAGTTCATCGTTCGTCATTGTTACTACTACTTACAATAGATTTATAACGTACAATTAATGCAAAATATCATTGCTCTGTGTTTTTGGACAGAGCAATCACAGCCATAGCGATCAGAAAAAGTCACAAAATCATAAATATAGCCGAATTTAAAAGCAGTAGAAAGTTATGATTACGTCTCATAAAAAAACATCACAACGATCACTTAATTCACATAACAGACACATTCATGAGCTTACTATTTAATTTAAATAACGTGCCATAGCAATCATAGAATTCGAGAACCAAATCCAGAGCAATCATAAACTTACCTTCGTAAAGTTGGAGTGCTGGTTCGTGGGACACAGGTTTCCTCCTCGGCGGTTAGACTACTACCAGGGTTACCCCGCGGGAGGGGAATAGAGTGTCTATAACGCGTAACTAGGGATGAGCGCGATGTTTTACCTCAGCGCAGAGCGATGAGATAAAATGCCCGGTCACGATTTAAAATTAAAATTGTGGCAAAAGTATTGTTAATATAACTTAAAATAATTTATTACGATGAAGATTAACTATTAGTTATGTAATGTAAACAAGTGGTTTTATATGAACCTTCTTATTAAAAAGTTAAAAAATATTTTATTCATTCAATCGGGAGTCGGGTCAACCCAGAGTGATCAGAATTTTAGGGTTTAAGATTTTTTTTTTAATATTTAAAATGAACTTATTCATAATATTAGTCTTGTACCGTGTAGATTGGACACCAAACTGTATATTAAAAAATATTTTAAAAACGTTTTTCGATTTAAAAGTGGGTTTATCCAGCCCGACACGAAAAAAATTGGCTCTGGAGATCTACCCATAATCGTCATTTAAAAGCTTTATTTCATTCAACTTTTTACTTTTAATGAATATTTTTAACGTAAATCAAGGTAATAAGACAAAGAAATACTGTGTTACCCTAAGGCATTTTTAAAATGATCGTCTTTATTTTAAGCAATCTTTTTTAAATAAATGGTAAAGTGAAGTAGGTATTTCATAAATCTGTGTCCATTTCTCTCCTAACCTTTGTAAATTCCTTACAAAAATAGCAAAATTTCTTGAGAAACACCCCCGTTCCTAGAAAAGAAAAGCAATTACGTACAAAGGCAGAATGTTTTCGACTAAATGCCTCAATAAATCTGTGTATCCGAACGAAACATGCCAGTCATCCACCATTTTACTAAATTATCTGTGGCACAAAATGGCGGCCGTAATGGACGCGTAGTTTCCCACCAAAAGATTGAAACTTTATTGACGGCCATTAATTTTCCTTTAGAAGGTGACTGAGGTTAATTTTGCTTGTTTTAGGCTTGATTGATACGAAACAAAACAGCGCTTAGGGGTGAAATATTAACTGGTGTGAATTTAATTACTTACAACGGGAAACTCATTTGCATTTTATGGATTTACGTAGAAAAGGTTAGATATAATTTAATATTCTTTGTTCCCTCTCTTACACACGGAATTATGATGAAGGGATATTAATGTGGATTACGTATATTGAATTTAATTTCGTAAAAGGGAAAGGTTAATTCGTAATATTTTGTGCTAAATAAAATATCTACCGTATCGGAAATGAAATAGGGGCAAACATTTTTCTTTTTTAGGTAAGTTCCTCACGATGTTTTCCTCAACAATGATGTTTAAGAAAAAAATAGAAAGTACAATATGAATTGCAATAGTTAAATTAGTACTTGCTCAATTCTTACAACCTCAGGCATGCAGGCACATGCCTTAACCACTCGGCCACCAGGACGTTTTAAAGATTATAACGTTTTAAATGATTCTGGTGCACTACTTACACAATTATCTTTTCTTCTTCTCTTTAAAGACCAGCTAAAGGTTGTATGTAAGAGATCGCTTTAAGCATTATGGCAGCACATTGTAACACCCTATGTAGCCCATAACTGCGAATCCGCAACGCATCGCAAATATTTGCAAAATGAACCAACGCTTTTCCGGACGGAATCGTATTGCTGCAATTTTTATCGCGGTCTTGTGTGGGCGTCCTTAAAGTTATTAGTTAGTTGTTCATTTGAATTGTAATTTATTGTGGTTTTTCCTTTGATTTGATTATTTTTACTTGTGATTTGACTGCTATTTATTTGTTTATTTTATTGGTTTGACATCTAACTGACATTATTTATTTTAATACTTATACTAAATTTTAAATATTTTTTATTGAATCTGTATATGATTTGTAAGAATCCCTTACCAATTAACTACTATGACTATTAATGGCAATTGTTGGTAATTTTTAGGGTGTACAATAAAGAGTATTTTATTCTATTCTGCAGGCCTAGCCATATTACAAATTCTATTTCTATTATCGTAATCGATAAGGCGACAATAGAAAGAAAATGGCGTAATATGGAATCAGCTGTTTGTCAACTGTCAAGTGTTAACGAGCAGAATTTGAAAATGAAATACACTTGACAGTTGAAAAAACAGCTGATTCCATATGCGCCTTATTAGAAATATAATAGAAATAGAATTTGTAATATGCCTAGGCCTGCTGGTGTTGTATTCTGTAATTTTACCTAAGATAAATGGCCTACAACAACAACTATACTACAAACTATTTATAGACGATATATAACCGTGAACGGACTGCGTTGTCAAGCCATAACAATTCGACCATGTAATCGTAAAACAGGTCAGTTGACTTACACCTGTATAGTATGGGGTGTCGTCGCTTTTATTAACGCTTTATTGGAATACCTAGAGGAAGGGGGTGGCGTTGATTAAAAATATTGAAATAGTTTATCCTTTATAGGGTGTTGGGGCAATGCGGTCCAAGTACCTACTCCCCCATCTGTCAGTGAGTTGTTTTTTATTAAAGGTAAGTGTGGAGTGTGTGATAAATACATTAAATTAATTCGAGTACAATACATTATAGTCTATTCGCACTGATAGTACTGATAGGTCATCTGTTCTAGGATACTAATAGTTTTAATTTTATTCCATATTAGTGCAAGCAGTTTGTGTAAACAATTAGATAGGCCAAATAAATCCTACTAATATTATAAATGCGAAAGTTTTTGAGGATGGATCGATGGATGGATGTATGTTTGTTACTCTTTCACGTAAAAACTACTTAATGGATTTGAATAAAATTTAGTATGGAGTTTGCTGACACCCTGAATTAACACATAGGCTTTTTATCCCTGTATTCTCACGGGAACGGGACCTACGCAGGTGTAACCGCGGGACGTCCGCTAGTTGTGTATAAAGATATCATGAAATGGGCTAAAAACGCCAATTGCAGATATGCTCGTATCACCGCTGCAAAACACAAACTGGTTTGAACTTGCACGCGACGCCCCGCTCGACGCAAACAAGCCCGCTGCTGCGCACGCTCCGCTCGGCCGGCACTCAGGACGGCCACTACGGGTAGCACGTGTTTAACATGAACGCTGCACGCCCCGCCCCGTCCGACGCTCGAATGGAGCGTGCACTCAGGCCGTACACTAAGGGCGCTGTACGATCTTTGCGTGTACGCACTCCATAGACTGCATGTATATAAAGTAGTGCAGTAGGCTCTAAAGAGAGTAATTTTAACTTCTGCAGAGCACCTTGCGAATCTACGGATCACCATATTCGCTCTGAATATATGATAAAATGATATGGAAATAAACAAAGAATGATATATTTTATGTTAACATTAAAAGATAAAGTAAAGTTTAAATCTGACACCCTGGATTAACACATAGGTTCCTTTTTTATCCCCGTATTCCCACGGAAACGAGACCTACGCGGGTGAAACCGCGGGATGTCTGCTAGTAAATAATATAACAAAACTGCTTCAACTCGAACTGTGCTGTTTTTAGTCATCACGAAAAACTGATTGTTCGCTTCCTATTATAGTTTATAAGATATTGAGTACTATTATAGGGTTACTAATGAAATTTAATCATTTATGATGAAATATGAAATTAAATAAGGTAGTTACTCCAGTATTGTAATATCCGTGCGATATTGTGTCAATCTGATATCATCGTGACGTATGGAAATAACTTGTCATTCGTTTAATGTAGAAGTAGAACTGGGAATGTAATTTACACACCTGCACGCGTAGCATGATCACCGAAGAAACGGTCTTTGTCGTGTCTCGGAAGAAAAGAAATTAAGTGTTCATGCTACGCAGGCAGGTTTATTGAAAGAAATTTGACAGATTGAGGTTCCTGTCTATATAATCTGTCACTTTGCCGATTCGTCTGTAGACAAAGGCCGTTTCTTCGGTGTTCAATGTGTTCATGCTACGCATGCTGGTGGGCACTCTTGAACACATTGCGAAAGCATATCTGCAATTGGCGTTTTTAGCCCATTTCATGATATCTTTATACACAACTAGCGGACGTCCCGCGGTTACACCTGCGTAGGTCCCGTTCCCGTGAGAATACAGGGATAAAAAGCCTATGTGTTAATTCAGGGTGTCAGCAAACTTCATACCAAATTTTATTAAAATCCATTCAGTAGTTTCTACGTGAAAGAGTAACAAACATCCATCCATCCATCTATCCATACTCACAAACTTTCGCGTTTCTAATATTAGTAGGAAGTAGGATTTACTAGTCGAAGTTTCTTATAAGTTACCCAAATTACAGCCAGTTGTATATTTTATTATTATTTAGCCCAAATTGTTCCACTGCTGGGCAAAGGCCTCCCTCCATTCCTTCCATCGGTCGCGATTCTGCGCCACCTCTCTCCAATTCTCAAGGAAGACATCCAGGTCGTCCCGCCATCTCCTTCGTGGTCTGCCGCGGCCCCGTGTCACTGTGGGGCACCAATTCTGGGTTTTACGAGCCCATCGCTATAGTTGTATAACCTGAATTATATTTTATAAAAACTGAACTGATATTATCCACTAAGATGCCTCGCCTCGACTTTTACAAAGCCTTATTGAATATACCCAGCCGGCTATACATAGATATAACTTCAAGCTCAAACTATTTTAATTAGCAAAAGTGACATTTGACTAATCTGAGTTGTCAAGTCGATTGGGGCCACGAAATTCGCGTTCAGATGACAAGGGAAGGCTTACGTACTTATGTAGTCTGTTTAAAATGTAGCTGAGCATTTACAATTAGTGGTCTGTGAATTTCAACGTGGTAGAATGACATAATGAGATATTTTATTAAGTGTAATGCTTGTGAGCTTGGTCTAACCCGTCGCATGTCGTCGAACATTGTTTGTATGGCTTACGATCCACCGGGGGCTCGTAAGGACATTCGAGCAGTTTATGAGAAGGATAAAACGATATTATTTTATTAGGTATATCTCAGGTTTGTACGAAGGGTTTAGGATATACGCGTAGATAAAATCTTCAAAAAATAAAACTATTTTTTTACTTTTTTTTTATTTAATTTGAATTTGAATTAATAGAAATAATAAAGTGGTAAAGTTTGTGAGTTTGTGACGGTGTAGAGGATAATAATATCAGGATCTACAGAACCGATTTTAAAAATACTTTTACCAATAGAAAGCCACATTATTCGTTATTGTCATCGGCTATTATTTTCATAAATTAAAAATTTAAAAAACCCCCATCGCAAAAAAGTTAAACATTTAAAAAGTTAAAAATAACACTTTAGCCATGAAATTTTACTTCACGTCGGGGTACCGCTTAAGTAAGGAATGTTTCTAGTACCTACTTGTAGGTATGTAGGTACTTATTTTAACGGTACCCCGACGTTACGTAAAATTTCACGGCAAAAGTGTTATTTTTTACTTTTTAAATGTTTAACTTTTTTTCGAAGGGGGTTTTTTAAATTTTTAATTTAATTTTTGTTTTAAATTTTTTAAACGCATTAATTTTGTTTTATAGAGTTTACAGTTATGAGATTTTTTCAGTGCATTGTATGTAGAGTCAAATGCTGGTTTAAACGAATCCAAACACGACATATCTGCTATTATTTTGTCAAGGGTCTACATACTGGTGTGCTGGATAGCCTGGTTGCAGCATCAGCTCATCCTGTTGCCATCAGTGCATTGTGTTTAGAATCAAATGCTGGTTGAAATGAATCCAAACACGACATATCTGCTATTATTTTGTCAAGAGTCTACCTACTGGTGTGCTGGATGGCCTGGCTGCAGCATCAGCTCATCCTGTTGCCATCAGAGCATTTTGTGCAGAATCAAATGCTGGTTGAAATTAATCCAAACACGACATATCTGCTGTTATTTTTCCAAGAGTGTATTAGTCTGCTAGATATCCTGGCTGCATCAGACCAAATACACCATAATGTTGCTTATTAATATTACACACATGGGTGTTTGAAATTTTAAGACACACATACGTTTCTAAGTAAAGTTAATACGCATAGATGTCTAAAATAGCAACAGTAGCTAACACATAAGAGCTGATAACCTTGAAACGGCTGAATCGATTTTGATAGATTATGTCTAAGAACCATTGCAAGAAACCCTGCTTTCAAATAAAAAAAACCGCATCTAAATCGGTTCACCCGTTTGGGGCCTACGGTGCCACAGACAGACAGACAGACAGACAGACAGACAGACAGACAGACAGACAGACACACACACACACATAGCGGTGAAACTTATAACACCCCTCGTTTTGCGTCGGGGGTTAAAAACTAAAAAGGGCTGGAATGAATGTTAGAGTAAAAAATGCTAGCGGACGAAGTCGTGAGCAAAGTGCTAGTCTTCTATTATTATACTAACATTTATAAAGAGGTATTTTTTTTTGTTTGTAAGTTTGTATACCCTACATAC
Source organism: Euplexia lucipara (assembly GCA_921972225.1). NCBI lineage: Eukaryota > Metazoa > Arthropoda > Insecta > Lepidoptera > Noctuidae > Euplexia > Euplexia lucipara. The sequence continues at coordinate 8,925,022 of OV179168.1, read as the reverse complement.
AAACTTACAAAAAAAAAGAAAAGTAATCTTCGGAATTAATGATCCTATTTTAAAAATGATTGCACTGGTGAAAAGCTACACTATTCCCGAACAAGAACAGGAACTCCGCGGTAGAAACCACGTGACGTTTGCTTGTTCAGAATCATAACTTGTGGTTGGAAAGTGGAAAGGTACCTTTACCATTATGGCTATAATAACACACCTTGCCTTGGTTAGAAAGCGGCTTCCTGCCGGAAAATTGTTGAATGACCAAGCAAATCCCACTCCCCTAAAGGTAAGGTAATTGGGAAATACCGCGGACATTCACGTTAAAAGGAGCTAACCTAGCGATAGACAGCTTTTTTTTTCTTTTTTTTTATACCACGATGGTGGCAAAAAAGTTTACGGCCCGCCTGATGGTAAGCGGTTACCGTAGCCTATGGACACTTGCAACACCAGGGGCGCCGCACGCGCTTTACCGACCCTTTGAAAAACCTATTTACTCGCCTTTTGAAGAACTCCATACTGTAGCCCTCTGAGAAAACCTCGACAGGAAGCTCATCTCACAATCCAAGTGTACGCGGGAGGAAATTCGTCTGAAATCGCACTGTACCACTGCGCACTGGGATAGTGGAGCTTCTTAACGGTAAAAGATTTTTTCAAATCGGTCCTTTTATGTTTATTTGTTACATATAAAAACTTTATGGTATTAGTATAGATATGCGCTCGATACTTTGAGATTAAAGAAGGAAAGAAAGAAAGAAAAATATTTATTTGACATCAATCATTAAAACACATTCACAATAATTTATGAAAGATACTTATTACCGAAGAATACACATTATGTTGTGCTGTGTGCCTCACGGCTGCACCGAGCCGGTTGATTAGACTAGCTTCTACCTGTGACTATGTTTACCTGAAACATGGCTAACTTTGCAATAGTATAGTATTTTTTTTTAAGTGAAAGGAGTTTTGAAATTAAATGTGAAATTTCAGTGATTATAAGTTAAGATCCCTAAAATATTAGCTAACATTTATTTTTTTGAAATTTATATTCTTATCAGTCAACAAAAATAAAACAGTCTATTTCAACACTAGTATACAGCTGCATTCCGTTACACTAGAAGCAGACCGTAATATATTTTACATATTAGGCAAATTTTGAAAATAACTCAAAGTTATAGTAAAACCATTTATTTCAATGAGACCATTATAAGGCACTTTTAAACGTCAAACTTAACTTAAATATAAAAATGATTCTAGCTGTCCCTTCCAAAAAGTAGATACGTATGGCAAAGAATGGTCAAGGAACTCCATATGTTGGCGACTGGCTGGAACTCTGACGCCATGGCTCGACGTAAATGTCTTCCTGGATGCGGTCACTGACTCTCTGTCATCTTTCTCTAGCGCAGATAAGGTAATCTTGCTTGGTGACTTCAACATTAACGTGCTACATCAGTTTGATAACAAGACAAAATTATTTAATAATTTTCTACATTGCTGTAAGCTACTGCAAATAGTTACAGAGCCTACCCATTTCACTGATCACAGTGAAACACTCATTGATGTGGTATGTACTGATGCCCGTGTATGTGGGGTTACTGTCTCTCACATACCTGAGCTTGGCCAACATGCAGTTGTATCAGTACAACTAAATTTAAAACATGATAAACCATCTCCAAAGTGGATCATCTACAGGCCACTTAAAGATATTTTACTTGACCAATTTAATGTTGACCTAAATACTATAGACTGGGAATATATTGAAAGTCTAGAGGATGTAAACTCTATGGTAGCAACATTTAATTGCTTTGTTCTGGATTTATTTAACTTACATGCACCTCATAGGAAAAAGCTAATCAGAGAAAAGCCGTGCCCTTGGATAAGTTACACTGTTAAAGAAATGATGAAGCTGCGTAATAACTGCCATATTAAATCCAAAGACACTAAATCCATTCATCATATTAATTCCTACAAAGACCTTAAATACCTTGTTAGAGCTGCATTGGAAAGTGAAAAGTCTGCATATTTTAAAACATATATAAATAACAACATCAAACAGCCTAAGAAGTTATGGAATCATATAAAATCTGCTGTTTCTATTTCTAAAAAGCCAGAGCACAGTTTACCACATTTTTGCACTGATCCGGATAGAATTAATGAACACTTTTTGGATGTGCCTGGCAGTGGCTCGGTCACCACTGCCGACTTAACCTATTTTGAACACCATAGATTTGGTAATGGTCATTTCCAGCTTGAGCCTGTTCCAGAAGATATGGTACTACAACTGCTGCGAAGTCTGAAGTCCAATGCTCAGGGCAGTATCTCCCTTGAGATGCTATTGATGACTATTCCTCGAACACTTGCAGCTATTACAGCAATTATCAACCGATCAATAGTAACTTCCACCTTTCCGGATCTGTGGAAATCTGCCGTGGTCAGTCCTATCCCAAAGGTATCCAATCCCACCAGTATTAAAGATCTTCGCCCAATTAGTCTATTGCCGTGTCTTTCCAAGGTTCTTGAGAAGGTTGTCTCAAACCAGTTTCGGGCTTATCTTGAGCAGTTTAGTATTTTGCCACTTGCTCAATCTGGATTTCGCAAAGGGCACAGCACGGCCACAGCCCTTCTTGATGTGGTAGGGAATATCTTGGAGGCCAGAGACCAGGGCATGGGTACTATGCTTGTCCTCCTGGATTTTTCACGTGCTTTTGACTCAATTAATACTTCCCTTCTTCTTTCTAAGTTGTCTTTTTATGGGTGCCAGCCTGAAACAGTGCTTTGGTTCAAAAGTTATCTAAGTAACCGGTCTCAGTTTGTCCAGGTAACTAGCGACATTGATGGTGCTGTCTCTGCATCTTGTCCTAAGCATGTGACCAGGGGCGTACCGCAGGGATCGATTCTAGGCCCGCTCCTCTTTATCCTGTACAGTGCGGATATTACCAACTGCCTGATCAATGCCAAATTCCACCTATATGCTGATGATCTGCAGTTGTATCTGTCTTTTCACCCTCAGCAAGCTGCTGACACTGTAAACAGAATTAATGAGGATTTAGAGAGAATCTCAGCCTGGTCTCGGAGGAACTCCCTGGTTTTGAATCCTGTAAAATCAAAATATTTGTTGTTAGGTTCAAGAGTCTTTCTAAATAAAATGCTGGGCCAAAATCTAGATTTGAGGGTTGATGGGTGTTCCATTGAGAAGGTAAAAGAAGCCCGTAACCTTGGGGTAGTGTTTGATGAGCACCTACATTTTGAGACTCACATCTTGGAGGCTGTTCGCAATTGTTTTTACCGCCTGAAACTTCTATACCGTATTCGTCCCTACATAAGTGTGGATATGCGTGTCATGCTTTGTGAGTCGCTAGTTTTATCCAAGCTGAATTATGCTGACACTGTGTATGGGTCGTGCATTCTGGGGAGAAGTGACAGGCTAATTCAGCGAGTGCAGAATGCATGTGCGAGATTCTGTTTTAACATTCCTCCACGATCGCATGTAACACCATTTTTAAATAAGGGTAATTTGATGAGAATGTCAGATCGCAGAAAGCTACATCTGGCTACCCTAACTTTTGGCACCATTCTCACAAAAAAACCAGTTTATCTATTTAATAAGTTGACTTGGTAACAAAATCAAGACAAGAGCTTCTGCTTACCTTCTGTTGGCGTCGTCTCATAAAACTGCTGCATTCCGTGGTAGTTTCAAATTCGCTGCTACTAAATGCTGGAACGACCTGGCACCGCCACTTCGTGCTGTTAGAACAGTGCGTACTTTTAGTATGAAATACAAGCAACATTTGCTGCATATTCAAAAAAACTGACTCATATTTTACCCGGGGATTGCACGCATGTTGATTATGGCGATTTCTGATGTCTCAGCAAGCGAGCCAGCAGCTTTTCAATTTCTGTTTTCTTTCTCGACAACACATTTTATACACTTCACTAATCACGCAATAAACTATACACAAGTAACACAATTACATTCTGTACACCCGCACTTCACAAGTACATAGTCTCATAATACACAATTACACATTTCTATAAAGTAGTATTATTGCTTTTTTAACCATGATATTGCCAATCAACTTTTAATCTATAATATTTTAATAATTCTAATAATTGTGACAATTAATGCAAAACGCCTAAGTTATTATTACAAGTTTAACTGTCAAGTGTCAGCCAGCCGGCTCTCCGGTTGGTTGCGCCCGCGTCCTTCGTCACAGACCACAGACTATGTAAGTAAGCATAGTTTCATGCTCTGTGATGGTTACATACCTATCCAGTAGCTGGAACGTGAGGGATGCGTAGGAGAATTAATTTCGTTTTTAATTTTGGATATTTTCATCTGTTGCATCTGTCATTTTATATTCTTATTATTTATATTCTTATTTATTTATATATAATTTATGCCTCCTTGTGGGCTATTGTACATTAATGTATTCATGGCATTGCAGTAGGCCCTATCAGAATAACAGCGCTGCGGTATTTATTGCTTTTCTTTAAATATCGTGGCATCGTGCTGAGATAGGGGCCTTTTTGGCCTCGCACAGGTCTTTTGTTTTAATTTTTTTTTAATATGTTATTTTTAGTTTTTTAATGTTAAATTCCTGTGCGTGTCCCAAATAAATATATTTTCTTTCTTTCTTTCTTTCAACTCTGTTATGAACCTTATTTGATATTTGTTTTTTTTATGGTTAGTTCTTTTCAAAGACATTCAATACCTATAGACCGGACATCACGAACAAAATTTTCGTCCGAAAAAGTGTGTCCTGCTGGATACAAGTCTATGTGTTTTTTGTAGTACGCTCCGCTGCCGCTCAAATATTCATACATTATTCTAGATGGCGTTACTGAGACATGGGCTCAAAGTTTTTCTATGACATTTCCTTGAAATGCCCGCTCTATAGTATTTTAAATCTCTTTGGTTCTTTTATATTTTTAAAACTGTAACTTTTGCCTTTGTCTTGGTGTGTCAACCTCCTAGATTTGGTTTACATAGTTTTACTTACTAAAATAAAGTTACTTAATAATCACCATCATTTTCCTTTAAATCGTCCATCATACAGTCCACACTCTCACCAACACCATACTTACTCTTTTGAAGTAGGTTTTACAATACTTTGTATACATTAATTAGATTATAATATGTGAACAGCTATCTAAACAGTTTCAACCTACTTGCGACAACTATACCTAATATTCTTATCATAATACCACTGTTACTTATTTCCATTGTATTTAGCTGTAAGTCTTCCAAAGTCGTTAAATAAATAAATAAATAAATAATGATTAACAACAATAAAATTGACAACAATCAAAGACATCCAATACTTAGTTTACTATAGACGGAACATCACGAAAAAAAATTTCATCCGAAACTTGTGTCCAGGTGTATACAAGTCTATGAGTTTATTTTTGTACGCGTCGCTGCCGCTTCAATGTTGATATATAATTCTAGATGGCGCTACTGAGACATGGAGTCGAAGTTTTTCTATTACATTTTCTCGCATGTCCGCTCTGTAGTATTCTAAATCTCTATGACAACAATAAAAAAAAGTTAAATAAACATTAAATAATTCACTTTCTATCGTCAACATAACCTAATGGCTTCCATCAATCACCGCTCGCTGTCTTCAGGGCCACATACCTCGGCACTCCACTTCGTAGTTACACCGTCTTTTGTTTACATAATTAATCTCTCCTAACGCAATGTCGGTATTCATTCTCTTGTATACAAGATGAAAGGAACATCGACGAACAACTAGATAGAATGAGTTCAATACATAATTTTGGACCCCAAAATACGTACCTAACACTTTCGAGTACAGATGTCAGCACGCAATTTAACTCATTTTTTTATTTTCTTGTTTTTACCTATATTTTTTTTATAATACCTATTGTTACTGAGGGTGCATGAAAGGAGCCTCCCCGAGCGACGTACTCTCCGACCTGTGTTACGTCCGGCGCACCCTGGGCAATCGACTTCTGTCGATTGGCTAATCCTTTCACCACGATGGCAAACTCAAATAAACTCAAATCGGCCCTAAACGAAAGTGAAAAAAAAAATAATATTTTTTATAAGGCGTTTTTAATTATATTTTGAAATGTTCAACAGCTTAGGTTAGTTTATGTTGTGCATATAAATAATAAATAATTACTATTATAAATAAATTAAATAATACCTGTCCCACTGCAGGGCAAAGGCCTCTTCTCATACAGAGAAGGGTCGAGCATTGATCACCACGCTTTCTCAAGGCCGATTGGCGTCTGGCGATTTCAAACTTATATTAACTATAATTCCAGGTTTCCTCTCGATGTTTTCCTTTACCGATGTCAATGATAGTAGAAGATAGAAGTAGTTATGAATTGAAAAAGTCACATTGGTACTTGTCCGGATTTGAATAACAACCTCGTGCATGAGATGAGAGGTAGGCGGTACCCCAAACTGCCAAATTTTCCCAATTATTCGTGTACCGTATTCTACCGATCTATTTGTAATCAAGTTGAAAAACTATTAAAGAAATTTGACGCATTTGGGTAGTTTGATGTCCTAGCCTCTGTAGCTACCACATTCTTTCGGATTTGACACAGAACTGAAAATTACAAAACATCGCGTTTGTTATCGACAAAGGATTAGGCAAAGGTGTACCTTTACACACATTTTGCTAGTCATGACTGAGTCTCACTGCTCTCTATTGCTATCAATCTGGCACACGATCAGACTCTGGACTGCTACTTAAAACTATCAGTTGAAATACCTCAATACCACTATCCCAGACCCGGAGATCAGACCCGGGTCCATATACTCAGCAATAGTTGTTATACAATACGCACATGAACCCAGATGAACCCGTAAAGACTGAGTTAAGTGCCTGAGTTCGCTTATTTAGTGTTTACTTTGCTAAAAACCTACCCTCTGCGGGTTCAAACCCCTCCCAAACGATAATCCTGGGTACGCCACTGACCGGAACACAGCAATTCTGTGCGGTAGCAATAACTGCTAACAATACTTCTGTACAGTAAAATTCTTTGTTGATACAATCGCTAGCAATTTTGTACGCTCAATTTCAGCCATAGCTCTTTGAAATGGATGGCACTATACGAAACGTGTGTAAACTATTGATTGCACACGGATTTTTGCAACAAATTGCAAAAGAGAACTGCCCTGATGTTAAAATGCAAGCGAAAATAAACTTTAACATGCGCTGCGATAACGTTCAATTTATAAAGAAACACGTGGCGTGCTGAAACGAACCGCCTCAGTCTATTGTTTTTGGTTTTAGATCGCAAGCTTAAATAAACTTTAATGTTACTGAATAAGGTACTATTTGTAAAAACCTACAGTTGGGTAAAGGTAAGCTGAATCAGCAACATTCTCAAATATCGCGTGTTTAAAACACATTATTGTAATTATGTACAAAATATGTACTTACTTTGAATAAATGCAGTGTTTTAATAAAAGCGAGTTCATTGTACTTTTTCGTCGGAAAAATGTGGTTATATTTTCGGCTTGGAGTCTAGATTTTAAAAAGTCTGACTTGAATGCTAATTTGACTCAGGTTACGTTTAAAATGCTCCGAGCATTTGTTTTAGAATGTGGACTAGGTTATGCAAAAGTTATATTTAAAAACTGAGAATTTTTAATGACTTTAATAACGGCGTTTGGATTATTTTGATGTTCTTAAGAAAGGTCAGGTGATTCCGTACGTACGTACGAGCCGGTCGATTCTGTAAAAGTCATCCCGTAAAAGCTTAAGTGAAGTAAACTGTCTTTGCGTAGCATTAGTATTAGTAAAAGTCACGCCATTAGTATGAAATAACAGCTCAAGTCACCCACACTACACATTTTCACGCGGTGATTTGACCAGAATCGCACTGCAGTACCTGCTTAATAATTTCACGGCGTAATTTTTACTCAATAGTTAGTAACGTAGCAAGGGTTCTGTAGATTCTACCAAACCCCATACGAAAAAGGCGTAAGTTCAAGTAATTGTGGTTTATATCATGTTCATCTTGGCAAGAAATTAGAATATTGAAAAAGGCTTGTCAAGAATTTTCGACTTAGGATTTTTTGCCAATAAAAAATTGTATATATTTCAGTAAACTAGTACCTACAACCACATTTTTCTCGTCTTCTTGTAAACTAGAAGACAAGGTCGGTGTTTTACTATCTATTTATTTATTTGTTTATTTATTTATTTATTTATTTATTTATTTATTTATTTATTTATTTATTTATTTATTTATTTATTTATTTATTTATTTATTTATTTATTTATTTATTTATTTATTTATTTATTTATTTATTTATTTATTTATTTATTTATTTATTTATTTATTTATTTATTCACACAAAAAACATGACTAATCTGAGAAGAAACTCAAAGGACACCGCCCTTTTAAAGTCCAGACATTATCATAGATCATGTAAAAACCATACAGATTAGTGTCTGAAATGGTATTTTTATGATAACCTAGCACATCAAAAATGCAATGTTTTCTATTACATCGTTTTGTTTAGAAACATACAGACCTACTTACGCAAGAGAAATACATTGAACAGTTCCTATGATCTTCAATTTTCTCATTACATAAAACCGAAGATCATTTACTTTGAACTGGGAACAAATATTTATCCTTACTATGTTTATTATTTTAGCGCTCTATCGCTGTTTACTACGACTTAAGCCCTCTTCTACACAGACGCGTTTCTGCGTTCAATGAGTCTCGTAGCGATATTCTATTTCTGCGGCATTTTCTAAGAACACACGTCGCGCGTCACTTAACCCATGTGCGAAACGGATTCGCGGTGATTTAGAATTTTGCAATACCACGTGACCTGTCACGGTAGCAGTGTGAGACGACTGTCTTAAACTCCCTTTGCACCAAGGGACGAGAAATAAATGGTTGACGAGAGCGCTTTAGCTTCTTATTTTGGAGTATTCCCGTGTCAGAAAAGAAATAAGAACGAAATTACAAATTTTTTTTATATATATATAATGGGTCTACTCTTGACCTCAATCTTGTCCTGCGGTCAGAGATGAGGTCGACGATGGAACGAGCTTACCCATAAGAAGCCTATTAACTCGCGACTTAAACAGATTGGGGTCATATGAACTCGGGAACACTGATGCAGGCAGGGAATTCCACTCCTTGGCTGTGCGCATAATGAAGGAACAGGCAAAGCGCTTCGTGCGAATGTGTGGAACATCTACAAGGAATGGGTGATAACCTGCAATACGTCTGGATTCCCGATGGAGGAAAGAAGATGGTGGAATGAGCTCGTGGAGCTCAAGAGCACACTCACCGAAATACAGTCTGTAAAAGACCGACAGACATGCAACTTTGCGGCGGTGGGCCAGGGTATGAAGCTTGGTACCCACCAGCTTTTCCTCCACAATGAGCCTCTTGGCTCTGCGCTCTATTGAGTCGAGTGTGGCTAGTTGGTATTTGGCTGAGCCATCCCAAAGGTGACAGCAATACTCCATGCTGGACCGGACTTGAGCTTTATAAAGAACTAAAAGCTGGTCAGCTTTGAAGTACCGCTTAACTTTATTTAGGATGCCCAGCTTTTTTGCCGCAGTTTGAGCTTTCGACTCAATGTAGGCACCAAAGTTAAGATTTGCACTTAACTTCGTGCCAAGAAGCTCGAGGCCGTCGGTAACTGGTACAGATGCACCTCGGAAAGTAGGAGCCAGATTGAAGGGGCTCCTTTTGGCGTGGTCGTCTGCATACCCAACAATACCAGGAACAAGGAGGTCATTGATGTGTAGCAGGAAAAGTGTCGCGGAGAGAACAGACCCCTGAGGAACTCCGGGCGTCAATACCAAAAAGGTCAGAGGAGCAGCCATCTATGACAACTCGGATCGACCGTTCTCTCAGGAAATCAGATATCCAGCAGCAAAAGTCAATGGGAATGCCGTATGCAGGAAGTTTGCCCAGCAGACTAGCATGCCATACCCTGTCGAAGGCCTTCGAGATATCCAACGACACGGCAAGTGCTTCGCCGTGTTTCTCGATGGCCTGGCCCCAGCAGTGCGTAGCATACACTAGAAGATCACCAGTTGACCGTCCCCGGCGAAAACCATACTGACGGTCGCTTAGTAAGTCGTTTGCTTCTAGGTACGCCAGCAGCTTCCCATTAAGAACCCTTTCTATTACTTTACAAAGTATGGAGGTGATAGCGATTGGACGATAATTACCGGGGTCGGCACGACTACCCTTCTTGGGCACGGGCTGTACATTGGCAACCTTCCATGAGCTCGGCACCGTTTTCGTTTTAAGAGAGAGGCGGTACAAGCGTGTCAACACAGAGGACAACTCAGGCGCACAGTTCCTCAAGACTCTTGCTGGTATGCCGTCAGGACCACTAGCCTTATTCACGTCCAGGCTACAAAGTACTCTACGAACCTCTTTCATGTGTATTGTGATCTCCGGCATCGAAGAACCACAGTGAGGAATCATTGGTGGCTGTTTTGACTCAGTATCAAGACGTGAATTGCTCGCAAATAGAGATGCAAATAGGTTTGCCTTCTCGGTGGCGGAGTGAGCTAGCGACCCATCCGGTTTGAGCAGGGGAGGTAATGACGACCGACAGAAGTTGGTTTCGACCGATTTGGACAGGAACCAAAACTGTTTACTACCAGAGGGGTAGGACGCAAGCTTAGCCCCTATACGGCTGACGTGGTCGAAACGCGCCTTTCGGATTACCCGCTTGCAGAACTTAGCGGCAGAATTAAATGCTCTTTTCTTCGCGCGAACCCGTCGAGCTCGAACTTTGCGGTCACGAGTGCGTACCCAGGCCTGGTATGCAGCCTGCATTTGGTGCTCAGCACGAGCGCAGTCTGCATTAAACCAAGGGCGGGCTTTGTGACCGAGCGGTATATCGGAGAATGGAATGTAGTATTCCATTCCCTGCCATATCACATCCGCAACCGCTTCAGCTGAGCAAGTGGGGTCACCCGAAGAAAAGCACACTGGATGCCATGGGAAGGATGCAAAAAAATGCCGCATCTCATCCCAGTCTGCTGACTTGTACCGCCAAACTCGCCTCATGCCTCTAGGGCTATCATCTGGAGGAGAGCTGAGCGACACGGACTTGACCAGACAGTGGTCGGATGTTCCCAGTGGGGCTGATACCGATACTGAGTGCCTGTCTGGGTCGGTAGTCAGCAGCAAGTCCAAGCAATTGGCTGTGTGTCCGTCAACATCTGGTACCCGGGTCGCTTCATTCACCAGCTGGGTGAGATCTAGCGATAATGCAAATTTGCGCGCCTCTCTCCCAGCATGGTCAGTTTTCCGGAACGGGAACAACCACTCCTCGTGGTGGGCATTAAAGTCCCCCAGAAAGAGAAGCTCCGCCGTTGGGTACCGTTGCTGGGCATAATCCGCCTTCACCATAAGGTGCTCAAAGAGCCTGGTCACCACTGTGCGACCGGTAGACACCGACGTAGAGTGATTTCTCCACCCCCGGTATCAACCAGTATCCAGATTGTAGATAACCCGGAATCTTCGAAGCAACGGAGACGCCGAAAGCATATATCGTCGCGGACGTACAAACAGACCCCAGCCCGTTTTGCGAACTTGTGTTCAAGCGAGTAACCTGGGTAGTTGAGGTACGCCACGTCCGACGGAGTTGCAATTTGCGTCTCCGTTAAAAAGAGCAGGTGCGGCTTCTCGGTCTCGAGATGGTGGTGGACCGAATCGAGATTTGAGTGCAAACCTCTGATATTGGTGAGATGCACTTTAAGTGGGAGGAAGTGCCGCCGCTTTAAAACCGATTTTCTTTTAAGCTTCTTCATAGTGTGTGGGAGTATTTTCTTGGGGGAACAGAAGGATGGTCGAGACGCGGCTTGGTCACCCAACGGGACTCTCTTGGTCGTCCGACCAGAGGGAGACTCATATGGAGACTGCGGGGACGCCCGAGCCCCCCCGAAATGGCCACTGGGTCCTCCCACCCAGTCGCCAACTGGCACAGTGGAGCATTTCGGGATTTTTCGCGAGTTGGCGGGGCAGCCTTTCCCACGTGGCTGGCGAAGTACTTGGGCCCCCTACTAACTGCGGTCGGCCAACGGCAGATACCGTGCCTCGGATCCCGCTACCCTCCAGTATGAGTCACCCAGTACGGAGTTACATAGAGACCCAGACCGGTCCTAGGTCGCGCAACTGACCATCTCCAACCCCCAATGGCAAAATGTGTTTTTACCGGGCCCAATTTTTGTTTTTCTAATTCTTACATGGTTTCATGATGGCATGTATTATAAGGGTAAATATTGAACATGGTTTGAAAAGGTTTTATGTGTCAACTTTATGATTTCTTTTCTTTCAAGCAAAATTTAATAAACTATGTATCTAACTTCACAAATCTCTTGGCTGTATGCTCGTCTTAGCCCAGGTGCGGACAAAAGATAATTTATTTGTAATAGGTTCATGAGTTAAACAGTTAAATTGTAGTTTGCAGTGTAAGGTGTTGCGTTGTATACAATAGCCTACATGTTTCGCAAACTGACTCTAAAGTCTTAACAGATTCGCAGTGATTGGAAATTTCGCAAAGCCATGCGACTTGTCACGGCAGTGTGAGACAGCCTTAACGGGCTCCTCACATTAAAGGTGTGGCAGTAATGTTCCTTAAATCCATATTTATATTACCAAAGAGTATCAGTTTCTTAGTAAAACCCATAAAGTGTATTGGTAGTCTATTTTTAGATTTTTACGTAAGTTTTATTAGGTGTGTGTTTGTGCGTAGGTATGTGTGTGTGTGGACCGTGGTTGTAGTGTTTATTGTTACTCGGATTTGTTTGTGTGCGTTAGTAGTGTTGCTCAAGTAAATATTGTTAGTGAGTTTTGTTAGTCTCTATTTTAGGTTTAACCTTGAACTTTGGAACTAGAATTAGTACATCTTGTTTCTTTGGCATGAGAGGTTATGTAGAAAGGTAGATAAAACATTTATTTAGTATACACAAAAGACAGACAAACACACAGTAGAAATACAAAAGAGATAAAACAATGAGTGATGATTTTTTTGGAAGCAAATATTTCAAATTAATCATTTTCATTTTTAACCCGCGACGCACGAAGAGGGGTGTTATAAGTTTTTCAAAAATGTGATAAAAGTAGTAGTCTTGTGATTGAAAAGTCTTACAAAGATAATTAATTCGTCAGTTGAGTATACAATATTAAGAGAAGAATCAGAGAAGTGGAAAGATTTGATTTATTTCTTTTACTATAGCTCTTTTGGCCTCTTATTTATAATCGTCTGCCTGTGTTGTTCAAAATAGATGCTTTTTCAAATTTTTCTTTCTTTACATGATCTCTAAGCTGCTTTTTTAGTAAATTTCGGTGCAGTATCCGAGACATTCAAACCATTCCTCTGGGACTCCTCAAGTTCTGTTGATTCTAAACTGTTGATTCTATCTTTGAGAAGATTGGCGGACTAGTCCCAAAAAAAGAACAAAGAAAAAACATGTTGTATTTCCCGATGCCATTGATCAAACCGTTTTAATAACAATATGGAACGAACAATACCCACAGAACGAACTGCAAAAATGGAACGTAACCGACATAAAACTAAGTCACTTGAAAATTTGAAATTGTATTCGAAAATGGAATTCACACTCAATTAATCGGCCCCCAACTTCGCACACACAAGGCGAAACACAAAACACAAAAAAAAAAACAAGTGAAAACCAAAACAATAGATTTTTTTGACTGAAGCATAAAAGCGAATGAATTCTAAAAAAAATACACTGAAAACAACGAACGTGGTACAGCGAAACAATTCATTGAAAATACCAACCCCTACCTAACAATGGCGGACGCATTAAATAGGGGTTTATCTGTGACGTCATAAGCCCACCTGACGTCCCCCTTCCCCCTCTTTTAGGGAACCCTTAGAGGGTGAACTCACACGGCGCGATTTTGGCGGAGTTCTGAAACTCGCGCTGTTGGGTTACGCGTGTTTCTCATGGTTCGATCAATTATTCAGGCAGATAAAAGCAAAGGAAATAACTTCAAGTTATTTCTTTCGTTCCACTGCTAGTGCTAAGAGTAAATGAGTAAAACTACTTAAATATTGATTTCAAAGTCTAAACATCGTGTAAATACTTCAGCTAACACAACACGTGTAACTGAAAAAAATCAAAAAAAAAATATTATCGTATTAGTGTATTAGCGTAATTTTATTGTTTGTTAGAATAATGTTCTTATAAAGAATGATGGGAAAAATATTATGGAATTATGTTATACCATACTTATCTTTGAGAAACTAAAACTACCAACTAAGTACCAACTATACATTCTAAAGGCTGGCAACGTTTCCATTAGCTGTCAAATACGTCGCTGTTTTGTTTAATTCATGAATAAGAATGATTGATTATGGAATATCTTAATACATATAGGTAGTGCACTTCAATATTGATAATGTATTGCAATGATTACTCAATTAAGTAATCAGATGTGGTTGCAAAAAAACAGAATTCGGAAAGGTACTTTTTGACACCTTAAACAAAACATTGAGAGCTGTGATAATGACTTTTACAATTCATAAACATTATCTTAAAGAGCAATATTTTATCATTTCAAGCGGCGAAATATTTGACAGCTAATTGCGACGTTGGCAACTTTAAAAGTACACACTCATATGGGGGTCACTGTTTAATTTTATTCTTTATGCAACATCCTTACATTCACAGACGTAGGGCAAAGTGTTATTGGGTTTTAGCTGGAATTTGTTAGCAGCAGCTCAGTGTCTGGGTTAGTGCCCTTTTTATGGCAATAAGCTTGCCTCAAAATACATGGCTTAAAAATACCTGGGGCAATTTGAGTGTATTATATAATGGGTAACTAATGTTATTGATGCAGAAAGGTTATGGCAAGATTTTTTTTCGTATAAATATTCCACAACTTTTTTCACACAACGCCATTTAGTCCCAAGTTAAGCTTGAGAGCTTGTGTTATGGGTACTAAACAGCTGATAAACATACTAATATATTTTTAAATACATACATATTAAAGATAAATTACACCCAAACACAGAACAAAAAAAAGGATCGTGCTCATCACACAAACATTTGTCCTGGATGGGAATCGAACCCACGACCTCCGGCATAGCAGTCAGGGTCACTAACTACTAGAGACCAACAGGCCAGCCAAAATGTTTCTTAATCTTCCCTAACAGTTACTGTAAACAAAAACAAGTTATAAGAAGCTAAAAACGCAATGACGTAAAGCAGTGTGTTCACACCTTTAAGCAAACCGCGGAATTCGGTATAATATTTATGACATTTAATTTTTTCAATTATTTAGGATCTTCAGGTGAAACGTTCAAAATGACCTCGTTAATTTATAAAAGCTATTTTTCGTCTGAAAACCTTATTGTGCCGTTATAATAGGTTGTTTTTTTTTATTAAAATGATGCTGTCTCTTGGACATAATATCGTATTAATATTACTAGTAACAGTAACTGGTTGTAACAATTGTCAAAGATCTACAAATAAAAAATAAAAATAAAAATAAAAAATCTTTATTTTCAGGCATCGACGGCCCAGAGCGTGTTAGTATTTAGTACAAAAAAAACTTAACAACTGTGTTAGTAGTAACATCTAGACGCGCACAAGAACACAAATACACAATAAAAATTAACAGCTCGCGGAAGATTCATCAAGACCCATGTCTGACATGCAGCTTGATAAACCTATCCATCGTAGGCCCTTCCAATCTTTCTGAAAACACCTTCAGAACGCTATTGCTGCAGAGCTACAAATGCCAGCCGAAAGTCACCAACGGCTTGACGTGATTTTCGAGGCCGGGAGGGGTCTAAATAAGTAAAGAATCACCCACCCACACATCCACGAACTGACCCCGTTAGGGTAGCTTCTTCTTCGATCTCCGCGTACGGCTATTATACCCGCGTACGACTGGCCTGTTGGTCTAGTAGTTAGTGACCCTGACTGCTATGCTGGAGGGAAGGGTTTGTGTGATGAGCATCGTGCTCGGCATTTGTTCTGTGTCTGGGTGTAATTTATATATTAAATGTATAGTTGTGTGTTTGTGTGTGTGTGTGTGTTAGTGTGTTTAAAAATATATAAGTAAGTATACAGTAGTATGTAGTATGTAGTCAGGTGCGTAGTACTCGAATGTAAACGAAGCAAAAGAAGTATGTAAGAATCGTAGCATATGGCGCTCTGTAGTTTCTGCCTACCCCCATAAGAAAAAGGCGTGAGTTTATGTATGTATGTATGTATGTAAGTAAGTATATAAGTTGTTTAGTACCTTCCCATAACACAAGCTCTGCTTAGCTTCGGATTAGGTGGCGTTGTGTGAAAGTTGTGGAATATTTATTTATTTATTATTATCGAACCCCCCACGAGACGTATCTTACGAACTGTAAAAGTCTTCAGTTGAAATTGTTAGTGTGTGTATTTATAAGCATACGAATAAAACTTACATATGCAGCTTTGAACCGTTTTATATAATACTAGCTGCTGCCCGCGACGTCGTCTGCGTGAAGGTTCTACAGCACCAAATATACCTACCTAAGATTCCAGTGTCGCTATGGCATTATAAGTTAACAACTTTTAAAATAGCATTAAAATATAAGTTACATGAAGAGTTATTTTGTATTTTTTTTTTTTTTGCAATTTTTAGTTTCTTTGTACGTAAAGAAAGTCTTTCAAAACTTGAAAGAATCATTGAAATCGGTTAATAATTGCAAAAGAAGTTCTTTCTAAACCTTTTAAAATAGACAGGCGTAATGTTATGGGAAATACATAAACCATGCACAGACATGTGACTGTAGCTATTGCGAGTAATTTGTTGTTATGCGTTGAAGAGTTCCATCGCCTGTCTTCTTCATCAGTTTTTCTACACGAAATGTAACTTGCTAAATGTAAATGCTTGATTGATTGATTGCCAAAAAAAAATGTAAAAATTGGTACATGTTTTCCTATATTATTTGAGGAGTTCCCTCAATTCCTCGAAGATCCCTCAGCAGATCTGAGGTTCAATACTAATGGGACCAACCTGGTAGTACCCTATCAAATAAAAAAACGATTTTTGAAAATCGGTCCATAAATGGCGGAGTAATCGCGTAACAAACACACAAAAAAAAAAACACCGTCCAATTGAGAACCTCCTCTTTTTTTTTAAGTCGGTTAAAAATACGTTCAAAGGTATATACCTTATAGCACTTCCCTATAAACTACGTTGATAATTATACTGCCAGGAGCCAAAATGTAAAGATAGTCAGGACTGGTGGCGCGGGAGCAAGCGACGTACAGGTGCCCTTGTGAGAAGCAACTCGTCCTGAGATCTACACCCGCTGCTCTGAGTATCGGCTCCTGCGATTTATTGATTGTCATCACTAAGCAAACACTCACGGGGAACTGTACGCGCTCGAACTGGATCGGGAAGCTATGAAGTATAACGGGAATGCGTTGTATAAATACTGCCTTGCCGACGCCACAACCCGTAATAATTTCCACCTCAATGGTGTCTGTGGAGAGAGATGACTTTAAGGCACCACCCGTTACACAACTTTGGAGGAGATTTGTTCCTAAAAAGCATAATCGGGACGCCGACCTTCATTCAGCTTGATGGTATGCGCTGGAAGTCAACTTGCTGACAGGTAGTTCAAAAAATCCACGGGATAATGTGTGGCGTCATCTTGCTCGACGACAGTGCTTATCGACGTATAGACCACTTCATTCCCCTCAATGTCCGAGAGAATGCTAATTGCTGCAGCATGATCATTTTTGGGCGCCAAAATGGCCCTCTCACACGAATTCTGCTGGTGCGCTATACGACTGATGTCCACGTACACACAGCGAATGAGTTCTTCGAAGCTGGATACCACTCTACCGAGAGACTCTGAAAGCACCGCCTGTCCACTTTCTCTTCTGGTAAAGTGCCTTTGCCAAGACTTAGAAGGACATCGGAGAATTCTTGAGCGCGTGCAATGCCGCCGAGCCGAGCTCTTATATTAATGGTCAAGCGTAGCGTACGAACTTGTGACCACAACGAAGATCGTTTCACCGAAGCATTCATCTCGTCAGCCCTCGATCCCCGCGTCAACTCGGGAAGCGTTTGCCTGAAATCGCCACTGAGCAGAACTGTGACACTACCCATCAAATGCTCGTTCCTGCAGATGCCCTGCAGGGTTCTGTCCACGGCCTCAACTGCCGTCCTTTTGAAAATCGTACACTGATACGATCCCATATGATACGATCCGAACTCTGCTCAAGATTTTGAGGGTTTTGTTGGAACTTCAATTTGTCAAAACGAATTATACGATACAACTTTTATGAAAAAAATGCACAATGCCATCTATGAATTTTAAGAATAACTAACTACTAACCTCATCAACACGATCAAAATTTAAATTAATTTTCAAAAAGTGTTTATGTGTTACTTGATTTGATTTTTATACATTCTCATAGATAGCGCTGATTCCAAATTGTCTTTATGCTACTAACATTCATTAAACTTTGTTTCTCTGCCAAAGTTACTTAAATGGCGTAGTTTTTATAGTGTAAAGCTAGATAATAGCATAGCTTACTTAAAACCAACATTTAAATATGCGTCCTTTGATAACACGCTTCCACAGAATGAGTTAGAAGAATAAAGATTCACTGCTCCTCCCCCTTACGTGATAGCAAACAGACAAACAGACAAAAATTCCAAAAAGTCACTTTTTGTCACCAGTTACGTTTTTCTAACAAAACCCACTTATTTTTTCTTGAAAATTCTCAATGTACAGTTTTTCTTTCGTTACTGTTTTATTATATGTAGATGAAAAAAATGCACAATGCCATCTATGAATTTAAAGAATAACTAACTACTAACCTCACCAACACGATCAAAATTTAAATTAATTTTCAAAAAGTGTTCATGTGTTACTTGATTTGATTTTTATACATTCTCATAGATGGCGCTGATTCCAAATTGTCTTTATACTACTAACATTCATTAAACTATGTTTCTCTGCCAAAGTTACTTAAATGGCGAAGTTTTTATAGTGTAAAGCTAGATAATAGCATAGCTTACACAAAACCAACATTTAAATATGCGTCCTTTGATTACACGCTTCCACAGAATGAGTAAGAAGAATAAAGATTCACTGCTCCTCCCCCGTAGGTGATAGCGTGATAATATATAGCCTATGTGTTGACCCGACCTCTTAGTAATATTCATGCAAAATTTGAAGTAAATCCATGCAGTACTTTTTCAGTTCACCCCGGACATACATACAGACAAACAGACAAACAGACAAACAGACAAACAGACAAACAGACAAACAGACAAACAGACAAACAGACAAACAGACAAAAATTCTAAAAAGTCACTTTTTGTCACCAGTTACGTTTTTCTAACTAAACCCACTTATTTTTTCTTGAAAATTCTCAATGTACAGTTTTTCTGTCGTTACTGTTTTATTATATGTATAGATTAGTAGGTATAGATTCTTTCTATAAAGGTGCACAGCTAAAAATATGCTATTCACGTTACAAATAGGACCACAACACAATACCTTTTTCAAATAAAGGTAACCTTTTCAACCGGGTTCCGTGAAGCTAAAAGGTAGGGTGTTTTGTTACCTATGGCTCACGAGAATGGGTAACCCTTTTTTATCCGTTGCCCCATTTATAAATGATGGTGAAGGGATGACGAATGACGTCAAGATCGTAGAACGCTGGATGGTGTCAGGCCTTCCTTTGTCTCATTTCGTCATCATCTGCCTAGCGTTTTACGAATTAGGTCTGTCTGTAGGCCTAGCCATATTAGAAATTCTATTTCTATTAAAGAAAGATAATAGCGTATATAGAATCAGCTGTTTGTCGACTGTCAAGTGTATTTCATTTTCAGACATATTACAAATTCTACTCGTTAACACTTGACAGTTGATAAACAGCTGATTTCATATACGCCATTTTCTTTCTATTGTCGTCTTATCGATTACGATAATAGAAATAGAATTTGTAATATGGCTAGGCCTGCTGCTTACAGTCTAATTGAATTCAGCTAAATCATCTTTGTATCTGGTGGTCAAAAAAAGGCAAATTTTTAATTTACGATAACAAAGTTCGACAAATCCTTAAGGTGTGGAATTCAGCCCTTCGAAAGCTAATGCTAATTCTTTAATTAAAATGTTACTTTGACTTGGCTCTCTGAACTCCACAACCAACTGACAGACATACAAACAATCTTACTTACACACATATCTATCAAATATACTCACACTCACGAGAAGCCAAATTAGTTTGTAAGTATAGCAATTTCATTGCTCTATTATTTATTATTCCTTTCCAAAGGAGCCTATAAAGCTTTAAGTTTTTGTTTGTTACTTTAAGTGTCACAGGAATTAGAAATAATACCCCCCTGTAATACAGTATTAACTAGCACAGGGGGTATTGTGACTGTTACTGGCGACTTATATTATTTGTAATATTTTACTTAAGCTTACAAAAGCAACTGGATAAATAAATAAATAAATAAATAGAGTAACCACGATACCAAATAGCTGTCAAACTTTTGGTGTTTGAGTATTGGTATCTATTGTTAAAGCTTCAGGTACAAATGATAATCGGGACCAACGGCTGGATTTGTCTCATGACATGTTTCAATAGAAACAAACTCTGAGCCAGCCATGATTGCCATTCGATTTGAAGAATTAAATATTAATGGGAAACCATTTTATGTTCAGTCAAGGATAGTACACTGATGCACATTAATGCCTATTAATAAAGCAAAAATAAAAATAAAAACGATTTGTTCGTGAAATAACTATGAAACTTTCAAGAAGACACTCAACATAATAATAATGCCAGCCTGTTACTGTCCCATTGCACTGTAGGGCAAAGGCCTCTTCTCATACAGAGAAGGCTCGAGCATTGATCACCACGCTTGTTCAAGGCGGATTGGCGATTTCAAACTTAAAACTTCTTTTTAACTAAAAGTCCAGGTTTCCTCACGATGTTTTCCTTCACCGATGTCCATAGATATTTAGATTTCTATGCCGATGTCAATTTGGTTTCGAAAATCAAATTTGTAATACTTGGAAAAAACATTGTTTACTATTCCATCAGAGTAAGGTCTGGGCCTAGCACTCTTTTAGTCAAGAGTGAACAGGTTGCTTCTAGGCAAGCGTGCTTCATCGTCGACCACGTCATCGCTTGCCTTCAGGTGAGATAGTGGTAAAACGCGTGCCAATCAATAATAAAAAAGGTTACTATTAATTAGGGTATCTGATTCTTTATAACTGTCCTTGTTGGTTCCGATCCAGTATAAGCCTTTCTGCATTTTCACTTAACCCCCGGCCGAGATCAATAATTCATAGAAACACAGAACAGTCCATTTCACCAACTGCTAACCTCATTGGTTGACCTGCAAGATGCCACTTAAAAAAAAAAACCTTTTTTAGGCATCAGTCTCTCATATCATTTTGAAATTCGAATGCGGTTGAGGTGTAAATCCGCCATGTTTTACTAGTAAATTCGAGCGACTTCGCTTTCGAATTGTTTTTGAACTTCGAACGTGTGTGAAGCTTCGAACTTCTAGTAACAGATTTGAATTTCGAAGACGACTTTACGAGAGTGGTATAGCAGTGGCCGTGCCTAGAAAAAGTGATGGGCTTGTGATACAATACAAATTACAATGTTGATGCGGACGTTACATGGTTTCACCCTCGTAGTTCCCATTACCGTGGGAATAGAAGCATAAAAGCCGATGTCACCTTGGGATAGTGTTGCTTCCCAACGGTGAAAGAATTTTCAAATCGGTCCAGAAGTTTTTAAGATTTTTCGTTACATACAAAAATTCAAATATTTCTGCTTTATACTAAATTAGGTACCTATATGCGTAAATGTACGCGCATAAATTTTGAAGGACTGCAACGTTTTGTCTAATTTTATTGTTGTATTTGTCTTGGGCTCTAGATAATTAAGGTTAAGAGATATTGAACCCGGTGGCGATTGGCCATTCGAAGTCAACTTTCGGCTAGGACAACGTCTATCGGGTCGACTAGCATGTAAAATTTTATTGTTTCTGTCTGAAAACAAGTTCTGATGACTGCGTCGTTGCTCTAAGTGGTCACAAGTGGGAGTTTTGTTGCAACGTCGGGCAAAGTACGATTAACTTCTTTTTTAACCGACTTCAAAAAAAGGAGGAGTATCTCAATTCGGTTGTATTTTTTTTTTAGGATTTGTTACCTCAGTACTCCGTCATTTATGAACCGATTTTCAAAGTTCTTTTTTTATTTGATAGGGTATACTAGCAGATTGGTCCCATTTGTTCCAAAACTCATATCTGATGAGGGATCCTCGAGGAATTGTGGGAACTCCTCAAAAAATATAGATACACACGTACTGATTTCGGTGGCCAATAAAATAATGAACGAAACAAAACCACCAAAGCCACAGACTTCCGAAACTGGAGTTATTTTTCAACTGTTAGTGTTTTTTTAAGAAGTTGGTTGTTTTTTTTTTTGTAAAAAAGTTTTTACATTTGGAATTTTTCAATAATAGCCCGTAGTCTGGATTTGTGTCCGGTCATTGACAATTACGTAGGACTCAAAATATAACTGGCGAAACACTTCCATGAAGTATCAATTCTGCCTAGCCTTATGAGAAATCCAGGCGAGATGTTAAAATATTAATAAGGTATTTTTTTAGGAAGAAATCCCTTCATGACTAACAGACTTCCACCAAACAGTCACGTGTTTCGCATTACGTTCCTAAACCAAGTCCCAGCATTTAATATTTTATGAGTTTTCCTTTGCTTATATAGGGAAGAATGTTTCTTAATCTTCCCCAACAGTTACTGTAAACAAAAACATGTTATTTATAAAGCTATTCGCCTAAATAACAGTCCAAGTAATGATAAGAATCAACATTACCATGCATTTTGCAGCTAATTACATTCCAAATGGGAAGCATCATACATTATTATACTGGTTACCAAACACCAAAGTTTGTTCACCAATTATAACACACCCCACACGATATTCAACTCTAATACCACGTGTTTAAGTAAGATTTCCCATGGCAGGAACTTACTTTGTTCCCTTATGTACATACGAGCATGTTTTCATTGTATATGCTGTGGTGTTATGATAAAAACGGACAACAGAATGTCAACTTTATGTGTATTGATGATTACGGACGGTATTCGGCCAACAAGACACGCTGATGAAATGTGTTGTTGGTAGCATTTTTGGTACGAAAATGCTTGACCTGACCGCCTTTTTGGACCTGCTTCCCGTAAGTCGGCCAAGGACTTTTGGGAGATACCTACGCTTTAATGTATTGTGGGGTCTTTGGACCTCTTTTGATATTTATTAACTTAACGTTTATTGCAATTACATAAATGCTTTACACACAACAGTTGGAAATCTCTTTTTTAGCTAGGTATAAATGCTTGTGTAAAATGATTCCATTCTTCCACTTAACATTCTAAAGGATGTGCAACTGAAAAACAAAAAACCTGATTTACAAAAATACAGCGCAGTTGTGTGATGTATGTGAGCGAGTTTTGTAGGTATATGTGTGTAATACATACATACATACCTCACGCCTTTTTCCCATGGGGGTAGGCAGAAACTACAGAGCGCAATATGCTACGATTCTTACATACTTCTTTTGCTTCGTTTACATTCATACGTGTTGTGTACACACACGCCGGTTGCGAGTACTACGCACCTGACCTTTCTGAAGAACCTCACCAATAAGGTCTATGTATGTCCTTCTAGGGCATAAAAGTGTGAGTGTGCATTGTGTTTGTGAATGGCATGTTACTAGATGATCACCAATGATGCAATTTAAAATAAGAATGGATAAGACAGAGTGCTGTGAATTGACAGACGATCTACATAAAATATGTAATACTAGCTACCCCGGCAAACACAGGCGTCAAAGTACTCCTCCCCATCGCTGTCATCTGGAAACGTGCCCAGAATACTGGCAGCATTGCCACGTTGTATAGCAATACTAATTCTTTGGCCAAAGAATAAGCCAGCCGTCTGGTCAAGTGTCGACCAGTCGGCGAGATATCTCCTTGAACAGGCTGCGTGCTCCATGACCCGAGCGTTTCGACCCCAAACGGCTCAAAACTGTAACTTCGAATCAATTTATACTACGCTGACTTCTTAGTTTCAGCTTAAGACTTGTCAAATGTTAAATTGTCACATAGTCATGGACTGGGAAGACATTTGCTGTCATTTGTCATCAAAGTTATCGCTTCATTTGGAAAATGTTTAAGTAATCGAATTTCCTAACATTTTTTTTCATAAATATTTCGTTGTTTGTAACAGAAAAAAGATAACCGTCTATCCGTTTAGCTGTTTAATTGTGAAAGTTCGACAAACAAGCAGAGTTAATTTCACTTTTTTTAAAGTTATGAGTGTGGATTGAAGTGTATATCCTGTATTTATAAAAAATAACGAAAATGGCGCATATTAAAGAGTATTTCTACCCAGCTACCTATACTCACGTGAATAAAACGCGGAAAATTTCTGGAAAAGTGGAATTCTCCAAGGATCTCCCAAAGGAAGATACGTTACATGTTACACAATTTTGTTCTGCATTTCTCTCGCAATAAATTAGGTAGACACAGACAGCTGCCTGCAACGCTTTAGTTGCATTTTTAAGTTTTTTAGAAAAAGGATTTAACGACCCATCTTCTTTGTTTATGCAAGTTAAACTTTACGCGTAAGAATTACGATTTCTTTTTAACCGACTTCAAAAAAAGGAGGAGGTTCTCAATTCGGTTGTATTTTTTTTTTTTTTTTTTTTTTTTTTTTTTAGGGTTTGTTACCTCAGTACTCCGTCATTTATGGACCGATTTTCAAAATTCTTTTTTTGTTTGATAGGGTATAGTAGCAGATTGGTCCCATTTGTATCAAAACTCATATCTGATGAGGGATCTTTGAGGAATTGAGGGAACTCCTCAAAAAATATAGGCACACACGCACCGATTTTAACATTTTTAGTAACAAATCAAGCATTTTCATTTAGAAAGTATCATTTGGTGAAGAAAAACTGATGTAGAAGACAGGCAACGGAACTCTTCAACGCATAACAGCAAATTATTCGCGATTGCTATAGTCAGATGTCTATGCTGAGCTTTTGTATTCTCACAACATAACATTACGCCATTCTATTTTAAAAGGGGCCGGCAGAGATGTTTAGATAGAACTTTTTTAGCAATTGTTATCAAATTTCAATGATTCTTTCAAGTTTTGAAAGACTTTCTTTACACACAAAGAAACTAAAAATTACAAAATAAAAACTTTTTTACAAAAAAAAAACAACCGACTTCTTAAAAAAAACTAACAGGTGAAAAATAACTCCAGTTTCGGAAGTCGGTGGCCAATAATGAACAAAACAAAACCACCAAAGCCACAGACTTCCGAAACTGGAGTTATTTTTCACCTGTTAGTTTTTTTTAAGAAGTCGGTTGTTTTTTTTTCATTTTTGGAGAAACGTGGCTTAGATTAATTTACTGACGGAGTAATAGCCTGTCACAAATCGGTCTTACAACAATATTAGGGTCGGATTCCAGTCAAACTGAATGAAGCTGAATACCAGTGTTTTCGAGCGATCTGTCTATGGGGTTATCTGTGCTACTGGTAACACACATATGAAATATCTACGAATTCCATACTCAATATGAGTCTTCATTATCTGCCTAGTTCGTATTGAGCCCAATCTGTTTAAGTCGCGAGTTAATCGGCTTCTTTGGGGTAAGTTCGTTCCATCGTTGACCTCATCTCTGACCGCAGGACAAGATTGAGGTCAAGAGTAGACCCATTATATATCTAAAAAAAAGCCAAGATTAACAGCTTAACGTGCTTTCCTAAGCGTGGTGGGGTCTTGACACGAGTACTGTTTTATCTAGTAACTCATAACACTATAGCCAAGTGGTGTAACGGGTGGACTGCCAAGACTTATTGTTGCACTCAAACAGCTTTAATGATAACTTAGGCCATCACTTAGTAAAGGTTTTGACAGTTTTGTCATACAAAAGTATGTCAAATCATTACTAAGTGACGGCTTAAGTAATCATTAAATGTCTCTGAGTGCCGCAGTTAGGTTCGGAGTTCGAGCCAAAGAAACTCACCTCTGATTCATGTGCTCATTGTACAGACGCCAGCACATCAAGTTACCCCAATGTGTCAAATTTTCCCAATTGAATATGAACCTTATTCCGTTTGAAATAAAGTTGAAAAACGATCAAAGAAATTCGACACATTGGGGTAACTTGATGTGCTGGCGTCTGTACAATTTTACTATCGTTAGCTTTAAAAACGACTAAGGAAAATATTGTAAAGAATCTACTTGAGAGATATTTCATGACAGCATGTGAGGCCAAGTCAGAGGGCTCATAGGCGTCGTCCAAACTCTGACACTAGATTTGTCAGCCAACACGAAAAGAAGAACTGACAACTTGTCGAACTAAACAAGCAGAGAGTTCAAAACAGTTGAACTTCTACAACTATTTTGTTATTGGGAAGTTTCCACTAACTTTGTATTGTTGTATGTACAGACTATGTACATAATTCAGTAACTTTGAGTGTATGAATGCGCCATTCATAAGGGAACTCTAGTGTTGTTATTTTTTATCGTGTGAAGTGTTGCGCATATTTTTTCATATTTTGTTATGTCAAGTTAGTAAATGGATGTGTTAGTTTATTTACATTGTTTTTTTTATTAAATTGTATATTTAAATATTGAAGAATATTATTATTTTCGTTGTGAAATATGTACAGACGCCAGCACATCTACCCCAAAATGTATTTTTTTTCCAATTGAACATGAACCTTATTATGTTTAGAATAAAGTTGTAAACCTATCAAAGAACTTTGACACTTCGGGGTAGGTTAATGTGCTGGCCTCTGTACATGTCTTTGTTTTTTAAATGATTTCATCCATGATCAGTTGTTTAGTAAATTAGTACCCATAACGAAAGCTCTGCTTAGCTCGAGACTAGATGTTATTGTGTGAAGGTTGTGGAATATTATACTTCACTATTATACCACCAAAGTATCATATGGGTTTACTATAGCTAAATCTCTGTAGTCTTTGCACTTAATCTTAGTTTAGCCTTTTCCAAACTATGTTGTAATACCAATGTTTTACAAGGAGCGTCTGCTGTTGGATCTCCCAAACCCAGTAACTGGGAGACACGATACCCCATGATTAAACTGGCTGTCAGTTTTTCGGGCTTCTGACGATATTTTTTTTTAATGATCCCGAATTAAAACCCTTACCCACCGTTACGTATTGTGTATTGCACAAAAATACCTGTTTTAATGTATTCTAACAAAACTCTGCATTTTGCAATAAACTTAAAAACACGAACCGCCTATCCTAGATTTAACTTCCATTTTGAAATTGGAAAACAGGTATAAAAAGTTTATTCGTTCACGTGATACAGTACTGACAATAAAAACAAAACTTTTAGCACGGAATAAGTACTTGCATTGCATATAAAACGTTCAAAGAACTAAACTACTAATTGAAGTGCACGTTAATTAATCTAGTTCAAAATTCCTATAATATTAGCACAACATAATAATAAATAAATATTCCACAACTTTTCACACAACGCCATTTAGTCCCAAGTTAAGCTTGAGAGCTTGTGTTATGGGTACTAAACAGCTGATAAACATACTTATATATTTTCTAAATACATACATATTATAGATAAATTACACCCAGACACAGAACAAATGATCGTGCTCATCACACAAACATTTGTCCTGGGCGGGAATCGAACCCACGAACTCCGGCATAGCAGTCAGGGTCACTAACTACTAGACCAACAGGCCAGTCAAATTTATAAAAGCCACAACATTAGCTGAGGAGCTGCTTGTGGCTAAATAATAATAGCCTCAAGGGTCTATCGAAGGTTAAGCTACACTTGACGAGGTTGGTCAGCGGATGGGTGAAAATAAAATAAATATATGACAACTTTTCACACAACGCCATCTAGTCCCAAGATAAGCTAAGAGCTTGTGTTATGGGTACTAAACAGCTGATAAACATACTTATATATTTCTAAATACATACTTATTATAGATAAATTACACCACACAGAATAAATGATCGTGCTCATCACACAAACAATTGTCCTGGGTGGGAATCGAACCCACGACCTCCAGCATAGCAGTCAGCAACAGGCCAGTCAACAATTCAAAACATTAATTACATATCAAGACTCCTCCTTTTTTTAACATTACAAACTAGTGCTTGACTGCAATCCCACCTGGTTGTAAGCAGTGATGCACTCAATGATGGTGAAGCGCACTAGTTTATTAAGAGCCTATTTACTCTAGCCTTGAAGACACCTAAATTACACTCGGACGGGAAGACCGTTGAGGGCAGTCCTTCGACGTACGCGGTATAAACGGAAAGCCTTGCCCTGCCTTGGAAAGCACGCCTTTGATCCCGGGTGTCATTTGTAGATCTATGCCAGTCGTTAGGGATAGTAAAAAGCTAGAAAATCTGACAAACAGTTTATAAACCAAGGCCTCTGTACTTACCTACCTTTATGTTGAACGCTTAGTCTTCACAAGTGTCACAACCAAAGACATTCAATACCTATAGACCGGACATCACGATCAAAATTCTGTACCTTCAGTGAAAAGTGATACATGTCGACCTAGATCGGTTTTTATGTTCTCTGATTAAACTTATTAAAAAAAAATTAACTTAATTTCTATCTTATCCCCGTTGTTATACGATTAAAAATGAAAAAGTTTTTTTTGTGTACATTGATATAACTAAGCAATTTTTATTGAAATTATTGTGTAAAATAATACTTTTTGATTCATACCAAAGTGCTCCGAACCGATCTTTATATTTCTGAAATGTATTTTAATACGACTCGAGTTACCACATCTTACACGAACCGAAAGCTTTTACTTCAATTAATCCAAAGTGATACAAATGAAATCCTCTATCCTATATCTAGTGAAAAGTGTTACATTAATCCTTGTTCTTCTTAAAATTTTAAACTCAGACAACATATCCACCATCAAGAAGTTCGATATTGTCAAATTCACCGATATGATTTACAATTTTCACTATAATTTTACACAGCTAAGTTATTTCTTTAGCAAATGACATAAAATGCAGGTACAAGTTGCTGTAATCACAGCTTACCTAAGCTATAATTTTTAATTATCTTTGCACACCGGATTAGCCTCGCTTGTTTTGTTCCGACACTTATGGAGATGATGTGACAGTCCCGGTATAATTTAATTGAGCTTTTGAATTGTCTCTATCGGTTTGACGGTTGTTTTTGGATTGTTCATGAATTTAGTTGGAGATATTGAACAGTAGGCTAGTTTTAGACATATTTGCAACAATGTGATAGTAAGATATTATTTAGAAAAGTTATCATCTAAAGATTTATACAAATAAATAAAATATTCCACAACTTTCACACAGCGCCATCTAGTCCTAAACTAAGCAGCAGGTCTAGCCATATAACAAATTCTATTTCTATTCTATTTGTCAAAGGATGAGGCGACAATAGAAAGAAAATGGCGTATATGGAATCAGCTGTTTGTCAACTGTCAAGTGTATTTCATTTTCAGCCATATTACAAATTCTACTCGTTAACACTTGACAGTTGACAAACAGCTGATTCCATATACGCCATTTTCTTTCTTTTGTCGCCTCATCCTTTACGATAATAGAAATTGAATTTGTAATATGGCTAGAACCTGCAGAGCTTGTGTTATGAGTACTAGACAACCGATAATACTACATATACATTTCTAAATTCATACATATTATAGATACATGAAACACAGAATTAATGGTCGTGCTCATCACATAAACATGTGTCTTGGGTGAGGATCAAACCTATATATATCCAGCATAGCAGTCAGGACCACTAACCCCTAGACCAACAGGCCAGTCGTAAATTTTATTGTGTTTACATACATACATACATAAAGTCACGCCTTTTTCCCATGGGGGTAGGCAGAAACTACAGAGCGCCATATGCTACGATTCTTACATACTTCTCTTGCTTCGTTTACATTCATACATGTTGTCATACACACACGCCGGTTGCGAGTACTACGCACCTGACCTTTCTGAAGAACCTCACCAATAAGGTCTATGTATGTCCTTCTTGGGCGTCCCCTCCCGGCGTTCCCACTTACATCTGCCTTGTAAATACCTTTCGTTAGTCGTCTTCATCCATCTTTTCAACGTGACCAAACCATCTAAGCATACTCTTTTCAATTTTTGTTACTACATCTTCTTTTTATTTATTTTCTTCTCTAGCAACTGAGTTAGTTTCGACTATTTTGCCAGCGTCATGTGTGTTGACGGTCGTGTTATTAATGTGGTGAGCCGTCGAACATTGAACTTTGTGGTAGATAAATTTTAGTGGCTAATAAAAGGCAACTTTTTTGCAATATTAAACGTGGTTATTTGTTCTGCATAATATAAATAACTAGTATATACATACATACACTCACGCCTTTTTCCCATGGTTTCCCATGGCATGGTAGGCAGAAACTACGCGCCATCTGCTACGATTCTTATACATTTCTTTTGCTTCATTTACATTTTTTTAATTTAGTTATTATTTTATTATGATATTAACATAGTTTTACCCTTTCTGTGACAAAAACGTTTGAAAATACTTATTACTTGTATCAATAAACACTTCGATGTAAACAAAATGTATCACAATCAATTCTAGCTTGTAGCATTAATCACTTACTAGTTTGAAAAATACATTGGTGTTAAGGGGTACAATTGAATATTTACGTAGGAATTTTAAATAAAACAATGAAAAAAGGTTGCTGATAATCAAAATGATCATATTAGTTTTACGACTTTTTCTCACAACAACTATTTGCAGGCAAAACATGCCAAAACACAAGCCTTATAACATTTCACACAAAACGGTAACTAAATGTGTAAAATAATTCATTTCATTATAGATTTAAATACACAAAAATAAGCAAAGAAAACTGTAGTGTACGGTGATATAACTGGCTATTTTTACTAATTACTTAAATTCCGTGCAAAATAATATATTCAAACCAAGCTCTTTATAATCTTTATAATATTATCTACACGTACCACATATCGTTTTTTATTTTAGAACGTTAGAAAAATAACGAGATTTTTTTAAAACTTTAACCTTAAATTACTCAAAACTATGATTTTTCACTTATATCACTTTTCACTGAAGGTACAGAATTTTCGTCCGAAACTTGTGTCCTGCTTGGACACAAGTCTATGAGTTTTTTATAGTACGCTCCGCTGCCGCTCCAATATTCATATATTATTCTAGATGGCGTTACTGAGACATGGGATCAAAGTTTTTCTATGACATTTCCTTGACATGCCCGCTCTATAGTATTTTAAATCTCTTCGGTCACAACACACCAATGTGTCGTGTTTCCAAAACTTGTGTACGTTTATTGTTATTTCGTAACGTACGTGACCAGGGTATTAAGTACGAGGTGGACGTCAGACATGCAACGCCATCATGAATGGTAACGAAGTGGTTCTGTTTCATATTTTATTTTTAATAATTTTGTTTTTTTTTTTGCGTTCCGGGTCAAGCTTGTTACGTCACGATGGGCGTCGAATGTTACTTTTTATGTTCTTAATTTAAAAACTTTGTAAAGGATGACAATTTGTTTTATAATTCATATATTGTACGATGTATGAGTGGCCAGTACTAAGTATTTTTAGTGATGTAATGTGTGGTTGTTTATTTGTATTTAAACTTTTTAGGGCCCAATTCCCAATGCAGGTCAAATTACTGATAACTGAGAAATGGAAAGGGCGGTTTAACAGCTTATCTATGGATAATATAATATGGCTTTATTGTTCTTTAGAAAAAAGTTATTTGAATCGAATGCTGGTTAAAATGAATCCAAATACGACATATCTGCTGTTATTTTCCCAAGAGTGTATTAGTCTGCTAGATATCCTGGCTGCATCAGACCAAATACACCATAATGTTGCTTATTAACATTACACACATGGGTGTTTGAAATTTTAAGACACACAATGACATATGTTTTTAAGTGAAGTTAATACCCATAGACGTCTAAAATAGCAACGGTAGCTTATACAAAAGAGCTGATAACCTTGAAACGGCTGAACCGATTTTAATGAATTATGTCTAAGAACCATTGCAAGAAACTCTGCTTTCAAATTAAAAAAACCGCATCTAAATCGGTTCACCCGTTTGGGCGCTACGGGGCCACAGACAGAGAGACAGACAGACAGATAGACAAACACACATAGCGGTGAAACTTATAACACCCCTCTTTTTGCGTCGGGGGTTAAAAAATCAGGCCTATGAATGATATTATAATACATAATTTACCTTAATCGACTTTATGCCAAAATTGAATAGTCAAACGAACTTACCTGTAAGTGAAGTTCGACGGTAATTATACGAAGTCTTTGTTTCATTCGAAAATGAGATAGGTTTACTTGTATGTATAGTCCGTTACATCAACCGGCGTCACATTAGTTTGTAGCATCCAGCAAAAAACAGAACGCATCTCCTCTTGTTACGCGCACCTGTCAGTTATCTGTCAAATATCTTCATTAAGTTCACAGCAAATGATTGGTTTTACAACGTGGGGTCCATGCATAAAATTGTATTTAGATAGCATGTATTGTTTGGGTCGGGTGGGA
The DNA here is from genome assembly GCA_921972225.1 of Euplexia lucipara. Taxonomy (NCBI): domain Eukaryota; kingdom Metazoa; phylum Arthropoda; class Insecta; order Lepidoptera; family Noctuidae; genus Euplexia; species Euplexia lucipara. The sequence goes on along the minus strand of OV179168.1, from coordinate 8,892,362 downwards.
CTCTTCTCATTTTCGAATGAAACAAAGACTTCGTATAATTACCGTCGAACTTCACTTACAGGTAAGTTCGTTTGACTATTCAATTATACTCGTCTTTGTTTCATTCTCAATGAGATAGGTTTACTTGTAGATGTTTAAAGACAAGTTGTAAAAGCAATCAATAATTATTAAAGAGTTATAAAAATAACAATGAGTTATTTTTAATTTTTTAAAAAGAATCAAAATAAAAACACAACATCGAATTACAATTCAAATAGAATCATACTCGTCAAAACTAAAATAGAAAATGTCTATTATTAATATTTCCATTTGGAAATTTAGGAAGCAATGGTTGACCCTACAGTTCACGTGTATAACTTAATTAAAAAACCCCCTTACTGGCTGAAATTCTTACATAATGAATGTAATGAATGTTGAAAAAACGCGCTAATATTAAGTTCACTCTTTCTTCCATAGCCCTGGTAATTCAACGGCTGACACTGGAGCTCACAGTTCAGCGATATTGTTACAATGTTTAGTAGGTACTTACCTACTGTTTTGTAAAACAGTAAACAAAAAATAGAAACCTTGTAATTGTCCATCTCCTAATTTATTATTAATGCTTCATCATATCAATTGTAATACTTGTAATTTTCTTAATATTTGTAAAATAAAATAAAGTTTGGCTATTTTGTTATTACAGTTTTAATTAACTTATTAATCTTGATAATTATGCTTATGGATTTAAATTATGATTACCTATGTCTAATTGGATCACTCTATTTTTATAATGTAGATTGTTATCACCCTTTGACCTGTAGTTATCGCAAATAGACTCAAAAAACCTTCTTGGTAACAAAGTATAAATCACCTTGTTGCATGTAAGTATTTAAAATATAATGATTAAGTAAACATGAAAAAACATCCCAAGTATATCTAGGTTTAAGAGGTCTTATTATGAAGCCTTTAAATAATCTTTTCATTTTATCATCATCTGATGCGGTCCTATGATCAAGGCTAGAGCAGATCAAATATAAACAAAACTTTCATAGGAAAATCTCCTTCCAGTAGTCTCATTATGATATTGAGCAGCATAAGTTACGGTAGGCTTGGTACTGCTACAATTTACAGTTTTTAGTCAAACGCATGGTTGTTTGTAAGAGATCACTTACCTATAATAAGAATAATAAATCAGTGCATTGTATTTACCCCATATAACTCTTTAAGTTACTATTTTAAAGTTATTTAGGTGGATAATCAAGAGTATTCTATACTTTTAAAAATAAATAAATTTAAATAAAATCTTTTCATTTTGTATTTAACTAGTGCCAAGGAGATAATTAAAGGGTTAAATGCCTCAGGGACTTGTATCAACAATCTCTGAAATATCGAGAACCATGGTTTGACTGATCAACGGATGAAGTACAAACAGTACCTTGTGCTTCGTCTTTAAATTGAGTACAAGGAGAACGGAGAGAGTTCATAAAACTTAATACCTTGTATGATTGAGACCCATGCAAAAAAGAAAGCATGTACTTTGGCACTTTTGTATTGATCTAGAAAGCAGATAAATTAATTAGTGTTTCACCAAATAAATACGTAATCTCTTGAAAATTTGTATTACTTATTAGTGATTATGTAATGTTTACTTCTCTATTAATTAAAATTTAGTCATGTAGAAAACCAAAATCAAAAAACCCTTTGGTTTGTAATCACACCACTGCCAATTCTTTTTAGTAATGGTATATATATAGATAGGTAGGATATTGAACTCCTCCCAATCAATTGTTGATATTGTAGTCATATAATCCTTTCTCAATCAAATTTCACTATCTGTTGGATGTCTGGCAAGGCATTACAGACTAAGTAGGTAGCAATTGAATCTAAAAAATAATTTGAAGCTTAGCTTCATTCTCAGTCCATTGCTTACATGCCTCCAAAGGCCTCTCAAATAACCTCTTGGAAATTACCTTGTGGAAAAAACATTTGTAAATAAATAAATATTCTACAACTTTCACACAACGCCTCTTAGTTCCAAACTAAGCAGAGTCTGCGTTATGAGTAGGTACCAAACAGCTGATAAAACAATTACATATTTCTAAATAAATATATAATATATTATAGATAAATTATACCCAGACACAAGACAAATGATTGTGCTAAACACAAAAAACATTGGCCCGGGTGGGAACCAAAACCCAAAACCTCTAACATAGCAGTCAGGGTCACTAACCACTAGACCAACAGGCTCGTAAGAAATAAAATAAATGTTTCTAACATCAAAATTTTCTTTACTCTGACTATGTTCATGAACTACCATTAAAGTTCTAGTTTAAAGATGCAGTATTCAAGGTAGTATCTATTCCATAATAATTCATTCTCATTATTAACTTATCAAATAAAAGACAACATATTCAATAGGTGTTATGCAAGTGGATGTAAAATTTCCATTCATCTGAACGTGAAATCTGACTATAGTTGACTTGACATGATTTTTCTTTACAAACTTATAACAGTTGTTTATTTTGTTAGTTACGAATCTTGTTTTTCCTTGTTTATCTACAGTGACTATATCTTTAGTACTGAATTATTTCTTGTAAATAATGATCATTATATATATCCCAAAAAACATAAAACAATTAATTGTTGCCATTTCCTTTGGAGAGTATATAATGTTTTATGTGTATAAATATTGACCAGGCAATAAGCCTGTTTAAAAACTACCTCTATCAGAAAGTCATTTTTCTGTTAAATATTACTTGTGCGGTAGACTTTCCATTTCAAATATTCTGTTTTAACAAAAGTCTTCAACTTCTTTAATTTTGAAATTAATGAAAAGTTTCCAATGGGCTTTTTTACCAATAAAAGACTGGTAAACTCAGCTTGAGTAGTCTGACCAATTTCTATTGCTCAGAAAGTATTTATAAATTACAGATATTATCTGAAAAGATTCCTCTTTGTAGAGTTTTTCTTTCAATGAAAAGTAACTTTGGTGTAGTTTTGTATGAAATAAAGTTGTAAAGTAGTTACAATCTTATCACAAAATAATAACCACAAATAGTAGTGATGATTAGTTATCAATCACATAAATTAATTTTTAAAATGCCCACCTGTGGGTGTATTTTGTAGCGCTGATGAATCCTCCGGTCTTCTCATGTTTTCTCAACCACTGGTGTCTCAGATGATGCCTCCCCCCCCCATTTTTGGAGTGAGGTTGGTTCCACCAGTTTAAAGCTGCTTGTTTGGGAAGTATTGGGTCTTCACCAAATAAGTATGTTTCTGACTCCGAATAAGGCAGAAAACTCTTGATGTCTTTATGACTGTTACTAGCAGGGAAAAATGTCCCTCTGTATGTAATACATATATCATACCTTAAAGTATCACTCCAATTTGTTACATCTCATGCTCCAGAGTGTCTAGACACATTTGAAGGTCTAAGTTAATACAAGGCAGGGCGATGACGCCCTGATGTTGTCTTTATCTTCTCTATGCTTATTAAATAACATATTTTGTTAAGCTTCTGAGTAAGTATTAGATACCTGGGTAATCTATTTTGGTAAATCTTTTCCTGATTTCTCCATTTTGTGAATCTGATCATCTTATGTCTTTTCCAAAGGTACCTGTTCTTCAATCATTCCAATTTACCAACTAGAATCTGCATAATACAACTTTTGTTTGAAGATTTTCTGAACTCCGGAGAATCATTTTTTGTTTTTTCCATTTTTTCAGATGAATTGTTCTAATGAATTTATTACAGTGTCTGTAGAAAACAGTTCATGCTGTAAAGGCAACAAACATTGTACCATATAACCATGTAAGTTCCCACAGAACTTCCCTTGAAGGTTATAAGAGAATAGTCAACCACGTGTGTCCCTAAAGAACACCCCACAGATTGCTTAAATCACAACATAGCCATTGTAAACCACGTGCGCTCCCGCAGAACGCCCCACAGGTTCTAGGCAAGTTGCTCACTATATAGCCATTTTTAATCACAAATGCGTTTTCAAACGCTCCACAGGTTGGGCTATTTACTGCCAATACTGCCATTGTTGACCACGTACGTTCCCGCAGAACGTCCCACAGGTCAGGCATGCACTTGTGTTGCTCACTATTAGGCATTTTTCATCACAAATGCGTTTTCAAACGCTCCACAGGTTGGGCTATTCACTGCCAATACTGCCATTGTTGACCACGTACGTTCCCGCAGAACGTCCCACAGGTCAGGCATGCACTTGTAGGTTGCAAGCACAGTAGCACGTGCATAACGCAAAAAACACAAAGCGCACTCTATGTTTTCATATTCACTAGCTATAATACGCACACAGGGTCTTGATTTGTTATAGTTATAATCAGGCAAGTATTTGAATCAGTCTTCTGATGAACTATTTACAGAAAACAGTTTAAAAGCGGCCATTTTTGATAGGTATTTTCTTACCTTCTTCGTAACTTGAATCAAGTTTTAGCATTTAATACATCTCTCAGTCGTTTTGATATTCTAATTTTATCTAGTGAATTCCTTTTTCCCATTTTTATGCTATTTGGAACAGTATTTTCACAATACAACACAAAATATTAAAAAACATAGGAAAAAGCTGACGCCATTAGGTGACATAAAAAACCAATGAAGATATTTGACAGATAACTGACAGGTGCGCGTAACAAGAGGAGATGCGTTCTGTTTTTTGCTGGATGCTACAAACTAATGTGACGCCGGTTAATGTAACGGACTATACATACAAGTAAACCTATCTCATTGAGAATGAAACAAAGACGAGTATAATAAAAGTATTAACTTACTCTCCATATCGTCATAAACTACATTTTAGCGACAACCGGACCGTTTTGACTAGGGGAAATATTTGTGTATCATTATATACGTGCGCACCTGCCTAACTTTTCTGGGGACACAGGTATGATTTATTTATTTATTTTATTTATTTATTGTTAATTAAAACGGTAACACCAATTACATTAATTAACATAAGGATTTAAAATACTAACATATAATAGAGGACACCCTAGCATACTTTCTCTCACAAAACATCAGACACACACACATAATTCTACTCCATTCATCGGCAAACAGATCACATTCAGGATTGGAAGTCAGGAGGGCGTTAAGCATCCTTAAAGTACGACACACTGGGGATTCAGCTCTGGCGACAGTTTTAGATGAAGGCGGCGCGAATAGCTTGCGTCGACGGCTTTGGCGATGTCCAATGTATTTGTCAGGAGCAAATAGCCGACAGAAAAGATCGTGAAGCTCGAGACTATCGATGCGTCCTCTAAGAGTTTTGCAGGCCACTATAACCTGTTGAAGGCCTCGTCTAACCTCCGACGAGTTGAAGCCCAACACTCCGAGGAGGTAATTAGTAGGGTACATCTAGGGAAAGACGTGAAACATCTTTTTATACAGAAACCTCAGGAAAGTTTTTTGCACCTTTTCTAGCCTTAAAGTTTGAGTCGCTGTATAAGGATGCCAGATACAGGCACCAGCCTCAAGTTTGCTACGAACCAAAGTGGTGTAAAGAAGCTTAATTACACTTGGGTTGTGAAAATCACGAGCATTTCGCAGAACAAAACCCAAGCGCCTAAAAGATTCCTTGGCGAGCGTGGACACGTAATCCCTAAATGTCAGACCAGAGTCAAAAGTCACACCTAAGTCTTTTATAGTGGTGACGCGACTTATTACTTTATTACCCAATCTATAGTTATAGTGACGTGGTTGAAGTTTTCGACTGTACGTCATGACGTAACATTTACTATCATTAAAGAACAGTTTATTCACCATGCTCCACTCAAATATAGCATCAATGTCCCTTTGTAGGAGTATACAGTCCGCGACCGTATCAATTTGAGTTACAAGTTTTAGGTCATCAGCGTAGAGCAAGCACTTGGCAAACTTAACTTTATGAATTAGATCATTGATCATGATAAGAAAAAGCAGTGGTCCAAGCACGGATCCCTAGCTCACGCCCGAACGGGTATTATAAGGTTCAGACTCAAAGCAACCATGCCTAACAAATTGTTTGCGGCCTCGCAGATAGTCTGCGAAAAAGTTTAGAAACTCTGACGAGAAACCTGATGCTTCCAATTTCATCAGGAGCACGTCATTATCGACCCTGTCGAACGCTTTTCGGAAATCGAAATAGAGGACATCCACTTGCCCCTCACTGTCCAGGATCCTAGAGATGTAATCAACGTGAGTCATCAGATTCGTAATCACGGAGCGGCCCCGGCGGAAACCGTGCTGGGCCTCAGAAAGAAACCCGTTGATACGGCTATAGATGTGTGTGTGGAGTATGAGCTCGAAAAGCTTTGCAAGAGTGGGTAGAACAGCAATGGGCCTGTGCTCCTCTACTGAAGATTTGTCACTGGTCTTTGGGATGGGAATGACGCGCGAGACTTTCCATTGCTCAGGGTATACACCGGACTGAAGGGCCAGATTAAATATATGACAAAGAGGAGTAGCTAGGATATCATGGCAACCCTTGAGGATATAAGCAGGGATGAAGTCAGGGCCGATTGAGCTACGAGGTTTAAGTCTAGAAATACCCAAAACCACGTCCTGTGGGGTCAAGCGGGGGATGGGGATATTATTTCCTGAATAGTAGGTCGGCCTGAGATTATTTGGGTTTAATTCAGGAGAATCAGGTAAGAATACACTGGAAAAGTACTGAGCAAACGCCTCTGCAGCTTTGATACCTGAATGAGTCGTACCGTTGAGCACAACGCTAGGTTCGAAACCACCTTTTGATCGCAGGCTCGAGACATGGTGCCAGAACTGTCGTGGATTATTACCTATGTTGAGTGTAAATACTGAATATGATATACTTAGGTACAATTTAAAATAATCGAAAAGGTTACTAAGATGTCTTTGCTGTTTGCCACGATAACTTAACGGCAAATTCCTGCCTTTTTTTAAAACATAAATCAACATAACGTCACGCCAGTAATCCCCGAAGGGCTAGGCAGAGATGTACCTGGTAGTACATCCACATTTCGCCAGTTATGTTTAAGTCCCATGTAATAGGGGGCGAGCCTATTGCCATCAATCGGGCACAAATCCAGACTCCGGGCTGCTACTGAGAAATTCCAGATAGAAAAACTCAATAACACTTTGCCCGACCTGGGGATCGAACCCGAGACCTCAAGCTCAGTAGTGGCGCGTGCCTTTTTTTATTCTATTCTAATAAACATTATGGCCAGTAGTTAAGGGTAACAAGGCAGTATGTAATGCACCAAACAAATATAATTAAACAAACGTTTTTCATCACGTAAGAGATGCCTAAGAAAAATCTTAGCTCAAAGCAAAAACAACTATGATCATAGAGTAATTCTATCCAAACCTAAAGTCTCCTTCAAGGCTTATCTTAAAGCTAGTTTCTCGGAACCAATCTACTATGAACTGCTTACTATGCTTCGCTTCATTATTGGAAACCCACTTACAAGGCGTAGGTTTAACTCCTACCAATATTTGTTAGAGTCACCAGTCACTACGCCAAAAGCAATATGCGTTTACTACGTTATTTGTTGACTAAGATTATAACGTAAACATTACGTATGTATCGTTATTTATAAGAAACTCACTAACACAGTGGCATTTGACTGGCCTGTTGGTCTAGTAGTTAGTGCCCCTGACAGCAGTCAGGCGGTTTCACCCGCGTAGGTCCCGTTCCCGTGGGAATACAAGAATAAAATGTCAGCTAGCTGCATACCAAATTTTATTTAAATCTATTCAGTAGTTTTTGCGTGATAGTGTAACAAACATCCATACTCACAAACTTTCGCGTTTATAATATTAGTAGGATTGAAGTATTATTATTATGGTCATTTTGCTAGTTTGACGTATAAAAGAAAAACATACCTACACAGTAATCACTTGACAATACACTCGTGTGGCTGCTCTTAAGTAGCCACGAGCCCCGACAATTTCACGACCAGTACGAGTATAAAAGAAAAACCTTTTTTTTTATCCCTATCAAGTCGACAGATGTATATAAATATCTCTTGAACTCGACAACAACCTACACACTTGTACTGAAACTGTGACATATAATATATATTTTCCACAAAATATTTAGAATAATATTAGGGCCAAGATCTCAAGGATACTTGTGTACGGTCAAATGAATAATTCAGGTTCGGGATGACGCCTTGACATTGCCTGAATGTCAGACACAGCCTTATGTAATATCTGCTGGCTTTTTGGTGAGAGAAATATACCAAAATATAGGAATTATGTTACTGTATATTCCTCTTCTGTTCGTGTGGTTAGTAAGTATCCTGGTGCCAGAGTTTTTATGCTGCCCATCAATTATAGGTCTCTGATTTGGTTTCATATCATCATCATCCACAGCTTGACTTCACCCACTGCTGGGTATAGGCCTCTCTTTTTAACCGACTTCAGGAGGAGGTTCTCAATTCGATCGGTTTTTTTTTTTTTTTTTTTTTTTCTTATGTATGTACACCGATTACTCCGAGATTAATGATCCGATTTACGTGATTCTTTTTGAGTTCGATGCGGAATAGCTGCCATTTGGTCCCATAAAAATATAATATAGTTTGACCCGGTAGTTTTCATTTTATGAACAATTTTATGAAAATTTAATTTATTTTTGAACACTTTGTTGTATGTATGTTCACCGATTATTATGTACAAATTACCACGATTATTATGTCCACGTCCCTGTGCCAGTCTCATTCATGGTACTCCCGCAATAGCAACAATGTCGACCGCCCATCTCGCCGCAGGACGCCCTACACTTCTCCTGCCGTTTCTTGGACGCCACTCGGTCACAGCTTTACTCCACCGGCCATCACCGCGTCTAGCTAGGTGTCCTGCCCAACTCCATTTGAGTTCCATAACGCGATTTCCAATATCGATGACCTTTGTGCGTCTCCTGATTTCGACGTTTGGAACTCGATCTAGTATATTGATGCCGAGCATGGAACGCTCGATGGCTCTCTGTGCTACTCTGAGTCTGTAAGTGTACACAGCCATAGCGAGCGGCAGCGTGTAGCGTGTGGTTTCTTATGACGTCGTGAAAATATCATTCTCTCAGGCATGCTGGATTCCTCACTTTTTTAAAGCAAGTGTTATTTTTACAATACGCACTTAGGGTGAAAGATGAAAGAGGGAAAATACATTTATTGAGGACACGCACATACATTTTAACAATAAAAACCAATTCTAACATGTCAAAAGACTGTGCGAGGCTAAAAAGGCCATTATCCCGTGCGAATCGATGTCAATATTATTATCTGTGTATTAACATTAGAAAACTGCGGTCATGTGTTGTCAAGAAAACAACAACATATAGTTTTTGATATTAGGTTCATTGTGTAGTTTTCATTGTTATTAAATTACTGTTTGTTATTAATGTAATCAATTACATTTTTTAACCCCCGACGCAAAAAGAGGGGTGTTATAAGTTTCACCGCTATGTGTGTGTGTCTGTCTGTCTGTCTGTCTGTCTGTGGCACCGTAGCGCCCAAACGGGTGAACCGATTTGGATGCGGTTTTTTTTGTTAGAAAGCAGGGTTTCTTGCGATGGTTCTTAGACATAATTTATCAAAATCGGTTCAGCCGTTTCAAGGTTATCAGCTCTTTTGTGTTAGCTACCGTTGCTATTTTAGACGTCTATGCGTATTAACTTTACATACAAACATGTGTGTGGCTTAACATTTGAAACACCCATGTGTGTTCTATTGATAAGCAAGATTATGGTGTATTTGGTCTGATGCAGCCAGGATATCTAGCAGACTAATACACTCTTGGAAAAATAACAGCAGATATGTCGTGTTTGGATTCATTTCAACCAGCATTTGATTCTGCACACAATGCCCTGATGGCAACTGGGTGAGCTGATGCAGCAGCAAGGCTATCCAGCACACCAGTAGGTAGACTCTTGACAAAATAATAGCAGATATGTCGTGTTTGGATTCATTTTAACCAGCATTTGATTCTAAACACAATGCCTTGATGGCAACAGGATGAGCTGATGCTGCAGCCAGACTATCCAGCACACCAGTAGGTAGACTCTTGACTAAATAATAGCAGATATGTCGTGTTTGGATTCATTTCAACCAGTATTTGATTCTAAACACAATGCACTGACAAATTCTCATAACTGTAAACTCTATAATACAAAATTATTGCGTTTAAAAAATTTAAAATAAAAATTAAATTAAAAATTTAAAAAACCCCAATCGCAAAAAAGTAAAACATTTAAATATTTTACTTTTTTGCGATGGGGGTTTTAGACGTCTATAGGTATTACCTTTACTTAAAAACATATGTGTGTCTTAAAATTTCAAACACCCATGTGCGTACTAGTAATAAGCAACATTATGGTGTATTTGGTCTGATGCAGCCAGGACATCTAGCAGGCTAATACACTCTTGGGAAAATAACAGCAGATATGTCGTGTCTGGATTCATTTTAACCTGCATTTGATTCTGCACACAATGCACTGATGGCAACTGGATGAGCTGATGCTGCAGTCAGGCTATCCAGCACACCAGTAGGTAGACTCTTGACAAAATAATAGCAAATATGTCGTGTTTGGATTAATTTCAACCAGCATTTGATTCTAAACACAATGCACTGATGGCAACTGGATGAGCTGATGCTGCAGCCAGGCTATTCAGCACACCAGTAGTTAGACTCTTGACAAAATAATAGCAGATAATATATGTCGTGTTTGGATTCGTTTTAACCAGCATTTGACTCTACATACAATGCACTGAAAAATTCTCATAACTGTATAATCTATAAAAAAATATTAATGAGTTTAAAAATTTTAAAATAAAAATTAAATTAAAAATTTAAAAAACCCCCACCGCAAAAAACTAAAACATTTAAAAAGTTAATAATAACACTTTAGCCATGAAATTTTACGTAACGTCGGGGTACCGTTTAATAAGTACCTACATACCTACAAGTAAGTACTAGGAACATTCCTTACTTAAGCGGTACCCCGACGTGAAGTAAAATTTCATGGCTAAAGTGTTATTATTAACTTTTTAAATGTTTTAGTTGTTGTTTAACTACAATAGTGAACAGACGTAAGATCGCGCGCGCGTGCTCTAGTTGAGAGTATTCTGCAGACGCAGCACAACACCATCGTCGCGGTGTACCTTCGTCGCTCTATCGGGGTCAATGCTATGACCTAGTTAAAAGTGAGGAAATCATGTAGTGTTTACAACAATATATCGTTTAGGTTTTAAAATTGCCTTAAAACAAAAATGGCTCAAGAACCTATTAAGTTAAAAACTGCCCTGGAAAAACGGTTGTACGACTGTTACACCCAGGAGAAAACGGACAGGGAAAACCTGCAACTAATGGTGCGTAAACTTAATGGTCACATCAATAGCCTGCAGGAACAAGTACAAGCCCTTCAAGGAGAATTAAATAGCTTGAAGAAAGAAACCAAAAAACCCTTGGAAAAACAGGAAAGTGAGAAAACAATATTTTCCCAGCGTACCAAAAGTGACGTTGAATATTGCACAGACGAAGATGAACTCGCCAAAGAGACCGAGTGGATTAGGGCCAAGAGCAGGAAAAAGAGGAAGCTTAACACCTCCCTCTCTCCACAACAACAACCCGGAACAAGCGCCCAACAAGACACTCAACAAAACCATATGAAAGAAACTTCCGTAAAAAAAGTACCTCCACCACCACCAATCATTATAGACGGAGTTACAAACTACCAAACGTTTTACGACTCGTTAACTGAAACAGTACCAGCTGAATCATTTACCGCAAAAATGATGAATGGAGACTGTGTAAAGGTTAACGCCAAGACAGAAGACTCTTATAGAGTAACTGCCAGCTTTTTAACTGAAAAAGACTACCACTGGCATTCGTACGAGAATAAGCAGGCTAGACCAATTAAGGTTGTTGTGAAGAAATTACATTCTTCCTGCCAACCTGACCGAATCAAAAACGATCTGACTGAACAAGGATTGAAAATAGAAAAAGTAGACAACAAATTGAGTTGGAAGAGTAAAGAACCACTCAACATGTTTGTTTTATCTTTTAATAATGACGAGGATGTCAACAAAATTTATGGCATAAAGTACATTTTAGGGTGTAAAATTGAAATACACCCCCTTAAAAATCCCAAACTCATACCCCAATGCAAGAGATGCCAGGCATATGGACATACTCATAAATACTGCCAAAAAGAGCCAAGGTGTGTAAAATGCACTGGCAAGCATCTTACCGCCAACTGTACCAAATCTCCGCAAGAGAAGCCAAAGTGTGTTCATTGCGGTCTGCCTCATCCTGCCAACTATAGAGGGTGTGAAGTAGCTAAGCAGATTCAAATGATTAAAAACAAAAATATTAAAAACAAAGTTGTGGTACCAACTACCCATCAGTCTCTTCCCTTACGAAGTATTGACAAACAGGTACAGAAAGCCAGTGTCCAGTCAACTGTAAAACCAATACAAGTAGCTAACTTTGGTTCCTATGCGGAAGCAGCAAAACAAAGATCACAGCCTTTGAATTTAGAGGATAAGATTAACCAGATTTTAAAGTGTATTACCTCTTTTGACAAGAGATTAGAGAAACTAGAATCCGGCACTAAAAACAGCTGTTGTAACTAATTAAAATGAATAACACACTTAAGATTATGGCGTGGAATTCTAATGGGCTCCTAAAACATCAAAACGAGTTGCAGGCGGTCCTAGACACAGAAAATATAGACGTGTGTTTGGTCTCCGAAACGCACTTCACTAAGCAATCTTTTGTTAAATTTAGAGGATACATGGTATATAATTCGCTTCACCCGGACAACTCTGCCAGGGGAGGTAGCGCGGTTATAATCAAAAACAACATTAGCCACTACGTGCAATGTAAATATGAGGAACAAGATATTCAAGCCGTGGCAGTATCTGTTAAAACCAAAAACTGTCACGTATCCATCGCAGCCGTGTACTGTCCTCCACGGCACATGATAAGAAAAGAGCGCTATTTACACCTCTTTAAACTATTAGGCCAAAGATTTATACTAGGCGGCGATTTTAATGCTAAACATACGCATTGGGGATCAAGACTTACTACAACTAAGGGAAGGCAACTCTTAAGCGCAGTTAAAGATATACATGCTGAAGTTATGAGCACAGGTAAACCAACGTACTGGCCCACTGACCTCAAGAAAATACCGGATCTTATAGATTTCTTTGTATGCAAAAATATATCCGCCAATTACATCAGTTTGGAGGAAGGTTTCCATATGAACTCGGACCACTCTTCAATTATACTTAGACTTAGTCAAAAAATTCTACTCAAAGAAAGCCATTTAACCCTGGTTAATAAGTACACAGATTGGGAAAGTTTTGCCCTAGATCTAGACAGTATTATCGACCTTAAAAGTCCGATGAAAAAGCAAGATCAGCTTGACTCAGAAGTGAACAAATTTATTGTTAATATCCAACAATGTGCGTGGAACAACTCACCGCAATTAAAACGCAAATACAAGGGATTTATCTATCCTAAGGAAATTGTGCATTTACTTTTTGAGAAAAGAAAACAAAGGAAGCAGTGGCAACAAACAAGGTGCCCGCGAGATAAAACATCTCTAAATAATCTAACCAAACGATTAAAGAGGAAAATTCTGCAATTTGAGGATGAATCTTTGAGTACCAACCTTCTCCAACTAAGCAATGATAAGTCAACGGATTACTCCCTTTGGAAAGCGACAAGAAATCTAAAAAGACCTATTACACAAATACCGCCCATCAGAGAAAGCGACGGAAAATGGGCTATAAGCAATGACCAAAAAGCGCTTAAGTTTGCTCGACATTTAGAAGAAACCTTTCAACCTAATGAAAGCATGATTGAAACACTTGAGATTGAAAGTTTACCGCCACAAAACCAAAAAATTAAGCTTGTGACTCCTAAAGAAGTCATGAGCGAAATTCAAAATAACATAAGCTCAAAAAAGTCTCCGGGTTACGACCTCATTACAGGTGAAATTTTAAAACACCTCCCGCGTAAAGCCATAGTAAAGCTGACCAAGCTTATCAATGCTTCATTTATTTTAAAACATGTACCTCAGTCATGGAAGGTTGCTGAAGTCATTATGATTGCGAAGCCTGGGAAACCACCCCATGAAGCAACATCATATAGACCTATTTCCCTGTTGCCCGTGTTATCCAAATTATTCGAAAAACTGTTATTGAAGCGGTTAAAACCTATTATAGAAGAGAAAGGCCTTATTCCAAATCATCAATTTGGCTTCAGGGAAAAACACTCAACAATAGATCAGGTACATAGAATAACTAATATTATAGAAAAATCCCTTGAAAATAAGGAAGTCTGCGCCACTGTGTTTTTAGATGTCGCTCAGGCTTTTGACAAAGTTTGGCATAAGGGTCTGATATTCAAGCTCAGACGCATGCTACCAGAATTTTCAGACATCCTAGAGTCGTATATAACTAATAGAATGTTTAGAATACGGCAAGACGACGCATATTCCGAGTTAAAAGCTATAAAAGCTGGTGTACCCCAAGGAAGTGTGCTGGGCCCTATTTTATACCTGTTGTACACATGTGACATCCCAGAACTTGAAAACAACACCATTGCGACCTTTGCAGATGATACTGCAATAATAGCTACCGGATCAAGCCACCGAGAAGCAGCAGCTAAAGTTCAACTAGCTGTGAACAAAGTTTATGACTGGACACAAAAATGGAAGATCAAACTGAATGAGTCTAAATCAATTCACATTGACTTCACAAACAAACACTTGGACTATCACCCAATCTATATAAATGGCTTGCAAGTGCCTTATGCTAATACAGCCAAGTACCTTGGCATTACTCTCGACGCTAAGTTGCGTTGGAAAGCACATGTCAAAAAGAAAAGACAGGAACTCGATATACGTTATAAAAGTATGTATTGGTTACTCGGAAGGAAATCCTGTCTATCATTACATAATAAAATAACGCTATATAAGCATATCTTGATGCCAATTTGGACGTATGGTATCCAACTTTGGGGCTGTACTAAAAAAAGCAACGTCAAGGTAATCCAAAAATTCCAAAATAAAGTGCTCAGGGACGCTGTCAATGCACCCTGGTACATAAGAAATGACGACCTTCACCGTGACCTCAAAATGGAAGTCGTCACCACTACTATCCAAAAATTTGCTGAAGCTCACGAACACAGACTACATCGACACGTGAATGTTGAGGCTATACAGCTGCTGGACAACACAGATTTAGTGCGTAGGCTAAAAAGAACTAAACCTTTTGAATTAGTGTAGTGTACAAGTGAATGAATAATAGTAACAATGTTGTGCTATACATATAACACATGAACATAGTGTTTTTCATAAAATAATCAGACTCTAAGAAAGTGCTACGAACTTGAGTTAAAGTGCAAATAGACACTATTCTTAGTTTTTAAAATAATCTATCACGTAACATATTAAGTTAGAAGTAAATTGCTTATTAGTCTTTTAGGCTAGATCGTAATTAATTATTAAGAACTTTGTTCTTTATAATATAGTACAAAAAAAAAAAAAAAAATGTTTTAGTTTTTTGCGGTGGGGGTTTTTTAAATTTTTTGTCTATACAAGACAGTTGTTCCCACTTCACTTGCGTAAACTAATGTTTGGTAAAGCAATGATAAATCTTAGGATTTACGCACAATATCGTGCTTGGATATCAATTTCGTTAGACGAAATACACACATCCAAAGACTTTCGAAGTTATTTATATCTTGATCATCTCGTGTAAGTCGTAAATGTCGACTGAAAGGAATATGTGCTCTAACACTATACATGGTAAGTATGGTGACGACTTATCGTTAAGTTTGTAGCGGATATAAATTACGCTTTTAAGGTCACAGCTCATTAGAGCCACCCGGCACCCACTCCGCACCGCCTCGCCTCGTGCGGTTAGTATTCTTGATATGGACTTGTATGGGTATGCGCTCACTACATCAACTCCGTAGCGTCACCGGATCGCCTCTATCGTAAGCCGTCCACGCGCGGACGGCGGGTGGACCACTCGGTGACAACTCGCTGCCCTGCGTTGACTGCGCATTGCCAACGCGCGGGTCCGAAGCGGACCGCGCGTTGGCAATGCTGTCGACAACGAGTGGACGCCGTACGACGAGGCGGTGCGGAGTGGGTGCCGGGTGGCTCTAATGAGCTGTGACCTTTATAGAAGTACCGAACGTAATACAACTTTATTTTTGTATTTACTAAACTCAAGTTTAGTGTTTACGAGCGCTACTGAGTATGAGGTCCCGGGTTCGATACCTGGGTCGGGCAAAGTGTTATTGAGCTTTTCCATCTGGAATTTCTCAGTATTAACCTCTATCAGAGTGTTCGATGAATGGCAATAGGCTCGCCCCCTTTGTTATGGAACAGTATCCTAAAAACATTATAATTTTGGACGAGTAGGTCATCCAACGTATTACTTAGTTTTGCAGGCCAGTTTAATAGGGAAAAGGCTAGGTAGATGATGAAGGAGTAAAAAATTAAGTCATCTGTGATATATTTTTGCCTATATTGAGAAAACTGTAAGAGTTAAACAAGTATGTGGGTGACACCTCGTGGTATCGCTAATAGAACATTACTTTTACCACAAAACACATACAAACATCATCTATCACAACTGTGGTATCGCTTTCCGCAATTAGTGCCTTCAAAGGAATTGTAGACCATGTTGTTTATATTCCCAGTACGTATATCCAGTCCATACAGCACTTAGAATTCTCCTTACCTTCAAAGCTACCGTTTACGTTCATTAAAAGATCGTTTAGACGAGGAGAATTAAAGGCGAGACATCACAGATCTAGAAAGAAAGAAAGAAAGAAAGAAAGAAAATATTTTATTTGGACGCACAGAACATAAAACAAAAGAACAGCAATACAGATAATAAAAAAAACAAGAAATGAATAAAAGACTAAAGACAAAAATAAAAAAAAAAAACAATAATAATAAAAAGACCTGTGCGAGACCAAAAAGGCGTCTATCTAAGCATTAGCTGCGACATTTAAAAATATAAATCCAAACCAAACCATACTTCCAAACTATGCGAGAATCTGTTTCCAGGCCGACTACCTGAACCATTCCTTTATTTGAAAACGTGTAAACATGCAAGCGTCCTTCAGGATTCCTTTTGTTGAAAACGTGCAAAATCTATTCGCAATCTTATTCCAATGGCAATAATGTCAATAGAGTAGAAAAATCAGAGCCTAAGATAACAATTAAATTTTTTTGTTAATATGAAGAAATTGCCCGTCAATATTTTACGTAGAAGCAATACCTATCTGATCTTCACAACCCAGAAACCCAGTTACTCTATACGATAAGTTGTCATACTTTCAGGCGTCCTACTACCCGTATGCACTATGCACAATTCAAGATTTACTAAATCAGCGTCAGCGTTAGCGTCAGCGTCAGCGTCAGCGTCAGCGTCAGCGCCAGCGCCAGCGTCAGCGTCAGCGTCAGCGTCAGCGTCAGCGTTAGCGTCGGCGTCAGCGTCAGTGTCTAGCGTCAGCGTCCAGCGTCAGACAGCATCACCTGTCTAGCATGAATGCTGAAATGGAATATTTGTATTTCTTTCTTTCTTTCAAATACAGCCGGGCTTTCAGAGTTTTGGGGTTTTAACTACCATAGCGACTGTTAAAGATTTACCTATGATAGCCGAGACTAACGATATTAAGTGCTTTCTCTTGCATTTCATTTCTCTTTTTATGGGACGTCTAAGTGTACAAATCAGATCCACTAGTTCGGTTCATACAAATACTTTTAGATGTCATTTTTTAACTAGAAGGTGAGGTCGGTTTCACTATCTGACTAGTCTGAGAAGAAACACCGAAAGAAACTCAGAGGTCATAGTCTCTTTTAAAATCCAGACATTATCTTGGTCAAATCATGTAAGAACCATTCAAATTAGTGTCTGAAATGGTCATTTGAGGAAAGAACCACACAGATATGAGGGGACATTCAATCCAAGCATTTGTTAGAAATCGTGAGCTAAACTCGGAGCAAGTAACATGCAACAAAGGTGCGTCTACGAGAAATTCACCGCGTGTAAATGAGCCTTTGCAATGAATTATTCAAGGCATTCGCTTCGAAACGATCTGCGAACATTGCTAATAACAAGTAAATGTGCCTCCGATTTCTGTTACACCAAGTGCTGGTAATTTTGTGGGAGACAGTAGTGAATTGATATACTTGCAATAATATTGACGGATAATGAGTGCAGATTCCAATCAGCTACTTATTAACCTATTTTTATACTTTGTCTTTACAGAAAATTAAGTAATAATAATATAGGGTGACTGGTAATTAGTGACCGATACTTAAACACGTGATTGTACTCATGATAGGAATAATTTTGCCTAAGAAACTTTTTTATATACACATTAGTTTTCAATTATTTAAATTACGACAGTACTGTACAACGGGAGCGGTGAAGCTGGCGGGGGCGCGTTTGACGCTACTACTACTAGTAGATTTTGCCATTCCCGAGGTCAAACTATCAGCGGATAGATCGTGCCGATTCGTGCCTACTGTGACCGATCAGAGGCGTGCGCGCGTTTGAATTTCAAATTCGCGTTTTTGTTATTTCATTGTGTTATAAGTTATTGTGTATAAAAAAAGTTTCTTTGGAAAGGTTTACTGAAATCATGAATTCAATCACGTGTTTAAGTATCGGTCACTAATTACCAGTCACCCTATATATCGTATTAGGCCTAAGTGTGTCATAGGAACGAAAATTAAAAATGTAATTCTTGTGTTTAAACCGTTCTAAGCGCGATTTTCAAGGTTTAGTCTGTGCCTTTACCGATTGTCGTTTTGCACGAAAACAGTTCCTTGTTTAGCTACGAATGAACAAATTTGATAATGCGAACAATCCATCCATTAACAAAACTATATTACTTAATAGTATATTCACCTTATTCATATTTAATGAATACGCCATTTCAATTCGCGGAACCATCGCGATATACCGATCTAACTTCAACAATGAAACTGCTACGTTGCTACGATCGCTACGCCGTAGCAGATCCGCTACGCGTCGCCATTGTTCTGAAACTTATTGTGCATTTGACGGGTAGTTTGTCGTAGTTGATTTATTACTAAAGTTAAGGGTTTTTTATAGTATGTTACAGAAAAGCTTGTTTCTTTAGGAACAATATATATTTCTTTAGACATTATATATTATTGGATGGTTTACTTTTAAAGGTAAGCCACACAAGTCGATCAAAGGAAAAATAGTCTGTCTGTAGACTTATTTTATACCCAAAAGATGTCGATTGAAGATTTTGACAGTCGTGCCGGGTAGTCAGAAACCCGTAAGATTGATGTTCAGTTTTACTAAAAAATTCGTTTTAAGCAGTATCTAATTAGGTCAAAGAGGTTAGCCGGTCGACTCAGTAAAAGTCGCCCGAAAATTAGAGTGAAGAAAAATTAGCTGAATTTTGACTTAAATTAGTATGGATTAATAATAAATAAATAATAATCATATTCCACAACTTATCACACAACGCCATTTAGTCCCAAGCTAAGCTTGAGAGCTTGTGTTATGGGTACTAAACAGCTGATAAACATACTTATATATTTCTAAATACATACATATTATAGATAAAATACACCCAGACACAGAACAAATTATCGTGCACAACACACAAACATTTGTTCTGGGTGGGAATCGAACCCACGACCTCCGGCCTAGCAGTCAGGGGCACTAACTACTAGACCAACATGCAAGTCAAGTTAAAACTTTAGTAACTTAGTTTAGCAGCAGTATCATATAATTGAATAACTTCCCGTGGTAGTGCGTTTATAAGTACAAGTTCAAGATAACATTATTGATGTTTTAACTTGACTTAGAGTTGAAATTAACAAGCTCTTATGGGTACTAAGTTTTTAAAAGAATAAGATTTAATAAAGATTATCGAATCAGACAGACGTGTTGCTAGGGAGTTCTTGTTGGGCTTCGCCACTTTTTGTTCCCAGCATAAACCAAAAGGTGACTGGGGGCTAATAATAACAAAACACTCTACACATGCCATCTCACACACTTTACTTGCTCCAAAAAGCAACTATACTCAACACGTGTCGCATTACCCGAAATTTTTTAACATCTTCTACACTATCATCTACATATTCAATATAAATTTCCCCTTACACACTTGGTTCCGGCCAGTGTGTTAAGTCGTAAACTCTCCTCAAGGAGAAAAAAAATCAAGATCTCATTATAATAATAATAATAATAGTTTATTCTGGACCAAACATAAAGTACGTAAATTACACCCACTAAACTGCGTAACAGTTTGTCGTTGGGATTAGCGCTCGTCTTATTATAAACTAGCTTCTGCCCGCGACTTCGTACGCGGATCCTGTTGCTTATGCCAGCGACAACGGGGTCGTCAAAATCGAAGATCTGAAACATCTGATGTCGAATTCTATAAACCCGGGGACGGGAAAACAATGGGATGCGCGAGACGATTCAAGATGTTCCAGATTTTTTATTTTTGTTGGTCAACAGGAAATGCCATCAGACTTAACAACTTTTGCTAAGACGCCATTTCTATTATGTATATGTTATATTGTCTCTGGGCTTTGGAGTTCCCCTACAGGTGCTCCAGATCTTCAAATTTAGTCTCACAGCAGAAAACACTCTTCACGTGGAATAGTTTTTGCAATGGCACCATCTTTATATCTCTTTCACTTTAGGTGTTCCATTTTCCAAAATAAATTATAGCCTATAATATGTTGCGTGACGTTCACGATCAGCGGTCAGTCGCGCATCTCCTTCCCCCACTTATCTCTAGAGTAGATGCGTATTTACGCTGAAAACTCAAGCGTCATGCTTTTTCCGTGAACGTCTCCAACTCGCGAGACAGTGCATGATGTTCACGATCAGCGGTCAGTCGTGCACATATTCTTCACTGGTCTCTAGGGACCTGGATGTAGATGCGTAAATACGCTGAGAATGCAGGCGTGCTTCGCGATCCCAAGATGTTTCCACGGAGCGAGTTGCAGCCTCATGTTCTCGAACAGCATCAAGTCTCTCCTAACGCTCTTCGGTAGATTGTTGGGATCTTATGGTCTTTAATCATTTAGCACCTTTGGAACATTGGGAAAAACTTGACCTCTTTCTAGGCATGGTTATAGTTTTATTGTGATGATACCTGATCAATTAAAATCTAAGTGGCTGCTCCCCTGCGTTACCGGGTAAGCTACCGTGTAACGAAGATAAATGGAAAAGGAAATTAAACACTCAAATAACATAAGCCCGAAGGCATACGATAAAAAAATGGGAGTTTTAGCCAGTAGAGTCTAATTTTCAACGATATACCATCGTCATCGAAAATCAGTCCTGAACTGTTCCCGCCTTCACCGCGTAGTACCTCCTACTTATGTTATTTTATAATTATGCAATGAAATTAGTGATAGTTTTAATTTCTATATCAAATGTTTCTGATCTTTGATTTTTATAAGTCAACAGGAAATGCCTATCAGACCGAACAACTTTTGCTAAGACGTCATTCCTATTTGAGTTGTGGTGTAGCTGGGCTCTTGGAGTTCCACAACAGGTGTTCCAGATCTTCGATTTTTATGCGTCAACAGCGAGTGCTCATAAGGCTGAACAACTCTTGCTAAGACGTCATTCCAATATATGTTATAGTGTAGCTGGGCTCTTGAAGTTCCACATCAGGTGTTCCGGATCTTCAAATTTATTCTCTCAGCAGAAAATGCTCATAACGTGGAACAATTTTTGCTATGGTACCATTTTTGTATCTCCTATAGTTTAGATGGTCCGTTGCGGTTCTGCATCAGGTGTTCCGGATCTTCAAATTTATTCTCTCAACAGAAAATGCTCATCACGTGGAACAATTTTTGCTATGGGACCATTTTTGTATCTCCTATAGTTTAGCTGGTCTGTTGCGGTTCTGCATCAGGTGTTCCGGATCTTCAAATTTATTCTCTCAGCAGAAAATGCTCATCACGAGGAACAATTTTTGCTATGGGACCATTTTTGTATCGCCTATAGTTTAGCTGGTCTGTTGCGGTTCTGCATCAGGTGTTCCGGATCTTCAAATTTATTATCTCAGCAGAAAATGCTCATCACGTGGAACAATTTTTGCTATGGTACCATTTTTGTATCGCCTATAGTTTAGCTGGTCTGTTGCGGTTCTGCATCAGGTGTTCCAGTTTCCAAGATAAATTATAGCCTATGTGTTGACCAGACTTAATATCTATACAACAAAAAAAAAATCATTCAAATCCGTCCAGTAGTTCCGAAGATTAGCGTGTGCAAACAAACAGACAAACAGACAAACAGACAAACAGACAAACAGACAAACAGACAAACAGACAAACAGACAAACAGACAGACTTTTTTTTTTGGATTCGTGCTCTATTACTGTTTCTAAACCCCCCTCAATTATTATTTTTTAAATATATTCAATGTACAGACACAGTTTTTTTACAGTCTTATTATATGTATAGATGGCAATAGTAACATTCATAAAAACAATTTTTTTTTTTTTTTTTTTTTTAATATTATAAACCAGTGCTTGCCTGCAATCCCACCTGATGGTAAGCAGTGATGCAATCAGTGATGGTGAAGCGCACTAGTTTATTAAGAGCCTATTCACTCTAGCCTTGAAGACACCTAAATTAATATATTATATTATATTGTTATTAATATATTATATTATTAGTTGTTGTTGTTGTTGTTTTGTTGTTGTGTTGTATTTTATTATTATATTATATTATTTTTATTATTATTATTACTATTTATAATTTAAAATTATTTATGCACAGCTAGGAACTGTCTTATGTGTTAATGAAGTTCAAAAATTGTTTACTCTCAGCCAAATAAAAACAAAAATAAAATAATTATAAGACATCAAAAAAATCATCCGCATCGCTGTAAACGGGAAACGTGCCCAAAAGACTAACTCCTCCCAATTTATATGAATGAGTTTTGATTTTTGAGTATGAAACAAGACTTCGACTGCCACGCTAATCCAGTGGTCGCAAACGCTACTGCTAAGCACGAGATTTTGAAAATGTCATAGAATAGATTTATCTGAAAAGCAGTCCAAGAGTTGTAGTCAGTAAATATCAACTGTCTACCCATTACAGGTCATGAGATACATCTCGCTGACAGATAGACGGGAAAAATGGCACATATTGATTTCTTTCAATTTTATTTTTCGAAGTTAAAAGTGTATGCAGTAGCAGCTCTTTAAATATTCGGCTGTGGCAAACAGAGGTACAGACGCCAGCATATCTAGCTACCTCGAAGTGTCAAAATTTTCCCATTGAACATGAACCTTATTTTATCTTTACTTATATTGTAAAGAGGAAATGTTTGATTGTTTGTTTGTTTGCATTGAATTGGCTCCGAAACAACAGGACCGATTTGAAAAATTTTTCACCGTTGGGAAGCTACACTATCCCCGGGTGACATACGAGTAGGCTACTTTTTATCCCTGTATTCCCACGGGAACGGGAACTACGCGGTTGAAACCGCGTGATGTCGGCTTTTGTTATAAAGTTGAAAATCTATCAACAATTTGACACATTGGGTAGCTTTATTAGCTGGCCTCCGTATAAAAGAAGTCGTTTCAAGGATTCTTATTTACCATTTTAATACGTAACTCAAATCAAATCAAATTATTTATTTGCTTACTCTAAAGGAACAACATACGTATTCTCTCTATTAATCCTTTACTAAATAGCTTGAGTAGCTTATTCTAAACTTGCAATATTCCAAACTAAGCTTATAACAAGCTGGATCAAGTGCTTACAAGTTCACAACTATGGAACTTGGGTGGTAGTTGCAAAACTGTTATTGGAAACCAATTCCGCCTTCGTATATAATAATAGACGTACGTTGTGAGGTTAAATACTTTAATAATAATAATAATTTTCGGAACCCTTGGGTTCCGGACCTTTGGAAGACGTACGAGGAGCCTAAGCCAACTCGCAGAGGCCCTTTGTCGTTTTTAATGCAGTGAGGCACCAATCGCAGATTTCCCTGTATGCATTATGCAAATGCACCCAAGGAAAACCTACGACTAGTGCATGACTATTGTAGACTAAAACAACAAATGAAAATAATAATTCTAGCCTAATATTGTCCCACTGCACAGCAAAGACCCCTTCTCATTAAGAGAAGGCACTAGCATTAATCACCACGCTTGCTCAAGGAAAATTGGCAATTTTAGACTTTTAAGTTTTTATTACATATGAAACACAGACAAATACATACATGACTTATAATATAAATGATTGGATTGGATATGTCTCTTTTGTTTTCACCGATGTCAATATTATCTAAGTTACCTTTATCTAAGATACCTTAGAGTTGTAATGTGGTTTTCCTTTTTTCCAAGTTTTACCTGACGTTCCTTTTTTAACTGTAAACTGTATAAAATACTAATTTCTGTCAAAACCAATGAGATTTTCAATAATAAACGTGACTAGCTTTCTTTTTAAGTAAAATTTTCGTACAAGAATCATGATTTTGTCATGGTTCTTCAAAGTTTTAAGCAAAAATTACAAATAAAATTTCGAACAAATCATACCAAAATTTCAATGCAGTATAATATTTAGAACCCATAGTATCAGTATGTGTAATTTATAAATGTGTAACCGGTTAACAAATTCGGATGGTAATCAACAAATTGATAGATCATTTCCTGGATTAACATATACAATACTTATAACTCGGTTATGTGTTCCTTCGGGTCAATTTTAGAAAAGGTACTTATTACGTGTACCTATGTGCGTAAATATATTTCACATTTTTTTTCACACAACGCCATCTAGTCCCAAACTAAGCTAAAAGCTTGTGTTATGAGTACTAAACAGCTGATAAACATACTTATATATTTCTAAACACATATATATTATGATCTGGATATGGAGAAAGAGCGCAGAGCGTGGTCCTTTTTAAGGCATACTGCACATCGCTGTACTCGGGAGCCCTGTGGTTCACATATACCCAAAAGGCTTATAATGCTCTGCGCGTTCAATATAATAATGCGTTCAGGATATTGATGCGACTGCCACGCTTCTGTAGTGCGTCAACAATGTTTACCAACGCACGCACTGACGGTTTTGATGCGTTGTGGCGTAAAAAATCTGCCTCGCTACTCCTCAGGCTGCGTGGCAGTCCCAACAGTATCCTGCAATCGATAGCCGCTCGGGCAGATAGCCCGCTAGTGTGGGCGCTAATGAATCGAACCCGATCTGTTTTAGTTATTAAGAACTAACATAGGCTAAGTTGTATTGGTACTAACAAAATTGACTCTTTTGTTGTCTGATTAATAAATATAATAATAATAATAATATCATAGATACATTACACCCAGACACAGAACAAAAAATCATGCTCATCACACAAACATTTGTCCTCGGCGGGAAGCGAAACCACGACCTCCAGCGTAGCAGTCAGGGTCACTTACTACTAGACCAACAGGCCAGTCGAAGACTCAGACTTGTGTCCACCTAGGACACAAGTTTTGGACGAAAATTGTGTTCGTGATGTCCGGTCTATAGGTATTGAATGTCTTTGATTGAGTCCACATATTTTATGGATAACAACACTATTCAAAGTCAGAAACGCATAGCAGTCAGGGTTACTAAATACAAGATCAACAGGCCAGTCGTAATAAATAAATAATCCTTTACTGCCCAACCTCTAGAAACATTCACTGCCCACTCAATAACAGAAGACAGTCGCTCAAGAACAATCCAGTATTAAACCACTCTCCAACCCTGTAGATAACGTGGGACGATCGGTCACTCAACCGGTGGATAATGGTCTAAAGTGCCCACACTCAAACGAAGTGCGGTTAACGAGACCTCTTTGAGATAAAAATGTTCCTAAGTACATTGTTTGACCACTGTCCCTTTTTAGAGAGATGTGTTTTTGTTTGAAGGTATTTTAAATAACATGGCAGGTTAGGCAAAGGTGTGTGTATCGTAAACCTTCGTTTTGTCAGTTATGTTTCAGTCCTTCATTTCCAATGGTAAATACAATGACATGTTTTCTAATGATTAATGTTTATTGATCACGTAAATACCTGTAAGATTTGTCCACCTATACCACAGTCTAAAAACATACAGTCGTCCGAGGAAGCTGTCTAAACAGGGCAATCGTGCGGGGTGTGAGGGGCGAGACGCGGGAAAGCCGCTCCCGCACTGCGAACAAACGGATGTTCGTAGTGCGGGAGGTATTATTCAAGTCTAAAGCGTGTAGAAGTTGTCGGCATTTTTCTAGAGATCAAAGGCGTCGTCCTACTGTATTAATATTTATACTGTGCCTATACTATGGCATAACATACAGCGCATCCTCACATTTATCACCATAGCATGCATGGTATTATAATCTACTAATGTTGTACAAATAAATTGATCTTTATCTTTAACCCATGGAATAGGAGGCATACACAAAGGCAGACTTTTAAGGGCCTTTGCACACCACGTTTTTTATCGCGCTGATGATGCAGGTTTTAGACAGTTTACGTATGTATTGTTTGAACAGATCATATTTGGCTTGCGTCTTCTGAGCGTACTGATTGCGTCCTACGCGCATCTTCAGCGTGTTCAAATTACTTTACGTACAAAGACCCTAACCGCTACAGAGAAAAAAATCCAAAAGAATAATTTAAATAAAACACTTAACCCGACCGATGAATCAAAAGACTATAATGCTTTTAGTAGTGCTTGCAAACACAGAACCAACTGGCAAGCAAATTAGTAGGCAGCAGCAAAAGGGTAGATATTAGTTATTAGTATTTCAATTTTAACTAGATATTTGATTCACAACTCTATCAAACGATGTAGCTCTAGTAAATAATGTGAATTAACTGAAAACAAAAGTACAAAAATATATACAAAGTGTAAAATAATAAGTTTTAATCCAGTTATAGATTATTATTAAAATTTACAAGACTGTTTTATTTTTGCAAACAAGAACGAAGTTTTTTGATCACAGTGCAAAAAGCACTGATTACCTACCCCAAGTAAAAATAAACGCAAAGAATATCCGCACTATAAAAAATAATGTTGGTTCTGAGTGTGAACAGGCCACAGGTTGTATCACAAAATAGACAGTACAGAAGGTCAAGTCGGTCAAAAACACATATAGGCGCGCGTGTACAGTCCGTGGGAGTATAATAATTTGCGTAAGAACTTAAAGACATAATTACTTAATTTGAAATTGATTATTTCCTTAGCATAACTACATTTGCAACGCACAATTCGGACTCTGGTAATAATAATAATTCGTAATTGAAAACGGTATATAATATACTCGTATAACCAATATTAAAGTTAGGAATAGTGTAACCTTCAGATTTTACACATCTTTTTGAGTATTAAAAACTGCACATCTTATTTCGCGATTAGTAATAAGGGCAACGAATATACAGTCTGTTTTATGTAACCTATATTAATATTACAAAGATTTAATATTATTACTATAGGTAACTTTGTAAGTCTTTTCAGGGAGTCATTTCAGAAACTGTCCAACTGATTTCAAGAAGTCTTTTACTAATAGATAGCTTTTGTATCGACGAGTGCTGTAAAATATATGTTTTGTAGTAAACCTCCACACAAACAAAATGGTGAACAGGAAGAATTGTATTAACATAGGGAAGGTTCATATCTGACGGAACATGCGCCGAGAGTTTGCGGCAATGTACGCTCGACGCACTAACGTATCATCGGTTGAGTGTGAACGGTGTGTGTGAAGTGTTTTTCTATACATTTGTCTGTTCTGGCGTTACGCGACCGATAATACGCGACGCATGTTCCGTCAGATATGAACCTTCCCATAATGTGTTTTTCCTAGGTCGCACTTCACCCCGAAGCATAAATGTCTATGAATGCATAGGTAGTTGCATTGTCACTTTTTAAATCGTTCGTATTGACGTTCAGTTTACGTCATGAATCTGTGTCAGGCACATTGACTTTCTGTTTCTATCTACTCTGTGGTGCAAGCTTATCCGTTGCCTAGTGACCCATTTCTTATAATTGACTCTTGCAACTTCTCGTGGAACCCATCTGATACCTTCTCGGAATATTTTTATTTTTAGCTCAAAATGTTTGTCATTATGTAGATTGGTCCGCGTTATGTTGATGTTTGCTTTAGAGGTATTAAAGTGGACACCTATCTTGGAACAGTTGGCTATTATCTGAAATGTGTATTAGGGTAAATTAATATTCTAGCGTTACAATCGCCGTCTTATCCTTCCGTCAATGTTTATGAAATAGACATATATGTAATGGAATATTTCAGTAATTTTCAGATTCTGGTATTTTAGCAGATTCTAAGAATTGCTATCTTTGATCATAATATTATCTTTAACATTGACGGCGGGACAATGACGGCGGGACAATGACGGCGGTTGAAACGCTCAAATATTAACCCATTAGATTTAACGCTTTCCTTTTTTTAACTGACTTCTAAAAGGAGGAGGTTCTTATTCGGTTGTATGTTTTTTTTTAGTTTGTCTTTGTCTGTTTGCTTATGGCTATGAGGAGCTTGTGGCTTAATTATAACCGCACGGGTCAATCGAAGGTGTTGCTCCGTGCCTCAGAAAGCACGTTAAGCCGTGGGTCCCGCCTGCCATTTGTAAATTTTTGACAGTCGTTACTTGTAGTCAGAAGCCCGAACGGCTGACAACCAGTTTAGCTAAGAGGTACTGTGTTACCCAATTAATGGATTGTAGAGCCCAATCAGGTACTCGCTCCATTTGATACACCGGTATTCAACTGCATGTGGTTAAACTGGAAGGCGACCTCAACCAACATAGTTGGAAAAAGCCCAGATAGATTATGACTTATTGTGAACCAATATTAATTATGTTTGTCTTTTCCAGGTAATTACAACTTCCTATCGGTGTGGACAAATCTCAATCAAAACCGTATGTATGTATAGTTTATTACTAAGTTTGTCTATCAGACCCGTGGAATTATCTACCTTAAAGAGTGCGATGCATACCTTTCCAGTGTTAAGGTACAAAAATCATAATCAGTAATATTTATAAACAGTAGAATTTTAAGATTAACGATTAGTAATAGCCGCCGACGTAGCTAAAATTGTTCATCTATTTATATCTTCCATAATATAGTTCTATACATAGATTTAATGTTACAAAGACGAAAGATTTGATTCTTTGTTTGTAGGAATTTAATCCAAAACTACTGAGTTGATTTCACAAATTATTCCACCATTAGAAAGCTATGTTTTCACCAAGTAACAAAGACAATATATTCTATTTTCCGATATAATACGAAATATTACGAGGACGAAGTCGTGAGAAAAGTGCTATTATACTATACGTTTTTTAAAAAGTATCTTTAGTCCTTCCATAATATTAAATGTAATAGTATCACAAAATTTAATTGTAACTATTTTCTTTTAACATAAATAACTTGGGTTGTTATTCGAGTCTGCAGTCTACGTAATTAACTAATATTACTCCAAACTTTTGTCAAAAAAAAACATCAGTAAGTATTTGATTATCTTCTAAATATAGACCATTAAAGCCAGTAATACCAGCCAACGCTATTGTTGTACCGCGCGTCACATTTCAATCTCCGGGCTTTTTAGCGGTATCCTCAGGAAATTACTAGCCGACGCGGCAATGTAGACCCAATTGTGAACGAGCCATTACGAGCGCTTTTTTAATACTGTCGATATATTTTTGGGTAATCTTCTACAATCTTTTTGTAGGACCAAAAAAGTTGTGGGTAGATTTTTAGGACCACGTGTATTTTTTTATGGGAAACAAAAATCCCTGAGTTTTAAATCAAATTGATCTTTTAAAATAAAAAACTTAACTGAAAAAAAAACTACCTGTTAAAATAAAAATGCCGTCAAAAAATTCATCCGCATCGTTGTCAGCTGGAAGACCAGGAGATACCCAAAAGACTGGCGGCATTGCCACGTTGGTTGGCAATGCTTATCCTTTGACCAAGGTAAAAGCCAGCCATTGGGTCACGCGAAGTGTAATCAAAAATCAAGATTTCACGCTTTTCTCCCTTGGGGGTAGGCAGAAATTACAGATCGCCACCTGCTACGATTCTTACATACTTCTTTGCTTTGTTTACGTTAATACATCTCCAGTGTTATTCTGTAAAAGACATCCCGTTAAAACGTAGGTTAAGTGAAGGTGAATAAGGCTGTAGTTCCATACTAATGCCACAGTATAAACATTAATACAGTAGGACGACGCCTTTTGATCTCTGGAAAAATGCCGTCGACTTCTACACGCGTTAGACATGAATAATACCTCCCGCACTACGAACATCGGTTTGTTCGCAGTGTGGGAGCGGCTTTCCCGCGTCTCGCCCCTCACACCCCGCACGATTGCCCTGTCAAGACAGCTTCGTCGGACGACTGCATGTTTTAAGACTCTGCTAATGATTAGCAACGACGCCAACGGTTCAATTTTTGACGTCAAAATTTCTCCCTGGCATGCCTGTTTCCTCAGGATATTTTCCTTCACCGGTTTTAAAGCAAATGATCATTAAACAAAGCCACATGAATCCGAAAATACAGAGGTGCGGTCTTGAGTTCCAAGCCAAGGCACGCAAATCTGACTTTTGGGATTCATGTGCGTATTGTATACACCACTAATTTTAAATTAGTATAAATACTTAAAGGGCTTATTCTAGACGGTCTTCTTTTGTAAAGTATCAATAAATAATATTTATAAATTAAGCTTCATTACTGCATTTTTAAACATGTTTATATTTTTTTACTATCTGTAAACAGTGAATTAAAAATATAAAAAAAATACATGCATATACCCTATTCAGTTTACTTACTAAATTGACATAAGGTGTTCAACAACAGATTAAATCTCATGGCTTTAGGCACAGTGTACACCAGGGATGAGGAAAGCAAGATTATTGAATACCTGGGCATTTAAAAACTGCGAACCTCTGTTCTACCAGTCAAGAGAACTGACTCCTAAATCAGCAGAATCTTACGCTCGACAGTTGACCACGCTCTAGCAATCAAGTGAACTAGGTGATTTTCAGTAAAATTTTGATAGCGTTTGTTTATATCCCAAAAAGTCACTCAATTTATCCAAATATTGTACAGGCAATTCATGACATAGTGACATTAATTAATCGTCATCTCTCGCTCACGTTCGCGTGATCTCGCTCAAGCCTGCCCCGCCTACAACAGCTGTTTTCGTCATTTAAGTTTAACTAAATATAATATTTAAAAATTGAATTACGTTTTTTTTTGCTTTTAATTACGCAAATATGATCAGTAACAGGTACGGATACAGCCCATTCTTTTTTTATACTTATTAAAAAATTGTGGTGTATTGCAAGCACTAGTTTATCCTTATACCTATGTACACACGTCTGCCTGACTCTTCAGAAAATACAGGCATTATGTTATGTTGAATTAACTAAAACTGATATGTAATTAGAGTCATAAGCATTTTAATCATAGACTACAGGCCGGCTTTGTCGGTACAGCACACTTTTATGGCTTGAGCAAACACGTAAGTAGCAATTACTTGTGTGGCAAGCAGTAGTACCTAAATAAATAATAAATATACGTGGGTAGGATATTAATGACATAAATACATACTATTCGATGTTTGTCGATCGATATTATGTTTGTTTGACTATGCTTAAGTAGCATAGTTGTAATCATAAAAACTAAAAATAATAATAATAATACCAGCCTGTTACTGTCCCACTACAGGGCAAAGGCCTCTTCTCATGCAGAGAAGGCTCGAGCATTGATCACCACGCTTGCTCAAGGCGGATTGGCGATTTCAAACTTATATTAACTATAAGTCCAGGTTTCCTCACGATGTTTTCCTTCATCGATGTCAAAGATGTCTAAGATAAACTTAGAAAGTACATATGAATTGAAAAAGTCACATTGGTACCTGCCCGGATTTAATAATAATAATAATAAAATTAATAATAAAATTTATTTATTTCAGAGATTACAGATTGACTTAGTAATACATCTGGTACACATAGCACGAGAACAATATTTAGTTATTTTAAGTATATTATTTGACAATATCTGTATACAATATTCGTGAGCTTTGCCTCTCAAACTAGGGTTACCTGTATCTTAAGAGACAGAAATTAAACCACAACCTCGTGCATGAGATGTAGGCGCTTTAACCTCTGGGCCATCACGCCATGACTCGATGTATCGCCATAAAAACTAAGTTAATTTTTAATGATTTCATGTTTTGGCATTTTTTTTTAAAGTTGTTATATCAGGAATCTTAATGGGCTACTTCACAAAATTGTAGTTTTTTGTCCCTTATCTATAGATTACAAGAAAATATTCGACACATATTTTATCTTTTTCACGTAATCAAAAAATAACGGCGTAACATCTAGTCAAAATGTCGCCTGATGTCACTAGCCAGTACAGTTTATACACGATAATGACGTTACAAGCCCCCTCTCCTCAACTTTAATGCGCTTAATCTAAGCAGTTTTCCATCAATTTGAAAAAGAAAAGAATATGTGTCGAATATTTTCTTATAATCTAACTGATGAACTAATTATATTTTAATGTTCATATTTTGTCAAACATTCATTATCAATTGCTTCAAAAACGGTAAAGGAAAACATCATGAGGAAACCAAACCGGCATCCCTGATAGATATTTCTTGACGGCATGTGATGTTAATTATTACAAGAAAAGAAGAAGAACCAAAAAGATCAGGAATTTCTCATGTGTCGTGGGTGCATTTCACATCAAACGCGTTTCAAACTCACATACACAACTAACTATCTTTAGCCCATACAAATATTCCGGCCGACATGGGAATCGAACATGGGACCTTATGCCAATCAGTAGCGCTTGCGACCATTAGACTAACGACGCAGTCTTAATTTCTTACGGGTAGTTAGAATCCCGAAAATCTGGCAACCGGTTTAACCAATGGGTATCGTGTCATTTGTGAACGAAGCAAAAAAAGTAAGTAACAATAAAAAAAAAGCTGATGGCGCTCTCTGTAGTTTCTGCCTACCCCCATGGGAAAAACGCGTGAGTTTATGGATGTAAGTAACTTTTTTTTTGTTTTTAATATTCCACAAGTTTGTCACAACGCCATCTAGTCCCAAGCTAAGCAGAGCTTGTGTCATGGGTACTAAACAGCTGATAAACATACTCATTATATTTCTAAATACATACATATTATAGATAAATAACACCCAGACACGGAACAAATGATCGTGCTCATCACACAAACATTTGTCCTGGGTGGGAATCGAACCCAAAACACCCACCCACCCATAACTATGTACCGTGTTACTCAGGCAGACAGTAGATCTATGTAAAATACTGGTATTCAGCAGCTTTCGATTAAACTGAAAGCTGACCTCAACTCAGTTGGTAAAAGTCTAAGCAGACGATGATCTATGTATCTCGTAAATTTACATTTAACATAATAACAAGCATCTCCAAAAGATTTATTTATTGATTTATTAAAGGAAAACCAACAGCTTCTGTATACAGCATGAAGGATAGGATTATGCAGAAGTGTACCAGTTAACCCACATTTTTCCAGTTATGAGTAAGTCCCATGTAATAGGGGGTAAGCCTATTGCCATCAATCGGGCACAAATCCAGATTCCGGGCTGCTACTAAAAAAAACCAGATGGAAAAACTTAATAACGCTTTGCGAAACCCAGGGATCGAACCCGGCACTAGATCAACAAGACAGTCGGCCATCTCGTAAATGTGTTAGTGAACATAATAAATTAATAACTGATTGGAACTTGAAGAGAGCTGAAATTAGAGTGAATTATACAGAAGGAACTTCGCTTGTTGTGTCTTAACGTTGTAAATGTAATGTAAACTACATAATGTATGAACAACCTTGATTTGATGGTGCCATCATTTATGTAAACATTCATTTGCAGTCTGTCTGTTTAGGTTTGTTTTTACGTTAAGCCGAAAAGGTCGCTGTTAAGTTTATATTTTTTTTTTATACTATATTATAAAGAACAAAATTCTTAATAATTAATTACGATCTAGCCTAAAAGACTAATAAGCAATTTACTTCTAACTTAATATGTTACGTGATAGATTATTTTAAAAACTAAGAATAGTGTCTATTTGCACTTTAACTCAAGTTCGTAGCACTTTCTTAGAGTCTGATTAATTTATGAAAAACACTATGTTCATGTGTTATATGTATAGCACAACATTGTTACTATTATTCATTCACTTGTACACTACACTAATTCAAAAGGTTTAGTTCTTTTTAGCCTACGCACTAAATCTGTGTTGTCCAGCAGCTGTATAGCCTCAACATTCACGTGTCGATGTAGTCTGTGTTCGTGAGCTTCAGCAATGGATAGTAGTGGTGACGACTTCCATTTTGAGGTCACGGTGAAGGTCGTCATTTCTTATGTACCAGGGTGCATTGACAGCGTCCCTGAGCACTTTATTTTGGAATTTTTGAATTACCTTGACGTTGCTTTTTTTAGTACAGCCCCAAAGTTGGATACCATACGTCCAAATTGGCATCAATATATGCTTATATAGCGTTATTTTATTATGTAATGATAGACAGGATTTCCTTCCGAGTAACCAATACATACTTTTATAACGTATATCGAGTTCCTGTCTTTTCTTTTTGACATGTGCTTTCCAACGCAACTTAGCGTCGAGAGTAATGCCAAGGTACTTGGCTGTATTGGCATAAGGCACTTGCAAGCCATTTATATAGATTGGGTGATAGTCCAAGTGTTTGTTTGTGAAGTCAATGTGAATTGATTTTGACTCATTCAGTTTGATCTTCCATTTTTGTGTCCAGTCATAAACTTTGTTCACAGCTAGTTGAACTTTCGCTGCTGCTTCTTGGTGGCTTGATCCGGTAGCCATTATTGCAGTATCATCTGCAAAGGTCGCAATGGTGTTGTTTTCAAGTTCTGGGATGTCACATGTGTACAACAGATATAAAATAGGGCCTAGCACACTTCCTTGGGGTACACCAGCTTTTATAGCTTTTAACTCGGAATATGCGTCGTCTTGCCGTATTCTAAACATTCTATTAGTTATAAACGACTCTAGGATGTCTGAAAATTCTGGTAGCATGCGTCTGAGCTTGAATATCAGACCCTTATGCCAAACTTTGTCAAAAGCCTGCGCGACATCTAAAAACACAGTGGCGCAGACTTCCTTATTTTCAAGGGATTTTTCTATAATATTAGTTATTCTATGTACCTGATCTATTGTTGAGTGTTTTTCCCTGAAGTTAAGTTTATATAAGCGTCTAAATATTTGTAGTATGAAACCAAGATGTCCTAGAGGTCTAGTAAACCTCATTGTAATTATTCTAGCTACTTAGATGAATTACGTGCTCTTTTACATGTTTTTTTTATTTCTCTTTTTTTGTTCTTTTTTCATGCTGAGGCCGTTTTGGTCTCAAATAGGTCTTTTTTTAGTATTTTAAATCTATTCTTGTTTTTTTTTTTACTTTTTTTACGTTCTAAAGTGCCTGTTATGGGTGTAATTAAAATAAACGATTTGACTTTGACTTGACTTTGACTTTATACTATTTTATGTTTAAGCAACTGCATATTATGTTACTGAAACCGTATGTTTTTTTTTAAACGTACCAAATGTTACTGTAAATATTAAAAGGTTAGAGTATTAAGCAGGCTTTAGTGCTAATGAAGACTTATAATGCCTGTGATACATACGCGTGTACACTAAAGGCCGTTGTCTGACCTACAGACACCTGCTTCAGGCATTAGTGCTTGTAATTGTCAGATTTATGTCGGCACGAGCCAGCGAGACATGGAAAAAATCCTACACAGTATTCGCACGAACACGGTTTGCATGACACAAGCAAAAGTGATTGCACAATTTGAACAATTGCAAGATAGCAAAGAAACCAAAAATTGCAAGATAAAAACTCTTTTACAAAAAAAAAACAACCGACTTCATTAAAAAACACTAACAGGTGTAAAATAACTCTAGTTTTGGAAGTCGGTGGCCAGTAACGAACAAACAAAACTACCACAGCCACATATTAAAAAAAAAAATATGGATGTGTGTAGTTGAGCTTATTATAAAAAGTGTTTTCACAATTACAGTAGATAATCCGTTTATATACACCGTGAACCAATCAGCCCTGAAGAGCCCATTGATGGGTTACCACTTGACATTGAGATAGATTATTTTATTTAAAGGAAACATTGCTATATTTTTCAAAATAAGTAAAACTGCATTCTCAAGTTGAAACACAGATATAACTAATCTAAATTACTTTACACATATTTTACCACCATTAGCCCCATAAAATCCAGGTGATAGGTAGGTATACATCTTTCAAAGCTCCGCAGTGTACTAGAGTTTCATAGGGAACCCTGTTTCGCCCGAGGTCATTGACTTGCCTGAGGCACTCCATCTCGAGAGTCTAAAGCCTTTGAGGTAGTGTGGGCTCTTTAGAGGACATTATTGTATGTAGTAGGTAAGGGTGATATTAATAAGTTAGACGGTTTCATGGACTAGTTTGTAGTTTATTATGATATTGCTAATAAATGTAGTTGTTTAGATTTTATTTATTTATTTATCTACCTCAGCTATAAGCATTTGCAACACCTTTATCTGACGTTATGGTATGCCAATAAATGAATATGAATACGTATCATGAGGTTTTTTCTTCAAAATTTAAGCTCTTATTAGGTGTATTTGACGGATTATAGGACGCTGAAAACTGCAGACCGCAGACGTATTGACACTTTTGAGATGTGGTGCCGGAGAAGGATGCTCCGAATCCCTTGGACAGCATTTCGCTCCAACGTATCCATATTGCGAGAACTCAAGATCCCCTCGCGGTTGTCGTCCGAGTGCCTACGTAAGATCCTTCAATACTTCGGTCACATAGCAAGGAAAGACGGTGGTAATCTCGAAAGGCTCATCGTGACCGGCAAAGTGAATGGGAAAAGGCCTCGTGGACGCAGCCCAATACGTTGGTCCGACCAGATCCGCACCACTCTTGACTCTTCGGTATGCGATGCCCTTCACACCGCCAGAGACAGAAGCAGATGGAGGAACATAGTGAAGAGAAAGGTGATGAAGCAGGGAGGTCACGACTCTCAGCATTGAGGAGTACGACGCAAGGAGGAGGAGGTTTATTTGCTGATAGCAGTGTTTTCATTAATATTTAGTGAAAATTATAAATAATCATCAATTACCGCATGCTAAAAATAAAAAGAAGCAGCGCCGCCATTAAAAAAAAACGTTTGGAATTTTAAACTTCGTGGGTAATTTCAATTAAACCGGTAATTAGGAAGCTTTCGAACGTCAGATTTAAAAATTAAGAAATAAGAAAGTTAATCTAGTTGCCTCTTGTAAAAGGTAGTTTTGCATGGAGAATGGGCAAGAAACTCCATGTTTACTCTTTTAAAATGATTAGCGTACTCATTTTTGTATTTGGAACGGTTTTCTTACACCGTTAACACATTTATTTTGGATAAGCAAATGATGAATCATTTCACGCACACTAGGTTTTGGTAAAGCATTCATGTCAATATACCATACGTCTCGTACATAGACAAATGGGAAACGATTGACTATGTGGGTAAATACTAAAACAAAGCACGCAATGGACAATTTTGTTCTTTCATTTTGCCACTACCAAACCTAACGATGTTTTAAATACATACTGAAGGAAAGCCACAGTTTAAAAATGTCCACAACGGCTCATTAAGTGCAGCCTGCAACATTATCATTGCAAGCTCTAATTACCCCGAGCCAGCAGCGTGTGGAGACAGGCATTTGTTTTTATTAGCACCAGCCAAATTGTATCTAATTGTAATATATGTAAGTACCAATTTGCAGTGCTCGTTCCTTCTCTGTATGAGTTTAGGCCTTTAGCCTGTAATAAGACAATAACATAGTGCAGTTAAAGTGTTTCTGACATAGTTTTAAGTAAATAAACTACTTAAATGAATTCCACAACTTTCACACACCGCCATCTAGTGCCAAGCTAAGCAGAGCTTGTGTTATCAAAATCAAAGTATATAACTTGGTTACAATATCAAATTCTATGTGCAACACTATGTTTCGCAAGGTACACAAATTATAACATTTGTTAAGTATCTTTACACTGTAACAATAGTTGAAAGTAAGTACCTACTTTTTTATACATTTTCAGTTTGTATTTTTTTTTTATTAGGGACCAATAATTTTGAGTACCTATATATGAGTACCAAACAACTGATAAACATACTTATATAATATGTCTAAATACATACATATCGTATTATAAATTACACCCAGACACAGAACAAATGATCGTGCCCATCACAGAAACATTTGTCCTGGGTAGGAATTGAACCCACGAACTCTGGCATAGCAGTCAGGGTCACTAACTACAAGACTAAGAGGCCAGTCAAGTCAAGTTTTACAAGTGTACAACATTTACACTTCAAGTAAAATAAATGGGAAGGATAGAAATCATGATTTTATACAGATCTCTGTAAAAAAGAATACGAGGAAAACAAACCATAACACCAATAAACTCTTTGGCTTTAAACAAATCTTTAAAAAAAATTGTACACATTACTGGTTCTCGTTAATAAATTCCACAACTAACCTAACACACTTATTGCTTTCTTGAATACCAACCTGTAACTGTTCCACTGACACAAATGCCTCTTCTCATACAGAGAAGGCACGAGCAATACCAGCATCTATCACCACGCTTGCTTAAGGCGGATTGGTGATTTCAGACTTAATATTGACTACATAAGTCCAGGTTTGCTACGATGTTTTCCTTCACCGATGTCAATGATGTCTAAGATAAACTTAGAAATAAAAAAGTCACATTGTTACTTTCTCGGATTTGAACCAGAACCTTGTGCCTTTCACTTCAATCACGACATTCTTTGTTTTTATATATGTAAAAAGAAACCATTAATAAAAAGCGAAATTTCCTCCATAGTTGAACACAAAATAACACAGGTTTTAACCATATAATCCACAACATGTTATCTCACGTCACATCGGTCCAAAACTGGTACAAAACAATACACAATTTAGGACCATAATATACATAATCATGCACACAACACCGAGCAAACTATGTATGTACATAAGCTGTACATACCTGAACACGGCTTCTGTACATAGCGCGACTTATCTATATACCGGTATGCCAGCATGAAACTGTCGAACGGGCTTCGAAACAATGCGGTGAAGGTTTTGACTGCACACTCCAATAATAATAATAATAATCATTTTTTTTCTGGCTACTAAGGCCCATAAGTAAAATACACACAATTAGATAATACAATAATAACAAACTAATACATATTAAACAGTGATCAGTAACTAAACACGTAACGTCGGCGTCGTGTTTCGCTGCGAGGTGTCGCGTAACCGTCCTCGGAAACGCCGGAAAACGACACCTTTCGGCCAAAAGTCCTCCTTCAAAAAGGTCTGGAGATGTTGGGTTGGAACACGTACCACAAATGACTTAAAGTTTATGTTGTGGCGCGGTTTCAACCTTTCGACCCTCAGAGTCCAACTGGTCTTCACTTTCAGATACTGCACGACTTCCTCTATCGTCGTGGAGTGATGCAGACGTGAAATATACAGCTGCGTCGTAGGCACAGCAGGGCGGAGCAGCATGTTAGGACCACTCGGTACGGTACCACAGAGGTTTCGAAAGCAGAGCTTCTTCTTCTTCCTTTCCACTTTAGTGAAACCCTCTTCATCAACCTGGCTCGTTCTTGGCAAGGAGCAATGGACCGCAGGCTGAGCAGGTTGAGCCTGCTTTTTCCCTTTCCAATGGTTTGATCATTTTGATGTTAAAGTTAGTAGAGTAAAAGGTAGATAGTGTGAAAGGATTCATACATAGGGACTTCTTGTAATTCGTTATACGTTTATATATGAGCCGGTAAAGTGGATGACTTTGTATATCTGGGAAGTCTGTTTACAAGGGATGGAAAGATTGAGGCGGATGTGGAAAGGAGAGTGAATGCAGGAAATAAAGTGAATGGCGCTATACATGGCGTTGTGACCAGCCAGTCTATGTCCGAAAAGGCACGACTGGCTGTTCACAATGGTGTGCTGGTGCCTACACTAACGTATGGAAGTGAATGTTGGGTGTGGCAAAAGAGACATGAAAGTAGAATAAATGCTGTAGAAATGCGTTCCTTGCGAAGTATGTGTGGTGTAACAATTAATGACAGATTGAGGAATGATGATATAAAGCAACGTTGTGGTTTAAAAGAAGATGTAGTAACAAAAATTGAAAAGAGTATGCTTAGATGGTTTGGTCACGTTGAAAGGATGAATGAAAGGCGACTAACGAAAGGTATTTACAAGGCAGATGTAAGTGGGAACGCCGGGAGGGGACGCCCAAGAAGGACATACATAGACCTTATTGGTGATGTTCTTCAGAAAGGTCAGGTGCGTAGTACTCGCAACCGGCGTGTGTGTATGACAACATGTATGAATGTAAACGAAGCAAAAGAAGTATGTAAGAATCGTAGCATATGGCGCTCTGTAGTTTCTGCCTACCCCCATGGGAAAAAGGCGTGAGTTTATGTATGTATGTATGTATGTATATGAGCCGGTCGATTCAATAAAAGTGACCCCGTGAAAGCTTCAGTGAATTGAACTGACAATGCCCATATATGAATAATATTTATTGATACTTTACAAATATAATGAGAAGAACGTCTAGAATAAGCACTTTAAGTATTTGTACTAATTAAAAATTAGTGGTGTATATAACTAAGACCCCGGCAAACTTCGTTTCACCTTTGTTTTTGTTTTTTTAAATAGTTCACGTCCTATTCTAAGACCTACTGAATGTACAGACGCCAGCACATCAAGTTACTCCAATGTGTCAAATATTCCCCATTGACTATGAACCATAATTTGTTTGCCACAAAGTAGAATAACGATCAAAGGAATTTGACACATTGGGGTAACTTGATGTGCTGGCGTCTGTACACACAAAATTTCATACGGATCGGTCAAGCCGTTTTGGAGTAGGTCTATAACAAACACTGTGACACGAGATCTTTTTATTTTAGATAATTATACTTGATAATTATAATTATAGTTGAATCACCGGGAATGCCTTAAAAATCGCCAATCCACTTTGAACAAGCGTGGCGATCCTTACTCGTGCCTCTCAATATAAGACAAAGTCTTTTCCCTGCAATTATATTACTTACTATGTTAAACTCAAATCCACAATCTTTGATCAAATTCCTATACAAAAGCAAGTTGTTGGCAGTCGAACAATGTCGACATACACAAACACCGCATTGTTGCGGTCGCCTGCAACGGTTACACATTCCGAATGCCTGTGGCGGGAACACCCTGTAATTCCGACATTTTCTGGACAGTTTGACGTCATGCCACCATTTTCTGGACGGCTGACACTGAATGCGGACATTAGGAAGATGGGAATTGAATTTATTAGGAGTGAAAGTTAGTAACAGAGCTCAAACTAGGTTAGTGGATATTTTGTTTTGTGTATTTTTGTTAATATGTGAGTACAATGTATCTACCAACATAATATCTTTTTATCGAGTCCATTGCTTATTTTTTATTTACCTATCTCAGTATAGCTCTTATTACTCTAGGTGCATCGTCCTCACATAAAATCTGATTGTTGTATACGAAGTATTGTAATCCTATTTTAAAAGAGTAAGTATGGAGCTTCTTGCACATTCTTCTCCATACGGAACTACCATTTGGAATGTGCAACTAGAATCATTCTCTTAATTTATTTTATTTTGTAAGTTAACATTCAAAAGTGCCTGTTATGGGTCTAATTGAAATAAACGATTTGACTTTGACTTTTGTGAAGGTGAACTCAAAAACATACATGTTCGGTTTTAAGAATCGGTGTTATTCTTATCTTATTGGAAATTTTATAGTTGAACCGTTTGGTGTTGAAATGCTCGGGCCATGGGGTGCGAGTTCCCGTATAGTTTTGCGGGACATCGCCAGCGGTTGGTCGATTCTTCACGTGACCAGAAGGCTGGCCTTTATTTAGGTCAGAGAATCAGCATTGTCATTCAACGTGGCAATGTGGCCAGTTTTTTTTATCACGTTTCTCGTTGACAGCGATGCGGTTGAATTTTTTGATGCCCGCTAATTATTTTACTTTTCTTTTTGTGTTTATTATGTTGGGTATGTATGTAAGTGATAATCCGACTTATCTTCGACCTTTTCTTTATTTTTGATCATAAACTGGTTAGGAGGCACATCGAAGACGATCAAAAACAGATACAATAATATAATATATAAAGAAACCATTTATTGAGTTCAGTACCTACATTATTCTGGACTGTCAGTTCAGTACTACTTGTAGATATTTCTATCGAACTATTAGTGTGAAATTTTGAAATTCAAAAAAGATAGATTCAAAGACACTTTCCCTATCCGTTAACAGAATCTAGAATTCATACTCGACAGATAGACCAACAAAGCTACTTTATGATACCTTTATATTAATATATATCTTAGAACTATACATGTTGACAGTGTGTACAATTTCTTGATTGGCCAGAAAAAAAAATAAGTTACTACTTTATTAAAAAAAACACCTAACTGTAAAAATAAATAATTAGATATTATCTAGAG
Source organism: Euplexia lucipara (assembly GCA_921972225.1). NCBI lineage: Eukaryota > Metazoa > Arthropoda > Insecta > Lepidoptera > Noctuidae > Euplexia > Euplexia lucipara. Next base: position 8,849,738 of record OV179168.1, on the reverse strand, counting down.
TTCATAAAACGATATTGATATAATTGAGCACATCTAAGCCTCATTATTCGTCATAATTATTAAAACCAAAAAAACGTTCGCTGGGCGGAGGGCTTCCCTAAAGATTGTCACAACAATCTGAACTACGCTGCTCTCACCTATCGACTTCTTGCGATCTTCACCAGATTGCTAGTCTACCTAGTGGGGAACTAACCCACGCTTTGTCTTCCAGTACGCAGTTGCCAGGTCGCCACATAAGAATCCTTACCCTCCAATGGCCATCAGTTCACATCTAAGCCTAATCTGAAAAAAAATACATAAAATATCCGTATCATGTAAAATTTTGCAAATCGTTTAATATAACCCACCCCACCTGTCACACCCACGTTTCTACCCTCCCCTATATTGCCCAGGTCACCTCTGGCAAAAAACCAAGCAAAATATGAATATTTATCAACGTGTTATTAGCCGGCCATAATTCTTAAAAGGGTTTGTTGTGGCCGAAAAAAGAAACAAAAATTATGGGTTTTTGGCCTAATTGTTGCCAGTGTTATGGTCAAATATCTACCGTTTGATCCTGTAAAGCTCACCCCGCGCAAATTGAGGTGAAGTGAGCGTGAAGTGAATTGCCAATCTCTAGCATTAATATGGGATATATTCACACTGTTATACACAATAGTAAGTATACGATTGTGCAACAATTTCACTGTGACTCCATTGGGTAGCGAATTAGAGAATTCAGACATATCTTATTTGATTAATATTAAAATCATTATTGAAAGGTGACTATCTTGATACGACAGATGCTAATAGACATGTCAGGAGGGGAGGCCCTAGAAGGACATACGTCACAGACTTTATAGGTGATGTTCTTTAGAAAGCGTAGCGTAGAACTCGCAAATGACGTGAGTGTAAAGCCACTTCTCCCAATGACATATTATGTTCAAAGTCTAGTAGCAATCATTATCTCAGCTGCAATCAATGTCAAAAACTTGTTAAAAAGATGTATTTTTTACCTGAGTGAGCTCACGATTACTGACAAATGCTTGCTGATTACTGACTGATCTGGTCCCCTCATTCTGTGTGGTTCTTTCCTTCCTTTCCTTTCCTCAAAAGACCATCTCAGACACTAATCTGCATGGATCTTACATGATTTGACCAAGATAATGTCTGGACTTTAAAAGAGACTGTGTCCTCTGAGTTTCTTTCGGTGTTTCTTCTCAGTAGTCAAATATTGAAATTCATTCAAATCTCATTCAAAATCTCATTTACTAAAAAAGGTGACGTGTAAAAGTGTTTGTAAAAACCTATTTACAAAATAAATATCATTTACCTACCGATTGAGAGAACAACTTATGTATAATGCAACCGTTCTTAATATTACGAGATTTCCCCCACAGATGTTTCATTAGTTATTCATTCAAAAATACAAGCCTTATTATAACACAGTCGACGATTATAAGTCAACCAACATTGACAAGACTAGAAATAACACATATAACATTGAAATTAGAAAATAACAACATAATTAAAAACCATAACGAAATCTATAAATGCACACATCAAATAAAAATTGCCTACGTCCACATTACGTCGTCGTCTTGCCTAATTGTACAGACGCCAGCACATCAAGTTACCCCAATGTGTCAAATTTTCCCAATTGAATATGAACCTTATTATGTTTGACTGTTTGTTGAAAAACGATCGAAGAAATTTGACACTTTGGGGTAACTTGACGTGCTGGCGTCTGTACGTAGAAGAAGCAAAAAAAAGTTTATGTATCAGAACCATAACCAGTGACGTTTTATAGTTTATACGTACTCCCGTGGGAAGAGACGCGTGTTTACATTAAAAGTTCATCTCATATCTGACTAAAGTAGTACAACACCAAGCCATAAACTTCACCCACACAGTACATTACAATCGTCTTCACAAATCTAGGCTACTCATGTGCACGCCTATCTTAGCAACTTCTTACTTCGTTACAACCTACTCGACACTGCTGAGAGCACTCTAGTCGAGTGTCCGCTAGCTTTGTCAGCTCTACGTGAGAGCTGACACGCTGATAGACACTCACGACAATTGACACTTGGGAATAAATACTGTATGGTTGAGACTGCAGTTTTTATAGACGCCGAACCGTGATTGGTTGGTGATTTTTTAAGCGAATAAGTCATTGTAACACGATTATTTTTAATGTGTCTGTGTGTAATTTGTCTATTGTATGTATGTTAGAAATATATAAGTACGTTTATCAGTTGTTTAGTACCCATAACACAAGCTCAGCTTAGCTTGGGACTATGAAAGTTGTGGAAAATTTATTTAAGCATGTTATTGTCTTAATTTTATATTGTTTATTTTAGTAATGAGTAAGTATAATAATAATAATAATAAAAGTTTATTGACCATAAGTTTAGGTACACCGGTAATACATATTTACATAGTATAGGGCACATTTACTTACCTTCAACTACACTAGGTTAGAATTTATCTATAACAAGTAGGTATAAAGTGGAGTAGAAGAAGAGTTAAATTATAGTAGTGCTAACACAAGTAAAGCAAAGGTTCACATACTTGATACAATTTATAAATGCCCAATGACGGTATACAGAGAAAAGTTCTTTACCTCCCGTGCTAGTCAAGGACTGTGTTACGGCAAGGTAGTAAAAGTATTCATACTGTTGTTTGTACTAGTTCGTAATAGATATACTTGGCAGGATTCAAAGATAAATTACTTAATACGAGAAAATTGTATTTATTTGCAAAAACATGAGTGTCGTTAGATATAATTATAGACAGAGATATCGAATTGACTCAGCGTTTTTAAAAACAAAGAAGTAGAATTTATTGGGCACACATGCCCCACTTTGGGTACCACTTTTTCCAACCAACCTTCGTGTCGATCGAAGCTTAATCTTCGATCGACCCGTGAGTTCTTAAGCCACAAGCTCTTTCTTTAGTCAGAAGGTCTTCCTTTAGCCACAAGCTCCTCAAATTTCAACGCGAAAGGGTCCAAAATTACCTAGAGAACACAATATGGTGATATATCTAAGATGTGCGTTTATACCCCTTCCACTCTGTATCCAACGATTTTATTTATGTTTAGTTGTATGAAAAAAAATATCGTTATGTATGAAAAATTGCTGTATCTTTCACGTTCAAGTATTTCTACGTTTTTTATATCTTAAAACATCTTGTAACAAGTATTCTTGACTGGGAAAATAATTGGATGGTTGTCGATATAATTAGTACATTGTCTTTTAAGAACTCATTTTGTTTAACAAGTTTGTAAACATTGTAGGTATTTCTTGAAGGAATTTTTGTACAAACATTAAATTTTTTATTATTTTGTTTGTAGGAGCTTGTGGCTAAATAATAACAGACCCACGGGTTATTCGGGATTAAACTACGCTTGACGAGGTCCGTCGGTCCGTGGATGGGTGACCGTTTATTACATATCAAGACTCTTCCGTGCCTCGGAAAGCACGTAAAGCCGTTGGTTTCGGCTGTCATTTGCAGATCCTCGATGGTCGTTACGGGTAATCAGAAGCTCGAATGTTTGACACCCTTTTTTGGAGGCGGAGGGGTCTGTCAGACTCTTACTGACTAAAAACCACCCCGTGTTCCTTCTCACACCTGCGCCGGGGGCCACGGGAACAGAAGATACTTCCGCGACCCCCGACTGGTGCCGGCCCCGCGGGCCTCGCCAAGTCAGCGAGGGGAGTGAGGTGTTAGACTCGCCTCGCGACATCTAAGAGGGGCGCGCGTGAACACGACGCGCCCCCACCTCGGGTCCATGTACGTGGGGGCGGCGGACATCCCCGCGTCCGTCGCCCTGGACCCATTCAGAGGGACTGGCGCCCGGTGCGTTGCTGCGGGCAGGGTGAGTGGAGGTAATCTCCCTCTCCCTTTCCGCAGCCTCCTTCTGAATGTTTGACACCCAATTTAACCAAGGGGTATCGAGTTATGCTTTTGACGGACTTAAAAAGTGGTTCCCAATTGTATTTTTTTTTTTTTCATGTATTTTACCTCAGAACTCTATCGAAAATTTATTTTTATTCATCGATTTATAAGACATTAGTCTTATGAATCGATCAAGTCTGTAACCGATCGCTGGCGATGCACGCACTAAGTCTGCGGGCACGAAACTTTCGTGCCCGCAGACTTAGTCTGAGTGAGTCATGTATAATAGTCTGCGTGCGGGCACGAAGTTTGCGACGGCTGAGCGACGGCGACTATACTGTGCAATGCTTTTGTATACATCGCGTCGCGTCGCCATTTTCAAAATCAAAATCAAAATCAAAAGTCATTTATTCAAATTAGGCTGAGGATCAGCACTTTTTGAAGGTCGAAATTACATAAGACAGTCTCCCAAAAAGCCCACCCTTCGCCACTTCCTAGTGTTTTTGCTGGGAAGAAGAAGTGGCGGAACAAACTCCCCAGCAACACATCTGTCTGATAAGTTAGAAGAACTTGAATTTACACAGTACAATTAGTTATAATTACAAAATAATTAAAATAAGTTATTCACTACACGTTAGCTAGCACACTCAACATACAGAATACCAGTAATATATAGCTACCGACAATAAAACTAACTTAACTCAAGCAAAAGCAACTGACTAATAAGAATCCTCCAGGTAAAAAGGGTGTGCCAGCTTGCATGTGCAGAGTTGGATTAAATCCATAGATCTGCAAGACAATGTAACAAAATGATAAACTAGAACTGTGGAAGTTAAATAAAACAAAAAAAAAACAGGTAATAGTTAAAACAATAGCAAAACCAAAGACCAGCAAGACGACCAGTTACCACAAGCAGCACCCGTTCACGAGCATAACGCAAAGATCAGCCATTACCCCCCTCGCCATATTAGAGGGAAGGTGGTAACCCGACCCTCGACGCTACCGCAAGCAGTAACATCTGAGGGAGCATGACGAACTTGCTACCGGTTATTTACGTAAAAATTAACCAATAAATAGGAGTCTCTAGTTTACCACATAATGCAAATACATCTCATTTAATACAATGTACTGAGAAGATTATATCAACAAAAAAATATAATAAAAAATAAAAATAAAAATGAAAAGTGGCACACACAAACAATTTTCGGCCGTCGTCGCAAGTTAAGTGCCCGCAGGCTAATAAGCATGACTCACGTGTGACGTTCCACCTGAGCCGAGCGTGCAAGCGAGAGCGCGAAACAAGCAATAGAGAGACATGATCGGATAACGTAATCACTTAAAATTATAGCCTGTAAACCGACTTTACAGAGATTTTTTTTTTGTTTGAGGGGGTAACTATACTGCTCGTGTATTTATTCCTCAATTTCAACAAAATCATTCATCAAAGATTTTGTTAAATCAGCAATGCAAGCGGTTTTAATATCAAAACAAGTAAAAAAGAAATATCATTCAAATTCAAATTAGTTTATTATTTTGTGACACATTGGTAAAATGTATGTACAGACGCCAGCACATCAAGTTACCCCAATGTGTCAAATTTCTTTGATCGTTTTTCAACTTTATGTCAAACAGAATAAGATTTATATTCAATTGGGAAAATTTGACACATTGGGGTAACTTGATGTGCTGGCATCTGTACATGGTGTTGAATATAAAAAGTTTCACTATGCGCTGCCTTGCAAGGCGTTCCAAATGTTTCCTTTACAGGTTTCGATCAATAATAGTAATAGTACAGGAATAAAATGTTAAATCTACGTCAATGTCAACTTTAAGTTTCGGAAATCGGTGGCAAATAATGAATGCAACAAAACCACCAAAGCCACAGACTTCCACAACTAGAGTTATTTTATATGTTTTAGTGTTTTTATGAAGTCAATTTTACTATATTTGTGACAATATTTTTTTTTTAAGTTTTAAACCCCTCTTTTGAAAAAATCTAGCCACCTCCATTTCCTTATCGTAGCTTCACTGAACAATTCAGTGCACATGACACGGGAACACCCGCCGTGTCCGTCACGCCTTTGTTTGCACATCAGCGTTCGTGTTTCAGCAAATTTTAGCACTCCCTTTGTTTGATACTGGCCAGGCTTGCACATGGCAATGTGAGCAGATACTTTTTTTTTTAAATTTAGAAGAAAGGTAGAAAAAAAGGAATTATTTTAATGATATACTTACAGGACTAACGTTACTGTCCCACCACAAGGCAAAGGAAGCTTCTCATAATTATAATTAGAGAAAGCACGAACATTGATCACCACGCTTGCTCGAGGTGGATTGGCGATTTGAGACTTATATTAACCACTAGCTTTTGCCCGCGGCTTCGCCCGCGTGGTTGTCGTACTTCCGTCCCCTATGTTTTCTCTTTAAAGGTTGAATTTCCAAAAATCGTTTTTTAGTGGATACTTAGGTACTCTTCATTAAGAACACCCCTTCAAGATTCATGTCTATAATACCAGCGGTTTGGGCTGTGCGTTGATATATAAACGGAATAATTTTAGCATTATACTTCCGGTATGTATGCATAAAGATTTCTGCAACTACTGACCCGGTAAAGAGCGCCGTACAACTGACCATGAGTAAAACAACTTAAGATAAAATATTATAGTAGCTTAGTCGTGTGCAGCGCCCCTTGGTGAACTCCACTGTGGATGACGTAACCTACGACAAACTTATTATTTGCGGTTGGTACAGTAGTCGAGTCTAGGGATCGAACCGCAAAATTCAGTTTGTTTTTTATTGTATATGCTTTTCCGGGATAAAAAGTACCCAGTGTGGTGCCCAGGATATTAAAGAATAAGTATACTAAGTTTTATCGTAATCAAACCAATAGTTTTTGCGTGATACCTGAACATACAGACAGACAGACAGACAGACTGAATTCTTGAGGAAAAAATATCTAGACAAGTGATTTGAAAGACTGGGACAACACTCGTAAAACCTCCGCGCTATACTTGCCTTTACACCAACCGTTCATTAGTTGTTCAAAGATTCAGATTTAGTCTTTTTTAGGCCGTAAATTTATAAGACATGTAGGTAATGCAAGGGTAATCTTCGAATGACATATTTCGACCGCGATAGATGACCTACTTATTAGTCAATAGGCCGAATTCGGGGACTTCCCGCAAACTAATTTCATTTTTTTTTTGTTTTAAACATTTTATTTCATGTTGACCTAATGAATTCTCTTCTGTCTTTCTGTATAACGAGAGACTCAGCGACTAAAGAGCCATAAATACCTACAGCAAAGACAAATATTGTTATTTGGTACATTGAGGTTACGCGCAAGTAATTTGTTCGACATTTAGTATAATATTTTATCATTATTAACTACGAGATGTCTCTCATTATCAATGTGGAACATAATTCGTAGGTAGGTAGCTTCTTAAGATTAATTCTCGGGTCGCTCGTTTTGTATGAGTATTGGTATATAGGGGATGTGATGAACAAAATTTTCATCCGAAACACAAGTCTGTCAAGATGACATTTTCTTCTAAGCAAGATACTATAAAGAAGATAATTATAAAATCTTAAATCTCTTTGGTAATAGGCAGTTAATTGGGGAGCAGAACTTAGTCGTTACCCGAATAGGAAAGAAAGAAGAAAAGAAAGAACGATGAAATCCTACAACTTAATATTATAAACGTGAAAGTTTGTGAGGATGGATGGATGTTTGTTACTCTTTCACGTAAAAACTGCTGAATGGATTTTAATAAAATTTGGTATGGAATTAGCTGACACCCTGGATTAACCCATAGGCTACTTTTTATTCCGGTATTCCCACGGGAACGGGCCCTACGCGTGTGAAACCGCGGGACGTCTGGTAATGTTAATATAAAAAAAAAAAACAAAAAATAATTTATGCCATCCCTCCACACATACACCCATAGTTACAGAAAATTAAAAATAAGTATTAATTAAATAACCAAGTAGTAGTGATAGTATTTAAATTAACCATAGTGAGGACGTGCATAAATACACACCTAAATACAAAATTAAAAAAAGAAAACTGGTGTTCAGCTGCATTCAGACTAACTGAATGGTACGGAAAGGTCGTGAATTCGTGATTAATGAGCACTCTCCCATCTACGAGCCGACCGTGGCTGGCATAGCTTAACCTTCGATCGACCCGTGCGGCTGGTATTTAGCCACAAGCACACGACACAGAATATGAATACAAATACAAATAAAAGGAAAAACAATCAAGGGTGGCGTGTGAAACACTCATTAGGAACCGTCTATTTACTAGAACGTAATAACGGACGGCCGGATTCGGAATTCCGTGGTCGGTTTTAGGTTAAGTTGGTTTATTTGTTGTGTTTTGTTAGACAAACTTGTGTTCGGTGTAGATTAAAGTTCTTTGAATAGTTTATTTAGCACTTAGCTGTGGAGTTTATTTTGTGTTAGGACATGGAGTAGAATAGATAACCTACACTTCATTGTTGTACACTATAAAAACCAACAAAAGGGACTTGTGTAACATTTGTTCTAGAAAAGGGCTGGTGCTATCGGTCATATATTATATAGGGTGCCTGGTAATTAGTGACCGATACTTAACACGTGATGGTATTCATGATTGCAATAACCTTTCCCAAAGAAACGTTTCTTTTTTATACACAATAACTTATAACACAATAAAAGAACAAAAACGCTCTTTGAAATTCTCGCGCGCGCGCCTGTGGTCGATCAGCTGATAGTCTGACCTCGGGAAGGGCAAAATCTACTAGTAGTAGCGTCACACGCTCCCCCGCCATCCCCACCGCTCCCGTTGCCCAGTACTGTCGTAATTGAATTGATTGAAAGTTAATGAGTATACAAAAAAGTTTCTTTGAGAAAGGTATTCGTATTCATGAGTACAATTACGTATTTAAGTATCGGTCACTAATTACCAGTCACCCTATACATATATATATAAACAATAAATATGACAAATATAATATTATAATTATCTTAAAGCTTAGTTATCCGCCTGCCACTAAAGGCTGTCACTGTTACTCAATCTGATCGTATTGAAAGATTAATATCCATTGAATCATAAAAAAGTAAACAGCACACACTTCACGTGTGCAGAGGTAATAAAACGAAACTGTTAAAACAAATTAACTGCTAACAAGTCACGATAATTACTGTCAACGTTATTGTTAATTTATTTATATTTATGACTACTATTTAGGTTCGAATTTCTCGGGCATTAATGGTGGACCTAAGTGAGTTCACCAGGGTATACCACGAGTAAACTTTTTCCGTGGCCATAGTTTTACTAGATGTTCCACGGGTTGCTCCGTCCATTATTCTTAGTACAGACAGCACATCAACCTACCCGAAACTGACAAATTTCCCTAATCAATTTTGTACCTTATGCTTTAGCAATAAAGTTGAAAATTTATTAAATACTAGCTTCTGCCCGCGATTTCGTACGCGGATCCTGTTGCTGTTGAAGATCTGAAACGTCTGATGTCGAATTCTAAAAGCCCGGGGACGGGAAAACAATGTGATACGCGAGACGATTCAAGACGTTCCAGATTTTTATTTTTGTTGGTCAACAGGAAATGCCATCAGACTTAACAACTTTTGCTAAGACGACATTTCTACAAATATATGTTATATTGTCGCTGGGCTTTGGAGTTCCACTACAGGTGCTCCAGATCTTCAAATTTAGTCTAACAGCAGTAATCTCTTCACGTGGAATAATTTTTGCAATGGCACCATTTTTATATCCCTTTTACTTTAGGTGTTCCATTTTCCAAAATAAATTATACCCTATATGTTGCGTGACGTTCACGATCAGCGGTCAGTCGCGCATCTCCTTTCCCCACTTATCTCTAGAGTCGATGCGTATATACGCTGAAAACTCAAGCGTCATGCTTTTTCCGTGAACGTCTCCAACTCGCGAGACAGTGCATGATGTTCACTATCAGCGGTCAGTCGCGCACATATTCTTCACTGGTGTCTAGAGACCTTGATGTAGATGCGTAAATACACTGAGATTGCAGGCGTGCTTCGTGATCCCAAGAAGTTTCCACGGAGCGAGTTGCAGTCTCATGTTCTCGAACAGCATCAAGTCTCTCCTAACGCTCTTCGGTAGATTGTTGGGATCTTATGATCTTTCTAGGCATTGTTATAGTTTTATTGTGATGATACCTGATCAATTAAAATCTAAGTGGCTGCTCCCCTGCGTTACCGGGTAGGCTACCGTGTTACGAAAATAAATGGAAAAGGAAATTAAACACTGAAATAACATAAGCCCGAAGGCATATTTATACGAAAAAAAATATGGGAGTTTTGGCCAGTAGAGTCTAATTTTCAATGATATACCATCGTCGTCGAAAGTCAGTCCTGAACTGTTCCCGCCTTCACCGCGTGGAGGTACTTAAGTTATTATATAATTATGCAATGAAATTAGTGTTAGCTTTAATTTCTCTATCAAATGTTTCTGAACTTCGATTTTTATAAGTCAACAGGAAATGCCTATCAGACTGAACAACTTTTGCTAAGACGTCATTCCTATGTGAGTTAAGGTGTAGCTGGGCTCTTGGAGTTCCACAACAGGTGTTCCAGATCTTCAAATTTATTCTCTCAGCAGAAAATGCTCATCACGTGGAACAATTTTTGCTATGGTATCATTTTTGTATCTCCAATAGTTTAGCTGGTCTGTTGCGGTTCTGCATCAGGTGTTCCGGATCTTCAAATTTATTCTCTTAACAAAAAATGCTCATCACGTGGAACAATTTTTGCTATGGTACCATTTTTGTATCTCCTATAGTTCAGATGGTCTGTTGCGGTTCTGCATCAGGTGTTCCAGTTTCCAAGATAAATTGTAGCCTATGTGTTGCCCAGACTTAATATCTATACAACAAAAACAAAATCATTCAAATCCGTCCAGTAGTTCCGAAGATTAGCGTGTACAAACAAACAGACAAACAGACAAACAGACAGACTTTTTTTTTTGGATTCGTGCTCTATTACTGTTTCTAAACCCCCCTCAATCATTATTTTTTAAATTTATTCAATGTACAGACACAGTTTTTTAACTGTCTTATTATAATGTATAGATGTATAGATGTTTGACAGATTGTAGTAGCTTGATGCGCTGGCGTCTGTACATACAATACAAACATATGATTTATGTAACCACGATGTGTCAAATTTCTTTGATAGTTTTTCAACTTTAAGAAAAACATAATAAGGTTCATATTCAATTGGGAAAATTTGACACTTTGGGGTAACTTTTTGTTTGAGCGTTGTCTTTGTCTTTTGAACCAGACTGTCTCTTTCTAACATACAATGTGTCATCGACAAATTTAGCAGATTTCCACGTTGTCCAACATTTTTACATACGGAACCACACAAAAAAAAACTTAACCATAGTAGGTCGATTGACGGTCATTACCTACGTTCAGAAACTTATAACGAACTATTTCTTATCCTAATAGACTATTCTGGCTACCATATTATTATTTTGTATTCAGAAAACAATATAGGCTTACAAATACGACTTTTGTAAAAATGAGTGATAGAAAAATTATGAAGTTTTCCTAATTTGTTTCTTTGTTCGAATTACTGTAATTTAGGAAAAGTGGCAGTTGTAGCTTTGGGAGGAAATCATACCGTGGTTTAGATTCTATTAACACATTTCCTGTTTAGAAATTGGGATGGTAATATTCCTTCCTATTCCTTCTTTTAAGACGACAGTTGAAAAGAAGGAAGAGATTGGTATTAATCTATACATATAATAAAACAGTAACGACAGAAAAACTGTACATTGAGAATTTTCAAGAAAAAATAAGTGGGTTTTGTTAGAAAAACGTAACTGGTGACAAAAAGTGACTTTTTAGAATTTTTGTCTGTTTGTCTGTTTGTCTGATTGTCTGTATGTATGTCCGGGGTGAACTCAAAAAGTACTGCATGGATTTACTTCAAATTTTGCATTAATATTACTAAGAGGTCGGGTCAACACATAGGCTATATATTATCACGCTATCACCTACGGGGGAGGAGCAGTGAATCTTTATTCTTCTTACTCATTCTGTGGAAGCGTGTAATCAAAGGACGCATATTTAAATGTTGGTTTTGTGTAAGCTATGCTATTATCTAGCTTTACACTATAAAAACTTCGCCATTTAAGTAACTTTGGCAGAGAAACATAGTTTAATGAATGTTAGTAGTATAAAGCCAATTTGGAATCAGCGCCATCTATGAGAATGTATAAAAATCAAATCAAGTAACACATGAACACTTTTTGAAAATTAATTTAAATTTTGATCGTGTTGGTGAGGTTACATACATACATACATATCGTCACGCCTGTAATCCCCGAAGGGCTAGGCAGAGGTGTACCTGGTAGTACACCCACAAAGGAGAGGAACATAGTTTAATGAATGTTAGTAGTATAAAGACAATTTGGAATCAGCGCCATCTATGAGAATGTATAAAAATCAAATCAAGTAACACATAAACACTTTTTGAAAATTAATTTAAATTTTGAACGTGTTGATGAGGTTAGTAGTTAGTTATTCTTAAAATTCATAGATGGCAATGTGCATTTTTTTCATAAAAGTTGAATCGTATAATTCGTTTTGACAAATTGAAGTTCCAACAAAACCCTTAAAATCTTGAGCAGAGTTCGGATCGTATCATATGGGATCGTATCAGTGTACGATTTTCAAAAGGAAGGCAGTTGAGGCCGTGGACAGAACCCTGCAGGGCATCTGCAGGAACGAACATTTGATGGGTAGTGTCACAGTTCTGCTCGGTGGCGATTTCAGGCAAACGCTTCCCGAGTTGACGCGGGGATCGAGGGCTGACGAGATGAATGCTTCGGTGAAACGATCTTCGTTGTGGTCACAAGTTCGTACGCTGCGCTTGACCATTAATATAAGAGCTCGGCTCGGCGGCATTGCAGGCGCTCAAGAATTCTCCGATGTCCTTCTAAGTCTTGGCAAAGGCACTTTACCAGAAGAGAGAAGTGGACAGGCGGTGCTTTCAGAGTCTCTCGGTAGAGTGGTATCCAGCTTCGAAGAACTCATTCGCTGTGTGTACATGGACATCAGTCGTATAGCGCACCAGCAGAATTCGTGTGAGAGGGCCATTTTGGCGCCCAAAAATGATCATGCTGCAGCAATTAACGAATGCATTCTCTCGGACATTGAGGGGAATGAAGTGGTCTATACGTCGATAAGCACTGTCGTCGAGCAAGATGACGCCACACATTATCCCGTGGAATTTTTGAACTTCCTGTCAGCAAGTTGACTTCCAGCGCATACCATCAAGCTGAATGAAGGTCAGCGTCCCGATTATGCTTTTTAGGAACAAATCTCCTCCAAAGTTGTGTAACGGGTGGTGCTTTAAAGTCATCTCTCTCCACAGACACCATTGAGGTGGAAATTATTACGGGTTGTGGCGTCGGCAAGGCAGTATTTATACAACGCATTCCCCTTATACTTCATAGCTTCCCGATCCAGTTCGAGCGCGTACAGTTCCCCGTGAGTGTTTGCTTAGTGATGACAATCAATAAATCGCAGGAGCCGATATTCAGAGCAGCGGGTGTAGATCTCAGGACGAGTTGCTTCTCACACGGGCACCTGTACGTCGCTTGCTCCCGCGCCACCAGTCCTGACTATCTTTACATTTTGGCTCCTGGCAGTATAATTATCAACGTAGTTTATAGGGAAGTGTTATAAGGTAAGTATATACCTTTGAACGTATTTTTAACCGATTTAAAAAAAAAGAGGAGGTTCTCAATTGGACGGTGTTTTTTTTTTGTGTGTTTGTTACGCGATTACTCCGCCATTTATGGACCGATTTTCAAAAATCGTTTTTTTATTTGATAGGGTATACTACCAGGTTGGTCTCATTAGTATTGAACCTCAGATCTGATGAGGGATCTTCGAGGAATTGAGGGAACTCCTCAAATAATATAGGAAAACATGTACCGATTTTTACATTTTTTTTTGGTGACAAATCAAGCATTTACATTTAGCAAGTATCATTTCGTGTAGAAAAACTGATGAAGAAGACAGGCGATGGAACTCTTCAACGCATAACAACAAATTACTCGCAATAGCTACAGACACATGTCTGTGCATGGTTTATGTATTTCCCATAACATTACGCCTGTCTACTTTAAAAGGTTTAGAAAGAACTTCTTTTGCAATTATTAACCGATTTCAATGATTCTTTCAAGTTTTGAAAGACTTTCTTACATAAAAAGAAACTAAAAATTGCAAAATAAAAAAAAATACAAAAAAACTCTCTTCATGTAACTTATATTTTAATGCTATTTTAAAAGTTGTTAACTTATAATGCTATAGCGACACTAGAATCTTAGGTAGGTATATTTGGTGCTGTAGAACCTTCACGCAGACGACGTCGCGGGCAGCAGCTAGTAAGAAATATAGTTAGAATTCCCAACTTCATTGTGGTATGAACTAATTTTCTTTTAGTGCTTTGCAGAAGAATTTAGTTTAGTTTTAAATAAACAATCAGTTAAACGAACTATTTTTTCACTGTCTCATCTGAACCCTTAGATGTTTTGAACTAAGCGAACGGATTTTAATATTGTAATTCAAGAATTAGGTTTGTACGTATTTATGTGTGTTATTGTACTCTTTATTGTCTCCGTATGTAGCCAGCGAGGGTCACTACTAGATAAACAAATAAAAAAAACCTTATTTCGATAAATCTAATTACATAAATAATGGCAAAGGAAAACATTGTAAGGCAACCATTACTTACCATTAATTATTCATTTTATTTTTATTTTTCTATTTTATTTACAATAAATAGACAGTAAAACAACAAAACGCACATTGACTATAAGCAGAACATCATAAAATTAATGTAAATTAAAATGAAATAACTATATAAACTAATTTCTCTGGCATGCATTCTCCTTCCAGTACTTCAGACATTCCGACAAAATCACCTTTCATTCATCCATTATACATATATATTATACAGTATATATACTATATTTATTACATTCATTAAACATTTTGTAATCGCCAATCTAATTGTGAACAATGATCGTGCCTTCTCTGTACGAGAAGGAGCCTCTGCCCTGCTGTGGGAAATTAATTGACTGGTAAAATAAACGTAAATAAATCACAACAAAAACAGAACAAGACCTAAAAGTCTACATCACAAACTTTTCTATTTTGCCACGTTCTCTCTGATCACACAGTTCGTTACAAAATATCAAAGCGAAATGCAAATGGCGCCCAAAGTTCTCGGTTCAAACATTTCCTTTACATAGGCCACCAGTTTATTTATGTAGTAGCTTTTACCGCGGCGTCGCTTGCCGTGCCTTCCTCGTTCATAAATAATTTAGACACTAGTCAGGCACTCTATGACCTAGATACAATAGTCTAGGTTCGTCTAAGTTTGGTCTAGAATTATTTATTTTTGACGTGCTTTGACTTGATCAAGATGAGGGATGGGAGTTATTTACTTTTGGGGATTTAAGTTCGCCCGTTTTCAGTGATTCTCGTAGTGTTTTTCTAGTCATCTTGAATCTTAATGTTAGCATTTTTACAACATTATTTTTAGTTGTTCTAAAATTAGCGTTGTAGGACGGTTTTAACGACTACTTAACGTGACCGTATGCGTCTGCGATGCGAGCCGGACTATAGAGCGATGCGCGCGAGCATAGAGCGGGAGGCGCGCGAATGCACTATTGATATTGCCGTTTGGCGCGAAATTATTCCTACAGCGTAAATTTACAATTAAACTTAAAACCTTGTAGCGACTGAGACGGACTTATTCTGTTGTTCTCTGGGTGAATTCACAAGGAATGCTTTATTTATAATTATTAGTTATAGGCATTAGTTCTAAGTAAAATAAATATAAGTTATTAATTAATTAGGGCCCATTTACCGCATTGGTTAGCTGTAATGCTAAATGTATGTTGATAAAAAAATAAAAAATAATACCAGCCTGTTAGTGTCCCACTGCAGGGCAAAGGCCTCTTCTCATACAGAGAAGGCTCGAGCATTGATCACCACGCTTGCTCAAGGCGGATTGGCGATTTCAAACTTATATTACCTAACTTACAAGTCCAGGTTTCCTCACGATGTTTTTTCCTGCACCGATGTCAAATGATGCCTAAGATAAACTTAGAAAGTAGACATGAATTGAAAAAGTCACATTAATACTCGCCCGGATTTGAACCACAACCTCGTGCATGAGATGTAGGCTCCTTAACCTCTGGGCCATCACGACGTATGTTGATATATAAATAAATCAATTAGAAATACATAATTCATCCGCCTATCCTTTTCTTAACTACTTTGGGGTCGGCTTCCAGTGTACTGCAGATGTAGCTGAATACCAGTGTTTTACATGGAGCAACTGCCTGCCTGACATCCACAACCCACTTACTGGGTAACACGATACCCCTTGGTTTAACTGGTTGTCAGGCTTTCGGGCTTCTGACTACCCTCAACGACTGTAAAAGATTTACAAATGACAGCCGAGATCAACGGCATCACATGATTTCCCAGACACGGAGGAGTCTGAGCATGTAATGAGTGTTACCCATACAAGTCCAACCTTGTCAAGCGTAGGTTTTGACCGACATCCATTAATTTATTAAAGAAATAAATGAAAGAATCATTCTTTATCTCTCTATAAATATTTTTCTTTCTTCTTTCTTTCTTTCTTTCTTTCAAAGAAAGAAAGAAAGAAAGAAGAAAGAAAAATATTTATTTGACATCAGTCATTAACACACATAGGTACACACAATAATTTATGAAACGTACAAAATAAACAGTACTTATTAGGTAGGTACACATTATGTGCTGTGTGCCTCACGGCTGCGCCAAAAAGGTCCATTTCAGCATTCATGCCAGACAGGTGATGCTGTCTGACGCTGGTCTTCCAATGAACCTTGAGGGGTACCCAGTGACGGAAAGAAATAAATAGAAAACGAGAAAGTAAATCAGATAAGTGTGTATTGAAGAGCGAAATGCGAGTTGCGCTCACACGCGTGAAAAAGTATTCATAAGGTTAAAACGTAATAATATGGAATACAGGAAATAACTGCAGAAACTACCCTAGAATCCCGCTGAAGTAGTTTTGGAAGCTATTTTCTGTCCCTGAGTACTATTTTATTTAATACAGACCAGACGTCACGCGGTTTCACCCGCGTTGTCCCGTTCCTGTGGGAATACAGGGATAAAAAGTAGCCTATGTCACCCGGGGATAGTGTAGTTTCCCAACAGAGAAAGACTTTTCCAAATCGATCCAGTAGTTTCGGAGCCTATTCAATGCAAACAAACAATCAAACATTTCCTCTTTATATATTAGTATCTATAACTAGCACTTGGCCTGTGACTTAGTCCGCTTGAATCTATTTCAGATAGATCAGCAGCGCTATTCTGTAAAAAGAAACCCATAAAAATGTAGGTGAAGTTAAGGAAAATTGAGCTGTCATTCTGTGTTAATGCTAGGCATTGACAGTTCACTTCGTTCAAATTTTCACGAGGTGACTTTAAACTGAATCGATTGGTTAATGTTCTTTCTTTTAATGTACAAACGTCACTTAGCAATAGGAATAGGTAAGATCGTTGCAGTTGATGTGCTTTGCTTACACCCTTGGGACAGAAGCGTGAGTTTACAGATGTTAAACTACAGCATTGTGTCAAGTTTCTTTGATATTTTTTCAACTTTATAACAAACACAATAAGGTTCATGTCCCAAAGGTTCATTTGAAAATCAGCGTCAGGCAGGATCTCAGCATCTGTCTGGCATTACCGCTGAAATGAACCTTTTGGCGCAGCCGTGAGACATGCCATTTTTTGTCTCTTTTTTTTGTGTGATTGTGTTTTTACTGTGCGTGTATCCAGCTGTTGCCAATAAATGTATTTTCTTTCTTTCTTTCATGTTCAATTGGGAAAATTTGACAGTTTGGAGGTAGCTTGATGTGTTAATTTTACCTGATCGTTTTTCAACTTTTTGTGAAACAGAATAAGGTTCATATTCAATTGGGAAAAATTGACAGTTCGCGGTAGCTTGATGTGCTGGCGTCTGTACATATTATATTGAACTTGAAACTCTTTAAGTCTTTTGGTAAAAAAGGAAATAGATAAGTATAATCTTTTACGAAAAATAGTAGAAACGTTAACTTTTTATTTAAATAATGTGTTGGTTTCTTGTTTATAGTTTAGAAAACAAACATAAATCAGTTTTAGTGCTCGTTTAAGAACGTAATAGACGAACAAGTAGGCACTTGAAGCGACAAGGTTATCATTATAGGAATAAAAATCACATTAAGAACCATGTACAAGTCCTGAGTGTGCCTTTTATTTTGAAGTTACTGGATGTAACTGACTATTTTCATGTTTGAAAAAAAAACTTTTTTACAAAAAATAAAACCGACTTCAAAAATAATACTAAACGGTGTAAAATAACTCTAAATTAGGAAGTCTGTGGCTTTGGTACTTTTGTCTAATTCTTGATGGGCCACCGACTTCCGAATTTAGAGTTATTTTACACCGTTTAGTATTATTTTTGAAGTCGGTTTTATTTTTTGTAAAAAAGGTTTTTTATTTTTCCATTTTTAGTTGTTCCCATACAAACATTTGCCATAAATTCATTTTATATTGTTAATTGTTAACAATACATGTCATTATAATAGGGTTTTCCACCTAACCCTAATAAATGAAACTTAACATACCTAACTGTCGAAATCTAGGTATATTGAACACATCTGCCTACCCCTCTGACCATGCAGGCTTGATGATACGTCATGATGTTGTATAAACAATAAACATCCAAGCGATTCCAGCAATCACGATAGATTTGCCGTCTATTTTTGAAGAGTTCTGTTGTATATCTCCGAAGATCAGCACCAGATCTTCACCAAATTAAAATGGGACCACCTCAGGAGTCTATTCTTTCAAACAAAAAAAGAATTTTGAGAATCGGTCCACAAATGGCGGAGAAATCAGGTAACATACATAAAAAAGAAAAAAAAATACATTCACACGAACATAGAACCTCCTCCTTTTTTTAAAGTCGGTTCATAAGGGCCCAAATTTTGCCGAGGATAGACTTTTTTGTATACAATACAATAGTTCTGCAGTGCTTGACTAATGGAACTGACAGGTGACAGACGCCAGAACATCACGTTACTCAAACCCAAAACCATAAAAAAAAATCAATTGATCTTGACTGTTTGTTTATTTGTTTTAAACACTATCAAAGAAATTTGACACATAGAAGTAGCTTGATGTGCTGACCTTTATACGTTGGTGAAGTACGAGTAAGTTATAAATAAGTAGCCCATAACCGCATTTAGAATACTTGAAAATCACTCACACACGTAAACAGTACGACTGTTTTATGTGCATCTAAAATGTCGCATGACGACGGGCAGACTCTAACATTTAACAACATTATAAAGGTTACATTTTAGTGCTCCTACTATAAAACGTGGCCTGCTTTTTATCCCCCAAGAATTACAGAGCTTGGCATTATAAAAACAAAAGACTAAAGGCCCTTCCAACCCGTTGACGCGCAATTTTTCGCCGTATATGGCTGCGATACGCATACACGGATACACGGATACTCGGATATACGGATACATGGATACACGGCTACACGGATACACGGATAGACGGATATACACAGTTACGGATACAGGAAAAGACGGATATTAGAATAGATGGATACACGGATATTCAAATAGACGGACACACACATATACATAGACAAACAGACATACATTTTTCTAAAGAGAATAAAGAACGCAATTATTTTTTTTACTAGTGCCGGTGTATATTTTGTATCGTGTATCATGTATGTTGTGGCTTGTACTAATAACTATGAAAAGGAAAACGAACTTAACTTAATTAACTAGGAAGTTACGAAAAAAAACAAAAATGTTAACCACCCTGTTCTTCTTTGAAATAAATGTCCGTAACAGACAAAAAAACACATTACGCGTTAGCCAAAACTCACGGTAACTTACTGCGTGTAATTTTCGCGCCACCACCAGTCTCCACTACCCTTAAAATAAAATAGCCACTTTTGCTTTAAATTTTCACTCGTAAAGTGTCTGTGTCCTCACATTTTTGAATAATTTACAATGTTAACGTTAGCCGTTGAAAAATTCCTTTATCTCTGTGAAAAATTCGGGTTTTGTGAGACTCGGTCTAGACCTTTTTGTGTCTTGAATTACGCCTCATTTCATTTGGCTTTTGTTTTTAAAGTGTACGCCAGTATTAGGTGGTTTGGCTTTTAAATCTTTTAATGACCTAAATTATTAGTTTATTCTTGATTTAGGGACGGATTGGTTTGGCCTCATTTTATTTCTAATTGTAATGGTACGTTACCAGTATTATATTTCCATATAATTAAAACAATATGTTGCACCATTTTGTATAATGGAATTATTTGTTGTCCTTATGATCTTCAAAAAAACCAACTTGTAAACAACTAAACTGAAGTATCTCTAATTATCTATCAATACTAACTGCCTCGTTGGTCTTGTGGTCGCAAGCGCAACTGCTGGGCAAGAGGTCCTGGGTTCGAACCCCGGATCGGGCAATGCGTTTTTTAGTTTTTCTATCTGTAATTTCTCAGTATCAGTCCGGAGTCAGGATTTGTGCCCGATTGATGGCAATAGGCTTTCCCCCTATTACATGACACCTAAACAAAACTGGCAAAATGTGGGTGTACATCCTACTGGTACACTTCTGCCTAACCTTTAGGGGATAGCAGGCGTGGTGTTATGTTATGCTATGTTATCTATCAACTTGCTATAATTATGGCATACTGCACCGGCCGCAACCTCAAATAATTTGGGGTCCTTCTCCCAATTTATTTATTGGTGAAGATTTTTTTTTCTTGCATACCATTTAACTTCATCACAAAAGTAACTTCTTTCCTAGCCATATCATTTTTCATTCAATCTATCTATAATTTCTTTCTTTTTGAGATTACACTTATTTTGGCGCGTTTGGGATTTTTCCCTAACGTGCCAAAAGAAGTGTAATCGTAAAAGAGTAAATTAAAATTTATACGATGCGCTCGCACACCGTCACGGAAAACCTACACCCTGAAGTTAGCTATAGTCAAAATTCATTTTTGTACCCCATAGAAGTATAACTTGTAATGCGTGTACATAAGTATGTAATTTGTGATGTATTTTGACTATGTTATTATGCTTATTTGTAATTTATGAATATGTTTTGATATGTCAAATATGTCAATGTCTACTAATCTAATTCTATGGACTTTAATATCCGCAAATAAATGATTATTATTTTTAAATACATATAAATTACATTTTTATACATGATACAAAAAAGTATAATACATTTAAAAAAATAAAAAAGTGGACAACCAATGGCGGGAGCAAGGTGCAAGCTACCGGTGGTTACGGCTCCAGAGACAAGAACTTCCTCACGATGCGGGCCGTATCAAGAAGTAGGTACTGCCTTCTGGATCAGGTTCTTGACCCAACCGTGCATCGAAAGCTTCGAAAGATGCTCATCCAGGCTTCTAGCCATATAAGGCCATTGGCAACTATCGGTACAATGACAGCCGAGTCTACATCCCACATGTCGACAATGATTATTATTATTATTATAAGTACACACACACTTTTTTATTTTTTGTATCAAGCATTTTACCAACATGAATTAAAATAATAAGAACTCATGATACATCTAATCCAATAGAACCAAAAAAAAACAAAAAAAACACAAAGATTTTTTCCAAAATAACAAGCTACAGATAACGTACGCCATTCTTTCATCCCTAATCTAATTTAGATATTAATCAAATATTTTAGCCCTACTTTTTCTATATTTCAAAACTACCAAAAACGCAAATCAGAGAAGAAATATTCGCCTTTTATTCTTGGCCTACATTCAGAAATCCACCAAATGTACCAAAATTAATACTCTGCCATTCAGAAAAGTTTTGCTCAATTTTCTATAAAACTGTTTGTTTGGCATCGAACCCAAGACATGGCAGATAAAACTACTTAAAAACTTCTTGTCAGGTGAAAGAAATATTACCACGATTTCTTTTTCTTTATCTTATACGCATAAGGTTTTGAATTGCGTAGCATTTTTTTGTTTGTGTCAGTGAAGGGCAAGAAACGGCTGTCTAGAAAAAAAAGGCTAAAGTTCGTGAAAAAAATATGAATAATATGGAAGATTATTGACAGTGACAATGAACACAAGTTTATTCCAATTTCAATTACGACATTTAGAGATTTTATTCAAAGTGACACGGTTTCTCAGATCTATCTCCGTATGTTTTGAGAATTAAATCCATTCAGAAGTTTTTACGTGGAAAGAGTAACAAACATCCATCCATCCATCCTCACAAACTTTTGCGCTTATAATATTAATAGGATATATACATATACTAGCTTCTGTTCGCGACTTCGACCGCGTGATATAGATTCTTTGGGCTAACGCAAACTTTAACTCACGACTTCGTTTACGTAGAAGGTAAAAATATTTTTAAATAATACCTACGTACGCTAAGGAGTACAGAAAATGTTTAAATATTCTGAACTCCTTAGCGTAGAAGGTTAGCCACTTCTAGCTGTGCCCGCTGTTATGCCGCGGCTTCGCCCACATTGATATATTATATAATATATTAAATTTAGTAAGATAGAATCGCCTCGTTAGTCTAGTGTTGAGTTCGATTCCCGGAACGAACATACAGTTATTTGGTTTTTGCAACTATACTTAACTGTAAGTGGCTTGTAAGGTCATAATGGACTTAATGTGGGGGTATCATAGGTGCACCTTTACGTAACACTTTGGAAAGTTTTGGTGCAATGTTAAATAAGTAAATATTCCCAACTTTCACACAATGTAATTTTGTCCCAATTAAGCAGAGCTTGTGCTAAGAGTGCTAGACAACTGAAATACATACATATTTCTAAATAAATACAATTATTTAAGAGATAAATTACACCCAGACACAGAGCAAATGATCGTGCTCATAACACAAACATTGGTCTCGGTTGAAAATCGAATCCTTTTTCATGTTATGTTACTACATCATAAAAAAAAACTTTTTTACAATAAAAACAACCGACTTCTTAAAAAAAAACTAACAGGTGAAAAATAAATCCAGTTTCGGAAGTCTGTGGCTTTGGTGGTTTTGTTTTGTTCATTATTGGCCACCGACTTTGGAAACTGGAGTTATTTTTCACCTGTTATTTTTTTTTTAAGAAGTCGGTTGTTTTTTTTTGTAAAAAAGTTTTTATTTTGAAATTTTTAGTTTCTTTGTATGTAAAGAAAGTCTTTCAAAACTTGAAAGAATCATTGAAATTGGATAACAATTGCTAAAGAAGTTCTATCTCTAAACATTAATCTGTACATCTCTGCCGTTGTGGAAATACAAAAGCTCAGCATAGACATCTGACTATAGCAATTGCGAATAATTTGCTGTTAAGCGTTGAAGAGTTCCATTGCCTGTCTTTTTCATCAGTTTTTCTTCACCAAATGATACTTTCTAAATGAAAATGCTTGATTTGTTACTAAAAATGTTGAAATCGGTGCATGTGTGCCTATATTTATTGAGGAGTTCCCTCAATTCCTCGAAGATCCCTCATCAGATATGAGTTTTGATACAAATGAGACCAATCTGTTAGTATACCCTATCAAACAAAAAAAGAATTTTGAAAATCGGTCCATAAATGACGGAGTACTGAGGTAACAAACCCTAAAAAAAAAAAAAAAAAGAAAAAAAAAAAAAAAAAATATACAACCGAATTGAGAACCTCCTCCTTTTTTTAAGTCGGTTAAAAAGGTATTACAAGTATTTTTAGGAATGTCCAAAATTACCCCAATGGATGACAAGCTCTTGATGCTGGCCATGTATAGACGGTAACCACATGTAAGAATATGAACTCTAGAAAATGTTATTTTCTTAAATTACTTTTCTTGTCTTTCCAGAAGAGAAAGCAAAGAGCTCAGAGCCCAGGTCAGAAGAACAGGCGGCAACAAAGATCCAGGCAGCCTTCCGTGGTCACCAGACGAGGAAATCTATGAGCATGAAGACCAGCAAGCAGCAGCCACAGCAGCCGCAGCAGAAGCAGCCTCAGCAGCTGCCGCAGAAGCTGCCCCAGCAACAACAGCAGCAGCCGGAGCCGATGCCCACCAAGGCTGAGCTGGAGGCAGAGTTCAGGGCTGATGATAAAGGTCAGTGACTCTTAGAGTATTTAAAGTTAACAAAGAAGATGCCCTTTTGAAAATATACTGTGATATTGGAGCTTACCTCCATGTACACAAACGAATTTTATTAGAAGTGAAGAACGCAACCATAAAGTTCATTTGTTTTTTTACTGTGTGACGTTTAGCTCTTGTTCTTTTGAAACTGTCTTGTAATGGTTCGCTATTTTATAAACTACGCGTTTTAATTCATTAAACCGAAGATTAAACCTCAAGAGAACCCCGGTGTCCGCTGTCATTGTCTTTCTATTGTGTTTATAATTGACATGATTGAAAGGTTTATATTCAACACTAGCTCTATTTATTGCCAATATAACCTTCTTCAAAATATTTATATTGAAAAGTTGATAATCTCTTTTTGACTGACAGTTCGACAAAAAGATAGTGTCAATTACGAGCTAAGATAGAACTAATATCAAATTAGTTTAAGCCTCAAAATACGCTGTGTTACGTGGTCGATGCATTCTGTATATATTCTGTTTTTACGATGCTTGTATGACAGTAGTTCAACTATAATGACCTTTACTTTGTCTTGGTAATATTTCGTGGGTAAAAAGTGCATAGACTATCAAAACTGCTGTACGTTTTATTACTAACGATCGGCCTTGCCTCGGCCCAATAACCAATAATATTCATGTATCATATTTATTTATTTATTTTATTTATTTTATTTCGGGATAAAAAACAGGAGTACAATTAAATGTTATACATAGCATATTACTAATTAAACAAAGTACTTATCATACTACTAACAACTTTATCCACTTATTACTAAATTGTTATTTTTAATGCTACGCGAGGAAAAAAAAACAGAATAAGTACCTACATAGATAACATAACATATTAGCAAAAAGAAAAACGAAAAATACAACAACTTAACAATAAAAATATTCATACAAACCTTCCTCTTGAATTGACAATTGATAGAAAATGCGTTGCGTAGTTTTAAAAGATCTAAGCGTACATAAGGCGGGAATTTACTGTGTTTGATAATATGGTTGTCAGATATCTCATTTTGAACAAAAAACTGATTGGGCAAGTTTGGTTTGGGTTTGGTGGGTCGATTTTAAAAGTCGAGAAACACAAATCTAGGAATTGACATTACAAAAATATTTATATCTTAGCTTCAAGGCTTAGTCTGTCAACAAAGCCTTTCTTCAACATCAGCAGGATTATTGATTAAATAGTTGGCTAGACTCGGTTAGATCTAGGAACCTCGAATTAAGGACAGACCTATGTCAAAGGTTTCTTTAGAACGTATACTTGAATAATGACACAATGGTGACGAGGGCCAAGATTGGCAGATAACAAAAGGCCTAGTTACGAACTTCATTTCGGTTTAAAGATTATTTTTTTTCTATAATATGAATGTATTTAGATATACATGTTATGTATGTTTATCAGTTGTTTAGTACCTATAACACAGCTCTGTTTAGCATGGGACTAGATGGCGTTGTGTGAAAATTGTTGAATTTCATTATTATCTATTATTTCTCAAAAAAAGAGAACATAACAGTTCACTTACATATTGAGAAAGTACAATTTAATTATATAAAAGAAATTGAAAATATCTGTGATCAAAGAAATAAAAGAAACATAAATGCGATGTTCGAATTTATTTCTAACGTGTTCTTCTAGGATAGAATACGAAATGAATTTATCCGACAGAGACCCAATGTTATCGACATAGGTCAAAGGATTAGCAAGTCGAGGCAGTGGGCCGGCCATATCTCGCGAAGAACTGACTACCGCTGGGGTAAACGTGTTCTTAAGTGGAGACCACAACTTGGCAAACGTAGTGTAGGACGTTCTCCGGCTAGGTGGGATGACGACCTGCGGGAGACTGGTAGCAGATGCTGGATGCGGCAAGCTGAAGACATGGCGCAGTGGCGCTCATTAGGGGAGCCAATGTCCAGCAATGAACTACTCAGTTAGAGGCTGATGATGATGATGATTCTTCTAACCTTTTACTGTTAGTGACATCAGGTGTTTCATTATATAGTTTAGCTCCCTCGTGTAGTATATTTTTCCTGCCGAAGTTAGTTCTAGGTTTTCTTAATCCTACTTTGTCTCGGTGGCTTGTGTTGTATAAGTGTTCTTATACTTTTTATACATAGTCTTCTTAGTTTTTAAAGGTCAAGTTCCTAACAGATAGTAATGATGTTCAGAACAGAAATGTGTGAAGATTAATGTAAAAACTGTGGTCCCCAAAAGTCTAGCTGATATTATCTAGGTCAAAGCCAGTGAGGCGGTTATGTGTGTGTGTCTGAGATATTTTTTTAAAGAAAAACTGCAAGTATTTAACCGAGGAAAACAAGGAGACGTTCTCAAGTCGATGCGTAGGTTTTATTTTTTTTAAGTGGACTGTGACATAATAGTAGGTTATATATGGACTACCATTCTAATTATTAACAGCTGGGTTTTAATACCATCCCTACATTTACAATTTTATTCCACTTAAGTATTTGTTCTTTTAGGTATTGTTTTGTTATTACAGATTTCGTTTCTGAATAGCGTTTCTGTTTTGATGTATATTATCCTTTGCTAATTCATGCCAATCCATAGATGTTCTGGTTTTATTTTCTAAGAAAATATTAAAAAAACGGTTCATCATGGCGCTTTCGCTTAACATTAATAAATGACGACAAATTATATTTATTTCCGTAAATTGGTTGTTACAAACATTTTTACACATCAAATGAGATCGGTGTTCCACTATCTGACTACTCTGAGAAGAAACACCGAAATAAACTGAGATATTACAGTATCTTTCTAAAAGAGGCTGTAATGTCTCAGTTTACCTACTGAAGTTCAAAATTTCGGCATTTAAGTGCCGATACAACAATGTCTATCTTAGTTTTCAAATCACTAGTACTTAATTCTTAGTTTTTAGGATGACTGGAGCTTTTATTTTAAATCTAGAGTTTCGGTTTTAAAATAAAAGTATCAAATGAGTTCGCAAATACCGCTGAACCTGACCTAACAATGATTGATGACGGTACCTCTCAGTGTTAGTACTCTGCAATCTTTCTTTTCAATTTTAATTACTTAAACGATTGTGGGGATAATTAACTGTAATTAGAAGGCAAAAATGGATATACGAGTAGTTAAGGTCAAATTAGCATAAAATATCCACTTGCCCTAGTACACATGGGTCAGCACATTAAGCTACCCCATTGTGCCAAATCTCTCAAATGGGTTTTTAACTTTATTACAAACTAGCAGACGTCCCGCGGTTTCACCCGTCCCGTTCCCGTGGGAATACAGGAATAAAAAGTAGCCTATGTGTTAATCCAGCGTGTCAGCTTAATCTACACCAAGTTTGATTAATATGAATATAGTAGTTTTTACGTGAAAGAGTAACAAACATACATCCATTCATCCATCCTCACAAATTTTCGCGTTTATAAAATTAGTTTCACAGTTTGGGGTAGTTTGATGTTCTGGCGTCTGTACTATCTTAGTGGTTAATATCTCACCGTTTTTCACAGCCTTGCTCTGATTTAATGAATATGTATATGTCTTATGAAAACTTCTGTATATCTCTTTAAATACAATAACCTATATTAAATTGGAATCAAATTACTCTACACAAATGTTATAGTTACCTACGCTTAAAGCAAGACTTACAGACTAGACTTTTAACTCAATTTTTTTTATTTCAATTGGTGTATATGTACAGACGCCAGCACATCAAGTTACCCCAATGTGTCAAATTTTCCCAATTGAATAATATGACCCTTATTCTGTTTGACATAAAGTTGAAAAACTATCAAAGAAATTTGACACATTGGGGTAACTTGATTTGCTGGAGTCTGTAAATTTAAAATAAAAATTATTGGTAAAATAAAAATAAACAAAACACACAGACTATAACTTTGTTTTGTTAAGATAAGTAAAGTGAGAATTGCAAACGAATAAAAACATTATTTAAATGCAGATGGGGCAATTCCGCGCGAGCGTTCATTGTAAGTGGACGTTAATTGATTTTTGTCACAGTATTATTGAGTGCATATTTCTTATCTTGATCGCGCGCGGGAAACCGGTTTTGCCGGTCGATCCCGGCCGCCGCCGTTGCTTTGTTTACGTACATGAGTGAATCAAATCCAATTGATGTAATCAATACAATGTCGAGTGCTAACGAGTTAGAGGTCAATACAAATATGGAAACAGAGGACTATACACAACAAGATGACGCTGAGGTGATGGGAGGGAAAAGGTTAAGGGATGAAAATTCTTCTGAGGAAGGATGGACTGAAGTAACTAGGAGACGAAACAAATTGGTATGCTGCAGAGAGGTTCCAGGCGAGAAGGAGAAAGAAGAAAAGATTCAGGTATGCGTGACTTGTAAAGATCCGTTACCTAAACAGTTTGCGTTGGCACGATTACTAAAGTCACATAACATTGCCAGTAGCAATATTTACAGAATTAAATACGTACATCAACATAAAATGTTGATTACATTTGACAACGATACCGGCGCGGACGAATTTTTGAGTTGTTCAGTGTTTACTGCCATGGGCTGGTCTTGTCAAAAAACATCTGAAGTAGGAATATCGTACGGCCTTATTAAAAGCATGGAATTGGATATATCTGATGAAGATCTTAAAGCTAATCTATCAAGTAGTGCTGAAATAATATCTATTATGAGGTTGAATAAACGTTGCTCAGAAAACCCTGATGGTAATGGTTGGACCCCGAGTGAAACGATTCGACTGGGATTTAAAGGATCTTCTCTTCCGCCTTACGTGTACATATATAATTTAAGGATTCCAGTGGAGCGGTTTATATTCCCTGTAACTCAATGTGCTAATTGCTGGAAATTTGGCCATTTGAAAATAAGATGCCCGTCAAAGAAACTTGTTTGCCCCAAATGCTCTCAGAACCACGAAAATTGTTTAACTACATCTTATACCTGTGTGAATTGTTCAGGTCGTCATATGGCGTTTGATAAAATATGCCCATACTTTAAAAAAGAAAAGAAGCTCAGGATTTTAATGTCAGAATTTAATTGCACCTATAGAAAAGCCCTTTCAATATACGTTCCTCCCTCCCCTATTAACGCCCCGTTAGTGTCTAACTTAAACCCTGAAGTTGAACATACGTCTACTGTGACTGCCCCTAATATCAAATCGGTATCAGCTCAACTTTCGATTGATGAAAATGTCGGTTGTTCCTCTCGAGCACACGATCCAGGCACAGAAAAAACAAAATCCAAGCCATTACCTAAGCGCCATATCAAGAAGCAAAATCGTAGACCGGCAACCCCTGCCCTGGTGGATGATTTAGTATGGCATCAAACCTCAGAATCTTCAGATACTCCGGAATATTATGGTAACAATGCACCCAGTTTCGTTATGAACAATACTTCTCCTAAGACGCCCCATGATTTAAACTTTTGGCATATGATTAAAAAAATTAAGAATATTATAAAAAGTAAAGAATCTTTTCAGATTAAAATCCAGCAATCAATTTCTGTATTTTCCGAGTGGCTTACACACAAAGTTGTTAGTAGTTTATCTTTTGACTCGTTATTTGATTTATTTGTTGGAAATGGCTAGTAACAATAATTATATGAATTTGAATATCATACAATGGAATTGCCAAAGTTTAAGACCCAAATGTCGTTCATTTGAATCATACTTAAGCCAAGAAAAAATCCACATTGCCGCATTGAGCGAAACTTGGTTGGAACCCGAGAGTTTTTTTAGAATTAGTGAATACAACACATACAGATTGGACAGAGACGATGGTTACGGCGGTGTCGCAATTATGACTCATCGCTCTGTAAAGTCGGTTATTTGTACAACTAAGAGCCGCAACCCTGGTATTGAATTGTTACATATTAGAATTCTGAATTGTCTGCATATTGAGAATATTATTTCCATATACTGCCCTTCAACAGTACACACCACTCAAAGTGATTGGGATGCCATATTTTCTATTGGGAACAGTAAAACTATTATTCTGGGAGATTTTAATGCACATCACTCTAATTGGTCTCTAAGAACCGATCGTCGTGGCTCCGAAATATTTGATTCCATGTTAGATTACAATTTTATTTATCTAAACGATGGTAGCTTTACTAGAATTCGAATGGTTGACGGAGTACTCCAGCAGTCTAGCCCCGATATCTCATTTGTTTCTTCAGATTTATCATTGCTATTTAAGTGGAAGTCAACTAATGAATCACTTGGAAGTGATCATTTAATAATTAAATTAAACTTAGTTCTAATTGTTAATCATAAAAACCAAAGTAAGCGAAATTTTAAAAAGTCTGACTGGACTTCATATGCTGCATATATAGATGAATATTTACAGGATTGCCTGACTCCCCAGGATTCTCAGGATTTGTATGATGTTCTAAATAATATTATGCAAAAAGCTGCCGATAAACATATTCCGTGCATTAAAATCCCTCAGAATATTTGCAGTACCTTTAAGCCAAAACCATACTGGTCTACAGAGTTGTCCAGGGTTGTTGCGGAGCGACGTTTGGCTCTTGCAAATCTGAGATTTTGCCCTTCTCCTGAGAATTTAGATATCCTTCAAGAAAAAATAAGAACGGCACAAAGGATTATTCGTGAGGCTAGGTGTAAGTCTTTTCAACAATTTTGTTCATCTATTGATGAAACATCTTCGGCTTCAGAGATGTGGCGTAAAATGAGGTGGTTAAAGGGTCGACAAATTGCTAACCCTTGTGTGGACAAAGTAAAAGCTGAGCGCCTACTTAATGACCTTACCCCAGATTTTGTTTGTCCCTCGCAGCCTATATTTAACTCTAACAATGCAGCGTTGGAGTCACAAATATCGATGTCAGAATTAGTCAACTGTATTAAAAATACTGACACTGCTCCTGGAGCAGATCAGATTTCCTTTTCCATGGTAAAACACCTTCCACCTTCTGGCAGACGTATATTGCTATTAATATACAACCAATGTTTTTCATCCGGTTTTGTTCCCTCACAATGGCGCCAAGTTAAAATAGTACCAATTCCAAAGCACAGTAGTGGTTCATCTTCTTCTTTACGTCCGATTTCCCTAATATCATGTGTTTGTAAAATTTTTCATGTCATTTTGGCCAAACGTATGGAATGGTTCTTTGAAAAACAATGTCTTTTTCCCGAGGAAATGGTGGGTTTCCGTAAGAGCCAAACCACACGGGCGGTGCGGCGCCGCACCGCAAGCCATTTCGCCGCGCTGGCGACCACACGGGCAGAGCGGCGTCGCAACGTTCTACAGAGCCGCGGCGGCGCCGCAGCGGCGGCAAAATGAGGGGTTGCCCATCGCCAACAAACAACTGCGAGCGGCGCCGCTCCGGCTCCGCTCTGCTTACACCCCTCCCCGCCTCGTCTCGATTCCGACGCGCGTGCGGCGCGGCGCCGGAGCACACCGCACGGCGCCATGTGGCTACAATGCATTTTTGTATGTAGAAAACCGCAGCGGTGCCGCTCAGGCGTCGCGCCGCAGCCGCGCCGCCCGTGTGGGTTTGCTCTAAGGCAAGATCTTGTCTGGATAACCTTACGCGATTAGTTTCTGAAGTTCAAGTGGGATTTTCTAAAAATTTGGTGACAGCGGCGTGTTTCATAGACATTGAAAGCGCTTATAATAATGTTGATATTTCTTGCCTGTTACGTATTTTAGATCAGTTTGGCGTTGGATCGAAAATCTGTGCTTATTTATGGTCTTTTTTATCAAATAGGCATCTACAAGTAGAAACATATGATTGTGATATGGTCAGATGTACTGGTCGCGGACTAGCTCAAGGAGACCCATTGGCTCCTCTTTTATTTAATATTTTAACACTACATATATGTAGGGACGTTGGTCAAGTAAATATTTCTCAATATGCAGATGATTTTGTGTTATATTCTTCAAGAAGTAGTTTAGATTTAGCGTTTAAAGATCTTCGGTCTGCTTTACTATATACCAAAGTGCTAATTGATAAACTAGGTTTAACTATGTCTGCAAATAAAACTAAAATCTGTGTTTTCAAAAAGGGTTGCTTCAGGAGGTCTATTGATTTTAATTTCGATGAAGTTTCAATCGAAGTTGTTAATTATGTGAAATATTTGGGTCTGTGGCTGGATAGTTCATTAAGGTGGGGTAAACATATCAATGAAATATCACAAAAGGTATTGAAATTCATAAATTTGTTTAAAGTTTTATCTGGTCCAGGATGGGGACTTCATCAAAAACACCTTAGACGCTTATATATTTCTATAATTCGAAGTAGAATTGATTATGCCAGTTTTTTGTTTGACAATGCTTGTAAGTCAAAACTTATTAAATTAGATAGGGTTCAAAACCAGGCATTACGTATCATAGGTGGATTTATAAGGAGTACCCCAATACACGTCATGGAAAGCGAGCTATGCCTACCTCCACTTCATATTCGTCGGAGGTATTTAGCTAGCAAATTTATATTAAAAGCAAAATCTTTTTTTAACAGTAAAACCATTAATTCTATAGAAAATCTCTCGCTTGTTACAAATTCCAACTATTGGCTGAACAAGAAACTGCCATTATTACTTTGTGCCATCCTTTCACAGTATAATTCAGTACCTATACACTCAAGCCTTCAGCTTGAAATGTTTTCACTTGATACATGGGTAAGTAATATTAATATTTCTAACATAGTTTTTGATAAAATTC
The DNA here is from genome assembly GCA_921972225.1 of Euplexia lucipara. NCBI lineage: Eukaryota > Metazoa > Arthropoda > Insecta > Lepidoptera > Noctuidae > Euplexia > Euplexia lucipara. Next base: position 8,816,940 of record OV179168.1, on the reverse strand, counting down.
CTAGTATTTCTCAAGCCAAACGCAGCTACAGTGCTTTACAATTAAATCAATTATGTACGTCTTATATCCGAGAGCAATATTCGGATTATTATACAATTTTTACGGACGGTTCTAAAGACAAACAAATAGGAGGTGCTGCTTTTCTTGACCCCATTCTTCATACCCACATGAAACTTAAGATTGATTCAGATATTTCCATTATGCACATTGAATTGATAGCAATAATGGAAGCTTTATCCTATATTCTATCAATTGATGGCGATAATTTTGTGATTCTGACTGACTCCAAAAGTTCGCTGCAACATTTGGCTCGGCACACTTCTCACATGAGAGGTATTCCGACAGCCTACGTGATATATGAATTGCTCTTAAAACTTCAATCTAATTTTAAAACTGTGTGTCTGCAATGGATACCTTCGCATATTCAGTTAGAAGAGAATGATATAGTCGATCAGCTCGCCAAACAAGCGTGTTTTGATGGAGTTCCCATGAGTATTCCCCCCCTGTTTTCGGACTATTTTGGAAAAGCAAAAAAGCAATGTTTAGATCTTTGGCAAGAATTTTTTGACGAAAGGTCAAAAGAAAAGGGGATATGGTACCGAACTATCCAGCCAGAGGTTCCTCGGGTTCCGTGGATAGATAGTGATTTAAATAAAAATCTAACAACTATAGCCTTAAGACTTCGTTCCGGTCATATTCCATCAAATAAGTTTTATTATTTAATGAAAAAAGTATTGTCTCCAAATTGTGATGACTGTGGTGTAGTTGATGATGTTATTCATATATTGATGGAGTGTGTCCGGAATGAAAATATTAGAATAAATGTCTTTGGTTCCTGTAAATCACATGACATCGGCATCTGTAACACTATCCTCGCTTTCCCATTGTCAGAGAAAGCTAAACAGCTGTATGAGTTAGTAGTAAGATAGACTGTAAGATAATGTGTTTTTCTGTACTGGGCGATGTGGTCGCTAAGCGACAAAGCCATTTAATCAAATAAAAAAAAAAAAAAAAAAAAAAATGCAGATGGTGTACATATTCAAATGAAACGCTCGGTTGAATATGAATATGCAAAATGTGTGTGTTGTGTATATTTTTATGAAATATTCCAAGCTTGCTCGTACACTCAGATTTATCAAGCAAGTCAGGAATAAACTTTTTTCCGACCATATGAAAGTTACATAGAACTGTGGAAAATTTTCGTTAACTTGGATTCAGGGATTAGCCTCCCCCAAGGCATAATAAATTAGAACTTTTTTTTTGTGAATTTTATTACGCAAAAGTTCCAAATGATCACGATGGAATTTTCCCTATACCTTGCAGAGTTTAATTAAAGGACTTCTTCGTTGAAAGAAAATAATAAATATCTCTTTCCACTTTTCATTTGAATTGTTATTAATACCTCTATGGTCTGGTGTATGGACTGCCTCTATGGTCTAGTGGTCGCAGCCGCTACTGCTGAGCATGAGGTCCCGGGTTCGATCCCCGGGTCGGGCAAAGTGTTATTGAGTTTTTCCATCTGGTATTACTCAGTAGCAGCCCGGAATCTGGATTTGTGCCCGATTGATGGCAATAGGCTCGCCCCCTATTACATGGGACTTAAACATAACTGGCGAAATGTGGGTGTACTACCAGGTACACCTCTGCCTAGCCCTTCGGGGATTACAGGCGTGACGTTATGTATGTGTGTTGTTATTAATAATTTCATTATTATTAATAACTATTAAGAACTAGTGCACGTCACGTGGTTTCATCCGCGTAGTTTCCGTTCCCGTAAGAATACAGGGATAAAAAGCCTATTGCCAATGTCACTCGGGAATAGCGTAGCTTCCCAACAGTGAAAGAATTTTCCAAATCAGTTCAGTAGTTTCGGAGCCTATTCAATTAGTATGGACAAAGTAGTTTCTCTCGATATTTTTTCTTACAATAAATAAATAAATAAATTCCACACAACTTTCACAAATTTCACAACGCCATCTAGTTGTAAGCTAAGCAGAGCTTGTGTTATGGGTACTAAACAGCTGATAAACACTTATAAATTTCTAAATACATACATAATATTATAAATAAATTACACCCAGACACAGAACAAATGATCGTGCTCACCACAAAAAGACGTTAGTAACAATACACTTACAAACTCCGTAACATACGAAAAAAAAGAAAAACAAAAAAAAAAACAGAAATGGGTTGTGACATAATTGTTGCAAAATGACAGGCCCAGTCGAAACCTTGCAGCAATGGATCACAAACAAATAATGAAGTCTGCTCGCTATCATAGACAAGATGCTGATAATGGTGTACTCCCTCGCCTATAAAAATCTTACGGCATCTTTTTTTATTTTTAACCGATAGGCACGCGTTTGACCGCTGTCTCCCCTGATGGTAAGCGATGATGTGGTCGACGATGAAGCACGCTTGCCTAGAAGCAACCTGTTCACTCTTGACTTGAAGACCCCTAGGTTGTAGCTATCAGGAAACACCGATTCCGGCGGGGAATTCCACTCTGTACCAGTTCGCACAATTAACGTTTCCATAGCGTTTAACTTTCTGCCTAAATAAGTCTAACGACATTAAAAATGATTTGATTTTACAAAGATTTATTTCTTACCATAACATACAAACATACCTAACATAACACCACGCCTGTAATCTCCGAAGGGTTAGGCAATGGTGTAGGTACTTGTAATAGTACACCCGCAACACAAAAGTCATTTTACATGGTATCAAGAATAACTACAGTTTAACAATTATATTATGGGAGACTAATACCTGAGCTAGACGTGAGGCCTGTATTTCAGGAAAAAAACATTATTTGATAGAAATTAGTTTGTTATTTTAAATCAAAGGGAGGAAAACCCTAATGTCAATTTTTTTAACCTAAAAATCGAACCAAGTACATACAGCAAGACTAGCGAGGCAATCAAGGCACAATACTAAGTAGAGGTGATAAAATTTAATTTACAACATAATAGCTAAGCTTAAATCCGTAGTCTTAATAGTCCATTCGAAACTAAATGGCATAATCTGACGGCATTTTGAAGCCATTACAGTCTTATGCCTATTACCTGTGCCTTATTTAGTAAGTTAAATATTATTGAGAACTTTTGTTCTACGAGTTCTGACGTAACACAAAACATGGAATAAAAAATATATTTTAAGTTTTTATTGCACTGTCGTGGCATTTGTAAGCCTATGTTTCACTCATACGAGTAAACGAAATGACGACGAAGTTCCAGGCGCTTGCGAGCTAAACTGTGATGCGCGTAGAGTTATTAACATTCAAGCGGGCAATTGAATTAATATAAATTTATTTTCGTATGAAAATATAGTCAAAGCAATTATTAAAAGTCGTAGATCAAAAGTTGTTGGTTATGTTGTTAGTTATGAGTCCTGCGAGGTTGTTGTCAAACAACCCTGTATATATGCATTGCACAATCATGTATAAAAGATCTTAATATAATTGATGCTTAAAGCTGCACATGATCATGGGCCCTGTAGATCACAGACAATTTAATAAAGTAGAGTAAAACAATAACAGTATAATTACGAATTATATTTTTAATAAGATAACAACAAATAGATCCAAAACAATAATAACTACTACTACTTCTTTTTTTAGCGAGTCTGTAGTGTGAGTACACACAAAAACACACAAAACACAAAATGTTACACAAAATGTATACATAAGAGTTTATTTAAACATTTTGGGTAAGATAAAATTAGAATGACGACATATATATACATGTAACCTAACCTAACTTACCATACCTATCCTATAGCGAACCTAACTACCTAACCTAAGTACCTTACTGAAATGCATTGATTTTGAAAGATACAAAATACTTAAAAAAAATTAAACTGAACTACTGCGCTGCATGTCTCTATGTTCCATACAATTTACTTAGTTTTTCCGGTCTACTTTAAAGTTCAGACAGTGTATATACCTATTTTCAAAGAATTTTTTGAAGGTCATCATCTATATCATCATTATTGATTACATAAATTGATTTCTGAAACTTTTTATCTGGCCTGCAGTTGGTCTAGTATAGTGGCCCTGACTGAAGCTATACAATTGTTTGCCCACCAAAGACAAATGTTTGAGTGATGAACACGATCATTAAAATTTGTTCTGTCTCTAGGTGTAAATTATCTATCACATGTACTTACGTATTTCCAAATCAAAAGTCATTTATTCAAATTAGGCTGAGGATCAGCACTTTTTGAACGTCAAAAATTTCATAAGACAGTCCCCCAAAACGCCCGCCCTTCGCCACTTCCTAGTGTTTTTGCAGTGGCGGACCAAACTCCCCAGCAACACGTCTGTCTGATATGAAATTATGATTTCATCATCATCATCATCATCATCATCCACAGCCTAACTTCACCCACTGCTGGGAATAGGCCTCTCTTTTTATGTACCAATTTCCACGTCCCAGTGCCAGTCTCATCCACGGTATTCCCGCAATGGCAAAAATGTCGTTCGCCCATCTCGCCGCAGGACCCTCGTTGAGTTAGACAGCTGGGCAACATCCAGAGTATTTAGAAATATTATAGGGTGACCGGTAATGTATCTAGGATGACGTCATGTGCAGTCGCAGAGGTGTGATTAAACGTAGTGCCCCGTCTGATTGTCACCCTAACTTGAATTCCACTTACGCCCGATATTAATATTCTATCTCAATCCAAATCCCGATCCTTGGTTTATGACGGCTGCTTCTGATTGGACATCTTTAAGACTCGAATAGGCGAATTCGGTCGTTGATTGGTAACAGACAAAGATCGGGATCAAGATAGCAACCGAGATAGATTATTAATATCCAGCGTTAAAGTGCAATACCATTTTACTGTACATTCTCTGTTGTCATCAAAGTTTTTGGTGCATTTGGACGCCAGTTAGTCATTGGCAATGGAAAAATAGCCTAAAGCCATGCATGGGAGTGGGTTAGGTACCAGTTTTAGAATCTCGATAATCAAAACTTGTTTTGTCTGCATTGCGCCTCAATCCTAAAGACTATGTTACTGGTAATGGCTTAGATAGGCTAAAACAAAAGATTTTCGCTTACACCCGTCGCAAAATAACAATTTTCACGCCAAACTTTAGCAGAAAATAGTCTCCAGCATCGCAAACTCAATAAATTGTAAATATGGCATCGTTAATACATAATAGAATAGTCGGCTACATTGAGCAGTGAGCAGTTTGGTCGCAAACTTAAATATTAATACCGCGGCACTGCCAAGGAGAGTACCGCCACAAAATAAGTACGTTCAGAAGTTCAGCTCCACACATCGACCGAAAACACACGCATGCATTGAAACATATCACGTACAGTGAGCATTCGAGAATAGCTTTCATTACGTATAGAGTGACTAGAAGGTAACCCACAGAAGGTACTTTTTGCATGTAATCTTTTTAAGATTTTTTTTTTATTTTACATGTTTTAAATTTGTTATTTATCTTTTTTATCTTGTTTGATTTAATTTTTGTGACATTTTAAAGTTTGTTTTGATTTTTATGACATGTTTAATTTATTTTAATTCTTTAGACAATTTTATTTTTTTTAAATTTGATTCGATTTTTATTTTATTTAATGTACCTACTCATTATCTCCGGTGTAGTTTGTACTTTTGCATGTCTTCTGGTTAAATATGCTGTTGCTTATAAAATTTGTATGTCACCGTTTTTTTGTAACCTTTTTTGCAAAATAAATATCTTATCTTATCATATCTTATCTTGGCTTAGGTCTAAGTTCAAATATGTTTTTATGCCCTGCATGGGGACTTAGTTAATGTTAGTATACTACACTTGCCATTGTTTGAATATCCTGGATAAGGCTGGTACGGGGAAAAGAGAGGCGTATAGCAGTGAGTGAAGTCGGGCTATTGATTATGATGATGATAACAGAGTAGTCCCGTTAAGCAGCCGACAAGCTTTTAGGTTAACCTGTAAGGTCTCTTTAAAAAAAGTGGATTCAATTTTGTTTGCTATCAACATGCGGAATCATAAATTTCAATTCATTCATTTAAATAACATGAAACTAACGTGAAACTCTCTTTTTTTGTATTGTTTTGATTTACTCCTGCGTTCCTTTTCCCCCATTTTACTGCAAATAGGTAACAATGTGTGTTTGCTTTTTGTATAGCACTATGTAGTCAACCTTCTGTATTTATTTATGTTGTGGTGCCAGGCTCTTATAAAGCGAAAACTTCCTATTTTGCACGAAGAAAATAAAGTATGCAAATAAGTACCCTAAATGTTCAGAAAAGTAGGTGATTCCGAGTCTCTGAAGGATTAAGTTTATTGGGTAAAGGAAATCGAATTTGTATATATTTTGAATTGCAATAACAAAGGTCTAGTCTTAGGTACTTTGGTAAAATAATGTAAATGACAGTATTACCTTTTGGTTTTTGGTTGGAATAAGCTACATCATCATTAACTTTCAAGAAAATATTTTTAAAATGGGTTCTAGCAGTTTGCGTAACACGATGTGCTTGGCTTTTATGATTCACTTTGTCGCAAGCACTTTTAAAAATATAGATTAAAGTTGTCAAATAGAATTTTCTAGGAGATTATAATAGTGCTTTGGTAATAGGAAAGATTCCATAAAAGAAAGAAAGAAAGAAAGAAAGAAAATGTTTTATTTGGACGCACAGAACATAAAACAAAAGAACAGCAATACAGATAAAAAAAGATTTAAAAACTAAAGAAAAAAAATATAATAATAAATCAAATCAAATCAAATCAAATCAAATCATTTATTTGCCAATAATGCAGGTATACAATAATATGATGGTAGTTTTTTTTTTGTCAGTGTCCCAATACATTTTGCCTTACGGCATGCAAAATTATTTAATATTACACTTTTAAATGAATAGGTACTAACAGACATTCAAATTAAAATTACAAAAATTACAAAATAAATAAAAAAGGATAAAGTAGTAATTAGGTATAAATGTCTACAAATTTAGTGTTAACAATGTTAAAAAATAATTATAATAAAAATGTGAACAAATTAAAAGTATTAATACAATTATTTCAATGCCAATAAATTCCAAATGTCAGTAAACTTAATACAACAAAATCTAATTAGATAGTAAAAAAAAAAAAAGATAAATTAACATTAGGATTGCAATGATAACAAAAGTTTGAACTGTCATTAACAAAAAATATTGTCATCGACAAAATCTTTAATTGCGTAGTAGCACTTGTCCAGAAGCAGTTTTGTTAGCTTTTTTTTAAAAACGTTGATGGGTAATTCTTTTAAATTTGACGGTAGTTTATTATATAACGTAGGACCTAAGGTTAAAATATTGTTTTTAAGTAGAGACGTTTGGTAGCCACCTGTATGAAGTTGATTTACGTATTGTGACCTTAATGGTCCTGAGCGCTGCCTTTTATCCGCTATCGACGGAAACAGGTGTTTGTTCGTTCTAACGAATAGTAAAACTTCTAGTATATACAACGATGGCAGTGTAAGTATACTTAATGATTTAAAAACACGTTGACAGCTTTCTGTGGTTTTAAGACCTGTCATTGATCGAAGGCATCGTTTTTGGGCCCTAAATATTCTTTCTCTCTCACTACAGTTTCCCCAAAAAATGATACCAAATCTTAGTGTGGATGCAACTAAACCATGATATGCTATCACCAATGTATTTATATTAACTTTTTTCGAGATGCTATAAAGTACATATGCTGTTTTACTTAGTTTTTTGCACACGTTTTTAGCATGATGTTTCCATGTCAGTTTACTATCGATGTGTACCCCTAGAAATTTTGTTACTGCAGTTGTATTTATATTTTGGTCATTATATTTAATTAACATATTTTCTGGCTCTAGCCGCTGGTAAAAATGCATAACTTGTGTTTTATTTAGATTTATAAGTAGATTATTTTTATTTAGCCAATTTATTATAGTTTTGAGGGAATAAAAAGATCTGTGTGAGACCAAAAAGGCGCCTATCTCAGCATTAGCTGCGACATTTAAAAATATAAATATCGCAGCGCTGTTATTCTGATAGGGGCCGTCGTTATCATAAGTATATTCATTGGAATTAAACATAAATGGGTAAATGAGAGTGTACATAGGTCATACGTCCTGCCTAACCAATTGAGGAATATAGACTAAATTTTTAAACTGACTGTCATTGTTGAAACCATGAAGTCCAGATTTTGAACTCTGGACTTCAATCCCAGTTCGGGCAAATGGTATCGTAATATTAGTGTAGATTCGAATCATTCCACCCGAGTGTCCACTGCCTTTTCAAAGAGATTTCTCGCTGACTGGTGACACTTCGGGTAACTAGACGACTGGCTTATTCTTTGGCCAAAGAATTAGCATCACCAACCAACGTGGCAATGCTGCCGTTTCCTGATGACAGCGATGGGGAGGAGTACTTTGACGCCTGTGTTACTGTTTTGTTTTCGGTTATTTGTTTTTTTGGGTACTAATTGATTGTTCATATTTAATATTGATTTTAACAAGGTTTAGTTTGTAGTTTTAATTAAATTTGAATAAAAAGTTCTAGTGTAGATTTAGATGTAATTTTATAGCCACGTCACGTCCAGATTGATATTTCTTACCAAAAACAAATCTGTAATATATTTAGTACCTAAATAGTCTGTGATGCCATTTCCAATCTGTCTACCGCCTGTCACCCGGCTCCCACGAACTGACGGATCGTTTCTATTCTTAGAAGGAATCACAGGGGCTCCATCCAAATATAACTTCTCATTATTCATCTTTGGGCTCATTTACATGGAAAGATTTGCTCGCTTCAAGGATTTGATAATCGAAAGAATAAACAAATAAATTATGAGTGATACTATGATGTGTTTATAATTTATTAGCGAAACAAGTTAACATACGTACATGAACGTGTTTTTCAAGATAACTATTTTTAATATTATTATACAGAGCATGCAAGGTGATCAATTTACAGAAAATCTGTCACGTTTGGCCTTTCAGGGGTAAACATATTCGAAAATAAAGTCAATGAATTGGTACAAAATTCCAAAATAGTTAACAATAGTACAATATTACAATTCATAACAATAACAATACAATTTATTACAAATAGGAACAATATAATTTAATTTATTCACAATAAAATGTGATTCATTACTGAAAAAAATTATCATTTAGAAAGTCACGTTTGTCATAAAAATATGCTTTTCCTGCTAAATGTCGCTTAAGTTGTTTTCCAATCTATGAACATTAAGTTCTTTCCATATTTATTGAAGTTTATTATTTAGTATGGGAGCCATACATAAAATGCGAAGTAACTTTAATGGAGAATAATAAAGATCAATTTTTGTAACTGCTTCTAACTTTTTCGAAAATATTAGCCATCAAAATAATTTTTAAGGGTACCTACTTACCTACTAAAGAAATCGTAATACTATTTGTGTTTTTCACACACGATAAAATAAAGTTGCACTTTTCAACACATTTCAAGTAGCAATATAGTGTCATCTTTAAGTTTATTTACCATAGAGCAAACTTGTATCAATCACGTTTCTGTTTCTAAACATCACTCCGTATACTCCAAATATTGATAAAATATTTTTTCTGCAACATTTTACTAGATTAACTGTAATTTAAAAGGTTAATTGTGGCTGTAACCGCACAATACTATTTAATTATAACATTCACCCATATTTTGGCCTTACTAGGCTATACCTAGCTTGCATATTCTCGCTACAAAAAAACAGGCGAAGATTATTTCCGTGTAAGCAGCCCGGTATAAACTAAATATTACATTCATTATTCAACTAGCAAAACCCACGTTATCAAAGTTCGTCGCTTTCCGGGATTATAAGTAAGTTGTGATGATTTAGGAGACAAGTTTTGTCTCCTGGTGACGTTGTAATACAATGATAAGTAGGCACGTTCGCGGTGGACGTGATCTACGAAGCATTGCAGCTTTAATAAGCAAAGGTAAAGTTACGCGGGTTCTGACACTTAATAAAATTGAAGAGACTATTATTTTATTTCCAAAAAAAGGAGCTTGTGTTGTGTAGCGAAGGTTAAACACCACTTCACGAGGTCAGTCCGTGGATGGGTGACCGTTCATTACATATCAAGACTCTTTCCGAAGCTCGTCAAGCCATTGGTCCCGGCTGACATTTTTTGATCTTTCTCGTCTCGTTACGGGTAGTCAGAAGCCCGAAAGTCTGACAACCAGTTTACCCAAGGGGTACTGTGTTACCCAGTAACAGGGTTGTGGAGGTCAGACAGGCAGTCGCTCTACGCAAAACACTGTTAACCAGTTGTATCTGATTTAACTAGAAGCCAACGGCAATATAGTTGGGAAAAACGCCACTACTACCACAAGACGTTCGTAATTCTCCTAATTTTTATATTGTTATGCCCGACAGGGCCCACAATGATGCATATTATTATTATATCCTTATGTACCTACCACCTAAGTTCACATTGTGGAATGCAATAAATGTATTGAGTATTGAGTATTGAGTATTGACGGTTTACGTAGTCCAAGGTCGAGAAAAATTTATAAATAATAATAAATAATAAATATTTCACAACTTTTCACACAACACCATTTAGTCCCAAGTTAAGCTTGAGAGCTTGTGTTATGGGTACTAAACAGCTGATAAACATACTTATATATTTCTAAATACATACATATTATAGATAAATTACACCCAGACACAGAAGAAATGATCGTGCTCATCACACAAACATTTGTCCTGGGTGGGAATCGAACCCACGACCTCCGGCATAGCAGTCAGGGTCACTAACTACTAGACCAACAGGCCAGTCTACTGCGTTTGTCAATTACTGCGTTAATCTGTCGCCGCCTGCCCTTGCGCTAAAGAACTTGAAAACTATGGCCAAGCGCTACGAATTTTCTTCGTTGCGAATTTTAAAGTGCGGAATAAAATCGCAAACGACAATAATTCCTACGCGTACCACGATTTATTAAACTGCGAAAGAACAGGGCCAAACACTCAGTCAGTGGTAGTCGCTCCTCGCAAAACACTGGTATCCAGTTGCATCTGATTTAACTAGAAGCCAACGGCAACATAGTTGGGAAAAAGGCTAGGCAGATGATGATTTTATTTTATTTTGTAGGAACAACATACAGAGTAACATTCATATAAAGTACTAGCAGACGTCCGGCGGTTTCACCCGCGTAGGTCCCGTTCCCGTGGGAAAACAGAGATTAAACGTAGCCTATGTGTTAATCCAGGGTGTCAGCTAACTTCATACCAAATTTTATTAAAATCCATTCAGTAGTTTTTACGTTAAAGAGTAACAAAGATCCATCCATCCATCCTCACAAACTTTCGCGTTTATAATATTAGTAGGATGGTAATGATGTAACCCACGGCGCTGTCACAGGTTAACATTTATAAATAAACCCTTACTCACTAGGAGGTGAACTGTGCATACATGACAGTTACGCCACTATTCTAAAAAACAACAAAAAAAAAGAGAGAGAGAAAGATAAAAAAAAATACAATTAATCCGACAGTTCATGATGATTTTTTTTTTTTTTATATAATGGGTCTACTCTTGACCTCAATCTTGTCCTGCGGTCAGAGATGAGGTCGACGATGGAACGAGCTTACCCATAAGAAGCCTATTAACTCGCGACTTAAACAGATTGGGGTCATATGAACTCGGGAACACTGATGCAGGCAGGGAATTCCACTCCTTGGCTGTGCGCATAATGAAGGAACAGGCAAAGCGCTTCGTGCGAATGTGTGGAACATCTACAAGGAATGGGTGATAACCTGCAGTACCTCTGGATTCCCGAAGGAAGAAAGGAGATGGTGGAATGAGCTCGTGGAGCTCTAGAGCACACTTACCAAAATACAGTCTGTAAAACACCGACAGACATGGAACTTTGCGGCGGTGGGCCAGGGTATGAAGCTTGGTACCCACTAGCTTTTCGTCACCAATGAGCCTCTTGGCTCTGCGCTCTACTGAGTCGAGTGTGGCTAGTTGGTATTTGGCTGAGCCATCCCAAAGGTGACAACAATCTTGATTAATGATTAATCTGTTTCTAAAGAAAATTTAATTTCAATGCGTGATAAATGAATTGGCTCGACTTATTTGCTTCCAAGTGTATACTTAATACAAATAAACTCACTAACGTCACATAGTACCTAACTCTGTCCGAAAATATCAATTTACCTTCGCTACAAAATATAATTTTCCGTCAAAATATCTTCCAGTTTCAGGCGAAACTCAACTTAATTCATTTACAATTTAGAGAAACATCTGCTGAAATAAATCCCATTTGAGTTGGAATCCGACACTTATTAGTAAAATGTTTACCTATTTCCAACGAAGATTTGTATATTTTATTCTAATTTTGGGTTACGGAAATAACTTGTGTTTTGTTGTAAAGAGATTTAGAGATTATTATCTCTTAGAATTATTTTGTTTTTGGGTACAACTGTGGAATAATCTGAAGGTTTTAGAATTTTGGCTATCCATTTGAGATGGATTGTCGGTATTCTTAACTGGATGGGTCTAGTAACAATCATTTACATAATAAGAACATACATAACTAGCAGACGTCCCGCGGTTTCCCCCGCCTAGGTCCCGTTCCCGTGGGAATACAGGGATAAAAAGTAGCCTATGTGTAGCCATACCAAATTTTATTAAAATCCATTCAGTAGTTTTTACGTGTAAGAGTAACAAACATCCATCCATCCATCCATCCACCCATCTATCGATACTCACAAACTTTCGCGTATATTATAATTATAATAATAATCTGTCGAGGCTTTCGTTACGCGGTTGGATCAAAAGCACATACAGAAGGCAGTACTCCTCGATACGGCTCGCATTGTGAGGAGGTTCCTGTCTCTGAGACCCTAACCACCGGTGGCTTGGACCCTGCTCCCGCCATCGGTGGCCTACTATTATTTATATTTTTAAATGTTTTTATTTTTATATGAATATTTAAAAATGTAATTTATTAAATAAGAATTTTAAATAAATACACGAAATAATCATAATACCTAATTAACAAATTTCGCACAACGTCATCTAGCCCCAAGCAAAGCAGAGCTTGTGTTATGGGTACTAAACAACTGAATAAACATAGATATAATTTACTATATGTGGAGGCCTGATAATAGCTATTTTTTTAAATATTGTACTCTTCATTCACTGGATTGTTAGTCTGTAAGCCTTCCTTAAAATAAAATAAATAAATAACTATTTTTAAATACATTCATGTACTTAATAGATACATTACACCCAGACACAGAACAAATGATGGTCTTGCACATCACACAAACATTTGTCCTGGGTGGAAATAAAACCCACGACCTCCAGCATAGCAGTCAGGGTCACTAACTACTAGACCAACAGGCCTGTCATGGTGAAGCAAACTAATTTATTAAGAGCCTATTCACTCTTGCCTTGATTGAAGACACCTAAATCATTGTATGATCCAGAGGTTGTTAGTTAAGTATAGTTGAGTTGTTGGATGTGAGTTGACGAAAACCATAGATTTCCCGATAATTTAGTTTATTCGTAAAAGTTACACGAGATTTCTGTTGGATGCTAATCCGCGGTTATAGCGCTACGGCAGCTATTGGTCAACTAACTAATTATAATTATACATTATAAAAGTAAAGAAATTGTGCAGCTTAAAGTAGGTCGCTGCGTTAGCAATATGATTTGCCTGTTCTATTTATTTTATTTGTCGCTGATTGCATCACTGCTTACCATCAGGTGGGATTGCAGTCAAGCACTGGTTTATGATATTAAAAAAAATGTCAGTTTGAGGTAGCTTGATGTGCTAGCGCCTGTACATAATCTCATACCCTACCTATATTTAGAGCAAATAAAGTACTGATTATTTTAGAATACTTCATTGGTTTCTTTTTTGTTTTGTTATCTTTTAAATATGTGTATAAACTTATCATGTACTTAAAATAAAAACTCAGAGCAATCAATAAATACAAATAACCAGATCCTCCGAGTGTTTTTCTCACTGGAAAGTTTTTAAAAGCATCTATTCTTTCCATTAAATTGTCTCGAATAAGACTTAAGCTTAATATGTAATTTACAATGTAAGCTTTCTTTATTGCACTCCACCACTTTGGCTGTCCGCCAACAGTTTTCTTTCATTTTCACCAATTTTAAAATCGACTCTAGAAAAGATTTACGCTCACTTTAAAAAACGAATCAAATCTTCATTTAAGTTAAAATTTAGAGACGCTATTTCTTTTAAGTCTAAAGAAATCTGTCTTTGTTTGTAAACGCACTTAGCCTAAAATCGTAATCATTGTGAAAATAAAAGAATAAAGTATGGCAAATCTATCTTTTGCTAGTTTGTTAGCCCAAACTCATGGACAAAACGTGTTTTTCTATTATTTATAAGATTACACTTACGTCGCTTTATTTCGTTTTATTATCGTATTAAAATCATCCGTTTAAAAAAAAAATCACTTCTACTGCATGTTATGTTTCATTTATTATGCTAAATCACACACTCGTCTTATTTTATATGAATTCATAAAAAGACATACGAGCTTTTTGCTCTATGTAATTATTTTTAGATTATAGGAGATTATTATAAAATTTACCTATTATACTACTAGACACCTCAAACGACCTGACCAAGTTTGAAAGAGCTGTACATTCAGCAAACAAATAAGCCAAATTGATTCATCATACCAATAAAATAGAGCTAAATATCTATTAGCTGAATCCCTACACGTTGAATTGGAGCTAGGCAGTAGGCTTGCTAGCAACATAACCATAAATACACCAGTCATCATCTGCCTAGCCTTTTCCCAACTATGTTGGGGTCGGCTTCCAGTTTAACCGGATGCAGCTGAATACCAGTGTTTTACATGGAGCGACTGCCTGTCTGACCTCCACAACCCAGTAACTGGGTAACATGATACCCCTTGGTTAAACTGGTTGTCAGACTTTCGGGCTTCTGACTACAAGTAACGACTGTCAAAGATCTACAAATGACAGCCGGGACCAACGGCTTAACGTGCTTTCCGAGGCACGGAGGAGTCTTGGTATGTAATAAATGGTCACCCATCCACGGACCGACCTCGTCAAGCGTAGCTTAACCTTCGATCGACCCATGCGGCTGTTATAATTTAGCCACAAGCTCCTCATCCATAAATACACCAGTAATATTCGCAATACACACAATAGCGTACACGAGTTAACAGGATTAAGGCAGCGTTTGCATTGGGGGAGTAAGCGTTTGCTTAATACTGGAACCAGTAGATAGTACAATTACTAGTCTAATTTATAAGGCAGATGTAAGTGGAAATGCCGGGGGGTGGGGTGTCCTATAAGGACATAGAATGGAAAGACTTTATTGGTTAGGTTCTTCAGAAAGGTCAGGTGCGTAGTACTCGCAACCAGCGTGTGTGTATGACAACATATTGTATGAATATAAACGATACAAAAGAAATATGTAGGTTTGGTTTATCGGGCAGTTGTCCAAGCACGTTTTTGCGTATATGCGGTTGAGAATAAAACCTATTCTATCCATCCTGGAAGGAATGGAGGGAGGCCTTTGCCCAGCAGTGGGACAATTTGGGCTAAATAATAATAATAAAAAATATGAGAAAAAGACGTGAGTTTATGTAACATATGTATGTACAATACTAACTTTAATCATAACTAGCAGTGAAAGGCTAGTGGTGTGACCGCCTGACTACCAAAATAT
Source organism: Euplexia lucipara (assembly GCA_921972225.1). Taxonomy (NCBI): domain Eukaryota; kingdom Metazoa; phylum Arthropoda; class Insecta; order Lepidoptera; family Noctuidae; genus Euplexia; species Euplexia lucipara. The sequence continues at coordinate 8,801,247 of OV179168.1, read as the reverse complement.
AGGTTTCAACTTAAGATTCATGTGACTAACCTGAACCCAAAATCAGCGTCAGGCAGGATCTCAGCATCTGTATGGCATTGCCGCTGAAGAACCTTTAGCGCAGCCGTGAGACATGCCTTTTTGTGTCTTTTTTTGCTGTGCGTGCCAAATTTAATTATTTATGTATTTATTTATTAAAACTTTATGCACTAGTAAAAGACACTGTACAAAAGCGGACTTAATGCCTTAGGCATTTTCTACCAGTCTACCTTAAGGTGATGCAGAGACAGAACATGGTAGGCGCAAGAAGATAACAAAAACTATAAAGGCAAATCAACAATAATTTAAAATAAATACATAGATAGGTACATACATATTATAATAATATAACATCCAAATACAAGCGATGTCAAGAGAAAAAAAAAGATATATTACTGGAGAAATACTAATCTGCTAACTTAAGTTCAAGATAAGCTTGCCAAATTATAGCTGTTCCCAATAAATGTATTTTATTTCTTTCTTTCTTTTCCCACGGGTCTCTGAATTGGCCTCACATGCCGTCAAGAAACATCTATCAGGCATGCTGGTTTCCTCACGATGTTTTCCTTCAACATTTTCACCTCGATGTGATATTTGCGATCTTGTGGCTTCTGCCTTTCTACGACTTAGCTCTCTCTCCCAATGTAGCCACACCCTAAGTCTTAGCACAGTCATGCTGGTATTAAGCTGTTACCAGTGTTGACGAGATTGGCACGGCTTAAGGCTTTTCGTGACTAAGCTATATCAGTTTGATGTAATGTCTCATCGTACTAATATAGGTAATACTGCTTGTGGCTACTTTCTAATATGAATGGTAATAGGCCCCTATAAATGAGTATGATTGTAAGGTGGTTCGTAAGTTGTTAGTCTCTAATTCTATATGTAACATGCACCCGTAATAATGAGTCTTGTTAAGTGATGGCCTGAAACACAGGTGTTATTAACCTAGTTCAGGAAAGTCGCTAATTATATTTAATTCTAGGTTTAAAATATTTTTTTCATTAAGTATTATATTTTTTTTCATAAATATTATTATGTGTATATTAACTAAGTATGTGTGTGTTAACTAAATCAACACTGATTGTTGATTTAGTTAATAAACACATAATAATAAATGTAGTTATTTATTGGGTACTAGAATAATTATCTATAAAATAAAAAAAATATAAAAATAAAACAACTTTATTGTACATAATTTTGGCTTAAATAACATGTCAGGGAGTCTTCATTTAAGCATAGAAATGCCTGTAGTTGAAGGCTCCGCTCTTCCCTTGCATTATAAATATATAAATAGGCAAATGAGAAAAAAGTAAAATAAATAAAACAAAAAGTAACAAAGAGAACAAAATAATAAATAATAATAAACCATCTAATGTTTCTGAGTGTATTTGGGTGTGCGGTGTTCGTGTGTGTGTGTTGTGTGTGTGTGTTTGTGTGTGTGTGTTTGTTTGTGTGTGTAGTGTGTGTGTGATGATCTATTTAAAATTTATTTGTGGCCTTTATATTTAACTGGGTATACTGTATGTGAAGATTATGGAAAATGCAGGCGTAATGTTACAAAATCCAATAAACTCTTCATCAAAAAACAATGTTACCATTTATGTATAAAATTTCCAACGAAGTCAAAATGTAAGTAGGTACCCCAAAAGTTGGGGAATTAAGTTCCAGGAACCATCTCTGCCATATTTTATTCACTCGCAGAGGTCACGGGGCGTCTGTCGTTAAAATAGTGAGTAGGGGACCTCCTCCGGGAAACTTTGAAAAGGAAATAATGTCTTTGTGGAAACTCGGTTTATTAGTTACCTTTTTTTCATTGTTCTAGTGATTTTTATGGGATAATTAAGTATTTCAATTAAGGTAGGTGTTTTTTTACGGTGTGGTTATTGACTGGAAAGTGGGTCGATCGAAGGTTAAGTTAAGCTTGCTGATTCAGATTCAGATTCAGATTCATTTATTTGCCTGAAATATGGTATTTTACAGATTTTGAGAAGGCATAGGTAAACATTTGAACTTCATATTCCGCCTCCTAAATTAGGCATGCAAATTTTGTAATAAAAACAATCATTTAAAATACTATAAAAAAAAATTCAACACAATTAATAAATTGCTATGTACATAAAGAAAAATAGAAAGTACGATTTCAATAAATGTCCCAATATTAAATTACAAATGTCAAATAAAAATAATAATTAAATTTCAAATACTTAATAATAACAATTAAATTAGATTACTAATGTCAAATAATAGTACTTAGTCATGAAATTACAAACATTATTATGACCACAATAATTAAGTTAAGTGCTTTCTTAAATATAATTTTCAAAATTCTCATGTCATGCAACTTTCCCATTTTTCTTATAGTTCATATCGACACCAGCAATTTATACTACGCTAACTCAAAAAAGCGTACTTTACAGTAGAGGCGTTTAAAGTGAAAAACGTGATAACTTTTACATTATTTAAGATACTTATTTGAAATTTGGTATGCTTAATATTAAATTATTTCATTGTAATATCTAATATTTAGTTTTCCTTAATTATTATTATTTTTTGATTTCGCGTGAGTTAGCCGTATATAAACGTAATTCATCAATAAAATGAAACATGTTATACACGTCTAACTAATGTTAGCGTAGTGTAGTACGGGAGGTCGTAGTGCTAAAGAAGTGTTATTTTTATTAAGTTGCAATAAAAAAATTACAGTATTTTGTGTATTAATCATAACTTAAGGGTATTGTATACACCCACAAGATATATTACTGCAATTTATCATGCTTAATAACAAATTATTGAAGTTAGCTTTGTTTAACCGGTACTTGCGTCTCTGGCGGATTTCGTGTTAAAAGCCGTCAAATTATATATAGCGTAGTATACATCGCCCTGTGCCACAAGTTAGCGTATCATCTAACTTTCCGTTGAGCTATAATACGCGTTCAATTTTATAAATTCCAGATAAAATTAAGTAGATAGTAATAGCTGAGCTATAATACGCGTTAAATTTTATAAATTCCAGATAAAATTAAGTAGATAGTAATACCTGAGCCATAATACGCGTTAAATTTTATAATTAATTCCAGATCAAATTGTGTAGATAGTAATATCTAAAGGTACATAATTTAAACAAAATTAGTGTAGTAGGTAATCAACAGTTTATAGGTAAGTAGGTACTTACTTATTAATTAACGAATAGAGATCAGATCAATCACAATTCGACTTCGAATAATTATAATTTTAATCAAGATTGCACTCAATATTGTTATTCTGAGAAAACAAAAACTTCCAATTGTTGAATATAAATCACATAATTTAAACAATAAGATGTAAGCATTTAACCTCTTAATCTTCATCACTACATTGTCCACATCATATTCAGTGGTTAATAAATTTCTATAAAATGTATGATATATATCGGGTAAAATATTCTTATCACAATAATATTTAAAATATTTATATTTTGCCACATTCATTGTTAACAAAGCCTTGTATGCTTTATTCAGGAAAAGACTCTAACTGGGATAATCTAGTTGTCTTTTTAAAATATTGAATTTGTTTGCTTTATCTATCACCTAAACTATATTTATATTCTAAGAAACCGTAATTATCAGGAGAAACTTAAATGTTTTTAATTTTATTCTACATAATTTTATCGTTATTTATATTTTTAGTCAATTTATGTTTATATTACTTTTAAAATCAAATATCATGTTTTGATTGACCTCGATAACAATAAGTATAAGGATTCCCATTGACTTTTGCCCATCGCACTAGTGAATATCGTTCATCTGGCAAATATACCTTTCTACCTCTTGCAATCTTTTCTATTAAAACATAAACTGAGTCACCCTCATTCTGTGTATGGCCCTTTTCTGCAGGTAATACAAACATATAGTATACGATACGATTACGATTTTGTCCTCCACAGTTGTCATGTCAGTGACCATAGTTTGACTTCGTTAACTCCTTTAGAAGTAAATTTATTAAAAAAAAAACGTTCGCTCGTCCCACATATAACAAAATGCTTCTTTTGATACCATTTATCGTAATTTGTAAAATTGTATACATTGAGCTTATACTTAGCAATCTTCAGTCTCTTTATAGCAAGAGGTCGGCACCAAAGTAGCGTTTAAACTTTGTGAAGATTTCGAAAAATCACAATAGGGTGAAGGTACAGGGGTATTATCTATGCTATCAGAAAGATCATTAATGACGACCGAAAACAAAGGTTCAATACTTGCTGGAGTTAATGCCAATGGAGAAGGTTTTTAGATAGAAGTCATTACCTTTGGTGAATAAATATTAATTGGAGAATTAGGAGCCCCCAAGTCGTTTAAATTAATATCGTGTAATACGGCTTCATATTTGTAGCTGACTACCTATATCTCGGCTTGCAGAACTGGACATAGAATAATTATGCTCTTGAATAGGCTCATCAAACATGACGTGCTCATATAAAGACACGAATTCAGGATTATCAACTTCAGCAGGTAAAGGCGACGATTCTAAAACAATAGGTAGGTATAATGTATTGAAATGTAATGAAATAAAAAACATGTACTTACTTAAAAAAAAATAGTCTACATACCTACCATTAATAAACTAATTAATACGTTAACACAATAAGTATTTACTACGTAAAAGTCGCTAAGTAGTTCATTTTACAAACGAACAAGTATACACACGAACGCACTAAACTAAGCTAACTATGAGTTAGCGTAGTGTTGCACGGACTTCGACCAAAACGACCCTAATTTTCAAAAAAACCTAGAGTTTTACTATAAAACATATTTACATACTTTAACATACGTTAATAGTCCTTAATAACACATTAAATTAACCTCTTTCGATAGTATGAAGCGATATCTCACAATTTTCATCAACACTCATCAATGAATATTCTTTTTTTTTTGTTAATTCCACTAAATATTTAGCTCGTTGTCGAGACATATTGGTAATAATAAAATAACACTCACAATAGTTTAAATAGCTGGTTACAATAACACTATCTATTATGATTTACTGCTTAAGTTTTAAAACCGCGCAATCACATCTAACACACCGACAAGTGTCGTTAGACTAATGTAAGCAAACAAGCGGTGCGTGCCCTCCCCGCGCACACTCCGCTAACAATAGTTAGCGTATTATAAATCGAGTGATTTCAAAAAGTAGCTTTAGTTAGCGTTTTATAAGATTTGTAACTTTCTTATTTTTGTATATTTCTTCCCGATTTTTTTATGACATATGTAAAAACACATTTTAAGCAACTTGGCATTAAAAAACGTTTTTACCTAAATTTCGAGTTAGCGTAGTATAAATTGCTGGTGTCGATATATTCCTTAACAGTATAAAAACAATTTTCTATAAGCCATGCTCTGAGATGCTTTTGAAATAAGTTTGTTCGCAGTTCTCTAATAACCTTCGGTATCTTGAGGTCGGTCTATGGATAGGTAGACTCACTCGTGATTCAGAAAGCACTTTGAGCTGTTGGTCCCGAGTGTCATTTGTAGATCATTGATAGTCGTTACGAAAATCTAACAGCCAGTTTAACCCAGAATATCTATGTATACTACACGTGACCAGAAAGCTGGCCTTTATTTCGGTCAGAGAATCAACATTGCCATACAACGTGGCAATGCGGCCAGTCTTCTGGGCACTTTTCCCGTTGACAGCGATGCGGATGAGTTTTTTTTGATGGCCTTAATTGTTTTGTTTTGACTGGCCTGTTGGTCTAGTAGTTAGTAACCCTGACTGCTATGCCGGAGGTCGTGGGTTCGATTAACACCCAGGACAAATGTTTGTGTGATGAGCACGATCATTTGTTCTGTGTCTGGGTGTAATTTATCTATAATATGTATGTATTTAGAAATATATAAGTATGTTTATCAGCTGTTTAGTACCCATAACACAAGCTCTCAAGCTTAGCTTGGGACTAAATGGCGTTGTGTGAAAAGTTGTGGAATATTATTATTATTATTATTTTACTGTTCTTTTGTTTCATCATCTTTTAGATGTGTACATCATCATCATCATCATAATTTCAACCATAGTCCACTGCTAGACTTAGGCCTCCCCTATAGATCTCCAATAAGACCAGTTAGAAGCGGCTCGCATCCAGCGCGTTCCCGCGGCCTTAATGAGGTCGTCTGTCCACCTTGTGGGTGAACGTCCTACGCTGCGCTTGCCGATACGTGGCCTCCACTCGAGAACCTTTCGACCCCATCGGTCATCAGTCCTCCTTGCTATTATGTGTACATAATAGTAATTAAATAAATTATAAACGATGTTAACTTCTTCTCTAATATTATAAGGAGGAAACATTTGTGTTTTATGTATGTAACGAATAAACTTAAAAAATACTAGACCGATCTAAAAAATTCAGTTACCGTTGGAAAGCTACCCTATCCCCGGGTGATAAAGGCTACTTTTTAAACCTTTATTCCCACCATGAAGGTGATACCGCAGTGACGTCCGCAAGTAAAGAATAATTTTCTTTCGTAAGGTTAGCGAATAACCAGGTCTCAGAGTTAATGCCGTCCATGGGCCTCTGACTTGGCTTTAAATGCCGTTAAGAAATATCTCTCAGGCATGCCGGATTCCGATCACGGCGATTTTCTGAATTCTGTCATCATATTGTGATATGTTCTGTAGGCTTGTTAAATATATTGAGACCACGTTCTCCAATGGAGTGCAACAGAATGGCAATTTTCCGCTTTTCGCTGGATTTGTCCAGATCTGTGGCTAGCAAATATAGTTCCATCTACTGTGACCATCTTTTCCATGCCTTCGCATTATTATTTGCTGGATTTGAAGAGATGTGGAGTTGCTTGTGTTGCGTTCGTAGACTTTCACCATCATGACTGCCGTCGGCACTCGTAGTTTGTTTCGGCATTTTCACGACGATCTTTCTTACTTTTAGTCAAAGAGATTTAAAATACTATAGAGCGGGCATGTCAAGGAAATGTCATAGAAAAACTTTGATCCCATGTCTCAGTAACGCCATTTAGAATAATATATGAATATTGGAGCGGCAGCGGAGCGTACTACAAAAAATTCATAGACTTGTATCCAGCAGGACATACTTTTTCGGACGAAAATTTTGTTCGTGATGTCCGGTCTATAGGTATTGAATGTCTTTGCTTTTAGTACAGAACATAACATATTGGACAGTCCGTTCGCCCAAATATGTTTGCTACTGATTGTACATGCAGCTACTGCGTTCCAGTTCGGGGATAGTGAAAACTCAAGTGTACACGTCATCGTTGTGTTTACTTTTCAACGTTATTAATGTTTGTCGAACCATCGCCACTGGTTCAGGCTGATGATGGCATTGTTTACAGGGAGTTTAATTACTTTCCAATAAACTTGTACTGGGCATGCTTTTGAAGTCCGATAAGTTTATTAAATGCAGTTTTATTATTCAACTGGTGAAGTTTATGAGGAATTTCAGCGTGAACCATTCGGTGGAAATCGTACAATAGAGTAATCGCAAATAACGACGACGATTTTAAACTTCGTTGATTGGTAATTAGCAACGAGTACTCACGGCTAGATATCAAGCATACATTTACAGTATAAACTGATCTTGCATTTATAGAATTTCCGTACTGAACGGAAATGTACAGCTTGATGTAACCTTTTGTAAATTGAAGACATAATTATTCTAGGCTGATGATGACAATATCTAATACCCATAAATGAGCAATTCTTGTATCTGAATCTCAGAAACGGATCCAATGACTTTCATCAAATTTAGTATGCAGGGGGTTTTGGGAGCGAATAATCGATCTAGCTCTAGATTGGCTAAAAACAATGCCGGTTATCCAGGAACTAAATAATTCGACAGGTTGAATATGAATAAAAGAGTAATAGGTAGGTATCTATCCTCATTAATATACAAAGTCCCACTCTAATAGAAATGCTTGATTCCTATGTCTATAGAAATAAAAATCATTTGCCGTAAACAACACTCAGGCAACTGCGGCCTCTAGACATAATCCTTCTAAACGAACAATCACAGCTCATAAGCCTCGTTCTCAGCTCTTTTGAGTGTCTTGGCAAGAGCCCAGAATACAGTGACAAGCAAAGACATTCAATACCTATAGACCGGACATCGCGAACAAAATTTTCGTCCGAAAAAGTGTGTCCTGCTGGATACAAGTCTATGAGTTTTTGTAGTACGCTCCGCTGCCGCTCCAATATTCATATATTATTCTAGATGGCGTTACTGAGACATGGGATCAAAGTTTCTCTATGACATTTCCTTGACATGCCCGCTCTATAGTATTTTAAGTCTCTTTGGTGCAAGTCACCAACTGGAATTTCAAAATACCCTCAAGTAACTAAGAATTCGTCGGCTGTCTTTAAAGTAAAAATACACTGTTTTCGTACAGCAAAATATTATCCAGAAATCCTTAGAGATACATAGAAAATTCCAAGTTTTGCGATGTTCAACAGACACTTTCGAAAACTTTATAGGTTAGTATTAAATATTCTGAAACTTTTTATATTTAGTGGTTCCAACGGTGTTTCATTTGAGGTGATTTCAGAATGACACGCTTTTTTTGGTGCAAGACTTTTTTTAAGGCGATATTCAAGTTAAAACGACGCTTCGCAAGGTCCGGTCCGTGAGTGATCATCCTTTGCGTACCTACTGGCACTCCTTTCCACCTCTAGGTTGTGACCAACTCTCATTTCGTAAGACTGGAAGGCACATAATGATTATGGGCCCTCCGTTCCTCGCTTTTGTGGTCCTCACTGCAAGTAGACTGTATCTCGAATTGACAACCAGTGTCAGTAGCCAAAAAAGTTGTGCCATGCTGTAAATTGAGTTGAAAAGGTCAAGTAGACAGTCGACCTGTTTAAAACACACCACCATACCTAACCACTATACCAGTCGTATTTGCCATTACCTCTGGGTACAATAGCAGCTCGAGAGGTGGTGAGTTCGATCCAGACACAAGCATATAAATTTAACTTAGAGAGGTTAACAAGACTACTTACTAGTAATTTAAAACCCACATTGCTAGTAAGCTTTAAAAAAAGAAACTTCTATTAATATGAATTTAATTTAGTTTAATATGTGTGTAATATATTTAAGGTGCAAAATATTGTCCTAAACTTCGACGCAAAAAAGAGGGGTGTTATACGCTTAACATGCATATTTACGTGTTTATCTGTAGCTTCGTAGCTCCCAAGCAAATGGAACAATTATGATGTGTGTTCAATTTGTTTGAAAGCTGAAATGATCAAGAAGATGAAATCTATGAAGATTGTTTCATGTCACACATGTCTGCTTATTTCAAATTCAAATTCAAATTCAAATCAATTTATTGGCACACACAAGTTTTTACATTTCCTGCGTGAAAAAAAGGTGTTAACAATAACCACATTTTCATGAGTTCACTTTATGTAAGTTCTTTTTTGCCATTGAGAGAGTACCGTGGATGAGATTGGCACAGGGACGTGTAAATTGGTACCAAAAAAAGGGAGACCTAAACCCAACAGTGGCTGAAGTCGGGCTGTGGATGATGATTATGATGAAGTTCTTTTTAGAATCAGGGGTTTCTCTGGGAACAACTTATTAAATATATAATGGGTCTACTCTTGACCTCAATCTTGTCCTGCGGTCAGAGATGAGGTCGACGATGGAACGAGCTTACCCAAAAGAAGCCTATTAACTCGCGACTTAAACATATTGAGGTCATATGAACTAGGGAACACTGATGCAGGCAGGGAATTCCACCATCCATTTCATTCCATTTTCCATTGGACTTGGCTGCAAGTCTTCATTAACTAATCAGAGCACCACTTAACAAGACAATAGCTTGGGATGCAATAGAGTGATAACTTATGTTCCATTGCACCGCTATTAATTGCTCCAATGATTTGCGTGTAACGCCTAGATCGTGAAATTGTTATATGAACCGAGATTAATACATAGAATGTGTTACGGATAGATATGTTACATAGTGATGTTGTTTATATGTTAAGTGGTATACTATTTACTACTTATACAAAGAACAATACTTTCAAGCCTCAAAGAAGATTGTACCCACTAAAAAATTCGTCAAGCGCGAGTCGGACTAAATATTTCCTATAATCGCGTACATTTCTTTCATACAAAGAACATATTTTTTTAGCTTTATGTTTTACTCTGAATAAATGAATTTGAATTTGAATTTGAGCGCCACAAAGATAGGTACTTAATTGTTCTGTAGATGAATGCATCTACAATTATTTATAAATTCAAAATGTAGCAAAGTTGTTACTCGGGGAAGAATAGCCTATCAACCTCAATTAGGGTTGTGGGCATCCCCACAGTGCCCACAACGGTGGATTCACGCCGGCTTCGTTCCACCTTTAACAAAAAATAGTTTACGACCTATTCTCAGACCTAATCAATGTAATAACACTAATCACATAATTCCATAAGAATCGGTCAAGCCGTTTCGGAGGGATTTGGTTACATACACTGTAACATGAAAATTTTGTACATTACAGGTATAAATACTATTTGTTATGAATAAGATGATAAAAAATAGATCCAATACAATAATAATTACTACTACTTTTTTTTTAGCGAGTTTGTAATATGCTTTTTAAACCTTTTGTATTAAGTAGAATTAGAATGACAATATATATACATATAACCTAACCTAACTGACCATACCTATTCTATAGCTAACCTAACTACCTAACCTAACTACCTTACTGAAATGCATACAATTTGAAAGATTTAAAACACATAATTTTAACATAAAATACTGCGCCGCGTGTCTCTATTTTACATACAATACTAGAGAAGGTAGTAGTATTTGAAGTAGTAGTACTGGGAGGTTTTTTTTTAATACTATAAATCAGTGCTTGACTGCAATCCCACCTGATGGTAAGCAGTGATGCAATCAGTGATGGTAAAGCGCACTAGTTTATTAAGAGCCTATTCACTCTAGCCTTGAAGACACCTAAATTATAGTCGGACGGGAAGACCGCAGCAGGCAAGTTGTTCCAGTCCTTGTACATGTACGCGGAATATCATTCATAAGTAAATCCCTTGAAGTGGGCTGAGCGGATTCACAATGGAATAGAATAAAACCGGACAAGTTCGAGTCGAACTCGCCCGCCGAGGGTTCCATACGTAGGATAAATAAATAATTTTATTATTATTTATTAAAGTAAATATACAGTTAAAAATTTTATAATTATTTCAAGTGCTTACCTGTAACCATTTATTGACATCGGGCAAAAATAGACAAAAAATGGCGTTTGTTGTATGGGAGCGCCTCTTAAATATCTATTTTATTTTGTTTTTAGTACTTTTTGTTACAGCGGCAACAGAAATCTGTCATTTGTGAAATTTTCAACCATCTAGATATCGCGGTTCTTGAGATACAGCCTGGTGACAGCCAGGCGGGCGGATACACGACAGATAGCGAAGTCTTAGTAATAGAGTCCCGTGTTTACCCTTTGGGTACGGGACCATCAATATTACGACACTTGGATTCAACCTTAAGAAGTACTTGAGAAAAATTTGGTATATTCGATATACTATTTGTCTAGTAGTTTTGTCGGCTCTTTTATTAACCCATAAACTAAACTATTTAAAACTTACTTTTGAAACCTCAGTACCTCATGTTTAACAGTTAATGTGACCAATAGACCATTGAGTTGTCAACTATTAAATAAATAAATAAATATTCCACAACTTTTTCACACAACGCCATTTAGTCCCAAGTTAAGCTTGACAGCTTGTGTTATGGGTACTAAACCGCTGATAAACATACTAATATATTTCTAAATATATACATATTATAGATAAATTACACCCAGACACAGAACAAATGATCATATGCATATTATGTAAATAAAAACTTGACAGAAATACATTTTAATAGGTAAGTATAGAATTTAACATACCTACATACATTGATGTGTTTATGTTAAATTGTACTCATTTTAATAGGTACAGATTTAACATACATACATTGGTGTATGTGGGTTAACTTCTATACCTACTAAAAATGTATTTTTCTTTTTGTTTTCTTTTTATCAAGTTCTAAAACATACATAAAGTACCTTTTACCACTTTTTGATCTTACATTTCTTATGTAATGTTCACCACTGCCAATTTTCGCTGGCATTTTTAATTCAGGCAAGCCGGTGTATCATGAAAATTGATAATGAATAATGTTAACAGACATATTTCAGTGGTTTTTATTTCATCCATATTGAATATACGTGTTCTCGTTTCGTCGGAAATTCTTTCGTTATTTTCAGAACGCTGAATTTTTTATACATTCCTGTTTTATCATTTTTGGTATTAAGTTTAACTTTTGACTGTGGTTTTGGTCATGTCTGAAGGCATAACTTTATTGACGATTTATTTATTTATCAGTAAAAAAGGAATCCATTAAATAAAATTGTTTGCAAAAACCTATGTTAATTTGTAACAGCTTGGATTACTCCGTAAAAAAATTCACACTAGTAGCTCGGAATTTGAATTTGTGGTTGATGGCCATAAGCTCCCCATATTATATTAGACTTATGGATCTTTCATTTTTCATGGAGATTAAAAAACTACATAAGTGTTAGTATGCACTGAATCCATATACCTAAGTGTTAGTAACAATTTTCTTTCGAACTATGTTAGTAGGTATACATAAAACATTCACAATCTTCCCGTAACTATTCCGACCCAGTGAGCCTTTATCGGACAGCCATGGCGGGATGCAATCATTTACAACCCGCAATTATTCATTGCAATCATATAGCTTAAAACAGGTCATCAAAAACAATCCAATCGACAATATTGATTTAAGGTGCTTATAACTCTGACAATTCTCGATACTAATGTTCCATTATGCGTCTAGAACCTCTTAAACACTGATCTAATGCAAGTAGGGATTCACGTTAGGTCATTACTACGAGTAAGATAGGCACTCCAACCTCCCCTTAAATTCTCCCGTACTAACGGAAGTGTATAATGAACGGTCGCATTTTGTGCAAACTCAACCATTGTCTCGTGTGTGGGGACGGTAATTGGATCATTGTGTTTTGACAGCGCAATGTATAGCGTGTATTACGGGTTCGTCGTTTTTGGTAATGGGGTGTCGTATAGTGTTACATTGGGATATCGATATTTGAAACTCATTAAGGTAATATTTTCGTAACATAGCATTATTACATCTCGCCAATAATTACCGTTGGGTTAGGCAGACGTAACTGTCGCACACTTATTTCGCATTGTAATAAGGGGCGAAGTTATTGCCATCAATTGAGTACGTATCCAGACTCCAGGCTGCTTTCAAGAAATTTCAGATGCCTGATAAAAAACTCAATGACGCTTTGCCTGACTCAAAGATTGAACCAAGGACCTCATAGGTACAATGCAGTATAGTGCTTGCAACCACAAAATTACATTTTTTTTAAATGAAACTAACGGTGTTCACAATCGAATAAATAAATGAAAGAAGATTGTTGAACCGTTCCAAAAGTTTAAGTTAATAATCGAATTATAAGATGGAAAGAAGATTATTAAAGTGTATTCCGTTTTCTATTAAAAAATTATATCAGAATGGTTAAGGTTTTTATAAAAAAAAAATACTTACACCTACTACATTAAAAAATCCAAAAAGGTCAGGTGCTTAGTACTTGCAACTGGCGTGCGTGTATGATTACATGACGTATGAACGAGCGTAAACGAAGCAATTGAAGTAGAATCGTAGCAGATGGCCTTTGCATAGGTTTCTGCCTATCCCCTTAAAAAAGGCGTGAGTTTTTACTAATATAATAAATACTGCAATAAACTTTAACTACTAAACGACCACTACTTTATACATATATCGGCAGTTATTATAGTATTAATTCACATCTAGACAGCATAACGCGCGCTAGATTACAATGCCAATATATTCGCCTCATCCTAAAATTAGTTAATCAACTGTCAAGAGTACGCATCAATTATTATTCAAATCCAGAATTGTAATGTAAAATACAGAAAACACAATAAAACTAATTTATATATATTAAATATGTACACTTAAACTAAATTAAAATTAGTTTAATCTTAATCCAAATTAAACCAGGTCTAGGTAATAATACTATACTGTAGCAGCCCGGAGCCTGCCTCAATTACTCCTGTTTTCTCATATTGCAGGCCTAGCCATATTACAAATTCTATTTCTATTATCATAAACGATAAGGCGACAATAGAAAGAAAATGGCGTATATGGAATCAGCTGTTTGTCAACTGTCATGTGTATTGTTCAAAAGTTTTAAAATGCATACTTTCAATATGTTGTTGTGCGCTCATAACGAATAAGTGCTGTTAAGACGCCTAGCGAAAAGAGACCTATATCGGTAGTGCGTGGAAAACATAGAAGATATATCGGACACTTTGTTTAGGCTAGGCCTGCTGGATTTGTGCTTGATCGGTGGCAAAGACATTCAATACCTATAGACCGGACATCACGAACAAAATTTTCGTCCGAAAAAGTGTGTCCTGCTAGATACAAGTCTATGAGTTTTTTGTAGTACGATCCGCTGCCGCTCCAATATTCATATATTATTCTAGATGGCGTTACTGAGACATGGGATCAAAGTGGCCTGTTGGTCTAGTAGTTAGTGACCCTGACTGCTATGCCGGAGGTCGTGGGTTCGATTCCCACCCAGGACAAATGTTTGTGTGATGAGCACGATCATTTGTTCTGTGTCTGGGTGTAATTTATCTTTAATATGTATGTATTTAGAAATATATAAGTATGTTTATCAGCTGTTTAGTACCCATAACGCAAGCTCTCAAGCTTAACTTGGGACTAAATGGCGTTGTGTGAAAAGTTGTGGAATATTTATTTATTTATTTATTTATTATTTTATGACATTTCCTTGACATGCCCGCTCTATAGTATTTTAAATCTCTTTGATCGGTGGCAATGGGCTTGCCACCAACCTTTGACATGACTGGCGAAATGTAGGTGACTATTTCAGGTACCTACACCTCTACCTAACCCTTCGGAGATTACATTCTTGATGTTATGTTGTCTCTCAATAAGTAAATCAATATACCCCAACCCTGATCAGCCTCATTCAGCCACCTTTAGAGGTATAGGTACGCCTGACTTGCCATGCCCAATATCGGTCAAAAGAAAAAGATCCCCCAAAAGTTATTCTCGTCTGGATCTTAGTAAATTGTTTGATTGATTGCCTATTGTTTTCGGTACAATCTCGGAGTATTTTCCTTTTGATAAGAAATAAAAGCCCGGTTAGTAATTGATACCTATCATTCTTTGGTTAGTTTATTGTATTTCTCTCTGTCTGAAAGCAGATGGATTTCAAACCAATTTTGTTGTTTTTAAGCTCCATTATCTGTAGCCTCTGTAGGTACACACTACACATCAAGCTATAATACCTTTCCAGTTTACACTGACCTCGCATTGTACGGAAATCCTATATCATACGGGATCAGCTTATACTGGAAATGAATAGCTTGATGTGTAGCTGTGTGTACTCGCCAACTATATTTTGTACGCCCCCCTCCCTTGTTTAACCGACTTCAAAAAAAGGAGGAGGTTCTATGTTCGTGTGTATGTATTTTTTTTTTTTTTTATGTATGTTACCTGATTTCTCAGCCATTTGTGAACCGATTCTCGAAATTCTTTTTTTGTTTAAAAGAGTAGACTCCTGAGGTGGTCCAATTTGGTGAAGATCTGATGCTGATCTTCGGAGATATACAACGGAACTCTTCAAAAATAGACGGCAAATCTATCGTGATTGCTGGAATCGCTTGGATGTTTATTGTTTATACAACATCATGACGTATCATCAAGCCTGTATGCTCAGAGGGGTAGGCAGATGTGTTCAATATACCTAGATTTCGACAGTTGGGTATGTTAAGTTTCATTTATTAGGGTTAGGTGGATAACCCTAATATAATGACATGTATTGTTAACAATTAACAATATAAAATGAATTCATGGCAAATGTTTGTATGGGAACAACTAAAAATGGAAAAATGAAAAACTTTTTTACAAAAAATAAAACCGACTTCAAAAATAACACTAAACGGTGTAAAATAACTCTAAATTCGGAAGTCGGTGGCCCATCAAGAATAAGACAAAAGTACCAAAGCCACAGACTTCCTAATTTAGAGTTATTTTACACCGTTTAGTGTTATTTTTGAAGTCGGTTTTTAAATATTATAAACTAGTGCTTGACTGCAATCCCATCTGATGATAAGCAGTGATGTAATCAATGATGGTGAAGCGCACTAGTTTATTAAGAGTCTATTCACTCTGGCCTTGAGGACACCTAAATTATACTCGGACGGGAAGACCGCAGCAGGCAGGTTGTTCCAGTCCTTCGACGTACGCAGTATAAACGACGAGGCGAAACGCTTTGTCCGGATCGTTAGGGTGCCAACCATGTAAGGGTGGACACTCGCCGTACGCCGTGCATACGGTTAAATACCAGTATTTTACATCAACACGAGCGAATGCATATCTAACCTGGTTACTGGGGAACTTAACATCAAGGTTTCTAAACTTTGTACTACTTACCTAGCTTACTAGTCTATAACGACTGCCAAAAATCTATAAATAATGACAGCCGAGACCGACACGCGTCGCTTTTACGTACTTTTCTAAGGCATTTTTTAGGCGCTTTTCTCATACAAAATAGGTGCTCATCCATTCTACCATACCAAACCTAGCTTAACTTTTGTTTTGATCGGCGGTTATTACTGAGCCACGAACCCCTACCATTATTTTTCGTGAGTATAAATATAATTAAGTACTCCTCTTTTCTTATGTTTCAATTAAAAAAGAGAAAGGTACCGGGCTGGTATCCGCAACTCCACGTCAAAGCGCGTATTTTGCGTATGGGCCATTATCTACCACGCGGGCCCAGTGCGAATTGGTAGATGTCACATGTCTTCAAATTTTCGGTTCTAAGACATGCTGATTTCCTCACGATGTTTTCCTTCACCGTTTTTGAGGGCAGTGGTGATGAAATAATATACACAAAGTAATGCACCTGCCACCCACGGCTCGACGTTCGTAAGTCGGGGCCGCTACCATCGGGCCACCGCTGTTTCAATGATTATAATTAATGAACATGGTCCGATTTTATGATTTTATTAATTATTTTGAACAGGCACGTAAAAATATTCTAGGAGTATATAGATTTTATATTCCAACTAGCTTTTCCTCTGGATTTCGCTCTCATAGCCAACGCCACTGGATCCATGAATTCTCTCACGCAAGTTTAATGTTATAAGTTATCGGATCATTATTTGCGGAAATTACGCTACATACAAATACATACATACATACATACATAACGTCACGCCTGTAATCCCCGAAGGGCTAGGCAGAGGTGTATCTGATAGTACACCCACATTTCGCCAGTTATGTTTTGAGCCCCATGTAATAGGGGGCGAGCCTATTGCCATCAATCGGGCACAAATCCAAACTCCGGGCTGCTACTGAGAAATTCCGGACAGAAAAACTCAATAACACTTTGCCCGACCTGGGGATCGAACCCGGGACCTCATGCTCAGCAGTAGCGCTTGCAACCACTAGACCAACGAGGTAGTCAGCTACATACAAAGTTAAATACAAAAGGATGTTACCTCTTTATAATGTTAGAAGTAGATTAATTTTATAATCTTTAGCCACCTGTTAATTATTAGCTTTTACTTTTGTATCTAAAACTGCAACTCTAAACCTTTCGGGCAATCACTACGGACATCTTACTAAGTACCGAATAGGAACTTTAAATATTTAGCTTTTCATCACAAGATGCGGGTAGAGACACAAGTTTGTTCTTAACTTCTAAAACGCAAAAGTTAGTTCGCAAGGTATTGTCTTTTATCACTTCAGCACTTTGTCACAGAGACATACAGAAGGCCAGGTCCATACAGCGAGCAAAAAAGGCTTACGCAAACGTACGTGTGTTGATCGCTGTCGTAGGACAAAGTGTGACAAAAAAACGTTAGACGAGAACGCGTTGTAGACAAAGTAGAGACTTGGCATGGACGTCTCTTTTCAAATTAAATAAAAGAGACGATTTGTGGGCAAGGTTACATTTGATGCGCTACAAAAAATTTATTTAAAATCACGAAGTCATCGTTGATTTTTATTCTGACAGGACGCAAAAAAAACGTAAGACGAGGACGCTTTGTAGACAGGACAGAGACTGGACACGGACACCTCTTTTTAAAATATACAGGAGAGAAGATGTGAAAAGTGCACTCAAAAACACGAATTCGTCATTGATTTATATTTCGACAGAATATAATGTATGCGCTAGTCACCGTAGTGTTGTCTTTAAAATCGTTACTTTTACAAACATCACACATGTCATCTCAAAATTAGATAAATGTTTACAATATCATAAACCAATATAAAGCAATTGTCGATTACAATCTCTTAATTATTCAAAGTTGCTATGTCTCAAGAATTGGATTTTATAGCTGCTCTACCGTTGTTCACTACGCAGTAAGTAGGTATTTTGTATCAGTCCAATCGTACTTCTTGTATTATCGCAATGTTAAGGAATACTTACTTTGGTAAATTATGTATTCCTTAACATTGCGATTCACTCCATGCATGTTGCATCTCTATGGATGCATAAAAATGTTTGCATTTATTACTTGGAATCAACCTTCTGCACTTAACTATCTTATATAACTGTGAAGGTAAGTCAGTACTTTTTGCAATAATAAAGTAATGTGTTTTGTGAAATAAGTTAGAAAGAAACTCGCTTTTGTATAAGTAGTTTATTAATAGAGTTCTGTGGACAATGAAGGACTTTTTGCTGAGCTGCGCAAAAAATATCCTTAAGCTCGTTTTAGTTCTCGCTTGTATTATATGGTTTTGTTATTGAAAATATAAGAAGAAAATAATATTGTTTATATAAAATTCAGATACTTAGTTGTTTGTCTGTGACAACAATTAATGAATAAAGAATGATTCAAAGGTATTGAAGACAAATGTGTCTTTAGATGCACTATGGGCCTTGTTGAATTAAAGTGGTTTATTCCATAAAACTTTTACAGAAAAAACTTATTGTTATTATATTCAAACTAAGTTTATTAGTTACATAGAAGTTTAAGTCTGAATACTACAATAATGTATACCATATTTTACATAATTATAAGGAAATCTTTTCATTCAATCTTTCAATTGTTTTTCCTATTATCAATAATTTGACAGCTGTTTAGTTTAAAATAAAATAAAATAAATATTTAATTAAATTAGACTGAGAAATAGCACTTGATAGATAAATAGCTCTTGATCTCAATCTTGTCCTGCGGCCAGAGATCAGGTCGACGACGGAACGAGCTTACCCAAAAGAAGCCAGATTGTGGTCATATGAACTCGGGAACACTGATGCAGGCAGGGAATTCTACTCATTGGCTGTGCGCATAATGAAGGAACAGGGAAAGCGCTTCGTGCGAACGTGTGGAACATCTACAAGGAATGGGTGAAAACCTGCAGTACGTCTGGATTCCCGATAGAAGAAAGGAGATGGTGGAATGAGCTCGTGAAGCCCTAGAGCACGCTTAGCACTTTTACTACTTGAAAAAAATATATAAGACCGTCCTCAAAATGTCCTTCTTTATTTCGTAATGTTTTTCTGTATTAGTGTGTGAAGACAACCCTTATTTGAGGGTTATAAAAGCACAAACGCCACTGTCCAAAAACAATACAGGATGAATTTTTAGTCACCGTCCAAATTTTGATATATTAATCTTTGGCAAAAATCATTGAATACGTGTTTTTTCTTTTAGTATCACTCAATACAAAAATATTGAGATATCACTTCACAAAGTTATCTTTATAAAGTTTATGTTTCTGGACACTGCCGCGCCGTGCGTACGCGCTAGGTGAAGCTACGCGAGCCGGGCCGCCCCGCGCGCCGCGCGCCGCCGGAATTCATTGATAACACAATACAAACAAAGTTGCAAATTTTCCCTTCATACTTTCACGGGCTTAGGACCGTCAATAAGCAAAAGGTTTGTGCTATGTTCACTATGATTAGAATCTAACCCTTAATTAATCAATTAAGTACGTATAAATAAAGTAAAAATCAATTAATTAGATAAGAACTTGAGACCTTAATAAAAGCTGAGCCAAAACGTTTTGCTATTAGGCGTATTTAAAAATTTGAATCAACTTATGTACAAATAATAAAAATTTAATCAAAATCATCAACAATCAAATTAACAGTACTTTAATAAATGTTCAAAATGCATACCGTTTCTCTCTAAACAGAGTCTTGCACGTTTTTGCACATTGTTTTTAATTTTATTGAGCACTACAGTGTCACTTTTAACTTCGTCGAATGCACGTACAATTTGCTGTTTTAATTGGTCTAGGTTTTGGGCTTCCTCCACATACACTCGTCGTTTTATTTCACCCCACAAAAAAAAGTCACATGGAGTAAGATCTGGTGACCGGGGTGGCCAGACGACGGGCCCCCCGCGACCGATCCAACGATCACCGTGTTCGAGGTTTAAATAATTACGAACGGCGGCGGAGTAATGAGGCGGTGCACCGTCCTGTTGAAAATAAAAATCTCGATAGGAGATTACCGGCACGTCATCCATGAAGTCAGCAATTACTGTGCGTAACATATCTAGGTACGTGCCCCCGGTCAACCGTCCCTCAATGAAATATGGCCCCAGTATTTTGTTGCCGACAATTCCAGCCCACACATTTGCACTGAACCGCACTTGGTGATACGTTTCTCGTATCATGTGTGGGTTTCGAAATGACCACCAATGTTCATTATGATGATTATACAGCCCCACTCGAGTAAACAAGGCCTCGTCAGTCCACAAAATGTTAGCATCGGGGTGTGCAATCAGCCACTCACAGAAGGCTCGACGGGGAACTGCATCTGCGTCGTTCAAGGCCTGTGCCTTTTGAAAATGGTACGCGTGCAACCCGGCAGAATGGAGAAGTTTCCACACGGCATATTGGCTTACGCCGAAGCGCCGCGCTGCATCTCGCGTACTGGATCTAGGGCTCCGTTCAAAGAAATCGAAGATATCTTCTTCGATCTCCACTGCGAGTCTCGGCCTGCCCCGTCCTTGAGCGTGTGTAGGTACTATAAATTGGCCATGGTCTAATAGCCTCTGATTTGCGGCCAAAATCGTTTGGCGATTTGGTAATAAAGGATTTATTCCTTGATTGCGAAGGCGAGGAATACTTTCGGTTTCGTACAGTCTCCGGGCACCGTTCAAGCTTTCACCACTCAGTATGTAGGATCGCACCATTTCGTAATACTCGCGGTGGGAATAGGTACGACGACATTGTAAATAAATTCACGATACGCACGGGGCGCCGTCGCGCCGGCGCCGGCGGGTTGCGCGGGAACGCCGGGAACACGGAAGTAAGCGCTTGCGTCGCGAAAGGGTGCGCGCGCGAGACCGACTAACGATAGATGATAGATGTCATAAATGTGTCGCGCAGGTGTAGCGGGGTGGGGGTGAGCGGGGTGAGCGCTGCCTTTTTCATTGAATATTTGCGCGGCAAGTGTAGTATTATTAACGTTTAACTTGTGACCACGCAGAGCGGATAATTTTTTCGAGAAAATGATTTAATATGAAAATTTTATGTATCGATTTTTTTTCAAAAATGGACTTAGTGAATGATACCTAATGCCTAGAAAAAATTTGGACGGTGACTAAAAATTCATCCTGTATTTAGCGAAAATGAAGAAAAATTTCTCTGGCCTATATGGGTATAGAGTAAACTAATTTTTTTTTTTTTTAATTCTGAATTTTAAATAAACAAATAATACATAAGTGTATAAACATAAGTGCTATTTATTGAGCATTTCAGCGCTTGAGCTTGTATAGATTCTTTGTATACCTAGTTCTTCAAACGAATCAGACAGATGTGTTGCTGGGGAGTTTGTTCCGCCACTTCTTCTTTCCAGCAAAAACACTAGGAAGTGGCGAAGGGTGGGCCGTTTTTGGGGGGACTGTCTTTATGTATTTTTTTTTGACGTTCAAAAAGTGCTGATTCTCAGCCTAGTTTGAATAAAGACTTTTGGTTTTGATTTTTGAATAATATTAGGGAAACTATATTGATATACCTACGTCAATTTATTTTAAACCAGATCTTAATATTTAGGAGCAGCTATACCTACTTACATAGATCACACAAATAAATACTTTCAGCTCAATATCTAGTGGCCCCATCGAATCTCGAGTGGGTGTCCTGATAGTATACTCCAAACAAATAACAAACTAGGAACCGATCCCTTGTGGTTAGTTATCGAGTTTCCAACTGTTCGATAAGTACATTACGAATATTAGGTAGTGTTGTGACATAGATTTATGTATTTACAGAAGCAAAGTTGCCTTAGTAATCGAGTTTTGAGAACACTACTGCTGGTTAAGAGGTAAGTGTTAGCTTAAATTTCAGGCAAAGCGATATTCACATTTTTCATCAGACAGCTTCAAGAATAACTGTCCAGATAGTTTTTTTTTTTATATTTGTATTCATACATGAATATTAGAGGAGTTAATATGAATGAGACAAAACCACCAACGCCACAGACTTCCTAATTTAGAGTTATTTTACACCGGTTAGTGTTTATTTTGAAGTCAGTTGTATTTTTTGTATTTATTCTACTATTCCCACAGAAATGGGAACTACGCGGAGCCATTTATTAATTAATGATCGCATCCATACGAGATTCTTATTCTATGCTTGTGGCAATCGCGTTGTTAACTACACTATAATTAGATTCCGTGTGTTTCCGTTATGCGAACAATATGGCGGAAATTGGATGCTAATACTTGCTTTATTAGTTAATATTAGTTCACTATAGTTTGTTTTGTATCCGTTCTAAACATTTGTTGACTTTGTATTTTAATGACTAACGTGTGTGTACAGTATACAGTATTGAGTAGCTTGTGGGTAAATAATAACAAATGCACGGCACGATCGTAGGTTAAGCTGTGCTTGCCGAGGTCGGTCTGTAGATGGTTGAAAAATCATTACTAATTCAAGATCTTTTTTTGTGCAACGTTAATATAGATTTTTGACAGTAATTACGAGTAGTTAGAACTAATAACAACCAGTCTAACCAAGGAGTATCATGTTATCAAGTCACTGGGTTGTGGAAGTCGAAGGACGAAGACGGACGAAGTCACGAGCGAAGTGCTTTACTTAATATCCCTGTCTGCTATGCCGGAGGTCGTGGGTTCGATTCCCACCCAGGACAAATGTTTGTGCGATGAACACGATCGTTTGTTCTGTGTCTGGGTGTAATTTATCTATATTATGTATGTATTAAGAAATACATATACAGGATGAATTTTTAGTCACCGTCCAAATTTTGATATATTAATCTTTGGCAAAAATCATTGAATACGTGTTTTTTCTTTTAGTATCACTCAATACAAAAATATTGAGATATCACTTCACAAAGTTATCTATAAAAAGTTTATGTTTCTGGACACTGCCGCGCCGTGCGTACGCGCTAGGTGAAGCTACGCGAGCCGGGCCGCCCCGCGCGCCGCGCGCCGCCGGAATTCATTGATAACACAATACAAACAAAGTTGCAAATTTTCCCTTCATACTTTCACGGGCTTAGGACCGTCAATAAGCAAAAGGTTTGTGCTATGTTCACTATGATTAGAATCTAACCCTTAATTAATCAATTAAGTACGTATAAATAAAGTAAAAATCAATTAATTAGATAAGAACTTGAGGCCTTAATAAAAGCTGAGCCAAAACGTTTTGCTATTAGGCGTATTTAAAAAATTTGAATCAACTTATGTACAAATAATAAAAATTTAATCAAAATCATCAACAATCAAATTAACAGTACTTTAATAAATGTTCAAAATGCATACCGTTTCTCTCTAAACAGAGTCTTGCACGTTTTTGCACATTGTTTTTAATTTTATTGAGCACTACAGTGTCACTTTTAACTTCGTCGAATGCACGTACAATTTGCTGTTTTAATTGGTCTAGGTTTTGGGCTTCCTCCACATACACTCGTCGTTTTATTTCACCCCACAAAAAAAGTCACATGGAGTAAGATCTGGTGACCGGGGTGGCCAGACGACGGGCCCCCCGCGACCGATCCAACGATCACCGTGTTCGATGTTTAAATAATTACGAACGGCGGCGGAGTAATGAGGCGGTGCACCGTCCTGTTGAAAATAAAAATCTCGATAGGAGATTACCGGCACGTCATCCATGAAGTCAGCAATTACTGTGCGTAACATATCTAGGTACGTGCCCCCGGTCAACCGTCCCTCAATGAAATATGGCCCCAGTATTTTGTTGCCGACAATTCCAGCCCACACATTTGCACTGAACCGCACTTGGTGATACGTTTCTCGTATCATGTGTGGGTTTCGAAATGACCACCAATGTTCATTATGATGATTATACAGCCCCACTCGAGTAAACAAGGCCTCGTCAGTCCACAAAATGTTAGCATCGGGGTGTGCAATCAGCCACTCACAGAAGGCTCGACGGGGAACTGCATCTGCGTCGTTCAAGGCCTGTGCCTTTTGAAAATGGTTCGCGTGCAACCCGGCAGAATGGAGAAGTTTCCACACGGCATATTGGCTTACGCCGAAGCGCCGCGCTGCATCTCGCGTACTGGATCTAGGGCTCCGTTCAAAGAAATCGAAGATATCTTCTTCGATCTCCACTGCGAGTCTCGGCCTGCCCCGTCCTTGAGCGTGTGTAGGTACTATAAATTGGCCATGGTCTAATAGCCTCTGATTTGCGGCCAAAATCGTTTGGCGATTTGGTAATGAAGGATTTATTCCTTGATTGCGAAGGCGAGGAATACTTTCGGTTTCGTACAGTCTCCGGGCACCGTTCAAGCTTTCACCACTCAGTATGTAGGATCGCACCATTTCGTAATACTCGCGGTGGGAATACGACGACATTGTAAATAAATTCACGATACGCACGGGTCGCGCCGGCGCCGGCGGGTTGCGCGGGAACGCCGGGAACACGGAAGTAAGCGCTTGCGTCGCGAAAGGGTGCGCGCGCGAGACCGACTAACGATAGATGATAGATGTCATAAATGTGTCGCGCAGGTGTAGCGGGGTGGGGGTGAGCGGGGTGAGCGCTGCCTTTTTCATTGAATATTTGCGCGGCAAGTGTAGTATTATTAACGTTTAACTTGTGACCACGCAGAGCGGATAATTTTTTCGAGAAAATGATTTAATATGAAAATTTTATGTATCGATTTTTTTTCAAAAATGGACTTAGTGAATGATACCTAATGCCTAGAAAAAATTTGGACGGTGACTAAAAATTCATCCTGTATAAGTATGTTTATCAGCTGTTTAGTACCCATAACACAAGCACTCAAGCTTAACTTGGGACTAAATGGCGCTGTGTGAAAAGTTGTGGAATATTTATTTATTTAATATTATAATTTTAAAAAACTAAAACACCCGCCTGCTTTTCTGACTATTCTTGAAAAAGCCCTAAAACAAGAATGTCGTTGTAGGTACCTTAATAACAAGATAAATTGTAGCAATAACCAGGGACCCATTCTAGAAAGTCAGCAGTCTAGTCAGTAGATTGGAGTAATCTGCAATGTAATATAGGTACCTATCATATTGTGCTCTTAATTCACTAAGCCTTTATTTCTAGAACGGACCCGACTGCTACAATTTATTTTGTATTTAAGGTACAACGACTTTCTTGTTTGAGGGCTTATTCATGAATACTCAGAGAAGCAGTCGGGTTTTTAAGTTTTTTTAAATTAACTTTAATATTTTTTTAGTTTCTTTTATTACGATATCACTTGCACAGTAACAACAATCTAACGACACCACGCAAACTAAAATCCATCGAGCCGTTCAGGCTGCAGAGCGAGCCAAACATTTGAGTTTGGCGCCAAAAATCCGCCATTTTGTTTTTTTTTATTTTGATATACTCAGTGTCACTCTCACAGTAAATACGAATCTAACGACATCTCTCAAGCTAAAATCCTCTAAGCCGTTCAGGCTGCAGAGCGTGCCAAACAATTATACATACATGTGATACATATAATACATACATACTCTTGAAAAACATAACCCTCCTTCGCAGTCGGGTAATAAGGATATATTTGTATTTTTGTATGTAACAAATAAACTTAAAAACTACTTGACTGATATTAAAAATTCGATCACCATTGGAAAGTTACACTATCTACTTTTTATCCCTATATTCCCACGGGAACGGTAACTACGGGGGTGAAACCGCGTGGCGTTTGCTAGTATTTAATAACTTTGTGAGATTTAGGTATCAAATACAAATCTCAGTTTTGTCTCAAGCCCTTAACCCGCCTTAGTAATTCTAAGTGATATGGAAAACTTCAGAACATAATCTATTCTCTTCATATTATTGGCAGACAATCTACGACAACGCTTTATTATGAACGATATTATCTCGAAAAGAAGTCGCCTCATATAGTTCTTGTACTATTACTGCCTTGGCAACAAAATCCAGCCAGATTATATCGCACATACATAAGTACAATATCTCAAGAATAAAAAATAATAATGTTGATAGTGGATCTTGATTTTTTTTTCTATTAAAGCGATAGTTTATTTTGGTCAGAAATTATTTTTATAGTTGTTTTTAACCGATTCATAAGCGGATCTTTTCTAATAATAATCTTAAGCGGTACTTACCTACTTCACAATGAAAAAAAAATAACATATCTATAGACGTTTAAAAGCAAATCCTTTTTTAAAGGTTAACCAAAAAACATTTCTTAGCGTTCCTAAATAAATGCTCCTTGTACCCTTGCTACGGCGTAGCTGACTGAATCATATTGCAACGCCGGAGGTATAGCTGACAGTCCAATAATGCCACGGCATAGCTGACTGAATCATAATTATTGCCACGGCACGCGGCGTAGCTGTCAGATAATATTGCTACGGAACAATCGACTAAATCATATTGCCACGACGCGTGGCGTACCTAACTGAATCATATTTATTTATTTATTATATTTTTTTTTTATCATATTGCAACGGTGGTGGCGTAATCAATGCTTCGACTTAGCTAACAGTCTTATATTGCTACGGCGTAGCTGACTGATTTATATTGCAATGGCCGACGCGGTGCGACGTAACTTACACAAACACAATAGTAATGCTACGACGTACTTGACAGTCCAATATTGCTACGGCGTAGCTGAATGAATCATATTGCTACGGCGTAGCTGAATGAATCATATTGCTACGGCGTAGCTGACTAAATAATTTTGCAATGGCGGTGGCGTAGTTGATACATTGATATAATGCTTCGACGTAGCTGACAGTCTAATATTGCTACAGAGTAAGGTCTTTGTGTATTTTTCTCGGAAGTCCAGCGTTCCAGAGCGTTTCCACTTACAAAATCTTTTGTTAGTCGCCTTCTTTCATTCATCCTCTCAACGTGACCAAAACCAACTAAGCATACTCTAATACCCTACAGAACCTCGTTCCTCGCTCCTACTTAACTGTTCTATAATAACGATAAAATTTTATTTTGATTACTTTCAAAGGATAAAAAAAAATACAAATTCTTTGTTTTTACTGAAGCGATCCCAAACCTTTAGTAAAAAGCCTGTGTCTACAATATTGTCGGGACACTAACGCAGAGTACTTGTCCTAAGCTATATAACCCCAATTTGACTTTGCTGACCGTTTTAGGGTTTAGTAAAGTCTGTTTTATTTTGTCTGTGTCTAGAAGGTTCTGTGTCTAAATAAGTTAGTAATGAGCTTACTGTCTGTAGGCTAATTTACTGACAGAAATCGAGTAGGATTTTTCTTTTGTTAAACGTTTTTCCACACTAAGATATGCCACCGGTGGTGGATAAGTGATTGGTCCCTGCACTGCATGTTTGCGAGCTGGATTGTTGTCCGGAACTCTTATTTATGTATTTATTAAATGTTAAATGATATTTTTTTCTGTAAATCTTTTACATGACATGTTTTTGAATAAGAATATGAGGTCGATATTTCGCTATCTGACTACTCTGAGAAGAAACACCGAAAGAAACTCAAAGGTCACAGTCTCTTTTAAAGTCCAGACATTTTCTTGGTCAGATTATGTAAGGAACATGTAGATTTGTGTCTGATAATGGTATTTTGAGGAAAGAACCACACAGACATGAGTGGACCAGATCAGTGCAAGCATTTGTCAGTTATCGTGAGCTCTAATACACTTACACACAATTTCTTTACAGGATGAATACAACAGTGGTTTCAACACAAATATCATAAATTTAAATGAAAAGGTGTGTATACCTATGCACATGTACAGACGCCAGCACATCAACCTACCCCAGACTGTCAAATTTTCCCAATTGAACATGAACCTTATCAAGTTTAAAATAAAGTTGAAAACCTATCATAGAAATTTGACATATTGGGGTAGGTTGATGTGCTGGCGTCTGTACACGCGTTAGAAGTTATAGTTATTTGACGTAACAAGATAAAAATATCTTTCGTTTTATCTTACGTTTGTAAAAACGACCCTTATAATAGAAAAAAAAACTAAAATGTTCACCACAGCTAACTTCAGGGTGTCCGTTTTTTCGGGACAGTGTGCGCGCGCATCGTAAAAGTTTACTCTCATAATTTTTCTATAATGCGCCAAAAGATGTATAACTTCAAAAATCTATATTTAATTTCCATTCCGCTTTCAACCGACTTACAAAAAAGGCTTTTGTTTTTTATGACAGACCCACAGACTTCCGAAATTGATTTGTTTTTACACCTGTTTAGTGTTTTTTTATGAAGGCTGGTGGTATTTCTTCTATATATTTAATATATATTTCTAAGGACTAATAGGTGTTCCCGGTCTGCCTGTGATTGTATGTGAATTTAAATCTAAGTAATCGCACCTACGATACATGAGAAATTTCTAGTATGGGCTAATGTTTTCTCAAAGAATAATAGTAAACGAGTTATATTTAAGTGAACGTCCAAACAAGAGATTAAATATTAAATGCCAAACGTAAAAGTATTTCCATTTTGTATCCAGTTAATATTACAATACATTCCTCCTCCATTTTGCATTGTAACATTTCAGTCAGTTGTCACTGAATGTGGGATAAAGGGGAGAGTCGGGATATATCGGGTTGCAAATAGTAGTGATAACTGACACTGAGTGACTGGGCAAAGGCAGGAGGTATGGGTTGTACAGAAACGTCGGTTTAGGGGAGAATCGGCGCAAGTGTGGAGTTTATTTGTATTTTGCTTTACTGCGAAACACCCTGTTGTTAGATTTATGTACAGTCAACAAAAGCGATTGGTGACTAGGATCGTCGAGATATAGTTGAAATTTTCTTACAAACCAATGAAATTCTTTGATTGGACTTGCATGTGAATTATTTAAATAATTATTTAGTTCTAATAGTTAGTGGCCCTGGCTGCTATGCCGGAGGTCATGTTTGATTCCCACCCAGGACAATTGTTTGTGTGATGAGCACGATTATTGGAATCACCTTAGGGGTTTGTAGTTGCAATTTATCTTAGATGATTCTGTATTATTTTGTATAAATGATAAATAAAATTTTAAAAAATGTATTCAGAAATATATTAGGTATAAGTAAGTTTATCAGCTGTTTAGTACCCATAACACAAGCTCTTCTTAGCTTAGGACTACATGGCGTTATATAAGATCAATTTTAATTTGGAAAAAAGTTTCATTTTAAAAGACTTAACTTACTCAATCAACTCCCAAATCTTTTTTTACAATGTACAGTCGCCAGCACGTCAAGTTACCCCAATGTGTCAAATTTCTTAGATCGTTTTTCAACTTTATGTCAAACTGAATAAGGTTCATAATAATATTCAATTGGGAAAATTTGACACATTGGGGTAACTTGATGTGCTGGCGTCTGTACTTCATTACGTTCGGCAGCAGTGATAGTTTTGTGGTGCGATCGGTGGACTGCTAAATTATAGGTCTCGAGTTTGAACCCAAAGTCTCAGTCTCAATTTGTCAAAAATACTTCTAATTTCATCCCTAGGTATACACATCTAATAATTTTAACATATCTCAAAGCACACTCCTGTCCTGACCCTAAAAACCGTCTTCAATGCTCATGTGTTCCAATTAAACAACAAAAGAGTCTAAAGTACCTAGGTGTTATTCTGGATAAGAAGCTCAGCTGGCGACCCCATATTGAACTGACAGCTTCCCGGGTTAGAAAACTTATATGGGCGTTTAAGAGCCTTCGACAGGTGTGCAACTTTGAGCTACTCCGTAACGTCTATATGGCACTGGCAAAGTCAATCGTAGGATACTGTATCACGGCACGGGGAGGGACCATATATTATTATTATGTCGTATATTTATTTTAAATTCTTATTAATTACATTTTTAAATATTAATATAAAAATAAAAACATTTAAAAATATAAATAATAGTAGGCCACCGATGGCGGGAGTAGGGTCCAAGCTATTGGTGGTTAGGGTCTCAGAGACAGGAACCTCCTCACAATGCGAGCCGTATCGAGGAGTACTGCCTTCTGTATCAGGTAACCAACCGCGATGATCCAACCGCGTAACGAAAGCCTCGACGACCAGCTGTCGAGGCTTTTGTTCGTCACAACTATCGGCACAATGACAGCAGAATCCACATCCCACATGTCGACAATCTCGTGGGCTAGGTCAAGATATTTTATTTGATTTATTTCTCAGCTTTCACGAGATTTCGTCATGTGGGATGGTAATATCAACCATCATTGCGCGGCGCGCTAATCGGTCTATCACTACTATATCCGGCTTATTGGCAACAATAGTCCTATCAGTAATGATAGACCGATCCCAGTACAACGTGATATGGTCATTTTCGAGAACTGGGTCGGGCACATACGTCTTGTAGTATGGTACCTCAGTGTCCACAAGCTGGTATCTCAAAGTATTCGCCGTTAGCCAGACGAGATATTTATTATTATTTTTATTATTTAAACTGTTGTTGTTATAAAAACTGTTATTTTCACAAGCACTAAAAACCCTAACATACATTTCAAGACCCCAATGAATTCAAAATGGCCTGACCTAAAAAAACCAAGTGCCAACCTTCAAGAAACTATGGCTAAAGCAAAAACATACAACTTTGGCCCAGACAACGCGTCGCCAACGCTGATAAAAGGGGGAATATTGCCAGTCGGTAGTTATATTATGTGGGCTACATTTCAACTTCCCATAGCCATTATTTTGTTTGCTTGGTTTTCATGTACTGACGAGTACTACGAGAATGATTTTGGTTTTATAGTTGATGATTTAATAACTTCTCTGTAAAGAGAAGACAACTGTATGTCAGTTGGAATAAAGTTCGAAATAAATGCTGGAATAAAGCTTGAACTAAAATTATAACCTACTAGCATTTCGCTCATGACTACGACGACATCCGCGTGAGTTTTGTACAGACTTCAGCACATCAAGTTACCCCAATGTGCCAAATTTTCCCAATTGAATATGAACCTTGTTCTGTTTGACATAAAGTTGAAAAACGTGCCAACGTGTCTAACAGCCCTTTCACGCCCCTCTTAGTTTTGAAATAAAATAGACTAGCCTATGTATGTTTGCGAGTGTCTTAACACTGGCAAACAATATGACTATCTATTGGTAAAAGAATTTTCGAAATCGGTCCAGCTGATCCAGAGATTACCCCACAAACAAACACGAACACAAACTACACCACAAATAAATGATGAAATTGATTGAATTGAAGTCATATTAACATCAAAAATTCATGCTAGGCACAAATCCAATAAATCGATTCCGGTTCCATTTGTGTGCAAGATATAAGAATAGGGTGACATTCCGATAGACAAATGTTTGTCAAAACATTACTGATTCAAAACCAAATCGTCTTGGAATCCTATAAATTTTGAAGGCACCATCTTTGCGTGTGGAATGGTGCATTTGACAATCGATGCAATATAATATGCAAATAAGCATGTGGAAATGTTGGTTCAAGTCAATTCTCTTGAAGTAAATTGTGGGAAAATTTTACTAAAGTTTTGAGAGAAACATTCTAGATACTTCAAAATTAATGTGCGAGTCATGATTTCAGCCATAGGAAGTCCACTGCTGGACATACGCCTCCCCGATAGATCTCCAATAAAACCGGTTGGAAGCGGCTCGCATCCAGCGCGTTCCCGCGGCCTTAATGAGGTTGTCTGTCCACCTTGTGGGTGGACGTCCTACGCTGCGCTTGCCTATACGTGGCCTCCACTCGAGAACCTTTTGACCCCATTGGTCATCATTCCTCCGTGCTATGTGCCCTGCCCACTGCCACTTCAACCTGCTAATCCGCTGGGTTATGTCGGTAACCTTGGTTCTTCTACGGATCTCCTCATTTCTGATTCGATCTCGCAGAGAGACTCCGAGCATAGCCCTCTCCATAGCTCGTTGGGCTACTTTGAGCTTACTCATAAGGCCCATAGTGAGGGAACACGTTTCAGTGCCATACCTACGTCATCACTGGCAACACACACTGGTCGAAAACCTTCAACTTGAGACACTTCAATGAGCAAGTATCGTTTTGTCAATCAAAACGAAACTCAATGATAAAATATATAAGGTTCTCAATCATTAAAACCCCATCATGACTTTTGCATCACATGCCGTCGATAAATATGTGGTACGGAACCTTTTGTGCCCGAGTCCGACTCGCGCTTCACCGGCTAAACACATTATAGTAGGTTATCCATTCATGTCCGTGCCACCCTGTATAAAGTACAACCCTTATCTCACAAATAAATGAGAGAACTTAATTGGCGAACGCTGCTACCCCTACATTATTAGTATGACGTATGATGAAAATCAAGTAAATAACGTTCATATATCAATTATATGAACGTTATTTACTTGATTTTCCCTGTTGGTTTGATTGGGACTACAGGATATTAACCGTTAGGCTACTTATTTTGTATAACGTATGGTTAATTAGAGTGTTGGTGCAATATTTGTAGGTTAGGCCGTATAGCGTCAGGAAGAAAAACATTAATAATTAAATAAATTGGAATGTAATAAATTGATTGTAATGAAATCTGGTGCCTACACTAACGTATGGAAGTGAATGTTGTGCGTGGCAAAAGAGACATGAAAGTAGAATAAATGCTGTAGAAATGCGTTCCTTGCGAAGTATGTGTGGTGTAACAATGAATGACAGATTGAGAAATGATGTGATATAGCAACGTTGTGGTTTAAAAGAAGATGTAGTAACAAAAATTGAAAAGAGTATGCTTAAGTGGTTTGGTCACGTTGAAAGGATGGATGAAAAACGAAACGAAAGGTATTTACAAGGTAGATGTAAGTGGAAACGCCGGGAAGTGACACCCTAGAAGGACATACATAGACCTTATTGGTGAGGTTCTTCAGAAAGGTCAGGTGCGTAGTACTCGCAACTGGCGTCTGTGTATGACAACATGTATGAATGTAAACGAAGCAAAAGAAGTATGTAAGTATCGTAGCATATGGCGCTTTGTAGTTTCTGCCTACCCCCATGGGAAAAAGGCGTGAGTTTATGCATGTATGTATGAAATTATTATTATTATATTAAATTAGGTTAAATTGGATTAAAATGTATAAAAGAGTAATTTGAACTGTTACATTGTACTGGTGCGTAAAATTGTTTTCTCTTAATGTCGTACTAACATAGCTCTTAAGTAGGTACTCGCTACTAACCCATATGGACTATTGTTCGAAATAAAGTTATGATTGATTGATTGATTGATTAATTAAACTCATCATACTGGGCTTTTCCTAAGTAGGTATGTTGGGGTCGAATTCCAGTTTAACAGTGTTTTGCACGGAGGGACTCAGACAGGTCTGACGACCACAGCCCAGTTCGTGGTAACACGACTGTTAAAATCTTCAAATGATAGCCGGGACCCACGTCTTACGCCCGATATTAATATTCTATCTCAATCCAAATCCCGTTCCTTTGTTTTTGACGGCTGCTTCTGATTGGACATCTTTAAGACTCGGATAGGCGAATTCGGTCGTTGATTGGTTACAGACAAAGATCGGGATCAAGATAGCAACCGAGATAGATTATTAAAATCCAGCGTTAGCCATTTACCTGTCCCATGAGTCACATATGACTCGTGTTGTTTTTTTATTTTTTTTTATTTCTTTATTCAAAATCTGTAAAACAAAAACATACAAAATGTCTGCCAAACTGCAGAACAGTTTGTCGGCATTTGTTCTCGTTTTACAATACATATAATAAAATAACAAATTTGTATTGTAAATCTAAGAGCATAAAAGCGTTTCGTGCATAAAAACAAATTAAAATAAAATGTATGGTGAAGTATGTGTGGTGTAACAATGAATGACTGATTGAGGAATGATGTGATAAAGCAACGTTGTGGTTTAAAAGAAGATGTGAGACTATACAAACAGATAACGTGTTTTATTTACGCAGTATTCTTATGGTTTATATTAGTGAGGCATTTTAATTTTAATTTGCTTATTACTACTTATTCATATATTACTTTATTTTGAGACTTCTATATATGAACAGACGTCAGCAGATTAAACGATACCAAACAGCTAAATTTTTCCATTTGAAAATAAACCTTAACTTATTTGTGATAAACTTGAAAAACCATCAAAGAAATTTGACAAATCGGAGCAGCCCGATGTGTCGGCGTCAGTAAATGCAATTTTTGCTTTGGACACAATCTGAGGTAGTGTTTTTGAGAACATTTTTAAGTTGGTCTTTAGATTTGACATGCGATATCAACTTTGCGGGCAGCTCATTCACTAACGTTGGTACGACATACTTTCTTGTGCGCTTACCAAAGTATTTTGTGACGTTAGGAACAGCAAGCGTCTTCTTTTAAGCTATTGCATAGCTTCTATCGCGGGCCTTGAGCGCGGGGACTGAATCCAGAAATTCCGTAACGAAAAAAAACCTCACGCTCCTCACTCTGACGGGCAAGGAGGTGTGGCTTGAAGGCCGTGCATCGTCTAACGTCGTTTCAGTTCGGCAGTCTTCTACACGGCGTTGTGTGCGATTAGATGGGATGTTGTGTGGGAGGGGTTGGGAGGGGAGGGGGAGGGGTGGGGAGGGGAGGGGAGGGGGAGAGGGGAGTTTGTGACAGAGGGAAGGGATTGTGAGAGGGGTCGGAGGGGAGTGGAGAGGGAGGACATAGAGAGGGGGTGGAGAAGGAGGGGGAGGGGAAGGGGAATGGGAAGGATGAGGTGAGAGGGGAGCGGAGAGGGGGAGGGGAAGAGGCAGGGAACAGGAGGGGAAGGGAAGGGAAAGTGAGGGAGGGGTGAGGGAAGGGGAGGGAGCGGTGAGGGGAGGGGTGTAGGAGGTGTGGGGGAGGGGAGGAATGGGGAGGGGGAGAGGAGAGGAGTTGATAAAAAATGATATGCAATAGCTTTACCAGGTGGCAGTCTCCGAGTGCCACACGTCATTTTTATTTGGATAAACGAGTTGGGTACATATGCCTACGTTCCTCTTTGTAACTTTCGTTATTAAATTGTTCAGTCAAAATTGTTTAACTATTATGTCTACTTTGTTGGCAGTAATAGTGCTTACGTGTTTTCCAAGGCACGGAGGAGTCTTTATTTGATGAATGATGACACATCCATGGGTCGACCTCATCAAGTTTAGTTTAACCTTCAAACGACTAGTTCAGATTGTTTCCTTACAAATAAGTCAACGTTAGCGCTTCTCCGTGTGAAAAGAGGCCTTTTTATAACATAACGTCACGCCTGTAACCCCCGAAGGGCTAGGCAGAGGTGAACTTGGTAGTACACCCACATTTCGCCAGTTATGTTTTAGTCCCATGTAGTAGGGGGCGAGCCTATTGCCATCAATCGGGCACAAATCCAGACTCCGGGCTGCTACTGAGAAATTCCAGATGAAAAAACTCAATAACACTTTGCCCGACCCGAGGATCGAAACCGGGACCTCATGCTCAGCAGTAGCGCTTGAGACCACTACACCAACGGGGCAGTTTTTTTTATATAAACAATAAAAATACTTTACACGGACCTTATTGGTGAGGTTCTTTATAAAGGTGTGGTGTTTAGCACTCGCTACAACCGGCGTGTGTGTATAAATACATGTATAAATGTAAACGAAGCAAAAGAAGTATGTATAAATAGTAGTAGATGGCTTTCTGTTCTCTAGGTACTGCCTACCCTACGTATAAAATATCACGCTTAAAAACTCCGTTGCCATTTAAGCCCCTAAAATAACCAAAAAAAAAACAAGTTTGACAAGCCTGCAAAAATGTAGACGAGTCTGCTCTGCAGCAGAATTTTTGAGAAGTAAACTTTATTAAGTAGAGTGCCCATTTAAAAAAAAACCGGCCAAGAGCGTGTCGGCCCACGCTCAGTGTAGGGTTCCGTAGTTTCCCGTCCGTCACAATAAGTGTTCAAAATGCTTGCATATACGATTATACTACAAACTTAGTTCCGAAATTATTATGTACCTAAAACTTATTGTCTTTTTTGTACAAAAACTGTTTCCATCCAAGTTCAAAATAATTTTCCTAGAAAGTCCTTATAAAGTTCTACTTTTCAGATTTTTTTCATATTTTCTAAACTTATGGTATAAAAGTTACAGGGTTAGAACACATTGTTTTTTACTTTTGGAGCGATTATTTCCAAAATTATTGACATTATCAAAAAATGATTTTTGTAAACCCCTATTAATTTTTAAATACCTTTGCAACAATATATCACACTTTAGGGTTGAAATTTAAAAAAAAATCACTTCCCACTTTACATATAGGGGGGCTACCCGTTTTTTTCCAATTTTTATTTTACTACTTTGTCGGCGTGATTAATACACATATTGGTACCAAATTTCAGCTTTCTAGTGCTAACGGTCACAGAGATGAAGCGAGGACGGATAGACGGACAGACAGACATGGCGAAACTACAAGGGTTCCTAGTTGACTACGGAACCCTAAAAAATTACCATTTTTATTTTACCTCGTGGTAAAAGACTTTGGAAAATATTCAAGTTTAAAGCGGTAGCTTTACCTGCCTGCGAGCTTTTTCCAATTATGTTGCGGTCAGCTTTCAGTCTAGCTTAATGCCAGGAGGTATTTACATGTTATAGCGACTGCCAATAAGCAGGGCTATTTCGTACAGACGCCAGCACATCAAGTTACCCCAATGTGTCAAATTTCTTTGATCGTTTTTTAACTTTATGACAAACAGAATAAGGTTCATATTCAATTGGGAAAATTTTACACTTTGGAATAAATTGATGTGCTGGCGTCTGTACCTACATTGCGTTGACAGTTCATAGTGATGATCACTGGACAAAATATTCAACGATTAGCTGTCAATCAGCTGGTTTCGTATTGGCTATCAACAGCATGTATCTAGGATGACGTAATGTACTTGCAGAGATGTGACAAGGCGCATAGTATTTTGTCTAAAGATCATGGCACATTATACCGGTACGGCACCGGCACCGCTCCAAACCAGCAATTGACTAGTCATTCAATTTGGAGCCTAAAATCGTGGGTAGTATAAAACCCATGAAATACTACGCCAACCGAGTTGCGAGGTGCCAAAAGACTTTGAATTTGAGATTCGAATCTATTCTTTGTCTTTTCCGAGGAGAAAAGAAATAATACTTAAAGAAAGAAAGACATACCTACGGTACTCAAAAAAGATAAACTTCTACGGAAAAGTAGGTCTTGTTGGATACTTACTTAGCGAAGACTGTTGTTTGAAAATAAAACAACGAATCGTACCCACGACGAAAGTAACAGCTGTAAAAACTGAAATGAAATTCTGTCGCCATTTTTAGAGTTCCACAGAGGTTTGAACGAAACTTTATAGACGTGTGGAGGCTATCCGAAAAGAATAATATCAAAAGTAGTGTCTTAGAAAATGATTAATTTTAATAAATGACATCGAATTTAATTCTGTCTGCCTCGTCGGTCGATGTCGCAAACGCTACTGCTGAGCTCGAGGTCCTGGTTTCAATCCCCGGATCCGACAACACGTTGTTGAGTTTTTCTTTGTGGAATTCTCAGTAGCACGAAGTACTAGATTATGGCCCGATTGTTGCAGCCGTTTCAATGTTATCAGCTCTTTTGTGTTAGCTGCCGTTGCGATTTTTGATTTAAACAAACCTAAGTTGAAAACCGCAACACGATTGGTATTGCAAATACTTAAGGCTAAGCTGTTTCTTTGCCCAACATCTTATAATGCGGACCTGTTTTTACCTCACAACACGTTAATAAATTGCAAATAAATAAATCGTTCATCATTCATTCACACATTCATTCATTCAATCATTCATTCATAAAGACTTCTTCTTATACAGAGAATGCAACGGCATTAATCACCACGCTTGCTCAAGGCGGATTGGCGATTTCAAACTATATTATATTGACTGTAAGTGTAGGTTTTCTCACGATGTTTTCTTCCACCGATGTCAAATATAATATATCTAAGATAAATTTAAAAAGTACATTTGAATTGAAAAAGTAATTTAAGTACTTACTCGGATTTGAACCACAACCTCGTATATGAGGGGTAGGGACCGTTCAATATAAGCTACAACAATTTTGCCGAATTCAAACCAATGCGAGACGAACTGGCGTCTATAACTTAGGTACGGAACCAACATGACCATTTTTTATTTTTCTCAACAAAAAATAGAATCTTATTTTTTTCGTCTCGAGATTCAGATTAAGTACCTAACGTTGAAGAAGATTTATTTTAGTTACATGTTTTCGTATTATTGACCTACATTTTGAAGTGTTGTCGAATAATAACTGTGGTGAAACGAACAACACCAACTAGCTGTGGGCAATGATATCAAACCTATAGATACGTTACCCGCGCATTGTAATGACACATGATTGCAAGGTAATTACCGTACAATGATTTAGTGGAATACTTAACTAGTGTCGTGGCTAGATGTGACATTAAAATGATAAAGAAACAAAAGTGGTCCTTATTGCTTAGTTCCATGTAAAAAACAATGCGAAAAAAAACTCACGAAAAAAATATTGAAAGAAAATTCGTTTTAAAATTTATTTTTTAAATGCTGTGCCTTTATTATGTCATGACAGGTGACAATTGTCTTCCCACTTCAATAATAGTTGACCAAATTATTGAATTTGTATAACAGCCGCTTGGGTCGATCAAAGGTTAAGTTACGCTTGACGAGGACGGTCCGAAGATGGGTGACCATTTATTACATTCCAAAACTTCTCCGTGCCTCGGATCTTTTTGTTAAAACAAATTATCACTTATTCCCGACTTTGAAAAATACTAGAAATAGGAATACAAGTTTAAGAACCCAATACGAAGACAAGTTATGCATTGGTAAATATAAAACTGCTTTATTGAGGAAAAGTTTTATGTGTATTGCTCCTCGTATCTGTAACCATATACCAAAAAATATTAAAGAGCAACTTCTAAGAATATTTAAAAAGTACTTTAAAATATTACTAGTTACAAAACGCTATTTCTCTGTATCAAATTTCTTAAATGACAAGTCTTTTAAATAACTATGGTCATATACCTATTCAACAATTAAGTACCTCTAAATAAATTAAATAATAAGAATAGTTAACAGAACACACAGACAGAACAGACTGTTGTTTAAATAAGAAAACTGTAATAAGTTAATAATTAATGTATACAGGGTGTAACGGAAAGGGTATATACATACAAACAGGGTGAACAGAGTATTTAATAACGAGTCTTTCCTCAAAATTTCAGCTCCCAACTAATAACTTTGAAACTTCACGATATTATTTAATATCGACAGTTTATTAAATGCAAAATCATAACAAACGTGTCACCGCACTATGAGGGTCATAATCCTGTCCGGCAAGGTTCAAGTATATCTATCTCGGGTTCTGCGCGCCTAGTACAGACCTATCGGGCTCTGCCTAACCGACGAAGGCGCGACGGCGTGGGTGGGCTCAACTTTACAATTATGTATGTATATGTATAAAAACGTTGCCATGTCGTTTCTTATCACCAAGAGAATCCGTACCCTTCGTATGTATATACCCTTTCCGTTACAGCCTGTATATAAAACTAATAAAATTTTGCATGCCATGAGGCAGAATGTATTAGGATCTAAAAATATTGTAACAACTAATGTATTCATTACCTACATTCTATGCAAATAAATAAATCTTATCTTATCGGAAAGCACGTTCAGCCGTTGGTCCCGGCTGTCATTTGCAGATCTTTGACAGTCGTGACTTGTAGTTAGAAGCCCGAAAGTCTGACAACTAGTTTTTCCGAGGGGTATCATGGTACCCAGTTACCAGTAACTGGGTACCATGTTCAACCAGTTTAACCAGATGCAAAACCCAGGTTCTGCATCTGGTTAAACTGGAAGCCGACCTCAACATAGCTGGGAAAAGGCTAGGCAGATGATAAACTGATAAACATCTGCCCATATAGGTATCAGGAGCACATAAACAACAATGTATGTCTTCAAAACCATTTTCATTACATTGAGTAGCCATTACTCTGATGGAGCTGCATGGTATCAACGTACATACACTTACCAAAGGAATGCTGTAAAAGTAACGAAATTACATGAAAAGGCTATGTGGAAACTGTTGGTCCTTAATGCGATTGAGTTTTATTTCTAGTAGGTACTGGTAGAGGGTATTTTAAGTAACTTTGTTGTGTTGGTTAGGAAACTGTGTGGTGAGAAAAATATTTTTAAATAAGGTGACTGGTAATTAGTGACCGATACTTAAACACGAGGTTGTACTCATGAATACGAATAACTTTCCCAAAGAAACTTTGGGGTAATTGACTCACGGATGAACGACTAAACAGAGCTTGTATTATGAATACTAAACAACTGATAAACATACTTATATATTTTTCTAAGACATTATAGATAAATACACCCAGACATCGAACAAATTAATGATCGTGCTCATCACACAAACATTTGTCCTGGGTGGGAATCGAACCCCCAACTTCTGGCATAGCAGTCAGGGGCGCTAACTACTAGACCAACAGGCCAGCAATGGGTTTATGGATTAATTTGAAAAATTATTATTCTCTCGTTTGAGAGGTACACAACTCCCGTGTGGTCCCATTTGAAAACTATCAGCCTATTCTGTGTCAATCTCAAGCTGAAACTACAAAAAAAAACAGTTTTTTATTCACAGCGCCGAATTATGAGGGCGATAAAGCGATCCCGCACGTGTTGTAAAAGTTTAGTATTGCCGTCATTTTGCGTGAAAAGTTATACAAGCAACCCACACAAAGTTGTTGAGGTAAAATTACAGGTGATAAAGTTATTCTATTGGTCTGGAATTCACTGAGTTTGTTGGACTTGGCTGTACAAAATCAGCCGGTACTTAGGTAATGTTCCCATTGCTAGTATACAGGCCTCTTCTCTGTGAGAATTAGGCCGTAATCAAGGACATGAACTCAGTACGGGAACTACGACTTCATAGAAAAACACTAAAATCACTATTGTTTCGTCTGAAACTAGAGTAATTTTTAGGCTGTGGCTTTGGTGGTTTTGTTTCATTCATTATTTGCTACCGACTACCAAAACCAAAACCTTTTTTTTGCTCTTGAAAACAAACAGCACAAAACAAAAAGCCCAAATTATTTACTCTAAATAAAAACAAACCAAAAATGTTTGTAGTCTTCGTGTAAACAAAATTACAAAAGACATTATACATACAGGCTGTTCCACGAATTGACGAAACAATTATTTGTATTTGGAACGCCACGCCAATTGTAACATAAAGGGCAAGTAACAAAACAATAAAAAATGTGAGCTAACACAGGACGCCTGGCAGATGTGAAATATCTATTTGAAGGTATGAGGAACAGGGTGTAAAGTTCCTCATCCACCATTGAAAAGGGAGGATCTTCCGACCAGACGGGTGTTGTGTCTGGTGGGCTAACTTCTGCCCGACGGTTGTAGTCGGGAACTTGTATACGTTCAAGTTGCGCGGATAACTCTAATACCGCGATGTAGGATATCGGTCATTAGTTCGTATGTGGCGAGATAGATGTCGCTGTACCTACTATAGACCAAACATCACGAACAAAATTTTCATCCGATACTTACAGACTTGTGTCGTAGTGGACACAAGTCTGTGAGTTTAATTTAGTACGCTCCGCTGCCGCTCCAATATTGGTATATTATTCTAGATGGCGTAACTGAGACATGGGATTACAGTTTTCCATGACATTTCTTCGCTTGTCCTCTCTATAGGTACTATCTTAAATCTTTTTGGAAATATCGAAATATTTTGTATCTTCTTCTTATCGTGTGGTTACTGGTGTAACTTATCTGGTATCAGAGTTTTAATGCCGCCTATGGGCCTCTGACTTGCCATCACATGCCATCTACCTACATCTACCCATTACAAGTTTGTTTCATAAAATAGGTAATGAATATTTATTGCATAAATATCCACTAACTACCACTAAATGTAATAATTTATTTGAATTCGCGAGAACTCAATTTATAGTGTGGCGATGGCTCGCCTGCACCTGTATAGCCACGCCAACAAAGAGATTTAAAATACTGTAGAGCGGGCATGTCAAGGAAATGTCATAGAAAAACTTTGATCCCATGTCTCAGTAACGCCATCTAGAATAAAATATGAATATTGGAGCGGCAGCGGAGCGTACTACAAAAAACTCATAGACTTGTATCCAGCAGGACACTTTTTCGGACGAAAATTTTGTTCGTGATGTCCGGTATATAGGTATTGAATGTCTTTGCACGCCAACCATCAGGTTTAGGTACCCTCGTCTATCGATGTTTCACATCAAAAAATGAAATTGACAGCCAGACCCTAAACGAACAACGAATCATTGCGTATCGGTAAAACGGGTGAATAGAAACTCAAGGGTGAATAGAAACAAAACTTTGAGGAGGATAGTCACGTAAAAGTTGTTTGTTACCTACACATGGCTACACATCAAGCTATACATTTCCAGTTTACACTGACCTCGCATTGTATGGAAATTCTATATCATGCGAGATCAGCTTATACTGGTAATGCATAGCTAGTGTAGCCGTGTGTACAAGCGCTCTAACGCTTTAAAATAATTGAGATAAATAGTTTCGACACCTTGTTAGTATCAAAGAATATTAAACTAGCGTTCAAATCCTTCTCAAAATTTTGTTTCTATTCGCCCTTGAGTTTCTATTCACCCCGTTTTACGGTATACTTACCTTCGTTTCGACGAACGTACTTCTTGTCGAAACGAATCTACGAACGATACGTGACGAAATTTCCCTTCCATTTAAGTAAAGTAAGATGTTCTAATTTGTATACGTCTCCCTCGAGCACCATGTGTGCGTTATCAACGCCGAACCGTTTACTGGGATTTACTCTGTGTTAAATGTAGCGTTTTCTGTAGAATAAAGACAAGATTTAGGTTAAAAAGTACTGCAGAAATACTTAATCTAAAGCTGGTATTTGTAAGCTTGTTACTCATTGGAAAAAAAGGCTTTCGTGTTTTTCATAAAGGAATTTTATAAGGAAAATACTTACTTGCTTTTTACACGTTATTATTCGTGTAAAATGTTTTATTTTTACATTGTTTGTCGTCTACTTTTTAAATTAGGTATTCGCTGTGTACAATGTCTTCAAGATCATTAATTATATCAAATCAATCATGGTAATAATTTGTTGATGTTCTTTCCAGTATGTATAGTCTATCATTTTATAAGTAACCGTTTTGCT
Source organism: Euplexia lucipara (assembly GCA_921972225.1). Lineage (NCBI taxonomy): Eukaryota > Metazoa > Arthropoda > Insecta > Lepidoptera > Noctuidae > Euplexia > Euplexia lucipara. The sequence continues at coordinate 8,757,537 of OV179168.1, read as the reverse complement.
CAATCGTAAGCTTTAAATTCCTTTGAAAAACCTTCCTGTTTCCAATTCTACTGAACCCCAATTTAAAATCGATATTCAAAAGCATCTAAATCCCACGTTTTTTTGTAATAAGGCAGTATCGATGGAAAACCTCTACCTTGCGGAGTTCCCCTTGCGGCCCTAAAAAATGCAAGACAACAATACATTTTAATTCGATTTAAAAATTAATCGCTTGATTCCGAGCGCTGGCGCCATCTCGACTTTTTTAACGACACTAATAAACGTTGATATAATTTTTATAGCAGTACTTAATCGGCGAATAGGCTTTGTAAAAGAACTGTCATAAAACCAAATGCGAATAAAAAAAACATTGTGCTTACAGTAGGTATTCTGAATTATCTCTCTGTCATGCTATGTACAGTCAGCCTCATAAGTCGATATACATATCCATATTTCCTAAACTCATGAACACCTTAGCTTACACAAATTGCTAAACAAGACTAGTGCCAGGATTTAATTAACGTCTTAAAGGTTCAAAATTCACTAGTCTTGTTTAGCAATTTGTGTAAGCTAAGGTGATGAGTTTAGGAAATATGGATAGGTATGTATATCGACTTATGAGGCTGACTGTACCTTTTACTCAATGCATGCCTAATTATTTTAAATGTGAAAATTATAAAGGTCTGTTAACAATATTTACTACATATTGTATATACACGCACACACTCATACACTCCAGATCTCTTTCAAATCACTTATTAATTATTGTTGGAGATAAAACAACATATTTTTTATTTATATTATTTCTTTCGCTACGGTTTATAGATCAACCTGTATTTTTCTGAATCCTATTGTTACGTAAAATGAATAATGCATTGAATAATTAAATGTGTTAATTGCACTAGCAGCTTTTATTTAAAATAGCTGTCTGACCTATTCTTGTTGTTTTTATAACTTGTTTCATTTTTAATTGGATTAGACTCGAATAAAAATAATTAAATGGTTGACTCGCTCACGTCGAATGAGGTCCGACACAATTGCCGCCTGTTATACTATAAATAGGCCGGCAGCCGGGACCAACAGCTTAGGCCCGCTGCACATTGTCGGTCCAGCAAGGCATGGGATCAGTAAGTGCAAATGATTTGAAATCTTATTATATCATGCTAGGAGTCTACATTTCGGGATGCCACAGCATGCCGGATCGTGTCAAAGCAGGCTGTGATGTAACAATTAAATTTGAGTCTAAACAGTGTCAAATAGGATTCGAAATCTTCTGTATTAAAAAAATATCTTGTCGTGCCATGCCGCCAGTGGGCCTTCCGCGGTAGAAAAAGCGCAGCGGAGGAGGGTACTGCAGTGCGATTCTGGTCAAATCAACGCGTGAAAATGTAGGCGTAATGAGGGTGAATTGAGCTGTCATTCCATACTAATGCTAGTCACTGACAGTTCACTTCACTAAAGTTTTCACGGCGTGACTTTTACTGAATCCACAGGGATGGTCACTTTGCCTTTGGTCCGACCTCGGAAAGCGATGTTTAACCTTGAAACGACCCAAATAGTTGTTTGGTTGTGCTGAATTAAAGTACTCCCACACTTATTCTGTGAAGCCTTAACAAAACAGAAAACAAGAAGATACAAAAAACAAATTCTCATATGTATAAGTTCTTAACTTTTTTCTCAATGAATTATTCTGCACGTACATTGAAGTCTTGGGTAAATTGGGCAGCGTACAAATGCTACGGCCTCCATTGTAAATTGTCTTCGTAATTGGAAGCGAATCCGTCAAGACGGGGGTGAGTCGGGGTAATAGGGAACTGTGTAAAATAACCAGGTTCTCAGAGGGATAAAATTATCTTTTGCAAATTTTGAATTGAATTTTCACGGAAAGTCATGATGGGACTTTTTGCTTCGTTTCAGGTAATACGGCATTTTCATTGCACTTTGTACCGTTACGCTTGACAGTGTTATAAATCTAGCTATACCTTGATTTCATATTACATTTTTTAAGCTAAAAAATAACGGTAAAGTGTGTCTAGAACCATCTACATTTATAGGTTTCTTAGTATGGATAAACATTTACGCATTTATATTATTAGTATTGATTGTGCCGACTGCGTAAATAAGTTGGTATTTCATAGTAATTTTCAAAAATACTATGATGAAACAAAGTTATTTCTACAGTCGTAAGATTACGAATCATAGTAAATCTTATTAACTACTGCCGTAACATAACATTATCTTCTTCTTTTCATGTGATTAGTAACTAACCTGGTGTCAGAGTTTTTATGCCACCCATGGGTCTTGGCTTCACATGCCGTCCAGAGTTATTTCTCAGGCATGATGGGTTCCTCTAGCTATATTCTTTCACCGTCTTTGAAGCAAGAAATAATTATACAATACACACATGAATATTACGATATTATAACGTTTTGGTAGGAGGAGCTCGTGACTTAATTATAACAGCCTCACGGGTCGATCGAAGGTTAAGCTACGCTTGACTAGGTTGGTCGGTGGAAGGGTGACCATTTATACATATCAAGAGTTTAAGCAGTCGTGTTACCCAATAACTTGATTGTGGTGGTCTGACAGGCAGTCGCTCCATGTAAAACACTGGTATTCAGCTACATTCGGTTAAACTGGAAGCTGACCCCAACATACTTGGGATAAGGCTAGGCAGATAATGTGCTCATTTTCTATTTTCATACATTAGGGAGTGCCTCCACTAATAACTCTTTCTTGTACCTATAACCTTCTGGCTAGGGCGTGGAATTCCTATCAGATTTAACCTTACCGTACACTCCCCGTGAATTAGCTTTGTTGAAGTGGGTCAAAGATAAAGCGAAAACTTCTATTGATAAGTGGCCTTTATGCTTGTAGAACCTACGACTAACCCTGAAGGCAAGGTGGCTGAGACTTTTTTGAAAGCCTGTATTTTTTTTATTAAATGTTATGTAGAAAATCAAAAATACCTATGTCCAAATTAAGCATGCGTTCAAAGGATTATTTGTGGAGTTGTTAACATGATTTATGAAATTTGTCTCTTTAGAACAAATAGCATTAAATAAATAATAAATAATATAAATAATAATAATATTCCACAACTTTTCACACAACGCCATTTAGTCCCAAGTTAAGTTCAAGCTTAACTTGGGACTAAATGGCGTTGTGTGAAAAGCTTTAAATTGACACTTTCAGAGATGCATGTCCTAAAACCATGTGAATTTAAAAAATACGGTTTACCATTTTCAGGGTCTGGTAAAAATAAACTTTGCATTATTTTTTGACCACAGGACCAGTAGGTATACCCAGTATACTTAAATGTACAATCAGCTAGTTAAAGAATAATTTTGTATATTATTTTATTACCTACTTGCGATTTTTGATAGAATACTCAATACTCAATATTTATTGCGTTCCACAATGTACATAAATGGTCTTAAGAATATAAAGATACAGAATCATTATGGACCCTGTCGGAAACAGCAACATAGAATTGTAAGACAGTGATAAAATGTTTGGGTAGTCACATATTGGAAAGTGTTATTGAGTTTTTTCATCTGTAGTTTCTCAGGAGCCAGGGTTTGGTCTTGCTCCGAACTATATTTGTGTGTTAAACCCTAAATAAGTATTCATAAATAATCAAAGTAATTTGCCAAATTACAATATTATCATCCAAAATACGATAAACCCGTATCACAGTACCCGTAATCCTGACTGTAATAAATTCTCAGCCGTTCTCAGCCTATCTGATGTTACATCAAAAGGTCCTTGACCTGAAATCTTTGCCTGGATCTAGACAAACGGGGTTAGTGCGTGAGTAGTTGTCATCAAAATATCTGTGATGTCATGTTGAAGGCGTATTCCGGAGTTCTTCTGGTTATATTTGCATTTAGTTGGCTTAAAGTGCTTTTATATTCTTGCCCGTATTAATCTGAGGAGAAGGCAGAGACCAATTTCGTTATTTAGTTATATTTAAATGTAGGTAACATAGCTACCATTTCCAAGCGCAAACATCGTCAACCATTCGGTGGTTGCGCTTAGAAATTGTTGGACCTCGAGGAATACTCCATTAACTCGGCCCTAGCCGGGAATCAATTCCAGGACCTTAAGCTCAGCAGTGGTGTTTATGACCACTAGACGAACGAAGCAGTTAATATTTTTAATACTTATGATAAACCATCACCTCACACATTTTATAAAGAAAACACGTTGGTTATTCAGTGCAGACTAACTTTATTTCTACACATGTAATGTTAGCATAATATAGATATTATTTAGTAATGTATACATAAATTATAGAAATACCTAAGCCTTCTATATGCGTATACAGGCATTATTTGCTTAAATTGAGACTCCACGTTCTATTTATCACAATGACATTCACCTAGAAGACATAAGCCAGACTAGAGCTCCATATTTAAGTAGAAAAACAAATAATTAAAACTAAAATTTCATGCCTTCGTTAACAAATTGAGGAAAATATGACGAGTATCTTAAACAGAGTGGGAAAATTAAAATATTCTGGTTTGTGGAGAAATCTATCATGACTTTTTTCCAAAATAAATCAAATCTATCTTAACAATTGCAAGTGGTTAACCATCAAGGCCTATTGATTTTTCCACCCTATAGGGTTCATTGTACTTACTCATTATTATAAATAACTCTTACTATGGGACGAACATTTAAACGTGATAAGAAAATCAGTTGTTCAGTAGGTACATTTATGTAAATGTAACTCGACAATATTCGTCCCATCGTAAAAGTTGTTCATAATAATTTATTTTATTTTACAGAAGGCTTACAGAAGTAATAAGCTTAAGCAGAAGTAGCATGGCATTAAGTCCGCCTCTGTACATTAGTGTGTTTAAAGTATGAAATAAATAAATAGAAAGAAAACAAAAAAAGAAAATACTTTATTAGGACGCACAGAACATAAAACAAAAGAACAACAATACAGATATAAAAAAAAAACAAGAAAAGATTAAAAAACTAAAGACAAAAATAAAAAAAAATACCTCTGCGAGACCAAAAAGGCGTCAGGTGCATAAATAAGTAATGAGTACCTACAATTACCCTTTTTTGAGTGATTCGTTTATTCTGTTGTGTACAGAAAAATGTGAAAAGCCGTTTATGTAGTAGGTACTCGCAACTGGCGTGTGTGTATGACAAAACGTATGAATGTAAACGAAGCAAAAGAAGTATGCAAGAATCGTAGCATATGGGGCTCTGTAGTTTCTGCCTACCCCCATGGTAAAAAGGCATTATGACTGTATTTACGTGTGTAAAAATGTAAAAAGAGCCGTTGAATTCCCGACCTCTGAACGTTCACTAGTTTTTATAAATCAATAAATACAGTTAAACCGAACCCAAAAACAGATAGCGCATTCGAAATACCAAACCGTCCCATTTTTAACAAATCGCCGGATAAGCCGGTAATGTTTTAAAATAGGATCATCCTTTTCAGTCAGTGATGAATGGTCACCCCTCCCCTTAGGATCTATGAGCCAATCCATCTCTGGTGCAAAAAGGGACCTTTTTATAGAAATAAAGTCTTTATGAATCTTCGTTTGATTTGATACGACGAAGTCCATTTGTATGTGGCTTGAGGTCATATTTTATTGTAGAGAATAGGGTAATTGAATTTGTCTTGTTTCCAATAGTTCTCTGGTAAGTTATAAGGGTATATACAAAAATGGGCATATACATTTGCTAAATGCTAACGCATTTAGCAAATGTATACCCATATGCTCATTTTTGGTCATGTTTTTTTTCCATCAATGTAGGTAATAAATACTAACAATATATTAATTTAGTAACTAGTAGGTACTCGCAACTGAAGTGTGTGTATGACAAAACGTATGAATGTAAACGAAACAAAAGAAGTATGTAAGAATCGTAGCATAAGGCGCTCTGTAGTTTCTGCCTACCCCCATGGTAAAAAGGTATGATGTATTTATGTATGTAAAAGGGAAACTAAAATACTAAACTTAAATATTGCAACTACTAATTCGTAATGAGAACAAAGGTATCAAGAGTTGTTTTTTTTTTATGACACTTAATTTTTAATGCATTCCAATATTTCCGATCAGTGGCCATTACTATTAAAGTAGAGATTGCAAAAAGTCCCACCGAGATATATGTGACATACAGCCGTTGTTCCTTTATCTGTGATTTCAACCCTGCTTCTTCCATGTGTATCAAAGATACCTCAGCAAATGGGTATTTCCCTTTAGACGGGTTTGTTCCTAATATAACTTTTTTGATATCAAAGTTTCTTTTTTAAATGTTTTGAAAATATATTTTTAAATAATAATTTTTATAATACTTGTTCAGTTGTTAGTTGTCAAGCCTATGCTGTGTTTGTCATTACCGCTCATCCCAAGTTCCTGATCTCCCAGAGACATCGAGCAACAGTCTCCAGCAACAGGCCTCAAGGCTAAATAAAAACAACCGCACGTGTAGATCTAGTTTAACCAACGGACACCTTATATTATTTATTAGCTTGGAGTAATATTGTAAGGCAACATTGCGAAAATTTATTTTTTCCCAATTTCATATTGTATAAAGCACTCTTAGGTCAATTTTATCGTTTGGGAGACTTTAATATCTACTATGCTATGTTGTAACGACTAGGTTTTATGATGGGTAGCAGTTGCATGAGTCGTAATATTGACCATTATAGACCGATAAAATATTGAAACCCAAACTTGCGAGGCTCATTTTTCACCTACTAAATCAAATGAAGTTTTAAATTATAAAGGCACTAAAAGGAAAGCGATAACGAAGTCAGCGGGCCAAAGGGAGCCTGCGGGTTTGACTTTTCACCTGAATTCGGTTACCTCGTTCCATCGTCGACCTCATCTCTGGCCGCAGGACAAGATTGAGGTCAAGAGTAGACCCATTATATTTAAAAAAAAACCCTAAAAACTTAAATAAGCGTTAAACAAATAAAAAAAATATTCTACAACTTTCACACAACACCATCCAGTACCAAATTAAGCAGATCTCGTGCTATGAGTACGAGATAGCTTCTTCTTCTTCTTATCATGTGGCTAATGACTAACCTGGTGTCAGAGACTGATAAACATATAGGTATAGGGTTATTTTTAGAATAAAATGTATGAAACAGCTGATTTTCTTTCGTGATTTCAGAGTCGGTCCCGTAGTGAAAGTTGTTCATATTCATGGGTAGAACACCCAGTAAAAATTTGACCGGTCATTGAAAAATAACCCTGTATATATTTCCAAATACACACACAATAAAGAAAAATTACACCCAGAACAGAACTATCGTGCTTGTCACCCAAACATTTGTTTTGGGTGGAAATCTAACCCACGACTTCCGGCATAGCAGTCAAGGCCACTAACTGCTAGACCAACTGACCAGTCACCCTAACGTAGGTAGTTGGAAAAAGTCAAGACTGACATTCATTTATATACACACACACATACACACATACATACACACTCACAAACACACACACAGACCCACACACACACCCACATACACACACATAAATTGATTCATTGATTCATTTTTAATTTTCATTGTTAATCCATTTGGAGAATTCGCGTGTGTCTTTCTCTTTCACTCATGATGTGTTGAAAAGGGATGGAGTGTGATGGAAGGCCTGCTTTCTGTCACTGTGGCATCTTTGTGGAAGTTTGTTTTCAACTTATTTGTCACGTTAGTTTGTTTTTGGGCTTGAGTTGGCTTATACTGAGGTGTTAACAGCTACAGCTACATATGTTTTGCTAAAATAGAAGAAAGAAAGAAGAAAGTACTTATTTATTTACGGCTCTGACACCAGGTTTGTCACTAATCCCACGAAAAACAAAAAAAGTCAAGGTTTTACACGAATTTCTTGTCAGAAATTCGTGTAAAACCTTGACTTTTTTTTGGTCTCAATCTAAACTCAGTCTTAATCTGTCGATTAAGACTGAGTTTAGATTGAGACCGGTTTTAAAATACGGACATTGCTATCACTGCTAATAATATTTAAACCGCTTTGGATTGATTTTTAAAACGGTTTTTTGTGGCAACTTTGCGACCACAACCTACATATGAACATATCGAAAAATTTCCTACGTCAGTACATGAACGTATGTACTTCTTTCGTATTAAAGGATCAGTAAACGGACGAAAATCGGGTTGAGTTGGGTTAAAATCGGGGTCAATACCCAGTTTTACGGATCACGCAACGCTAACACCCGAAAAGTCGTCGGTACGTTCCCTAAAAAGGATTGAGAAGTTGGAGCGTACATTTTGCAAACTTACTTTTTTAATTATTCCGTCGTTTCCACCGATCAAAAACCCAAGCTTTTAGGCTAACTACATTTACAGTTGAAGAACTTTTAACAAACAAGCACTCTACTAAACAAGGAAATGTTTTAATTGTTGAATAAGTATCAAAAATACTTTGTTGCCATGGCGGTTTTTAACGACAATTGCTTGTATTTCGAGATTGATTACGGTACACATTGTATCGACAAAGTGAACGGTAGAAACATTTCTGCTGACTATAGAAGAAATAATTGCTCGATAATGTAGACTACTGTCGACTGAAGAATCTACACATTTCTTCTCATCATTCTTGACATTGTCATGCTCAAAACCCGAAATAAGTTATATAAGTACGCTTATCGAGTTTGATCTGTGGATGGGGACTAAATTCATCACATGTCGAGACTTTTCCATGCTTTGGAAAGCACGTTAAGTCATTTAGAGATCATTGTAGTATAACAAATATCTGTTGGCGTCCCAACACAGATAATAAGTTTTATGTCGAGCAACATTGCTTGTAGAAAGTTGTCTATGACGGTTTCTTTTGTTATTTTAGTCGGTCTCGTACGGTGGCGTCAGCAGCCACACTTGCAATTTATTATACCTTGTTAATTATACAAATAAAAGATTTTAAAGTCCAGTCAAGAAGTGTTTTCTATCCAAGGAATTCTTCATCCTAAAGTAAACTAGCCTACAGATCCTAAAAGGTACAACAACATATGGTCCTTCGAGCCGGATCTGTAGGCTAGTTTTTAGTAGTCTTTCTCCAGTAGTGAGTTTAACAGTCATTTTTACATACCAACACCATACACCAATTACCTGTAACAATAAAATATATTAAGATTATATTATATTCTTAAGCACATGCAAAAGCCACGGGAGTCTATAAAAGGCTATGCTATGTCGAGGTCGGTTCGGAGATGACCATAACCATTCAATACATGCAAGCAATTATAAGTAAGTTTACTGGCTGTCGCATTAGATAAACGCCTGTAAAGGTTTTTACATGCTATACACACGGCTACACATCAAGCTATACATTTCCATTTTACGCTGACCTCGCGTTGTATGGAAGTCCCTAAGCAATGTGAGATCAGCTAATACTGGAAATTTAAAGTTTGATGTGCAGCCGTGTGTGTGTGTGTACCTAGAAAACGCTTTACCAGGAAACTACCAAAGCAAAACGAGCTTTATTTATTCTATAAGTTAATTTTCTCTATCGAGAGGTAAATAAACTGCCAGTGGATGTTGGTTTTACTAAGTACGTTACGGACCAAGCTTGCATCCGGCAAAGTTGACTTTATAATTATCTAGAGGCTATATCTACTAGAGAAGTAGTTACCATAGATTGGTTAATTAGTACATAGTCGCGGAGAAAATTAAAGAGCAATTCTATAGTAATTTTTTTTAAGTTCTTTCACAATTCTAAGGTATTTTTTTTAAGTTCTTTCACACATTTTCAACATTTTCGACAGATTTCTTTTTTGGATATCGCAGAGTCTCATAGATGTTTAAAATCATAATCATTAAAATCACAATAAATTACCCTGAATACGGATAACTCTGATTGCGAGATGTAGGATTTGTGTGACGTCAGATGTACCTAGTTATCATGTTGCAGTATAGATGGCGATAGATTGATAGTACAGACAGCCAGCACATCAAGCTATCCCAAACTTTCTATGCTTACCTGCTGCCTGCCTGTCCTATTAAACATGAACCTTATTCTGATTGGAATAAAGTTGAGGAACTCTCAAACACATTCGACACATTAAGACATGTGTAAGTTGGCCCCTGTATGTACGGTCAGTGCTCTGCATTACATGATGTTGAGGATAGTTTTGAATGAAACTACCTACTCAACCTTGTTTTGTCAATGTTTCATAAAGATTAAATAAAATAAATAAAATATTCCACAACTTTTTCACACAACGCCATTTAGTCCCAAGTTAAGCTTGAGAGCTTGTGTTATGGGTACTAAATAGCTGATAAACATACTTATAATTATATTTCTAAATACATACATATTATAGATAAATTACACCCAGACACAGAACAAATGATCGTGCTCATCACACAAACATTTGTCCTGGGTGGGAATCGAACCCACGACCTCCGGCATAGCAGTCAGGGTCGCTAACTACTAGACCAACAGGCCAGTCAACAAGAAAAAAAAAAAAAAAAAAAAGAGAGAAAGAAAGAAAAAGAGAAAGATTATATTATTATTGAATATAGTGAGACCGGTGTCGGTTGACGATTGCTCAAGATGGCGCTGCTTCGTTTAGAAATACTTATGAGCATGTTCACCTGACCCATCTTAGAAAAAAATGTGAGCGGAAGATGGGACAGGCAACGTATCTCACAGACTGTACCATAGAAATTTATATTTTGTCGCCATTTTCCATGCATTTATGGTGTACCTACCAGTGTTATCTCTATTGTTCTATCTTTTACTAAATCTTTTCGTTTAGTGTATAAAATTCTCGAGTCACAGTGTTTCTTAACAAATTCCGCCGAAACAACTTGACTGATTTTTGACCTCGTACAGGTCTTTTCGTTATTCATTTAGTTTCAGTTTTATATACTGTTAAATTCCTGTGCGTGTCCCAAATAAACATAATAATATTTTCTTTCTTTTCTTCCTTTCTTTTGATTCATACGAAATTTTGTGTGTATATTCAGTAGTTCTAAAAAATAGGTCGTAAACTATTTTTTTTCAAGGCGGAACGAAGTTTGCGTTGAAGTCAGCTAGTATTTGTATAAAGGTCCCATTTAATCAGCACCATATTATGGTGTAAACAGACCTCCAGTAAAAAAAAATGTCGAATGTCACACGTTTTTATCACACTGTAACTTTTATTTACACGTGAAAGCAAAATAGTGGACATACAACTTTTGTTATCATGCTTTGGACACGCGAAGTTGTTTGTTTGCGCTTTTACGTACAAAGCTGATGCGGGTAGATTGTGCCTAAATACTGAGTTACTGAAAAACTACACATTAATCAATGTAAAAACACACACACTCAGAGATTCTCACATACCTACACGGACATTCACACTCCCATACACACACACATACACACATACATACACACTCACAAACACACACACAGACCCACACACACACCCACATACACACACATAAATTGATTCATTGATTCATTTTTTTTTAATAATAATAATAATAACGTTTATTGTGTCCAAAAGTTATACACAAACAATATTGGGTTTGGAGTCTTCGTTTAAGCAGATAATGCCTGTATTCAAAGACTCCGCTCCTTCACAACAGTAAGTACTTACTATAAACACAATTAAAACAGTACATGGGTATAATAAAACAAAATATAATTAAGTGCGCGTGTGGGTGCGTGTGCATGAGTTGGTTGTGTTGATGAGTGTGTGTTTGTATGTGTATGGGAGTGTGAATGTCCGTGTAGGTATGTGAGAATCTCTGAGTGTGTGTGTTTTTACATTGATTAATGTGTAGTTTTTCAGTAACTCAGTATTTAGGCACAATCTACCCGCATCAGCTTTGTACGTAAAAGCGCAAACAAACAACTTCGCGTGTCCAAAGCATGATAACAAAAGTTGTATGTCCACTATTTTGCTTTCACGTGTAAATAAAAGTTACAGTGTGATAAAAACGTGTGACATTCGACATTTTTTTTTACTGGAGGTCTGTTTACACCATAATATGGTGCTGATTAAATGGGACCTTTATACAAATACTAGCTGACTTCAACGCAAACTTCGTTCCGCCTTGAAAAAAAATAGTTTACGACCTATTTTTTAGAACTACTGAATATACACACAAAATTTCGTATGAATCAAAAGAAAGGAAGAAAAGAAAGAAAATATTATTATGTTTATTTGGGACACGCACAGGAATTTAACAGTATATAAAACTGAAACTAAATGAATAACGAAAAGACCTGTACGAGGTCAAAAATCAGTCAAGTTGTTTCGGCGGAATTTGTTAAGAAACACTGTGACTCGAGAATTTTATACACTAAACGAAAAGATTTAGTAAAAGATAGAACAATAGAGATAACACTGGTAGGTACACCATAAATGCATGGAAAATGGCGACAAAATATAAATTTCTATGGTACAGTCTGTGAGATACGTTGCCTGTCCCATCTTCCGCTCACATTTTTTTCTAAGATGGGTCAGGTGAACATGCTCATAAGTATTTCTAAACGAAGCAGCGCCATCTTGAGCAATCGTCAACCGACACCGGTCTCACTATATTCAATAATAATATAATCTTTCTCTTTTTCTTTCTTTCTCTCTTTTTTTTTTTTTTTTCTTGTTGACTGGCCTGTTGGTCTAGTAGTTAGCGACCCTGACTGCTATGCCGGAGGTCGTGGGTTCGATTCCCACCCAGGACAAATGTTTGTGTGATGAGCACGATCATTTGTTCTGTGTCTGGGTGTAATTTATCTATAATATGTATGTATTTAGAAATATAATTATAAGTATGTTTATCAGCTATTTAGTACCCATAACACAAGCTCTCAAGCTTAACTTGGGACTAAATGGCGTTGTGTGAAAAAGTTGTGGAATATTTTATTTATTTTATTTAATCTTTATGAAACATTGACAAAACAAGGTTGAGTAGGTAGTTTCATTCAAAACTATCCTCAACATCATGTAATGCAGAGCACTGACCGTACATACAGGGGCCAACTTACACATGTCTTAATGTGTCGAATGTGTTTGAGAGTTCCTCAACTTTATTCCAATCAGAATAAGGTTCATGTTTAATAGGACAGGCAGGCAGCAGGTAAGCATAGAAAGTTTGGGATAGCTTGATGTGCTGGCTGTCTGTACTATCAATCTATCGCCATCTATACTGCAACATGATAACTAGGTACATCTGACGTCACACAAATCCTACATCTCGCAATCAGAGTTATCCGTATTCAGGGTAATTTATTGTGATTTTAATGATTATGATTTTAAACATCTATGAGACTCTGCGATATCCAAAAAAGAAATCTGTCGAAAATGTTGAAAATGTGTGAAAGAACTTAAAAAAAATACCTTAGAATTGTGAAAGAACTTAAAAAAAATTACTATAGAATTGCTCTTTAATTTTCTCCGCGACTATGTACTAATTAACCAATCTATGGTAACTACTTCTCTAGTAGATATAGCCTCTAGATAATTATAAAGTCAACTTTGCCGGATGCAAGCTTGGTCCGTAACGTACTTAGTAAAACCAACATCCACTGGCAGTTTATTTACCTCTCGATAGAGAAAATTAACTTATAGAATAAATAAAGCTCGTTTTGCTTTGGTAGTTTCCTGGTAAAGCGTTTTCTAGGTACACACACACACACGGCTGCACATCAAACTTTAAATTTCCAGTATTAGCTGATCTCACATTGCTTAGGGACTTCCATACAACGCGAGGTCAGCGTAAAATGGAAATGTATAGCTTGATGTGTAGCCGTGTGTATAGCATGTAAAAACCTTTACAGGCGTTTATCTAATGCGACAGCCAGTAAACTTACTTATAATTGCTTGCATGTATTGAATGGTTATGGTCATCTCCGAACCGACCTCGACATAGCATAGCCTTTTATAGACTCCCGTGGCTTTTGCATGTGCTTAAGAATATAATATAATCTTAATATATTTTATTGTTACAGGTAATTGGTGTATGGTGTTGGTATGTAAAAATGACTGTTAAACTCACTACTGGAGAAAGACTACTAAAAACTAGCCTACAGATCCGGCTCGAAGGACCATATGTTGTTGTACCTTTTAGGATCTGTAGGCTAGTTTACTTTAGGATGAAGAATTCCTTGGATAGAAAACACTTCTTGACTGGACTTTAAAATCTTTTATTTGTATAATTAACAAGGTATAATAAATTGCAAGTGTGGCTGCTGACGCCACCGTACGAGACCGACTAAAATAACAAAAGAAACCGTCATAGACAACTTTCTACAAGCAATGTTGCTCGACATAAAACTTATTATCTGTGTTGGGACGCCAACAGATATTTGTTATACTACAATGATCTCTAAATGACTTAACGTGCTTTCCAAAGCATGGAAAAGTCTCGACATGTGATGAATTTAGTCCCCATCCACAGATCAAACTCGATAAGCGTACTTATATAACTTATTTCGGGTTTTGAGCATGACAATGTCAAGAATGATGAGAAGAAATGTGTAGATTCTTCAGTCGACAGTAGTCTACATTATCGAGCAATTATTTCTTCTATAGTCAGCAGAAATGTTTCTACCGTTCACTTTGTCGATACAATGTGTACCGTAATCAATCTCGAAATACAAGCAATTGTCGTTAAAAACCGCCATGGCAACAAAGTATTTTTGATACTTATTCAACAATTAAAACATTTCCTTGTTTAGTAGAGTGCTTGTTTGTTAAAAGTTCTTCAACTGTAAATGTAGTTAGCCTAAAAGCTTGGGTTTTTGATCGGTGGAAACGACGGAATAATTAAAAAAGTAAGTTTGCAAAATGTACGCTCCAACTTCTCAATCCTTTTTAGGGAACGTACCGACGACTTTTCGGGTGTTAGCGTTGCGTGATCCGTAAAACTGGGTATTGACCCCGATTTTAACCCAACTCAACCCGATTTTCGTCCGTTTACTGATCCTTTAATACGAAAGAAGTACATACGTTCATGTACTGACGTAGGAAATTTTTCGATATGTTCATATGTAGGTTGTGGTCGCAAAGTTGCCACAAAAAACCGTTTTAAAAATCAATCCAAAGCGGTTTAAATATTATTAGCAGTGATAGCAATGTCCGTATTTTAAAACCGGTCTCAATCTAAACTCAGTCTTAATCGACAGATTAAGACTGAGTTTAGATTGAGACCAAAAAAAAGTCAAGGTTTTACACGAATTTCTGACAAGAAATTCGTGTAAAACCTTGCCTTTTTTTGTTTTTCGTGGGATTAGTGACAAACCTGGTGTCAGAGCCGTAAATAAATAAGTACTTTCTTCTTTCTTTCTTCTATTTTAGCAAAACATATGTAGCTGTAGCTGTTAACACCTCAGTATAAGCCAACTCAAGCCCAAAAACAAACTAACGTGACAAATAAGTTGAAAACAAACTTCCACAAAGATGCCACAGTGACAGAAAGCAGGCCTTCCATCACACTCCATCCCTTTTCAACACATCATGAGTGAAAGAGAAAGACACACGCGAATTCTCCAAATGGATTAACGCAAGAAAAGGGGGAAGGAATTATACATGATGCTCTCATCCGTCACGTTTACTGGCGGCCATTTTGTTGAATACATACATGGTGTAGCGTGTCTCGAGATATGTATTAACTTTGAAGGTGATAAGCAGGTGACATTTCTGTAACATTTTGTAGATGAAGAAATAATGTTGTATTTGTCATAAAAGGCATTTGTCAACCTTCATGCTAGTAAAAAAGGGTGTCCGACCAAAGTTAATTATTTGCTAGCCGTGTTGTTGATGATCCCGATTTGTGAACACAAATTAACTGAGATTTAAGTAAGTGCTTTCAAAGTTTCTGCAGACAATAAAAGTATCTCGAAGTATTCTGAATGAATACGGTACTTGACAGAATATGAACATCAAAATATAATTAGTCAATCAGTTAGATTATAAAAAAATAATACAAAAGTAGTTTTTTCTTTTTCAAATTGATGGAAAACTGCTTAGATTAGTGCGCATTAAAGTTAAATAGAGGGTAACGTCATAATCTAGTATAAACTGTACTGGCTAGTGACGTCATAAGACATTTTGAGTCGATGAATAGAACAAAATAGAATGATGTTTATTTCCCTGGTTCATTATGTTACATAATGTCCACAGGTCGGTGGTGTGTTCGGCCTGTGGGTGTGTCAGCTACTTACAGTCTACCTATGTTTGTCTGGGAGAGATCTATACAGGGTGTAACGGAAAGGGTATATACATACGAAGGGCACGGATTCTCTTGGTGATAAGAAACGACATGGCAACGTTTTTATACATATACATACATAGTTGTAAAGTTGAGCCAACCCGCGCCGTCGCGCCTTCGGCAGTTAGGCAGAGCCCGATAGGTCTGTACTAGGCGCGCAGAACCCGAGATAGATATACTTGAACCTTGCCGGACAGGATTATGACCCTAATGCGGTGACACGTTTGTTATGATTTTGCATTAAATAAACTGTCGATATTAAATAATATCGTGAAGGTTCAAAGTTATTAGTTGGGAGCTGAAATTTTGAGGAAAGACTCGTTATTAAATACTCTATTCACCCTGTTTGTATGTATATACCCTTTCCGTTACACCCTGTATAAGTGTCGTGTAGTGTGTGCTGCGAGATTGTAAGTGTGTACAGAATGAATTTATATAAATTTATAATGTTGTTGTATATTGCCCTATCCTATTAACAGCTAATTACAATTTATGGAGACGTGGAGCGGTTGTTCGCTTGCTGAGCAGCCGACTCCTGTCTTTTTTTGGTACACATTCGATGTCACCTAGTCTAGTATTAGTGAGAAGGGGGTTGTGCTGCCCGTATCCGAGGTAGGCGTCACCAGGGGTCTCTAGATCCTCGATGATTGAGTCGATGTATCGCCGTTATTTTTTGAGTCTGTGAAAAAAGAAAAAATATGTGTCGAATATTATCTTGTGATCTAGATGAGAGACTAAAAACTAAAAGTTTGTCAAACTGCCCATCAGACTGAACGTTAATGACAGTTTTGGTTCTGTCCAAAGCCCTATACCTCTGCAATCATCATCATCATTTGTCCTACGGACGTCCTCTGTTGGACATAGGCTTTCAAAGATTTCTACAGCAATTGGTTCGCTCTGCCCTCATCCATCGGCTTTCTGCTAACTTCACCAGATAATAGGCACACCTTGTGGATCCTATTCAAATTGTGATTTTTGCGATCCAATCGCATTTTCACCTTAAGGCTGAGGCTACATTAGGCTGCGACGCGACCTGCGACACATGAGCGATTAAAACAAGTAAATGAATGCTCACGTATATGGCTACACCGTACATCAAATATTACTAGCGAACTTTGATTTCTTTATGCGATAGGAACAACATTACTGAAATCACAGGCATCGGCTACATCAACATAATGAGCGAATCGCTGAAAGTGAATCGCTCTTGCTAATTCGTTGTTGAGCATGTGTACTGTAGCCATAGCTGAATATACGTCGGAATTTCGCTTGTAATGTAGCCATACCATGTTTTTCTCGTTTCGCTCTTCCAGTCGCATCGCAAATCGCTGCCTACTGTAGCCTCAGCCTAATGGCCATCGGTTCTGTGATCAGAGCGCCTTGCTCGCTGCCATTTAAGTTCAGCAATTCTATGCTCTGTTGCTTTAGTTCTCTTGCGAATGTCTTCATTTTTGTTCTGATACCGCAGAGAAACGCAATATCAAGCATGTAGACTTGGGCAGAGGTGTGTAGTACACCTACATTTTTTCAGTTATGTTTAAATTCCATGGCGGCGAGCCAGAACCGCAGAGAATACACAATTTCCATTGACAGACATCAAACCTTGACTCATCGTGAACTTAATAAGATTGCAATTGACCCTTGACAAATTCAATAGGTACAACAATGATAGATCTCACATCGACTTTCGTTCAAAACAAGCCATTTGTTTTCCAAGTAAGGTAATGGCTTACGCGTAGAATACTCAAGTAATTCCCCAACACTTAAGTACCCCTCGCTAATGGTCTGACGTTTGCTCGTGTCCTTATCTTGACGTATTGTGTACATACTTCAAGACTCATTGTGGAAAATGTTCAATGAACATTCTTGAAAGAAAAGTACTTTCGACTTTTTGTCTACTTTTAACCGTCTCGTTGGTCTAGTGGTCGCAAGCGCTTCTGCTGGGCATGAGGTACCGGGTTAGATCCCGGGTTGGACAAAGTATTATTGAGTTTTTCCATCTGGATCTAGATCTGTGACCGATTGATGGCAATAGGCTATTACATAGGACTTCAACATAACTGGCGTGATGTTAAGTTTTGCCAACAGCTGTGTAAAGGGTTTTCGTCATGTCAATGTGGAATAAATTATCCTATAGTAAATATACAACCCCCCCCCTGCCTCGTTGGTCTAGTGGTCGCAAGCGCTACTGCTGATCATGAGGTCCCGGGTTCGATCCCCGGGTCGGGCAAAGTGTTATTGAGTTTTTCAATCTGGGATTTCTCAGTAGCAGCCCGGAGTCTGGATTTGTGCCCGATTGATGGCAATAGGCTCGCCCCCTATTACATGGGACTTAAACATAATGGCGAAATGTGGGTGTACTACCAGGTACACCTCTGCCTAGCCCTTCGGGGATTACAGGCGTGACGATATGTAAATATACTATGGAGTTCGCAGAGCAGTGAATGTCTAGACAAGGTCATGTCAAAGTGTTAATGCGTTGTCTACGTGTTCATTGTACTGTGATTTGTTTGGATGGAGTGTGACTGTCAGTGGTGGGAAATGGTATGAACTGTTTTTGCCGACCAACTAGTTTGCAGTTTAATTAGTACTAGTGTTCGCCTAGTGATCGAAACGAAACTACATTGTTTTAGCTCTATCACGAATGCTTGGCACAAACGTAAAGTCGAAATGTATGGTTTTGAAATTAGAAATAGGTTTTCATTTCGAATAAGTTCATTATTAAGTAAGTTTTAATACTTCATTCATATATGTATCTATTGGTGATACTAATAGTGCTTACTAATACTAATATTATAAAGAGGGAAGATTTGTATCTTTGTATGTAACGTAATAGTAAACTTAAAAGTACTGGACCAAATTGAAAAACTAAACCGTTGGGAAGCTACATTATCCCCGACTTCCTACAAGAGTGGGAACTACGCAGGTGAAACTGCGTGATGTCCACTAGTGCTTTATATACACCCCTATTTTTAAATTAGTACAAAAAAAATGGGCTGTATCCGTACCTGTTACTGATCATATTTACGTATTCAAAATTAAAAAAAAAAGCAAATTTCAATTTTAAATATGGCCACTACTTAGTTAAACTTAAATAACGAAAACAGCTGTTGGAGGCGGGGCATGCTTGAACGAGATCACGCGAATGTGAGCGAGAGATGACGATTAATGAATACTACTATGTCAGAAATAGCCTGTACAATATTTCCATAAATTGGGTGACTTTTTAGGATAGAAACGAACGCTAATAACTTTGCTGTTTCTGAATATTATTTATTGATACTTTACAAATGTAATGAGAAGAACGTCTATACGGCCTTTAAATAATAATAATATAATAATAATAATAATAATCTGTGGCCCGACTGTCAAGCGTACTGTCATAAAAATATTTTCTCCGATTTTTCCATTATTTTAAAATTAAATTTATACTATTTAGAATGTCTGTGAATATAAAAAAACTAAGAAACAATAAACCAATCGTCATGTGTGACGATCCAGCAACAGCAATGAAAATAGTAATACAAAAATGTTGACCACTAAAATAATACAACAAACAGTACCTATAAAATGTTAACACGAAGCCGGGCACGAAGACCTATTGCACCAACTCCATCTTCGGGTTCGTCGCTCAGCTCCGCCTCGCAGTTGCCAGGACCTGCCCCAGACGTCCGTATAGGGACACCGGCCGCTGCAGTTGCGTCGAGCTCGAGCGACGAATATTTCTCACCGCCGTCGACACCACCACCAGTAACAACGCGTCGTCGCGGAAGAGGCCGACCACCGGCCAGCTTAGGACTCCGAGGCCCTCCGGTCTCTGATAGGGTCCCCGCTCCCGGTGGAAGTGTGCAGCGCATGCGATGGACTCAATCCATCAATGAAAACGTCATGCGCTCATACTTTGGGGCTACAGAGGGGGGAAGTAACTTGACTGCGTACCGTGGTCGGATGCTCTCTCTGTTTCAGGTGCTTGAGCCAGCTGTCAACGTGTCGGCACAACGTCTGTCGGATCAGGTGCGGGTCATCCAACGTAACCGTATGTTGGATGACGCCGTACTTGATAGACTACGCCTCGAATCACGGGATAGCCGTGTTACGTCTGCTTCGCCACCGGTCGTGGTACAACCACAAAGTTTACCCAATGTTTTACCGCGACCCGACCGCGTCAGTGAAGAGGACGATGGCGCGGCTATATCCGTGAGTACCCAGTGTAACGTACGTTTGAGGAGCGCTTTGGAGGATGCTTTCCGAGCGTATCGCTCCACACCGCCAGAACTTAGACCACGTTTACCACGTTTACCCATGCACATGAAAAACAAGGCGCTGATGTGTGCTCTAGACTCAGAGCTGTCAAGCAGTTTTGACAGCAGCAAAGACCTAGCCGATACCCACTCAATCTTGTACTGTGCGGCTGTAGCAGCATGTCGTGTAGCTAACATCAAATTTCCCAACACGGAGAAGGCTTCACGACCAGCTGTACCAGCCTGGCAGTGCAGGATTGAGCGTCGTATCGATGGGGCTAGAGCACTCATCGGCAAGCTTATCTGCTTCAGGGAGGGTAATACTCGCCCTAGAGTGATGCGCTTTGTGAGACGGGCATTCTCGGGTACTGATGTCAGTCCCCAAGATTATATGTTCCGTGTCACAGAGCGCATTGACTTCCTGAAGCAGAAGGTCTGTGCATGGGCTAACCGTATTCGTCGGTATAAGCGTCGAGTGGAGCGATACACTCTGAATCGCACATTCCGAAGCGATGAAAGGTGGGTGTATAGAGCTTGGGAGCGGCCTGATCTAGGTGTGACTGATACGCGTCTACCGGATGATGACGCTATGTGTTCATTTTGGCGCAACATCTGGTCGGAGCCTGTCAGTCACACTTAGGGCGACTGGACTCGGGAGATCGAACGGGCGTGCGAACCATTACCAGAAATGGGGGCAATCAACATCAGCCCCCAAGATGTAGCACGTGCAGTCCGTCCGTTGCCTAACTGGAAATCTCCAGGACCAGACGGACTGCACAACTTCTGGATTAAATGGATGCAAAATTCGCACGCGCGTTTGGCATCCCAATTCCAGTCAGCATTAGAATCAGGATCGCTACCTCAGTTTCTTACAACAGGAATAACCCACCTGCTCCATAAAACAGGTAGTACTGCGGAACCCAAAAATTATAGACCAATCACTTGCTTACCGACGGTCTATAAAGTTCTTACATCCATTTTGAGATCAAAAATTAATAACCATGTTGACAGCAACTCGATCATGTCTGTCTCTCAAAATGGATGTAGGAACGGGTCCCGCGGTACTAAGGAGCTACTCCTCATAGATATTGCCATTAGCCAACAGGTTCGTCGTTCCCGAAGGGATCTGTCGACATGTTGGATAGACTATAAGAAGGCCTATGATTCAGTGCCGCATACATGGCTCATGAGGGTGCTGGAGTTGTACAAAATAGATGCAACTCTGCGCACCTTCCTGATGTCGTGTATGGGGCAATGGAGGACGGTCCTTCACTATCCAGGATGTCGACGGATCCAGTCAAACAGCGAACCTATAAGGATCGAGCGTGGCATTTTCCAGGGTGACAGTCTCAGTCCGCTGTGGTTTTGTTTAGCCCTGAACCCTCTAAGCACACTGCTGGAGGGTTCGGGTCTAGGCTACAGGTTGAGAAGAGGTGGTCATGTCATATCCCACCTTCTTTACATGGATGATCTGAAACTCTTTGCCCCCAGCAACTTGCAACTGATGAAGCTACTAAAGTTAACAGAAACCTTTAGTAGTGGCATCAGGATGGATTTTGGTGTGGACAAATGTGCGGTCATGCATGTAAAGCGAGGGGAGATTGTGGAATCCGTAGGAACCCATCTTTCGGATTCCACATGCCTTCGATCCCTCTCCTCAACTGAAACCTACAAATATTTGGGTATGTCGGAAGCGTTAGGTATCAATGCTGCCGACATGAAGCAATCATTGAAGGAGCGCTTCTTCGGCCGCCTGAATAAAGTATTAACTAGTCTTTTATCAGGCGGCAACAAGGTGCGCGCCTTTAATGGTTGGGTCATGCCGGTCTTGATGTACTCTTTCGGCATACTCAAATGGACTCAGACTGAGATTGACGCCCTGGATAGGAGGGTCCGCACACTGTTGACTGCAAATCGGATGCATCACCCACGATCATCGGTGATGAGACTGTATATCCCGCGGAAGTGTGGAGGTCGAGGTTTCCTTAATGCCAAGACCCTACACAACCGCGAGGTATGCAGTCTCAGGGAATACTTCCTAGAAGCCGACGTGGGGATGCATCGGGATGTAGTCGCGGTGGACAAGGGCCTCACACCGCTCTCCTTGGCTAACGGGAACTGGCGCAAACCTGTAGTATTAGATACTGCTGACCGCATAGATGTATGGAAGAGCAAAGAGCTTCATGGACGCTTTTATCGGGCCCTTCATGGACCTGATGTAGACCTATTAGCGTCCATATCCTGGCTGCGCTTCGGTGACCTCTTCGGGGAAACCGAAGGTTTTGTCTGTGCGATAATGGACGAAGTTATCATGACGAATAACTACCGGAAGTATATTGTGAAGGACGGTACGGTTGACATCTGTCGGGCATGCCACCGTCCCGGGGAATCAATCCGCCACATTATTTCTGGTTGTTCTCGTCTTGCTAACGGAGACTATTTGCACAGACACAACCTAGTAGCCAGGATTATCCACCAGCAACTTGCTCTTAAATACAACCTTGTGGAATCCGAAGTACCGTACTACAGGTATGTGCCCGACCCAGTTCTCGAAAATGGCAATATCACGTTATACTGGGATCGATCTATCATCACTGACAGGACTATTATCGCGAATAAACCTGATATAGTGGTGATAGATCGATTGGAACGTCACACGATGATTGTTGATATAACGGTCCCGCATGACGAGAACCTCGTGAAGGCAGAGAAAGATAAACAACTTAAGTATCTTGATCTGGCTCGCGAGGTTGTCGACATGTGGGATGTGGATACAGCAGTCATCGTGCCGATAGTCGTGACGGCCAATGGCATAATAGCCAAGAGCCTCGACCAACACCTTAAGAGGCTCTCGTTAGGCAGCTGGATCAAGGGCTTGATCCAGAAGGCAGTACTCTTGGACACGGCGCGCATTGTTAGGCGTTTCCTCTCTCAGGAGCCCTGACCACCGGTAACTTGGACCCTGTTCCCGATACCGGTGGGCTACTATTTTTTATATTTTTAAATGTTTTTTTATTTTTGTATTTTAATATTTAAAAATATAATTAATATGTTTAGAATGTAAAATAAAGGAAATAATAATAATATCTTTATTGGCATAAAATATAGGTACAATAAAATGAAGTCCCTGGCTCCCATGCTAGGTGAAATACCTGTGTTACAGGAACCAGTGCCCTCTCCCTTATCATAGAAATCTATGTACATTTTATACGGAGATATTATTTACTAAATATTTGTACTAATTCAAAATTAGTGGTATTTAGGACATGTGACTGGTAATTAGTGACCGATTCTTAAACACGTGATTGTATTCATGATTTCAATAAACTTTCCCAAAGAAACTTTTTTTATATACACAAATATAGTTCGGTTTGGCGTTTGCTTAATCTCATATATCTCTGTTCTCAGATTGACAAAATCCGTAGAATTTTCAGTGAAAGTTTGATAACATAAGCTATTAATTGATACCAATTTCATCTTTTTACAACTAGGCCCAAGATTGTATGTAATCGTTTCAGTCTCCATTTCATCCGATCTTTCCGATTTTTTTTAGTTTAATTTAGTACGCTCCGCTGCCGCTACAATATTGCCATATTATTCTAGATGGTGTTTTAGACATGGAATGGGGTTAAAGTTTTTTATGAGGTTTCTCGCATTATCCACTCTATAGTATTTTAAATAACCTTGCCTGTGAGATATTTCTTAACGGCATGTGAAGCATAATCAGAAACCCATAGGTGGCATAAAAACCCTGACACCACTAGCCACTAGCCACACGAAATGAAGAAGAAGACGTATCTCTAAGTTTGTTTCCGACCCGTTTCTTAATTAACCACTGACCCGATATTAGGGTCGAATGAAACGCCTTTAGGCAATGAATGGAATCGATGGATTTAATTTGGGTGTAGCCTCAATGACCTGTTTGTTTCTATCTTCGGACTGCGTTGAGGTTATCTGTTGCTAGGAACCGCTTTTTATTTACTTATAGGATTCTATATAGAGAGTTTTTGAGACGAGGCTGTAAGGCATGTCGATTTAAAGCGAATCGATTTACTAGGTTTATTTACGGAGTGATTTTTGAGTCGAGAAAAAGAATTTAACACCCATAAAATTATGAAACACTCCGTTTTTCCGCACTGCTGTAAATCTTTTACTATTCTACATTATTTTTCTTCATACATGCTTGTCTTGTATCTTCAAACGGTAGTAAAACACAAGAACTCGTAATATTCAAAACGGTACGTCGTAAAACCGCGCATGCATCTGACAAAATATACCGTTTTGTATAGTAGGACACAACCTAGAAGTTACGTCAGATGTCAAACAAGGGTCACTTTTTTAACCGACTTCAATATTGTTAACAAATAACAATATAAAAATAAATTCATGGCAAATATTTGTATGGAAACAACTAAAAATGGAAAAATAAAAATTCAAATTCAAATTCAAATTCATTTATTTAGCTAACACAACAGAAAACTGACATGATTAACAGCGGGCCCCAAACTAGGCACAGCCTGTATCTTGGTGACCCAGACACTACACAAAGTTGTATATTTTAATTGTTCTGCTAGCGCAAGAAGAATATCAAAGTGACTATGGAATTTAGTAATAAAATATTATTATACATGGAACATAACTGTCTTACATAACTAAACAAACAGTGATTATAGAGAGAAATTTAACTAATAATGATTAATAATATTGAAAACATAGGTACAAATAAACAAGAATAACATTTGAGATGCGTAGGTGTGGGGATGTAGGATGTGTATGTGTGTGTAAGTGATTATGAGGGTGTGTTGTGTTTTGCGTCTTAGTGTGTGTGGGTACTGGGTATTAACTTGAGCTGCATAGTAAACCTTCTGTTTCCTCATAAGTTCGACCTAGTAACCATTCTTTTAATTTAGTTTTGACCTCAGGGTAGTTATTGGGGACACTGAAAGTTTTGCTGATAGCATTAAATACTCTTGTAGGGAGGTATGTCGAAAGCCGGGCCGCAAAGTGGGTTCTGATTTTTGGGAGGGGTATTCTTTCCCCTATTTTTCTACCTCTCTTACTACAACTTGAGCGATTATTGTTGAATTTTATTAGGTTTGAAACTGACCGCATGACAAACAGTTGACGAACGCTTAATACCCCGGCCTCCTTATACAGTTCGGCCGTAGAGAAACGACGCGGCTTTCCTAAAAGTACTTTGAGGACGGCCCTCTGAGCGCGTTCCAACTCCAGCATGGACGATTTCCCAGCGCTACCCCAGACACCGACACAGTATTGTAGGACAGACTGGCACAGTGCGATGTATACCCTAATGCAAATGTTTTTTGGAGCACTGGCTCGTAAGAGTTTAGCGACGTAAATGAATTTACGGGTCTTTTTCGCGAGTGTTCGTATGTGTTCTTTGAAATTCAGGTTCTGATCAATTATGACGCCTAGATATTTCGTTGATACTACTCTCTCAATGATGTTGCAATTACAGTCGGTGGCCGGAACGGATGCTGCTGCAGAGACACTGCACTTGTTGTTATGTACTTTGAGTGAATCAACATTTGGCCTACTTGATTGAGTGACATGAAAAGTTATTAGATTTGTTTTATTGAAGTTCAGAGTTAAAATATTTTGAACCAGCCATGTCATTATTATACTCATCCCTTTTTCAGTTGCGTCCATTGCCTCTTTCCAAAAATAAAAATCCGACTTAAAAAAAACCACTAACCGATGTAAAATAACTCTAAATTAGGAAGTCTGTGGCTTTGGTGGTTTTGTCTTATTCATGATGGGCCACCGACTTCTGAATTTAGAGTTATTTTACATCGGTTAGTGGTTTTTTTTAAGTCGGTTTTATTTTTTGCAAAAAAGATTTTTATTAGTTGCGCGACTTGGATACTTAAATGTATTATTTTTTTTATTAAAAGTTGTCCCACACTAGGATTTTTTCTGTATTATGGGTGCGTTTACTAACCATTAAACTCTCACCCTCAAACAACTACACCCTGTTACCCGACCCTGTTATAACGTGGCGAAACTACACCCACCATACACAGTACAGCATAGCAAGTGCTAAGCCACTATACAACACTGTCGTCAAATATACTTAAATTACTAGTCCGAATTGTCCCACTTCTTGGCGAAGTTCTTTTCCTATTCCTTCCAACGGTCGTGATTTTGTGCTACCTCTTTCTAACTCACAATAAATCTTCTAAACATAAAAATCTCGTGTCACTTTGTTTGTAATAATACTCCTCCAAATTGTCTTGACCGTTTCTTATGATTTTTTGTGGGTCTATTCAGTAGGTCTGAGAATAGGACGTAAACTTATACTCGTAAAAACCAAATAAAACGAATAAATTGATTTTAAGGCGAAATCAAGTTTGCTGGGGCGGCTCCTACACATATACATAGCTAAATAAATAAATAAATACGTATCATACGCTCCTTTGAATATTTAAACAAACTTTGGCAGAGTAAAATAAATTCAATGACTCGTGAATGATAATTTCGATCTTGTTAGTAGTTGCAGCGGGCCAATGAAAAAGGCAAGCATAACACTTTTTAAATATTGTAACATGATTCTGACATCATAGTAATCCAAAAGATTAAAAGCTGACTTTGGCAAAAAATGCGTTTCAAAATTGCTTCACCTTTTCAATCATCCACTGTACATCGATGTAACCTTTAAGTTATGTCGTATTGTACTCTCTTTGTACCGAATTTTATTCAGAGGTTCCTTATTGAATTGTGATGCTTTCAATGTAAATGGATTCCGTCCTCGAATTTTATTGTTCCACTGGATATGTCATTAGGGTCTTGGGTAGATATTTGAAAAGCATATGGTTTCAGTAGCTAATAATTTTATTTATATTATTATTGGTTGTGGTTTTATTGCGGCATGACCTTTAGAATATGATGTTGTAAAGTAAACTTTTATAAAACATATATTTTTATGTACGAAACGACATGATGTCATTTTGATGGATACTAGCTAGTTTCTTGGTATCTAAAGTATTAGGTACTGAAATATCGAAACCCAGGTTTTAGATGTAAATATTGTGAAATATGACTGTTTATTGTGAATAACTTTTACGGATTTTCAATTAGGTAAAGTTTATAGTTCTTTTGTTCGATTTATTTTTTGACAGAAACTTCCAAAACTAACTTAACAAAATAACATAACGTCACGCTTGTAATTCTCGAAGGGCTAGGCACTAGGTGTACCTGGTAGTACACTCACATTTCGTCAGTTATGTTTAAGTCCCATGTAATAGGGGGCGAACCTATTGCCATCAATCGGGTACAAATCTAGACTCCGGGCTGCTACTGAGAAATCCCAGATGGAAAAACTCAATAACACTTTGCCCGACCCGGGGATCGAACCCGGGACCTCAGGCTCAGCAGTAGCGATTAGGACCACTAGACCAACGAGGCAGTCACTTCCAAAACTATTTTCTACTTTTTGTGTTTTTTTATTGTTTTTTGGTTCAAGTATATTGTATTCTTTTTTTAGTTTGCGTATCTCACACAAACTCTTGGCATATTTTTTTCCAAGCAACTGAGTTTGCCATTTAGACTCCTTCGCCATATACCTACGAACCCAACTACAAAAAAATCACATTATATAAAGTATGAAGCAATAAAATATCCTCCTATGACGATATTCTCTGAGAGGATAGCCGAGGTAGTGTACCCCTTTGTCCTAAAGCTTATGATCATAGCTAGAATGTATTGTTTCATTAACGAAAAAAAGAACTCTGTTAAGAAGTAATACTGCAGGGCTTAAATGTATCTTTAAAACCCTCTCTTTTGGTATAAATTCCCCACATATAAAATGGAATAAATGAAACACAATGGAGTACAGTACTGGCATGGCCGCACGTCACCAAAACCATCATTAGCTGCTCTGGCATTTTTATAACTTCGTATTATGCTGGGCCAGGCCAGTCACGCTCTCTGGAGTACCTACTCCGCTCTCGACCACGGCCGCGCTGTCGCTGCCGGCCGTGGTCGAGAGGATGGTCGGCATGCGTCGAATCCTGGGACGCGGTGGTGTCCTTCTGCAAATCGGTCGTCTCGCAGAAGGAGGCTGCGGAAAGGGAGAGGGAGATCAACTCTACTCACCCAGACGCACCGGGCGCAGGCGGAGGGCGTACCACGCCCTATTCCAGCCCCTCTGAATGGGTCCAGGGGCGACGGCCGCGGGGATGTCCGACGCCCCCCACGTACATGGACCCAAAAGTGGCGGCGCGTCGTGTTCATGCGCGCCCCTCTTAGATGTCGCGTGGGGAGTCTAACACCTGACTCCCGGCCTTCTTGGCGACTCGACTTGGCGAGGCCCGCGGCTGGCACCAGTCGGGGGTCGTGGAAGTATCTTCTGTTCCCGTGACCCCCGGCGCAGGTGTGAGAAGGAACACGGGGTGGTTTTTAGTCAGTAAGAGTCTGACAGACCCCTCCGCCGCCCCGGGCGGGGGAAAAAAAAAGGCCAGTCACGGTGGCGGGGACTGTACCAACAAAGAAACAAATTAAAGTACAATTAGTAACCATACAGTACTCGCTGTACATAATGTTTCGATTTCCGGAGGCACGTCACGCAAGTTGGCACTTAAGGAAATTTATCACAGACTTTGTGTTTTGTACATAGAACTTAAATTAAGAAAATGTTTTGAAAAGATTTTGAAGTTTTGTTCTATTTTTGGCTATGTTATTTTATGGATGTAAGATAATGACTGAATGTGACTGGCCTGTTGGTCTAGTAGTTAGTGACCCTGACTGCTACGCCGGAGGTCGTGGGTTCGATTCCCACCCTGGACAAATGTTTGTGTAATGAGCACGATCATTTGTTCTGTGTCTGTGTGTAATCTATATACAGAGTGTTAGTGTGAACACCGTTATCCTTGAAACAGGTGGTTTGGTTTCACTTATAGAACGTAAATTCAACAATTTTTTTTTTTTCATTTTTTAAGTAAAGTCTCAATTTTTCCTTTAAATTGTTTCACCCTATACAACTGTACGCAAGTACATAGCAGACAGAGCGGCGCCACGGGTAAAACTGCGCTTGATCAGACACCGTAAGCTGTGCGCTCGCGCCCGCACGCACACCTCAGTCTGCCTATAGCCTCGCCATCGAGCGCACGTCGGTTTAGACACGTTTTTCGCACAAGTGGCTAGTTAGATAAAAGTAATTATGTCGTACAGAAACGTACAGTGGACAGAAATGGTACGGCTTTACGCCGCGGCTGGTGATAACCTGGCCGAGGCTCGCAGAATGTACGCAGATTTATTCCCTGGACAACCTGTGCCAAACCGGGAAACGATGTTGACGGGGACTCAAAGGTTATCTTTGGGGGGAAATGAAGCGCCGGGTGTATGCCACTGAGTTTCATAATACGTCGGAACTCAAATTGCGGATTCGTAGTGCGTTCAGAGACATACAAAGTGACACTGTTGTGCTTCCCAGAGTGCGAAACAGTGTGCGAAAATAACGTTTATTCATTTTTAAATTCAGATAAACATTGTTATAATTAAGTCAACTACCTATGGTTTTAGTGATAACAGTGTCTACACTAACACCCTGTATAATATGTATGTATTTAGAAATATATAAGTTTGTTCTACAAGCTCTTAAGCTTGGGACTAAATGGCGTTGTGTGAAAATATGTGGAATACTTATTATTATTATATTTTATTGTTTATTATAATATCACGCCCGTTTTCTCCGCATGGTTAGGCAGAGTGTACTCACCTCAATAGTATAACTATTTGTTGGTTTATGCGTAGAAACATAACATCACGCCTGTAATCCCCGAAAGGATAGGGAGTGATGTACCTGTAACAGTACACCCACATTTCGCAAGTTATGTTTAAGTCCCATGCCATAGGGGTCGAGCCTATTGCCATCAATTGGGCACAAATCCAGACTCCGGACTGGTACTGAGAAATTTCAGATGGAAAACTCAATAACACTTTCCCTGACCTGGGGATCGAACCCGATACCTAATGCTCATCAGTAGCGCTTGCAATCTCTAAACAAGAGGCAGTCGTCAGTTTACTTATATTACATTAAACCTCCGCCTCTGCCTTGCCCTTTACAGGCGTAACGTGATTCTGGTTAAAGGTAAGCGTCCACAGGTCCGCGTCGCACGTATCGGACGCATCGCACGTAACGGATTTTAGTTTGCCTTGTATAAAAACTCATACAACAGCGTCCACTGATCCGCACCGTGCGGACCGCTCATCGGCAATGCCTACATGCGATGCGTACCGATGACGTCATACGGAATGCCGATCAGTGGACGCGCTCCAAAAGTTATGCTTCCTTTTTCTAGATTTTTTTTCTTGTTCTTCCTCTTCTGCTAGTAAACAAGCAAAAACGACTTCTTCATCGCTTTCCTCCATTCTCACAAACACTTTCCGCACGTACGATCACTACAAAAATCCGAATGAAGGTGGCATCGGCAATCCAATCGCTGCCGATACAGTGGACGCAGACTAATTAATCCGTTACGTGCGATGCGTCCGATACGTGCGATGCGGACCTGTGGACGCTTACCTTAAACCACCGCGTGAAAATGTAGGCGTAGTGAGCGCGAATTGAGCTGTCATTCCATACTAATGCTAGACATTGACAGTTCACTTCACTCAAGTTTTCACAGCGTTACTTTTACTGAATCGACCGGCTGTCCTGTATGTAAACTGACGAAATGTTAGTCTACTCTAGGTACACCTCTATAAGATTTTTACCTTTGAGAAACACAAAACATTAAACCGGGGAGGGTTTAATGTTTTGTGTTTCTCAAAGGTAAAAATCTTTCTCAAAAGAGCATTTCAGACACTAATCGGCATGGATCTTACATGATTTGACCAAGACTGGAAAAGTCCAGTCTTGGTCAAATCATGTCAAAGAAACTCAGAGGTCGTAGTCTCTTTTAAAGAAAAGAGACTACGACCTCTGAGTTTCTTTCGGTGTTTCTTCTCAGAGTAGTCAGGTAGTGAAACTCCGATCTTATCTACTAGTTAAAAAAAAAGACGTGTAAAAGTGTTTGTGAAAACCTATTTACCGAAATAAATATCATCATCATCATCATCATCGTCATCATTTTACTAGCGCAGAAGAAAAAAGCAAGTTAATGCAACTTGTTAGGCACGATAATAAGGTTACGCTTTTGTATGCGCCATTGCATACTGCAGTAACATGTATGTAGGGCGTGACAGCTAAATTAGGTTAAATAACAACTCCAGACCGCAGTCCGTAGTTAGTCATAGCTCGCAGGCTGTGTGCACAGAATTACAAACTAACATTTCTGGGATGAACGCGGAATCTTAGCTATTTGTGCTTTTTTCTTTGTGTATTTCTTTATATTTATTAAAAGAGGCATTTGCTCTGTAATGGTACTATTTTTTTTTCGTTTTTCCGACATTCATTTGTCTGTTCACATCTGGGGGTCGAGTCTGCTATTGCAATCGTGTCTCAATGACCGGTTAATGATCGATTTTTGACGTATAACTGGCAAAGTTGTCAAATATTCGATCAATGACTGGCCATTGAGACACGATTGCAATAGCAGACTCGAGCCCCTGTTTGTTTTTAAAAAAATACCTATAAACTTCTCCACTAGCTTAGAAAAACATAAAGTGTTAAACAACTGTACTTAGGAAATATTCCCAGCAAAAAATACACAACATACACGTTCATGTGCTGTTTTAAACATGGCCGACTTGAAAATGAACAAAACATTTTTAGAGCACGTACTTTAACACTAAATGGTATGTGGAAAACACAAGTATTTAGAACTTTTTACGTAAAAAAAAGTGTAGCAATGTCTAATAGAGTAGAGGAACTTATTTAATATTTTA
Source organism: Euplexia lucipara (assembly GCA_921972225.1). Classification (NCBI taxonomy): domain Eukaryota; kingdom Metazoa; phylum Arthropoda; class Insecta; order Lepidoptera; family Noctuidae; genus Euplexia; species Euplexia lucipara. The sequence continues at coordinate 8,725,266 of OV179168.1, read as the reverse complement.
CTTGGCATTTCCACTTTGTTTGTTCCTCTTTTCACATTTTTAGTTGGCTTTTGGGTTAAATTATTATGAATAGACTAAGTAGTTGACTCAAATGTTGTATGGTTAATTATAAACCAAACATTTTTTTTATTGTACTCCTATAGTGGCAGAACACGCAGATCTGCCTGTTAATTTAAGACCTTAGACATATTTTTTTGCTGTATACTCGTTAGGGTGTCCCAAAAAAATGAAAGTTGTTTTTTTTTAACGCATACCCTCTTATTATATTTGAATAGAGTTAAAACACGTATAATTAAAATTTCATGTACCTAGGACCACAGCAACCCGTGCCGACTTACATCGAAACATTTCAGTACTTGTTAACTTCGGCGCGTCGGAAATATCATATCGGTGTTTAGTAATTACACTAATTACTTGTTTTTTTCTTAGTGAACGCATTATTTTCGTTTAGTCAAGGTGTCAGGGGAATTACGCAGTTCTAGAAAAAACACATTTTTAATAGGCGATGTATAACATCAAATTACGGGTTCAAAATATCCCTCTAATGGTCAAGTACTGGCGGTGCTGTTTTATAATATTCGTGAAGTGAATTTAAGTGCTTATGAAAACGTAAATCTAACTAAAAGAGAGTGTATTATTTATTGGGAAAAGGCCCGTATACCGACTAAAGTTTTACCTAACTGTGTAAAGAAATTAGTTACCTTATACCAAGTCTGGAGAGATTTACAAAAAAATGCGAACAAAATACAATCTATATTCGAACAGCGTCGTCCAGATTTTATTACAAGTATGGTCAACTTGTCTGACATTCCACATGCCGATGTCCTTTAATTAATAAAAATAAATAAATATAGAATATTCTTGGAGCGGCAGAGAGAGCCAGGCAGCATGGTCACTTAGTTGGAGTGGATAAAAAGTTGACCGACAAAGAGGAAAAATCGCGCCTTAGAAATATCAAGGAACAAAAACTTCGAGCTAATTATTATGCATCCGTTACTGCTTCGATTGCATCGTATCAAGAAAAACATCTTCTGATTCTGAATGGAAGTAATGGATTTGTGTGTTTTTGTGTTTTTTTTTTGTTTTTGTTATTGTTACTCATCCGTCACATGTCCCAAAGGTTCATTTGAAAATCAGCGTCAGGCAGGATCTCAGCATCTGTCTGGCATTAGGCGCTGAAATGAACCTTTTGGCGCAGCCGTGAGACATGCCATTTTTTGTCTCTTTTTTTTTTGTGTTATTGCGTTTTTACTGTGCGTGTATCCAGCTGTTGCCAATAAATGTATTTTCTTTCTTTCTTTCTTTCTTTCTTTCTATTTGCTAGACGATTTGTCCACCCCAACTGAGATCGCACTGTCTGATATTAATAAAATGTTAACGAGCAAACATTTTATAACTCTAAAATTAGTGGCAGCTTTGGACAGGTGTCGGTTAAGTATGAAAAATCACCGTTGAAGAGGAACAAAAGCAATTTTTACCGCGTTGCGTACATAAACTCAGGCTCATATACCCTGATTGTAAAACGACAACTTCGAAAAAAAAAACTATAATAAACTAGCAGACGTTACGGGGTTCTACCAGCGTAGTTCCCGTTCCCGTGGGAATACGGGGATAAAAGTAGCCTATGTTACTCAAGGTGAATGTAGCTTTCCAATGGTGAAAGATTTTTTTAAATCGGCACAGAAGTTTATGAGTTTATTCATTACAAACATACACACACAAAATACGATTTTTTCCTCTTTATAATATAAGTGTAGATGATGTTTTTTTAATAATAAATAATGTTCTTTTATAGTAAATAATGCTCTTTTAATAAAAAAATATTTAATACAAGTAAAATAGTGTTTAAACTAATAATAAAAAAATAGTTTTAAAATTTTCCCCTTCAATCCCCATACAACATTTTTCTTAAAAGTTTGACATCAAATCGGCACGGGTTATTGTTATCCGATTTCTATAATATTTTATATTTTAGTTAATATGGTCAATTAGAAAAAATATAGAGGGTATGCGTATTCAAAATCGAAAAAACAAATTTCGCCCTTATAGGCTGGGATACCCTAATACTCGTGTGTTACTACATTCTATGCTATTCCACTTTCGGAAAACTTACTTAGGGTCTGTTTTCTCCACCAAAGTAATAAAATACAATGGTACTTAGATGTGCCTCGCTGGTCCAGTGGTTACAAGTGCTACTGCCAATCATGAGGTCCTGGGCAAGTACTCGACACGGAAAAAATAAAACGCATGGACACATATTATTATTATTCGTCATGTGCATTTTACATACCCCGTAATTTCTATCACCAACCATTGCACTATTGGCGTCAACCCATTCCAGACACGGGCCTATTTAGTTATTCAAAGTCAAAGTCAAAGTCAAATCGTTTATTTCAATTAGACCCATAGCAGGCACTTTTGAACGTTAACTTACAAAATAAAATAAATTAAGAGAATGATTCTAGTTGCACATTCTAAATGGTAGTTTCGTATGGAGAAGAATGTGCAAGAAACTCCATACTTACTGTTTTAAAATAGGATTACAATATTTCGTATACAACAATCAGATTTTATGTGAGGACGATGCACCTAGAGTAATAAGAGCTATACTGAGATAGGTATATAAAAAATCTTTAAAAAATATTTAAGTCCTATGTAAGGGCGAACCAATAGGTTCGCCCTTACATAGGACTTAAATATTTTTTGCCATCAACTGGGCACGAATCAAAACTTCAAGCTTTTATCGAGAAATTCTGGATGGAAAAACTTGATAACCATTGAACTTGATGTATCTGTAACAACTGTTTGTGAACCTTAAATCAATAAATAAATAATGCTTTGCCTTATTCAGGGGATCGAAGCTGGGATCTAGGGCTTGCGAGCGCTTGACCAATGTGGCAATCAGTTAGTAATCAGTATTACGTTAAATTCATTTAAAATTATTTAGTATTTCTAATAAAATAATTTAGTATTTCTAATAAAATAATTTAGTATTTCTAATAAAATAATTTAGTATTTCTAATAAAATAATTTAGTTAATTCTAATAAAATAATTTAGTAAATTATATTCAAATATATTTTTTGAATTCTGATAAAATAAATTAGTTAATTCTGATAATATAATCGACCTGTGTTGGTCGTTACATCTGCCAATGGTTGAGTGATAGATAATGCCTATTTATAGTCATCTTGGTTTCTATATGATAGGTGGACCACGGGCAATATATTCTAAAAAGTAAATACTCAGGTAGACTCACGGGAAAAAACATTGCCCATTGTCCACCAGGTGGACTAACGTAGATAATAAATAATAAATAAATATTCCACAACTTTTCACACAACGCCATTTAGTCCCAATTTAAGCTTGAGAGCTTGTGTTATGGGTACTAAACAGCTGATAAACATACTTATATATTTCTAAATACATACATATTATAGATAAATTACACCCAGACACATAACAAATGATCGTGCTCATCACACAAACATTTGTCCTGGGTGGGAATCGAACCCACAACCTCCGACATAGCAGTCAGGGTCACTAACTACTAGACCAACAGGTCAGTCGAGATGGACCACGGGCAACTCCAGTTTTAAATGCGTTCTGTACTTTAGTGTCAAAAATGCCTGGAACAAGTCTAAAGAAAATTCCTCAAAGAAGATTATTTTGTAATCTCTTTAGTGAGAATGTATGGCTGGCTTAGCTATGTATTACAGATCTTTATCTCTACCTGTAATCGTATGGCATTAGTTATACGGTCGAAACTGCGGGATTTTAGGCTTCGCTTTGCTCTCGTTTACAGAAACTAGGTTACATAACTGAAGTAAAAAAAGTGTTATTTTGAGATTTTATCTATGTTTGTGTCTTTTTGTGTGTGTTTAAGTATGATTGTATCAATATCAAATATTCTTATTTAATTTTTTATAAATGTAATTTAATCAAAATCATAGTGTTTCAAATTTTAAAATCATAAACCTGACATGAGCGAACCTAAATTAAATTCTCAATTCTTTATTGCGTACCTTATGTCAATAGTTGGTGGGGAAAATAATATCAGATACAATTATGGACCCTGTCGGGCACAGCATAGATCAAGTAGGAGAGAGGAGGAAGAGCACTGGGGTGAATTGACACCTGAGCGATGACAAACCGACATATTTATTCTTAAAATTAAATTGTGTGACTAGAAAGATTTTATCCTGAAAAATAATTATCAAATAGTGCGTGTTTACTGTTTGAACTTTTTGCTGGTTCGATTACCGGTAGGCTTGTAAACAAATCTGATAATAAAAAAATATTGCACAACTTTCACACAACTTCACCTTTCTCAGCCTCAAACTAAGAAGAGTTTGTGCTATGGATAGGTACTAAATGCAGCGTCATTTATTTTTTTAAAATAAAGGAACGTGCTCTTTACGTAAAATTTATATCTTTATTATTTAAAACCTACTTTCTACTTGAGCTACTATATCATAGAACTAAGAGTTACACAATAGCGAGCAACCTACACCAAAATATTGTAGGAGATATTCCCAACTGGTCGACACTTCGCGTGATTGCGCTGGCCCAATCTTAAGCCAATTAATTAACATTGCCATTCAACGTGGCAATGCTGCCAGTCTTTTGGGCACGTTTCCGGATGACAGCGTTGCGGAAGAGTACTTTGACGCCTACATAAGTGTTCTTTTGTGTAATAAGTGTCTCATGTTTGTGTGATGAGCACGATCATATTTTGTTCTGTGTTTGGGTGTAATTTATCTATAATTATGTATGTATTTAGAAATATATAAGTATGTTTATCAGTTGTTTAATACTCATAGCACAAGCTCTGCTTAGTTTGGGACCAGGTGGCGTTCCTTGAAAGCTGTGGTTTTTTTATGTTTATTCACCACCTATGCAAACAGACAAAACCAACCTTTATAAAATAAGAAACGGTTATTCCATTGATACTAAATATTTTGCTTAAAATTAAGTTGGTGAAGATAAAACACAAATTAATCATCTGCTTGAACTTTTTCCAACTATGTTGGGAACTGCTCCCAGTCTGTTCAGCCTTCAGTCGGGGGTTGCGGAAGCATCTTCTGTTCCTGTGACCCCCAGCACAGGTGTGAGATGGAAAACCGAGGTACTGGTTTTTAGTCAAGAGTCTGACAGACTCCTCTGCCCTTTCCCCGGGGTGGAGGACATCCATGAAGATTTTCCACCAAAAGAAAATGTCATTAGCCTTTCGGGGTAACTATCCTTAACGACCTTGCTAATTTCAAACGTTTGATTCGGGCACGATTTTCAGACCCTGTTTTAAGTTGACGTATCGACAGGTCGCATACATTTATCATATTCCTATTCATTGTTCCCTCTTTCATTGTATTATTTGTGTTTTAGAATATTTTAATGTTTTAATTTAATTGTTCACTATTTCACCCGTGTTTTAATTTCAAATGTTTAATTTAATTTTATGTTCATGTGTTGTTTAATTTAAAATTGTTTAATTTTACTTTGATTTAAATTTTATTCTGTTTACTACTTTAACTTATACAATTCTAAACTATGTTTAAAATGATGATGTATGCATGATGTGTTCTCCTATAACTGAAGGAGCACAAATCTTCAAAGAACTTTGTATGATAATGCATGTAATGTGTATCCTTTGTTGGAGTTCCTTTCTGAATAAAATAGAATAAAATAAAAACGACTGTCAAAGATTTACAAATATATGACAGTCAGGACCAATAGCTTAACATGCTTATCGTACACTCTGCCCAATCCTTCGGGGATAACAGGCGTTATACTGTGTTATTTTTCTATTGTTCTTGATTTTTTACAAAATAATTGTGTTTGTGTTCTAAAGAAGACTCGGCATGTAAATAGGTACTAGGAATCGATAGCTCTTTTGATTACTTAGCAAATTGGACTTCAATAAAAAGTTATTCAGCGAATTGATTGGCGATTTCGGCTAAGTTCTTAACTAACTATCAGAAAATGTTTAGGTACTATGCTTTTCTTTGAAACGTTTGAAATATTTTTTTAGAGTAAGTACCGTCATCAAATTTTCTGCTCGGTTGGCGCAGTAGAAAAGCGATCGCCTGCTTTACTATGTGTCTGAAGTATGATTCCCGCCCGGAACAAATATTTGTTTGGCCTGCAGATAGTTGTTTCAGATTAAGCTGTTTTTGTGTATGAGTTTAAATGTTATTGAACGCACCCACGACACAGGAATTGTCGAGCTAAGATAAAAAAAATGGCTGACTCTTCTGCCTTTTTTGTAGTGTAATATTTTGTTCTGTGTGTGATGTTCATGAGACTTTATTGTTCACATCAACAGTTAGTGAGATAATGTACTTCTAAAATCACGACTACAGAAATAACTTTGTTTTTTTATAGTCTTTTTGAAAAATATTACGAAATACCAGCTTATTTTTACAATCGGTAAAAGTAAAACTGTACATGTTCATTCGTAAATATTCATTTAGGAATGAATATTTAGCGTTTGAACGCGGAACTCTATTTTATACTGTGTGTTTCATACCGTGTGTTTCAATATGCCCTTGGTTTTTACCATTAACAGTAACAAGTTTCTGAACAAAATTTTCTAATTTACCTTTTTGGCCTATTGCCAAGGCCACCTTTAGAAAACTATAAAAACTCTTGTTTCCTATATAACCGCAGAAAAAATATTTAAATTTTGTATAGAAGATTAATTAGGTGCTGCGTGACATTCACTTTATACTCTTTGTTGGGACCTTTTGATGTTAAACAAATTAATGACCTGTGTGCGCCTCTCTTTTAGAACCTTTGTAAGTCTAAAAAGCATTGTATTGTGAGCTTTAGTGTATGTGGGATGCTTCCTTTCATACTTTTATTAAATCATGGAAAAATAGCTGTTATCCGGCAGCATTATGATTAGAAGTATCATGTCAAATGCCATTGCTTTTCCGTGTGGCAAAGGGAGATGGAAATTTACAGGAACTATACTCTAATAATAACAGTTCTGTTTTGGAATAAGTAAAAAAATCGGCGCCAGTCTCCAAAGATAAATTTGAAATTCGATTCTCTAACATTTTTTTAAAATTTTACGTATAAACAAAATCAGGTCACTACATGGTGAGGTTCAAAGTGACATTGATGAGTTTAATTGATTTATATTTGGTATAATAAACGGTTACACAAATAAAAGACAATATATAATATAAGCTAGTGAGTTGGTTAATATACAAACCAACAACATTTCCCACATAATACAAAATCAATTTACTAAAGAAAGATTGATGCGGATGTGGAAAGGAGAGTGAATGCAGGAAATAAAGTGAATGGCGCTATACATGGCGTTGTGACCAGCCAGTCGATGTCCGAAAAGGCACGACTGGCTGTTCACAATGGTGTGCTGGTGCCTACACTAACGTATGGAAGTGAATGTTGGGTGTGGCAAAAGAGACATGAAAGTAGAATAAATGCTGTAGAAATGCGTTCCTTGCGAAGTATGTGTGGTGTAACAATTAATGACAGATTGAGGAATGATGATATAAAGCAACGTTGTGGTTTAAAAGAAGAAGTAGTAACAAAAATTGAAAAGAGTATGCTTAGATGGTTTGGTCACGTTGAAAGGATGGATGAAAGGCGACTAACGAAAGGTATTTACAAGGCAGATGTAAGTGGGAACGCCGGGAGGGGACGCCCTAGAAGGACATACATAGACCTTATTGGTGAGGTTCTTCAGAAAGGTCAGGTGCGTAGTACTCGCAACCGGCGTGTGTGTATGACAACATGTATGAATGTAAACGAAGCAAATGAAGTATGTAAGAATCGTAGCATATGGCGCTCTGTAGTTTCTGCCTACCCCCATGGGAAAAAGGCGTGAGTTTATGTATGTATGTATGTATGTATATAATATAAGCTTATACAAACCAACAACATTTCCCACATAATACAAAATCAATTTACTAAAACTAACTAGGCACATAACATACTGATAACAATACATCCTTTGTTAAAGGTAGAAACATAATAAAATGAATGATGCCTGGGGCCAAAAATACATCGTCATTATTTATTTAAACTGTATTGAAATAACACCGGTGTAGACTTTTCGCTGCGATATTTTTAACCGAATTTCACCATCGTATTGCCTGCATAGGTACATAAAAGCTTACAGAATTTTTAATTACTATACCAATCTTTCGCATACTTTACTCGAATATATTATTCATGTGGCATTATCAGTTTATCATAATTGGATAATAGTGGTTTGTATGCCTAGCAAATTTGAAAACTTAGGGCACGTACTTCAATATTTAAAATTGTTGTTTTTGACATAGGTATTTAGTCGTCCGTAGCTTAACAGTTACTAAAATCACAAATGTCACCGTTATATTTTTTTAAACAAAAAATCAGTATCGCACATACTCCCAAACCAACTCAAATTGAGACCACATTAGCACCTAAAAATACCTATAAATATACCTACCAACTCCAATAAAATGTTCCACGCAAAAACAAAACCTGGGACGAGTACCTACAAAAACAAAGCCCATTTAGAACCTTTTTTACATTTAAAAAGGAAGCCGTATCGATTCGCCCTCAAAAGGTTTCAACTTCGACCCTCTGTCCAAGGTCATGCGTGTCAAGGTCATCGCTCAATTTAACCACACCCCTTAAGTGATCGCCTTAAATGTTAGATAGAAAATTGACCTTGGAATGCTGAGTATTTATATTAATCGGTAGGAAAGGGGTTGGTTTATGTCTAAGCGTGGCTTTTTAGTAGTTAATAATTATCATTATTATTATGACTGAACCCTATTCCTTAAGATACAGGCTAGACCTAGTTTAAGGGATAGAGTCAAAAAATTGTGCTCCTGATGACAAATGTTTAAAATCATTATTTACAATGTATCAGTGCAATGTGATTCCTGTTTTTATAAATAAAATATTATTATTATTATTATTATTATCACAATAATCTATCTTTCCACCTGCAAGGCTATAGCGTAGGTATCTGATCTCCGTTGATAGTTCATAGGGATGATCACTTGGGCAAAGTGTTCAACAATTAGCTGTCAAACAGCTAGGGTGTGTCGTAGAGCATGCAAAAACTGGGTTCATTAAAAAAAACGTTTTTTTTTGTTTACTAAACCGGTAAAACCGGTTACTTCTGTTTTTTCGGTTTCTTTTTCAATTTTTATTAAAGAAATGAGAAATTTGTAGGTAAAGAAATGAAAGTGCTAAAGTCTAATCAAAATATGTATTTTTAAATATTAATGGTCATCCCAAAGCAGCTATCCCTGATTGTGTCGGATAGTCATCGTAACTTTTTTTTTAATATCAGCTGTCATCAGCTGTGACTCGATTTACAATTCTAGCGAATTCGCAAAGTTGTTATAAGATTTTTATAGCATGTGGCACATTATTAGCAAGAAGATAGACTGGAGAAATAATGAGGGAGTTGCAATATCCCGGTCGCTTTTGTTTTTTTTCTGTAGACATATACTTAAACGCTGTAACATGTACAGCTGTAATTGACTGGCCTGTTGGTCTAGTAGTTAGTGATCCTGACTGTTATGCCGGAGGTCGTGGGTTCGATTCCCACCCAGGACAAATGTTTGTGTGATTTATTTATTTATTTATTTAATACTTCAAGCACACAAATGTACATAGGCGGACTTAATGCCTTAGGCATTTTCTACCAGTCAACCTTGATGATGAGCACGATCATTTGTTCTGTGTCTGGGTGTTATTTATCTATAATATGTATGTATTTAAAAAATATATAAGTATGTTTATCAGCTGTTTAGTACCTATAACACAAGCTTTTAAGCTTAACTTGGGACTAAATGGCGTTGTGTGAAAAAGTTGTGGAATATTTATTTATATATTTTAATTTAAGTTTTACCTTTACGAGTGAATTAAAAAAAAACTAGGTGACTAATGACACTAACTTTGTATTTAAAAGTACTCATAAACAATACACATCGAAATAAAATTAAAATTCAGAGTCTACGTCTTATATTTTCTTTAAAATTTGTATTTGAATGTAAAATTTGGGTCTTTTTAGTAAAACATAAATAGTCGATTAAAAAAATTCTACAGGGCATGAGGGGTGTTAAGGGATCTGAATGGCAGATGACCCCTTCAGTCGACCATTTCAATTTAGCACACGATGCACCAAACAGATTATACAGGTATAATTTTTTTTTTGGAGGTTCAAGGCTAGAGTGAATATGCTCTTAATAAACTAGTGCGGTTGATTACATCACTGCTTACCGCCATGTGAGTTCGCACTGTTTGCAGTTAATTACTAGTTTATACAATTAAATAAAAAGGAGTTTCAGAATGAAGAAAAAGTCACAACAAGTAGAACCACTGTGATATCCTTGTCATATAATTATTATAATAGATAAACATTCAAATGCAAAATGATGTAAACAACGTACACCAATTTGCAATAAAAAAGTCGTAACAACCATTTTTTGTCGATAACACTTTGACCCCCTATAAAGGGGTAATTACCGTAAACTTAACCCTAGAATGCTGCATAGCTACTACCATATTTTATCCCTGAAAGGCTTTTAGCGTAAGACATTTAGGGTTACCTATAGTTAACGTAATCAGGTTGAAGCATCTACGATCTATTTAGTATATAGCCGATAGTGCCATCAGACTAATGCATTGTGTGTGGTTAATTGCAGTTAGATCGATAGTTGTTTTAGACGGATTAATGTACTAAGTTGATAGTAATTTGTGTTGGATAGTAGTGTATGTATATGTGTGTTTAGAGTGCATTGTTGTGTCTTGCCATGCGACGCACTTAAATTAAATTTAGTGCCGGCGGGAAACGCTTCATTCTATTGCGAAATTGAATAGAATTTAAGAAGCGCAGTATTCTTGGATGACCACAATCGCAACACCACATTGTGCTCAAAATAATAATAAATATATCACAACATTCCAACTTTTACACAACGTCATTCAGTCCCTTGTTAAGCAGAGCTTATGCTATGGGTACTAAATAACTGATACACATACTTAAATCACTGGTCACTGATGTTGCCAAGCTTAGAGGGACTGGGTTGACCGGGTCTGTCGTATGCCTAATGAGCTATGCCCCAAAATAACCACCACGTAGAGCCTTGACACAGCCAGGAGACGTCGTCACACCTCGTAGAAGATGGTAGGACAAGCTGGACAAAGCAAATGACCAGTCGTCCACTTTAGACCTCGATTAAAGGAACTGGAAGTCATGGGGCCTTTGCCTGGCATGTCGTAAGATCAAATCATCATCACCTGCCTAGCGTTTTCCCAACTATGTTGGGGTCGGCTTACAGTTTAACCAGTGTTTTACATGCAGCGACTGCCTGTCCGATCTCTTCTGCCCAATAACTGCAGGGTAACATGATACCCCTTGGTTAAACTGGTTGTCACACTTTCGGGTTTCTGACCACAAGTAATGACTATCAAAGATCTACAAATTACAGCCGGGACCAACGGCTTAACGTGCTCTCCGAGGCCCGGAGGAGTCTTGGTATGTAATCAATGGTTCACAAGCTCCTCCGAAAAAAAAACAGCATAAATCTATCTCAATACTGTTGAGTTATTCCAAATACAATACAAGGTAATAGGACACACACCCAAAGGCGTTTCTCTCACAATATCCACCGGGAATACGCTAAAAGCGATCGTCGACAAACCACAGAGAAGCATCCGTTATGTCGCTGTCTGTTCAGGGCTTAAGACGTCGACGACAGCTAGTATGTACAGGCCGTGAGGGAAATACGGTATTTGCATTTTGACCTGCCGTCAGGGGGTTACGGAACGCTGGTTTTGCAGCTTTGTTGTTTTAGATACGGCTTTCAGGACGGCCTGTATAATGTACTAGACTAGCACGTGAATTTTGTACTTTTCACTTCAAACTTAGATATTCCCTTGACCCCGTCGTAGTTTTGAAAAAACTTAAGAGGTGTCAAGGGACACCCTTAAGGGTTAGGGATTTTACAATTCCTTCACTAATCAATCGAAAGGAACTTCGTTCCATCCGGGTGTCTTCGTTACAACTCTTGGTCTTATTATTTTCTCTCTCACTCTCTCTCATAGAAATCTTCTTTCTTTGAGAGAGAGAGAAAGAGAGACAGACAGAGAAACACGCGCACGCCGCCGCACAGTTTACAACTATAGCAAAAAGTGACGTTAAAACTTTTGGTCTTAATTTTTTCAGTTTAGCCCCCTTTCGCAACGCGCGATAAGGAACTTCGTTCCTATAAATTTCTAATGGTGGAAGAATTTTTTAAAATCTGTTGAGCAGTTTTTAATCTACAAACAAACACGAGCTGCGCCGGGAAACTTCGTTTTTCCTTTTAATTTAAAAATGGTTTACGTCCTAATCTCAGACCTACTGAAAATTGCATAAGAATCGGTCAAGCTGTTTCGGAAGAGTATTGTAACAAACACTTTGACACGAGAATTTATATTTTTTTCTAAATAGATAGTGGAATGACTAATCAAAATAATAAGTTACTTAACGAAAGAGTTATTTAACTTTTTATTGCAGGCATGCATGTCACAACAGATGAGTAGCCTTTTACGACCTTGCCACTGTGAGCGGCGGCTCAGCGCGGTGCGGCGAGCGGTAAGATTCAATGTATGAAAACGCCACGACTCGCCGCACCGCGTTTATCCGCCGCTCATGGCGGCAAGGTCATGAACGAGCCCTTAAGAAATCAAAATCAAAAGTCTTTATTAAAACTAGGCTGAGAATCAGCACTTTTTGAACGTCAAAAAATGCATGAGACATTGTGCCCAGTGTGTGTGACAAAATGCCCCCACTCTTCAAGCTGAAGTGAGCTGCCTATACTAATAATGGGCTATTTGACAACATTTTAGTTTTTAGTCCCTCATCTAGATTACAAGAAAATATTCGACACGTATTTTTTCTTTTTTCACGTAATTTTCTTTTATTTTAATTTTATTTTATTAATTTTAAGAAGGCTTACAGACTAATTACACATTATTAGGTAACAACATTAAACATTCAGATTGCTAATAACAAGCCTCCACAGATATTTTGCAACATAACAGTAAACTAAACTAAACTAAAGCCGAAAAGTTGAAGTTGTTGGTTTGTTTTTTTAATTTTAAGTACAATTTTATGTTGTAACATATGAGTTTGAGTACCACCAGCCGGTGCCTCATTCATGAAAAATGATTTGGCTAAAAGCTTTCTAGCTGCTTTCGCCTTAGTACAAAATAAGTCAATATCATGTTCTTGAGATATGTCATTAAAGCAACGAGCACTTCTGATAAGATAAGCATTGCGCCTATAATTCGTGGAGGCTGAAGGCACACTTAGAAGAGGCCTCCGACGTAGCCCAGTTGTAATCAAAAAGTAACGGCGATACATCGAGTTAAATGTAAAATGTCGCATGACATCACTTAGCCAGTACAGTTTATGCTAGCTAATGACGTTACAAGCCCCTAGTCCTCAACTTTAATGCGCTTGATCTAAGCACTTTTTCATCAATTTGAAAAAGAAAAAAATATGTGTCAAATATTTTCTTGTTATCTAGATGAGGGACTAAGAATTAAAATTTTGCAAATTCCCATTAATAGGCTTTGACAATACACTTCACGCTTACTTTGATTTTTAGCTGCTTGCTTATTTTATTCTCAGAGCTCTGTTGACAACTTGGGTTCTCATTATAGTGCAACAAAAATGGTATTTCACAAGATAAACCCGGAGTGTAATAAATTTACATGGACTAATAAACGTTAATAGTACTTTCCCGCCCATTGTGGGTAGTTCGAACATAAATTCATTACTCACCAATAAGCTGGGTGAGCAATATCATAACAGAACTGTCCTGTGATGTAGAGTGACCATGAAGCATGTAGGACAAAGTGGACTAATATATGTACTGTTGAAGGTAACTCAAAAACACTCTTCAAAACTTGACGATAATGTTATGGTACCAAACGTATACAACATTTTTTTCAATCAAAGAGATTTAAAATACTATAGAGCGGACAACATGCGAGGAAATGTTATAGAAATACTTTGGTCCCATGTCTCAGTAACGCCATCTAGAATAATATATGAATATTTGAGCGGCAGCGGAGCGTACTAAAAAAACTCATAGACTTGTGTCCAGCAGGACACAAATTTCGGATGAAAATTTGGTTCGTGATGTCCGGTCTAGAGGTATTGAATGTCTTTGTTTTCAATAATATAGAGGAAATATTAAAATCGGTTAACAACACTGACGAGGCATGGCGTAAAGCACAACAACAAAACAACAATACCAGCCTGTTCCTGTCCCACTGCAGAGCAAAGACAAACAGAATAAAGTTCGTATTCAATTGGGAAAATTTTGCAGCTTGATGTGCTGGCGTCAGTACGTATTTTAAATGCTTTCCTTCCTTATCGCGTAATAAGTAAATTTAATGGTATTGTTAGTTAGATACTTATTTGTTTCTTAACTTACACTTAATCCGCCCACATTTTATAAGAAAAGTCCTATATTATATAAAGCCATGGTAATCCTACAACTCCCTATAGGCAGGACACAGCATCGACAGCTCATAACTCACAGATAGGCTCGCGATTAAACAACAGTGATTTATAACCTCACCCTGTACCCGGCGCTCAAAATAAATACACTCTGTATGTGCGAGAAGAAAATCATTTTTCATACTTTTCACTCAATTGAGCGTTCCGGAAAATATTTTCTGCTAGAAACAAGAATTAAGTGAATTTGTTTTGATGTTTTTATTAGTTCTTTGAATAAAACATTAATCTTGCTTTGTGAAAATTATTTCTTACCTGAATACAGAACCATACCTATAAGTAAACAGCTAAAAACGAAAACAATGGTCTTTTTGACAATATTTAAATTTTCAATCCCTCATCTAGATAACAAGAAAATATTCGACACTTATATTTTTTTTTTAAACAAGATTCCTTTTCAAGCAGGCATACTTCTGCCTGACCCTTTGACGTATACAGGCGTGATGCTAAGTAATTTTCAGATAGTTTTAATTTGATAAACTCTACTCGGACTAAGTAAATCAGAATAAAACGAAATCCATATTATTAACCAACAAAACTATTTTTAACATTGATACAACTTTGGAACAAACAGCCTCATTAGTTTTCCAATCAAAAATAGTCACGTACCTAACTAAAGTTGACTATTAGTCCAAATCAACGGCAAAACAACCCTAAAACTATTGGCTAAATGAAACCTTGACTAAATAAATTCATTAGAAGCCAGATGTTTTCGAACATAACTTGCCTAAGTGCCCGAGTTTCTAACTTCCAATGAAGTATAAAAATTACAGTAATTAAGGTAGAATTCATTTTGGAGTCGCCATGATTTATAACACCGTCCTTCAGGAACATTATTAATGAATACAGAATGACGCTATAGGACATTTTCATCCTTGCATATTTCATCGATAGATAGTCTATAGCAAGCGTTCTGCACGTCGGATCCAGAGTTCTGTTCCCGTGTCGGGCAAAATGTTGTTAGATATTTTCTATCTTAAACTAATTCATCAATCAATCTATTTAGTTATTTTTCTTATGACGTCAAATAGTGACTTTTAGAGGTGGGAATTCAACAAATTATTATTATTTCAGCTTATTATTATTTTTAAAAGCCTGAAAGCCGCACGGGTTGATCAAAGGTTAGGGCAACGATGGCCTCCCCGACTTCAAAAACCACATTTGACCTTTCAATCGTGTCAATCAGAGACACAATAGCAAGACAATTACAGCGCGAACACCGGTGTCCTCTTGGGGTTTAATGAATTTAAACGACATACTTTCGATAAATGTTATGAACGTTTTAATATATAATCCGGTTCTTCAGAAAGGTCAGGTGCGTAATACTTGCAACCGTTAACAAGGATTAGATTTGAATAGCGGGAGTCCCACCCGGCTAAGAATGTCAGAGCTGAATGAAAGAAAGATAAAGTATGAGGCATAGAAGTGCGAGAGGCATAAATGAGAGAAAGACTGAATGAGAATTCTAGACCAATAAGATCCTGTTTCATGAACGGGAAAAGAAAAAAAAAAAAACCGTTAACAAAGCAAAACAAGTATGTAAGAATCATAGCAGATGGCGCTCTGTAGGTTCTACCTACCCCTATGAGAAAAAGGCGTGAGTTTTGTATGTATGTATGTATGTAAATAAATAATCCATGTCCATTCAATAATATAATATTAAAACAAACAGAAAGATCTGTCATTCCATTAATCCTCAAGATTATTCGTTAGTCATGAACGATGAAGTTAAGCTTTCCGGAAATATATATCAGGAGGTTTGTATATCGATATTTTTAGGCGAGGAGGTATAAATAAATAATAAATACATAAATATTCCACAACTTTTCACACAAAGCCATTTAGTCAAGTTAAGCTTGAGAGCTTGTGTTATGGGTACTAAACAACTGATAAACATTCTGATATATTTCTAAATACATACATATTATATAAATTACACCCAGACACAGAACAAATGATCGTGCTCATCACACAAACATTTGTCCTGGGTGGGAATCGAACCCACGACCTCCGACATAGCAGTCAGGGTCACTAACTACTAGACCAACAGGCCAGTCTAGGAGCCAGGTCGATGTTTAACTAATATGTAAAATCGTCAAAAGGCTTGAGAACTGCTAAAAAACATCTGTTCCAAAAATAATGATATCATTAACTGCCTTGTCTATTAAATAATAATTATTATTATTACCAACTATGTAGAAATTGGCTTCCAGTCTAAATGGATGCAGGTAAATACCAGTGTATTACATGAAGCCTATCTAAAGTCCACAACGTAATTAATGAATACTTTTGGGCTTCTGACTTCCAAAAATGACCGCTTTCCGAAGCAAGGTCAGGTCCTTATTATATTGCAGATTACGTACACAGTCCGATCTGGAGGTATTGGGTAGGTCTGCATGTACGGTAGGCATTTGTTGTTTTGTTTTGTTCTTTCTTTCATTTTATTATAAGTAGAAATAAAATTACTAACATAGTTATTAAGTTATTATCTTGTATTACTAACACTGAATAAACAACCATCCTCAGACCTACCTGGACTTGCGTTGTTTAACCCTGAAGATCGACCCTTAGGTCTAAATGTACCTACTTAGTCACGAGCCCAATAAAATCTGTAGTATTGTAGAGACATGTAATTATTCATTCTTTTTTGAATTTGTCTCTGTCAATTTTTTTACTCCTACAAACATTTCGATGTTGTAAAAATATTGGAGTTATTATTTTATCGTATCTCTCACAATTGGTGACCCCGACGTGGTACAGTTTGACATTTCCGATATTCCTACATACAGACACAGAATATAAAAGACTAACGTTAAACGCTTTTAAACGAAAGCAATCAATACAGAACAGCTACGAGCGTTTTATTTCAATGAGGGAAACTCGTAAAAGTGGAATAAAGTTTAACAATAACCTAGCTTTGGTTCTACGAGCTTTAGTTCTGGAAGAAAACTAATCAGTAGTACGATTTGCCCGTTTTTTTTCTAGATTTGCTACCTCTAAGGGGTCGCCACTCTACTCGGTAGGTGTAATCAGGCTATAAGTATCGAATTTGAAACTACCGCGGAATGCAGCAGTTTCATATCTATTTAGTCTATACCAGAGACATTTAATACTCATTGTAGACGGGACATCACGAAAAAAATTATATAAAAAAAAAAACATCCGATACCTACTTACTTGTCCGTGTGGACACTAGTCTATGAGTTTAATTTATTAAGCTCAGCTGCCGCTCCAATATTGCTTTGTTATGCGAGATAGCGTTACTGCAATACATGGGAAAGATTTTCTTTGACATTTATTCGCATGCCCTGTATATAGGGTGACTGGTAATTAGTGACCGATACTTAAACACGTGATTGTACTCAAGGATACAAATAACTTTCCCAAAGAAACTTTTGTTTTAAACTCATTATCTTTCTAACTCAAAATAAATTACGTCGTTACTGCACAACGGGAATGGTGGGGTGGCGGGGGAGCGTGTGACGCTACTGCTAGTAGATTTTGCCCTTCCCGAGGTCAGTATATCAGCTGATCGAACACAGCGCGCGCGCGCAAGTAGGTTTATGGACTTTTTATCTGAAAAGATGTATAACTTATGTGACGCGACAAATAACTTCTTTGGTATAATGGCTTAATTTTTCGTCAGATCTTAACGGACTAATTGGGCATTGTGTGTTGTATTGTGTGTTATCTGCGCTATACGAAACTGCAATAAAGAAATACGTAGGTATTCTTACTTACGCCTCTATCGCACTGGGGGTGCGTTATGTTCTCCTCCTGAGATATAGGTCAGGTAACATCTGCCATGTAACTCACATCGATATTACAAACCTTACACTATCGACCAAAGTAAACGACCCATGAATTACGCCGGCACCGCAGTAGATCGATTGTTCTCTGACTTTTATTGACTTCGACAACGTGAATCGAATAACAATCAGGCCTTTACTCATTCTAGACCTCAAGGAAAAGGGTCCTATATTGATGGTATGAAGTGTAATTCACACTTTTTATGCGTCTCTTATTTATTTGATATTTGGCATTGTTGAAATTGCGTTGCGAACGTCTGTCGATACTAATTGTGAAGCAGTGTTTCGTTTTTTATGAAGCATTCATTTATTTTGTATCTTACTCTAACTAAGTACGTGTTTTACTAGTTATTTATAACCAATCGCTTTGATTCGTAGTATTATTTTGAGCACGTCACAAATAATATTAATTCAATAATTAAACAAATACCTTTTGTACAATAGTACCTTCACCAGCCAACTTCCAAAGAAGATATAAAAAATAATATCATGTTCAATCGCTGTAAAATTAATCATCATCATCATTTCAGCCATAGGAAGTCCACAGCTGGATATAGGCCTCCCCTATAGATCTCCAATAAGACCGGTTGGAAGCAGCTCGCATCCTGCGCGAGCCTCCGGCCATCCGGCCTCCATCCGGCCTTAATGAGGTCGTCTGTCCACCTTGTGGGTGGACGTCCTACGCTGCGCTTGCCGATACATGGCCTCCACTCGAGAACCTTTCGACCCCATCGGTCATCAGTTCTCCGTGCTATGTGCCATGCCCACTGCCACTTCAACCTGCTAATCCGCTGGGCTATGTCGGATGTATGTAAAATGAATACTGCGCTGCAATATGCAAAAAAAAACATTTACAAAGCCTATATTTTACGGGCTACTTTGAAATAAATAAAGTCTCATTTCATCCTAATCCAAGAATAAGCTAAAAGTTCAACCTATTTTCTGGTGAAATACAGTCGACAGCCAAGAACGATTCTACATATTTCACCGTGCCAATTATATCGGGAAAAATATGCCTGTGAATAAAGTTTCAGCAAATATTCTTGCCTGAAATTCTTTCAAAGAGTCGTGCAATATTTCAGGGACCATTTATATTACGTCAAGTTTCAGTTCTACAAGCTAATGAACTGAAAAATGTGGAGCATAATTTATTACAATTAGTCTTTAGAAAGTAAAGTTTTTAATTTCATTTTGTACCAGCATTGCTATTCTGTAAATGGTAAAATCACTTCGATAGTCATTTCGCAAATCATCTCGAAAGTCATACTTACTACGCTTCTCATGTCGCCTGTACAAATTTCGGTATTCCCATGTCAACGTCAAAATACTCACCCGTTTTAGTTCGTCTCACTTTGATCATCACTTGGTGGTGCCAGTGTCGAAATCACTTCCATTTTAAGAATACGATATTTTAATTTCACATGATTTCACTGCAGATTCAGAAGTGATTTCGCAAATAAGCTTTTCAGAATAACACTGCTGTACAAGCTTTGTAGTGAGAAGGCTTTTGTAGGTTGTAAAGCACATAAATTTGATCGGTTTTGATTTAATTGCTTCAGAATATTGTGGCAAATATTTTCCTTTCATCTTTCACCTTGCTTTTAGAAATTGATGCTTGAACGTTTATTAAGAATTTGTTACGGTATAGAAATATGTCTTACTACCTGCCTATAAAACATTATTTTTAATGTTTACACAATCCAAAAAGTGGCTGTTTTACTCATCATTACTAACACCTTTTAAAATGTGGTGTAAGTACGTCTCGTTTCTGTTGTTCAACCTCTTGTCGCGTTTTTAAAAATATACAGCCGAAATGAGAACCTCCTCCAATCAGCATTGAGCAAGCATTAAGATGGATGCTCGTGCCTTCCCTGTATAAAAAGAGGCCTTTGCCCTGCAGTGGGACTGGAACAAGCTGGTATTATTTTAGTTAGTGAAATATTTCTTCACCGATAAAATTTATCGTCGAAACCTCCCACTAGTTTATGAAAATAACTTTCGACCAAAAGGCACCATAGCATCTAAACGAGCAAAAACGTGTAAAAGACCCATAATTTGTGTAAAGTGGGAAGGTGGCGTGGTAGGCATTACACAAATAGCTCCAACCAACCCTTACTTAAATGGGGGGGGGTAATTGGAAAACTTGGGTGGAATCAAGGAAACTTGCGATTGAATAAGAACTTCACGGTGACTGTTAAGTATGTTTTTTTTTATTTGGGAAGTCTGTGTGTTGTTGCATGGGTTTTGGTTAAATCTATACGAGTAAATGTAATTGAACAAATCGACAAAAACAAATTGTAGTGTTGTGTGCAATTGTTGTGTTGTAATGTAATTTCGTTGTGTTGTTGTATGTAATTGAACAAATTGTAATTGACTGCCTCGTTGGTCTAGTGGTCGCAAGCGCCACTACTGAGCTTGAGGTGTCGGGTTCGAACCCCAGGTCAGGCAAAGTGTTATTGAGTTTTTCTATCTGTAATTTCTCAGTAGCAGCCCCGAGTCTGGATTTGTGCCCGATTGATGGCAATAGGCTCGCCCCCTATTACATGGGACTTAAACATAACTGGCGAAATGTGGATGTACTACCAGGTACACCTCTGCCTAGCCCTTCGGGGATTACAGGCGTGACGTTATGTTTGTTATGTTTAAATGTAATTAAAATGACTGTTTGTTATGTCAAAAGTACAGTTTTTACTTAATAAATATTATTAAAGCGCTCTTCCTCTCTCCTACCACTTTAATTTTACTGTACACGACAGGGTCCATAACTGTTTTAATTTTTTAACACCAACCAAATGTGTAACACATCATGACAGTGTATGCATTAACAAAGATTATTTTATTAAGTTTTGCCGATTTTTATTCACCGAAACACATACACACTTAAAGCGCGAATATTTTTTTTTTCTTGTTTTCTAAACATATAAACAGCGTTCGAACCTACTCCAGGCAAAAGTAAAATTTATTATCATAGTTAAAGGGGTTAGCAAGATTATTAGTGATGTGCAACCCGCAGTAAGCTTTTGAAAAACATATTCAATCTTACTATGTAATACTTACAGGTTGACTGGTAATTAGTGACCGATACTTAAACACGTGATTGTAATTGAATTAATTGTAAGTTAATGAGTATAAAAATAGTTTCATTGGGAAAGTTATTCGGATCCATGAGTACAATCACGTGTTTAAGTATCGGTAATTACCAGTCACCCTATTTAAGCAGCATCAATTAGACTGGCTGCCGACCCCAACAGAGATAAGAAAAATGTACACAGTTTTCGATATGTATAACTTACAAAGAAATAAACTTAATCAAACTTTTATTTTTATGTTCAGCCACTTTCCATCTCGTAAAGACTTCATGTTGAATCATAAAATTCCCAAACGGCGAGCAACGGCTTCATGTTCAAAACTCATTCATGCAAATCAGACCCTGATGGACTTGTTTTTATTATAGCAACATACATGGTTTTCCAATGGCAAGCCATATCTTCAACAGTTAAAATAATGTTAGGTTTGTATACAGGGTGGAATGGACATCGACGCACACACTGATTATATTATTATTAGTTCTGTACATGATTTCCGACCGCTTTTTTTACGTTTTTGCTTCTGATTGTAAAAGAACAT
Source organism: Euplexia lucipara (assembly GCA_921972225.1). Taxonomy (NCBI): domain Eukaryota; kingdom Metazoa; phylum Arthropoda; class Insecta; order Lepidoptera; family Noctuidae; genus Euplexia; species Euplexia lucipara. Next base: position 8,703,281 of record OV179168.1, on the reverse strand, counting down.
AAGAAAGAGATAATCACCATTTCTATCTAAATCTATGGACATTTTTACTCAGAAAACAAATCAAATCATTTATTTGCTTGAATACAGGTAGCTACATAACGTGATACATACAGCAGATGATCTTTATATTACCATGTTGTACCATTTCAGGTGTGCGAATAAGAATTACAATAACAGTAATTAAAAAAAGCAAATATTATTACTATTAATAAGTGTCACTTGTTTTATTAAAACTTATTAAGTTATAAAGAAATTATGATTTTATGTACTTTAAAGTAAAATTACATTAGTTAAATCTTACATACTCGAAAAAGCTTACTAATAAAAGCTAGCTAAACACCGCTTGAAAATATAGGTGAAGTGACGGCGAAGTGAATTGTCTTCTATGATTAACATGGAAGTTCAATTCGCCGTCACTTCAGATAAGCATGGACAGTTCACTTCACTCATGTTTTTACGGGGTGACTTTTACTGAATCGGTCGGTTCATGTGTTCTGGATATCCGTCTATGTCCTTTCCACCCTTAACATTTGTTTTACGATCTCAAACATTTTGAGGAATCACAATCGTTTGGAAGTTACACGCAAATAAATCATAAGAACAATTTAGATGTATATCATTTGAAAAGAAGTTGTGCGACCTCTGTAGGTTTGTGGGTGATTTGTTTTAGGGTTTCTTGTGGAAAGGGTTATTAAGGTCGTGTTCAGACATGAATTAATTCGCCTACTTGCGTCGTACTCCTCAATGCTTAACGATTTTGACCTCCCTGCTTCATCACTTTTTTTCCACGATGTTCCTTCATCTGATACTATCTCTGGCGGTGTGAAGGGCATCGCATACCGAAGAGTCAACAGTGGGGCGAATCTGGTCGGACCAACGTATTGGGCTGCGTCCAAGAGGCCTTTTCCCATTCTCTTTGCCGGTCACGATGAGCCTTTCGAGGTTAGCGCCTTTGTGATCGAAGTATTGAAGAATCTTACGTAGGCACTCCGACGACAACCGCGAGGAAATTTTGAGTTCTCGCAATATACGTTGGCACGATATACTGTCCAAGGGATATGGAGCATCCTGCTCCAGCACCACATTTCAAAAGCATCATTTCGTTTGCGATCTGCAGTTTGGGAGGTGAATTAATTATTGCAGTTAAAAATGTAATGTATTGTTTTTTTAGTTTACGCAGGCATATATTATCGCGGGAGGGAGTGAAGGGAGGGTCCTATATCACTTGAATTTTTTGCTTTGGTCATAGCAGTGATAGTTGATAGTATGACAAAGGGACTGTCAAGTCAGGGGTCTCGAGTTCAAACCCAAGGTATGCACCTTTAACTTTTCAGATTCATTAGCGTATTGTATAATCACATGCTTTAAAAAATAAAAAAAATAAAATTGTAAAAATAAAAACTTTTTACAAAAAATACAATCGACTTAAAAAAAAACACTAACCGGTGTAAAATAACTCTAAATTAGGAAGTCTGTGGTTTCGGTGGTTTTGTCTGATTCATGATTGGCCACCGACTTCCGAATTTAGAGTTATTTTGTTTCATTTTATGAACAAAAATCTTCATAAAATGAAAACTACCAGGCCAAACTATGTTAATGTTTTATGAGACCAAAAAGCAACAATCCCGCATCAAATAAAAAAATAATCACGTAGATCGAATCATTAATCTCGGAGTAATCGGTGTACATACCTACATGAAAAAAAAATATCGATCGAATTGAGAACCTCCTCCTGAAGTCGTTTAAAAACGGTGCAGGAAGACATCGTTAGGAAACTAGCTCTTTTTAAATAGATGTGACAAAAAAATACTTGTGTATTATTTTTAATTCTAACTGATGGACAAATTTATTTGACATTCAAACACCGCCCACATGTCTACCTATTATAATTGTCTTATAGTATTAATGGACTCGGATTGATTGCTTAGGATTTCTGTGATTGTGTTTTGTTAGTAAAGTTTGGATAGAGGCCTTTGGTGTTTTGGGGGAGGGTTACCTTCTAAGTGTAAAGGAATATTGTTATAGGTCTTAGATAAACTTGCAAGGGGAAGATACGTAACCTAGAAGCATGGCTGGGTCTACTATGCCAGCCGGTCTATTTTGTAAAATGTCACCGTCAATGTTTGTTGAAGTAAAGTGTCTGTTGCAATAACAGCCCAGCGATATTTATTGTTTTATTTTAAACAATCTACCCTGGTTAGCTTCGTTCCACCTCAGAATTAATTTTATGTTGAGTTACCTTCATATACCTAGTTCTAGCTCAAGACTTGTCTAATATCAAAATGTCCTCTGATAATGGACTGGAAAGATATTTGTCACCTGTGTTACGTCATCCAAAATGGCGCTGCATTTGAAAAATGTTTATGAAAACGAATTTACTTTAAATATTGTTCTTCGTTAAGTTTCCATTGTTTTTAATAGACGAAGAATAACCTATGTCCGTCTCCAAGGTATGATCGTATCTCCTAGCCAAATTTCATTACGACCCGTTCACCCGTTTCGTCGTGAAAAACTGACAAACAAACAAACAGAGTTAGTATGGATGAAATGTTAAGATAGGAGCAAAAACAATAGGAAATGGCGAAGGGCGGGCTTTTTGGGAGACGTCTTATGTAATTTTGACGTTCAAAAAGTGCTGGTTCTCAGCCTAAACTGAATAAAACACTATTGTGATTGATTTTGGACCTTTTTTAACCTCGCTCAATTCCTATGATTTAATCTATGACTAAATTACGACTACAACACAACACACACAACAACAACCACACAACACAATAACACAACACAACACAACACAACAACAACACACAACAACAACAGAACAACAACACACAACAACAACAATACAACAACTACAACACAATAACAACAACACAACAACAACAACAACAATAGTAGGTACAACTTACAATAGTTTTATTTCTGCTTCTTTTAGTGGCTGAAAGCGCTACTAATGAGCAAGACTTCCTGAATTCGATTCCCGGGTGCAGCAGTGTGATTAGGGTTTTCCATCTGGAATTTCTTAGTAACAGCCTAAAGCCTAGATCTGTGTCACAAATCCAGACTGCGGGCTGTTAATATGCGGCATACAATGGCACTTGAACTGAACATAACTCCCCCAGGACAAATGTTTGTGTGATGAGCACGATCATTTGTTCTGTGTCTGGGTGTAATTTATCTATAATATGTATGTATTTTAGAAATATATAAGTATGTTTATTAGCTATTTAGTACCCATTACACAAGCTCTCAAGCTTAACTTGGGACTAAATGGCGTTGTGTGAAAAGTTGTGGAATCTATTTATATATATTTATTTATTTATAACTGGTGATATGCAAATGACATAATTACACTTCCAGCAAACTTTTAAGAAATACATTTGCCCCAATGGGCTTTTTGACAAAGTTTTAGTTTATAGTCCCTCATCTAGATTAGGTACAAGAAAATATTCGACCCGTTTTTTTTTTCTTTTTTCACGTAATCAAAAAATAACGGCGATACATCGAGTTAAAATGTCGTATGACGTCACTAGCCAGTACAGTTTATGCTAGCTAATGACGTTACAAGCGCCCATTCCTCAACTTTAATGCGCCGAATCTAAGCAGTTTTCCATCAATTAGAAAATTTATTTATTTATTTATTTATTTATTTATTTATTTATTTAGTACATGGAGGACTTACAGCTAATAAAAACACAACAAATAAGAAAGTAATAGTCACCAGAAAGCCAATTACAAGTCCTCGCGTGTAGATTTACAGTCATAAAGCATATTTCAAATAAGCCGCGATCACAGATAACAGTACTCGACTCAAATTGTTAAAAGAAAGAAAAAAAAAAGACAAAAGCAATAACAAAACTACTTGAAATAACCACTGTCACTTAAAAAATTGGAGGCTTAAGCACCTTCTTGCAGAGTTCACACTAGTTAGAAAAGGATCCAAATCATATCGCTTGCATATCTCATTAAAATTACTACTTGCACGCACAATATAGCTGTTCTGCCTATAATTCGATGACGAGTGAGGAACACAAATGGGAGGGTTGTTACGCAAAACTTTTCTGGGCACATTAAAATAAAATTTGGACAATAGTTCAGGACTATCAATATCATCGTGGAGGATTTTCAACAAAAACAGACAGTCTGCAATGTTACGTCGGTCTACTAGTGGCAGTAGGTGGAATTTCTTACTTGAGAGGCGTCAAGGGACACCCGGATGGAACGAAGTTCCCTTCGATTGATTAGTGAACTATTCAATCTTCTCTCACTCCCCCTCCCCCTCCATCTTCCTCCTCCCTGCGAACATGCGACGCCGCACAGCTTACAATAGCTTACTATAGCAAAAAGTGTCGTGACAACTTTTCGTAAGATTTTTTTCCGTCTAGCCCCCTTTCACAACGCGCGATAAGGATGTTCGTTCCAACAAAAAAAATATGCGTTGAATATTTTTTTGTTATCTAGATGAGGGACTATAAACTAAAATGTTGTGAAATAGCCGATTTATTTATGAATGTAACCACTCAAGTGAACATCTATTACAAAACTAACGAACTATACGTATAGGTACTACAGTAACACTTCTGCCTAACCCAATTTGAAGTACGGGCGAGTTAATATGTGTGTCATGATGTGTGTATCTTTATCTGCGCGGGCAATTCAATTTCTTCCAAACTTAAACCACATTCATTGATCAAACTAGTAACACCCTTTGACTTTGCAGTAAATCCAAATAAAGTTCATGTAAAACTCTTTACGGCCAAAAACTGTCGGAAAAGCCTCAAAAGATTCACCAACTACCAAGAACTAAGATTGATAGAGTATGGTTAACCTTTTGAACGTTAATATGAACGAACCTGCGAGAGGCGTAAACGATCTATCTTCATTGTAAAAGTTGTAACTTACTCGTATTACGTGAGGTCTATCGTTTGCGTAACTTGTTGTGTTTGGTTTCTAGTCCAAATCGTTTGTTTCTTATTATCTTATTCTTATTATAAATGAGACAATGATTGTCTTAACATAAGTTACAATTTTAAAGATTAAATTCCTCCAAGAACCCTTTGGTGGTTTCTTATCGGGTAGATAAAATTCATTATCTATACCAAATCTTTGCACCATTTTGTTGCTCAGATAAATTTTACTAATATAATTTTGACTGGCCTGTTGGTCTAGTAGTTAGTGACCCTGAATGCTATGCCGGAGGTCGTAGGCTCAATTCCCACCCAAGAGAAATGTGTTTGTGTTGAGCACGATTATTTGGTCTCTGTTGAGTGTAATTTATCTATAATTTGTATGTTTTTATAAATATAAGTATGGTTATCAGTTACCCACTACTCTGACTTGCACAAGCTCTGTCTAGTTTGGGACTAGATGGCGAGATTGTATTGTTATTTGGGATTTAATAATAATTTAATAACAGGCAGGTGTTCTGCCTGTTACTATCCCACTGCAGGACAAAGGTCTCTTCTCAAACAGAGCAGGCATGACCATTGATATCCACGCTTCCTCAAGGCGGATTGGCGATTTCAAACTTATATTAACTTTAAGTCCAAGTTTCCTCACGATGTTTTACTTTACCGATGTCAATGATACCAAGATTTGAACCACAGCCTCGTGCATGAGAGATAGGCGCCCAAAATAACAATACGAAATCGTGTCGATATGAGTGTAGAACAAGTGAATGACTTTGTATATCTGGGAAGTCTGTTTACAAGGGATAGAAAGATTGATGCGGATGTGGAAGGGAAAGTGAATGCAGGAAATAAAGTGAATGGCGCCATACATGGCCAGTTGATGTCCAAAAAAGCACGACTGGCTGTTCACAATGGTGTGCTAATGCCTACACTAACGTATGGAATTGAATGTTTGGTGTGGCAAAAGAGACATGAAAGTAGAATAAATGCTGTAGAAATGCGTTCCTTGCGAAGTATGTGTGGTGTAACAATGAATGACAGATTGAGGAATGATGTGATAAAGCAACGTTGTGGTTTAAAAGAAGATGCAGTAACAAAAATTGAAAAGAGTATGCTTAGATGGTTTGGGCACGTTGAAAGGATGGATGAAAGGCGACTAACGAAAGGTACTTACAAGGCAGATGTAAGTGGGAACGCCGGGAGGGGACGCCCTAGAAGGACCTTATTGGTGAGGTTCTTCAGAAAGGTCAGGTGCGTAGTACTCGCAACCGGCGTGTGTGTATGACAACATGTATGAATGTAAACGAAGCAAAAGAAGTATGTAAGAATCGTAGCATATGGCGCTCTGTAGTTTCTGCCTACCCCCATGGTAAAAAGGCGTGAGTTTATGTCTGTATGTATGTAATAACAATACAAGCCTACATACAGTACTAAAACCGACTCTGTCTCTCAAGAAACGGTTTGTCCTATTCTAACATGTAAGGTCCTTTGGCAAACCAATTTATTGTGACTGTTATTACTTGCATCAACTTTGGCGGAGTGCCAGACAACTGAGGCATATCTCTCTCTGTTTTTATCTGCTTTGAAATAGCTAAACTATTTGAGTTGGAGTTGAATTTCCTTGAGCTAACCACTTTATTTAAACTGTGTTCGGTCACCAAATCGTCGAAATTCAACCGTTGAAACGCTTTATTTTTTTTAGTTCTAGTACACTTTGTTTTTTTTTAAGTTTGTTTTATAATAATCATTTTATTTCAGTAATTAAGTATAGACCATACATTAATACTAAACATGAATACTTCAAAACGATATTACAAGCAAACTAGCAGACATCCCGCGGTTTCACCCGCGTAAGTCCCGTTCCCGTGGGAATACAGGGATAAAAAGTAGCCTATGTCACCCGGGAATAGTGTAGCTTCCCAAAGGTGAAAGAATTTTCCAAATCGGTCCAGTAGTTTTGGAGCCTATTCAATGCAAACAAACAATCAAACATTTCCTCTTTATATATTAGTATAGAAGTATAGATAAACACGACAAACCATTTTTTATAATTGGACAATCAAATTTGCCCGCAACGACAGGAGAATGTTAGCACTGCCCCGAAGCCTCTGTAGCCGTATGCCAAATCCCACACTCCTTCATCATCATCTCGTTTTCAAAACTACATATATTGGGGGGGGGTCAGCTTCCTGTTCAACCAGATGCAGCTTAATACCAGTATTTTACATGGTGCGACTGCCTGTTGGAACTCCACAACCCAGTTACTAGATACCATAAAACTCCTCGGTTAAGCCTCGTCCCCACTAGGAACATTTGTCGAGCGACATGTGTCCCCTGTGACTTCGGGCGATGTCGGGCGACGTCGGACGAAATCGCCGCGACATTGTTGAAACTGTTCCTTGTGGCACAGTCGATGGAGAGTAGAGGTTCGACTGAACTGATGTGGACGGAGACAAGACATCGGGCGACGTGGGGCGATGTAAGGCGACAACGATGTCTCCGTGTACACATGTCGCTCGACAAATGTTCCTAGTGGGGACGAGGCTTTAAACTGATTGTCAGACTTTCACGCTACTGGCTTCCCGTAACGACTGTTAAAGATCTGCAAATGACAGCCGGGACCAACAGTTTAACGGGCTTGCTTCCAAACCTCCTGCTTGACAATGGTATGAGTGGTCACCCATCCACGGACCGACCTCGTCAAGCTTAGCTTAACCTTCTATCGACTCGTGCAGCAGTTATTATTTAGCCAAAAGTTCCGATACTTAAACACGTGATTGTGCTCATGAATACGAATAACTTTCCCAAATAAACTTTTTTATACTCATTAACTTTCAATTAATTCAATTACGTCAGTAATGCACAACGGGAGCGGTGGGAGTGGCGGCGGAGCGTGTGACGCGACTACTAGTAGATTTTGCCCTTCCCGAAGTCAGACTATCAGCTGATAAATCGTGCCGATTCGTGTCTACTGTGATCGAACACTGGCGCGCGCGCGAGAATTTCAAACAGCGTTTTTGTTATTTTATTGTTATAAGTTATTGTGCCTAAAAAAAAGTTTCTTAGGGAAAGTTTATTGATATCATGAATACAATCACGTGTTTAAGTATCGGTCACTAATTACCAGTCACCCTATATGTATAATATAAACTAGCTTTTGCCCGCGGCTTCGCCCGCGTGGATGTCGTACTTCCGTCCCCTATGTTTTCCCTTTAAGGGCTGAATTTCCAAAAATCGTTTTTAGTGGATACTTAATACTCTTCACTTAGAACACCGCTTCAAGTTTCATGTCTCTAATACCAGCGGTTTAGGCTGTGCGTTAATATAAAAACGTAATAATTTTAGCATAATACTTCCGGATAGACTACTTTCAAAGTTGATCCTTCCGGTATGTATGCATAAAGATTTCTGGAACTACTGACCCGGGAAAGAGCGCCGTACAAAAGACCATGTGTAAAACAATTGAGACTAAGATCAACCTGCCCAGGCGTATTGATTACAACCGTACCAAGTTTGGTTAAAATCCCTATAATAATTTTTGAACTGTGCGTGCACATACAGACAGACAGACAAAACTTTTACTGATTGCATTTTTGGCATCAGTATCGATCACCAATCATCCTCCAATATTAATTTTGAATATATATTCAATGTACATAATTATCTTCGTAGTGTGTGATAGTCCATTGAATTGTATGGCGAGCGATATTGTATCTTAAGATAAAATATTATAATATCTTAGCCGTGTGCAGCGCCCCTTGGTGAACTCCACTGCGGGTGACGTAACCTACGACAAACTTATTATTTGCGGTTGGTACAGTAGTCGGGTCTAGGGATCGAACCGCAAAATTAAGTTTGTTTTTCCGGGATAAAAAGTACCCAGTGTGGTGTCCAGGATATTAAAGAATAAGTATACCAAGTTTCATCGTAATCGAACCGGTAGTTTTTGCGTGATACCTGAACATACAGACAGACAGACAGACAGACAGACAGACAGACAGACAGACAAAAATTTTTTTAATCATATTTTTGGGTTCGGTGTCGGTCTAGTAACACCCCCTGCTATTTATTTTTTTGATATTTTCAATGTACAGAAATTTTACTTCTACAGATTTATTATAAGTAAAATAATAATATAATATAATATAATATAGATAGATATAGATATAGATATGGATTAGGAAAAACTGACGAATTTTCTTTACGTGAGGAGATTTTAAGTTATGTAAAGAGCTTATGGTGTCCGGTTGTCTGACGATGACCTTTTCATCCTTTAAATAATGACATTAGAAATTTAGTCCTAACATGTCATGTCACAATTAATTCCAAAATACAACGTCAAACATCAAAGTACCTATACCATTAAATTTCATCACTTTGATCTCTGCTTACCCTCATGAACACGTACGAGTTTATACAGCAGTTAACGAGGTCGTAACTAAAATACGGTTACCGAAACGGCACCATCCTGTATACAAAGTGGAAAGTTCTCAACTTTCGTAAATAATGGAGGTACCCGGTGTATCTTGCGGACCGGAACGTTTTAATTGTTTGCGATTTAATTATTTATTTTAGAATATTAGGGAGAATTTATACGTGTTTTTTTTTATATCCCATAACTCTAGGGTATGATTGAGACCATATCAAAGAATCAACTGGCATATGAATTATGTTTCAATCATCCAATTTTTTTTTTTTTTTTTTACTATCATACAAAATAATTCGATGTGATCGATGAAAAAGTTACGATGATTAATGTAAAACAACCTTACGTGAAAGAAAAGTGACGTTAGAAAGAAGATTCGTCGTACTGGTGACAATTTTTGAACTAATTAGGTAATAAAAATAATATTAATAATACTTAATAATAATATTCCACGACTATTCACACAACGCCATCTCGTCCCAAGCTAAGCAAAGCTTGTGTTACGGGTACTAAACAACTGATAATTTAATTATGATTGATGATATCTCCGAAACTATGCATTTTTGGACCATGTATTTTAGGAGTTTTAGTATTATTTTTACCTACAGAATATAACCCTAGAGTTATGGGATATAAAAAAAAACATTTATTTAATAATAAGATTCGAAATTTATTAACGGACCAATGTTACTACACAGCATAAATGACTTCTTAACGGACACCTTTTTAGATAATAGAGTTTAACAATTTTAACACTTTTTTCTTGCTATATTCTTGCGTACTGTAACTCATTTGCATGCCACTGTCTGGCAAACATGACGATCTATAATTCATTTTTTTGATGACATCTCTTGTATGCTGACAATTTGTTATGAATGCATTGTACTCATGTTTGGGCAAATAAATGATTATCTTATCTTATCTTATCTTAACGAACTCCGATCTTAAGAATCGTTGCCAATGACGTTCTTTAGTTTCTGCCTACCCCCATAGTAAAAAGGCGTGAGTTAAAAACCTCAACATCAAAACTGTACAGTTAAACACTAAAGACTAATTAAAAACCTTTCCAATCAATAACCGATACAACCTCAAATACGCCACTTAATAAAAAACGAATCTGAACGCCGCAAAAAGACCATTCGAGTCTCGATATAACATCGAGTAAAATTTAATCGATTCAATTAGCTTCCACGCCATCGATTCTGCGGAGGCAGCGCGCGGTTACTAGCTATCTAATCGATAAGATCGGATCAGTTCGAGTCGGCCACGCGATTCGATTAAGGTAACGAAATAAGCTGGGCTTAGAAAGTGGGTGGGTAGGTTTAGGTGTGTTTGTTCATAGCGTTCATGGTAGTTAATTGATTTGATTAAGTCAGGAATTATATTTACTGAACACTTCTTAGTAATGGCACAATCTTATATGGAGAAGGAAAGAACGAGCGTGTTAGTGATTAATGGAACACACCGCCAATTGTTACTGAAAAATAATAATAATTATAATTTATTTTCAGACCATGGGTCCATAAAACGGCACCAACACATACAAAAACAACTACAACATACACAATAACATATACACAGAGAAATATACAAGTTTACACATACACAAAACACATTTTACATACCTACTTACACGAGTAAAATACAGAATAAATTTGGTAAAAACACAGTAAACAACACTATCATAGTACATTATGATATAAGTGCGGTAGGTTGTTAATTACAGCCGAGGCAATATTGCTAGCCTGAGCCGCAAGCGAGGACTACAAGAAAGCAGAGGCTGTAATTATCAAAGCGCACGTATGTCATACGACGTTTTATAACATATTTGCGAGGAAATAAATAAAACTCAGACTGAAATGTTCGAATAAAAAAAATACAGCGAAAAGAAAAAGTGCGCGGAATAATTTTACTTTATCACAAATTGGCAATGCGCGCGCTACAGTTTTTTTCTTAAGTCAAAGGCACAAAAACACACACAGCCAGTATTACTAATAAAGTAAATTAATTAATATTTTTTTGTTTTGCTTTAATGTTTGTGGTTGTAATTTATTGTCAAAATTAATTAAGTTAACGAATTAAATGTTTATTTTTTATATATTTTATCTCCCAAAGTTAATTTTATTCATAAAATGTAGACACTTTTCTGACATAGAAACTCATTGCTAAGATTTTAAAAAAGGAACCGTTCGTATTAAGTCGGAGCTACTTGAAAACCGTGCGTTTTACTTTACCATTACGATACTGAATTTGGCGGAATAAGAGATCCTTTACGAGCAAATGTGTTATAAAATCATTTTACATAATTGAATGACGCACGCACGATGGACCGTCATCTAGCGCCACATCAGCGGGCTGTCCATCTTGTAGGCCATAGTAGCCACTAGGGTGTTTGAGCTATCGCGCACTCACATTATCAGGGATGCTACGCTCCTTAAGAGTTAAAAATGAATTAGCATTGTCGAGTTCAAAACTAGCTATGTATCATTCAGGACCTCTTGTAATGTGTATAAAAATTTATAATAAATTACCTAATGATATTAAAGACATAGAATTTGACAATAAATTTGTAAACGCGCTTAAATTGCACCTAGTACAGAAATGTTATTATAGCCTAAATGAGTTTTTCACAAATAATTGACATTCTGTTATATAAATATTGTAGACGCAATGTAATAATGTAGGTAATAAACAAATTCAATAACTAATTAATGAAATGATGACAATTGATAATGTAATATTTTAATTATTATTTTCTCTCTAAATAACTTTATGTAATGCATGGAATTAAAATTAAGATAGATATAGGTACCTAATGTTGCAGTGCCCTAGCAGGGTTCATGTACGAAACTCATATCTGTAACAAGACCTTCTAAACGACATGAATGCAATAAATAAATAAATAAATAGATGCTATTCGTGTCCGCATTACGGTGTAAAAATCAGGTACGCCTGACTCTGCGAACATCCCCGATGCACTGCAAAAGCGCGGTAGCTCCAACATTACCCTAAAAGCGTCATTGTATTGGAATTGCAAAGCATTTACCAGTGTTTTAACAAACACTCGAAGACAGGGGCAGGCAGAGGAGTAGGTATCTATTCAGTACATTTAGTCAGTTATGTGTAAGTTCTATGGAATAGAGGGCGAGCCTTTTAATTACTACCTAGACCATTGAGTTAATTTCATTTTTATGACACTAGGATTTTTCTGTATCGTTGGTGCATTTATGAACATATAAATTAATAATTAATTTATTATTAATTTGATTTAATAAGTTCGTGTTTAAGTTTAATTTAATTGAATTGTAAGTTGTTGAGTTTGATTTTGCTTTTAATTATATTTACTTTTTAATTGGTTTTAATGTTGCATTGTGGTTTTGTAGCTTTTTGTCAATGGGTGTACCTACCTACTTACCTGAAATAAATGAATTTATTATTATTATTATAAATTCACATACACAATCGCCTGGGCCCGGAACAACTGATAATTATATCTTTTAGTAATTACTTCACAACGTGAAGACATACTTAACATTATCTACTTCACATATTTGAGCAAGACTTTGAATTCCGTCAAACTCTTTTATTTTTATTTATTTATTTATTTGCTGAATACAGGTGTATATAAAGATCTTACAAGTCATAACAGTCATAAGTTATACAGTTTCTTAAACCATATTCTACCATATAGGCGTGCAAATTATTATAGTAATTGATAATTTTTAAATTGCAATATCTTAATAAAATGTCTGTGTTCGCTTATCTATTATTACGTTAAAAGGTATTACAAATAAAATAATTAAAAAAGATGTCTTAAAGTAATGTCATTAAAAACTCTACGTTATATTCAGTATATTTGTCAACAAAAAATGTTTTTATGCAATGTCAAAAGTAATCCAATATTCTACTTTATCCGAAACATCGTAAAGTTCAAAATCGAACTACTGGGAGAAACTTCCATTCCACATTAGTTCCATTCTTCTATCCCCTCGTACATCATTTATCATTGGAAGGAAAACAAAGTGGTAAGATACACACTCTATTTGTCATGACTCAGCTACTAATCAAGAGGCGAGGCTAATCTGGAGTGAGGGAAACGTAACGGATGATTTGATTTCTAGTCATTACAGACAACATGCAGACTGTTTTGGGTAAACCCAATGGCGTATTATTATATCATTGAGCTAAACCAGATTCTATAAAAGAATTTTATTCAATAGCAAGAATATAAAAATAGGATAACAAAAAACACCAACTGTCAAAATGTTTTTTTGGTACCACTTTTTTATTTGTAAGTATATTTTTTTGAACGACTAGTTATTTTACCATATTACAATCACATTTTTTCATTTTTAATGCAAAATCTTATTACCATACTTTATTAGTAGATATTACTAACCAATTTAGGAATCATGTTTTCGATTTAAATAAATAACCCATTTAAAAAACTAAACAAAACAGTGAATACCTATTATACAAACTTGAAAAATAATCATAATGGTGAACGTTTAAAACAATCAATGGTCATCACATTTTACGTCCATATTACCATGAGGATACTAATTGTATATTATTTTATGAATTCACAAATGCTGAATGTGAAAGCGGGGTTAAATTTCAAAATTACAATAACATTCACTCTTTATCTTAATCTAAAGATAAAAACACGCCAGAGCAATAATCAGTCATTAAACTCGATTCAAAACTAGATTTGATTATAAATCAGAATTTAATCTGTGCCAAAATACGGATAGGCACAAGTAGGTAACAAGAATTTTAATCGTTAAAGGAAATCAAACTCGCATTTCCCATTAAAACCATGGCTTAGGTACGAAGTACCCTTAAAACAAAGAACAAACTTGTTACACAGGGTGGCAGGGGCATCGACACACATGCAGACTCCATCATGATTTCTCTTCGTGATTATGAACTGATGAATAAAAGTTTTCGTCGGTTTACCCTTATTTCCAAGTTTTTTACTTTAATCATCGTGATTTCTGGTGAAGCCAATGTAATCTATACTTATAATAAATCTGTAGAAGTAAAATTTCTGTACATTGAAAACATCAAAAAAATAAATAGCAGGGGGTGTTACTAGACCGACACCGAACCCAAAAATATGATTAAAAAAATTTTTGTCTGTCTGTCTGTCTGTCTGTCTGTCTGTCTGTCTGTCTGTATGTTCAGGTATCACGCAAAAACTACCGGTTCGATTACGATGAAACTTGGTATACTTATTCTTTAATATCCTGGGCACCACACTGGGTACTTTTTATCCCGGAAAAGTATATACAATAAAAAACAAACTTAATTTTGCGGTTCGATCTCTAGACCCGACTACTGTAACAACCGCAAATAAAAAGTTTGTCGTAGGATACGTCACCCGCAGTGGGGCTCACCAAGGGGCGCTGCACACGGCTGAGATACTATAATATTTTATGTTAAGATACAATATCGCTCGCCATACAATTCAATGGACTATCACACACTACGAAGATAATTATGTACATTGAATATATATTCAAAATTAATATTGGAGGATGATTGGTGATCGATACTGATGCCAAAAATGCAATCAGTAAATGTTTTGTCTGTCTGTGTCTCTGTTTGTATGTGCACGCATAATTCAAAAACTATTATAGGGATTTTAACCAAACTTGGTACTGTTGTAATCAATGCGCCTGGGCAGGTTGATCTTAGTCTCAGTTGTTGTACACATGATCAGTTGTACGGCGCTCTTTCCTCGGTCAGTAGTTCCAGAAATCTTTATGCATACATACCGGAAGGATCAACTTTGAAAGTAGTCTATCCGGAAGTATTATGCTAAAATTATTACGTTTATATGTATATCAACGCTCAGCCCAAACCGCTGGTATTAGAGACATGTAACTTAAAGGGGTGTTCTTAGTGATGTAAGTCTCCACTAAAAACGATTTTTGGAAATTCAGCCCTCAGGGAAAACATAGGGGACGGAAGTACGACATCCACGCGGGCGAAGCCGCGGGCAAAAGCTAGTTTTAAATAAGAGAAATGACATACAAAAAAAGTTATGTTTTCTGGATACTGTTGGGGGCCCACCCCAACAGTATCTTTATACTTCATTAATATGTTTCGTTTAAATTCGTACCTACATGCAGTCAATATTTAGTACACATGACTACCTAAACTCGAACTATTCTCTTTTTAACAAGTAAGTAAGGCACGTCATAGATTTCTTACAACTCTAATGTTCAAAGACTTTCAATAAAGTACAAGTTGGTAATTTATCCCGAAGTTACTTGTTCAAGACTTGGGGCTGTAATTTCAATCAACAAATAACTTAATAATTATTTAAAAAAATAAGGAAAGGAATAATTGTTTATTTAGATACTTGTTCAGCTGGTAAGGGTCCAGCACAGCCTAGAATGACAAATAAAAAAAACCTGAGCGAACCTAACCTTAGCGAACATAACTGCGAAATCAATCCGCCATATTCATTATTTTGTTAAAAGTTTTCTGACTAGACAAATCAACTGTTAAATAAGTCAGGTTAAGTAAATCGTTTAATTTCTTACAATAATATTCAATAATCATATAAAAATGTTAAAATATTTTTATAGAGGTACCTCTTGTTATGTCTGTTATACAGTATATTCCGAAATAACTTAGCCTCACCTTTTTAGCTCGAACGAAACCTTAGACGTCAATGGCCGACATTTTCTCGATGCAAAAGTCTCAACACCCACTTAACAAAAACCTTGTAATCTAAAAATGGATTTACAAAAAACGCCACAAACTAAACTAATAAAATGGCATCAAAGGTTGCCCGGGCAACCCTGAGTTGGGCAGGGGCAGGAGGGCAGGCCCGAATTGTGTGCTTTATTAAATTTTCATATAATTTGTTGAAGAGTCGATGTACTCGAGTTTCAAGATTAAAAAATCATATCGCTCTGAATGATGTCTTTCGTAACATTTTTTAAACTGCAGTCATGGGTTGAAATATTAAAACAATAATCTATTCTCTAATAGAAAAGAAAAGAAAAAAAAAGAAGAAAGAAAAAGAGAAAGAAGGTTAGAGGGAGGGGAGGGGGAGGGGGAGGGAGGGTTTAAAAAGGTAAAATTTATTTGTTTGTTTGTAAGTTTGTATGTAGGGGGTAATCTTCGGAACTAATGATCCAATTTTAAAAATTATTGCACAGGTGGAAAACTACACTATTCCCGGATGACATACGCTACTTTTTATTCCTGTAATCCCACGGGAACAGGAACCACGCGGGTGAAACTGCGGGACGTCTGCAAGTTTGATATATTATTAGACCTTGTGGCTAAATATTAACAGCCTCACGGATCGACCGAAGGTCAAGCTACGCTGGATGAGGTTGGTCCGTGGATGGGCCTACTTATTACATAACAAGACTCCTCCGTGCCTCGGAAAGCACATTAAGACGTTTGGCCCGGCTGTTATTTGTAGATCTATGACAGTCGTTACAGATAGTCAGAAGACCGAAAATCTGACAAGCAGTTTAACCAAGGGGTATCGTTGTTACCCAGTTACTGGGTTCTGAAGGTCAGATAGGCAGTCGTTCTATGTTTCAGCTGCATCCGATTAAACTGGAGGCCGACCCCAAAATAGTTGGGAAAAAGTTAGGCAGATGATGATTAGAACTGATTACCTGCATTGTCACATCATCACAGGTCGATAGAAGGTTAAACTACACTTGCCGAGGTTTATATAGCTTGCGAGGTATATGAAGCTGGTGGGTACCAATCTTCATACCCTGGCCCACCGCCGCAAAGTTGCATGTCTGTCGGTGAGTGTGCTCTAGAGCTCCACGAGCTCATTCCACCACCTCCTTTCTTCCATCGGGAATCCAGACGTACTGGAGGTTATCACTCATTCCTTGTTGATGTTCCACACATTCGCACGAAGCGCTTTGCCTGTTCCTTCATTATGCGCACAGCCAAGGAATGGAATTCCCTGCCTGCATCAGTGTTCCCGAGTTCATATGACCCCAATCTGTTTAAGTCGCGAGTTAAAAGGCTTTTTTCGGGTAAGCTCGTTCCATCGTCGACCTCATCTCTGACTGCAGGACAAGATTGAGGTCGAGACCACCCAGACCCATTACTTATACAAAAATATATATATATATATATATATATGTCGACGGGTGACCTCATCATGGTCATAACATAAAATGATTCTCACCACCGCTGCGCTCCGCTGCTTGGAGCGCATTGTCGGTGGGTAACTGCACTGACTGATAAAATTTGATAACCACCGGCATCGCACGCGCGATAAATTATATACCTATATATATTTTTTCATAGGCATCTACTTATTATTATTGTTTTATACTTTGGATTATTTACACTTTGGTTTTATTTATTTATTATTAGACAATATGTATTATTTTCATGTATTGTGACACATAAAATATCTATTTATACATATTAAGTATTATACACACATTCACGTTAACTGGTTCGGCGTACACACCTCTCAACCAGGTCCAGTTGAAAACCAGCGTCAAGCACTTAGTGCTTGACATTTATGCTGAACTGGGTCTGTTTGGAGCAGCCGTGGGGCAAAAAAAAAATGTTTTTGGGCCAAATAGTTTTAAGTTGTTTCTTAAGTTTTAATTTGTTCATTTTATTTTTTGTATGTTTGTTGTTGTTGTGGTATGCCCTGTGTCTGTGCCAATAAATGCTATTTCTTTCTTTCTTTTCTTTCTTTCTCAGATAACTCCATTCTTCGGAAAGCATGTTAAGTCCTGTATACCTGGTTAAAGATAAAAAGGCTCGCCTAGTTGCAAGAGACTTAAAACATAACTGGCGAAAAGTATACAGTTGCAGCGACATCTATCTCGCCACATAGGTACGAACTAAAAACTGACATCCTACATCGCGATGTTAAAGTTATCCACGCGATTGGACGAACCCGACTACAACCGTCGGGCAGAAGTATCCCACCAGATACAACACTCATCTGGTCGGAGGATCCTCCCTTTTCTATGGGAACGGGAAACTGTGCACCCTATTCCTTATACCTCTGAACAGTGTACCATAAAATTAGACCCCTGCTCTATGTTTTCTTTATAAAATTTCCTAATAATAATATTAAAATACTCTATTACTTAAGGATCGTCAGTTAACACGCTTCGTGATTTTAGCTACGAATATTACATTACATTTTTGTGCTCGAGCCAAATTTGGTTCGGCTTGTTATAAATATCTCAAGGGATAATATATTTCATAATATGTAGTTATATTAAAATTGAAAAGAGTATGCTTAGATGGTTTGGTCACGTTGAAAGGATGGATGAAAGGCGACTAACGAAAGGTATTTACAAGGCAGATGTAAGTGGGAACGCCGGGAGGGGACGCCCTAGAAGGACATACATAGACCTTATTGGTGAGGTTCTTCAGAAAGGTCAGGTGCGTAGTACTCGCAACCGGCGTGTATGTATGACAACATGTATGAATGTAAACGAAGCAAAAGAAGTATGTAAGAATCGTAGCATTTGGCGCTCTGTAGTTTCTGCCTACCCCCATGGGAAAAAGGCGTGAGTTTATGTAAGTATGTATGTATGTATTATCATAATTATTGCGGCCTTGCCCTTCAAGTACGAGGTTGTGTGTTCAAATCCGGGCAAGCACCTCATGTGACTTTTTCAATGGATCTATTTAACAATATATAATCTAATCCTCTTTATTCTTAAACTAAAAACAAATACAGAAAAGAACGAGCGAGAACACTGTTCAATCTCCAAAAATTTAAAATTAAAATTATACTTTTGACGCGCTCCGTATTTCAGAAATTCAATCATCTTTTCTAAAAAAAACAAATTAAAACCAAAATTCAAGAATTCCCAACCAATTACAAGAAAACAAAAGCCTATCAAAATATCTTTCAAGAATAAATTCTTTAAATAATTATCCTCTTGATACTTGCTATTATTATCAGCAAACAAAAATATTTAAATTCCAAGCCCATCAAAAGAAAACAAAAGCCTATCAGTTTACAAAACAAATTATATCTATTAAAAAAAATCTTAAAATACTCTCTCGAAAATTGCTACCTTTTTTAGCGGACTTAGTAGCAGCCACATTGTAGATAGAAATAGAAGGTTAACACCATTCACCGCCTGCACACACTTATGCAATAGATGTACCTATGAGTCGCGACTAGCATTAGAATTAATGATGTTGACGGTTGAGCTACACCAAAAGAACTCAAAGGAAGCTGATTTCTTTATTTGAAATTCATGGTAATTACTGGTACTTATGGACAGTTACTGTCCATTATTTCCTGAATTTATAATGAAGTATGTATAAAACAATGAAAGATGGCTCATTTCTGTTAAAATAAACTTATTTTGGTAGACTGTTTAACACAAACATAATTTGATAGAAATAAACAATCACAATCAGTAAAAGTTGATAGTAGTAGTCGGAAACCTGAAAGTTTTGTGTTACATAACAACTGAGTTGAGGGGATCAGATATTATGCAGTCGCTTTATGTATGCATACACGCCCAAATACTTAGATGCGTCTGGTTAGACTGGTAACCGACCGAACGACAGAATAAGAAGTCGCTTTTTGGTCTTTGTAGACATTAAGATACCCTGAGATCACCGTGTGTTAGCATAAATAAAATAAAAAAGCCTTTTTTGCCAATTCAATAGTATGTATAAATGTACAAGATACAAGATAAATACTGTGTGAGTATAACGACATCAATATAAGCTGGTCCCAACTTTATTAAAACTAGTAAAGGTAGAAAGAGTATGACTACGCATTTTTGTGTGTGTGAGCCAATGTTTGCTTGTTGTATGGACTTGACCTTCTGTGATTTATTTTTTTTGTATTGAAGGTACACCGAGACATTTCAAACGCCCTATTATGTTACTTTCGTGGCGTGGGAACAAAGGGCTGTCGATAAAAATGTGTACTTTGTCGATACTGAGACGATCGATATGTATTATAAGCGGCCATTTTGTTAACGTTTTGATGTATTCTTATATTATGGTTGTTGGTTTTCGTGGATATTTACAACTTAAAGTCTTGTTTATTCTTTAAATGCTTTTTTTTATGAAAGAGCCCAGGTGCCCAGGTTTTTCAGGTATTATCGGTACGTCTTCCAACTTCTTTGTCATTTCTTGTCTAAAAAAATACTAATTGTCTAATCCTGAGATACCTAGAGATCTTCCTATTTTCGTGTAGTTACTGACCTGTCAAAGTTTTAATGCCGCCCTGATAGGGCTCTGACTATGTTGACATGAATCTGACAAGTCCAAGGTGCGTGCCTTGGGAACTTCTTACTCGAGACCTATGACGTCAAGTCAGCTGGTCACGTCACTTATACGCTGTTACTACTTAAAATACGGTGTTTATAACATACTACCAGACGTCCCGCGGTTTCACCCGCGTAGTTCCCGGTCCCGTGGGAATACAGGCAAAAAAAAAAGTAGCCTATGTCACCCGGGGATAGTGTAACTTCACAACGGTGAAAGAATTTTTCAAATCGGTCCAGTAGTTTCGGAGCCTATTCAATGCAAACAAACAATCAAACATTTCCTCTTTATATATTAGTATAAAGTATAGATTGCCTCAAAATCCATCCTATTCGACACAAAATATTTTAATAAAGTCAATGTGCGTAAATAATTTGTATTCAATCGCAGATTTTATTTAAGTATCATTAATCTGTCGAATTGGGTGTCGAAAATCGGTTGAAAATAGAGGCTAATAAATAAATTGTAATATAATTTTACATTAAATACTCTCACTATTATTATAAGGCATTGATAGATAGGACATTATCGCTTATTACAACAAAATTTTCATCCATACATTAATCAAATTGTGACATGTTCAATATACTTGCGTTCACAAATAATTTACCAGCGTAATGTGTAATTATTTTTATGTTGAATATTATTGATGGATGAGTTTTGAATTTCAACAACAAACGAGACCTCTTGAGCGCCTTTATGTGTGACATGCGCCCCAAACAATTTTACTCTTTGGTTGTATTTCTTTAAGGTTGAATTTTATTAAGTCAATTATAGTGTAATAGGGCTTTACCTACGGTGGTTGAGTGAAGTACCACTCAGTACCTAACATACTTATGATTTAAACAGTGACCTCGGTTTTGTTTAAGTAGGTACTTTCGA
Organism: Euplexia lucipara; assembly: GCA_921972225.1. Lineage (NCBI taxonomy): Eukaryota > Metazoa > Arthropoda > Insecta > Lepidoptera > Noctuidae > Euplexia > Euplexia lucipara. The sequence continues at coordinate 8,681,789 of OV179168.1, read as the reverse complement.
TCAAATAACCCCGTTTAGAATACTATTTCTCAGGAACGGTGTACATAATTGATCATTTGAACTGTTTTTTTTTTTAATATTTTAGAGTTAATCCCACAGAAACTTGTCATAAGACTGTTACTCTAAGTTTAAAATGATAATCTAGGACCATCGAAGTGAAACCAATGAGCAGTTAACTGTTATAACAATAAAAAAAACCATTGGTAAGCAAGTCGACTAGTCACCACAAGCAGCACCTGTTCACGAGCATAACGCAAAGATCAGCCATTACCCCCCTCGCCATATTTGATGGAAGGGGGTAACCCGATCCTCGACGCTACCGCAAGCAGTGACGTCTAAGGAAGCATGGCGAACTTGCTTGTTCTGGTTATTCAAAAATAAACATAATATTTAGATGGTATTAGCTCTTATCATTCAGTCATTATATTTATTGGTCACATCCCAATCGTTCTTCCTAGTACGGTCAGCTAGGCTGCCTTCTTCACAGACATAAATCCTTCCTATTACTAACCTTTCTAAGGGTCTTCCGTACCCTTACCTATTCTCCTTACACTGGCCTGTACCTTTTATCTTCATGAAAATCCTCATGGATGTCCGTCCTCCGCTCCGAAAAGATCTGTCACACCGGCCGAGGTTGCAGGAACGGATAATTCTTCCTTCCGTAACTCCTGAGTCCTATATCCCTTTCGTATTGTTGGGGTGCAAAATTTTTATGGAGGTCCCCCGCTCCGTGGAGGGCGAAGAGGTCTGTCAGACTCTTCTTGACTAAGACCCCCGGTGTCCAATCTCACGCCTGCGCCGGGAGTAACGGTAACGGACGATTCTTCCGCAACCCCCGACTGCAGCCTATGTCTACCCTACTCTTTTACCCTAAGAGGCTGCGCAAACGTAGATACTTTATGTTACCGACCGTTCAGGACCATCAATTGTTTACGTCAACGCAGGGAATGGCTGATTCCATACTAGTTATATAGAAATTAAATATTCATCATTAGCTTGTATCCGACACAAGACACAAAAGTGTCCACGCTTACGCAGCACCTAACCTATTTAATGAAGCAATGAATAGTCAAAACTAATGAAATTTATTACACTAACATAGTTCCTAAAAGTACCTCTTATTTTTCGTCAGTTATTAGTTCTTATGAATATAATTGTTTTATGTTCATTATTTATAACTTAATATACCAATTAGCATAGAAAAGGCACTTTAGTACCTAATTAGAGTGATTGGTACGCTTTTATTTTCGGTTTAATAGCCCAGTACTTGTTTGGAATTTTCTTTTAAATACAGCGGCACTTCCTTTAGTTTGATTACCGAAATATTTTTTTGGCTTCTAGGGTATAATTTGTAACTCAGTCCATATTTGTTTTTTTTTTACTGAAACCACCACCAGGTTATAAGCGCTCAGAACGCGTCACGTTGCTGTGTTGTGGCTGGTTAGCCACATTTTACCTCAGTGTCGCGTCGCGACGTCAACAGAACGCGTGCGTGCGAGTGTGCCATTTTTGAAGATCGAATGTTGTTTAGGTAACCTATCTACACCTTTTTACTTATAATATCATTGACTGAAACCACTTTATTTGATTTGTTAAATGTGGCAAATAAAAATATTCCACAACTTTCACACAACGCCGTCTAGTCTTAAATAAAGCAGAGCTTCTGCTATGATTACTTATATATTTCAAAATACACACATATTGTACCTAAATTACAATCAGACACAGAACTAATGATCGTGCTCATCATACCAAACAATGCTCCTGGGTGGGAATCGAACGCACGACCTCCAGCAAAGTATTCAGGGTCACTAACTACCTACTAGACCAAAACGCCAGTCAATACACAGTATTCAGTTTAAAGTAGGTACCTACTCTGTTGTTTGTTGTTTATACCGCGTACGTCGAAGAACTGTAACAACCTGCCTGCTGCGGTCTTCCCGTCCGAGTATAATTTAGGTGTCTTCAAGGCTAGAGTGAATAGGCTCTTAATAAACTAGTGCGCTTCACCATCATTAATTGCATCACTGCTTACCATCAGGTGGGATTGCAGTCAAGCGCTAGTTTATAATATTTAAAAAACTTAAATAAAAAAACCATATTCGACCTTACGTAAATACATAAAAAGATCAAATTACAAGCTTAGTAATCATCCCCTCATCCGTGCCCGGTAGCTTTTCAATGGCCGCCACTCTATACCTTTACAGCATAAAAAAAATTACCGCATACAAAATCCGAAACGGTAAAATTAATGTCATTTCCAAAACGATACTCGAAAATCTTTTACCGATCTCACAACACTGCTTACTTTGCCAACTATCAACATAGCGACGAGATACCCCCGGCCACTTAAATCAAACCTTATCTCTAGAAGCAAAACAAATCTCTATTTATAACACGGTGACTTGCCTGGAGGCAGCAATTAGACAAATTACTGTCTACGAACGGAGGACAAGTCTCGATGGCCGGCGGGCATGTCTATACAGAGGGTGGAAGGGGCATTAACGAACAAATTAATACTATGAGTTCTGTACCTCTAGAATAGAATAGACTGGAATAGAATATAATTTATTATCGGACGTCAAAAAGAAAGAAAACACAATAATTCGGGACAGGCACAATTTTTTTTTTTTTTTTATTTGGGTTACCACCAACAATTGCTTACACAAACAGCACTAAATAGTTTTGTATTTTTTTGTATTTTGTAAGGCATGCGAAACAAATAGAATTAATAATTAATTAATCATCATTTAAATAGCCATTTGCCTCATATTTTCGTTTTCTATCAAAAGTTTTTATCTGACTGCAACAGATAACTGACATGATTCATTAAAAATCCCATTGTGTTAGATACAAATCATGTTTTCTTACAGTTTAAAGTAATCAACAAAAACATTAGACAAAAAGTAGAAATTAGGAAAAGCCAAAGAAATATTTAAACGCTGGGTCTGGCTGGCTCCAAAATCATGTAGGTACAACATTGATGTTCTGTAAAAAAATGAGCCTTAGAAACGTAGGTGAAGTGAGCTGTCATACCATTCGAAAGCTAGGGATTGACTGTATTATTTCACTACAAAACACACAACATAAAAAAAATAAACATCTATGGTATTAGTCAAAATCAAAAGTCATTTATTCAAATTAGGCTGAGGATCAGCACTTTTTGAACGTCGTAATTACATAAGACAGTCCCCCAAAAAGCCCGCCTCTCGCCACTTCCTAGTGTTTTTGATGAGAAGAATAAATGGCGAAACAAACTCCCCAGCAACACATATGTCTGATAAGTTAGAAGAACATGAATTTACAGAGTACAATTACCTTAAAGATTGAGATTAAAGATACCGCGCTGGTATCCGCAACTCCACGTCAAAGCGCGTATTTTGCGTATGGGCTATAATCTACCACGCGGGCCCAGTGCGAATTGGTAGATGTTACATGACTTCGAAATTTTTGTTTCTAGGACATGCCGGTTTCCTCACGATGTTTTCCTTCACCGTTTTTGAGAGCAGTGCCATGGTGATGAAATAAATTACACAAAGTAATGCGCCTGCCTGGGTTTGAACCCACGACTTACTGTTCGTAAGTCGGGGCTGCCATCAGTGGCCCACCGCTGCTCTAAACAATTAGTTATAATTATTAAATAATTAATTTACTACAATACTACTAATCAGTCATTCACTACAATACATGTTAGCTAGCACACTCAATATACAGAATACCAGTAATATATAGCTACCGACATTAATACTAACTTAACTCAAGCAAAAGCAACTGACTAATAAGAAGCCTCCAGATATAAAGGGTGTGCCGGATTACATGTGCAGAGTTGGATTAAATCCATAAATTTGCAAAACAATGTAACAAAATGATAAACTAGGACTATCGAAGATAAATAAAACAAAAAAAAAACAGGTACTAATTAAAACAATAGCAAAAACAAAGCCAGCAAGACGACCCAGTACTACAAGTGTTTTAATAACACAAATATGCACCTAAGAATATTTCAGTATTTTTAGTAGGTATCTATATCTAACTTTTAGGTATATATGGCTGTCCTTACCCGCAGTTGTTGGAAAGGACAGCATACGTTACTCATATTATTATGCAAGCATAGACACAACAAGCTTTAAGGACCGACCAAAATCGATCAACTGTCGAAGACACACGATACAGCACGAAGTTTTGACACGTTCACAAAATTGCCTCATCACGCCACTCAATTGCCCCAGTTAGAAGATGGCCACCGATATGTATTCCGTACGTGTGTTCAATTTATTTCCAGTTCCACATGTGGTGAACGGAAACGTCATGATAATCTTTACGTTAGAGAAAATTGTGTTACTTATTATCTATTATTTCACCGACCTTGGGAAATGAATTCCCAAATCGTGATAGGTAATAAAATTACTGCAACCTTACATTATTATCTTATTTTAATTCTCCCACCCTCACTCGCCCCCTATTTCAATTAAATTTTTATTTCAATCAACAGTAGGTATTTTAAATAAAAAAAAAAATAAAAAAAAAAACAAACTAAACACAATTCCATTAAATTAAAATGAATCTCCATTTAATTTTACATTAGCAGTAGACAGAAGTTAAAAAAGGTTATTTAATTTAAAATGCACAATTTGTATTTTTCATCACAGCAGCTGTGTGTGTATGTGTTTTTCGTTTAACTATAAATCCTTAAAAGAAGCTGGGATGAACAATACATGGACACATTCTTCGTTTCACTTTTATTCTTCTAAATTTAAAATAAAACAATTATTTGAATACAAATTGTTTTCACTTATCTTTAAAATATTTTTTACCTTTCTGCTTCTACGAGCCTCTTTTTCAAATAATATATGGTGAAATAACAATGACAATAAGACAATGACGACGGGATAATGACTTCGGAAAGCCATAAATAGGTAGGTAGGAAACTTATTAGATTTGTAACTTTTCATTTACTTCTGGCTGGTAAAATTATCGACCAAAGAAAAAAAACGATTCAATATTTGAAATTGGAATCCTGGCAATCAAAGAAGTTAGATTTAGCCATAGAGAAGTTGCCAAGTTCATGGTAAAACATTGTGGAACGTGCATGTGTAGCGTGACTCGCGTGCCAAGATTCCTTTTAAATAAATTACTGCAGTGACAGAGGAACGAACTCAAATTGAATTGTCATACTCAACTTTGAAAATAGTCTCATCTATCTTGTGCAGTGTAGATGTGTCGAAAGCATTGAAAAGATAGTTTTTTTTTTAAATTATGTCCACAAATGATAGCCATGTCATATTTTGAAGTAGGTATAAGCTTTAATGCTGTAAAGCAAGTGCGTGTGCTGTTTAGTTATTATTTGTAACTTTTTATGGTGTACAATAAAGAGTATTCTATTCTATTCTAAAGATCCGTCAAAATTAACAACGAAACACATATTATATCAGTTTAGTAGAACCCAATAAATTAACAAAATCAATCTAAAAAAAACATAATATTAGTTTTATTTATTCACAAAGTTTTTTCACTGTGTTACAAACACAGAGGATTTAAAATACTATTAAAATAGAGCGGACATACGAGGAAATGTAATTGAAAAACTTTGATTCCATGTCTCAGTAACGCCATCTAGAATAATATATGAATATCGGAGCGGCAGCGGAGCGTACTAAAAAAACTCATAGACTTGTGTTCAGCAGGCCACAAGTTTCGGATAAAAATTTTGTTCGATAATGTGCGGTCTATAGGTATTGAACGTCAATGGTTACAAACAAAGATTTTCATTATCTTAATATGTACTTATATTGTGCTTTTATTTTAGTGCAGTGTGTGTTACTAGAGTATCGAATTAAGTTAAGGCCTGTAATAGTTACCTACATGAATGAATAAATTTGCGCTAACTATTCTAAAATTTCTCCTGCGAGTCTGAAACCGAGCAAAACTAATACTTCTCCCAGCCTGTACTCAACAAGGCCCACTCTTGCTCACAACCGTCGCAATACCCTCCGTAGACACAGTATAAATATTAATACAGTAGGACGACGCCTTTGATCTCTGGAAAAATGCCGACAACGTCTACACGCGTTAGACTTGAATCAAAAATCCCGCACTACGAACATCGTTTTGTTTGCAGTGCGGGAGCGGCTTTCCCGCGTCTCGCCCCTCACACCCCGCACGATTTTCCTGTCTAGACAGCTTCGTCGGACGACTGTATGTTTTAAGACTGTGCCGTAGATAAATAATAGTGGTGATAATATGCTAATGTTTTTATTTTCTCCTTGTCTACAGAGCTATGCAGCGCTGCCACCAAGATCCAGGCTTCGTTCAGAGGTCACCAGGCCCGCAAGGAGAAGGAGCAGGCCGACCAGGCTGTGAAGGATCAGGAACAGCAGGATAAGGTTCGTAAATGTTTCAACTTTCTTTCTTTTCAATACCAATATTGCCAGCTTCGGAGTGTTGTAAGCTAATGTGCAAATAGACTCAAAAACGTTACGTGTAACTTCTTTTAATTGTAAGAATGATAATAAAGATCGATTTTTTATTTTTTGTCTGTTAATTTGTTTGAGGTATTTCTCCAAAGGGACTAGACCGATTTTGACGGGACTTTCAGTGGCAGATAGCGTTTTTTTCTTTCTAATTAGTAGTCATATTATGTACTTGGATTACTGATCTGACTATAAGTTTGTTTTAAGCAACGCGGGCCCACTGACGTGCTCGTCTGCGAGAACCCCGACAGTCTGCCACCATACACTAGTCAATGCCCACACGTATACTTGAAATTGCGTCCGCTGTACATTCGCCTGTTATAATAAAATACAGTTCAACCTTTATCTCACGAGTTTATTTCCTGCAGCATCTAAGATCTATAGTACCTTCATTAAAATAGGATTCCGCGTAGAAGACTAAAACTCGTGAAATTGTAAACCAAATCCGATTACAACGTGGAAGTAAAAGCTGCAGTATGAGAAATACATTTAATAGGCGGAAAAAACACAGCACCGGGAGATGTAGTACATCCTTTTAAAGCGTCAGATTATTTTTATTTGACCTCCACGCACGCCAACAAAGTCGCGGTTATAGCTAAGTAGTCTTCAATATTTAGAAACAGCCTAAACGAAGTTAGTCTGACTACACGTTTACACAGTAAAGAGTTGGCCTTGTTGAATTCAAAAGGTCTGACAATAATCTTCAACATTAGGAGCAATCAATCAATTAGGTCTATTTGCTAGAAATTTGCTAGACTTAGGCCTCTCCAAAGTTTCGCAAAACTCTCATTAATCACAACTATTGACGTAATCTTTGCCCATTTAATGGTATACAGATTTAATCTTGAAGTTTGAAAGTCTTGTTCTAATTGGGCGGAAACCTAATTATGTTTTTAAAAGTAATCTTAGTACTCATAAAATCAACTATCTACCATTGACTGGCCTGTTGGTCTAGTAGTTAGCAATCCTGAGTTCCTGACTACTATGCCGGAGGGTTCGATTCCCATCCAGGTTTGTGTGATAAGCACAATCATTTGTTCTGTGTCTGGGTGTAATTTTTTTTTTTTATAAATAAAAATGTTTATTTCATCAACTTATGTAAGTAACATTACAAAAATTAGGAACTACCTTTTAAGCAAAAGAAAAATGCTTGTAGTAGGTAGTTCCGCTCTTCTAGTTTACAGTAGCGGTACATAAATTATAAACTAGTGACAATTTTTAAACTAAGTAAGAACACAATAAAACAAAAAACTATCTAAAATAAACACTTCAGTGAAAAATATTAAAAATAACCAAAGATGAGCTCAGTTCGCGCATGTGTGTGTGTGTGTGTGTGAGTGAGTGAGTGTGTGTGTGTGTGTGTGTGTGTGTGTGTGTGTGTGTGTGTGTGTGGGTGAGTGGTCTAAGTATGTTTCTAATTATTTGAACGCATATAGGATCGACTCGATTTCGGCGTAACTCTTGTTTGTCAGCCATTGAGTGAGTGTTTTTTTGCAGTCATGGTATGTCATAGAGTATATGTTATTTTCTTTATTAAGAAAGTTATATATGTGCGACGATTGTTTTGTATATTGTCTCGTAGCAAATGTAGTTTTGACCGGAATTTCTGGAGCAACATTATTCTTCCTCCTGGTTTGTGTCCTAGAAGAGATGAAGGGAAGGGATTTGTGTTTTTTTAAAACGATCTGAAGGATGTATAGCTTTCTAACCGATAAAAGGTCAGCGGTTAAGTATAGACGTTCAGTAGGGAATCTCAGTGGTTTGAAGAACATGACCTTCAGTAGTGCTCTCTGCGCTCTTTCCAGTTCTAAAAACTTTGTTTTTGTCGCTCCGCCCCAGATTGGTAAACAGTACATTATTATAGACTGACCCAAGGAGATATAAACTCGCCTGATAAGGTCCTTCGTAGCCACATGACGAAGTGACTTGAAGGTCCATATAAGTTTCCTAACTCTACTCATTATTAATTCCAAATGCAAGTGCCAAGATAGTCTTTGGTCGAGCATAACACCGAGGTATTTAGTGTTACTGACTTTGTTAATTTTGAGACAAGTGCAAATGTTTTTGGAGGAGTCAGAGCATGTATGAATTCTAATATGTAAGTCTTGTGATGGCTGGGAAATTTATCTTTAATATGTATGTATTTAGAAATATATAAGTGTGTTTATCAGCTGTTTAGTACCCATAACACAAGCTCTCAAGCTTAGCTTGGGACTAAATGGCGTTGTGTGAAAAAGGTTGTGGGATACATTTTTTGTGGAATACATTTTGAAGTATTGGGTGCGAATCGCATCCACGACCTCCAGCATAGCAGTCAGGGCCACTACCCACTAGACCAACAGGCCAGTCAGTAATGTCTAGGCGTAATGCTATGCACTCAAGATTCTCGTATGCCTTTTTTCAGTCATTACACCATGTCTACCGTCAAAACCCAAAATGATTACGAATCCGATGTTGGAAAATTTGCTGGTATCAAATTTCTAATCAGACCTTTTTTTAACTTACAGGAAGACATCGAAAAGATTGACCTCTCCGATCCTAATCTGAACAAAGCTGCGACCAAGATCCAGGCCTCATTCCGTGGTCACAAAGTGCGCAAGGACGTCAAATAAGGTGACCACGAGGTCCACACAGGGCAGGGCCGTCTCTGACTTTGCAAACACGATATTTAATAAGAATCCCATAATTTAGTACGCTTGAAATAATATTTATTGAACTTCTCCACTACACGGTATATGTAATTTTGAATGGTATCAGTTTTCATGTCGTTTTCTCAACAACAAAAAATTTTAGAGTCTACTCAGAAATTGTTTTTTTTTTCTAAAATTGACCCTTTGTGTAGATACAGCTGTGAATTTCAATGTATTTAAACAATGTCTTTGTTAGAGTTTAATTCAAGAAATGATTGAGTTAATGTAACTAAGTATATTGGGTGTTGATTGTTATCTAATAAAATCGGTTAAATGTGTGAATCGAATAGTCAAAAGATTGATAACACATTGTTTTCGGATAGATGGTTTGATCGTCCACCTATTCGTTTATGTCATCTGACAATGTATTATGAATTTATTACTATTCCTTCGAATGTATATGTAAGAATATTCCATTTTATTCTTCAAATGTATAAGTAAGAATAATCTTTGGTACATCTCTAGTATGATATTGATGTGTAAAGCGGTTTTTAAGATTGTTTTTTGTTTCGCTTTTTTTTTTTAAATTATAGTTTCGTGTTTGCAGAGTCGGTTACATACGAAAAGTTTAGAAACGTAAAGTGAGTAATCGTGTAGAGTATGTCAATTCTCTACTGTATAATTGTCAATTTGTGTCTCGTACTTATTGTTGTTAATATCTGAAAAGTTGTACTGTTTTATTCAAAAAAGAAAATAGTTCATTGTTGTAAAATGTATGTATAATATACTCGTATTAATGTACCATTTTGTTTTTCTTTAAAAAAGTCTGTGAAAAAGTTTCTGTGGTAGGAATTATTTCTTATTTTTTTTATTGTATTCATCATTTTCTCAAAAAGTTCAAATTATTTTTATTACAACAATTTATTTGGCATTGGATTGACGTGTCTCATGAATACCAAAGAGTAGAAAATACTGAATGGAGTGAATTGAACTATTTATAACATAATAGATATCTATCCCATTTTTTCTATTATAAATTTTGATCACACTACTTCGTGTACCTATTTAAGTAAAATATGGGCATTTTTTATTATTTTTATTAATTGAATAACATTCCATCATCTTTCAATGTTTGTTGAGAAATTAATATTTTAATTTAGATTTACGTAGTTTTAAGATTACATAGTTTTAGTAGCAACCAAAAAGCTTCTTATTAAATATTATATTGTTTTTAATAATTTGTTGTGTGAAAACCACAATAACTTTCAAATGATTAAGTATTTATTTATGATATCATGTGTTTATTTAATATTACACAATTTCGCTGGATTTTCCTGTAAATTGCTGGTATATTTAGGGATTATATTAAATAAAATATTTAATATTCGCCTATATTAGACATTTGTTTTATTTAATTACGTCACAAAGCACACAGCTAAGGTACAGACGCCAGCACATCAACCTACCCTAAACTGTCAAATTTTCCCAATTGCATATGAACCTTAATGCATCTGCAATAAAGTTTAAAAAACTGGGGTTACTTTGGGGTAACTTGATGTGCTGGCCTCTCTACGTCCTTTCTACGTACAGGAGGGTAAGTAGGAAGTAGGTGTGGGAATTCTCGATAAATTCAAAGTTCCTGGAATTACCGAGACTTTGAATAAGAATTAGGTTTTTTTGTGGGTTTTTGAGGATGACCTTTAATTGACCTTGACCTTGATTTTGACTAAATGGTTACTTTTACATTTAAAGAGGTCGTCTTGTATGAACCCACATTTCTAAATTCATGTGAGAACGATGCACACTAGTGTCTGAGTTAGTCGTACGAGGAAAGAACACAACAGCATGATATGATCAGACTAAAATGAGTAAACATTGTCAATGCACGCATTGGTCAGTTATACTAAGTTATTAACACTGAGCATTTGTGATCACTAGACTAACAAGGTAAACCCGATCCGTCTTATTATAAAACTTCCGTAAGTACCAGGTTTAAACCAGGACTAAGAGGTCTAGGTTTGTTACGGTGCTAACGTTAATTAAGAATTTCACGTTAAACAATTCAATAATAAAGTCAAACTAGGGGTCATGACATGGTCTGACTTTGGTACCAAAGATAGTTCTAGAAATAACGATAAACTTCGTTGTGTAATCACGTTTATTCAAGTTCATGGTTTAAACCAAGTACTAAATCCGGTACTTTTTAAAGACCACGTTTAATAATAAGCGCAAATGTATAGATCCCACTTCTCCTACATTTCATAGAAAAGTCGATCAACTATCTGAAGTTGACAGAGCAAGGTGACCCAGGATCAGCAATGGCATCATCACAGGTTGTCAAAACCTGGAGTCGACGAAAGCTGCGTGCTATATAAAAAGCAATATTTGTTACCTATCTCTAAAACGGGTCGTCACGTCACAGGCAAAAAATAATGAAAATTTGGTATCCCCCTTGGAGGTCACCCCCCGGAAGGAAACGTAACCTATTTTGTAAATGACCTTTGATTGAACCTGACCTTGATTTTTCTAGCTGGTTACTTTCCCCCGGAAGGAAACGTACCCTGTTTTGTGGATGACCTTTGATTGACCCTGACCTTGATTTTGACTAACTGGTTACTTACACACTACACAAAGCTATGCTTCGTTTGGAGTCCAGGCAGTACTGCTTTTCAGTGTATATCTCAGAAACGGGACGTCCTAGGAGAAAAATAATGAAAATTTGGTATCCCCCTTGGAGGACACCCCGCGGAAGTAAACGTACCCTATTTTGTGGATGACCTTTGATTGACCCAGACCTTGATTTTAACTAGCTGGTTACTTTGACACTACACGAGGCTATGCTTCGTTTGGAGCCCAGACAGAAATCTGCTTTTCAGTGTATATCTCAGAAACGGGACGTCCTAGGAGAAAAATAATGAAAATTTGGTATCCCCCTTGGAGGACACCCCCCGGAAGGAAACGTACCCTATTTCGTGGATGACCTTTGATTGACCCTGACCTTGATTTTAACTAGCTGGTTACTTTGACACTACACGAGGCTATGCTTCGTTTGGAGTCCAGACAGAAATCTGCTTTTCAGTGTATATCTCAGAAACGGGACCTCCTAGGAGAAAAATAATGAAAATTTGGTATCCCCCTTGGAGGACACCCCCCGGAAGGAACCGTACCCTATTTCGTGGATGACCTTTGATTGACCCTGACCTTGATTTTAACTAGCTGGTTACTTTGACACTACACGAGGCTATGCTTCGTTTGGAGTCCAGACAGAAATCTGCTTTTCAGTGTGTATCTCAGAAACGGGACGTCCTGGGAGAAAAATAATGAAAATTTGGTATCCCCCTTGGAGGACACCCCCCGGAAGTAAACGTACCCTATTTCGTGGATGACCTTTGATTGACCCTGACCTTGATTTTGACTAACTGGTTACTTACACACTACACAAAGCTATGCTTCGTTTGGAGTCCAGGCAGTACTGCTTTTCAGTGTATATCTCAGAAACGGGACGTCCTAGGAGAAAAATAATGAAAATTTGGTATCCCCCTTGGTGGACACCCCGCGGAAGTAAACGTACCCTATTTCGTGGATGACCTTTGATTGACCCAGACCTTGATTTTAACTAGCTGGTTACTTTGACACTACACGAGGCTATGCTTCGTTTGGAGCCCAGACAGAAATCTGCTTTTCAGTGTATATCTCAGAAACGGGACGTCCTAGGAGAAAAATAATGAAAATTTGGTATCCCCCTTGGAGGACACCCCTTGAAAGGAAACGTACCCTATTTTGTGGATGACCTTTGATTGACCCTGACCTTGATTTTAACTAGCTGGTTACTTTGACACTACACGAGGCTATGCTTCGTTTGGAGTCCAGACAGAAATCTGCTTTTCAGTGTGTATCTCAGAAACGGGACGTCCTGGGAGAAAAATAATGAAAATTTGGTATCCCCCTTGGAGGACACCCCCCGGAAGTAAACGTACCCTATTTTGTGGATGACCTTTGATTGACCATGACCTTGATTTTAACTAGCTGGTTACTTTGACACTACACGAGGCTATGCTTCGTTTGGAGTCCAGACAGAAATCTGCTTTTCAGTGTATATCTCAGAAACGGGACCTCCTAGGAGAAAAATAATGAAAATTTGGTATCCCCCTTGGAGGACATCCCCCGGAAGTAAACGTACCCTATTTTGTGGATGACCTTTGATTGACCCAGACCTTGATTTTAACTAGCTGGTTACTTTGACACTACACGAGACTATGCTTCGTTTGGAGTCCAGACAGAAATCTGCTTTTCAGTGTATATCTCAGAAACGGGACCTCCTAGGAGAAAAATAATGAAAATTTGGTATCCCCCTTGGAGGACACCCCCCGGAAGGAAACGTACCCTATTTCGTGGATGAACTTTGATTGACCCTGACCTTGATTTTAACTAGCTGGTTACTTTGACACTACACGAGGCTATGCTTCGTTTGGAGTCCAGACAGAAATCTGCTTTTCAGTGTATATCTCAGAAACGGGACCTCCTAGGAGAAAAATAATGAAAATTTGGTATCCCCCTTGGAGGACACCCCCCGGAAGTAAACGTACCCTATTTTGTGGATGACCTTTGATTGACCCAGACCTTGATTTTGACTAACTGGTTACTTTGACTCTACACGAACCTATGCTTCGTTTGGAGTCCAGACAGAAATCTGCTTTTCAGTGTATATCTCAGAAACGGGACGTCCTAGGAGAAAAATAATGAAAATTTGGTATCCCCCTTGGAGGACACCCCCCGGAAGGAAACGTACCCTATTTCGTGGATGACCTTTGATTGACCCTGACCTTGATTTTAACTAGCTGGTTACTTTGACACTACACGAGGCTATGCTTCGTTTGGAGTCCTGACAGAAATCTGCTTTTCAGTGTGTATCTCAGAAACGAGACGTCCTGGAAGAAAAATAATGAAAATTTGGTATCCCCCTTGGAGGACACCCCCCGGAAGTAAACGTACCCTATTTTGTGGATGACCTTTGATTGACCCTGACCTTGATTTTAACTAGCTGGTTACTTTGACACTACACGAGGCAATGCTTCGTTTGGAGTCCAGACAGAAATCTGCTTTTCAGTGTATATCTCAGAAACGGGACGTCCTAGGAGAAAAATAATGATAATTTGGTATCCCCCTTGGAGGACACCCCCCGGAAGTAAACAAACCCTATTTCGTGGATGACCTTTGATTGACCCTGACCTTGATTTTAACTAGCTGGTTACTTTGACACTACACGAGGCTATGCTTCGTTTGGAGTCCAGACAGAAATCTGCTTTTCAGTGTATATCTCAGAAACGGGACGTCCTAGGAGAAAAATAATGATAATTTGGTATCCCCCTTGGAGGACACCCCCCGGAAGTAAACGTACCCTATTTCGTGGATGACCTTTGATTGACCCTGACCTTGATTTTGACTAACTGGTTACTTACACACTACACAAAGCTATGCTTCGTTTGGAGTCCAGGCAGTACTGCTTTTCAGTGTATATCTCAGAAACGGGACGTCCTAGGAGAAAAATAATGAAAATTTGGTATCCCCCTTGGAGGACACCCCGCGGAAGTAAACGTACCCTATTTTGTGGATGACCTTTGATTGACCCAGACCTTGATTTTAACTAGCTGGTTACTTTGACACTACACGAGGCTATGCTTCGTTTGGAGCCCAGACAGAAATCTGCTTTTCAGTGTATATCTCAGAAACGGGACGTCCTAGGAGAAAAATAATGAAAATTTGGTATCCTCCTTGGTGGACACCCCCCGGAAGGAAACGTACCCTATTTCGTGGATGACCTTTGATTGACCCTGACCTTGATTTTAACTAGCTGGTTACTTTGACACTACACGAGGCTATGCTTCGTTTGGAGTCCTGACAGAAATCTGCTTTTCAGTGTGTATCTCAGAAACGAGACGTCCTGGGAGAAAAATAATGAAAATTTGGTATCCCCCTTGGAGGACACCCCCCGGAAGTAAACGTACCCTATTTCGTGGATGACCTTTGATTGACCCTGACCTTGATTTTAACTAGCTGGTTACTTTGACACTACACGAGGCTATGCTTCGTTTGGAGTCCAGACAGAAATCTGCTTTTCAGTGTATATCTCAGAAACGGGACCTCCTAGGAGAAAAATAATGAAAATTTGGTATCCCCCTTGGAGGACACCCCCCGGAAGGAAACGTACCCTATTTCGTGGATGACCTTTGATTGACCCTGACCTTGATTTTAACTAGCTGGTTACTTTGACACTACACGAGGCTATGCTTCGTTTGGAGTCCTGACAGAAATCTGCTTTTCAGTGTGTATCTCAGAAACGGGACGTCCTGGGAGAAAAATAATGAAAATTTGGTATCCCCCTTGGAGGACACCCCCCGGAAGTAAACGTACCCTATTTCGTGGATGACCTTTGATTGACCCTGACCTTGATTTTGACTAACTGGTTACTTACACACTACACAAAGCTATGCTTCGTTTGGAGTCCAGGCAGTACTGCTTTTCAGTGTATATCTCAGAAACGGGACGTCCTAGGAGAAAAATAATGAAAATTTGGTATCCCCCTTGGAGGACACCCCGCGGAAGTAAACGTACCCTATTTTGTGGATGACCTTTGATTGACCCAGACCTTGATTTTAACTAGCTGGTTACTTTGACACTACACGAGGCTATGCTTCGTTTGGAGCCCAGACAGAAATCTGCTTTTCAGTGTATATCTCAGAAACGGGACGTCCTAGGAGAAAAATAATGAAAATTTGGTATCCCCCTTGGAGGACACCCCCCGGAAGGAAACGTACCCTATTTCGTGGATGACCTTTGATTGACCCTGACCTTGATTTTAACTAGCTGGTTACTTTGACACTACACGAGGCTATGCTTCGTTTGGAGTCCAGACAGAAATCTGCTTTTCAGTGTATATCTCAGAAACGGGACCTCCTAGGAGAAAAATAATGAAAATTTGGTATCCCCCTTGGAGGACACCCCCCGGAAGGAACCGTACCCTATTTCGTGGATGACCTTTGATTGACCCTGACCTTGATTTTAACTAGCTGGTTACTTTGACACTACACGAGGCTATGCTTCGTTTGGAGTCCAGACAGAAATCTGCTTTTCAGTGTGTATCTCAGAAACGGGACGTCCTGGGAGAAAAATAATGAAAATTTGGTATCCCCCTTGGAGGACACCCCCCGGAAGTAAACGTACCCTATTTCGTGGATGACCTTTGATTGACCCTGACCTTGATTTTGACTAACTGGTTACTTACACACTACACAAAGCTATGCTTCGTTTGGAGTCCAGGCAGTACTGCTTTTCAGTGTATATCTCAGAAACGGGACGTCCTAGGAGAAAAATAATGAAAATTTGGTATCCCCCTTGGTGGACACCCCGCGGAAGTAAACGTACCCTATTTCGTGGATGACCTTTGATTGACCCAGACCTTGATTTTAACTAGCTGGTTACTTTGACACTACACGAGGCTATGCTTCGTTTGGAGCCCAGACAGAAATCTGCTTTTCAGTGTATATCTCAGAAACGGGACGTCCTAGGAGAAAAATAATGAAAATTTGGTATCCCCCTTGGAGGACACCCCTTGAAAGGAAACGTACCCTATTTTGTGGATGACCTTTGATTGACCCTGACCTTGATTTTAACTAGCTGGTTACTTTGACACTACACGAGGCTATGCTTCGTTTGGAGTCCAGACAGAAATCTGCTTTTCAGTGTGTATCTCAGAAACGGGACGTCCTGGGAGAAAAATAATGAAAATTTGGTATCCCCCTTGGAGGACACCCCCCGGAAGTAAACGTACCCTATTTTGTGGATGACCTTTGATTGACCATGACCTTGATTTTAACTAGCTGGTTACTTTGACACTACACGAGGCTATGCTTCGTTTGGAGTCCAGACAGAAATCTGCTTTTCAGTGTATATCTCAGAAACGGGACCTCCTAGGAGAAAAATAATGAAAATTTGGTATCCCCCTTGGAGGACATCCCCCGGAAGTAAACGTACCCTATTTTGTGGATGACCTTTGATTGACCCAGACCTTGATTTTAACTAGCTGGTTACTTTGACACTACACGAGACTATGCTTCGTTTGGAGTCCAGACAGAAATCTGCTTTTCAGTGTATATCTCAGAAACGGGACCTCCTAGGAGAAAAATAATGAAAATTTGGTATCCCCCTTGGAGGACACCCCCCGGAAGGAAACGTACCCTATTTCGTGGATGACCTTTGATTGACCCTGACCTTGATTTTAACTAGCTGGTTACTTTGACACTACACGAGGCTATGCTTCGTTTGGAGTCCAGACAGAAATCTGCTTTTCAGTGTATATCTCAGAAACGGGACCTCCTAGGAGAAAAATAATGAAAATTTGGTATCCCCCTTGGAGGACACCCCCCGGAAGTAAACGTACCCTATTTTGTGGATGACCTTTGATTGACCCAGACCTTGATTTTGACTAACTGGTTACTTTGACTCTACACGAACCTATGCTTCGTTTGGAGTCCAGACAGAAATCTGCTTTTCAGTGTATATCTCAGAAACGGGACGTCCTAGGAGAAAAATAATGAAAATTTGGTATCCCCCTTGGAGGACACCCCCCGGAAGGAAACGTACCCTATTTCGTGGATGACCTTTGATTGACCCTGACCTTGATTTTAACTAGCTGGTTACTTTGACACTACACGAGGCTATGCTTCGTTTGGAGTCCTGACAGAAATCTGCTTTTCAGTGTGTATCTCAGAAACGAGACGTCCTGGAAGAAAAATAATGAAAATTTGGTATCCCCCTTGGAGGACACCCCCCGGAAGTAAACGTACCCTATTTTGTGGATGACCTTTGATTGACCCTGACCTTGATTTTAACTAGCTGGTTACTTTGACACTACACGAGGCAATGCTTCGTTTGGAGTCCAGACAGAAATCTGCTTTTCAGTGTATATCTCAGAAACGGGACGTCCTAGGAGAAAAATAATGATAATTTGGTATCCCCCTTGGAGGACACCCCCCGGAAGTAAACGTACCCTATTTCGTGGATGACCTTTGATTGACCCTGACCTTGATTTTAACTAGCTGGTTACTTTGACACTACACGAGGCTATGCTTCGTTTGGAGTCCAGACAGAAATCTGCTTTTCAGTGTATATCTCAGAAACGGGACGTCCTAGGAGAAAAATAATGATAATTTGGTATCCCCCTTGGAGGACACCCCCCGGAAGTAAACGTACCCTATTTCGTGGATGACCTTTGATTGACCCTGACCTTGATTTTGACTAACTGGTTACTTACACACTACACAAAGCTATGCTTCGTTTGGAGTCCAGGCAGTACTGCTTTTCAGTGTATATCTCAGAAACGGGACGTCCTAGGAGAAAAATAATGAAAATTTGGTATCCCCCTTGGAGGACACCCCGCGGAAGTAAACGTACCCTATTTTGTGGATGACCTTTGATTGACCCAGACCTTGATTTTAACTAGCTGGTTACTTTGACACTACACGAACCTATGCTTCGTTTGGAGTCCTGACAGAAATCTGCTTTTCAGTGTGTATCTCAGAAACGGGACGTCCTGGGAGAAAAATAATGAAAATTTGGTATCCCCCTTGGAGGACACCCCCCGGAGCGAAACGTTCCCCATTTTGTGGATGACCTTTGATTGACCCTGACCTTGATTTTGACTAACTGGTTACTTTGACTCTACACGAACCTATGCTTCGTTTGGAGTCCAGACAGAAATCTGCTTTTCAGTGTGTATCTCAGAAACGGGACGTCCTGGGAGAAAAATAATGAAAATTTGGTATCCCCCTTGGAGGACACCCCCCGGAAGGAAACGTACCCTATTTCGTGGATGACCTTTGATTGACCCTGACCTTGATTTTAACTAGCTGGTTACTTTGACACTACACGAACCTATGCTTCGTTTGGAGTCCTGACAGAAATCTGCTTTTCAGTGTATATCTCAGAAACGGGACCTCCTAGGAGAAAAATAATGAAAATTTGGTATCCCCCTTGGAGGACACCCCCCGGAGCGAAACGTTCCCCATTTTGTGGATGACCTTTGATTGACCCTGACCTTGATTTTGACTAACTGGTTACTTTGACTCTACACGAACCTATGCTTCGTTTGGAGTCCAGACAGAAATCTGCTTTTCAGTGTGTATCTCAGAAACGGGACGTCCTGGGAGAAAAATAATGAAAATTTGGTATCCCCCTTGGAGGACACCCCCCGGAAGGAAACGTACCCTATTTCGTGGATGACCTGTGATTGACCCTGACCTTGATTTTAACTAGCTGGTTACTTTGACACTACACGAGGCTATGCTTCGTTTGGAGTCCAGACAGAAATCTGCTTTTCAGTGTATATCTCAGAAACGGGACGTCCTAGGAGAAAAATAATGATAATTTGGTATCCCCCTTGGAGGACACCCCCCGGAAGGAAACGTACCCTATTTCGTGGATGACCTTTGATTGACCCTGACCTTGATTTTAACTAGCTGGTTACTTTGACACTACACGAGGCTATGCTTCGTTTGGAGTCCAGACAGAAATCTGCTTTTCAGTGTGTATCTCAGAAACGAGACGTCCTGGGAGAAAAATAATGAAAATTTGGTATCCCCCTTGGAGGACACCCCCCGGAAGGAAACGTACCCTATTTTGTGGATGACCTTTGATTGACCCTGACCTTGATTTTAACTAGCTGGTTACTTTGACACTACACGAGGCTATGCTTCGTTTGGAGTCCAGACAGAAATCTGCTTTTCAGTGTATATCTCAGAAACGGGACCTCCTAGGAGAAAAATAATGAAAATTTGGTATCCCCCTTGGAGGACACCCCCCGGAAGGAACCGTACCCTATTTCGTGGATGACCTTTGATTGACCCTGACCTTGATTTTAACTAGCTGGTTACTTTGACACTACACGAGGCTATGCTTCGTTTGGAGTCCAGACAGAAATCTGCTTTTCAGTGTATATCTCAGAAACGGGACCTCCTAGGAGAAAAATAATGAAAATTTGGTATCCCCCTTGGAGGACACCCCCCGGAGCGAAACGTTCCCCATTTTGTGGATGACCTTTGATTGACCCTGACCTTGATTTTGACTAACTGGTTACTTTGACTCTACACGAACCTATGCTTCGTTTGGAGTCCAGACAGAAATCTGCTTTTCAGTGTGTATCTCAGAAACGGGACGTCCTGGGAGAAAAATAATGAAAATTTGGTATCCCCCTTGGAGGACACCCCCCGGAAGGAAACGTACCCTATTTCGTGGATGACCTGTGATTGACCCTGACCTTGATTTTAACTAGCTGGTTACTTTGACACTACACGAGGCTATGCTTCGTTTGGAGTCCAGACAGAAATCTGCTTTTCAGTGTATATCTCAGAAACGGGACGTCCTAGGAGAAAAATAATGATAATTTGGTATCCCCCTTGGAGGACACCCCCCGGAAGGAAACGTACCCTATTTCGTGGATGACCTGTGATTGACCCTGACCTTGATTTTAACTAGCTGGTTACTTTGACACTACACGAGGCTATGCTTCGTTTGGAGTCCAGACAGAAATCTGCTTTTCAGTGTGTATCTCAGAAACGAGACGTCCTGGGAGAAAAATAATGAAAATTTGGTATCCCCCTTGGAGGACACCCCCCGGAAGGAAACGTACCCTATTTTGTGGATGACCTTTGATTGACCCTGACCTTGATTTTAACTAGCTGGTTACTTTGACACTACACGAGGCTATGCTTCGTTTGGAGTCCAGACAGAAATCTACTTTTCAGTGTATATCTCAGAAACGGGACCTCCTAGGAGAAAAATAATGAAAATTTGGTATCCCCCTTGGAGGACACCCCCCGGAGCGAAACGTACCCTATTTCGTGGATGACCTGTGATTGACCCTGACCTTGATTTTAACTAGCTGGTTACTTTGACACTACACGAACCTATGCTTCGTTTGGAGTCCTGACAGAAATCTGCTTTTCAGTGTGTATCTCAGAAACGGGACGTCCTGGGAGAAAAATAATGAAAATTTGGTATCCCCCTTGGAGGACACCCCCCGGAAGGAAACGTACCCTATTTCGTGGATGACCTTTGATTGACCCTGACCTTGATTTTAACTAGCTGGTTACTTTGACACTACACGAACCTATGCTTCGTTTGGAGTCCTGACAGAAATCTGCTTTTCAGTGTGTATCTCAGAAACGGGACGTCCTGGGAGAAAAATAATGAAAATTTGGTATCCCCCTTGGAGGACACCCCCCGGAAGGAAACGTACCCTATTTCGTGGATGACCTTTGATTGACCCTGACCTTGATTTTAACTAGCTGGTTACTTTGACACTACACGAACCTATGCTTCGTTTGGAGTCCTGACAGAAATCTGCTTTTCAGTGTATATCTCAGAAACGGGACCTCCTAGGAGAAAAATAATGAAAATTTGGTATCCCCCTTGGAGGACACCCCCCGGAGCGAAACGTTCCCCATTTTGTGGATGACCTTTGATTGACCCTGACCTTGATTTTGACTAACTGGTTACTTTGACTCTACACGAACCTATGCTTCGTTTGGAGTCCTGACAGAAATCTGCTTTTCAGTGTGTATCTCAGAAACGGGACGTCCTGGGAGAAAAATAATGAAAATTTGGTATCCCCCTTGGAGGACACCCCCCGGAGAGAAACGTACCCTGTTTTGTGGATGACCTTTGATTGACCCTGACCTTGATTTTGACTAGCTGGTTACTTTGACACTACACGAGGCTATGCTTCGTTTGGAGTCCAGACAGAAATCTGCTTTTCAGTGTATATCTCAGAAACGGGACCTCCTAGGAGAAAAATAATAAAAATTTGGTATCCCACTTGGAGGACACCCCCCGGAAGGAAACGTACCCTATTTCGTGGATGACCTGTGATTGACCCTGACCTTGATTTTAACTAGCTGGTTACTTTGACACTACATGAGGCTATGCTTCGTTTGGAGTCCAGACAGAAATCTGCTTTTCAGTGAATATCTCAGAAACGGGACGTCCTAGAAGAAAAATTATTAAAATTTGGTATCCCCCTTGGAGGACACCCCCCGGAAGGAAACGTATCCTATTTTTTGGATGACCTTTGATTGACCCTGACCTTGATTTTAACTAGCTGGTTACTTTGACACTACACGAGGCTATGCTTCGTTTGGAGTCCAGACAGAAATCTGCTTTACAGTGTATATCTCAGAAACGGGACGTCCTAGGAGAAAAATAATGAAAATTTGGTATCCCCCTTGGAGGACACCCCCCGGAGCGAAACGTTCCCCATTTATTGGATGACCTTTGATTGACCCTGACCTTGATTTTATCTAGCTGGTTACTTTGACACTACACGAGGCTATGCTTCGTTTGGAGTCCAGACAGAAATCTGCTTTTCAGTGTATATCTCAGAAACGGGACGTCCTAGGAGAAAAATAATGAAAATTTGGTATCCCCCTTGGAGGACACCCCCCGGAGCGAAACGTTCCCCAATTTGTGGATGACCTTTGATTGACCCTGACCTTGATTTTAACTAGCTGGTTACTTTGACACTACACGAGACTATGCTTCGTTTGGAGTCCAGACAGAAATCTGCTTTTCAGTGTATATCTCAGAAACGGGACGTCCTAGGAGAAAAATAATGAAAATTTGGTATCCCCCTTGGAGGACACCCCCCGGAGCGAAACGTTCCTCATTTTGTGGATGACTTTTGATTGACCCTGACCTTGATTTTTACTAGCTGGTTACTTTGACTCTACACGAGGCTATGCTTCGTTTGGAGTCCAGACAGAAATCTGCTTTTCAGTGTATATCTCAGAAACGGGACGTCCTAGGAGAAAAATAATGAAAATTTGGTATCCCCCTTGGAGGACACCCCCCGGAGCGAAACGTTCCCCATTTTGTGGATGACCTTTGATTGACCCTGACCTTGATTTTGACTAGCTGGTTACTTTGACACTACACGAGGCTATGCTTCGTTTGGAGTCCAGACAGAAATCTGCTTTTCAGTGTATATCTCAGAAACGGGACGTCCTAGGAGAAAAATAATGAAAATTTGGTATCCCCCTTGGAGGACACCCCCCGGAAGGAAACGTACCCTATTTCGTGGATGACCTTTGATTGACCCTGACCTTGATTTTGACTAATTGGGTACTTTGACTCTACACGAGGCTATGCTTCGTTTGGAGTCCAGACAGAAATCTGCTTTTCAGTGTATATCTCAGAAACGGGACGTCCTAGGAGAAAAATAATGAAAATTTGGTATCCCCCTTGGAAGACACCCCCCGGAGAGAAACGTACCCTGTTTTGTGGATGACCTTTGATTGACCCTGACCTTGATTTTGACTAATTGGGTACTTTGACTCTACACGAGGCTATGCTTCGTTTGGAGTCCAGACAGAAATCTGCTTTTCAGTGTATATCTCAGAAACGGGACGTCCTAGGAGAAAAATAATGAAAATTTGGTATCCCCCTTGGAGGACACCCCCCGGAGCGAAACGTTCCCCATTTTGTGGATGACCTTTGATTGACCCTGACCTGGATTTTGACTAGCTGGTTACTTTGACACTACACGAGGCTATGCTTCGTTTGGAGTCCAGACAGAAATCTGCTTTTCAGTGTATATTTCAGAAACGGGACGTCCTAGGAGAAAAATAATGAAAATTTGGTATCAACCTTGGAGGACACCCCCCGGAGCGAAACGTTCCCCAATTTGTGGATGACCTTTGATTGACCCTGACCTTGATTTTACCTAGCTGGTTACTTTGACACTACACGAGACTATGCTTCGTTTGGAGTCCAGACAGAAATCTGCTTTTCAGTGTATATCTCAGAAACGGGACGTCCTAGGAGAAAAATAATGAAAATTTGGTATCCCCCTTGGAGGACACCCCCCGGAGCGAAACGTTCCCCATTTTGTGGATGACCTTTGATTGACCCTGACCTTGATTTTGACTAATTGGGTACTTTGACTCTACACGAGGCTATGCTTCGTTTGAAGTCCAGACAGAAATATGCTTTTCAGTGTATATCTCAGAAACGGGACGTCCTAGGAGAAAAATAATGAAAATTTGGTATCCCCTATGGAGGACACCCTCCGGAAGGAAACGTACCCTATTTTGTGGATGACCTTTGATTGACCCTGACCTTGATTTTGACTAGCTGGTTACTTTGACACTACACGAGGCTATGCTTCGTTTGGAGTCCAGACAGAAATCTGCTTTTCAGTGTATATCTCAGAAACGGGACGTCCTAGGAGAAAAATAATGAAAATTTGGTATCCACCTTGGAGGATACCCCCCGGAGCGAAACGTTCCCCATTTAATGGATGACCTTTGATTGACCCTGACCTTGATTTTATCTAGCTGGTTACTTTGACACTACACGAGGCTATGCTTCGTTTGGAGTCCAGACAGAAATCTGCTTTTCAGTGTATATCTCAGAAACGGGACCTCCTAGGAGAAAAATAATGAAAATTTGGTATCCCCCTTGGAGGACTTCCCCCGGAGCGAAACGTTCCCCAATTTGTGGATGACCTTTGATTGACCCTGACCTTGATTTTAACTAGCTGGTTACTTTGACACTACACGAGACTATGCTTCGTTTGGAGTCCAGACAGAAATCTGCTTTTCAGTGTATATCTCAGAAACGGGACGTCCTAGGAGAAAAATAATGAAAATTTGGTATCCCCCTTGGAGGACACCCCCCGGAGCGAAACGTTCCCCATTTTGTGGATGACTTTTGATTGACCCTGACCTTGATTTTTACTAGCTGGTTACTTTGACTCTACACGAGGCTATGCTTCGTTTGGAGTCCAGACAGAAATCTGCTTTTCAGTGTATATCTCAGAAACGGGACGTCCTAGGAGAAAAATAATGAAAATTTGGTATCCCCCTTGGAGGACACCCCCCGGAGCGAAACGTTCCCCATTTTGTGGATAACCTTTGATTGACCCTGACCTTGATTTTGACTAGCTGGTTACTTTGACACTACACGAGGCTATGCTTCGTTTGGAGTCCAGACAGAAATCTGCTTTTCAGTGTATATCTCAGAAACGGGACGTCCTAGGAGAAAAATAATGAAAATTTGGTATCCCCCTTGGAGGACACCCCCCGGAGCGAAACGTTCCCCATTTTGTGGATGACCTTTGATTGACCCTGACCTTGATTTTGACTAATTGGGTACTTTGACTCTACACGAGGCTATGCTTCGTTTGGAGTCCAGACAGAAATCTGCTTTTCAGTGTATATCTCAGAAACGGGACGTCCTAGGAGAAAAATAATGAAAATTTGGTATCCCCCTTGGAGGACACCCCCCGGAGAGAAACGTACCCTGTTTTGTGGATGACCTTTGATTTACCCTGACCTTGATTTTGACTAATTGGGTACTTTGACTCTACACGAGGCTATGCTTCGTTTGGAGTCCAGACAGAAATCTGCTTTTCAGTGTATATCTCAGAAACGGGACGTCCTAGGAGAAAAATAATGAAAATTTGGTATCCCCCTTGGAGGACACCCCCCGGAGCGAAACGTTCCCCATTTTGTGGATGACCTTTGATTGACCCTGACCTGGATTTTGACTAGCTGGTTACTTTGACACTACACGAGGCTATGCTTCGTTTGGAGTCCAGACAGAAATCTGCTTTTCAGTGTATATTTCAGAAACGGGACGTCCTAGGAGAAAAATAATGAAAATTTGGTATCCCCCTTGGAGGACACCCCCCGGAGCGAAACGTTCCCCAATTTGTGGATGACCTTTGATTGACCCTGACCTTGATTTTACCTAGCTGGTTACTTTGACACTACACGAGACTATGCTTCGTTTGGAGTCCAGACAGAAATCTGCTTTTCAGTGTATATCTCAGAAACGGGACGTCCTAGGAGAAAAATAATGAAAATTTGGTATCCCCCTTGGAGGACACCCCCCGGAGCGAAACGTTCCCCATTTTGTGGATGACCTTTGATTGACCCTGACCTTGATTTTGACTAATTGGGTACTTTGACTCTACACGAGGCTATGCTTCGTTTGAAGTCCAGACAGAAATATGCTTTTCAGTGTATATCTCAGAAACGGGACGTCCTAGGAGAAAAATAATGAAAATTTGGTATCCCCTATGGAGGACACCCTCCGGAAGGAAACGTACCCTATTTTGTGGATGACCTTTGATTGACCCTGACCTTGATTTTGACTAGCTGGTTACTTTGACACTACACGAGGCTATGCTTCGTTTGGAGTCCAGACAGAAATCTGCTTTTCAGTGTATATCTCAGAAACGGGACGTCCTAGGAGAAAAATAATGAAAATTTGGTATCCCCTTTGGAGGACACCCCCCGGAGCGAAACGTTCCCCATTTTGTGGATGACCTTTGATTGACCCTGACCTTGATTTTTACTATCTGGTTACTTTGACACTACACGAGGCTATGCTTCGTTTGGAGTCCAGACAGAAATCTGCTTTTCAGTGTATATCTCAGAAACGGGACGTCCTAGGAGAAAAATAATGAAAATTTGGTATCCCCCTTGGAGGACACCCCCCGGAGCGAAACGTTCCCCATTTTGTGGATGACCTTTGATTGACCCTGACCTTGATTTTGACTAACTGGTTACTTTGACTCTACACGAGGCTATGCTTCGTTTGGAGTCCAGACAGAAATCTGCTTTTCAGTGTATATCTCAGAAACGGGACGTCCTAGGAGAAAAATAATGAAAATTTGGTATCCCCCTTGGAGGACACCCCCCGGAGCGAAACGTTCCCCATTTTGTGGATGACCTTTGATTGACCCTGACCTTGATTTTGACTAATTGGGTACTTTGACTCTACACGAGGCTATGCTTCGTTTGAAGTCCAGACAGAAATATGCTTTTCAGTGTATATCTCAGAAACGGGACGTCCTAGGAGAAAAATAATGAAAATTTGGTATCCCCTATGGAGGACACCCTCCGGAAGGAAACGTACCCTATTTTGTGGATGACCTTTGATTGACCCTGACCTTGATTTTGACTAGCTGGTTACTTTGACACTACACGAGGCTATGCTTCGTTTGGAGTCCAGACAGAAATCTGCTTTTCAGTGTATATCTCAGAAACGGGACGTCCTAGGAGAAAAATAATGAAAATTTGGTATCCCCTTTGGAGGACACCCCCCGGAGCGAAACGTTCCCCATTTTGTGGATGACCTTTGATTGACCCTGACCTTGATTTTTACTATCTGGTTACTTTGACACTACACGAGGCTATGCTTCGTTTGGAGTCCAGACAGAAATCTGCTTTTCAGTGTATATCTCAGAAACGGGACGTCCTAGGAGAAAAATAATGAAAATTTGGTATCCCCCTTGGAGGACACCCCCCCGGAGCGAAACGTTCCCCATTTTGTGGATGACCTTTGATTGACCCTGACCTTGATTTTGACTAATTGGGTACTTTGACTCTACACGAGGCTATGCTTCGTTTGGAGTCCAGACAGAAATCTGCTTTTCAGTGTATATCTCAGAAACGGGACGTCCTAGGAGAAAAATAATGAAAATTTGGTATCCCCCTTGGAGGACACCCCCCGGAGCGAAACGTTCCCCATTTTGTGGATGACCTTTGATTGACCCTGACCTGTATTTTGACTAGCTGGTTACTTTGACACTACACGAGACTATGCTTCGTTTGGAGTCCAGACAGAAATCTGCTTTTCAGTGTATATCTCAGAAACGGGACGTCCTAGGAGAAAAATAATGAAAATTTGGTATCCCCCTTGGAGGACACCCCCCGGAGCGAAACGTTCCCCATTTTGTGGATGACCTTTGATTGACCCTGACCTTGATTTTAACTAGCTGGTTATTTTGACACTACACGAGACTATGCTTCGTTTGGAGTCCAGACAGAAATCTGCTTTTCAGTGTATATCTCAGAAACGGGACGTCCTGGGAGAAAAATAATGAAAATTTGGTATCCCCCTTGGAGGACACCCCCCGGAAGGAACCGTTTCCTATTTTGTGGATGACCTTTGATTGACCCTGACCTTGATTTTAACTAGCTGGTTACTTTGACACTTTACAAGGCTATGCTTCGTTTGGAGTCCAGACAGAAATCTGCTCTTCAGTGTATATCTCAGAAACGGGACGTCCTAGGAGAGCATGATTGAGTCGGCTTCTAGTCTAGCTGGATGCACCGGTTTACTTTATGGAGCTTATGACTTACCTCCACAACCAAAACCCATGAAACACCATGTAAACCATTTAACCATCCTACCCATTGGTAAAACTAGCTGCCAGATTTTTGCTTTCTTTCCATAACTATTTTCTAACATCTACAAAGGACAGCCGAGGGCTTAACGTGCTTTCTGATACGCGGGTATATATTGTTAGATAGTTCACCGATCAACAGGCTGACCTCTGCAAGTTATTCTTTACTTTGAAGATTGACCCGTGCAGCAGGATAAATTGGTGAAAATAGTAATTATTTTTAATTCACTGAATTTTTCCAACAGCAAGGCAAGGTATTTTTCAAAGAAGTGCATACAAAATTAGTTCTGGCTAAACAAATTAAATAACTCAAATTACTAATAATAAATACAATATCTGCCATTCACATAAGTGTGCTTAACATCGTTTATCAAAAGGGTGAATTTCCACCCATATCAATGTCAGTATATGAATATTGAATGTTTGCATAATATTCCACTAATATAATCGAAAAATTCATTTGATTACCGCACCAATTTTGTGAAACTTATAGCTGAAAATTGCATGAACGGTACCGATTCAATAACTGAAAGCTATGAGCAAATTTTTAATTATAACAACCGATTGAGAGTGCTTTTGTTTGAATATGAAATGGTATTGTTTTATGAGCAAATATTTCATTGGTATTCCATGCTGGACTAATTGGAAATGTTATTTATTCGTGGTTATTTTGTGTTAATGGCATTTCACGCTTGTAGATATAACATTGCTGAGGATACGAAGTTCTCAGCTGAAAGGTGATAAGGCCGTAGACACAAAAAATCGATCAGGATTGCGGTAAAAAAATCAATTGAAATGAATGGAAAAATGGTAATTTCTGGAGTGGAGTAGAGACTAAAACTTAATCCTCAACAAATGTTAAATCCGGATGCAAAAGTAACAACTAAACCCTGCGTTTATTAATAAGACATCATGAGGGAACTCGTTTGTAGTTTGATAATGTTTCACTTCATTAATAATTTGAATTTGAATTTGAATTAATAATGCTGAGACCCCTGATGTGCCTGTTGATCTACACGGCAGCCACCGCCTGCTCAATGTCCACATAAGATAAGATAGAAAGAAGCAGATGATATTATATTGCCCCATTAGTGTTTTTGCTGTAGGTACGGCGTTCCAATGCAAGGGTAAACAAGTCAATATATTGGACAGAGTAGGCGGCCTTGTGTGACGTGAATGACAGGATACGTTATTATGTTTTAATATTAATTGCTATCAATGGCTACTAATAACTTTCTGATATATTACCAGAATTGTAGAGGAATTCGTATTAAGTTGCACACGCTTTATATGAGCATTATGTCGTGTTCCTATGACGTCATCATACTTACTGAAACCTGGCTCGTTCCTGGCATTCACGATAGCGAGTTTATTGATGATCGCTATACAATATTTAGATGTGATCGTGACCGTTCTGCGACAAATAAACGTGAGGGTGGGGGTGTCTTAATAGCCATACTTCGAGAGCTGCGACCAACTGCGCTTGTGACACAGTTTACCCATGCATGCGTCGAACAGCTCGTGGTTCAGTTACCTGCATCTCAGTCTCATAAATACCACGTCATCAGTGTAGCGTACATACCACCTCGTACTACTGATGCAATATACAGGCAATATTTAGATATGTTGCATCTGATTGCTAATAATTCTACTACCGAGTCATTCTTTGTTGTTGGAGATTTCAACTTGCCCGATATAAAATGGTTGGATCAGGGTAATTTTGCAGTGGCAGATACCACAACATTAAGCGGCCAGCTAATATCAAACTTCATGTCATTAATTAATGGTTCACAATACAATAGGACTAGAAATAATCTCGGACGAGTACTTGATTTGTTTATCTCGAACATTGTTTGTCAGACTGTACCGTGTACGTCACTACTTCCGGCTGACACCCACCATCCTCCTTTTTCTGTGTTTGTGGATCTCAAAATGCAATTTACCCCTATGAAATGCCATTCCGTACCCAGGTACAACTATCATAAGGCTAATTATAACGAGATTAATGCAGAACTCGCTTCTATGCATTGGGACACCGAACTCGCTCATCTGACCGCGGAACAGGCTGTCAACACTTTCTATGACACTTTATACGGGATAATTAGACATCACGTTCCACTAACTCGAGTTAAAAACTCACAATTTCCTGTTTGGTTCACACCCTCTTTGATACGTATATTTAAAAGTAAAGAACGTGCGTGGATAAAGTGGAAATTATATCAAAACCTTTGCGATTATAATCACTTCTCGAGTTACCGTAAACTATTTCAGGATGAGTCTGTTAATTGTTTTAAGAAATATATTAATTCAGTCGAAGATAGTATACCTAAAAGCGTTAAGTATTTTTGGACATATGTATCCAATAGAAAGGGCAAGACTAACTACCCAGCCAGTATGTATTTGAAAAATACTTTGTCTGATAGCCCTACCGATATATGTAATTTGTTTTCTACTTTTTTTGCATCTGTCTACGAGCCGTCCACGTTTGATCCTGAGACTTGGGCACCATCGAACAAAATCCAGGATAGCTCTGCTTGTATACCCGATATTTATCTCGCAAAAGAAGTAATACACAGAGCTGTCAAATCACTGGACCCATCTAAGGGATCTGGCCCAGATGGTCTTCCACCTGTCTTTTTTATAAAAACAGCAGGTGTTATCTATACTCCATTGTACTTAATTTTCAATAAATGTCTACGGGATGGTGTCTTTCCCAACGTGTGGAAGCGAGCATTTGTTACGCCTGTCCATAAAAGTGGAGACAAGGACAACGTGGAGAATTATCGTCCCATATCTATCTTATCCACCTTGTCGAAGCTTTTTGAGAGACTTGTGCACAGCGCTCTTTATCCTCAACTACATGACCTTATTATACCTGAACAACATGGATTCGTTAAACGGCGTTCGACAACTACAAATTTAATGATATTTACTAACTTTCTATTTGAAAATATGGATAAGAGAGTCCAGGTAGACGCTGTGTACACTGACTTTCGGAAAGCTTTTGACAAGGTGGATCATACAATTCTGCTGGAAAAGCTTGCCTACAATGGTATTCGAGGCAATTTGCTTCGATGGTTTGCATCATATATTTATAACAGGACACAAAAGGTCGTTATTAATGGATTTGAATCTGAAATTGTAACTGTCAGGTCTGGGGTTCCTCAAGGGTCTATTTTGGGACCTTTGCTTTTCATCTTGTTTATAAACGACATAAAACAGTGTTTTGTTAATTCCAATTTTTTGTTATATGCGGATGATGTAAAAATTTACAAAGCCTGCCAAAAGTTCCATGACTGCCAATTGCTCCAAGAGGATCTTCACAGACTTGATACCTACTGTAACAAAAACAAACTCTTTCTTAGCCTTCCGAAATGTAACAGTATATCTTTTACTAAAAACAAAAACAAACTTAATTGTCCGTATACATTGAACAGCCATAATTTAAATGTAGTGGATTCCGTTCGCGACCTTGGTGTGACAATTGATTCGTGTTTGCACTTTGACTTGCATATAGAGAATATCATAAATAAGGCCTTTCAAATGTATGGTTTCGTCATGAGATCCTCGAAGGACTTCGTGCGACCCTCTACTTTTCTGCTATTATATAAAGCTTTGATAAGATCACAATTAGAATACGCGATTCCTATTTGGAATCCGTACTACGACAAATATAACTTTAAACTGGAATTAGTACAGAAGAAGTTTTTACGTACTGTAAACTACAAATGTTACCATTCGAGGATTCCTTACACACAATTACTACAGCAATATCATATTTTAAGTTTAGAATCTCGGCGATTACTTTTGGGGGCCATGATGCTGCATGGTTTGTGTAACAATAGATTTGACTGTATTGAAATCACAAATAAGTTACGCTATACTGTACCTAGAACCGTTATTAGACGGGCGGCACGCGTGCCCAGGTTGTTCCATGTAGATTCATGCAGGACTAACGCCGGGGCACGAGTGCCTCTTCGTCAACTTGTGGAAGCCTATAACACACATTTCATCGACATAGATATATTCTCTCTCTCTTGTATCAAATTTAAAACCTTAGCTATAAATTCTCTTTCACCGTCATCTTAACTTAGATTCACTTAATTAATTTAAACATAACAAGATATTATTCTAAATACACTTCCGTTACTTACTTGTTCAAATATTAATCCGTGGACAATGGTGTGGGTTATATGTTTACCTATTTGTGCAACGAATCATAATTGTTAAACTTAACATGTAACTGTTTTTTTGTCCCAAATAAATAAAATAAAAAAAAATAAAAAATAAAAAATACTGTATCGGTAATGGAACATCACCACATTTACATTTCAGGTTGAATTGGTCTGTTGATCTTCTCCTGAGCAGGTTACCTCTGCTTTCTAACAGGTTAGTAAAAGCAACTCATGATCAAGGACATTTTTACAGGTAGAAAGAAAAGAACAAAATTTTCATTACAGTTTATTACAAAGTAAAGAATACAATCTTCACTAATTCATATTCTTATGAGCATAAAAATAAAACAATCAAAGCAAGATACACATTTAAAACATAAATCAAGCTATACATGAATACTCCACATTATCTTAAATATCGATATCCTGGTTTGACATACGGGTAGATTAACGCACCATTAAGATTGATTGGCAAAGACGTAGTCTCATAAGGGTTAGCCATCGTTCCGATTGCATTTTCACCTTTATTTCCATCGCTCATTTCATCTAACTGTCTTCTTATATCAATATCGAATAGTTTATCAGAATTATTAGTTTGGGCATTCTTTATTTTTATTTCAACGTCTTTCCAGGCTCTCCAAATTCTGTCTAACGAATTTTCTGGATAAGGCGAAATACCTGAAGTAATTTCTGTACGGGGTGGACACAGTGTGGTTTCAATTCCTGGTTGAATTTCATAATTATTAGGATCATAAGGATATTTAGAGGAATCGGAATCTGGATCTACTGGTGGATTTCCATTTGGATAGTACGGCAAAGTAATTTTTGAATTGAAAGCATATGGGTTGTTATAAGTTCTCGGATTGATTTGTGCACCGAAATTCCTTGGATCGGTAATTTCTTGCCCATAGATGTTTAGTGTACTTTGTGCTAAGCCATACTTTGTACATTGGTCGTACATATTTTTGTAGTACGGATAGTAATTCGGATTTTGGATGTAGTTCCTAGATTCTTGATTTCCTTCGTTGAGAGCTTTCGGTGGGTTTAACGAGTGGAGAGCTATTGTAGGTGTAATCGGAGATTTCTCTTCACATTCTTCATAATTATGTTTCGTTATTGTAATGTATTGGTTCTGGTCTGAAACAACAAAAACAATCATTAATTTTAATGAGAAAATGTTGAAAAACTTAAAAATTGCGTTACATCAAACATCAGCTCGTTTGCAAAGCAACAACAGTTGGAAAATCCTAGAAAAACCATGGATACTTAACACAAACTCGTTAGAAAAAATACCGAAATAAAACTAGTCTTATTGCATATTCCGCGACATACTCGTATAATATTCATCACAGGAAGGCTGAGCTTAAACACTGACACCGACAATTGCCTGAAATATTGGGATTAGGAATCGTACATCGCGAAAGGAACCAAGACTAGTTAGATTTCCAGTACCTAGATAGAAATAACAATAAGTTTTAGTATGGCGGTAAAAGCTTCCTCCGCAGCGATGCCAAATTGCCAATTAGTAAAGTCACACGTTGTATGACAATACTTAACATCTGCACGCGTAGCATGATCACCGAAGAAACGGTCTTTGTCGTGTCTCGGAAGAAAAGAAATTAAGTGTTCATGCTACGCAGGCAGGTTTATTGAAAGAAATTTGACAGATTGAGGTTCCTGTCTATATAATCTGTCACTTTGCCGATTCGTCTGTAGACAAAGGCCGTTTCTTCGGTGTTCAATGTGTTCATGCTACGCATGTTGATCAAAGTAAAGATCAGCCCTCAAGTCACGGCAAGCGTCAACTAAACGTTTCGACCTACTCATATTCTTGAATAAAAGCTTAGTAGCCGAAATAAAAAAAATTTCATATGCACCTAGAGGAAATACTGTTCCACCTTGATGGATGCCGATCAAAATAACAGACATGAGACATTTTACTATACTTTTGAGATAGGCTTATGCCAATAGGCTGCCAATGTCCATACATATAGGTGCCCACTTACCATCAGGTGGGCCTATCAACATCTTTTCAACCTTATGTCATTAAAATAAATACATAAACGTTCCGTCACTAACCTTTTTCCTCCTTATTTTTATAGTCCTTCAACTCAAGCCCAGCTGAACCCATTTTTTTCTCTTTAACTGTATTCTCAGTAACATTAAATGTATGTTTTTCTGGTTCATCTGTTTTTGGCTGTGGCGTTGGTGGTTCATGGTTTACAATTCTCTCTTCAGTCAGGACAGTGTTTCCGTCTCCACCTCGTGGACCTAACCGATCAATTTTATGCCCATCATGGTTTTCAATCTTTTTTATATTTATTAGGTGTGTTCCATTTGATATAGTAACTATATTAGGCTCATCTGTCTCATCGTCATTTTCTTTATCTTTTTTTTCTGTTTCTTCTTTAATAGGTTTGTTTTTCTTTTTTTTCACTCTAGGGAATTCTTTTAATTTATTTGGTGTAACTTCTTTATTTTGAGAAACAGTGTTTTCGTAATTTTGCTGTCGTCTGAATGACTCCGGTAATGGTTCGGGTTCGTCTACAAAGAAATTAACTAGTTTTGGTGTAGTATCGGGTGTATTAGAGTTCATTCCATTTTTGCCAAAAGTTGCTTTTCTGTCCAAATTTAAAGGAACTTGGTCATTTTTACCTTTATTTATATAATCAGGATCAGCTTTACTTTGATGATTTTTCCCATCATCGTCTGAAGTTTCTTTATCATCTCTAGGAATATTTCCATTACTTTCAATATTTGGTTTTTCATCATCTATATTGTGTGGACTTGAGAGATCATCTATTCTACGACCTGATTTGTCTGTACTTAAAGTTGACGGACCAATATTACTTTGGCACAAAGTTTTTTCTTTATTCATATTCGTTAGAGAGTCGTTAAATTTATTTTCTAATAATTTTAATCGTAATGCATGTGCTGGACTAGGGTGAACCCTTCCAGTTTTCATAACTACTGGAACCTTTGCTGGCATTATGTTTGGAGACGTATCGACTCGATATTTTTTCGATTTTTTCATACTTCCAGGTTTTAGAACTTGCTTTTGGGTTGGTTGAAGACGTATATTTAGCATTCTTGCGTTACCAATGAGGTCTATGGGATTATTATTACTTTTATCTGGAGTACTTTGACGTTCATCCCGTTTCAGCTCTGGTTGGCTAGGGTCATCTTCTATTAGATACTGCTTTTCTCGTTTCTGAAGCTTTAATCGTTGTTGTAATACCGTCTGTAATAAATAAAAACACTACTTTACTTTAAATTGTATTTTCGGATGGTTTGAAAAGAGGCAACGTTGGATACTTTGGCTTTTCATCATCATCTGACAAGCATCTTTTACTCAACTTTTATTTAATATAGAATAGACTAAAATTTTATTTCCTTTAAAATCACATGAAATTACGATCAAATACGAAACCAAGTTATTGGGTGATTGCCCATTTGACAAGTTAATCTTATATATTACACAAATACTACTAAATTAGAAACTACAGTCAGAATTTTAATTCGATTCCAGATTTGACATTAGCTATTGTCATTTTGAGAAATAATGATACCACATATAATAGTACGCTGCATATAATAGTAATGCTGGAACGCGTACAGAACAAATTCACGCGCTACTTATTTAAGAAACTGTATGGGGTATATCCGTTTTATCCGTTAATGTACCCCACGCTGTTTGTGCTTGGAATGGTCGGGTATAACCAACTGAGAGTGCGACGGGAATTTACACTTGTCGCATATCTGGTGAGATTACTTCGTGGCATAGAACATAACCCAGGAGTACTGCAGCGCCTGAGTATGTGCGTACCAGACCGCTATGTGTGGAGGCGACACCGCCCGCCGCTGCTGGCCGTGCCTGTTGCCAGGACCAACCTTCTCGCCAAAACACCAATGACCCGCGCAATTCGTGTTATTAACGATCTTCACGAGAAGATCGATGTCTTTATATGCCAGTTGAGTGAATTCGCAAAAATACTGTTGTTTATTTTATGTTATAGTATAGATTAAAGTAGGTTAATGTTGTTGTTTGTTATGTTGTAATATTGTGTGTTTTATATTTAGAAACTTAGTAGGTATGGTAGATATTATGTTTTTTATTTTAATGTTCGTAGGTAAGTTAATTTTAAGACCGCACTATCGCATTAGGTGTAAACCTGTAAGGATAGTTGTAAGGGAGATTTTCATAAATAAATAATAAATAAATAAATAAATAGTGTAGTGATGAACACAAAAATCGATAAACAATCAGTGTGTGTGCCAACCAAAAATGAGCTGGAAAAAAGCTGCCATTCAATATTGGCTTTTAAATAAAAATATTCATTACGAACCAGATATGGTTAAAGCTACGCTTTTAGAACTGATTCCACATAACGAGTCTTTTAATAAGTACGCTGTAGACGAAATGGCAGCACAACATGGGATCACGGTTTTAAGACTGCCCCCTACCATTGCGAGCTAAACCCTATCGAATTGATATGGGCGCAGGTAAAGGGGTATGTAGCTCAAAATAATAAAACCTTCAAATTGACAGACGTGAGAAATTTATTTCAGGAAGGCATTCAAAAAATTACGGCTACCGAATGGTCTAAATGCGTATCCCATGTTGTCAAAGAAGATGAAAAAATGAGTAGGCTAGATATGTTAATTGACAATATCACAGACAAATTTATAATAAATGTTACAGAAAGTGACAGCAATAGCGATAGCGATGACGGCGACAATTTATAAAATAAATTATTACCATATTATATCTATCTGTTTTATTTGTCATGTTCCTTCATGATCACATTTTTTTATTTATTTCACACACAATTATAAAAGAAAAGTCTCAGATCGTTAATTAATCGTCAAAACTAAATTATCGGTTCAGAAATATTTAATTTCCTGATATACTTAGTTTACTAAAGTAAAATTGTAAACGAGAAGAATCGATCCGGAAATATTCCATTTCCATATCGAATAATTTCGCAACGTCACTATTTAGTACTTGTCATAACGTTGCAACACCGAAATTGTCAAATCTGGAATCGAATTAAAATTCCGAGTATAAATTCTGACCTAACTAAATTCTGACCTCGAAAAAAAACAAAAGTCAATGACGGGGTCTTTTTGCTATGTTTTCATCCTAATGCAACATGTGCAAAGCATAAAGCATGGCTTTTATTTAATAAAAAACCATCAAATATTTAAATAAAACCAATTGAAGTGTCTCAAAATATGATAAAAAATAATTTGGATTTGGCAAGTTGTTCATTTTTTCTCAATTTATATGTGTGGACATATATTTTGTCAATATTATCTATCTGTAAATACATATTCCTAAATTCACAACGTTTTTTTTTAATTTGTAAAAAATAATCCTTCACCCGCTCCCTATTTCAGAAAAAATGTTTTTGATAAATTTGTAAAAAAAATAACAGGTACTTTACTTACAGATTTATTATTTTCAGCAAAACATGTTGCTATTAAAAACATACACACCAGAACTACTGTCTTCATGATTTCGATGCCAATACCTATAACATATCCAATAAAACAGTAAATTAACACACAGACGATGGTTCCATCGCAGCTAATGACGACAAATGACGATGAACACTGTAATCTTATGTTTAAACTAATTTCCAAAAACATCAGTAATCGATTTGTCATGGTGGCTAGAATTAAAATTACTTTTCATGACATGTGACTGCGGTTTGAGATTCATGCTATACATACATTCGTACACTGACCTTTTTGGTGATGTTTGTTCTTCAGAAAGACCAGCAGTGCCATTATGATTATTTTAAAATCATCCCATTGAAATGAAACTGAAGTCGTGAATTGAGCTGTCATTATCTATATTAATGCTAGGCATTGACAGTTCATTTCACTCAAGTTTTTCACAGGATGGCATTTACTGAATTCACCGCCAATTGCAGAAACATAAACGAAGCGAGATTTAATCACTGGGCCATGACGACACCAATTAGAGACAAATGAATAGAAAACATACTGACATGCATCTAAATACAAAAAAATAAGGATAATGCCTTACACATAGAAGCCGCCTTTAGTACAAAAGACTCGAAAGGTCGAAATCGTGTGTCCACTTTATTATCTTTGTGTGAGTTAGCCGATTGTGTTTACTCGCGAGCTGTGTTCGACGCAACGTGACTTTAAGTACCTACTGACACAACAAGCCAAATTTGGCTCGTTTATATAGTTGCCTCACTTTTTTGCACTTTGGGATTCTAAGGTAACTAGATACGATGTCGAAGCAGTTGGCCAAAACGAAGCACAAACAAAAAAGAAGAAAGAAATTCAAAAAGTTGCTCTAAATCTTTATGGGTTATTTAGCATTTATAAAACTGATAATATTACAAATCAAATGATGGAAGGTCGGGTAGAACTCCAACACCGCAGATATAAACAATACAACGAGAGTGACAACCCGACTGACGCTTCTTATTAATGATACGGTTGACGGTGGCTCAAAAGATCTTCTCAAAGATTTCTCTTCAAACGTAACAGTATCTTCGGGTGGTGTTACCTGAAATAACAAAATGATTTTGTGTTATGATAACGACGTTTTGAAGTTCAATGGAGCAGTTACTGAATTTCTTGAAACAGTGACTGTAGATAATAGGGGTATCGTGTACCTAGTAACTGGGTTGTGTAGATCCGATAGGCAGTCGCTCTATGTAAAACATTGGTAATCAGCTGCAACTGCTAAAACTGTAAGTCGACCCCAACATATTTGGGAAAAGGCAGGCAGGTGGAGTGACTGTAGACAATGCTTTCCAAAAGTAGCAGTTTCGCGTTCCAGTCGATAGAAATATTATTGAAGAAGAAACCTTCATTACCATAACCACAATAAAAGTATAAGATCAGAGGAACATTGCATCACTGCCAGTAAGTAACATGAGTTCAGCCGATTGATTCAGAAAAACCATGCTTGAATACTTAAGTGAAGTGAAGTGTCAATACTTAGCATTAGTATGGAATGACAAGTCAATTCGCCTTTTTTCACCTGCATTTCCACGGCGTGATTTTTACATAGCACTGCAATATCTGCTTTACCTAGATCGGTTCGGTTGTTCCAAATTTTCTGTTTCATGACTTTTTACAAAAAAAATCTTTCGGGTAAGTGTATAGAAATTATGATTTTCTTATGCTTTTCTGTAAGTTTTAAGTAAAAATAACATCAGAAAAATTGTAAAAAAAAGGAAAAACACTCATGTAATAAACTCATGAACTAGAACTCAAGGTAATAGGTTGTGCATCTAGTATATTGCATGTATCTTACACCTTGTATCAATAATTACCTTAAATCCTACACCAGGTTCAATATGTGCTGGGCCACTACTTTTGGAGCATCGCTGGAAGTTACGAAATGCTATGCTATTTTAGCTTACTCAAAAATAGGGTAGATACTATATTTTCTTGAAAATCTACCCCATCATCAGTTTCCAGTATAACCGGATGCACCTGAACATCAATATTATACATGGCGCGACTTTTAAATTCGTACACGTGACTTTTTTTTCCTTAATATTATAAACCAGTGCTTGACTGCAATCCCACCTGACAGTCAGCAGTGATGCAATCAGTGATCGTGAAGCGCACTAGTTTATTAAGAGCCTTTTTACTCTAACCTTGAAGACACCCACATTATAATCGGATGGAAAGACCGCAGCAGGCAGTTGTTGTTGTTGTTGTTGTATTACTATTCATTCTTACATACATAAACTCACCTTTTTTTCATGGGGGTACGCAGAAACTACGGAGCACCATATGCTATGATTCTTACATACTTAGGTACTTTGCTTCGTTTACATTCATACATAGTTGTCACACACACACGCCGGTTGCCAGTACTCGCACCTGACATTTCTGAAGAACTTCACCAATAGGGTCTATGTATGTCCTTCTAGGGCCTCCCCTCCCGGCGTTTTCACTTACCAAACCATCTAAGCATACTCTTTTCTATTCAAGGTAGGAATGCTTGGAAACATGCTGGTCCTGCTCCGAAATCAAACTGGTTGCTAATCTTATAATGCACCTATGTATTGTTTACTTTTTTTGTCTTTTTTTACTATTTTTTAATTAATTTTATTACATTTGTAAATATGTGAGCACAATATATCTACAAACTTAATCATGTAAATATCAACTCCATTGCTTATTTTAAAAGAGTAAGAAGTGAGTTTCTTGCCCATTCTTCTCCATACAAATCTACTTTTTGGAAGGGGCAACTAGAATCATTTAGTAATTTTGTTGTACGTTCAAAAGTTCCCTATAATGGCCTAATTTAAATAAATGGTTTAACTTTGACTTTCGATTTTAGTCACTACATCTTTTACTATTCAATAAAAATATAATCATTTACCTGTTCACTAAGTGCCTTTTCAGTGTTATCATTGGTCGTCTCCGATTTGACGTCAGCGTGTATAGGTTGCGCATGATTCGTAACAATGTGTAGTGCACCCGACGCGCCCCTTTTCATTCGGGGTTGGAGTGACTGCTGTAACAAGTTGGTAATTTACCTAGTCTTGTAAAATTATAAACTTATTGTTACATGACAAAGTTGAAATTATATTGCAAATATTTATGGGGTCATGACCTTATAATTTTTTAATTACTAAATCAGCGTAAACTATGCACATAATGCTAGTTATTCTAAAGGTAATTTATTAAATTTTATGAACCAACATCGATACGTTATTGGTCTGTTACAATATAGTGTGAGTATAGGCCAAATCGGCCGAATCAACAAAAGTATTATTATTAAGATAAAGAATGATAGGACTATTTGAAAATAGGTATGTTAATGACATGACCGGAACGAAATAAATAAGTCCATTCAAATTGATCTCTTGAGCATTTTGCATTGTACAGACGCCAGCACATCAAGTTACCTACATATGCAACATATTTATTGACATATTAAATTTAATATAAAATAGGTTTCATTCATTAACCAGCTCGGTGAAGGTCGTTCTATGGTGGAATCTTAGACTATTATTACTCGTAGTAAGTATTAACGTCTTTGATTCAAATTGATATCTTGTGCATTATGCATTGCTACAGAACGAATATTTTATGATTTAAGAAATTAAATTCTTACCTGATCATCTATACCAATGTGTCCAAAAACAGCAGAAATGATTAAACATAAAACAATTGCAAAAGACATGCTTTTGTTCGTATTTTTTTATTAGAAAACCGTTCTCAATTTTTATGTGGAACATAAAAACACCTATTTGTAACTATGTTGACATTGAATTAAAAATAATATAAAAAAAGATTTTATACTATTTTTTATAACTCAATTGATTTTGGAATGAGTGTTAACTGAGAATTTACTAAAATACAATGTTTAAAATCCTATTTGTCTTCTTCTTGTTTGAATTTTTTTATGACGCTCATGGACACAGTTTTGGTGTAAGTAAATCAACTTTAATTTATCAACATTATAACATAAGAAGAGGCAATGAAAATTTGTATAACTATGTACCTGGTTTGAGATTCAACGTTATAATAACTTAAAGGAAGTACAGACGCCAGCACACCAAGTTACCCCAATGTGTCAAATTTTCCCAATTAAATATGAACCTTATTCTGTTTTCCATAAAGTTGAAAAACGATCAAAGAAATTTGACACATTGGGGTAACTTGATGTGCTGGCGTCTGTACATTATATTGTAAGAGACTGGTGCCTTAACTAAGCTCGAGGCCTGTATTTCAGGTCACCAAGACTCCTCCATTTCGATGTGATAAATTATGTTAGGCACTCGTATGTACAATTAGTATGCAATTTAAAAAATAATCAAGAAAAGGCACATATTGACATTCATGATTGCTAAATGCCCAGCAGTAAAGCTTGCGTCCATTAGATAAATGGAGCAGTGAAAATTTACATTTAACTTAAATCA
The DNA here is from genome assembly GCA_921972225.1 of Euplexia lucipara. Classification (NCBI taxonomy): domain Eukaryota; kingdom Metazoa; phylum Arthropoda; class Insecta; order Lepidoptera; family Noctuidae; genus Euplexia; species Euplexia lucipara. The sequence continues at coordinate 8,639,330 of OV179168.1, read as the reverse complement.
TTCGAATCCACAGCCAAATGACCTTGGAATGACGACATAATAAACGATCGATCGTCTGAACCAAAAAAAAATACCTTTGGTCACGTACACAAACAGCCAAACCCGATACAAGCACTTGTTAAACATAATAATAATAAATAATACCTACCTGTAACTGTCTTTCTTCGCGTATTGAGACGGCACTAGCATTTACGCTGACTAAATTGCGAACTGGTGGTAAAAAAAAACAGTAAAAAAAGATAATAGTCAGAATAAAAAGACAAACATTAGGAATACGAATACGAATAAATCAGTTATTTGTGTGTCTAATGAAACATATAAAAACTAAGGTGGTTGGTGGTGTTGGTGGTGGTGGCGGTGGTAACCTGTGCACGCTATGCTGTTGTTTGATTGAGATCAGAGAGATTTAAGATACTCTGTAGCGGACATGCGAGGAAACGTCATTTTATCACCTGTCACGTCATCCAAGATGGTGGTGTATTCGATTATTTTTTTCGTAATTTTCTATTGTTTCTAATGAACAAAAAAAAGCTATCATCTTCATGTCAAATTTCATTACGATCCGTTTAGCCGTTCAGTCGTGAAAATCTATGAAACAAATAGACAAACAGTATTACCACAGTCTAAAAACATACAGTCGTCCGACGAAGCTGTCTTGACAGGGCAATCGTGCGGGGTGTGAGGGGCGAGACGCGGGAAAGCCGCTCCCGCACTGCGAACAAAACGATGTTCGTAGTGCGGGAGGTTATTCAAGTCTAACGCGTGTAGAAGTTGTCGGCATTTTTCCAGAGATCAAAGGCGTCCTACTGTATTAATATTTATACTGCGGTATTACTTCCTTATAAGTTATATTAAGATTATGGATGAGTATGGCTATAAGAATGCAAATATTATATAAAGAGTAGAAAGGTATAATTTGATCATTTGTTGATTTGATGACAAAAATAAAAACGTTTAGCATAAAATACTTAAAGTATAATCAACTTACATTGACTACCAAGTCCATTTGCTGACAATGTTTTCCTTCACCGTTGTCAATGAATGATGACTAAGATATACTTAGAAAGTATAGTATGAATTCAGAAAGTCACATCGTCATTGGCTATTATATGTATAGATTAGTATGCCCGAATCATTTTTAAGTGGGCCACCACTAGCACGTGCGTGTCAGCCAACCATCCCTGAAATCATCCTATTTTTATATATATAAAAGAAAGTCGTGTTAGTTACTTCACTTATAACTCAAGAACGGCTGAACCGATTTAGCTGAAAATTGGCAGGGAGGTAGTTTAGAGCAAGGAGAAGGACATAGGATACTTTTTATCCCGTTCGACATCATAAAAATAAATATTAAGAATATCGGTTGTCTCAAACATTTTTCAAACGCAGCGCCATCTTGGATGACATGACAGGAGTCAAACTTCCCAGTTCATTATCAGGTGACAATTTGAAATTGACAAGTCTTAAGCTAAACCAAAGAAGGTAAGGTTGTCAATTTATAATACGCACCTACGTTCTGAAATTTATTTTGTTACTAAACTTAGAAGTTTTATGTAGCATAAAAAAGTCTTATATTTCAGAAATCAATTTACGTAACTAGCAATGATGACAGAGACGAACTTTAATAATTATTTGAAAATAGAACTTATTTTAATGTTAGGACTTTAATTAAAGTAGACCGGGAAAACTATAGGCATAAATTATTGTATGTAACATAGAGGCAATAGTTCAGATTAAAATTATGAATTTAGTATTTTTTAGTAAGGTAGTTAGGTTAGATAGTTGGGTTAGCCATAGGATAGGTATGGTCAGTTAGGTTAGGGTATATATACATGTTGTAATTTAAAAGTAGTAGTAGTTATTATTGGTTTGGATTTATTTGTTGTCGTCTTATTCAACGTATATCTAATATAAAAAAAAATAAGAGCAATGAATTGACTCTAAGGCACAACGAAGTTTGCCGGGGCAGCTAGTATATGTATAGATTAGTATGCCCGAATCATTTTTAAGTGGGCCACCACTAGCACGTGCGTGTCAGCCAACCATCCCTGAACTAGGCCTTCAACGAAATCTGAAGGAAACACCATGAGAAGGGATGATGATTAATTGGCACCGGAGATAAAGAGGCACTGTCAGGTACTCGTGTACCGGTAAATTTAAAGTTCCCACGGGAAATCAGTGGGCAGTAGGTGTTATATATTGCACAGCCCGGGGTTTAGAGAGGTGGTAACGCCGATATTTATAGCTCTGATTAAATAAAACCATTGGCGCATTGGTTTGACGGTTGGGTTTTAAAGTTACCTAGAGAGTTTTAAAGTTTTCATAGATTTTACTAAAAGGTTTGTGGTGAAAATGTATAGGCAAGGTAGTTTTAACTTTTTGGCTTATCCGAACTACCGCCAATTAGATTGTTTTTTTTTTATTTTCGAGTACCTACGAGTTAAGTTGTATGCAAGCTTAATTTTAGTACTTTATGCGAAACTCGAAAAGAGGATGTTGTACTCGGTATTATTACCAACTTTTACAATAACTTTAATTTTTTTCCAACCAGGTGAAAAACTATTAAAGAAAGGAGAATGCCAATTTGTGCCCCAAAGTGTACAGAGATCATTGTATTACAAATACTTATAATAAAATAAGATACGAATTTTAGAAAATAACTAACATTCCATAGCAGACGTGGAAAAAAACTCACAATAAAAAGTATCTTTCTTATTATTTCACTTGAAAGTACCCTCAACATTGCCATATAATATTAAAAAAGAGCAAAACAGGAAAAAACTATCTCAACACATACCTGGCCTAAAATGTTAAATATTTGTAAGTTAGCGTAACTTAAAACGTAATACATTATTATTAGTGGTTTATGTTTTCTTATCCATAAATCGAACTGTAATATTGTTAGATTAATAGTTTAAAATAATCTAAGCATTCATATCTAACATTATTTTACTTCTATTCTGGCAACACTCAAGTCGTCGATCAAACGTCAAATGTCATTATGTCACAAAATATTATGTCTACAAATGATACTAACCAAGTACTAACCTTAATAGATTTACTTTTGAAAAATAATGCCCTCCCAGTGCTTTATAACGAATACACTGGGTATATTACTGCCTGGAACAGATATCTAAACATGTTTATACCTTAATGTTTACAATAAACATAAAAATACTTTAGCCGGTAGGTACAAAAACGGTTTCTTTAAACCTTTATAACTTTTGTCCGCGACTGCTGAGCAATATGCACCTTTTATATTTTTGTTGTAGAAGATCTTTACTATTAAATTACATAGGTTTCATTTATGTACAGCCTGGGGCACAGGTTCATACAATTTTTGGCATTGTCTTTTGACACATTGGGGAAGCTTGATGTGCTGACCTCTTTAACGTAATCGACAAAATGTACAGACGCCAGCACGTCAAGTTACCCCAATGTGTCAAATTTCTTTGATCGTTTTTCAACTTTATGTCAAAAAGAATAAGGTTCATATTCAATTGGGAAAATTTGACACATTGGGGTAACTTGATGTGCTGGCGTCTGTACACAACAGCTACTGATTTTTTCTTAGACCTGTACTGCCTTACCCTACGGAAGAAACATAAAAGATGAGCGTGATGTAAGGTGGTGACTTACGGAAACCATAAAAGAAGAAAAAACTCTATTCGACGTAACTTGGTCTCCCAAGTTTAAAAAAAATACAATACTTCTGGCAAACTTTTATGCAATTTGGTAGCAGATGTAACTCCCATTTACTATTCTAGATGGGTAGGTACTTACTTATTACAGTTGTCACTAACTAAACACGAGTATGCATCACAAAGACTAATTTTAACTTAACGATACTATAATTTTAAATTACATACTGGCGAAACGAATTTCGAGGTATTCAATACTCAATACTCAATGTATTGAGTATTGAATACCTCGAAATTCGTTTACCCTATTCGAAGTCCTATCAATAAACTACGATAGAACTGGGTACCTTTTGTTGGCTGACACAGTTACTTATCGACCGCTGAATATATTAGCGGAATTGAACAGTGCCATGACTCGACAGCTTTATGGACTGTGTTGGATATACAGTTATTAGGTAAGCCCCTAATAAGATCTAGGTAAGGCTTGGAAAAAAGATGTAAGCACTTAGTGACAAAAATTCAAATGAGTAGGCTAGGACGGTCTGGTCACGTTGAGAAGATGGGTGAAAGGCGACTAACAAAAAACTTTTTTGCAAAAAATATAACCGACTTCAAAAAAAACACTAAACGGTGTAAAATAACTCTAAATTAGGAAGTCTGTGGCTTTGGTGGTTTTGTCTTATTCATGATGGGCCACCGACTTCCGAATTTAGAGTTATTTTACACCGTTTAGTGTTTTTTTTTTAAGTCGCTTATATTTTTTGCAAAAAAGTTTTTTATTTTTCCATTTTTAGTTGTTCCCATACAAATATTTGCCATGAATTTATTTTATATTGTTAATTGTTAACAAAACATGTCATGATAATAGGGTTATCCACTTATCCCTAATTAACGAAAATTAACATTCACATTAACAACTGTCGAAATCTAGGTATTTTGTACACATCTGCGTACCCCTCAGAGCATACAGGCGTGATGATACGTTACGATGTTGTATAAACAATAAACATCCAAGCTATTCCAGCAATCACGACAGATTTGCCGTCTATTTTTGAAGAGTTCCGTTGTATATCTCCGAAGATCAGCACGCGATCTTCACCAAATTAAAATGGGACCACCTCAGGAGTATACTCTTTCAAATAAAAAAAGAATTTTGAGAATCGGTCCAAAACTGGGGGAGAAATCAGGTAACATACATAAAAAAAAAAAAAAAAACATACAAGGACATACGACACGTGTGTATGACAACATGTTTAAACGTAAACGAAGCAAAAGAAGTAGGTATGTAAGAATCGTAGAAGTTGGCGCTCTGTAGTTTCACTTAACCTAAAACTTCTTAAAATGGAGTGAGTTTATGTACCTTTGTATGTAAAAGAATATCTGTTGAAGTGTTGACTCTTCTCATACGGAGAAGGCATGAACATTGATTGCCTCACTTGTTATACAAAGCGAATGAACGATTCCAGATTTATATAAATTACTTTTAGCCTTAAAACTTAAAAAATATATTCATTATGAATTAAAACAAAAACATTTGCTAGGTACGTAGTTCAACCAAATTCGGACCCACAACTTGGTGCATGAGAGGTAAACCATAAATAAACGATTTCATTTTATATTTCTATGGGTTGTTCCTGTTAGAGAATTCTTGTTCCCTAAAACAAATGTCCCGAAAACAAAACTCAAATCTTCCCAATTCTCAACAGAAAACAGCAACTTTGCATTCATAAAACTAGTCCCTAAAGATATAAACTCATAACATGAGGAAACGCGACTTGCGAAGGTAACTACAGTTCCCAGACATATATTTTATGAAATGGTTCTCAAGTGACCGCGTGCACATGCCAGTTTATCACTTATTCACTCTGCAGTGTGCACTTGTCGCTATTTTCACATGAAATACTGTGTTTAAAAGGATATTGTTATTTTTAAAAAGGCATGAAGCTACACAATAACATAAGCGCGAAAGCCGTCTGTGAAGAAAGGTCAACTCGAAGCTGAATTTGCTATTGTTTTAACTATTACCTGTTTTTTTTTTTTTTTTGTTTTATTTAACTTCCACAGTTCTAGTTTATCATTTTGTTACATTGTGTTCTGCAGATCTATGGATTTAATCCAACTCTGCACATGCAAGCTGGCACACCCTTTTTACCTGAAGGATTCTTATTAGTCAGTTGCTTTTGCTTGAGTTAAGTTAGTTTTATTGTCGGTAGCTATATATATTACTGGTATTCTGTATGTTGAGTGTGCTAGCTAACATGTAGTGAATAACTAATTTGATTTTTTTTGTAATTATAACTAATTGTACTGTGTAAATTCAAGTTCTTCTAACTTATCAGACAGATGTGTTGCTGGGGAGTTTGTTCCGCCACTTCTTCTTCCCAGCAAAAACACTAGGAAGTGGCGAAGGGTGGGCTTTTTGGGGGACTGTCTTATGTAATTTCGACGTTCAAAAAGTGCTGATCCTCAGCCTAATTTGAATAAATGACTTTTGATTTGATTTTGATTTGAATTGATTTTTCTTCAGCAGGTTTTCCAGACTTTGCCCTGCATCGTTGGACTCACATAATATTTATCTAATACAAACTTTAAAAGAGACCATGACCCCTGAGTTTCTTTCGGCATTTCTTTTCAGGGATTAGTCATATTTTGGAAATGCAAGCGCTATTTAGTAAAAAAAATTACATGTAAAAGTATCTGGGAAGATGTACAGACGCCAGCACATCAAACTACCCCAATGTATCAAATTTCTTTGATAGGTTTTCAACTCTATTCTAAACACAATGAGGTTCATGTTCAATTGGGAAAATTTTACAGTTTGGGATAGCTTGATGTACTGGCGTTTGTACAAGTTGATATTAAATAAGCAATGCATCTGTAATTAAATAATTGATTGATTATAATTTTATTGTTTTGTATTTTGATTTTGTTGTTTTTTTTTTCACTCAATGGTTTTATATTTTAAATGTCTGTATTTTTTTTCTCTCTCTCTCTTTTTTTGTACGCTAAATATGGCAAAACATGTTGAAACTTACCTGTTTTCAAATTTCCATCCACATTTGCATCTATATGTATTGTGTTACACATGTTTAAACAAATATATATATCTTTATCTTTATCTTTATCACATTAGTTTAAAAAAAAACCGTGTAAAAGCATAAGTAAAAACCAATTTACGGAAACTAATATATATTATCATTAAATTTGTCATTTAAGACTTTATAGCAGTACGACGCGGGAAAACATCGTGAGGAAACCGGCATGCCTGAGAGATATTTCTCGACGGCATGTGATGCCAAGTCAGAGGCCCATGGGCGGCATTAAAACTCTGACACCAGGTTAGTTACTAACCACACGATAAGAAGAAGAAGCAGTACGATTTGACCTCGCTATAAAATTATTCAAGCTAATCGATACCCGGTCGGCTATAATTGGGTGCATTAGTTTTCGTTGAAGGCTGAACCAATCCATCATACAACACTAGGTACACTGTCACAAACATGATAAATATCTAGGGAATGCAATCTCGTCTCGCCGAGATCCCGATCTCGCGAGATCCCGGCCATATTTTACGAGATTGAATCTCGTCAAATTTCGTACGAGATCTCGCGAGATAACGAGATCGACAAATGCAGCGTGACGACGTGTATTTCATAGCGCGGCTGCGCGCGACGCGAACTGAATCCTGGCCGGCCGTGCGGGCACAGGACAAGATGGGTAGGCGGGCTTGCGGGGAACGAGGTCCGGCTCATTTTGCAAGGCGGCGCGCGTGCGTTTGCTTACAATTGCAACGAAATAATTTGTTTTGGAGACAGTTTTGTAATTAGTTTCGCAGAAATATTACACTACAATTACAATACAACTAACTACCAACCATGCCATAATTTACAAAAGACTAAATATAGATAATTATTGTTTTGTTACCAATATTGTAAGAATTTGAATTGATTAGCTACAGTAGGTAAGTATAATAATTATAGACATAAACAAATGTTATTAGAGTTAGAGACAAAATAATAAGTACTCTGTTGATTACATCTTACATTATTTCTGTAACTAAGCAACGCAGTTTCTATTTAATTACATATCATGTCAATTACTAGTTCTTAAAACAAGCATTTGCATATGTTTTAATTGCGATTCTTCAAATCTCGCGAGATCCCGTAATTTGCGAGATCTCGCGAGACTGGGTTTTGAGTCTCGCGAGATCTCGCTAGGCGGTAATCTCGTACGAGATTGCATTCCCTATAAATATCCCTTTTAGTTACGAAAAAACCCGGTTAAGGGCGAGATTAACTCACACGTAGGGTTCTGTACTTTAATAAGTGGAGTTTCCTGCCCATTCTTCTCCATACAAGACTTACCTTTGAAATGGGCCACTAGAATTTTCTTTTTTTTTAATTTTAAGTAAGTATGACGTTCAAAAAGTCTAAGTAATTGAAATAAATGATTTGACTTTGACTTTGAATAGGCATTTTCCATTTTTAAAGTTTGCAACCGAAACATAAAGTTTGTTTGAGTCATTGGACATTTTTTCAGTACCTACCGTAAACATGTTTGAACTGCACTAAGTGGGTTTTTATAGATTATAGAATATGTTTTTCTTATTTTTGAATTACTTCTACGGTTTGATTGAAAGTTCACAAGTAACATGTTGTACACGTTTGTAAAATGTTGTTTTAATATCACTAGTTTAGGTAGTAAGGCGTTGGTCTTCGTTAGTAAAATGATAAACTTAGAATAGAAAGTTCAGAGACCAGCCCCCCTAGCCAAGTTACAAACGATTCGTATCTATTCTCTTTCTACAATCGAGAACGCCTCAAATCCCTTTGTTTTGACCACGTGACTTATCACCTTTCCTTATTATTATTATTATTCGAAGATAGGTAACTTTTGAAGATAGGTAAGCTTTGACTTTTCTGTAAATTGCCATAATTCGCACATATTATTATTACAAATACCTACACTAAAACGAGTAGCTTACAAATTAAAGCGAAGAAATCTACCCATAGACAAAAATACGCACCACTTTTGAGCTACCTAATTAATAGAAAAGACAAAATAATATCACAGATAGAATAGAACAAACAACCCTTTGCATGAGAAGTTAGGCCCACATCACCGCGTCATAATAATAATAATAGATATTCCACAACTTTTCACACAACGCCATTTAGTCCCAAATTAAACTTGAGAGCTTGTGTTAAGGGAACTTAACAGCTGATAAACATACTTATATATTTCTAAATACATACATATTATAGATAAATTACACCCAGACACAGAACAAATGATCGTGCTCATCACACAAACATTTGTCCTGGATGGGAATCGAACCCACAACCTCCGGCATAGCAGTCAGGGTCACTAACTACTAGACCAACAGGCCAGTCAAAGTCATCGCGGCATTATTAACTTTTTGCAATTCTCTGATTAATTTTAGAATAAAATACTGAGCGATGCGGATCTCCAATCAGCGTTGATGCCTCAAGAACTAAATCCAGCCATCGTATTTGATAAGGTAGGTATTAGTTCAATGTCTAAAATATACATCTATACCTATATTTATTTACTTAAAGGTTCACCCACAGCTCAAACATACACATACAAATAGTATGTACAGACGCCAGCACATCAAGTTACCCCAATGTGTCAAATTTCTTTGATCGTTTTTCAACTTTATGTCAAACAGAATAAGGTTCATATTCAATTGGGAAAATTTGACACATTGGGGTAACTCGATGTTCTGGCGTCTGTACATTGGGTACATTGTACGGTAATATTCTAATATCTATACAAGTAAACACATTGACAGCACAGACCTGCCAGACGCCATAATACCGCTTTGTTGCTAACTTAAGTCTATATATCGAGGAGTCTAATAACTAACTTAATACCTTATTTCTTTTATGTTTTCTTTGCTAAGCCATTGTCGCATTAACATAGTTTATTTATTGCTAACATAGTTTATTACACCATCACTGACTTATGCACATACACTTAGTCTGCAAATAAATCTTTGACTTTGACTTTGTATGCGTGCACTGACTGAAAAGATCCACTCAAATTCGATCACTCACTCTAATTAAAAGAATATTTCTATATCTAAAAATGTAACAACAAAAACATTTTACAATCGGCAAAAAACACAAACAAAACACTTAAAAGAGTAAAATAACTCAAGTTTTGGAAGTCTGTGCTTTGGTTGCAGTTTTTCAATAATTATTTTTAATACCGTCTTCCGAAGATAGGTTATTTATTCTTCTTGATTTTAATTATCTAACATTAACACTAACTCTTGATTCGTATTTTATTTACAAAGTCTTGTCGTTTGTAATTTTATTCACAAAGTAAGTGTTCAAGTCTAATCACAGGAATTTAGGAAGTTTAAATTTTGCTTGTAAATTTTAAAAGTGTAGGGTACGTTTTTATAACTATCTACGAGTTTTCAGGTCAGACCAACAAAAAAAAGAAGACAGCGCGCCGTGAATATCAAAAGTGAAGCCACCTTTTATCTATGTGTTTCTCGAAGGGTTGCCATTTATTGAACTTTTTCCCGGTAACTTGGGGAATAATATATTATGCGGAAACTAACTAATATTGTACAGACGCCAGCACATCAAGTAATCCCCAAACTGTCAAATTTTCTCAATTGAATATGAACCTTATGCTGTTAGAGATAAAGTTAAAAGGCTATCAAAGAAATTTGACATATTGGGGTAGCTTGATGTGCTGGCGTCTGTACCAGTCAGCACAAGTAATCGCAGTCGCACTTTATGTCACTGCTTCTTAGTACAGCACTGACATAAAGTGCGTTTGTAGGTGTGTATTTTACTTGCAGGAGCACGGTTTTATGGCTTCACTTTTGATGTTCGCGGCACGCCGTCTTCCTTTTTTTTGGTTGGTCTGTGATATTCAGACAGTTTTTCTTCCCAGGATGCTCCATGGCGCGCTGTGTTTCCACTGGGCCGACAGAGGCGCGATTTGGAGGTAGTCACGGACACATCACCGCCACAATCCGCAGCCACAGTGCCACAGACTCTGAAGCTATACAGTCGCGTGGTAACTTGTGTTGCCCTAGTAATAGGAGCAATTGTTGAAATTGTACTGTATTTCATTGAACTTTATACTGTGGTCTGAATATATTGTTAAATAAATTGAATAGATATGTGTATTATTTTACTTTAACTTTGGTGAGAACTTAATCAGGTATAATAGTAGACCTATAGAACTAAGTGTCTGTAAAAAATGTGTGTGCAGTGTGTAGTGTTCCCAAGTGTGTCCACGGCATTACAACGGGCCCTATCAAATTAACAGCGCTACCTACAGTATTAATTTATTATTTATTTATTTAATATTTAATACCTCTAGCACACTAATGTACAAAGGCGGACTTAATGCCATAGGCATTTTCTAACAGTCAACCTTTAGGTGATGCAGAGAAAAGCAGTGGTAGGTGCAATTTAAAATGAAAAAAAAAAGAAAGTAAAGCAAGCAATACCAATATAATAATGTTCAGTATAAATACAGAAATATGTACACTATAGTTATAATATACATAATTTATAATACACAAATATGTTCAGTATAAATACATAAATATTATGCAAAGTATAGATATAATTTGATGTTTGTCTTTAAATATCATGGCATCATGCTGAGTTATTTGGCCTCGCACAGGTATTTTTTTGTTAAAATTCCTGTGTGTATAAATGCTTTTTCTTCCTATCTGCCTAGTTCTATGACGTTCTTTTGTGTTAATTTTCTATTTACAACTTGTAGTCTGGATTTGGGAAATGTCCAATGTGTTTGTGTGAATGTGTGTGTGGATTTTGGGAATGTGTGTGAATCCCGCCCCCCTGCTCTGCCCTGCTCCGCTTGTCTCTTGTTTAGGGGACTTGGACATAACTGGCAACGTAAAACCTAGGTATACCTAGGCCTCTTCCTTATGCACAGGCACAGGGACTACAATTATAGGTAATAATCGTAAATTATTCCTAATCTCTACTCTAAACTTAACCAAAAAGCCCAATTTTACCTAAATCCACATCACTGCATAACAAAACAGTTTTACGTCGAACTAAATAATCCGCATCAATATCGGTGTGCCCCACCTACATGACGTCACATTGCACGCAGCCAATCACTCTTGCCTTTGAATATTTCATGACAATTCCTTCACGATGGATCGATAGCACTTACTGCAATAATGTTTCTTTTATTACGGTAAGAAAGGCTAGTAACTGCCTCGCAAGCACTAGGTACTGCAGAGCTTGAGGTCCTCGGTTCATTTTCGGGTTGGGCGTGTCGGGAAACCATACAATTCTTGCCTGTTGGTTTATCGGTGGTCCCTGACTGCTAAACCGGAGGTTGTGGGTTCTATTCCCACCCAAGACAAATGTTTGTGTGATGGGCACGATCATTTGTTTTGTGTCAGGGTGTAAATTTATCTATAACTAGCTGTACCCTGCCACGCTTCGCTGTGGCACATTGTGATTGAATGTTTAAAAAAAAAAGAGAAAATGACTTGTGGCACTCGGAGACTGCCGCGGTAAAGCTATTGCATAGCATTTTTTATCCACTCCTCTCCCCCTCCCCTCCCCATGCCTCCCCCCACTCCCTTCCCCATCCCTCCCGCTGCCCCTGCACCTCCCCTCCCTCCCCTGCCTTCCCTCTCATAATCTCCCCCTCCCCCTCTCACGATCCCCACGTCGACTCCCCTCTCCCTCTCCCCCTCCCACTCCCCTCCCTCTTCCCTCTCCTCGTGATATTTCAAAAAGTCATTAAAAGTTCTGCTATGACTATTAAAAAGCAAGGGTTGGTGATAAAAAAGTGCAAATTGAGATTTGTATGTATTTTTTGATGCCACATAATAAACAAATAAAAGAAATAAAAATAATCAAAAAAATAAAAAAAATAATTTGGGGTGAACACCCCTTATCACTTACCTACAGGTTAGAAAAATAGATAGTAGCCGATTCTCAGGCTTACTGAATATGCATAAAAAATTTCATGAGAATCGGTCAAGCCGTTTCGGAAGAGTATGGGAACGAACATTGTGACACGAGAATTTTATATATGACATAAGTAGGTATGTATTTAGAAATATATATATACGTATTCTTATCAGTTGTCTTGTCCAGTAATAATAGCACATTTAGTCTTAAATGATTTAATTAATGAATAAAATGAGATCTGCATAATTTAATTAAAACGCTACGCTTGCTGATAAAACTTCGTAAAAACTATTGGAAAGGTCGTAAAAATAATTTGCAACGCTATTAGAACTTTATGTGTAGGTGCTTAAGTTAAGTTTTTTATTATAATGTGTTGCTCACATTCTGGATAGTAGGAAACGTAGGTAAGGCAGATGTTTAATTTTTATCACCATTTCAAAAGTTCTATTGTTTACTATAAGATATTAAATTTGTAGACCTAACACAGCAATAGGCTCGCCACCGATTGCATGGGACTTAAACATAACTGGTGTAATGTGGGTGGACTACCAGATAACTACTCCTCTCCCTAATCCTTCGGGGATTACAGGCGTAATGTTTTGTTCTGTTATATAGACCTAACACGAATTCTTGACATAAGCGTAACGCGAATTCGGACAGTTTAGATTTTTTTGAAATACTATCACCTCGCTCGCGAAAAATTACAAAATTGTACAACATCTGTAGCCGAAGTACCTAGGTACGTGGTACTTCTCTAACAATAGACTGAAACAATTTATCCAAACATAAATACAACAGAGTTGAACAGAGTTTAATCTATAGTACTTAGCTTAAATTCAAAACGAGTACTTTCAATTTCAAAACGTAGGTATCTTTCGTCAAACTACGTTTGCGTCAAGCATTCTTGCAACAGGTACCAACTGGAGTTCAGAAATCTGCAATTTCAAATTTATATCTACCATATTCCAACAAGTTCATTTTATCGGTATGCGACGGATTCCCAGAAACATTCCGACGGATATCGGGTCGCCGTTTGACATACAAAACCACAGAGCAATCTCTAGATTCTATTGGTTTTGAACCGTCTTCGTTGAATAATAAAAGGCTTTCGAGTTTAAACTTACATGTAGGTACGTAGGTACTAAGCAAAAAGTCAATCTATTTAGAGAGATGAAATTGACTTGATCTACTCCATAAATCTCTTTAGTCTATCCAAAAATTTGTAAATAACAGCACGTGCTGTTTTTTAACGTAATTAAAAGAGGAGTCGCAAGTTCTCAATTCGGTTATACTTAACTTTTCTTATGGAGCGATTTGATTAATTCTGTGTTTGTTTGAGAGAGTGACCCTGTATGATTTTTTTTAAATCTGTTAGTTCCAAAGTTTGGACTTAATATCAAAATGATTGGAACATAATAAATCATCCATGTAAAAATTCCAACAAAATTATTAGTGCCTAACTTAAAAAAAATACAACCAACCCCATAAATAGTAATAAAAAGGCTAGAACACATGCAGATATAGTAGTAGAATTAAAAGTTCGTGAACATCTTCATAAGATGTTGGCAGGTTCATCACAGAGTTGATTGATTCTCAGACTAGTTTTTCTCTATCAACGTATTTTTATCTCTCTTGACTACCCATTATTTTGTTATAAGTATGTATGTATCTGTGTATTTATTTTTATGTGTAACTTTTTATTCTTTTTTGTCCTTAATTCTTTACCCTGTTGCACCTACCATGTTCTGTCTCTGCACCACCTTAAGGTAGACTGGTAGAAAATGCCTAAGGCATTAAGTCCGCCTTTGTACAGTTTTTTTTACTTGTGCATAAAGTTTTAATAAATAAATAAATAAATAAATATAGGATAGATATAGGAACTTTTTTTCGGAAGTGGTTGGAAACTTTCTTTTTGTTGTAAAACACCTGGACAAGATTTCTATTTGTACGATGATTTGGCTGGGGACGTTTTCAGGAAGCATTTTTATAAGCTGTATACCGATTCGGTGACTTTATTCAGTGCCAATTCCTTGACAATATCTATTAATGTGGAATTGTTTTTTTGTTTAGGTAATCACGAGGCATTTGATGTTTAGAATCAGTAATATAATAGCTAAATTCGCTTTCTATAAATAATATTATGAAACAAAACCCACGTCTTTTTTTTTTTGTTTATTTTACGTTGAATGACGGATTGCAAATGATTCATGATCTGTGACTCATTTTTAATCCAAACCGTAATAAATCCGTGCAAATCGGAGTATTTTATTAATTTACATCCAAGGACATGATAAACGTGCTCACATTGTTATTACATACAGTTGCTGGGTCCACAATTAAAAATATATAACTATACAGAACAAAACACCGAGTCTTTAACTATTGATGATAAAATTGTAGACACTTTTTTTTATTTTGATTTTATTCTTTAAAAATCTAAATTCACGTTTAAATTTAAGTGAAGTAAAGGCGATTTAACCTTTCAATTGTGTCAATTAGAGACACAATAGAAAGACAAGAACAGCGTGGACACCAGAGTCCTCTCGGATTTAATGAATTAAAAAAAAACACAATTCTCACACAACTCCATCTTAGTCCCAAACTAAACAGAACTTGTGCTATGAGTACTGGATAAACACACTTATAATCCATGGCTACTACTACACTTACTACTATACTTGTATTCTGCATCTGTCTAGTCCACAAATTTCAAAACAGATTTGACATTGACGGCCATTTGCAAAAATGAGAACATCTTCCAATAGGGTGATTTCTTTTGGCCCACCCAGTACATATTAAAGGTCAATTACACACCATCACAGAACAAATGATCATGTTCGTCACACAACACTATCAACTCAATCACTCAACTCACTCACTCAACTCACTTTTGCACGGAGTGACTTTTACTGAATCAATCGACCGTTCAGGGCGTCAAAATCAAATTGCTATAAGAAATTTACGGTTTTAGGCATTATTCATTAATTTTAATGTTGCGCTTGCCGAACGCTGCCACGGCAATGTTCGCTTCGCTCGCTCGGCTCGCGCTTGGTTGGACACACTTTTAACATAACCTGAGATTGGTGGGTTGTTAGGCCGAACTGTCAAAATCTTGTTACAACACTCAGTACGTTACTGAACCCGTGGATCGAGCCCAGGATTCCTCTACTCCACGCCAAAATTACGCAGGGATCTACTGACTCCAATAAGACCGTCAAAAATCACTTTTGAACGTCACACTTAAAAGTAAATAGAATTAGAAAATGAATCTAGTTACCCCGCTAAAAGGTAATTTTGTATCGAGAATAATGGGCAGGCAACTTCATACCTAGGTCTTTTAAAGTATATTTAACAATACTTTGTAGGTATAAATTAATCAAATTATACATATGTGACACCGATGTAATTTACACACAAAATGTATTAAAAATAAAAGCAAGAAGGATAAAAACAATCAATAAACAAAGTCCCATGCCAAATTGATCCGTTCTCCTTGAACATTAAGTCATAATTAGATTGGACCATAGTTCGCAAGTGGTATAAAAGTGGGATGCCGATCTTGCGGTGAGTGAACGAGGTGGCTCGGTTGCATGATGAAGTGGCTCGCGTTCCTGTGTCTGATGCTGGGCTTGCTGTCAGCTGTTATGGTAAGAAGACCTTTATTTGTTTTAGTAGCGTAGTTTTTGGAAGTGAAATCTTTTGTGGTAGGTGGAAAATGTTTTTCCTGAGTAGGAAACGTTTGGTACGCTATGCAAGCGCCAGTATGCGTTTCAAATGAGAATAGGAACGTCAATGACCTCTATCTGTCAGATGTCACTTGAAAAGTACGATCCACAAGGCTAATACATTTGAGACATTTTTTCATTTTGAATATCTGCGACTCGGTAAAACAAAAAAATAAAAAAAAATATACGTGACTAAGGGTTTCGTTGCAGACCGCACTTTTTAAGTGTCATCTGACAGATAGAGGTACTTCGTTGACGTTCCTATTCTCATTTGAAACGCATAGTATAGTGCTACTCATCATATTTAACACCAGTACCAAACAGTAAAAACTAGTGCGCTTCACCATCACTGATTGCATCACTGCTTACCATCAGGTGGGATTGCAGTCAAGCACTGGTTTTTAATATTAAAAAATATATATATATATATAATATGTAGATAACATAAGAACTTATGGCTAAATATAACAGCCGCACTGATCAATCGAAGGTTAAGCTACGCTTACCGAGGTCGATTTGTGGTTGGGTTATTACCTACATAATCAAGACTCCTGCGTGCCTCGGAAAGCACGTTAAGCCGTTGGTCCCGGCTTTCATTTGTACATCTTTGACAGTCGAAGTCGTTACGGATAGTCAGAAGCCCGAAAGTTTAACAACCAGTTTTTGTATCGTATTAGATATCAATTTCTTGAACTTACTAATCATTCATTTTATTTTTTTATACACATTGTAACTAACCCTATAAGAGCTTTTATCAGTGCAAAAAGGGGAAGACTTACAGTTTAAACAAAATTGATGACTGATAGCTACTAAATATACTAATTAAAATCCACTAATACACTGCATTTTTCAC
This sequence comes from Euplexia lucipara, assembly GCA_921972225.1. Classification (NCBI taxonomy): domain Eukaryota; kingdom Metazoa; phylum Arthropoda; class Insecta; order Lepidoptera; family Noctuidae; genus Euplexia; species Euplexia lucipara. The sequence continues at coordinate 8,622,154 of OV179168.1, read as the reverse complement.
TATTTACTAAAATTTAAAATATATTTCTTCCACAGGCTGAAGACGAGGACTCTCGTGCTGGTGCAGCTGACTATACCGGCAGGTATGCTGAGTTAGCATCACCTGTACCTGCCCATGTCAGTATTCCAGAACTTCTAGCTTCACTAACCAGCCTTCACCACTAGAAACCCTAGAAACGAGACCTCCAAACTTCTAAAATCACTCATTCGCCAAGAATACGTTCCAACAAAAGAAGACCACTGATTTTGTTATTCCTACCCCGATAAATGTCCAAGATATCTGAGATGTGTATGAATTCGTTTTTTAAATTATTAGATAGTCATTTATTTAAATTTGGTTTTTGACTGTTTAATTCTGTTGTAAATTACTGAAACTTTTAATCGTAAATGTGGTCATTTAATTGTCGCTTTACCCACTAGTGCTAAGTTGTCGTTGAAATTACTCTCGTGTTAATTATAATTTAGTTTATTTTATATTTATAAAAATGTGTATTTTTTATCAAAAGTGTGTAACACTTATGATTCTGTATGTATTTGTTAATAAAGTATAAGTTCGCTCGTCTATTTATTTTTGCTTTCTTCTCAATACAAAGACAGGCCTGTGCTGACTGCTATGCCGGAGGTCGTAGGTTCGATTCCCACCCAGGACAACGACAACGAGATGAGGGAAAAAAACTAAAATTTTGTTAAATAGCCCATTTCATAAAGTAGAATATGATAATCAAACTAAACACGCAAGTCTATTTAATAGCCTTTACTCATTTAAAAACTAATCATTTACCACCCAAATGAATTACTTCTTAAAGGATTCAAAATCAGGTACTATACGGACAGCTGGTGAGTCGACGAACTTGCGTCTTGCTGGAAATAGGCGCTCATAGTTCAGGTTGATGTCGAGAGGATGACCAGCAACTCGACGAGACTCACGACCATAAGGGACGTAATCGTAGGGTACCTGTGGAAGACAGTATGTGATTAGGTGTGCTTAAAATCCGTGTTCCTAACAGCGGTACTTATAGAAAAAAAAAGAAAAAAAATAGATAAAAACAATCTTTGATGCGGATTATATATCATGCTAAAATTTCAGCTTGATCGGTGCAGAACTTAAAAGTTTCGCCTTAAGCAGGTATTTGCCCTGCAGTGGGACGGTAACAGGCTGGTATTGTGACAGAGCAATCATTGATTAGTTTATTTATTATAATTATTTAATCTAGCAGACGTTCCGCGGTTTCACCCGCGTACCGTTCCCATGGGAGTACTTTTATACAATAATAATTTTAATTGGCGCAGTAGTTTTTTAGTTTTTTTAATTACAAACATACACACAATTTTTTTTTCTTCTTTATAATATTAGTGTAGATGTAGGGTAGTGTGGACAAGTGACCCTTAAACTGTTATTGAAACTTTACTTGCCTGCGGTGCAGAATCCACAGAAACCAATAATAAAACACAAGTTGAAAACAAATACAACGGCTCCATATTCGATCGTTCAGCAGCGTGGCGTATGCGCAGTTCACGGTTTTTTACTTGGCTTTAATTAAAGTAGCACGTTCGATTTTTATTGCGATATATTTTTATTGCATATGTTATGTAAAACAATTTTTGTTTTGAATCAAGCCTTTCCTCCGTTTCTTTTGATTCAGAACTTTAATTTAACAATGGATAAAATAATTATTTTTGTTAATAATGGAAAAAATAATTTTCATGCCGTACTTTAGAGCTAGAAACCTTTAGTAGACCAGCAGGTCTAGCCATATTACAAATTCTATTTCTATTATCGTAATCGATAAGGCGAAAATAGAAAGAAATGGCGTAATATGGAATCAGCTGTTTGTCAACTGTCAGGTATTAACAAGTAGAATTTGAAAATGAAATATACTTGACAGTTGACAAACAGCTGATTTCTTATAGGTACGCCATTTTCTTTCTAAATTAGAAATAGAATAGAAATAGAATTTGTAATAATATGGCTAGGCCTGTAGGTACCTTATCATCTGCCTAGACTTTTCATTACTAACTATGTTGATGCAGCTGAATACCAGTGTTTTTTTACATGGAGCAAGCGACTGCCTGTCAGACCTCCACAACCCAGTAACTGGGTAATACGATACCCCTTAGTTAAGCTGGTTGTCAGACATTCAAGCTTCTGGCTACTCGTAACGACTCTCGAAGATCTACAAATAACAGGCAGGATCAACGGCTTAACGTGCTTTCCGAGGCACGGAGGAGTCTTGATATGCCCAAATGGTCACCCGCCCACGGACCGACCTCGTCAAGCGTAGCTTAACCTCGATAGACCCGAACGGCAGTTCCTATTTAGCCACAAGCTCCTCAATAGTTAATTTTGCTTATCGACACAATTATTATGTATCTCGTATCTAATTTTTATTATAGAAACAGCTTTATTCATTCAATAGCAGACGACCCGCGGTTTCACCTGCGTAGTTCCCGTTCCCTTGGGAATGCAGGGATAAAAAGTAGCCTATGTGTTGATTCAGGGTATCAGCTAACTCCATATCAAATTTTATTAAAATCCATTCGGTAGTTTTTACGTGAAAGAGTAACAAACATCCATCCATCCATCCATCCTCACAAACTTTCGCGTTTATAATATTAGTAGGATAAGCTGTAAAATTCAATCTGCATACCTACCTACATTATAATCAGCAATCAATCATCACAGTCCGGACAGATTTAAAAATAGTAACAGCGCAAAACACGATCGATTTCGTCTACCTATCTGAAATAAAATGTCCTACACAATATATTAAAATAAAGATTTATAACTTCCTTGTTTATAGTTATTCGTTTCTCGAATACAGTGCAAAATGTAATATTTTATAAGTACGTAACTAATTTGAGGCTGCATAGTTTTTGAAATGGCTGCATTTCATAGTTTATATTATGTAGTTCTTGTTTCATTATTTTGTACATCATTAGCAGCAGTGAGTTTTTAATTATTTACACAATCTATATTTGTAACCATAAGAGCATTATCATTCTTGGTTATATCATTATCATATTATCTTGGAGTCAGAACAAAAACCATTTATATTTTAAAGCATCTAATTTTAAAGTACCTACTTGTATGAATATCGTAGTTTCTGCCTGCCCCTATGGGAAAAAGGCGTGGGTTATGTATGTAATTTGTATGTATCTAATTCTTATGTCATAGTCACCATCTAGCACAAAGTAAACTCAAGGATGATGTATACACTTCACACTTGACAGCATACTTTAATTAGAAAACATGCCAGCTTAATGTTTGACACCATAATTATATCACAATAAACGTCGATCGGATATACCTAGTCTGCCCTTCTGTGAGACATAGAACTGTAATGGCCAAGCGGAACTACATAGTTATTAGCGGACTACTATATAATAAAATTAACAAAATACTTACTTAACTTATACCCACGTAAACCAACCGAAACTAAAAACAAAACAAAATCTTGGCTTTTACAGTTAAATTGCACAGAAACTAAAAATCTACAGAATCAGTATTAGTTACGGATTTGTAAAATCTATTTAGGAATCAAACAGTAATTATTTCAGTTTCATTGTCTGCTCGTATTTTAATAATTAGGTAATTTACAAAAGCACTCATGTCCTTACAATCTCAACAAACGCACACAACTTTACACTCACACGTTAAACACAACACAATAAATGTGGCACGCACAACTTCATAGTTTTTATAATTTTATTTTAATTTGTACCTATTATATAAAAAAAAAACTGATTCCCTATCAACAGGCATGCCTAATTAGGAAACTCAGTGAGTCAAGATTTGTATGCTACTGCGATGATGATTCATATGAACCTGTTTTTGGTGTGAGAACGGAGCATTTGCCTTCAGTTCTTGTAATACAGGTTAATTCCTAGCACTGGACTGGGTCTTGCCCTGTTCTCTACTATAACATGCCTATGTATCTGTTTTTATGTATTGCTGTACCTAGTCAAAGAGATTTAAAATACTATAGAGCGGGCATGTCAAGGAAATGTCATAGAAAAACTTTGATTCCATGTCTCAGTAACGCCATCTAGAATAATGGAGCGGCAGCGGAGCGTACTACAAAAAACTCATAGACTTGTATCCAGCAGGACACACTTTTTCGGAATTTTGTTCGTGATGTCCAGTCTATAGGTATATTGGCTGTAGTGCAAAAGTTATTTGTACTCAAATGTTTTAATCAATACAGTTATTACTAGTATTACTTCATGAAACAAATCTTAGCCTTAGAAACACTGACACAACGGTTAATATTGCTATAGTTGAATTTCCAGCATTGTACAGTGATACCTATTCCCAGAGTAGATCGAAGCGATTAACATATTGACTACGTATTGGAATGGAATAGGATTATAATGCGTTCTGGATGCACGTGTAATCCTATCATCTACTACATAATACTGTTCATCTGATATTCTGTGTAGGATTTGTGATGTAGGCCGCACACTTCGATTACTATATCTCATTTCGTTAGTATATCGTGTCTTTGATTCACCATAATGTATTGAATCAATCTATATATTAATACGCTAAGCGAAATCAAGGAGAAGTGTGAGATTTGGGCATAGTGAAATTTATGTGGAGGAAAAGTGCCGAATTTTAATAGTTTTACACCTTTAGGTTAGAAACAAAATATTCATTGTTTACGTACATTTTAGACGTCTTCATTCTAAACTAACAAAAATAAGACAACTATTAATTAATCAAGTTGAAATTGACATACAAGGAAATGCTAAGCAAAGTTGTCTATTTTTTTATTAAACATAAATCAATCGTTCACTAGTACTTACATAAGTAAGAGTCTCAGAAATAAATAAATAATAGTTCAAAATAAATCCTTATTTTTTAACTCAGCCTCAACAACCCGAACTAAACGACCAATTCAAGACAACCGACCTAGCAACAGATAAAACAGCACCAACCATATTGCCAGGCCAGTCTGTTCAAAAAGAACCACTAACTCAACCAGAACCAGTTCCAGAAACAGTCACTAAAATCATCGAAGAAACAGTACCACAAACAGACAAAGAAAAAGAAAACGACACTCAAGTTGCAGTACCACAAGTCAGTTTCACAGTACAAGTGTATAAGCTTATATCGGAACCTATAATCAAAGTTGTGAACACACCCAAAGTGAACGAAGTACTAAGAAATATTGGAATATGTGCAGTAAACGGTGCCATGGAATTGTTTTCTTACTACCTACCAGCTCCATTGATGCCTCTCCTAGCTACTGCAGCAGGACTAGTGATTCCATTTGAACCAGTAGTTATGTTAAAGGAAAGAATGCCAGTGACGAGTTACAGACGAGCTTTTCAAACAGCCATGAATACTTTTCTTAGGACCTTTGATAAGTATAAAATAGCTGAAGAATATGATCCATATATGACGAGACGATTCAACAGAAGATATATGAATGACAATGATAACATAAAGGAAGCCGGAAAGACTGCAGAACCAGCTGAGTTTTAATAAAAATTTGTTTTCTGCATATTTCGTTTTAATTTCTCATCATCTGCCTAGCCTTTTCCCAACTAAGTTAGGGTCGGTTTCTAGTTTAACCGGATGCAACCGAATACCAGTGTTTTATATGGAGCGACTGCCTGTCTGAACTCCACAACCCAACACCAACCAACCAACAACAGCCAACTGGCTAACACTATACAGGGTGTTAGTGTAGACACCGTTATCACTAAAACCATAGGTAGTTGACTTAATAAAATTATAACAATGTTTATCTAAATTTAAAAATAAATAAAAGTTATTTTCATTCAAAAATGTAAGCAAGTTTCTGTCCGACACCGTCCATAAATTCATGGATACTACGCGTAAAGGGCGCTGACCTGCTGAACTGGCCGTCCGTTTTAACTACCTACACAATATTCCAATAAAAACACAATACACATAACCTGTGATGTAACTTTCCTTCATACTTTTCCTGGCTTAGGACAGGCAAAAATACCTACTACTTACCTTCTGTTGCGTGACGGGTCCAAATGTAAGTTAGATTTAACAACAACGAAAATGAAAGAAAGGCAAAAACTGGGTAGGGTTTTTATAGATAAAAACCCTACCCAGTTTTTGAAACTGTAGATCTACAGTTTCATTAAAAAGTACTGGTTAAATTTACATTGATTGAATATCTACACTGATTGAATTAAGTAGGTACTTACATTAGTCTTAAAAGATGTTCAAAATGGGATCCACTCCATACGTTTTCGCACATTGTTTCGCACTCTAGGAAGCACAACAGTGTCACTTTGTATGTCTCTGAACGCACTACGAATACGCATTTTTTTTCTCGTATTCTCCTTTGGGTTCTCCGCGAAGAAATTTAGTATGCGTTCCTGAAGGTCAACCTTCACCTACTGGTTGCCACGCCCCTGAGCATGAGCCGGCACGGTGAACTGGCCGTAGGTATGCAACCTTTGAGTCGCCGTCAACATCGTTTCCCGGTTTGGCACAGGTTGTCCAGGGAATAAATCTGCGTACATTCTGCGAGCCTCGGCCAGGTTATCACCAGCCGCGGCGTAAAGCCGTACCATTTTCGTCCACTGTACGTTTGTGTACGACATAATTACTTTTATCTAACTACCCACTTGTGCGAAAAACGTGTCTAAACCGACGTGCGCTCGATAGCGAGGCTATAGCCAGACTGAAGTGTGTGTGCAGGAGCTCAGCTTACGGTGTCTGATCAAGCGCAGGTACCCGCGCCGCTCCGTCTATTATGTCCTTGCGTACAGTTGTTTATGTAAACACTTTAAAGTGAAACAATTTAAAGGAAAAATTGAGACTTTACTTAAAAATTAAAAAAAAAAATCTTTAAATTAACGTTCTATAAATGAAACCAAACCATCGGTTTCAAGGATAACGGTGTTCACACTAACACCCTGTATACCTCTTGGTTATACTGATTGTTACATTTTCGGGATTCCGACTATCGGTAACGACTGTCATAGATCTACTAATGACAGCCGGGACCAACAGCTTAACGTGCTATTCAAGGCACGAAAGAGTATATAGGGTGTCTCATTCAAATCGGTCAGTATGGGAAAGTCTGAAACTGTAAGACATACGAAGATCTGTTCTAAGGAACCATTACATCGATTTTAATAACAAGACAAACTGCATTCATACATTTCAAAAAACATCTGTACTATTGTAGTAATATTGTAAACGTGGTCCGTGGTGTACAAACAAACAGACAAACTTTTTTTTTTTGGATTTGTGCTTACTGTTTCTAAATCCCCCTCAATTATTATTTTTTCAATGTACAGACACAGTTTTTTTACTGTCTTATTATTATATTGTCTGTTAAAATACAGTAGTTTATTTCGATTTGCATTTTTTTCGTTTATCAATGATTTCTTTTTTGATTTATTTCGTTTATGAAAGAAAAAAATAAAATTAAAATCCAAAAAAAAGTTTGTCTGTTTGTTTGTACACGCTAATCTTCGGAACGTTTCTTTTTTGTCTTTTTTTGTCGTTTATCAATGTAACATGAAATCTTACGTTTAATGAGTAATTAAAGTGTAAATTTTAATGAATAGCTTAAAATTGTACTGATTTAAACAAATTTTGGAATTTGAGTTTGTTTTCATTTTTTGCATTTTCTGAGAATATTTACTATGGTAATGTATATTTTTTTTTACACCATCAGAAAGTAGAGATTTCAACCAACAAAAAGCTTTCAGACTTTTTTGAAAAAGCTGATATTTTGACGGGAGAATTTTCGATTGAAAATTAGAGTGCTTTTTTGATATTAAGTAAAAGGCAAAAAAATAAATATTTTTCATCAAATAAATTACAGTGTATTTGGGACATAATAAGGTAAGTTTTCACCAAATTTCGTAAATAAAAAAACATTTTTGTAAAAGATAAAAATAAAAAACCAAAAACTTGGTTATTTGAATTTTTCACCTAAATTTTGAGGTTATGTGAAAAAATGGTCAATACAAAAGTTGTAGATCTTTTTATTACCTACAACTTTGCCATTTAACTTTTTTCCATAGGACTTGTAGTTTTGCCGGAAATCAAGATAAACCATTTTTTCCCCTAACCCCCCCCCCCTCCCACTTCCCGAACTCGGATCGCCCGTAATTTATTTTTCCTTTCATTTTTATCATATTCCCCTCCTTTTCTAATGCGTTTCATCCTACTATTATTTTTTTTGGTTTTAAAAATTATCGACCCTGGTCTAGCAACCAATGGGAGTCGCCAGAATCTACAGAGAGAGAGAGCGCTATATGTATAATTTGCAACGATTCTTACTTACCAGAAAAAATAATGTCAATCTAATAATAATCAAATATTTCTAAGATACAGGTACTTAAGTACCTAGTTTAGAAGTCGGGGGTTTATTTAATTATTGTCTACCTATTAGCCATTTATTGTTGATGTAGGTACAAAGGCGACGGTCAAAAATGGGCTATTATTCCGAAGCAATTTGAGCACCAATGTGATTTATACCTTGTTAGAAAGCTAATTTAATAAGCTACTCGATCATGACTAAATAAGATATTTTTAGTCCTCTGTTTTTGTAAAAAAACTGAAATGTGTCTTAGGAAAAACAAAACTAAAATTGATTTTATATAACTGCAGCTCATAACTTTAATTATTGTCTACCTATTAGCAATTTATTGTTGATGTAAAAATTTTGATGTTACATATTGAGAAATGAATTATTATTATTATAATCAAAGAGATTTAAGATAATAAAGAGACATGCGAAGAAATGATAGAAAAACTGTGATCCGTCAGTCTCAGTAGCGCCATCTAGAATAATATAGCAATATTGGAGCGGCAGCAGAGTGTACTAAATTAAACTCGTACAATGGAAGAACGGACACAATTAACGGATGAAAATTTTGTTCGTGATGTAGGGTCCCGTCTAGGTAAGTAGGTATTGAATTTCTTTAATTAAATTTCAATCAATAAAAGCAGACATAGTAATAACTCCAAAGAATGGACAAAAGAAAGTAGTTTTAGCTACAGTCCTTTCTTTTTTCTTCTTATTGTCTGGTTTCGCTTTATTATTTTTTGCTTTATTATCTGTTTTTGCCTTATCACCTGAGTCAGTCTTTGTGTCATCTTTTTTAGCTTTGTTATCCTTTTTGGCAGTGCTTTTATTACCCCCATCTGCTTTTTTACCACCATCTATTTTTTTATCATTTTCTGTTTTTTTTACGTCTTCCTTTTTTTTACCACCTTCTGTTTTTTTACCATCATCTGCTTTTTTAGCAGCTTTATTATTGACGGACTCATCCTTTTTTGTTGCATTAGTACTATTTTTATCAGTTCGTAAAAAATTTTCGATAGCAATTTCGGTGTTTGAAATGTTTTGTTTTTGAACTGTGCCTGAATGTTCATTTGCTTCATCATTTTCATTATCAGAGTATTTATTATTGGGAACCTTGGTATCTTCAACTACAGGAATTATGTTGACATTGCCATCCTTTGAAATTTTCTTAAGTTTAAAAACATTATCAGAAGCTTTTTCAAAACTTGCACTTAGATATTTCAGATCAGTCTTTCTTAAACTATTGGTTTTCTCACCGATACTAGACCAGTAATGTCTAAATCCATTTTTATCAATAAAAACCCTTTTTGCGGGATGCTTACTAATATCTCGCCTTAACATGAAATCCTTGAAATGATCTGTGATCACGTGAGTGGTAGGCTTAAGAATATTGTATTTTTCATTGTTAAATATAGTTTCGCCAACTTTTTGTAAATCTAGATGAGGTGGAAATTCTGGTTCTGATACTGATATTTGCAACTGAAAGCAAGAATAATGCAATTCAATGATTAAGTACTTCTACATGAATCATCTCATCTGTCTTGCCTTTTCCCAACTATGTTGGGGTAGGCTTCCAGTTTAACCGGATGCAGCTGAATACCAGTTTTTTACATGGAGCGACTGCCTGTCAGACCTCCACAACCCAGTAACTGGGTAACATAATTACTACCCCATGGTTAAACTGGTTGGCAGACTTTCTGGCTTCTGACTACAAGTAACGATTGTCAAAGATCTACAAATGACAGTCGGGACCAACTGCTTAACGTGCTTTCCGAGGCACGGAGGAGTCTTGGTATACATACCAAGACCTGGATGGGTGACCATTTATTACAATAAATGGTCACCCATCCAGGGACCGACCTCGTCAAGCGTAGCTTAACCTTCGATCGACCCATGCAGCTGTTATAATTGAACCACAAGCTCCTCTCTATATGAATGTAACAAAAAAAAACTAAATAGTATGGTCTCTCTAGGTAGTAATATTATTTATTGACACTGTTAATATCAAGACCCAAAGAAGAAGACAATAGCTATGTAAGTGATGATTACCCATCTCTGGACCAACCTTGGAAAGCGTAGCTTAACCTTTCATCGACTCGTGCGGCTATTATTATTTAACCACAAGCCCCTGAGATATAGAAACAAATAAATGTATATAAAATAAAATAATGTTTTAAAAACTCACTTTTATAATAAAAATGCCTAGTACGATAATGTACATTTTTTTTTTATAATTCCATCGAGGAACTTACTAAAAACCAAATCATTGATATGCCATTTGGTAACGAATGTCGCAGAGGGTAATAAAATTATTTTAATCAACAAACGGTTTTTAGTTCAATTCAAAGACTTGCCAGTTTAATCATTTTGTCGGTCAACCGTATGTACAATTTATGCCTCGGATTGTACTACGATAACCGCCTTTAGTACGTCGACATTAAGGCTCTGCTCCCCAGGTAAGCTATCACCAGTCTATAATATTGTTATTATGTTTTTATACTTTGCCCTACACTAGGAATTTTCTCTCTGTCGTAGGTGCGCACTTACAAACATACAAACATTTCCACTCATGCGTGCCGTTTTGTTCCGTGCGGGATTCGAACGCGAGACACGCGGCGTAGCAGCCAATCACTACGCCGCTTCGCCAACCGTGCCAACCGTGCCGTAAAAAAATATAATATTAGTAGGTACATATTAAGTACAACTATTACTTAGATAATTAACGCAACGCAGATGTCCGTCTTATGCTGTACAAGGTATTTTAGCCAATACGAAATCGGAGGCAGCTTAAAAAAAGCTATGGGATGTGGTCGTTTAAAAGTCAGACGAACAACGATAACGAAAATTTTTTTTTTTTATATTATAAACTAGTGCTTGACTGCAATCCCACGTGATGGTACGCCGTGATGCAATTAATGATGGTGAAGAGCATTAGTTTATTTAAGAATTCACTCTAGCCTTGAAGACACCTAAATTATACTCGGACGGGAAGACCGCAGCAGGCGAGTTGTCCAGTCCTTCGATGTACGCGGTATTAACGACGAGGCAAAACGCTTTGTCCGGATCGTTGAGGTGCCAACGATGTAAGGCTGGACAGCCGTACAGGGTTGTTCGATGGTGGAAAGGTGATGGCGGAATAAGTCCCAATAAACCATTACCAATATGTCTGCTTTAAACTAACCATTGCGTGAAGATTGTCAAAGTAGGCAGGCATTTGAATAAAAATAACAAATATAATTTTACTTAAATATATTTAGCAACGTATTTTTACTAAAGCGTAAAACAAAACGTAGCCTCCCCAAAACTTTCCGTTGACAATCATCCGATAGATGGCGTTGTTTTCAAAAATAATATTTTACAATTTTATCATCAATGCTTTACTGAATTTATTCATTACAGTTATATTTTTTTTACATTTCTATTTAATTCATACAATCCACCAAAAGAAACATCAACATTTAACGCAAATAAACAAAATAATAACAATGTGATTACCTACATTTTTTGACATTATTAATATTATACAAAATATGTCAGATGTGTCTTAAAATGAAACGAAAAAAACAACATTACCTTTTTTGAACAACATACAGAACAAACTAATTGCTGAAATGAACAGATTGTAGGAAGTTATGATCAAACACAGCTCAACTTTTTTTTAACTATAAACACACAATAATTATTGTTTGTAATTTTGCCTCAAAAATCTGAAATAATCCTACAATTCCAAAATTCCTTCCAATGCCGCTACGTCCGTTATCCAGACTCCATAATTATAATTATTAACAACATTAGCCAGTAACAACAAACACTGGTAAAAGTGCATTGTACATAAAGGTTTGTGGCAACCGCAAAATATTGTCCCATGATATGAAATCCTACTAGTTTCGAGTCTCTTCTGACAAATAATTATATTTCAATAATGACTCTTCAATAGACGAACAATGAAAAATCCATGTTTACCTAGTCATTGTTGGAAAATGCCAGATTCTTCGGAGAAGTTAGCTTGCAGTTTGCCAAACAGGTCAACATAAGCGTTGGTAAGTTTGGTATTTTTCATGGAAATCATTCGAAGAGTTCAGAGTGCCTAGTGCGAGTTTATCTTACGTTAACGCGATCGACACATTCATGACGTTCGGCGCTCCGATTGGCCCGCTCTAAGCTTTTAACCAATCAGAGAGCCAAACGCGGTGAACGTTTCGATCGCGTTAGCGTAAAAACAACTCACACTTAGGGCACAGAACGTTAATCTTTTAAACAATAAATTTAAACTAATTGAAAAAATATGTATTGTGATGTACGTGAGATTATAAACAATTATTTGACTAAATATAAATAATTATTACTAATATTTCGTAGTATAACTAATATAATAAGAAGCAATACGCGCTTTTAAAGGAAATAATAATGATTACAGCTTGCGTATTCGATAATTTAAGTTAAAAGGGAATTACAATTTATTTTTAAGTTGGTGTACATTTCACGATTAAAATGTTTGATGAACTAAGACATATAGAGGCCGAAAAGGTGTAAAGTCACGTATGTCGTATTTTATCGTATCTGTCGTGTTTTATCGTGTCGTTTAATGTGTCCTTATTCGTGTAGGTGCTTTTTTTTATAAAATCCCTGCTTCATTAATTGATTTATTATATAAAAATGTGTCGATACTTTAAATACCTGAATGTACACTCAACTTGTTAATCACAAAATACTAACATTACATCTTTTTCAATAAAAATGTATATGTAAAAAATGCAGAACATTTTTATGAAAAAAGTGGAATTTGACTAGTAGTGTGGTGGATATGTATTCACTCATAATTAATAGGTACCTAAAAGGTCAGTGAGTACTACAAACTATTAATTACAGTTGTAATATTAAGAATTACTGGCATTAATTACGATTTATAGCATCCTCATTTAATTAAAACAAACAGATGAAATTAGCAAAAAAGTGAAATATTAAGACTAGATAGATTATAACCTAAAAAATCAGTCAAGTCATTCACTACGCACATTAATCGTCGTGCAAAAACTGCATCAAATAAGTTGAAAATCAACTGTGAATACGGCCAAACAAAACATTAACATTTGAATAATTAATTATTAAGATTTGAAGCAGTTTTCTTAAAATTGTATAAGCAATATAAAAAGAAAAGACGGAACAATTAGAAAATTGCACTTTTACAAAATATGTTTTATATAGAAAAATACGAAGAACAATATCAGGAAACGTTGGTGCCATTGTAAGCTCTTCGAATTTCAAAAGAATTTGTTTTTAGTAAAAACTTATCAAACTAACTACATCTTTTTTTTCTAATGTTATACGAAAAGGAAGATCAATGCAACACGTACGAGTTTTTTTATTATAAAAAAAAATATAAATATGAAATATTATTTACATCAACAATGTTAAGTGTTATAATTACTAGACATTAAATATTGCAAGTGTCATAAGTCGAAGTGTCAAAATTTGTATTATCTCCATACATAAATACGACATAAATATGAAAAAATATATTCTATTTGAACCACTATTAAGTAAACATTATGAGACAGCGATTTTATATGAAAATATAGTCAATATTTTATTCGTACAATTAACTATTTACAAAGCATTTTATTATTTATTGAAAAAAAAAATATATTGAGTAAAATGAATACTGATTAAAATAAAAACCACTGGAATAAAAGTTTTACGGTCACTAAAATGATGAGAAATAAATACATTACATGTGCCTTAAACATTAAGTTTATTTTATTAATGAATCTATAATACTATCACACGATTTTAGATTATAAATGACAGGTTCGATCAGTAGGCGATTATTTAAAGGACAATATTTGAACACTACCTACCCATATTGACAGTAAATCAATCTGTCTGGCTTAAATATTTAATTTTATTTTAATAAGGAATTAACAATAGTTCTAGTGTATCCGGGATACATGGTTATTATAATCACCAGTGCGTACGAGAACCATTAAAGTTGTATAATAGGCACGTGGACGGTGTATGAATATCAAAATATAATTAGCCCATCAGTTAGTATATACAAGGTTACTTTTCAATGACCGACCAAATTTTCACTGGGTGTTTTACCCATGATTAAGAACAACTTTCACTATGGGACTGACTCTGAAATCACGAAAGAAAATCAGCTGTTTCATACATTTTAGTCGAGTAGGTATTATATATAACTTTTGTATGAAACAGCTGATTTTTTATCGTGATTTCAGAGTGGGTCCCATAGGGAAAGTTGTTCATATTCATGGGTAGAACACCCTGTGAAAATTTGGTCGGTCATTGAAAAATAACCCTGTATAACAAAATAAAACACAAATATTTTTATTTGCGGTTTCAAATTGATGAAAATCTACTTTAGACTAAGCGGATTTAAATTGAGGAAATGGGGCTTTTGACGTCATTATTCAGTATAAACTGTACGGGATAGTGACGTCATGCGAAATTTTGACTCGATGTATCGCCATTATTGTTAAAAATATGTGTAGAATATTTTGTAGTAATCTAGATGAGGCATTAAAAACTAAAAAAATGTCCACGAGCCTATTGGTACACGGGCAAAGTCGACATTGGAAACATCACAGCTGCCTTATAAGCTAACTGTATCCTAGCCAATCGATAACCAGAAAGTGGAGGCAATGTCAACAACGCCCGGACAGTGTTCATTTCGCCAACTTTACAAATAACAATTTAATGCAAACACGCTTGGTGTTCCGAAGGTAATCTAAAGGATAAATTAGTAATTATTTACTATTAAAATTAATTTTTATATTTATGAACTTTTAATTTTCACTTACAAGATAATAGTATGATTCTTGTTTTTAACAAATTCAATCTTAGTGATATTTTTTTACCTATTCTAATGATCAACGTTCGCTTAAATATTTAAGTGGGATTAACACAAATTGGTGCGCCTAAGAATTTATTTCTTTTTTTTTTCGGAAATATTATCGCCTAAATTTTTAATAAAATAAAGATTCCACCACAAAGGTTTGTTTATGCATTGAGTTATGATAGTTTTTCACGATTCCAGACGAGACCTAAATAATTATATCTGTTACACTGTTATTCTGATTTGAATAATGCTTTTTGTATTTGATAACCCGATTCTCGAGGAATGTTATCTACGGCGCTTAAGAGCGGGGCACAGCCAGTGTTTAAACAAAAGCTCAATGTTTTAAGACCTTATATCTTTGCTTTTTTTTTTTTCTTGGCATAAGTGCGTCAAATAATAGAGACGTAGTGTCTACAAGTATTTCACTCGCTAATGACGAAAAGACGTAACTTTCTACACTTTGCTAGCTCTGTATTTGAGGCGTCTTCTGCAAAGTGTGATTAGGTGTTTGAAATTCCTAGAATAATTTCGCATTGGAAGATGAAAATACCAGGCAGACTATTTAACCTAAGGGATATTTTCTATAGTTATACACCCCTATTTTTTAATAAGTACAAAAAAAATTGGGCTGTATCCGCACCTGTTAGGTACTGATCATGTTTGCGTAATCAAAAGTAAAAAAAAATGAAGTTCAATTTTCAAATATGCCAATATTTAGTTAAACTTAAATAACGAAAACAGCTGTTGGAGGCAGGACATGCTTGAGCGAGATCACGAGAACGTGAGCGAGTGATGACGATTAATGAATTCTACTATGTCATGTATAGCCTGTGCAATTTTTTCATAAATTGGGTGACTTTTTGGAATATAAAAAACGCTAATAACTTTGCTGTTTATGAATATTATTAATTAATACTTTACAAACATAATGAGAAGACCCTCTAGAATAAGCCCTTTAAGTATTTGTACTAATTAAAAATTAGTGGTGTATATTATAAACAGATATAATTACATATTCCTGCTTCGTAAAATATGATTTACTGTTATACCATCAGTTATTTAAGGCATAAATCTGAAAATGTGCTGTGGATACTATGCTTTATAGAAAGTTTTAGTCTATCTGACAAAAATATTCATGATTGTGAAAGTCCATATAACTATATGCGTAGTAAAGCTCAATTCAAATTGTTGAAGTCTTCTATTAAACAATGTATTAAATTATGATTTTACAATCCAAATAATGTTAAACCCGTAGTATTCGTTATAGGCTATAGGAATATACTCGCTGCTATTGCTCAAAGGAAAATAGTGGTTATGTTAAGCGCATTTACGTTTATTTCCTATGTAATGTTATGTCGTATAATCAAACGATGACACTGAAATATGTACACGTTAAAATCAGACTTATATTTAGTTCATAAGGTACGAATTCTAAACCTGTAGAGTAAGTTTGGTGAAGAAAGTGGTCAATTTATATTGTGATATAACATCACGCCTTTTCGCCGAAGGGTTAGGCGGTGTACCTAGTTATTAGTACACCTACATTTAAACAGTTTTGTAATAGAGGTTAATTCCGTATGTTCCAACCTGTTCTACTATACTCCATCCGATTAGGTAGTTAACAAAAGGTAAACAATTTTGACAGGTATATTTAGTTAATAACACACTTTAAAAATAAAATGCAGCTGAAAACAAATTTAGATACAACAGAAACGATTACTTGATCAAATCAACAATTTGTTTAAACAGTAGTTGTATTTAATTAATAAGCGTTTATGTTAAAGGACTTGTCAAGATTGTTTACCTTTAGTTAAATACCTACTCGGATGGAGTATGGTCAGTTCTACGGTAGAATTAATGGGATTTTTTTTATCAATAGTTCTACGACATTATACACCATTTACAATAGCATTAGAAAAAGAGAAGCTCGTAGAATGCAAAACATTTTATTTTAAAGATAAGTGAAAACAGTTTTTATTCAAATTGTTTTATTTCAAATTTAGAAGAAAGAAAAGTGTAACGAAGAACGTGTCCATGTATTGTTCCCTTGCTTCTTTGAGGTTTTTATCATTGACACTACAATTTTCAACTAAATTGAAAAAATATAACTAAATGAAATCCACATAACTTATTTAAATAAATTGTTGAAATGGTTACAACTAAGTGTGAGATGTGCAGTTAAAACAGATTATAATAATTTCGGCGTCTATCCTAATTGTAACATGCATAATTGTACTTTCGTTACAAAGTGTGCATTAAAAATAACCTTTTTTAAGTTCTGTCTAATGCTATTTGTAAATGAAGTATAGGTATAACAAAATAGTAGAAATATTGGGAGTTCATATTCCCACTTGTTTAATTCCAGAGTTCTATGGCAGATCTTATGGAAGTTTTCATTATCACTAGTGTAACTTACCAATTTATTTCCGAATATTAGAACTCGTCGTCGTGATGGCCCAGAGGTTAAGACGCCTACCTCTCATGCACGAGGTTGTGGTTCAAATCCGGGCAAGTACCAATGTGTCTTTTTCAATTCCTATGTACTTTCTAAGTTACTTCTAGGCACCATTGACATAGGTCAAGGAAAACATCGTGAGGAAACCTGAACTTATAGTTAATATAAGTTTGAAATCGCCAATCCGCCTTGAGCAAGCGTGGTGATCAATGCTCGAGCCTTCTCTGTACGAGAAGAGGCCTTTGCCCTGCACTGGGACAGTGACAGTAATAGGCTGGTTACTATTAGAACTAGTGAAACTTTTTACATTTCTACATACTTGCCTCCAATTATATAGAACTCCAGCACGCGTAGCATGATCACCGAAGAAACGGTCTTTGTCGTGTCTCGGAAGAAAATAAATTAAGTGTTCATGCTACGCAGGCAGGTGTATTGAAAGAAATTTGACAGATTGAGGTTCCTGTCTATATAATCTGTCACTTTGCCAATTCGTCTGTAGACAAAGGCCGTTTCTTCGGTGTTCAATGTGTTCATGCTACGCATGCAGGTCCACGTAACCCTTTGAAGAAAACAGTAATTTGTTGAGGTATATTCAAGTACTTAGCAACGTTGAGAAATTGACCCCTTACCTCACCAAACGAAATAATTTAAAGACCAAACTACCATGATTAACATTTATTAGGTATTTTAGATCCAAACTCGTGTAGTATGTCGCACGCCATTTCAAGATCATTCCGTGTGATACCCAATGCGCGCACGACTATGTCTTTAGGGTATCCTTCGCCAACCAAACGCGCAATGTAGTCTAGATTTATGTTTTCATACGACACGTTGTCACCATACTTTCGGCCGTGCTTGTCGTGTGTTAGCGGGTTGATTTTTTTAGCTGGAAAGAGAAGAAAAGGGCATATTACGAATAACATTTCATTTAAACTTTTTTTTTTATTACTGGTAGGCACGCGTTTGACCACTATCTCACCTAATGGTAAGCGATGATGTGGTCGACGATGAAGCACGCTTGCCTAGAAGCAACCTGTTCACTCTTGACTTGAAGACCCCTAGGTTGTAGCTATCAGGAAACACCGACACCGGCAGGGAAATCCACTCTTTGGCTGTTCGCACAATGAATGTGTTTCCATCGCGTAAACGCATAAACTATTGATTTATGAAGATAAATTATTATATCGTGTATGTTCAAATTCTTCTAACGTATCAGAAAAACGTGTTGCTGGGGACTTTGTTCCGTCACTTTTTCTTCTCAGCACAAACACTGGGAAGTGAAGGGCAGGCGTTTTGGGCGATTGTCTTAAGAAAAATTTGACGTTTTGAACGTCATTTTTTTTCCAAAAGTCTTTCCTCGGCCCAATAAATGACTTTTAAGTATAATTAATTTAATTTACAAGACTATTTGACCTCACATAAACAATATTATTCTATTCAGTTTTGAGAACAGTGATGATGAAAAAAATTACACAGGAACCGCCTGTCTGGGTTCCAACTCCACTAATTATATAGCAAGTTTCTAATAAAAATCTCGTGTCACAGTGTTTGTTACTAAACTCTTCCGAAACTGCTTGACCGATTCTTTGAAAATTTTGTGTGTATATTCAGTAGGTCTTAGAAGAGGATGTTAACAACTAAAAACAATATTCTTAGGCGGAACGAAGAAGCAAGTACATAATTCAATACTCACGTTGAACAGCCAGCTCATTCTTCTCCACGGCAACATTCTCATACGGCGGATCTTTATTATCCTCAGAAGGAAACTTGGGCATCGTCGTGGACTTCGTAGGCTGGTCTACACTCCCGCTAGTAGTAGCGGGCAAAGACCGTTGCCTTGGTGGAGCCCTATTATCTAACCTCGTCTCCCGGTCAAAACTACACCTAGATTCAATTATCCTATCCGGTTTATCCGGAGGTCTTTCGGGGGGAAGCCGGAAATCTGTATGCCTGGTTTCCGAAATAGGAAGATGCCTCTCTGTCCTCTCTTGCCTATTGTCCATTACCCTAATTTCGTGCCTAATATCTTGCTGTATATGCCTCTCTGGCCTTTCCGGGGTGGGGATATGTCGTTCTTGTCGACTCTCGACGCGTTCTGGCCTCTCTTGCGTTATTTGCACGTGTCTGTCGTTTGGCATGTGATGTCTGTTTTCTTGCGGTTTCTCCTGCCTGTTGGGGAGCGGGTCGGGTCTCTCGGAGTTGTATCTGCTGTCGGGCACGTGTCGGGGTTCTGGCTTGGGCTCCGTGGGCGTGGGGGTGCGCGGGCGGTCGGGCGGGGGCGCGGGGAGGGGGCGGCTGCCGGACTGCGGGGTGCAGGCGCGGCGAGGCTTCTCGAACGCTCGAGGGTCAGGAGGCACCTGGAATTAAACACACAGATATGATTTTAGTATAATCCAAAGATATTAAGTCCCTTAACTACGATGACACTGAAAACTTTCTTATTGTACCATCCTAACCAACTGCGTATTATGTCACCTCCTTCACCCGTACACACGCACTCACACACACACTCACTCTCACCCACACACACTCACACAGACACATGCACGCTCCCACACACTCGCACTCACACTCGCGCACACGCACTCACGCTCACATACTCAATTACTCACTCATTAGTTCCTCTCACCTACTTTGTACCCACAGCAAAAATCTCACTGCACCTATAGTATAGTTAAAATCTCGCTGCAGACTTGGTCATAAATCATAATTGGAGTAGGGATGTGCGCTAGTTGCGCGCGCTCAAGGCCATTATCGATAACAGAATCATTAAAGTTAAAAACAAATTAAAAATTGGCAAAAATGTGTGGAACATGCAGAATTGCTGCAAGATGAAGACTTAAGAAAAGCACATTTATGCGAAGAGTTCTTCATTCATATGGATAATGATGACGATGACTCAGACGAAGAATTTTAATTACTATTTTTAGTTTCATATACTTAATATACGTTCTTTTGTTTATATATTTAATATGCTTTGTAGTAAATTTCGTAATAAAATAAAAAAAATGTGTATATATTTCTATCACCCATTTATAAATATATAAAACTATCGATATCACTCATCGACTGCAGTAATGCACAGGACTACGTGTGGGCGTGGCCTGCCCATAAGGCCAGTGAGTGGGAAAGAGAACGAAACACTCGAATGATTTATGACCGAGTCTGCAGCGAGATTTTAACTATACTATAGCTTAACCCCTTTTAATAATTACTTCTCACTGATGTTCTATACAGATGTCACCTATTGTCCGGAGTCTGGAGAGGCTGGTTATCTGTCATACAGGTCTCCTAGTACGGAAACCAGTCTCTCACATAGATCACAACAACTATCGTCAATGTTTTGTTTGTTTTTTTTTGTATACTGTTTGTAAATTTCTAAGTGAGAGAAGAACAATAAACTTTATTATTATTATTATATTTAAGATATCTAGAGAACATGCGAAGAAATGTCATGGGATCCCACGTCTCAGTAACGCCATCTAGCATAATATGGCAATATTGGAGCGGCAGCTAAGCGTACTAAACTAGACTGACTTGTGTTCACAAGAACATTAATATAGGATGAAATTATGGGAAATCATCAAATGACTCCTCCTCTGGGTGAAGCGGAAGGAAGTGTGTTCTCGTCTATAATAATAGGTTATGAATGATATAAGGTTTTTTTGAAATTTCTTAGTCACGGCAGGTTGCAGATCCACCTGTCAAATCGGTAATACATCTTATATTGGTATGCAAAACTAACCATTCAGCCGACTTTTCAATATGAGATGCAGAAAAGCTTGGTCGTTACAAACGAATTCTCTTTTTAAAATAACACGAATTAAGTACCTCGTGTCTAGTGTCAATGACCCCGGTGATGGTTTCTGTAGATCCTGTGATGATGGAAGTCAGGCGATGCCGTGAGTCCGGCTCTGGTTCTAATGACGAACGTCTCCTGGGCTCCGCTGTAAAAATAAAGGTTTTTTTTAAGTTCCAACAATTATTTATTTGTCAAGGTAGTTTTGCCGCTTAAATAAATAAACTCGAGTATTTTATTTAAGCGGCAATAGCCCAATGGGTAAGGTGTTGGACAGGCGATCGAAAGGTCATGAGTTCGATCCCTAACCATAGTTCACTATTGACGTGAATCCACTCCAGACACCAGCATATTTAGCTTAGTTGGAGGGGTTAACAAGACTACTAGTAATATGCACCCCACATTGCAGGTAGGTAGCAACCAGTTACTAATACATTTTACTTTAACATACAGAACAGTATGGCTTCACAAAAGGTTCGATCGACGACTGATTCGCGTACCGCTTTGTTAAAGCACGCATGGGAGAACTCGTATAATGAAATTGTGTTTTATGTGATCTCTCAAAGGCCTTTAATTGGATACTAAATGACTCGCTTTTGCGTAAACTGTTTCCTTCGGGTG
The DNA here is from genome assembly GCA_921972225.1 of Euplexia lucipara. Classification (NCBI taxonomy): domain Eukaryota; kingdom Metazoa; phylum Arthropoda; class Insecta; order Lepidoptera; family Noctuidae; genus Euplexia; species Euplexia lucipara. The sequence goes on along the minus strand of OV179168.1, from coordinate 8,600,106 downwards.
GCCAAACCAAAGCTTCAACGAAATAGATTCATGTTAACATAATAGATTTCAATGTGTATTTGTAAATTATGGGAAATGGTCGGGGCTGCCAGTTCTACTAGGTGTACTGCAAGGCTCAATACTGGGTCCATTCTTATTATTGGTTTATATGGCGGAGACGCGGCCGGCGAGCGGACCGACGGACGTAATGAGAGATCTTACCATGCACACTGCTGGCAGCTGCAATATCCTGCACACTAGACGCGGCCACAATGACGTTCTCGGCGGGCGAGAGACTCTTGCGCGGCGGCAGTGGCGGCGCGCGCAGCTCGCCGTACGCGTTCTCCGCGGGCGCGGGCGTGCGGCGCGGGGCGCGCGGGGAGTGGCGCGGGGACGCGGCCGGCGAGCGGACCGACGGACGTAATGAGAGATCTTACCATGCACACTGCTGGCAGCTGCAATATCCTGCACACTAGACGCGGCCACAATGACGTTCTCGGCGGGCGAGAGACTCTTGCGCGGCGGCAGTGGCGGCGCGCGCAGCTCGCCGTACGCGTTCTCCGCGGGCGCGGGCGTGCGGCGCGGGGCGCGCGGGGAGTGGCGCGGGGACGCGGCCGGCGAGCGGACCGACGGACGTAATGAGAGATCTTACCATGCACACTGCTGGCAGCTGCAATATCCTGCACACTAGACGCGGCCACAATGACGTTCTCGGCGGGCGAGAGACTCTTGCGCGGCGGCAGTGGCGGCGCGCGCAGCTCGCCGTACGCGTTCTCCGCGGGCGCGGGCGTGCGGCGCGGGGCGCGCGGGGAGTGGCGCGGGGACGCGGCCGGCGAGCGGACCGACGGACGTAATGCGTCTATAGTCGACGTCGCCGCGTTGAACTCCGCCCAGTCCTGTTGGTGGGAAAGTCCTATATTGAGACTTTATGACCCATGATTTATGATCGGACCTTACTAACTGTATACCCACATTTAGTATATTTTTGAGGTAGTCAAATAGATATAAATTATTACCCACATACCAAACAGTTCGATTACGAGAGCTCGTTCTACAACTGAGACCGGTGTTGTTAGAAATGTCCTAAAAGTAGGTACATTTTCGGACATATTTATAACTGACCATTATTCTTACACGTAGATGCTTTGGACATTACTTGTCTTATTAAGAATTGCTTGACATCTGAAATAAACGACGACGCGATGACTTTGTACAATATTGTTAACAACAAATTTGACTGTACGGAGCTGTCTAACATGATGGTCTTTTTCCTTAAAACTGTAAAAAATCGTCGTTTCTGTTCAAACCAATGAGAAGCAAGAAGACTTTTTTTAATTTTATGAAATCAATAACTTACAGGTAGGTACTGTTTGGAATCCGAAATGCTTCTAAATAAATTGTGAAAGCAAGAACCTTCATTAAATTCGGGCCCTCAATCCTCGCTTATCGTATGAAAGATAAGACAAATACATAATTGTCCTTTTTTTTGTGAAAAAAAAAACTGTGCAACAAATTAGTGTCATTTGTTACAAATAAGAATCCGTTAAGTATTTGACTTTAACAAAATCTGATTTCAACTTTCACAATTGTTTAGGAATGTTCACTAAATCCTAAGCACATTTTCCAAGAGTTTGTACAAAGTGGCCCTTACACCACACGCGCATTAATTCCAGGAGGCTGTTATGAAAGACATAAATAATCAAACAAAATAGAAACCTGCTCAATAACTAAGTAATACATATAATTTTTAGCTGTTTAACTCCTTGACTGCGGGACTCACATACACTGTGTTTTCGCCACCGGAACGCCAGTGCGGCTCGCGCACACCGGTTGTGATTTCATATTTTCCGTTGCGGCTGTGCGGCAAATCACGCCCATCGTGTAAAATTTAATTATGCCGCGAGTGCGGTTCTCGCAACTTCTGTGAGTTTTCACGTCTGTTTAGACGTTTGATAATTTCAAGTTTCAAGTCTATGATAATTTATTATTTAAAATACAGAACCAGTAAGGGTTTCACTAGAATTACAAAAATCATAAAGTTGAAAATTGTATAATTAAGCTTTTTATGATCGGTATGCCAGGAAATGACGTAATGAAGTCCACATCATTTCTTAAAATAAATTGTTGAAAGGGTAACAACTAAGTGTGACATCTGCAGTAAAATAGATTGTAATAATTTCGGCGTTTATCGTAATTATAACATGTTTAATTACACTTTCGTTGCAAAGTGTGCATTAAAAATAAGGTTTTTTAACGTGTCCGTTACCCAGGCCAGATGTTGTCAAAAAGGGTCATTTGAATCTTATAGATAATTAGTTTTGCGGCTTCTGTAATTGTTGCGCACATTTTTAAATTTGTTGCGCTTATAGTTTTTTAATTATTTCACAAAAACATTTCCTGCTGGGGTAACGTTACCCCAGCCAGACCTTTTTCTTTCTAATGGGAATATTTAAATAATTACTGGCTAGAATCTTTAGAGCTTTTATTGAGAGTGCTGGGACCAATTGAAGTGTTTTTCTATTTAATGAAATAACCTTTAAGCTATGTATTATTTTGGTTTTTTTTATTGCAGAACAAATTTAAACTAATTCCTAAGAAGCCATGTAAAAAATATGATAAGAATCCGCTTAACCATTTCAAAGATCTAGCAAAACCAAAAACGTTACCCCAGCTAAATCTCGAATAACTTCGCAACCGATGAAAGAACAAATACAAAATAAGGCACAACATTTACTTCATCTAGACAACTAATTTTATAGCTAGTAATTATTTAAATATTCCCATTAGAAAGAAAAAGGTCAGGCTGGGGTAACGTTACCCCTGCAGGAAATGTTTTTGTGAAATAATTAAAAAACTATAAGCGCAACAAATTTAAAAATGTGCGCAACAATTACAGAAGCCGCAAAACTAATTATCTATAAGATTCAAATGACCATTTTCGACAACATCTGGCCTGGGTAACGGACACTTTTTTAACTTCTGTTTATTGCTATTGTAAATGGAGTACAGGTACTTTTATTATTATGGATTCCTGTCAAGAATCATTAGCGTAGTTACCTCATAGAATTTGACAAGGATACAAAATGACACTTTGTTTAGTGTCCTGGTCAATTATTGTTGAATAATTTAATCTACTGCATTTCCCAAGATCTAAACGCTTTTTTTTCAATTCAACATAAGTCAATGTAAGTGTGTATTATGTCATGGTAAACTACAAGTGGCCATTGATACCAGCAAAAGTTATAAAGGGTAGTTGTTGTGTTTATAATATGAGATTGACAATCTAGACTTGAATATAGAATATAGACACGCAGGGATAGTCTAGCTAAAGAGACTACTTGAATTATTTTCCAAATGACGGGCCCCCATGCAGAACTATATTATTAATGCATGCCTTTTTACATGCAATCAGTTTGAATTAAGTGTGGATGGGTCCTAAATAAACAAAAAAGCGAAAACAAAACAAACAGGCAAAGGAAACAAAAACAAAAGCACATATCACCAAGCGTATATTTTCAACATAAAAATTAAATTAAAAATAAATAAATCATTAAATCGTCATAATAACACGATATAAATGATAATTAAATTATTGCTTAATGTCAAATAATACGACTAATACGAGCTAAGCGTAAACATAACAAAATGTCCGAAAATTCATTTATTTTAATAATACGGGCCACAAAAAGAAAAATATGAAATAATTACCAAAGTTACCTCTCTATGGGTGTTCTTTAAACGATTTTACATCGACGATTTATTTCAAAAAGTAAAAATAAATAAGAATCACGATTAACTTCATAATACAAAAACTTAATTTAAGTAATTTGTAATTAGAGTTCTTAACTGACTTATGACTTAAAATGGACGATAAAAGCTTAAAGTGTAGGTAGATATTTTCCTCACATCAAAGCAGTCTTTTCTAACCCTACATAATTTTGGAAAATATATCCGTAAAAAAAACAATTGGACTACATCAAAATAGTCAAAAGACTTACAATAATTTTATATACAATTAATACGAATTATAACAGATTTCAACGGACAAAGTCACGGGTATAATAATCATAAATAATTAATTAAATTAATACTATTGCATTAACTGCACTATTTTCACTAAAATAAACTAAAATTTAATGTAAAATTGAATATGAATTTTCTTTCAAACAATAATTGTCATTATTGTTTAGGATAATAATTCCTACGAAAAGTGACTTAATGATTACAAAATGAATATTTGTATTTCTTGGCTACAAAAGTGAGACAATTTAAAGAAAAATTAAGATTTATACTATAGCCACGATACATGGAATAACATACTACAGTGAAAAGCAACTTGAAAATAAGATTCGATTGAATGATACAAAAATTAATAAATAAATAAACCTCCAGTGTGAATAACTGCACCACATTATAAGTGACTTTTATACGATTGTTACAAAATAAGTTTTGAATCGAGAGGTCACATATCATCTCGCCTATTTCCCTAGTGTTAGGCAGAGACGTACACCCATTTTTGACTAGTCCATAAAGTCCCATAAACAGTAGGCTAGCCTATAAGCATACATTTCTTTTGACGTGACAACGTCTTATAAATTGATTTGCCGGGTGACACTTCAAGAAACTGCGTTACGCTCCGCTCACGTTATGCGCTCACAATGAGAGCGAGTGAGAGGCACGCGTCCCTTCCACTCGGGCATGGTTAGCCCGCCTAAGAGCGAGAGAGACAGACATAAATTATTTTACCACTCAAAGTCGTTGTCACGTAAAACTTTCGCCCGTATACCGACTTTACAGGCAACCAATTTTTTTTCTGAAACAGTTCATTTTAACCTCTGATAGGCAAGTCCTGTTGTTTTGTCTATGACTGTTTTGTACTGGAATGTATTTTTCTTGTACAGCATCGCCGGTCATCAACGGCCAGTAATCCCCGAAGGATTAGGCAGAGGTGTAAGTACCTGTAGTGTTTTTTTTTTCTTTTTCATTTTAACAGGACATTCAGATAAACCCCTTTTTTATATTTAAGCACCATCATTTAACTTGTGCTGTTTCAGTGAGTCATCATGTTTGTATGCTGTATAAAAATATTCCTGTATTATGATACTGGCTCTAACTCTACTGACATAAAGATTATTTTGTTGTGCGTAAAATGTAGTGCTAGAAGTTTGTTGCGCTACTTCTTCGCAAGTGGTGACGTTTTGGGGGACTGTATTTATATTTTTTTCAGTTAAAAACTACTGATTCTCAGCCTAATTTGAATTAAATGAGATTTGATCTGACTGTGCAATATTCCAACGCAAAAAGTCACTTATTATTAAGAAAAACACAATGATTACTAAGCTGTAACATTAATTCCAAATAAAGTACAATAACTGCTACAACCGTACATAGACAACAAGCGGGGGATAGAGTTGTGATGGCGGAAACATGGTTTGTGACGTCATAGTGTAAAATGATTAGCTCAAGATTTAAAAGGGATGCTATTAGTACTGCTCTTTTACAACAACTACATAATGTTAGTGCAGGTTTGTTTTAGTTTTATTTGTATTTAATTTTAAAAAAATGTTGTCCCACACTAGAAATATTTCCCGTGTCGTTATGGGAGCGTTAATAAACATATAAACTCACATACACAAACAGTAAGGTAGGTTATTTGAATGCTACCACGACATTTATGATTCAGTACTAAATTATAATAATGTGAAATCTCGAAATTATATTTGCTGCAAATTGTCACTATTTCACAAAATCGCCGCAACAAAAAATAGTCGCAATGCCCATCGAATACATTTTTCTTGCTTCATCGCAGTGATGAAGCAGATTACGAGTCACGACCCTCAGTATTGAGGAGTATGACGTGAGGAGGAGGAGATTATTTGTCAGAGCTTTAAGTAATGGAAGCCACATTAGATTTTCTAGTTTTATGGCTAAGCAGCAAACCTTTCCCGCTATTACAACTCTAACCCACAATCAGACGCGACAAATAATTAAACAAACTGGACATTTTTCATCTAAATTATAACATTCACAAAACATCATGCTTCACGACCTAAAGCGTATATCCAAAAATGGGCGGGGCGAAGACGAGCCATCTTATTGTGAAAATGCCAAACAAATCGTATTTTGTTTTCACATCACATTCATTATAACAGAAAATTCTGTGCAAAGTCGTGTACAGACATTACATCAAGCTATTCGAATCTGTAAAACTTTTCTTATCGGTAAAGGTTAAGGTATTTGGAGTAGCTTGATGTGGCTCTGGGCATACTTTATTGTATTACTTGAAATTATTAAGTGTCAATTTTGTACTGATTTAGCGTGTACGCTATAAGAGACTCTTTACTGTCCCACGCGTTGGATGATCGCCGTAGGAACAGATTTTGTCTACGGAAAACTTGACCGAAGTGACAGATTGTAGGACTAATTCTTCCATCTTGAGCAATGTCAAGAGTGGTGAGAAGAAATAAGTCGACAAGAGACTATCTTATCATCGGAAGGCTACACTCCGTCACTTTATTGATTCATACGTCGACATAACTCGTTTCTATGGCCGCCATTTTGAATAAAAAAATCACACAACCAATCAGAACACTGAACTCAAAATAGAAATATCGGATTTATTATGAACTCATAATAAATCCGTTACAAGTTTGAATTTCGAATAAGATATTCGTCCTTCGTCCCGCCCACTTTCCGACACATTTGACAAACAATAATTTAAAAAAAGAAAACAAATAAAATGATCCGTGGCGGTGCCGTCGTCATTCGTCAAGCAAACATAACTACCCGAGCAAGCTAAGCATGCGGGGATTTCCGCCGCTGTCTCTGCAAAACAAACATAAATTATGTTTTTATGTGGACGGCATGCATGGGAATGGTGGTTGTCTGTGGCATTTTACATCATACTTTTTGGTATTTTGAACTTTATTTCGACAAAGTAGAGATCAACTTCGAAACAGGCCCTTGTACTGTCAATAACAATGAGGTAATATTCTTTTAATGTGTTCCGTCTTCTATTATTTATTAGTTAGGTATCAGATACAATCTTATCCTTAAAGTAATCTGGGGTATTTCACTGACAGCTGTCAAGACAATGTCACAATGACAGCTGTTAAACGATTTTTAAATTGAGAATACAGTTAGGTATTATCCTATTGCATTTTGGTTTAAGCTATTCAGAAAAGCCATTAAATGTAACTCATAGACATGATTAAGATTACGGCAAGAGTTCGTGCTAGGCACATAGATAAACAAAACTAGCCCCGTGACCTTGTTATGTAATGAGATAGTTATTGCTACTTTACCAATGTATCTTTCAGTTTGAAAGGCAGGCATTACATGTTATAAACTGTAAAGTTTCTTTTGTAATGTTCAAAAGAAGCTTTATTTAGGCTGGAAATAGACAAAAGAGAGGGTTGTCAATTTTAGTTTACCTAACATTGCCATACCAAGTTAACATGGCGAAGTTCCATGCTCAAAACTAATCTGACATCTCTGACATAGCCCTTATCTGTCACTGTCAAAACAGATGTCAATTTTCTTATTTTGGTTTAAATTTAGAATAGGATCATGCATTTGCATGTTTGTATTTTTAAGAAAAGTCACAGATAATCACCAGCCGTTGGAAATAAATGGTATAAATAAAAGATACAATGAGACACAACGCACAGATATATTATTATAAGCTCAAACAACGACCAACATGCCACACGGCCAACCAAACAAAATGCACACCATGCTACAGCTATATGGGAAACACCATGATGAAATTAAGCATAAGACTGGGGCCAATACAGCCAAGTGTTTGAGGAATGTTTGGCCCAATACTAGAAAGAGATGCGGTTATGTAGGACGAATAGCGCTATCCCTTTTGTCACGACGGAACAATAATGGCTGTAAAAGTTTACTATAGGTTTGTCCTTTAGCTAAAACTATCTTTTATATTACTTTACTAGCTTCTGCCCGCGACTTCGTACGCGGATCCTGTTGCTTATGCCAGCGACAACGGGGTCGTCAAAATCGAAGATCTGAAACGTCTGATGTCGAATTCTAAAAGCCCGGGGACGGGAAAACAATGGGATGCGCGAAACGATTTAAGACGTTCCAGATTTTTTATTTTTGTTGGTCAACAGGAAATGCAATGCCAATGCCAGACTTAACAACTTTTGCTAAGACGCCATTTCTATTATGTATATGTTATATTGTCGCTGGGCTTTGGAGTTCCACTACAGGTGCTGCAGATCTTCAAATTTAGTCTCACAGCAGAAAACACTCTTCACGGGGAATACTTTTTGCAATGGCACCATTTTTATATCTCTTTTACTTTAGGTGATCCATTTTCCAAAATGCATTATAGCCTATATGCTGCGTGACGTTCACGATCAGCGGTCAGTCGCGCATCTCCTTCCCCCACTTATCTCTAGAGTCGATGCGTATATACGCTAAAAACTCAAGCGTCATGCTTTTTCTGTGAACGTCTCAAACTCCCGAGACAGTGCATGATGTTCACGATCAGCGGTCAGTCGCGCACATATTCTTCACTGGTGTCTAGAGACCTGGATGTAGATGCGTAAATACGCTGAGAATACAGGCGTGCTTCGCGATCCCAAGAAGTTTCCACGGAGCGAGTTGCAGCCTCATGTTCTCGAACAGCATCAAGTCTCTCCTAACGCTCTTCGGTAGAATGTTGGGATCTTATGATCTTTAATTATTTAGCACCTTTGGAACATTGGGAAAGATTAGACCTCTTTTTAGGCATGGTTATAGTTTTATTGTGATGATACCTACCTGATCAATTAAAATCTAAGTGGCTGCTCCCCTGCGTTACCGGGTAGGCTACTACGTAACGAAGATAAATGGAAAAGGAAATTAAACACTCAAATAACATTAGCCCGAAGGCAAATTAATACGATAAAAAAAATGGGAGTTTTGTATGATATACCATTGTCATCGAAAATCAGTCCTGAACTGTTCCCGCCTTCACCGCGTGGAGGTACTTATGTTATTTTATAATTATGCAATGAAATTAGTAATAGGTAGCTTTCATTTCTATATCAAATGTTTCTGATCTTTGATTTTTATAAGTCAACAGGAAATGCCTATCAGACCGAACAACTTTTGCTAAGACGTCATTCCTATATATGTTATAGTGTAGCTGGGCTCTTGAAGTTCCACATCAGGTGTTCCGGATCTTCAGATTTATTCTCTCAGCAGAAAATGCTCATCACGTGGAACAATTTTCGCTAAGGTACCATTGTTGTATCTCCTATAGTTTAGCTGGTCTGTTGCGGTTCCTCATCAGGTGTTCCGGATCTTCAAATTTATTCTATCAGCAGAAAATGCTCATCACGTGGAACAATTTTTGCTATGGTACCATTTTTGTATCTCCTATAGTTTAGCTGGTCTGCTGCGGTTCCTCATCAGGTGTTCCGGATCTTCAAATTTATTCTCTCAGCAGAAAATGCTCATCACGTGGAACAATTTTCGCCATAGTACCATTGTTGTATCTCCTATAGTTTAGCTGGTCTGTTGCGGTTCCTCATCAGGTGTTCCGGATCTTCAAATTTATTCTCTCAGCAGAAAATGCTCATGACATGGAACAATTTTCGCTATGGTACCATTGTTGTATCTCCTATAGTTTAGCTGGTCTGTTGCGGTTCCTCATCAGGTGTTCCGGGTCTTCAAATTTATTCTCTCAGCAAAATATGCTCATCACGTGGAACAATTTTTGCTATGGAACCATTGTTGTATCTCCTATAGTTTAGCTGGTCTGTTGTGGTTCCTCATCAGGTGTTCCGGATCTTTAAATTTATTCTCTTAGCAGAAAATGCTCATGACATGGAACAATTTTCGCTATGGTACCATTGTTGTATCTCCTATAGTTTAGCTGGTCTGTTGCGGTTCCTCATCAGGTGTTCCGGATCTTCAAATTTATTCTCTTAGCAGAAAATGCTCATCACGTGGAACAATTTTTGCTATGGTACCATTTTTGTATCTCCTATAGTTAAGCTGGTCTGTTGCGGTTCTGCATCAGGTGTTCCAGTTTCCAAGATAAATTATAGCCTATGTGTTGACCAGTATTAATATCTATACAACAAAAAAAAAATCATTCAAATCCGTCTAGTAGTTCCGAAGATTAGCGCGTGCAAACAAACAGACAAACAGACAAACTTTTTTTTTTGGATTCGTGCTCTATTACTGTTTCTAAACCCCCCTCAATTATTATTTTTTAAATATATTCAATGTACAGACACAGTTTTTTTACAGTCTTATTATATGTATAGATAAGCTAATATTCCGTGTAAAAACATAAGAATGATTAATTTTCGAAGGCTTCCTTGGACATTCTGCCTTCACTTGTCTATTTTAGGCTAAGATTTTATGACTGCTAAGTCAAGAGAAGAGTGCTAGTCTCAAATACACAGATAAAGATTTCATTCATAAAGTTTTATCATAAAACAATCCGATTTATTTATGACGCCATAGCCTGATTAATAAGATAACTAAGATAGAATATGAAGTATTTTGACATTCACCGCTATCTGCCTGAATGATTGTAATAGATAAAAACACTGCAGTTTAATCTAAATCGCGGTTAATTTTTATCACTCGTATAGACGTCTGGGTATGTAAACTGTATTTTCGTGATTGTTGGTAGGGTAGGTACTACCTACGGGGCTTGTATAGGTAGCTCGTAACTACGTTTATTTTTTACAAAAGTAAATCCACACTAGTATTAACTTAATAACATGCTTAACATAACTACTGGACCGATTTGGGCAAAGGGGCTTAGTGTTATTGAGTTTTTCCATCTAGAATTTCTCATTATTTTCTTTTGTAAAAATACAAGGATTAAATTAGCCTATGTCTATATTTTTTTTTGATATTTTAAAGATTTGTGTTTAGATTTAGTTTTTTTTTTTTTTTTGTTTTGAAATGTACAACACCTTAGGTTAGTTTACCTGTCATGTTGTACATGTATATTTAAATAAATAAATAAATAAATAAATAAATTAGCAGACCGGAGTCTGGATTTGTTGAGAACATTCGATTAAAAAAAAATGACATGTAAAAGTATCTGGGAAGATCTACTTACAGAAATAAATATCATTTCATGTCATCCTTTCATTTCATTATTTCATTTCATATCATTTCAACATTTCATTCCATCATTTCATTTCATCTTTTCATTTCATTATTTCATTTCATTATTTCATTTCATTATTTCATTTCATCATTTCATTTCGTTTCTTTCACAGTTCAGTGCTACACAAACCCCGGGTGACATAGGCTAATTTAATCCTTGTATTTTTACTAGAACAGGAACGACGCGGGTGAAACCGCGCAACGATCACTAGTATTAGGTAAATCAGCAGGAGTATATCACAAAAAGTCAATACCTTCATGTGTAGTAAAGTTTATCATCCCAATGAGCAATAAATGCTCACCCATTCAAGAACTGACCTCGGCAATTTGTAACTTAAAGGTGAAGTGAGCTATCAATCCCTAGCATTAGTATGGGAAAACAGGTCACTTCGTCCTCAATTCACGTACTTTACCACAGGATGATTTTAATAGTATAGACTGAGAGAACTTTCCGAGCGAGGCACGGAGATGTCTCTTAGTGCGCACCCATCCAAGAACTGACCTCGCCTAGAGTAGCTTAACTTTAAAATTTTATCTAGCCACGAGCCCCACTTAATTTAAAATAAAGTAAATTGTACCTCAGCATCATCAATGTCATCTGTAAGTCCGTTGAATGTGGTGTTTCTGTGCGCCCAACCGTTCGCGCTGCCCGATATCGTCACGTCGACACCTGGAAGCCAATGTACCTATGTTACAAAAGTAAGGTGGTTTTATTTGATGCCTGTAAAGATATATACAGGTTAGTTTACACTTGAACAAGTTAAGTTAAGTTTGAGGCTAAACGAACTGTCAATCTCTCTCATGTTAAAATATACTCCATTTAATAAAAATAGCATTAGACAGAAGTTAAAAAGAGGTTATTTTTAATGCAAACTTTGTAACGAAAGTATAATTAAGCATGTAACAATTACGATAGACGCCGAAATGAATACAATATATTTTAACTGCAGATGTCACACTTAGTTGTAAACATCTCAACAATTTATTTTATGAAATGAAGTGGCTTTTATTTGGTTATATTTATTTTAGTTGAAAATTGTAGTGTCAATGATGAAAACCTCAAAGAAGCAGGGAGGAACAATACATGGAGACGTTCTTTGTTTCACTTTTTTTTTCTAAATTTGAAATAAAACAATTTGAAGAATAACTGTTTCCACTTATCTTTAAAATAAAATGTTCAGCATTCCTGCTTCTTTTTTTTTTTTTTTTTATATATTCCACAACTTCTCACACAACGCCATTTAGTCCCAAGCTAAGCGACGAGCTTGTGTTATGGGTACTAAACAGCTGATAAACATACATATTATATATTTCTAAATACATACATATTATAGATAAATGTTTCCTGTTTCGACAATTCCTGCTTCTACGAGCCTCTTCTTTCTAATGCTTGTAAACGGAGTATATAAGGCATTATCAATCGATAAATATGGAATTCCTAACCACGTATACCTATTTTATACAGAGTGTTTTTGAAATCATAGGGAAAATTTTCATAGCCATGAATACGAACAACTTTCACCTAGAGACCAAGTCGGAAAACGCGAAACAAAAATCAGGTGTTTCAAAAATTTTTGTCGATAAGTTAGAACGTTTGTATGCAACAGCTGATTTTGTTTTTGCGATGTCCGAGTCGTTTCTATAGTTACAGTTGTTCATATTCATGGGTAGGTATAGTTTGGCCTTCTTCCACTATCTGTCAACTATTTGTATCCTAGCTGTAAGTTTTCATAAGAAATAAAACAAAATAGCAGCATGTGAAAATTTTGGGTATGGTATGGAAAATTCTCATGGTTGTCCTCCGCCCCGGAGAGGGCGGAAGGGTCTGCCAGACTCTTAAATAATAATACCAGCCAGTTACTGTCCCACTGCAGGGCAAAGGCCTCTTCTAATACAGAGAAGGCACGAGCATTGATCACCACGCCTGCTCAAGGCGGATTGGCGATTTTAAACTTATTAACAATAAGTCCAGATTTTGTACGCAAAATACGTGCTTGGACGTGGAGTTGCGGACACCTGCCCGTTAAACCTAACCTAATCTAAGTCCAGGTTTTCTCAGGTCAGACTCTTAGGGTCAATTTATACTAGTTCAGAGTCGAAGCGCATCGAAGCGTCTATCCAAAACTGAACATAATAAATTCAACCTTAACTCCACAGTGTAACGCACACTATTTTTCGCAAGAATGCGCGCGCACCAATCAGCGTTGTTCACGCGCAGACGCGTGTATTCCTAAGAATGCGGCGTCTTTTTTAAAATCCCAGAAGTAATGTGTGCGTTACGATGTGGAGTTAAGGTTGAATTTGTTATGTTCAGTTTTGGGTAGACGCTTCGATGCGCTTCGACTCTGCGCTAGTATAAATTGACCCTTACTGAATAAAAACGACCCCGGTTTTCCGTCTCACACCTGCGACGGGGGTCGCGGGAACAGAAGATACTTGCGCAACCAACGGTAGAAAAGGCCTAAGGCAAAAAGTGCTTCATTGTACATTTTTTTTACTAGTGCATTATGTTTTATTAAATAAATAATTTAACTTACTGGATCCATTACAACCGGACGAGCCGGATGAACCGGACGAGTTTGATGACACCGGTTTAACTGCAGTCTTTGTGTTTCTGTAAGTGACATTCAAGTTATTAGTTTTTTGGTTCAACTATCCAAGCAATAGGAGATTGAAAGTAAACAACCAATATTTTTTGTTTATTCCAAAACGGGAATCGAACTCACGACCCCGTTATTGCAGTCAGGGCCACTAACCACTAGACCAACAAACCAGTAAAATTTAATAATGAGTAAGTGTTGAGGATAGTTATAATGAAACTACTCAACCTTGTTTTGTTAATATTTGAAGATTATATTATATTTAAAATGGTGAGCCACATTACATTTATAATGTACCGATCGCGACATAAAATGGCGTATTAGACCGGTGTCTAGTTGACGATGTCGACGACTGAAGATGGCGCGCGCGCTGCTGGCGTAAGCGTTCGGCACCCCGCGCTCTTCCCGCTGCTTCGTTTAGAAACGCGCTTATGGGCGCGTTCAGTAAGTTAATACAATTTCTTGTGAACATTATCGTTGATTAAGTTTGACATAACTATACTACACGCTTAAAAACCACGGCACGTCAAAAAAAGCAAAAACGTGCCCTCGACGCCAAGCTACGAATTTATCCTTTAAAGTCGTCATGTATACGTGACGCGTGGCGTGTGGGGCATATTTTAGTTTGTCACATAACATGTCATTACTGTCCTTTTACTTTAACTTGGTACTAAACGAAGCTTCAACTTACTTGTCTGACGTGGTAGGAGGACGCGGCGGAACAAACGCGTCCACCACGACTTGTTCGGTGCCTTTGATCTCCGCGCGACAGAACGGACAGCCCTGACCTTCTGAGTCCTGAAAAGAGGCAGAACACTTTTTAAATTAAAGCCGGTGATGAGAAGCTTTTTGAAAATGGGAAAAAGGCGTGGGTTTGTGTAAGTATGTATGTAGCAAGAGATTGTATTTTTATATTTCCTGACGATAAGTTATCACTTGTGTAGTTGTTTCAGGTCTGGCTATTTGTGTGTGTGACTTTAAATGTTTACAAACGCACCCTCAACCGGAGAAATTCCTAGAGTGATCCCACTCTAGGAATTTTTATTAAAAAAAAATATATAAAACGCTTTTTATTAAATCTTATATATAAAATTCTCGTGTCACAACTAGTGGGACAGGAGGAAGGGTAGGACAAAGGGAGGGGGTGGAAGGGAGGGGAGGGGAGTGGGAGAGGGGGAGGAGAAGGGGTAGGGAGAAGCGAGAGGGGTAAGAATAGGGGGAGGGGAAGAGGCAGGAGCCGGGAGGGGAGGGAGGGGAAAGTGAGGGAGGGGTGAGGGGAGGGGAGGGAGGGGTGAGGGGAGGGGAGAGAGGGGTGAGGGGGGGTGTGGGAGGTGTGGGGGAGGGGAGGGAGGGGTGAGGGGAGGGGAGAGAGGGGTGAGGGGGGGTGTGGGAGGTGTGGGGGAGAGGAGTTGATAAAAATGGTATGCAATAGCTTTACCGCGGCAGTCTCCGAGTGCCATACGTCATTTTCTCTTTTTTTTTTAACCATTCAATCACAATGGGCCACAGCGAAGCGTGGCAGGGTACAGCTAGTAATAATATAAATTAGTATCGAATATTTTCTTGTAATCTAGATGAGGGACTAAAAACATTTTTTTTTGCCAAATAGCCCATTGTTACTGGGAACACGTTGGTTAAACTGGTTGTTAGGCTCACCGCCTCAGTGAATACCCGTAACAAATGTCAAACAACAGATAACAAATAGGTACTATTAGAATAGAATAGAATAGAATAGAAAAATATTTATTCAGCACAGACACAACAAGCGCACAGCAACAAAGAAAACAGAAGTAATAAATTAATAGCAGGTACACAAATTGCGCTGAGCGTGCCCATGCCGAAAGGGTAACCATCTCAGCATTTGCTGGGCGTCAGACACCCAGCGCTGGTTTTCAGTTGGCACCCCTCAGTGACACACGGACGAAGGTAAATAAAATAAATATTATTAAATAAAATAAATCAATAACAGACAATAATGCAACTCACAATTTGCCAAGCAGTTAGACAGGGTGTACACAACAGATGTCCACAGGGCTCTATCCTGATGTCCTTGTCGTTCTCCGCGCATATCTTACATAACTGGAAAGTGCTACCTGAAATGTTAAAAAAAAAATAATATTAATCAATATAAGTATTGTTCTTTACTTGGGATTAAAGTTGATAGAACCCTCGAAAATATCCTACATGGTAAGAGGTTTAGAAGATAGGTATAATTTCCAGGTATTTCTTTGAGCGTTCAAGCACAGTCATTATAATCCCCCCAAACATTAAAGAAAGAAAATTTATTTAAACAAAGAAACAAAAATATTTATTTGACATCAGTCATCAAAACACACAATAATTTATAAAACAATAGAAAATATACAATAGACCATACAATACAATATACAATATATATTATACAATATTTAAGTGGGATGTGGTTATGTTATGTGCTTTTTGCAAGTAACCGATTAATTTTGGCATTGACGAGTATATGGACCTTGAAGAAGAAAATAAGTTTTTCGAAGCAATAATCCTGCTCAGATGAAGTCGCGGGCACCAGCTAGTCTACACTAATATTATAAAGAAGAAAAATTTGGTTTGTGTTTGTGTTTGTGTGTGTGTGAGTGTGTATGTCTGTAATGAATAAACTAAAAAACTACTGTGCCGATTTCAAAAATTCTTTAACCATTGGAAAGCTGCATTCACCCTGAGTAACATAGGCTACTTTTTATCCCTGAATTCCCGCGGGAACGGGAACTACGCGGATGAAAGCACGTGACGTCTGCTAGTCTTTTATATGTATAACGTTATGAACATGTGTTACTAACCCATTTCACAATACAGCTCGTACTGTTCTTGCGTGACGGTGATATGGTCTTCAGCCGGTGATATGATGGCGCTGCTCAAATCCGGGTTCACGTCGCGCCCGTCCGGGTATAGGTAGCTGAAAGCATAGTATGGGCTTTTTTTATTGCTAGGGTAATCTTTATTAAGTTGGTATACTTTTCTTATGTTTGGTGTAAAAAGGAATGATGTTATATATTATTTATTTATTTAATTTTAAAGAAAGCTTACAGACAAATAACAATTTAAATATCATGCATAATTAAGATACAATTGCTAATTACAAGCTTCCACAGACCACATGTATAAATCTATACAGGGTGTAAAAAGACACTTAACGTACCTAAACGAAAACTACATATTCTGCCCATCACTAGGATAGTTTTATTCTTCTAGAACATACCTGGAAATTCACTGGTTTTGGGGAAATTGAAGGTCAAAGTGCAATATTTGTTTTCGTTTTTTTTTTTCCAAAATTGAATTCCAAGTATCAATAGTAAACTTTCTTCCCAACAAACATTATCAAAATTATCGATTTTTCAAAACAAATTACGCATTTGAAGTTACAAAAATGCAATGGATACTAAACAAGCGGGCCGGTCGGGTCAACGACCAAGCGTGAGTGGCCATACGCTCAGCTGATAGAAAGTTGCGTTGCGTTGTCGCGCTATGCAATGCGCGCAATAAAATGCATCTCTTTTTTAAAGATGAAATAAAAAGTATTTTCCCAGCATTATTTTTTGGTTAAAGCTACTTAATTATATGTACAGAATGTGTGGAGATTGGTCTTTTTACAACCTGTATAATTATAAGTTACTTGCGTTGACCAAATTGCAGCGATTATCGCGTTTAAATATCAAGACTGTTATTAAGGAAAAATTTTGGGGTAAAAAAGATGAGCGCCTGTTATGGGTCTAACTGAAATAAATGATTTGTCTTTGACTTTTTTGATGTAGTGACAAATCTAGTCTCTTTTTCTTCGCAGTTATGCGGTAACATACATGCCTTGCCACATGCATTGCCTCATAACTCTGTCATTTAAGGACTGAATTATTTTTTGTTTAAGTGTCCTTTGTGACCTTTTTTGAATTCCGACATCTGTTGAGGAGTTTGGTTTTAGGATCGAAAAAAGCTGAAAATCATCCACTTGACCTAAAAATGTAAAAAAAAACACTAAATGGTGTAAAATAACAGTAGTTACGGAAGTCTGTGGCTTTGTTTCATTCATCATTTGCCGTGACGGCCGAGAAGTTAAAAATGTAAACAAAAGTAGTAACGACGAGCTCCTCAAGTTCCGAGTTGAGCTCACGATAACTGACAAATGCTTGCACTAACTGATCTGGTCCACTCATATCTGTGAGGTTCTTTCCTCAAAAGACCATTATAAGACACAAATCTGTATGGTTCTTACATAATCTTACCAAGATAATGTCTGGACTTTAAAAGAGACTGTGACCTCTGAGTTTCTTTCGGTGTTTCTTCTCAGAGTAGTCAGATAGCGAAATACCGACCTCATCTTGTTAAAAAAAAATGACATGTTAAAGTGTTTGTATGAACCCATTTTCAGACATAAATATCATTTAATATTTATACAACTTGCAAACATATCTGTGTAGTGTGTGGTTCTTATTACTCAAAAGACCATTTCAGACGCTAATCCATGCAGTTTTGACATGATTTGACTAAGATAATGTCCGGAATTAAAAGAGACTGAGACCTCGAGTTTCTTTCGGTGTTTCTTCTTAGAGTAGCCAGATCTTAAAACACAGATCTCATCTACAAGTTAAAAAAATACGTGTCAAAGTGTTTACACGTATGAATTGAATAAATATAATTTATATACTTACAATCCCTCTCGATATCCATCCAATAACGCTTGCACTAAGCTCTTGTTCTGCGGTATCGTCTGTAGGATCTCACCGTCCACCGTGACGTAGCCTATCGCCCATTGGCCGAGCCGTGTACATGATAACCTGGAAACAGATTTCGATTGGTTAAAATTGAGGGTGAATGAAATGTGAAGAATAGACGCGGTTAGACTTCGTGTAGGAGCACTGTTTGTTGTATTGGTAACATTGTATCATACCTAACATCGCGTCTGTATTCCTAGAAGGGTCAGATAGAGGTAGGTACAGCTAAAGATACCTTCATTAAAATACCCTCATTTCACCAATTATGTTTAAGCTTCCATGTAATTGCGGGCAGCAGAACTCCAGACTCCGGATGGAAGCAAGCATCCAGTTACACTATACCCGATTAGGAAATCAAAGGCAAGCACCTAAACCTATTTTATTTTCTGTTATTTCTTTGAGCTAATCTCCGAGAAGGAGACTTTCGCTAGCAGATGGCTAGCTAAAAACACGATGGGTACAAACACAGCACATCTAGCTACCCCAAACTGTTAAATGTTCCCAATTGAACACATTGGGGTAACTTAATGTGGTGGCCTCAGTACTTCTTATTTTCTAAGAATAATTAGCTATCCACGCGTAATAACTAATTGTTAAATTCAGCTATGAAGGATTGAACTTGTGAACATCACAATCTGCAAGTTCAATCTATTAAAAGCTTAAAAAGATAGAAGTTTTTTGTGAGAAATCTTTTTGATATAAATAATATGGCTTGCCATTCAATCAATTGTTAGGTAATACAGCAATGCAATTAATAAACCTTGGTACTTAAAACCACGACTTCCTCCGCAGTTCAAGTTCACACCAATATCCCAGTATACTTTGGGTATCACATATTAAAGATGGATGTTTATATTCCACTAAACCGATGTCCATAGCTACGGTATTATCCATCGACATTCGAGGACAAAGGTCATAGCAACCAGTGGCGGATTAAATGTCCAGACCGCCCGAGGCAATCACTTCATCGGCGCCCCTGTACATGCCATAAATAGACATCATAATAATAAAAACATTGTATCATCAAAACGTTAGTAGGCCAGGACACTTGTACTTACTCTCCTAAGAGTGAGAGTTAGTTTATTAACCGACTTCAGAAAAAGGAGTAGGTTCTCAATTCGACGGAATGTTTTTTTTTGTTTTTTTGTGTGTTTGTTACGCGATTTCTCCCCCATTTGTGGACCGATTCTCAAAATTCTCTTTTTATTTGAAAGAGTATACTCCCGAGGTGGTCCCATTTTAATTTGGTGAAGATCTGGTGCTGATCTTAGGAGATATACAATGGAACTCTTCAAAAATAGACGGCAAATCTGTCGTGATTGCTGGAATCGCTTGGATGTTTATTGTTTATACAACATCATGACGTATCATCACGCCTGTATGCTCTGAGGGGTACGCAGATGTGTACAATATACCTAGATTTCGACAGTTAGGTATGTTAAGTTTCATTTATTAGGGATAAGTGGATAACCCTATTCACATGACATGTATTGTTAACACTAACCGGTGTAAAATAACTCTAAATTCGGAAGTCGGTGGCCCATCATGAATAAGACAAAACCACCAAAGCCACAGACTTACTAGTTTAGAGTTATTTTACACCGGTTAGTGTTTTTTAAGTCGGTTTTATTTTTTGCAAAAGATTTTTTTTTTAAATTCTGAGCTAGCGCGCCCCTTGTAAATACGCGCCCCTGGGCACGTGCCTAGTTTCCCTTAAGGATAATCCGCCTCTGATAGCAACCCCAATTTACTTGGTATCGGCGTTGCATTTCACGTGTACAGAAAATTGGCATACGTATAACGCGCGCTGAGCACGCGCACTAACAACTTGGACATATTTTCGAACAGTCTGAATGAATTCAGACGAAACGTCCTCAGTTCTTGATAGATTTGTTTGTTGTTTACTTTTACAAAAGTTTAATTTGTGTATTTGTGTGACTCCATTTAATGCATTTTATATTGTACGATTTAATTTAATTTAATTTCTTGACTCAAATTTTAACCTGTTAATTTTAATTGTAATTACTGCAATATGTTCTAAATTATTTGTTATTTTGTAGTTTTAATTTATATTTGTTTTTCTAATCCAATTTAATCGATGTTTTATAAATTTTTGAATTGTACTGTATTTTAATTAAATTTAACTACTTGACATTTTTAAATTCAATGTATACTTTATAAATTTTAATTTTGCTATTATCATAATTATATTTCCATTTTAATTTTTATTATTGATTATACAAGTGCTGTGCACACCTATAAGTGACGAGTTCACCGCAACGCTGTTGAAATAGATTATATTTAATGTAATGAGTTAGTGAATAAGTCGTTGGTGTGTCAATAAATAAATAAATAATAAATAAAAACGCTCCGTTCAATTCAATTTTAACTCTATTCCAACGTCAACAAGTTACAGTGTCCATCAATTTGTTTGATGGATTTTGGGCTCAACGTGGTAATATATTCGTAATGATAGGTGTCACTTTGACAACGGGTTTTAGTAAATGAACTATATTCGGAATCTGAAATTATTCATGTTTCGGAAAGAACGATTAATAGTTTGCGTGTAAAGCAGTTTTGAACGTTGTCGATGAGATTTTAAAGTAGTTGAAATAATGTTGCTTGGACTAGTTATTAAATACAGTCAGCTAATGCTTTTTTAAATTTATTGCAGCTAACCCGAATTATTATGAAAATCTCAAGGCAATATTTAAGAGAAAGCCATCAAAATTGATAAAGAAATACTACTACTGTGTCAACTGCTCGCCGGTAGAGGCAATCAAAGGAAGTCTTGAAATGCAAAACATTGTAAGTAGAGAGCACGAGGGATGGATGTAAACTTCATCATCTTTGTCCTATTGCAAAACACGCAGAAGCGACAAGTCGACAGACAAGGACAGAGCACGGACGTAGTAGTGGTGCGGACAGGGCACGGAATGCATACCACGTGTCACAGATAGCGAAATACAATAAAAGGTCGCGTCAAATGCGTAACCGTCCTCTGTCCATGACGCGTCCTCGTCATGTGTCTTTTATTTATTTATATAATACTTCAAACACACTTGTACAGAGGCGGACTTAATGCCTTAAGCATTTTGTACTAGTCAACCTTTAGGTCATGCAAAGACAAACAGTGGTGGGTACAAATCCGTAGGAGAAAACATCTTTTATGTCCGGCTTCCCTGCAAGGACGAAGTAGGTACCACACTCACCTAAATACATAACTGCCAGCCTTATGAATATACTTCTGGAGCCTCGCCTTGACCTCGTCGTAAGTTAGGAACGCCACATATCCAGGGTGTGTGACCGCCAGCAGTTGCCAGTTTCGGAGTAACGTGCTCCACGGTTGAAATAATCTGGAATTGTTAAGAGGAAATGTGAGTATTTGACAAAAATAATAGGGAACAACCACATCTTAACATTTTCGCCGTCTATAAGTAGGTACACAATATTAAAAAAAAGTTTTAAGCTATTGCATAGCTTCTATCGCGGGCCTTGAGCGCGGGGACCGAATCCAGAAATTCCGTAGGGGGAGGGGGGAGATTGTGACAGAGGGAAGGGGGGATTGTTAGAGGGGTCGGAGGGGCAGGGGAGGAATGTGGAGGGGAGTGGAGAGGGAGAACAGAGGGGGTGGAGAATGGGAGGAAGGGGAATGGGAAAGGATGAGGTGATTGGGGAGCGGAGAGGGGGAGGGGAAGAGGCAGGGAACAGGAGGGGAAGGGGAGTGAGGGAGGGGTGAGGGAAGGGGAGGGAGCGGTGAGGGGAGGGGTGTGGGAGGTGTGGGGAGTTGATAAAAAATGCTAAGCATTAGCTTTACCGTGGCAGTCTCCGAGTGCCACACGTCATTTTTTTGCTTTCTTTCTCTATACGCTTACTGTGTGTGTGTGTTTGGTACACCAACAACACACGCCCCTTACCCCCGATGTAAAATGAATTTGTTAGGTACTGCGCAGCGACTCGCCTAGTGTTCAGAGCCCTCATACGGTTTGCATTGTACCTAGTCGTAGTACTCATGAATACGGGTTTAGGTTTAAAGCCATCTTTCTGGTTTCAAATGATTTAAAACCGTTCTGGGTTTTCAAACGGGTTCAAGACCAAACTGAATAGTTCCACTCACCTTGTAAAAACATCAAACTCAAAGTTAGAAATGAAGTCGTTACACGTGAGATCTATGGTGGTCTTCAACGCCATCGTCTCCAACCCTGATGATATGGGATGCACATTGTTCAGCTCCTCTCGGAAGATCTTCCATGGAACCAGGGTGCTGTGGATAGAAGAAAAAACACGTTAAAATGACTCATCAATGACAATCATGACTATCATCTCACTCCTTCTCACGAATTTGAGCTCCTCAAGTTCCGATTTGAGCTCACGATTTCTGACAAATGCTTGCACTGACCGATCTGGTCTCCTCATATCTGTGTGGTTTTTTCCTCAAAAAAAACCCTTTTCACACACTAATCTGCATGGTTCTTGAATGATCTGACCAAAAGATAAGACTTCAAAAGAGAATGTGTACTCTGAGTTAATTTCGGTGTTTCTTCTCAGATTAGTCAGATATTGAAACACCGACCTCACCTTCTAGTAAAAAATGACATGTAAAAGCGTATGTATGAACCTATTTAGATAAATAAATATGATATGATTTGATTAATAGAGTAAAAAACTCCTGTTCGTAGACATATCTTATGAAGTTATGATACAGGTTTGTCAAATTTCAACTGCCGGCTCTTAAAAGAACGCGGGATAGGAAAAAAGCATCTCGTGAAAAACACGATAGGTAGGTAGGTAATATGTGTTTTATATCCCTTGCAGTTTCCCAGAAACGTAAAAAAAAAACATTACGGAACACACATCATGTTACCAAATCCCCAAATGACCCAATCTGTCAAATTTCTTTGATAGTTTTCCAACTTTGTCTTCAATAAGTTATTTATTCAATTGGGAAAATCCAAGGAGATTTAAAAGACTATAGAGCGGGCATGTCAAGGAAATGTCATAGAAAAACTTTGATTCCGTGTCTCATTAACGCCATCTAGAATAATATATGAATATTGGAGCGGCAGCGGAGCGTAATACAGAAAACTCATAGACTTGTATCCAGCAGGACACACTTTTTCGGACGAAAATTTTGTTCGTGATGTCCGGTCTATAGGTATTGAATGTCTTTGGGAAAATCAGACAGTTTGGGACAGTTTGATGTGCTAGTGTTTGTAGAGATACAGTACGGATATAAGCATTTAATTATATGCAGACGTTGAGTACACAGAGGGAGCCGCGACAATTACAAAGTCAAACATCACGCCAGCTCTGAATAAGTGGTAATCGATAAGTCGAAACGTGACCGCGCTTAGCTGATATTGGTACACCAAACAATAAGACAAGAAGGTCAAGTTGAATCTGCTTGTTTTAAATGCGATTGATTCGGTAAAATAATCATGTGTTTAAACCTATTTAGATCGCTCCAAAGGTCATGCTGGCACATTATAACGGCACCGCAACTGCACAGCTGACGCACGGCGTCGCCTCGATTTTAGGCTACGGCTAGCTGCCAGTGCGCTAACTACGCATCGTCGGCCAGGTGCCAGCTTGCAGTCCGCACGCCGCCCGCGCGCTTGCCGCGAGCTGCAAGCTAGTTGTCACCGCGAACACAATAAAATTGTAATATGGCATTTATAATTAAACACGCCGAGGACTTGCACATTTTTATAATGTCTCGGTTTACGACGGCGCAATGACGTTGTTTTGCTTGCGACTCAGGAGTCAGCGAGTAGTAAGCATGCCATCGGCGTGCTGTAAGCGTGCGGTCGACGCGCTGTAAGCACATGGACCGCTCGCTATCGGCACGAGTCGAGTTGTGTGGTAGTGACAAGCGCGCTGACTGCTAGCCGTTGGCTTTTTCTTATTGACACTGTGAAATATACTATACTACACACGATTTAATACTCTAAATTGAATGACAAGTCAATTGCTGGTTTGGAGCGGTGCCGGTGCCGTGCCGGTATAATGTGCTATGACCTTAAGGCTCGCTCTGGATACTAATACACAAATATACAAATATTGGAATATTGGTTTGTGTCCTAGTGGACACAAGTCAAAGAGTTTAGTTTGGTATGCTCTGTTGCCGCTCCAATATTCCTATATATTCAGTTTTTTTATAATATTTATTCGCATGTCCTTTCCTTAGTATTTTAAATCTCTTAGAAGCCGCAGAAATTGCATTTTCATAGTTTTTTGCACAACAATTTTTTGCAGTCAAAACTAGTCACTGTGCGTGGACTATCACGTATTTATGATCAGTGTAAAAAAGGACTTAGTAAAGTGTTTTAATAAGTGTGCGTATGAAGCAGACCTTCTGCAATTTACCATTTCAATGGCTCCCATACAAAATGTTAACAGAAGTGGGACGGCGCGTGTTTTCCAATTAGGCGAATTAATTTCCTATATTCGATTGAGGGGGAGCGGTTAACATTGACAGTGGCGGGCAGATAGACGTTACGAGTTATTTGGGGCATCCCCTCGTATGTTTGGGGGGATTGTTTATTATTACGACGTAGTCCGAAAGTTGCGCCTGTGACGTTGAGTGGTAATTGGTAGGCATGTGATGCAAAGAAATGAGGATCAAGATGTAAGAAAAGCTTTAGGTAAGGGAGTATTCCTCAAAGCGCAACTCTTTCTAAGCGCCACTATATTATTCCTCAAAGCGCAACCATTGCTTGCACTGCTCCATAGGACAATCATTGGAGTCTTGACAAAATCAACCTGGTTGCTAATCTAATAATGTACCTATGTATTGTTTTCTATTTATTGTTTTATTATTTCACTTTTTTAAAATTAATGTTATTACATTTGTAAATATGTGAGCACAATGTATCTAGCTGTACCAACTTAATCATGTAATTATCAACTCCATTGCTTATTTTTTATTTTTTTTTGCTTAAACCTATTTTAGTATAGTACTTTTTATTCTAAGTGCATCGTCCTCACATATAATCTTATTAATGTATACAAAGTATTGTAAAATCTATTTTAAAAGAGTAAGTACCTATGGAGTTTCTTGCCAATTCTTCTCCATACAAATCTACTTTTTGGAAGGGGCAACTAGAATCATTTTAAAAAGTTAATTTTTTTTCGACGTTCAAAAGTGCCTTATAGGGGCCTAATTGAAATAAATGGTTTGACTTTGACTTTGACATTAGTTGCGCTCACGAAATCAAATTAAAAATATTATTTACTTGATTTTTATTTCTCAAAGTTCAACCATGAAGAAAAATAAAGAGGCTTACATATATGTATGGAGAAATCATTAATGATTTCCATAGACAGTTTTAAATCAACTGTCCTAATACTTTATTTAATAAAAACCGACTACCAAGCAAACAGAAATGAACTGGAACAATTTATTTAAGTAACTTTTCGTCAATAATACAACATACAGGTTCATTAAATTGAATAATGTTAATGGTTTTAAAAAGTACTAACGTAGTAAAGTGCCAAGTCTATATGGTCATCCACGTCATCCACGGACCGACCTCGTAAAACGTAGCTTAACCTTCGATATACCCAAACCTGCAGTTATTATTAAGCCACAAGCTCCTTAAATTCATAAAATATATCAACTCAATATTCGCAACATAAAACAAACAGATTCATACATTTTCTATCCCTTTAAAAATACAATTTTGACCTATTACGTAAGTCCAAAAATAACCCAGACTGTGTTAAAACTGTTTCACGGGCTCACGGGCGACCTTAGCCGAGCTTACAAGCTGCAGTTTTCATTGAATATGCATCGAGTTGTATTGATTTTCAGCGGACGGTAAATGCTGACAGTTCACACGAATGACTGACGAGGAAATATATTGAAAAGCCATATGTGTGGTGTGTTGTTTTTTTTCAAAGGCCTCAGGGATTGTTAACTTATATTGTATTATTTGGTAGTTAGTGACCCTGACTGCTATGCCGGAGGTCGTGGGTTCGATTCCCACCCAGGACAAATGATTGTGTGATGAGCACGATCATTTGTTCTGTGTCTGGGTGTAATTTCTCTATAATATGTATGTATTTAGAAATATATAACTATGTTTATCAGCTGTTTAGTACCCATAACACAAGCTCTTAGCTTAGCTTGGGACTAGATGGAAAAGTTAATCCCAGTGACTGGGTACCACAGTACCCTTTCCAATTAAACTTATTATAGGTACTAGTAATTGCTTGCAGTGGCTTCTTTTACGTTAATAATGCAGAGAAGGTGGGTTACCTTGCGATCTATATTTGTACCTATTTGTATTTATATGGATCTCCAACAAAGATTACACCTTACACACTAAATTAAACAAAGTATAGGTAAATAGGTACAATTCCTGGTGCATCTTCAATTAAAGGAGACCACAACTTGCGTTAAAATATCAAACCAACAATTAGTAATTAAATTAAGGCAGTAAAGTAAAATAAGCTATTCGTAGTAAGCTTTATATAAATCTACTATTCCCTTTATAATTATTGTGTTATATTAAACCTCCTGCCAGCTATTTCAATTTATTTAAGATCGACGAAGCATGTCTTTATCTTGCATTATTTTTTACAGCTCTATTTACATTACGACACCTGTTTGATAGCCAAATCACCTTTCACACAATTAATCAATCCCTTCACAGTCTTCTTCTAATCCTGAAACCATCCATATTCAAACTAAAAACCCTTCTCAATCCTCCTCAACACATGCTTTTAGTCAATTGATTTCCTCACAACTTCTCGAACACCAAGAATGAATGGATGTCTATTTTAGTCCCTTAGTGGCGACTTAAGGACTAAAATAGACAGCAACAATAAAAAATAATTTTATCTGAATTTAAAACTGTCTAGTTTTCTATTGTCAGAATTAGTCACCAAATAAATAAAAATCTGCCAACTACGAACTATTTAAAGCTTAAATACCGAATTTCCAGCCCAAGTGGGTAGTTACTATAGTTATTTATGCCTAGGCCCCACAACATTTAATTTCCCCTAGCGCTTTCGGTAAAGTAGAAAGGTTAAATTCAATTGGAAAGCGGTTCTCCCCTGTTAGACTAATAAAATAGGAGGTAATAATTGATTAAAGTCTAATATAACTACAGTGAAAATTCAATACTAGGGCTGTCTAGCCATTAGAAAAGTTTAGGTGTCCTTTTAATGTTTATTACTCAAAGGTAAATCCCATGTTATTCGGTAGGTAGGTAAATAATATTTACTACTGTAAATTTCATTTGCTTGCCTTTTTTATTTAATCTTAAAAGCTCTCAGCGTTCATTGATGACTAAATTAGTTTCATGTAGGGTGACCATGGTTTCCTACTGAGATAATTTCTTTTTATTTTTGCATCATAATCTGCCTAACATTTTCTCAACTACATAATGTTGAGGTTAGATTACAATTGCTGAGTGTCAGTATTGTACATGATGCGACAGCTAATTTGACCTTTTACAACCCAGCTACTGGGTAGCATAATACCCATTCGGAATCGCTATTAGGTAAAACGACTTAACCTTGTCTGCGATTAAGCCAGAAAATGCTATGCAATAAATTATGTTAAAAGCACAAATTAGAAACAATTGTATTGCAAAAACAGTTTAGCTATTATCCTTGTCCCTACTTTAATAACATCGTGGATATTTTCCTGTACTAAGTGCAGGTAATAATTAATTGAATCGATTGTTTGTAAACAAGAGCTATTTTTAGACAATGTTTTCATGAAATAAGGATATATTTCAGGAAAATTAATGCAATTTTGCAATGTTATTTTCATTGTGTTTATGAAAACTAAACATTTTAATTGGATTTTATTGTTCGATGCAACAATTTAAATTTTGCATTGTAATGTAAAAGTCGTGATGGCCCAGAGGTTAACCTCTGATGCACGAGGTTGTGAGGTTGTGGTGGTTTCAAATTCGGGCAGTACCAATGTGACTCTTTCAATATTGTTATCTTTTTTTTTTATTAATTAATGACCTGTTAGCACAGTCTTATAATAAAAATAAATGAGGTAATAACTGTAGACGTATTATTAACTTATTTTACATTATAACAATTTAGTTAGTATTTATTTACATCTATATACTTAGCTATGTTTACTAATTAATGAATTTTTAACAGCTTTAAGTTAATTGGAGACCTGCATATGTGGTTTTAATTTTATCTCGATATCCCGAGATGAAGGTTTAGACGGATGGACGGACAGACGACTCAGTGATTCTATAAGGCTGCGGTATTTTTTCTTCATTTTCACGTTTTATTGTGAGGTACGGAACCCTAAAAACAATAAACTACAGTTAATTTATGTTATTGGTAGTAGCAAGCTCCATTTTATAAGGATAGTATTACTTCAGAAGGCACCAATTTTATGACCTAACTATAATTGCGGCGTGAGTTGTCATTGTTACATTCAATTAGTTAAACCTACACCATTTAAAAATGATTTAATTTGCATACAAAGATTATGCCCGATGTTTAGTAAAATTTAAACGATGGTGGGTAACACAGTAGGTACCTAAAATGTGTCCAAAACGATTTAACGAAGGCCTTTGTTGGTTGAAAGGATCAGAAATACGAATTACAATAACAAAACGGCCAAGTATATAAAGGTACGTAGAGATAGATAGGTAAAGAAATTAAGAAAGAAAAAAAACATTGCATTGCTATTAGAAGAAAAAACAATATACAACAGCTGTTGAATAATATCTAAAAATAATATTAGCTGTGAATATTAGAGGTACCTACCTAAAGTTTGTGAGGTAGAGAAGTTGCAGGAAGAATCTCTGGAGCTAATGAACCGCATTTGAAAATTCTTTTACAAAAAAAAAGACCTAGATTTGAAAAATAAAATACAGCCAGTGTCGCTTTCTGATAATTTTGCACACTACAAGTAAAAAATGGTAAATGGTCTTAGAGTTTATTGGGTACAACCAAACAAAACAAAATTGCTTCTTAATTATAATATAAGTAGGTACAGACAGATTAGTTAATCAAACTTCCGAAACTCATTACTTAAATAAACAATAAGGACAGTACTAAAATAGATGATGAAGTACCGACAAATGTGTTTATTATCATCGACTTCGCACAAAAAGTGATAGGTACTGAGCTACGTGCCGTCCCCAACAACGTTTCACTCACACGATCCAGGTTAATCCGGGAAAATATTAAAATATTCTAGTCGCATCTCTATTCCGACGTGTGATTTAGTCTACGAATGGGACTACCTCAATATTTTTTATCAGAGAGACGGCAAGGATACCTGTTTTTATTCAGCTTGTTGAAGAAGTATAGCAATGTTATTCAAGGTCACACTAGTAATTCTATAATTGAATGTATATTTATGTTCTGTAGTCGCCGTCCAAGTACCTAAAACACTGGTACCTAATCAGATGTATCCCGTTATACTGGAAACCGACCCCAGAATAGTTGGGAAAAGGCTATACAGATGGTGCTGTGCATGATTTTGTTTTGGTGGCTCTCTATATTTTCTTTGTTTTACTTATTTCCAGGATAGACTCACCTATCACTGTACGGAAACTATAAAATACGATTTCAGCTTAAACTTAAGCACAGTATAAATATTAATACAGTAGGACGACGCCTTTGATCTCTGGAAAAAATGCCGACAACGTCTACACGAGTTAGCCCTGAATAATACCTCCCGAACTACGAATATTTTTTTGTTCGCAGTTCGGGGGCGGCTTTCCCGCGTCTCGCCCCTAACACCCCGCACGATTGCCCTGTCTAGACGGCTTCGTCGGACGACTGTAGATTTTTAGACTGTGCTAAAAGTAAGTATTTAGCTTAATGTGTAGTCGCGCGTATATCAACTGATTACCTACTTCAAATAGAAAAAAGGCAGACAATTAATGACGTTATACCGTTTTAATTGACCATTTACAACAAAAGTTATTTTTAAACGTATTCATCAAAATCCATAATCGAAAATGGACTCGTCCCAAAAACATCATTAATCATTGTCACCCCTTACCTGCAGTGTTTGCACGATGCATCAATTAACACAACTGTCCTCGAAAATGGAATATCGAAAAAGCTATCGCACACGTAGTCATGAACTCGTACACAAACAAACAATTTACAAGTTTGTATACGTCGATGAAATGTACGTCATCGACACATCAGACTAGGGAGGAGGCGAGGGCTCCCCACCCTCACCCATTTAAATTCTCATCCATCTACCAGATCAAAGTTGATAATTACACTTGAATTTTTAATATTTTGACTTGTGTAAAGGTTCTACTCGTATATATGTATGTTGCAGTCAAAACTCTTAACCAGTCAAAAGTACTATTGACTAGCAAAATCAGTGAAAAGCAGTTTTGACCGTATGCTTTAGTCAATAATACTTTTGACTAAAATAACAGTTAAAAGTACTTTTGCCTTTCATTATTTTCGAATGGAGAAATAAATACATACATCGCGTTCAAAATCATAACCCCTTCTTTTTGCTCCGCCTAAGTCGGGTAAACGTACGTAAACGTCACGTAAAAGTGATTTCCACATACTTGCATGTGGAAATCACTTTTACGTGAATTATATTTTTTTCTAAACTAGCCGAAATCGGCATTTCTAAACTGACTACCTCTGAGAAGCAGCAGTAGTTTGCGGAGCCAATTGTGGGCACTATCTTTAAAATTAGTATCAAAAATACCGTACCTATTAAAATCATTACTACAAACGCAAGTAGCCCCTCCGCCTATATTAACAACTAGCTTCTGCCCGCGACTTCGTACGCGGATCCTGTTGCTTATGCCAGCGACAACGGGGTCGTCAAAATCGAAGATCTGAAACGTCTGACGTCGAATTGTAAAAGCCTGGGGACGGCAAAACAATGGAATGCGCGAGACGATCCAAGACGTTCCAGATTTTCTATTTTTGATGGTCAACAGGAAATGCCATCAGACTTGACAACTTTTGCTAAGACGCCATTTTTATTATGTATATGCTATATTGTCGCTGGGCTTTAGAGTTCCACTACAGGTGCTCCAGATCTTCAAATTTAGTTTCACAGCAGAAAACACTCTTCACGTGAAATAGTTTTAGCAACGGCACCATTTTTATATCTCTTTTACTTTAGGTGTTCCATTTTCCAAAATAAATTATAGCCTATATGTTGCGTGACGTTCACGCTCAGCGGTCAGTCGCGCATCTCCTTCCCCCACTTATATCTAGAGTAGATCCGTATTTACGCTGAAAACTCAAGCGTCATGCTTTTTCCGTGAACGTCTCCAACTCGCGAGACAGTGCGTGATGTTCATGATCAGCGGTCAGTCATATATTCTTCACTGGTGTCTAGAGACCTGGATACCTGGTAGATGCGTAAATACGCTGAGAATGCAGGCGTGCTTCGCGATCCCAAGAAGTTTCCACGGAGCGAGTTGCAACCTCATGTTGTCGAACAGCATCAAGTCCCTCCTAACGCTCTTCGGTAGATTGTTGGGATCTTATGATCTTTAATCATTTAGCACTTTTGGAACATTGAGAAAGATTTGATCTCTTTCTAGGTATGGTTATAGTTTTATTGTGATGATACCTGATCAATTAAAATCTAAGTGGCTGCTCCCCAGCGTTACCGGGTAGGCAACCATGTAACAAAGATAAATAGAAAAGAAAATTAAACACTCAAATAACATAAGCCCGATAAAAAAAAATGGAAGTTTTGGCCAGTAGAGTCTAATTTTCAATGATATACCATCGTCATCGAAAATCAGCCCTGAACTGTTCCCGCCTTCACCGCGTGGAGGTACTTATGTTATTTTATAAATATGCAATGAAATTAGTGATAACTTTAATTTCTATATCAAATGTATCTGATCTTCGATTTTTATAAGTCAACAGGAAATGCCTATCAGACCGAACAACTTTTGCTAAGATGTCATTCCTATGTGAGTTATAGTGTAGCTGGGCTCTTGGAGTTCCACAACAGGTGTTCCAGATCTTCGATATTTATACGTCAACAGCGAGTGCTCATAAGGCTGAACAACTCTTGCTAAGACGTCATTCCTATATATGTTATAGTGTAGCTGGGCACTTGAAGTTCCACATCAGGTGTTCCGGATCTTCAAATTTATTGTCTCAGCAGAAAATGCTCATCACGTGAAACAATTTTTGCTATGGTACCATTTTTGTATCTCGTATAGTTTAGCTGGTCCGTTGCGGTTCTGCATCAGGTGTTCCGGATCTTCAAATTTATTGTCTCAGCAAAAAATGCTCATCACGTGGAACAATTTTTGCTATGGTACCATTTTTGTATCTCCTATAGTTTAGCTGGTCTGTTGCGGTTCTGCATCAGGTGTTCCAGTTTCCAGAATAAATTATAGCCTATGTGTTGACCAGACTTAATATCTATACAACAAAAAAAAAATTATTCAAATCCGTCCAGTAGTTCCGAAGATTAGCGCGTGCAAACAAACAGACAAACAGACAAACAGACAAACAGACAGACTTTTTTTTTTGGATTCGTGCTCTATTACTGTTTCTAAACCCCCCTCAATTATTATTTTTTAAATATATTCAATGTACAGACACAGTTTTTTTACAGTCTTATTATATGTATAGATTACAGCCAATCTATTGTTTCAATCATCGAAATATTAAATTAAATGTACAATTGGCTGAACAATTCCGCCCCAAAGCAATGTTTGTCGGAACTAACTTATTGTTTCACCGACTAACTTTATTTGCGGTTACCATAACGTTTCCAATAAAAGACAGTTCTGTTATTATTCTGCGTAATTCAATCTATACAAATATTGTGTATACATCTATGTCTATATCTGGGGAGTTTGTTACGGCACTTCTTCTTTCCATTAAAACACCAGGAAGTGGTGAAGGGTGGGAGTTTTGGGTGACTGTATTTGTGATTTTAAACGTTCCAAAAGTTTCTAATTTGAAATAATGAGCATAGATTTTGATTTACTTATAACAAATTAAAATACTCCGTCTCTTTCAGGAACAAAAAAGCAAGACATATCCAAATAACAGTATCTTACCATAGTGCATTTGAAAGTAATGCATTAGTAATATGATAATTATCCAAAAAAAGAAAATTCAAATCCAAAGGTGGGAAAAGGTTGGCACCTGATGTTAGGCAAATGCGTGGAATTTTTTAATCCACATTATTGAGTTCCTTTTTCGTGAAATGTGGTGAAAGTTAAATAGATAAGCGGTTTAAGGAGGCTTAGAATCCTATTGAAACTCCGGACTACGCTAGGGTTGCTAAAACCATAGTAATAAGTAAAGTGTGCTACAGCACATCAAATTTCAAAGTTTCATTCTTTGTCCAAATTACATAACAACAAACGTATGTTTCTCAATTTTCCCATAACAGCCATTTACCATTTACCATGCTAAACCAACATCCCGTCAATAGCATTCACGTCCAATTCTAACACGCGAAACGAATGGAAATACTATACATTATAAACAGGCTTATCAGTTTGCATGTAAAATATCGCATTTATTTATTTATTTATAAAAACTTTATGCACAAGTAAAAAAAACTGTACAAGGGCGGACTTAATGCCTTAGGCATTTTCTACCAGTCTACCTTAAGGTGGTGCAGAGATGGAACAAGGTAGGTGTAACTGGGCAAAAATTAAGGACAAGGTGACTCTAAAAAAAAAGAAAGAAATAAAAAAATACACAGATACATACATACTGAAACAAAATAAATACACAGATACATACATAATTAATCAAAATAAATATATAGTCAACAGAGATAAAAATACGTTTATAAAGAAGTTTGGATCGTATAATCTGAGAGCCAATCAACTCGGTGATGAACCTGCCAACATCTTATGCAAATGTTCTCGAACTTTTATTTTAAATGTAAACCGACTGGTAGCCATCCTGATGTTCAGAGGGAGCGCATTCCAAAGGAAAACCGCCTGGACGAAGAAGGAAGAGTGAATAAAACCAGCGCGGTGAGAAGGACATCGTAGAAGACGATTATTCGTGGACCGAAGATTCAAAGCGTGCGCAGAGCATAAATATTGAAAGTGACTAGTTAGATAAGAGGGAGAAGTGGGATTGTTAAGTAACGAGAAAAGGGTTGTCAAAGCCCTCAAGGCTCTGCGCTGACGGATAGGTAGCCATTTTAAAAGTGCCCTATGCGCGGAAACGTGGTCATACTTACGTAAGTTGAAAACGAATCGAATGCAGTTATTTAGAAGCCGGTCAAGTTTATTGAGAAGGTCTGCATTCAGGTCATAGTAGCACACATCACCATAGTCAATTATGGGAAAGATAAGGGTTTGTACAAGCAGTGCCTTAATGTGAGGCGGGAGAAGATTTTTTAATCGGTATAGCGACCGCAACGTTCCAGTGACCTTTTGACTGACAGTCGCAACCTGCTTATGCCAGTCCAGGCAACTGTCAACATGAAGACCCAGATCCTTGACGTCAGAGCGGAACGGAATGCTTAGATTATCAAAGATGACCGGTGGCACAGACTTACCTTTCAGCCTCCTTATGCTATGGCAGCTCCCCAAGATGATAGCTTGGCACTTGGAAGGGTTAACCGCCACCCCGAATCGATTAGACCAGACCTTGATGATATCTAAATCCCGATTCAGCTCATCTACCGCCAAGGAAATGTTGTCAACACTTGCCTGACAGTAGAGCTGTAGATCATCAGCGTAAAGATGATACGCACACTGAAGCTCAGTGGTTATAAGATTAATAAAAATGGAGAATAACAGTGGAGATAAAATGCCGCCTTGAGGGACGCCAGTTTCGAGGTCACACCAAGCGGAGGAAGAGTCCCCAACATGAACTGACTGCTGACGCCCCTGAAGATATGATGCAAACCATTCAACCGACTCGGAAGAGACCATGAGATAGGAAAGGATGGATAAAAGGACTTCGTGACTGACGGTATTAAAAGCATTAGAGAAGTCGATTAAAACCAAAACAGAAACCTTCGTATCTTCGCATTGTGAGCTGTGTTATATTAATCTGACTGCCATTGTTGCACAAGCAGCCCACTCTGACTGTATATGGATAGTCATGGACGATGAAGCAGGTGAAGTGCTAACTAATGTGGACGACCGCGACGTCGCGATGTTATGAGTGTGAAGGTCTGCTAAAAAGCTGCTACAAGTCCAAAAAGGCCTAAAAGGATACCTAGTGAAAAAGATTGATAAAGACCCTTAAAAGGGAAGGGTATGTAGATAAAACAGTGAAAACGTTGCTAAGTTAGTAAGTTCGAACGTTACCCAGTTGTTTAAACTGCCAGTGCCAGCATATCATTTCCAACATGTTTGCATATTAATTTCGCTATCGACAGAGCCCATAGACTAAGCCCAATCGCGATCTGCGATCTAGGTATAACCATTGATTGGTAGCAGGCAAAGAACGATTTAGAGATTACGAGTAAGACATACCTTACCAATCATAACTTTTGGGCTGAACCTGCATACATTTTTTTTAAATATTAGAAGAGTCACACAGAATAACGTTGCAAATCACGAACACTCCATTCATATACCACTCCGTGACAAGTCGAGGAGTATTGTATGAATTCCTAATGCAGAGCACCTTATAGAGAAACAACGTGACATAGATTCGTATTGCAAAGCCGTGACTCATGTAGTGTGAAATGTTCGAAGCCAATTAATGTTTGTTAATGTTCTATTAACGGTTCAAACAAAATTTTTGTATTGTAAACCGAATTCTTGGCTAAATTTGGCCGTTGTGGGAAAGATTCGAAGACGATTCTTGACTTTCAGTAGCTGCAGTTGATAGAACCAATCTTGTCACATAAACGATGTCAGCAGCCTTGATAAAAAGAGAAATGAGGTTTCATTCGATGTTGTATTTTGGTGACTCTTTCAATGCATTAGGTAATTTACATATACACGTAATCTCAAATACATACGTTATGAACGACAAAAATAAAAACTTAGGCATTTTCGTAATGAGCTTATAATGAAATTCAATTAATTAAAAAATAAATATGGTGACTGACTGAAGATATATTTTTACTTACAGTATAACCAACAAGCCATTAGGAGACTTTCTATAATAGAAGCGGCAATGACTAATGAAACAGTAGAATTTTTGGGTTGATGGTTAATTTCAAAGTTAAAGTCAATTAGATGATTACCATGGTACTTTTGAACGTCTTAGTAATACCTAAAGTTAAATACAAGATGATTCAAGTTGCCTCTTCCGAAAGGTAGTTTCGTATGGAGACGATTGGGCAAGAAACTCCTAATCATTTAGCTTGTCTCTAAAGATAGGTTTTATAATATGTATTAGTAAACAAAAAGATTACTTGGATAGAGAGGTAGAGAGTTTTTTAAAGGCTCATATCGATTCCACAGACCATGAAGGAGATGACATCTTTTATGGAGCTCATACAAAGGCCACACACGCACTTAGCGACACAGAATTCAAACAGATTGATTTAATGTTATGCAATAATGGTAATAATGTCAAGAAAGCGTCACTTCCATTCATACATCAACATAACAAAGGAAGTGGCTTATCCATATCGAAATCCAACGATCTCATTGGACTTTTACAAGCAAAGATAAAACAGCGGAGGTAAGGGTCGTAACAGAGATTAAAGAGATACGATATCTGAATTGATAGCTGATGAATGGTGGATAGAAGATGAATGGTGATATAAAGTATTTATCACAAAACAGATAAGGATAAGTACGAAGGTCACAGCTGTACCTACGATGGTAGGTAAGCAATCAATTAAAGTAGTAAAGATATTAGGAACTATAATGAATGAGCACAGCTTTATAACAGATTGCGTCAGAAAATTTAAATTTCAAACTCTATGGAGTGTTTAGGAAGCTTTGAAAAAGAAATTTGGCTATATGCGGGTTCTTTTTACTGTAAACATTATGTTTGTTGTGTCAGCAAAAGTGTGAGAAATATAGTTCCTAAAGTCAAGAAAAATTCAACGTAAACATCACAAAAGCAAGTACATTCCGGTTCCTTTTTAAAATTTACCCTTTAACCAGGCTACAGGCAACACGAACATAAGAAAATTAAATAAAATGCTTTTAAAGTGTAAAGGACTTTTTCTACTTTCTTTTAGATAAATCCTAGTGCAAGCCAATGTAACTGATTAAAGTGGAGTCTTGAAACTCAAAATAACAAAAAAACAGCATTTATTCAAATAAGGCCGATTCCTTCATCTCTTCCTAGTGTTTTGCTGGGAAGAAGAAAAAAAAAAAGGCCAGCTTGAAGGGAAGGAGTCAAGTAAGTCACGGGAACTTCTGCTCATTTTTTACGACACAATGTGGCACAGATTAGGTGTAATCCAGTAAGTTTACAAGGCGATAAAGCGTGAAGGTGAATGAACGTAAGGCCTAGAGCATAATGGCGGACCGCAACGAACCGTAGCGTGTCGCAGAAACGCGTAACGATCGCTAATCGTCTTCGACACTTGAGAAAAAGATAAGAAATGTGAAAAGGTATTTCTGTACTTGATAAAAAAAAGTAAGATTTTGTTTTTACAGCTATTTGGTTTTAGGTCAACCCGGTATGGTGCTTTCGCATAGCGGGTGGGCTCGTTGTAACTTAATGCACTTGTGATCGTTCAAGCTTTTAAAACCAACCATAAAAGTAAGTAGGATAGGCACCGACATATCTACATACGGTTGTGCAAACATAAAAAGGCATCAAGCTGCCTAGCGGGTTAAACTTTGGCTTTCATTCGCAGCTGAATACCAATATTTTAAATGAACCTTCACTTCCTATCTGAGTCCCACAACCCAGTTAGGTATGGCGAACCTTGATTCCGTTTGGTAGGACACTTTAAAGCTGCTGAACCTATGAAGACCGTCAAAGGTCACAGCCGAGACAAACGGCTTAACTGACTTTCCGGCACGGAGGGGTTAAACTCATCACTCATCCGCAGAACGAATCAGGAATAAGTAAGTATCAGGTGCAAAATGATACCGCAATCTGCAGCTGAATCTTTGACTGTACGCAACAACACATAATCAGTTGTAAGAACGGCACACGAATATGTGACACTTGTCACGGTACCAAGCCTGCAGGTGCAAAGATGAACGCCCTCACCATTACATTACCTGCATACCTTTTTATGCCACTTAGTCACGCACGGATTGGCCCAGCAACTGATGTGTCATAGTATACTAAATCGCGCAGATAATCTGATCAGTTCTGGTGTGCCGTGTGAATATCCCAAACAAATCGGCTAAACGTGATTTTAGTGAACGATTATACAAATTGAAGTTAGGAACGTGTTTCGCACGACACGACAGCTTTGGTCGTCTCGTTCGTTCGCTTTCGTCCGCTCGTGAGTGCTAAGGCTTAGAACGCAGTTCGAAAATCGCCGTTTTGTTCATAGCATGTTGGAAAGGAACTTGAAAATACTACTTATTTATAAAATAATCGCCTATATATTATCTGCCTCGTTGGTCTAGTTGTCTCAAGCGCTACTGCTGAGCATAAGGTTCCGGTTTCGATCCCCAGGTTGGGCAACGTGTTATTGAGTTTTACCATCTAGCATTTCTCATGGTCTGGATTTGTGCCAGATTAGTGGTACCAACTTTTACATGTGACTTGAACCATAACTGGCGAAATGTGGGTGTAGTGTCTGGTACACCTCTGCCTAGTCCATAGGCGATTAGAGGCGTGACGTTATGTTATATAAAAAATACTTCTTTGTTTTTGAAGAATAAGTAGTATCGATTGATTCATATAATTGCTTAATCAGTTTATTTGAATGTAGCTGAACACTGATAAGCGCCAAGGTTATCAGTGGACTCATTTTTTTATACATTGTAATTTTAGTATTGAGTTTTTCCCGAACGGGGTTTTCCCATTTCATATTTGAATGGATTGTAAGTACTTGCTTATCAAATGAACCCATTCATAGATATTTTATCACAAGATCACACGTCAGTCTACTATTGTTATGACTTAAGTAAGTGTCCCTGTTATTCTGGGATTTTTACGAAAGCCATTTTGTTGATAATTATGATCATAAAAATATCCAAAACACGCATACTTCTTTTGATTTTACTTGGGGATTTTTTATCGATAGCTAAATACGAGTCAAATGTCACTGTAAATGTTATACATTAATGCACAGCATTTTAACTGTTAAGCTGGTTCCATATTTTGATAACATGTAGTTACAACTTGTGAAAGTGCACAAGTGTAAAAACTTGTACTATTGCATGTTCTATTTTAATGGCCAAATGTAGGTATGTTAAGGAATATTTTTTACAAGAGCTTGATGTACCTACCATATTTAAATTAATAAATTAATAAATAAAATAACGTTTATGATCTAATGATTGCGGTGACATTTTGTCTTTACAAAAGCTGACAAATCGCCATTCTTATTTCTTGGATAAATAAAGAAATATAAATATTCCCCAACTTTATTTACCATTTAGTCCCAAGGTAAGTAAGCTTGAGAGCTTGTGTTATGGGTACTAAACAGCTGATAAACATACTTATATGTATATTTCTAAACACATACGTATTATAAATAAATTACACCCAGACACAGAACAAATGATCGTGCTCAATTGCTCATCACACAAACATTTTTGCTGGGTGGGAAATATCTTGTGCTTAAAAAAGTAAATATTGAAATGAGTAGGTAGGTAGGTAGACCCAAGCCTTCAATAAACAAGTACTTAAATAAAGGAGAACAAATAAAATTCTCATGTTTTCCAAAGCCATTGAAAGGGCAGTTGTCAGACACACTTGACAGTCATCAATATGAATGTCGAATTGTCGATGCCACATTCGGGTAAAACGC
Organism: Euplexia lucipara; assembly: GCA_921972225.1. Classification (NCBI taxonomy): domain Eukaryota; kingdom Metazoa; phylum Arthropoda; class Insecta; order Lepidoptera; family Noctuidae; genus Euplexia; species Euplexia lucipara. Next base: position 8,559,838 of record OV179168.1, on the reverse strand, counting down.
GGGAATGCAGAGTGTTTTCCAAACAATGTTCTTCGTACAAACAAATAACTGCCAATATTTTAGAGTTATGCTTGTTTCTGATGTTTGTTTTTCGATGTTTTGCTTTCTCTATAAGGCTAATCACCTGCCTAGCTTTTTCCAACTATTTTGATGTCGGCTTCTAAGCAAATGCAGCTGAATAGACAAGTTCTAAATTAAATACATCTGACGAATACATACTGCATGTGTGTGATTGTCTTTTCTCCTTCTTTACAAAATTCATCCAAAAGTTGGTCTCTCATATAGGTACTCGTACTTACTGCTTCTTGCGTCTTTTGTCGTTGACTTTTTTTTACTTTTAGTATAATATTTATAGCATGCCCTAGAACCAAAAATTCGAAGATATGTGACATTTACCAATTCGCACTGGGCCCGCGTGGTAGATTATGGCCTATACGCAAATTCGCGCTTTGACGTGGAGTTGCGGATACCAGCCCGGTATCTTTATCTTTTTATAATATTTATACCCAAGAAACGATGGATGGATTGTGCGAATGATAATAATATGACTAGGAGGGTGAAGATGACGGCAAATTGAGATGTAAGTATTGAAAACTCCTTCTATAGGTACAGACGCCAGTACATCAAGTTACCCCAACGTGTCAAATTTCTTTGATAGTCTTTCAACTTTATCACTAACAGGGTAACTTTATGTGCTGGCGTCTGTACATGCTGCGCCGACCCTAAATAAATTTGAAAAAGAGCAAGAGGATACAAAATTTAGTCTCCATTGAGTGATTAAGCCTTCAGTCAAATAAATGCTTTTCTTTCTTAGTACAAGCTATCTTTAACCTCAAAATAGAAACAACCAACGAACCCAAGTTTCAACTGGAAGCCCTTAAAATATTCAAAACATCCCTGAATGCTAGCTAGCAACTAAGTTTGAAGGGGATGTTATGACGGTAAGTGTGACCCCGTCAAGTCTCCATTCGTCCTTGGCTATACGCCAGGCCGTTCCGAAAATACGACAGTTATGCAAAACTTTGAGGAGTTACCTTATACCTATAGGGTAGAAGAAACATTCGGACACCATGAGCCTGGGTGTAATTTTTCAATAATATGTATGTACGGTTTACGTACGTACATTCATATTACCTACTCATAAGTCATAACGCTGACTAGGCTTATCGGCCGATTCACCCGACACACCAAAATTAATTGTTGTGGTGTGCTGAACCAGGAATCAATAAACTTTTGCTTTACTGTGTGCAGATAATTTACATGTTGGTTACACTCAACTACCTAACACTACACAACTATCAAACCTACAAACAAAGTTCAATACAACTACGTGGACTCACAATGTATGTACTTATTTAGAAATAAATAAGTCTATTTAGTGTCCATAACAGAAGCTCTGCTTAGCTTAGGACTGATGCTTAGATCGTCCGCCGCCCCCCACGTATATGGACCCGAGGTGGCAGCGCGTCGTGTTTACGCGTGCCCCTCTTGGTTGTCGCGGGGGAGTCTAACACCTCACTCCCCTCGCTGACTTGGCGAGGCCCTCGAGTCCAGTCGGGGGTCGCGGACAGACATTTTTGCCTCCAAAGAGAAAAAGTCTCTTCTTTCGATAAAATATTATTAGGTTAGATAATAATCATGATTTTATACAGGGTGACAGGGTGTGAATATGAACAACTTTTACTATGGGACCAACTCTGAAATGAAGGAAAAAAAATAAAAAACTTTTTTGCAAAAAATAAAACCGACTTCAAAAAAAGCACTAAACGGTGAAAAATAACTCTAAATTAGGATGTCGGTGGCCCATCATGAATAAGACAAAACCACCAAAGCCACAGACTTCTTAATTTAGAGTTATTATTAACCGTTTAGTGCTTTTTTTGAAGTCGGTTTTATTTTTTGGAAAAAAGTTTTTTATTTTTCCTTTTTTAGTTGTTCCCATACAAATATTTGATGAATGAATTGATTAAAACATGAATTTATTTTATACTTATTGTTAATTGTTAACATTACATGTCATGATAAATAGGGTTATCCACTTATCCCTAATAAATGAAAATTAACATACCTAACTGCCGAAATCTAGGTATATTGTACACATCTGCGTACCCCTCAGAGCATACAGGCGTGATGATACGTCATGATGTTGTATAAACAATAAACATCCAAGCGATACCAGCAATCACGACGGATTTGCCGTCTATTTTTGAAGAGTTCCGTTGTATATCTCCGAAGATCAGCACCAGATCTTCACCAAATTAAAATGGGACCACCTCGGGAGTATACTCTTTTGAATAAAAAAAGAATTTTGAGAATCGGTTCACAAATGGGGGAGAAATCAGGTAACATACATAAAAAAAAAAATACATACACACGAACATAGAACCTCCTCCTTTTTTGAAAGTCGGTTAAAAACGGCTTACATTCGGCATACATTTTGGATGAGTAGGTATCGAACTTTTGTATGCAACAGCCGTTTATTTTTCGTGATTTCCGAGTTGGTCCCTTAGTAAAAGTTGTTCATTTTCATGGGTAGAACAACCTGTGAAAAATTGTCAGACGACTAAAAAAACACTGTGTAATTAAAGAAAAAGAACGTTGGAAGGAAACTAGAAATATTTTAACCAAAATCAAAATAATTTTTTTCGTTAAGCTGAGAATGAAATTACATAAGACAGTCCCCCAAAAAGCCCACCCGTCACAATATTGGGGTTCCAGATTCTTGAACCTACTGAACACATGACTCCAAACTCAAAATTGAATTTGTATAACTTTTGGACACAATAAACGTTATTAATTATAAAATCAAAAGTCATTTATTCAAGTTAGGCCGAGGATCAGCACTTTTTGAACGTCCAAAATAACATAAGACAGTCCCCCAAAACGCCCGCCTTTCGCCACTTCCTAGTGTTTTTGCTGGGAAGAAGAAGTGGCAGAACAAACTCCCCAGCAACATAATAACTCATGGAATCAGTGTATGTGCGTCGACGCCCCATCCACTCTGTATAAGTAGGGTAAGCTTAAAATGACCTGACAGTTGGGTGCATGGATTGAATAACTTAAGGTGTGGCTCATCAATTAGTTGAGGATTTGAATAATCAATATCAAACGGATGAATAGCGTCATCTGTCCGCCAATTAGGTACAGACGCCAGCACATCAAGTTACCCCAATGTGTCATTTTTTTTTAATCGTTTTTCAACTTTATGTCAAACAGAATAAGGTTCATATTCAATTGGGAAAATTTGACACATTGGGGTACCTTGATGTGCTGGCGTCTGTACCTACACAGCGATTGCGAGTGATTCATATGTCAAACGAGGTAAGTGGTTATAGCTCATGTTCCCCCATGTCTATTCTAGTTGTGGGTAGAGGTCTTTGAGAGAGATATTTGGACTATATAGTAAGGATTCTAACTAATAAACGTTGTTCGTCATGACCGGTTGAACTGAACAAAATTACTTAATAAATATAAATAAATAAATATTCCACAACTTTTCACACAACGCCATTTAGTCCCAAGTTAAGCTTGAGAGCTTGTGTTAAGGGGACTAAACAGCTGATAAACATACTTATATATTTTTAAATATACATATTATAGATAAATTATACCCAGAGACAGAACAAATGATCGTGCTCATCACACAAACATTTGTCCTGGGTGGGAATCGAACCCACGACCTCCAGCACAGCAGTGTGGGTCACTAACTACTAGACCAACAGGCTAGTCTAATTACAAATTATTCTCTTTTTTTTCAATGTCTTAGGTATCTACTTAAGTTGTTGGACAATGCGAGTTCACTTCATAGCTCACTTCACCCATTTCGGAGCGAGTAGGTACATTCAGAAGATTTCAGTCGGAGAGATTTTTTCACAGAAGGGCATTACTAGACAATGTTTGAAGAAACAATTTGTTAAAGTACTTAATTACCAAATATCACATGATTCATTAATTTCTCCGGGTATGAATTATTATGTTGCAATAGTTCATTTTGTACTCCATAAGTATCAAATCAAATCAAATCAAAAATATTGATTTGCCAGAATATAGTATAAAAGGATTTACAACAGTTTTGTTTCGGCATATACTGCCATAACATGGCGTGCAAATGTATTAACAACTAGCGATGTCAATTAAACGAGCTTACAAATTACAGAATGTATTGATTTGTCTTCTGGATACTCCTGGAAACATTGTCATTTTTAAACATCACTGACATAGCTACCTGCCTTAAGCAAGTTTCGTTTCTAGCTCGAATGCCTTCTCTGTATGAGAAGAAGCCATTCCCAAGTGCGCCAGTTACAGGCTGGTTTTATTTACTTGGTTTGAAAAATATGAAGATAAGGGAGAACGACAGTAAGCGTACAAAATATCATTACACAAAAAGCCGTGCAAATGATACAGAAATATTTCATCTTTTGTTTTACGCTTTCAATATTTTTTACTCCAATATTCCCGAGAGTACTGACCCAGTTCGGGGAAGTATCAAAAGAAATTGTGGACATTGACAACAAAATATGTAGTTTTGTATGAGGAAAAATAGAGGAAAATGTGTCTACAGAGAATCATGCAAAGGTTTTTTTGCTTATTGATATTTGGGGACTGGACCACAAATTGATATTGCTTCGGTATTGACAGGTCCCCGATTCGATTAGGTTAAGGATAAGGCAAGCATTATCAGGTTGTCATCACGAATTCATGCATTGATGAACGTTTACGACGTACTCTCAAATACCAAGAGTATACGTACTATACATACAATGCGTCCAAAACTGTCTTATACACAATTTGATTTGATTTACTGGGTTGTGGAAAGAGTTGCCAAAAGACCGGGTTTAGCTGGACATCTCAGATATAGTCAGATATTTTACCATCGTGTTCGGCTTTTGGTCAACCCGGCCTGATACCGAATGAATGAACGTGAGCGACGTACATGCGTGGTCACACAGAGTGAGGAGTAATCTCAAATGAATAACGGTATAATACTTACACAAATGGGTACACATTCCAGTAGTTGTTACTATTGAAACCCGTGCAAAGTTCCCGCTTAAATATGTATATTTGTCCAGCTTTCCAATTTTTGGGCCTGGCTACCGTAGCTGTGGTGATAAAATGGGCAGTCGCTGCATGTAAAATACTGGTATCCAGTTGCATCTCATTTGACTGGAATCCGAAACCAACATAGTTGGGCAAAGGCTACACAGATAATGATATTAGTTTTGGCTAAAAAATAATACCAGTCTGTTACTGTCCCACTGCAGGGCAAAGGCCTCTTCACATACAGAGAAGGTTTGAGCATTGATCACCACGCTTGCTTAGTTTTTGCTATTTAATGTAAATTCAAATTTACTATTGACAATATGTAATTACTATTGACAATATGTATTATTATACCCTTTTAATCAGGTCACGTGGAGAATGCAAGGTATTAATCTACGCGAAACGAGACGAAGTTACGCAACTCAGATAATGTATTCTGCATTAGCATACTACATGAAATGCAGTGAAGGATTGCATGGCAATTTCTTCAGTGTGCCTTATTCTGAATGTAGGACAGGTTTGTATGTGAACAAAATAAACTAGCAGACGTCACGCAGTTTCACGCGCATAGTTCCCGTTCCCGTGGGAATACAGGTATACAAATAAGCCTACGCCACCCATGGATAGTGTAGCTTCCCAATGGTGAAGGATTTTTTTAATCGATCCAGTAATGTTAAAGTTTATTCGTGACATACAATAAAAAAAACTACTCCTTGAGAAAATTTTCAGTAACTAAATAAATATTCCACAACTTTCACACAACGCCATCTACTCCCAAGCTAAGCAGAGCTTGTGTTATGTAGTATATTTAGATTGCGATGGATGATGTTTTGTTAAAGGAAGCTTTTTCGCTGCTATTGTTGAGATCATGGACTCAACTCCTGGGTCAATTAAAGCTTTATTGGTTTTTCCACCAACAATTTGTCAGTCTGGAGTCTGGATTTGACTCTATTTGCCGAAGCAATGAGCTAGTCTTCTATTAATTGGGACTTAAGGCGAATTGTGGCTGTACACGTCAGATTTACCCTTCGGATAATACAACTGCATTGGTATTTATGTTATTGTTATACCTAGATAAATGGATAGTTTTCTAGGGTCCTAACATGTATACATGATAACTGTGATGACTCACGCAGTCCGTGTTAGGGGCAATCGGGGCTGGAAGTTAACGTGGTAAGTTGTTCCTGCAGCAATAACTTTAAAACACTTTGCTCTGCTTCAACTTAACAGCTGTACTCTAGCCAGTAGGTACAGAGTAAAGAAGGACGAAAAACATTTTAACTAGCATCATAGCATCTTACTATATTGAGACCAAGTTCTTTGCTCAAGAACCAACAACTATCAATACAACCACATCCTACTAAATACAAGCACAAATCCAACTAAAGTCCAGAATACTACCTACAGTCGAACTCCAAACTAATCAATCAATGACATAAAATACATTTTCTTTTCACGTCCAACTGACCTTAAGATACACACGAAAACCTAATAATGTGTCCAGAACTTCACTTTGTGGAGCTTTAAGCGTAAATCCAACGCCAGAATACGGAGCTTGACCCAGTTTCCGAACTATCGCCTTTTGAATTTTCTAGAATAAATTTTTAGATGTTCCGTTGGAGATTTCCTTGGGCGCGAATAAGACTGGAAAAGTTTCCATTCAAGTTAGAATTGGGGTTGTACCTTTGAATTTAAATCGCTGTGGAGGATTTAAGATTGGTTGACAAAGGTATGTTAATTATAATCAAATAGAGATCGTATTGAAACTGAAATTGATACAGCTGGTAATAATTTCGGTCCAGCTTATTGGATAGTTTAGAAAATTAATTATTATGATTCCGCTATGATTCTAAGTGTAAAAATTTGTGATGGTGTGAATGCACGTGTGTGTCTGGGTCTTTACAAAAAAACTTTTTCGCTCAAAAAAAAAACAAAAAGAATTTTACAGTAATGTTGCTTATACATCAGAATAACTTTTTTTTTAAATATACAGGATGAAATTTAATTCATGGGACTAAATTTTACAGAGTGATCTACATAGGTACAGACGCCAGCATATCAACCTACTGTCAAATTTTCCCAATTGAATTTAGAATGAAGTGAATCTTGTTGTGTTTAGAATGAAGTTGAAAATCTACCAAAGAAATTTGACACATTTGGGTAGGTTGATGTGCTGGCGTCTGTACCATGATTAAAATACAACAACTAAATTCCAATAAGTCGGATAACATTCTGCCATTTTGGCGTGCGCTGCGAAAAACTGATAAGTCATTTTCTTATGACTGTAGCGACATCTAAGTCGCCACAGTGCATACAAACTATCCTACATCGCGCTATTAAAGTTATCCATGCAGTTTGAACTTAAACAAGCTCCCGACAACAACCATCGGGCAGTAGTTAGCCCACCAGACACAACACCCGTCTGGTCGGAAGATCCTCCCTTCACAATGGTGGATGAGGAACTTTACACCCTGTTCCTCATACCTCCAAATGGCCACTAAAAGGCACACTTTTGAACATTACCTTGCAAATTAATTAAATATTAAAATGATTCTAGTTACCCCTTTCGAAATGTAATTTCGTATTATTACTATACTAAGATAGGTAAGGACCACATTATAGAAAAAAAAAACTATCATCTCTAGAATTAAAATACGTAGGTATGTGATGATGTCTCAATTCACCTATGTTTTCAAATTAAGACTTTTACTGAATAGTACTGCTAGACCACAAAAGAAAAATAACATCTCAAGTATAATATACGCGGCAACGTTTCAATATGTTTATTACCTAAGTAATTCAAAAAACATTTCATAACAAGTTACAATCTACAATTAATTTGTACCTTGCATAACTATCATACTTCAAAGACCTTGTTAGTCTTAACAAGAACATTCTCAGGCAACAATAAAAATAAAACAAAACACAAATTGGCTGGTCTAATTAATTGCAGTGTCAGCTTCTTGGTTGGATAAGTGGGTCAGAGCGTCTAATCTGCGACACGGTGTCGCTTAGTTGGAAGACACTCGACACTGATGGGACAGGGTTGCGAAGTATCGACCAGGAAGTGCAGTTGTTTTGGGTTTTTTGGAGGTATAAGTACATCAAGCCAACGCAAACTGTAAAATTTTCCCAATTGAACATGAACCTTATTCTGTTTGTTACCTACAAAGTTGAAAAACTATTAAAGAAATTTGACAGATCGGGGTAACTTGATGTGCTAGTCTCTGTATCTGGATTGGTAGAGACTAGCCCAAAAAGCCTGTGCGTGTCCCAAATAAACATATTTTCTTTCTTTCTTTCTTTCTTTCTTTCTAAAGCTGCCCAAATAGACCACCAAACTATTAACAAAAAAACTAAATACAAAATCTTCTTAAGTATTTTTCTCCTCTATCAAATCCGTGGATAGGTAGCTTGTTAGAAATCGCTTATAGCTATAAGACCGTTCATTATTCAACACCCTATATTTAGCTCTTTATAAGTATTTATGGTGTACAATAAAGAGTATTCTATTCTAGGTACCCCAATCCCATAAAATACAGTAGTAAAAAAACTGAAATTATACACTGTCACAATGTTATGTCAGCTAACTTCTTAAAATTACTAATTATGTAATTAAACACAATCCGAAAACTTCCTAAGTATCTTTTCTTCTCTATCAAATCCATCGAAAGGTAGCCTGTTAGAAATTGCTTTTAGCTATAAGACCGCTCATCATTTAAAACCCTATATTTAGCTCTTTATAAGTATGTATCGTGTACAATAAAGAGTATTCTATTTATATTCTACCCCAATCCCATAACAGATTGTTAATAGTTATGATTTAAAAAATCTGTAATTATACACTGTCACAATGCTATGTAAGCTCACTTCTTAATTACTAATTGAGTAATTTACCTTACCTAATGATATACGAATCGACTGTGATTGCCTAGGTCAAAATGCCAAGCATCCCAAATCGTCTTCAAAAAGAAATGATTAAAAGGGAAAATAAAATAGGTACCATCTTGAAAATATCGGGTATCACACTACATGAAGCGTGGATATGGGTCAAAAGGTCTAATGTACTGAACGGTGTCTTGTCAGACATACAACGCTGAGATGTAGGGTTGAAACACGATAAAATAGATGTCTTAAATAAATACGACATATAAGTTAATAATGGCCTGTTTGAACACCTATATCCCTTAGATAGTAATGGTACACCTACCATAGTGTATAAACACTCCGTTTTCCCATGGCGGTAGGCTGACACTACAGAACGATTCCCAGTTACGATTCTAATATACTTCTCATAAACTATGAACCAGTCACTCAATCTTTGTGACCGTCAAAGCATCAATTGAGAACAGAACTATCAGCTTTGATATGACCGTCGGACTGCCAAGTGACGGGTCTCGACTTCAAACCAAACCAAGACACGCAAGATCTTAAGACTGTTTGTATTGCATAATTATCATTTGAATCAGAAACAGTGAAGAACAACATCGCTAGGAAACCGGCTGAGAGATATTTCTCGATGGCATGTGAAGCCAAGTCAATGGGCGGTACAAAAACTTTGACACTAACTACACAAAAAGAAGAATAAAAAATCAATTGAGAGAACACCCTCAGAGTGGCCAAAAATAATCTCCTAAGATTCTAAGAATCCAAACATAGCAATCAAACCAACCAGTAATATATCACTGAACATAAAACCGCTTTGCAATCTAAAGTCGCAGAAGAATGAGACGGGATCAGTTTCAAAAACGCTATCACACTTCAAGACGGTAGAAAATAGGTCAACAGGTGTCTAATGCTGTACACGGTGTCTTTAGACATCTGACACGAGTAGAATGAGGGTTGGGAACTTGGGACATGTCGATAAATGTTTATTGCGATAGTGGTTCATTATGGGATGGAGGTAATAAAGAGAATGGGGGAATAAGTGTGAAGGTGATTCGTTCTAATAGGCAGTGTGTTTCAGAAGTGGAGCTCAAGGGTCATTTAAAAAAAACATTGTTATATAGTGAAGGATTCTTCTACCATTAAAAAAAACTACTACAACCTGTTACTGTCCCACTTCTGGCTAAATGTCTCTTCACATTCATATTGTATTATTTGGAAAGTATATCTTTTAGTTTGAAGGTTAAATCTGTAAATTTGATAATCTATTCTTTTTTTCTTGACTTCTCGCGAATCAGAACTCTTATTACTTTACTTTTCTATAATTGATTCCATGCTTCACCATGCCATAGCAGTGGTTTCTCTAACCCATTGGGCGAAATTCAGCCGTTTTAGCATTCCCCATGAACTTTAACCATGCCATATGTCATTCCTCCGTAGCATAATATTCTTGAAGATAATTTCTATCTAGAAAATGTAAAAAATGTGCTATTTTACAATTGATTTCTGAATATCATCTCGACAGATACAAGAACAAACGAATAGAAATATTAATTCCATCAAATTCTACTAGATATTGAAATACATTTTATTCGTATTAAATATTCTTATTACTTCCGTTGTTACATTCAATTTACACATGATTTTCATGCAGATGTACGCTACGCGGATGTTAATAGAATCTATTAAGTAAATTGTATGCAAAACATTAAGGACAATGTATACAGATACATTGTCCTTAATGTTTTGCATGATTTTCCACATGAATAAGGCAGGATTATTATTAGATACAAATGACAAAGAAAATTGTCGTGTATTCACGTTTGACGATGTATTAGTGTACGGCCTGAGTGCACGCTCTATTCGAGCGTCGGGCGGGGCGGGGCGTGCAGCGTTCATGTTAAACACGTGCTACCCGTAGTGGCCGTCCTGAGTGCCGGCCGAGCGGAGCGTGCGCAGCAGCGGGCTTGTTTGCGTCGAGCGGGGCGTCGCGTGCAAGTTCAAACCAGTTTGTGTTTTGCAGCGGTGATACGAGCGTTCTTGAAGGATGTCGTTTGAAGAAATAATTTCAGAAATACAAAATAAACCTGAAATATGGTTATCTTCGCATTCTTTACATAAGAACTCATGAAATTTATCTTCATTTACCCATAATGTTTCAAATAACGTAGAAAACTCTCCAAATTGTTTTCTTTGCTTCACAATGTTACTAGGACCTTGCCGTGACTCATAATTAAATTTTAGCCACAAGTTTTCTTCTAAATACATATCAATAATATCGTATGACGCAGACGTCATGATCGACACAAACGACCGCCACCACAAACGCTGAGCGTGCACTGAGGCCACTTAAAAAACGCCCTTTCGACCGCTCATCCCCGCCCCGCCCGACGCTCGAATACAGCGTGCACTCAGGCCGTACACTTAGAGATAGGTATGCCCAGGGTATGGAATGCGTTTGCGTGACTATGCTGAACAAGGAGTATGTATAAACTGCAAAGTTATTGCTTTATTTGTTTGCACAATTGTTTTTTTGACGACTACATTGGTGCTTATTATTTTTAATCACAACAGGTGCGTTAGAGCCTAATTATGACTTATTCTCGAAGACTCTTCATCAGTGTGTTTCTGCCGGAGAAACACATTGGAGAACTCCTTTTAAAGGTCAATGGGACGAAAGTGTATCCTCATTCACTTTTGTCCCACTGACCATAATCCTCGTATCGCTTTGACTTCTTTATCTGGGTGCTGCAGTCGAGGATAACAAAAATGTAGATTAGGTTAACGACGTATGTTTTACACAACTTACTTTCTGGTACATCGATTGGTACAAATATTTGAACCAGTTTCAAATTGTATTGGCCAGGATGTGTGTACGTATACGGTACATAGGACAAGGCATTGTTGGGTTAAAAAACCTACAATGCTCTTGTGTTACAATCACCCTCTCAAAATGTATGTAAAGTGCTGGCGAGGAGATCAATCTTTGCACACTTTTCTTGTTTTGTTTGGTGTGGGGTGGAATATCCTCATGGATATCCTCTCTTGGTTCTGTCTTACTAATTAAAAAACCCACCTCGGTGTTACTTCTCACACCTGCGCCGGGGGTCACGGGAACAGAAGATACTTCTGCAATCCCCGACTGGATCTTTACATCCTTATGCAAGGGATCGTCAGTTTACTTCAAGCTCACTTCATTCAACTTTTCACCGGGTGATTTTGATAGTCTCTCAAAAGTTTGGTCTTGAACATAAACGTTAGTATCCAAGCGATCAAATTAATCGTGTGAATCCGCACCGACTAACTACTACTTCCATGTGACTTATATAAAAAACTAATTAAAGCTAGGAACCCGTATAAACTGCAAAACAACAAAACTAATTAAAATGAACATTTCCTCGTAGAACTTTATCGATATATTTGAAAGTTCAAGCACAACTCTGCTTTGTAATGAATGAGGGAACTCTGGACTAACCTCTAGTGTTGATATTGCACATTATTCTCCTAGTATTAATTACAGAGATAGTTGTAGCGCTTCTTAATTAATAATGTTGAAGTAACCTTTAGAAACCTTGTTTACACGAGACGCCCTTTCCTTTGGAAATGTGAAGAAAGATATATCTACTTTGATGTAAAGACGCCAGCCTGCACATCAAGTTACCAATGTGTCAAATTTCTTTGATCGTTTTTCAACTTTATTTCAAACAGAACAAGGCTCATATTCAATTGGGAAAATTTGACACATTGGGGTAACTTGAGTTTTTGAACATTATAATACACTGAATAAGGTACCTACCTGTGGGGTAGCTTGATGTGCTGGCGTCTGCACCTTTATTCTTCTTCGCTTTATTTAGATAATAAGATTCTTTGACTTTTATAACAGGTATGTTATTTGTAAAACATACAGGAATCTTCTCTTTTGCTGAGGGGGTTAATTTCTCAGAAGACTGTAAGTACTATGCAGGATTATTTGTCGAACAGTAACAAGCTTTCAGGGGGTGAAAGTAGAGAGGAGGAGGAGGGGGGAGTACCTTTAAGAAGTGTTGACTAGTCTTTCTAGGTTAACCTAAGTGACACCCACAGAAACACAGCACGAGCTTTCTTTTACGACATACTCCCATCACTCCATCGACAAAGTAATAAAACCACATACTAAAAACATCAGTCATAAAATCAACTGGGGCTGGTGTGATTTAAGCATATTTTATTGCATTATCCAGTAGGAGATACAGTTATCATAATGCGATTAACACACTGCCACGCACCACGCAGCGTAGCGCGTGAATGCGTGTTTTAACTTTGCTTGTAAGTATATCTCCGTTTGTAAAGAAAACACGCACAGTCCAACACACAGAAAATGCATCCACGCGCGTTCAATTCAGTTCAGAGACACGCAACAAGCAACGTGATGCGGGGCAGTGTGATAATCGCCTTACTTTACGCCATATATACTGTATGTTATTCTGGTGTATAAGCTACATAGTCAAGTTTTGTTAAAATCAACTTAGTAGTTTTTACGTAAAAGAGTAACAAACATCCACACTCACATTAATCCATCCATCAAATATTAATAGGATAGTAGGACTTGCCAAGAATTATTATGTTTATGTCCAAAACCAGTTATTGCTGGAGACTGTAAAAGAGGACCACTTTAGAAGACAACAGCCTGCGTACTGTTGACATCTGACGTGGACCAATTCTGAGCCAATCACAATAGTGACGGTACTCTTTTGTGTCGGTTCCTCATTCCCTCATCATCATCTACTTAGCCTTAAAAAAGATAACAGATACCGGGCTGGTATCCGCAACTCTACGTCAAAGCGCATATTTTGCGTATAATCTACCACGCGGGCCAAGTGCGAATTGGTAGATGTCACATCTCTTCGAATTTTTGGTTCTAGGACATTGGCCGGTTGCCTCACGATGTTTTCCTTCACTGTTTTTGAGAGGAGTGGTGATGAATAAATTACATAAAGCAATGCGCCTGCCTAGGTTTGAGCCCACGACTTATTTTAAGTAGAGGCCGCCACCACTGGGCCACCGCTGCTCTCTGCTTAGCCTTTTCCCCACAATGTTGGGGTCGGCTTCCAGTTTAACCGGATTCAGCTGAATACCTGTGTTTTACATGAAGCGACTGTCTGACCTCCACAAACCAGCTACTGGGTAACACGAAACCCCTTGGTCACCGAACTGGAGGTCGAGTCTGTTATTGCAATTGTGTCTCAATGACCGGTCAATGATCGATTTTTGACATATAACGTCAAACTTATGACACATTTCCCATACAAAAAATGTCAAAGTTGTCAAATATTCGATCAATGACCGGACATTGAGACACGATTGCAATAGCAGACTCTAACCCCTGGTTGTCAGACTTTCGGGCTTCTGACTACTCTGAACGACAGTCATAGATATACAAATGACAGTTGGGGCAATCGACTTTACGTGCTTTCCGAGGCACGGAGCAGGCTTAATATGTAATGAATGGTCACCCATCCACAGACTAACCTCATCAAGCGTGAGGCTGTTATTATTTAACTTAAATTAGTCTTCTGTCTTCCTTACACTGTGTTCTCAAACCAAGGCTGCGTAGGTTTTATTGACAAAGGAAAACATGTGTAGGTAATGCCTACGCAAATTTCCCTCGTGTTTTCCTACCACCTAATTAGGTGAAAATGTATCGTAATTTATGGTTATATATTTCTTAGTCTAAGGCGTGGATGACTAAGTTTAGCCACTCCTAGCTTTATGGAGCATTTAAGGTAATTAAAGGCTCGATTACGGTAATTATGTGTAAGTATTAACTCCTCGAATGTCTTAAGTTACACAGTTCGACATAAGAAAAAACGCTCCAAGTGTCTTAAGTCGGACAGTTACACTTAAGGGCTTGGTCAGGATCTTCCTTTTTCTGAAGGCCTACCTAAAGTTATTATCTTACTCGTAAAAGCGTCGACATTGTTGTAATGTGCGTGTACGGAGGTCGACACCCGAAAGGTTAAGTTGCTGTTTGAAGGGAAAGGAGTTGTACGCAATCATTAAGTGATTGGTGTCTATAGACAAAATCGACGCAAGATTTTGGTTGTGAATAAATGTTTGACCGTAAAACTAAACAGTATCTAAGATCAGAAATAAATCTAAAGATCTAAAGTAAAAATACTATACAGAGTAGGTACATCGAAGCACAACTCAGCTGCTGATTCTGGATCTCACGGAGGTCTTAAAAAGAAAAGCTTTGAAATTTTTCGTCAGCATTCAACTCATTTCCGAGTCAGGAAGTCACGATACAGGGAATCGAAGTGTAAGTTTCAGGAATTGACTGGCTTGGAGCCCTTGACTGTACTTTTTAAACAATAAATTATTTTTATTTCCACGTCTTTTATAGACAAAACATGTAACTGTAAAAAAATCTGCATTTACACAATATAGATATCTGAACCTTATAGAATTTATGATAAAAAGTAATCACTTAATTCACTTCTTTTATTTATGGTTTAGTCACAAAACTTGACGACAGCCCATGTGAAGAAGAGAATCACTTAAAAACAAGTTACAAAAGTACGAACCAAACATCCGTATTTAGTAAAACAATGCCCACCTGTATTTTTTTTTAAATCCCGGTCCGCATTAAAATGTAAATGGTGCATATACAAGCCCCGTTTGGCGTGGCGCCATTCGCTTGAAAGCCGATATCAACAAGTACTCGGACACTGCAGTTTTATCTTTATGCTCGTTCAATAAAATACAAAGCGCTGGCAACTTGATCTCGTCCACTCACTTAGTTGCAAAACTTTTTAAAAGTATTTGTGCAAAAGAAATTGTTGGGCACGAGTACCTACTTTATTGGTGGTGGCAGGTCCATATTCAGCTTTTGGAGTGAGCCTCAGAATATTGAATGGTGATCATAATGCCTGGGAAGCTTGGTAGTTCGAGTGTAATACGAAAACTGGGCTATACTTAGAGCCTATTATTATTTCGAGGAAAATTGATTGTTCCAACTATCCTGCAAGCCTAGCCATATTACAAATTCTATTTCTATTATGGTAATCGATAAGGTGACAATAGAAAGAAAATGGCGTATATAGAATCAGCTGTTTGTCAACTGTCAAGTGTTAATGGGTAGAATTTTAAATATGGTTGAAAATTATATACACTTGACAGTTGACAAACAGCTGATTCCAAATAAGTACGCCATTTTCTTTCTATAATAGAAATAGAATTTGTAATATGGCTAGGCCTGCTGCTTCTTACGACTGACATTACTCAGTTAGTTGGAGATCAATATGCTGTTTTGAGCGTGTTTTTTTTTTATTCTTTAAACTATTTAGGAAGTTCGTGTGATAGACTCATTAAGAACGTGGTCTAGGGCAGGGCTGTTCTATACCGCACCTAATGCGTATTGAGCCCAATGTGTAACGGACCTATAATGAGTAAAACTTTGAGTACTAGAATCAAGGCCCAAGGAGTAATAATCGTGGTATTTCAAGCCATTATAAAATGCATGCTATAAGTCCTGATTGAACGATATGAATGACATAATTGACTATTATTAGTAGGTATGTAGAGATATATGGCATTTTTTAATTATGTAAGTTACGTTTTAGTTTCATAAGATAATTATTTCGAAACTACGCAACATAATAAATTGAAGCTCCGAAACTTTTTTTAGTAATAAAAGTGCTTGTTTTAATTTTGGATTTGTCTTTGTGAAATATTTTGGGTTGTATGACTCGACTATATCAGGAATGTGGTTTATGTCTAAGAATAGACAGTTGCCGACTTATACAGTGGGTGTTATAGAGTCCTTTGAAGGTTTCGAAGCTAAAACTAAACACACTTGCAGGGTAACGACTTCCTCAAACAGTTTTGGGATCGCCGAGACGAGGATGCCTAATGGTCTATGGAAAGATCAGTCGACCTGCTAATTTCCTGCATCTATGAACATCGAGATTGATTGTGTCAAATTTGTTTAATACTTCAAGCATACTAATGTACAGAGGCGGATTTAATGCCTTAGACATTTCTACCCGTCAACCTTTAGGTCATACAGAGACCAACAGTGGTAAGTGAAATTCTAAGATTTTGTGTGGAAAGTAGTTATAGTTCTCTATAATACAAAAGGCTGCTTAGTGAAGCTTGGGCCAAGATAAGTGATTTGCTATATTGCCAAAAGCTGTTCCATCTAACAACCAACACATTTCATACAACAGACTGGGCAAAACCTTTCGCAATTAATAAATTAAGAGTCATACATACACATCGCGATACCTACATAAACTCTTGTACACAATCCTATCGATCGCTTTTGAACACGGAACTGCTATTTGAATAATTTATTTGACACCGTCCTTAGAAACAGTGAAAGCATTTCAAAATATAATCCGTTTTGTATTGTTTGCATGTAGGAAAAAAGTGTTTAGGTTTATGTTCGGATATGATATACAGATGATCTTCTTTCCACAGATAGAGCCTATGATGATGAATATAAAATAGTAAATTAATTTGTTATACAGATGCATCGAAACGAATTGACTCCATTGAGACTACTATCAAGACGGGACGCTTGTCTAATTCACGATAGTAAATAAGTGTGAACCCACTATCTATCGGGAAATGTCATGATGTTATCGATAAACAAGACATGTATGAATATCCGGATACTGTCAGACCCGTCCGAATAGTAAAACCTCCCACACTGAGTTAGTTTTGTCATGACAAAGAAAGTTACAGAAGCCTTACTTCTTACACCGTTCAAAGGAATGGGTACCTACCGAAAAAGTCGAAGCAAAGAAGAAAGAAGTCGTTATTTAATGTTACTTAGCTAAGATTTTCCTTTCATGGTTTTGTATTGCACGAGTCCCTAATTTATTTTTTTCTATAAAAGTTAGGTACCTACCTAAATTTCCTATAACATTAAAACTCAGACAGTGAAAGTCGTGTTATTTTAGATGTTAGGCCAAACAGGCAGACAAAAATAAGTTCTTTAGTAAAGTTTTTTTTTATACGTTTATTATTAACTTGAAATACTTGAATGTAAAAAAATATTTAAGACTTTTCCCCCAAAAATAATCGCATTTGGACACTTCTATATTTTTGCTGGGAAGATGAAGAGGCGGATAAAACTCCATAGCAAAATTTAGCATTTAGCAAAACATACACTTTAATTTAATAGTTTGTGCAACCTTGAAATCGCGAAAAAAAAAGCCGTTTCATATATTTTTTCGAGTTGCGCTTACTTAAAACTACTGAACACCTGTTTTTTTTCCGCCATTTTGTAAAAGTTGTTCATAATGATGAGTACAACTACCCCTCTTCGGCCATTCGCAATATTTTAAAAATAAGGTTGTATATGTATAGATTCCATCATAAACTTGGTCATCATTTACTGTTAACAAACACGATTGACAAATAGCAAGGTGTGCAACCAGGTTACTCTAGCAAGTTCATCCGCCTTGAATGTTATCTTACTGCATTTTTTTACTCTACGGTTTTATGGTACACGCAATAAGGTTAACCAGTAGCGATAACAAAACAAAAGGTGGGAAAACATTAGTTTAGTTTACGAACGCGTTAACTCGACCTGAATTTTAACAGATTGTCGCAACAGCAATTAACTGGTATTTTAATCCGTCGAATGGTTACGGAAGCACGTAGTCCTGGAATTCAGACAGCGCTCGCAGTATTTTCCACTGGTATTTTTGTACTGTTATACATATCGAAGTTTTGATGGGTACAGCGGAATGAATCTTTCAAATTCGTATCGTGAAAATATAGATGAAGTGAAGGAAAAATGTGCTCTTGTCTGTACTAATGCAAGACATTGACAGTTCGTTTCAATTCATTTTTTACGGGGTGATTTTTACTCAATCGACTTGCTGTTTGAATACAGCTTAATTATAAAAGGCAACCAATATACAAATACATTTTTTTCTAAATAATACCTAGGGGCAACTTTATTTCAGTTTCCTTTTTACCTGGAGGATTCTTATTAGTCAGTTGCTTTTGCTTGAGTTAAGTTAGTTTAAATTGTCGGTAGCTATATATTACTGGTATTCTGTATATTGAGTGTGCTAGCTAACATGTAGTGATTAACTTATTTTAATTATTTTGTAATTATAACTAATTGTACTGAGTAAATTCAAGTTCTTCTAACTTATCGTCTGATAAGTTAGAAGAACTTGAATTTAAGTGAACAAACTTCTCAGCAAAAACACTAGGAAGTGGCGAAGGGTGGGCTTTTTGGGGTACTGTCTTATGTAATTTCGACGTTCAAAAAGTGCTGATCCTCAGCCTAATTTGAATAAATGACTTTTGATTTTGATCTTAGTTAAAATAAAATGGTCCAAGGTAAAATTTCTGGTCTTTGTAGCAACAAAGAATCCTAAAGAACCAAAAATTTAAAGTACTTTTTTACTTCATTGGTCGTTATAGTAATACCGTGATATTGCCCAAAATAATTACTGGAACAAAGGGTTGGCGTAACAAAAACTCACTGCGGACTCGCACACAATACCCGCGGGGCAGTAGAATGTGAAATTCATGAATTACCTGAAACAAAAACGTAAGCATGAAATATTTCTAAAGGAGGCAGATGTGGGGTAAATTAAATATACATACATTTTGATACACAAGAGATTTCCCATAAGGCAGACATTTAGCATTTGTTAAGCGGTCAAAATACTCGTACGTGGATAATTTAAAAAATACAGACGATTCAGATCAAATCAAATAAGTTAATCCCACCAAAACGTTTCATGTAAAATGTTACCAAGACGACCACATAAGGTTTGCCCTGTGAAAAAGAAATCAGGGGTTCGAGTCTGCTATTGCAATTGTGTCTCAATGACCGGTCAATGATCGATTTTTGACGTATAACGTCAAACTTATGACACATTTCCCATACAAAAACTGTCAAAGCTGTCAAATATTCGATCAATGACCGGTCATTGAAACACGATTGCAATAGCAGACTCGAGCCCCTGATCTCATGTAGAGCCAAGCTTCTGAATCTACACGGCCTAACCTACCGACCTAACTTCACAAATTCTACATATCAGTAAAAATGTATGGCTTCGCCGTTTCGCTACCGTCGTGGAGGTGATGCGAATATTTAGTTTCTGAAGTAAGTAACCAATCGAAAGTATGAAGTCCATAGAATATGGGTTATAGGTTGGTAATAGGTTTCATCCATTAACCAGCTCGGTGATGGTCGTTCTATAGCGGGATCCTATACTAGTTCTTTTTAAGTTTATTTCAAACATTGTTGACATCGGTGAAGGGAAACATCGTGAGGAAACCTGGACTTATAGTTCATATAAGTTTGAAATCACCATTCCGCTTTGAGCAAGCGTGGTGATCAAAGCTCGTGCCTTCTCTGTATGAGAAGAGGCCTTTGCCCTACAGTGGGACAGTAAGGTAAGCTTTTAGCAAAAATACCAAGGATTTTGGTATTACACAAGATTAGGTAATTAGTCATTGTTACAGGTCCCACGGTCAATTACAATATTGAATGACCTGCATGCATTACGAGAAACAGTGTAGTCTGTAATCACCGATGCGATAAGCCGTGGTACACAGGTTCTGGCCATGAACATGGTAGGCCAGCTGTGTGTTGGTCGAAACAGATAGGTAATGTGGTAAACGTGTTGCATCTGACTCAGTCTATACATAAAGGTTTAACGTCATACATAAAATAATGCGCAGTGGAAGGAATAGGTTGATAAGGCTTCATCACAAGTAAACAAAAACAACGTTGCACTAATCGTGGGATTGAGTACCTAGGATTTGTTAAGATATTAAGAACTAGGTATCCCAGAAAACTTCGTTCCGTTATTCTGTAGAAATCACCCCGAGAAAATGTCTGTGAATATATTAAGTACAGAGTTCTTTGATAGTTTTTCAACTGTACTACAAACAGAATAGGGTTCATGTTCAATTGGGAAAATTTTACAGTTTGGGGTAGCTTAATTTCTGGCGTCTGTACCTACGTTGAGGACTTACCGAAGTCGAATTGAGTTGTCATTCCCTACAGTGACAAGCAGGCAGAATTTTTTGCTGAATTGACCTACAGATGTATGAATGTTCACGAAGCAAAAGAAGCAAGTATGTACGAGTATGTTAGGATCATAGCAGGTTGCATTTTTATAGTCTCTGCCTCCCTACATGGGAAAATGGCGTAGGTTTATGTGCGTATGTATAAGGAATCATTCGTCTTAATAGGTCTAACCCAAAGAAACCATTGCCTTAACGACGATCATACAAGCTGGCATGCCGGTTATTTACGCCAAATACACTTGGCGAGTTATGTCTTGTGTTAAGCTATCAACGTTTCATTTTCATCCCGATATTCAGGTAAATTTTGCTGCCCATTGACCTATAAAAATCCCTTCATCGTATCCATGGAGACCTTTTCTTTTTAAAGAACTAAGAAATTAAATATACACCTGAGCACTAAAAACGAGGAGATTGGGGCTAAAAATTATCAGCTTCGCTTGCCTAAGTCAGTATGTCGATGGGTACCAATTTATTACATACCTGGATCCCTCCCTAAAAGTTGTTCTGTGTGTGCTCCAGTCTGTACCGGTTGTCATTTGTAGATTTTTAATTTGATTTAGTCGTTATGAGTGGTCAAAGCCTGAAAGTCTGACAGCCAGTCTTCTAAAGGCTCCTACAATTCCAAGATAGACATACACGCATACCGCATACTGCAAGCGACACCACCGGTTTCTAAGAGTCTCTATTGAGGCTTCTCGCTGTGGCTACTGCCGCGCTCGGAATCACTTTCATAGAGATTTATAAAAGCTGCTGCACCGGTGGTGACACTTGCAGTTTGCGATTTGTCCATCTTACATACATACATACATACATAAACTCACGCCTTTTTCTCATGGGGGTAGGCAGAAACTACAGAGCGCCATATGCTACGATTCTTACATACTTCTTTTGCTTCGTTTACATTCATACATGTTGTCATACAAACACGCCGGTTGCGAGTACTACGCACCTGACCTTTCTGAAGAACCTCACCAATAAGGTCTATGTATGTCCTTCTAGGGCGTCCCCTCCCGGCGTTCCCACTCACATCTGCCTTGTAAATACCTTTCGTTAGTCGCCTTTCATCCATCCTTTCAACGTGACCAAACCATCTAAGCATACTCTTTTTAATTTTTTTTTTGTCCATCTTAGCATTGTATATTAAGGAGTATAGTGGTACCCAGGCTGAGTAACTGAGTTGTGGAAGGCAGGTAGGCAGTCGTTTCATGTAAAAAACTGGTATTCTGTATCTGATTAGGCTTGTAGCAATATACGAACTAACAACTGAAATCCTACATCGCGATGTTAAAGTTATCCGCGCGATTGAACGCAGACAAGTTCCCGACAACAACCGGCGGTCAGTAGCAACCCACCAGACACAACACCCGACTGGTCGGAGGATCCTCGTTCTACCATGGCGGATGAGGAACTTTACACCCTGTTCCTGATACCTTTAAATACCTCGAAAGGCTTGGCCGATGATGACCTAAGCATGAAGACTCCTTTCGGGTCAGAAACGCAATAAATAACAGAGATTTCTAAATAACATACTGGTATTTGCATTTTCACCACACCTTGGTAAAGTTGAAACTAGCGAATGCATTTAATAAATAATATTGATGGCCGCAATAACTCTCAGCCTCTCATTATAAATTGGAACGTCTGTATTTCAATTTGTTACTAAGAAACTGCTTGTCTGATATTCGTGCAGCTTTCTGTAAGAGTATCCACTTATGTTTTTGTCTAATACAACTTATTAAATGTAAACTATTTTGAAGCCATGTTTGTTGTAAAATTGATAGAAATGGTTAAAAACCTAATAGACATTCAACACAGCCTGGTAGACCGGTTAAACGATGTGAAGAGTTAGAAAGCACTTCCAAAAACTGTACCTATATCCAAAGTCAAAGTCAAATCAATAGATTTGAACGGTACTGAGGCCAGGCCTGCACATTTAGCTGCCCTAATGTGTGTTCTTTAGTAGTTTATCAACTTTGTTGAGAACAGAATAAGGTTCATGTTTAATTTGGAAAATTTGGCAGTTTGGGGTGGCTATATATATATGTGATGGCGTCTCTACTTTAGAATGGTAAATTTAACGGCAATATAAAATACAAAATTGTTGCTAAGTATTTAACCTTTCCAAAACAAAGTTTGGTATCGAAATAAATAGACAAGTAACTACAGTTACTACTACTTACAGTTTAAAATAGGGTTTTACAATTAAAATTACAATTAAAAACACATGTATTGTTCAAATAAGTTTATTATATAAAGACAATGTATGAGAAACGCATTGGCAAGTTTATGCCTTGGGTTCGACCAGAACAAGCCAACCCGCAGAAAATACACAGTTAATAAGCCTCGTCTCTAACATGCATTATATGACTAACAAACAAAATGTCACGCATATTTCTGTGGCCCTAGTGAAAAGGGGTATAAGTCCAATTTTATCGAAAATGAGTTAAGTGTACCAAAGTGATCAGAAAAAAATGCTCTATCATTTGGTGAAGACAGATCTAAGCTATCTCTAAAAATAAGAACGTTACTTTGTGTAAAAGGGTCCAACTGACACAAAAAAAAAACTGTAAAAGTCGGTTTTCTGATCACTTTGGTACACTTAACTCATTTTCGACAAAATTGGACTTATACCCCTTTTCACTAGGGCCACAGATTTGTAATGTGCATACCATTTGAATATTTAAGTAAATAGCATGGTCGGATTTCGCGCTGCAATACAAGAAATGTAAAACTTGCTTTTGCATTTTTTATCTAAATGCATCATTGCGTATTCATGATAAATGGACACCCTAGCTATTATAATTGACATTGTATGTAGTTTTGCCTGTTATGGTCGAACGGGACAAGAAGTGATGGGAAACATTATGTTTTGGAATAACTTAAACTACCTTTATCAGTAAATGGTGTTTTCTCACCACGCATAAAGATATTTATATATTTCAGAACTTAACAAAACATCACCCCTGTTATCCCTTAAGGGTTAGGCAGAGGTGTACTAGTAGCGGGTAAACCCAGATTTTGTTAGTTATCTTTAGGCCCATGTAATAGGGGGCGAGCCTACTGCCATCAATCGGACTCTAATCTATGTAGCGTCCGAACTGATACGGAGAATTCCAGATAGAAAAACTCAATAAAGCTTTGCCTGACCCGAGGACCGAACAGGAGACCTCAGAATGAAAATGCATCAATAATTCACAGCAAATTTTCCAAGAGCTTCAGCTTCAGCTTCAAAAAACGGTGAAGGAAACCATCGTGAGGCAACAACCCTGAGAGATATTTCTCGACAGCATGAGAAGCCAAGTCTGAGGCCCATGGGCGGTATTAAAACTAACTTAGGAACCAAAAGAAAAGAAGAAGAAGAAGTCCGTATCAACGACTAGCGGAGCATTAATTTTTTGTTTTTTAGTCCAAATAGAAAACAAAAAATTAATGCTCCGCAATTGTACACACCCTCTCACATTCACGTACAGACGCCAGCACATCAAGTTACCCCAATGTGTCAAATTTCTTTAATCGTTTTTCAACTTTATGTTAAACAGAATAAGGTTCATATTCAATTGGGAAAATTTGACACATCGGGGTAACTTGATGTGCTGGCGTCTGTACATTTCCACCACACACAAAGAGAGAACTGGTTACAGACCTTTAATATTAAATATTACCATTTAAAAATTAATAATGAATCCCTATTCTATTTTGTTTTTTTTTTTTCCAAATCACTAATTTTGTTTTTTTCTCTACAAACATAAATTAAACGTACATTCATGTATGGATAAAACCCAATACCATGTATTTCATATTTAATTTGTAACCCAGGGGGATTCGGCGTTGAGGGCTGAAATACAGGTTACGCCTAGTTCGGCCCCAAATGCTAATACTTTTGTGTACTTTATAAGCTTAGATTATGAACTATACTTGTAAGAAAATGTTACACATATTTTTGTGAATAAACTTTGTTATTATTATTATTATAGTACCTTTCCTTATATGTATACAAGTTCTTAGTACATACTACACCACAAACAAACCAATGGGGTCAAATCCTAGTGACCGAGCAAGCGAAAGTTCAAGCTAGCCGTTGAGCTACTAACACTAATAGTTAACTCATTTACACGTCATTCATAATTAGTAACTTAGTTTGGACTGTTGTTAGAAACACATCACACCCGTATCATCTATGTCTGTTTAAATACATGATGGTTAAGAAATTAATTGTTGGTTGTATGTGGAGGTAAGTAAGATATGATGATGAAAATTAAGTTGATTTTAGTGTTGTTTTAGTAGTTAAGTGGGTAATGGTTTTAATTAAGTGAAATACTGCGTCGATTTTTATGCGTAATATCCTCCCTCTCGATTGCTGGATATTTTTCGTGGGAGTGATTTTGTGTACAGGGACGGAAATGTGTTACAAGAAAGTACCTACTAGGAACATTCCTTACTTAAGCGGTACCCCGACGTGACGTAAAATTTCATGGCTCAACGATAGGAAAGTGTTTTTTTTAACTATTTAACTTTTATCGCGGTGAAATTTTTAATTTATGTGTATCACGTCGAACCTACTCGCATTTTATTATATGGCGGTGTATTTACCACCATAACATGTCAGATGTAATACATTACTCTCAATTTTTTATTAGTTCTTTGAGAGACTATCAAAACACATATCGGGGCTAAGACCGTAGTTTTTGCATTAATTCACATCATTACAGACTTGCAATTAGAAGATTTATTCTAGTTGAAGCGATTGTTACATGCAAGCATTAATTTACGAGATAAAAACCCGTAACAAAGCGAGACAAAGAAACTATTCCCTCACAATACAAACTACTCGAACCCCGTTACCTAAAGAAACAATACAGCCGCAACATTACAGAATATTACCGTATTACATTACCGCATTAAAGCTTAGTGCGCGATTCCGCTCGACGGCACCGTTTACTGGTATCAATTAATGTTAGGTACCGTTATGCGCGCATCTCGCTTTATCTCCAACGGTATGCCTAGCTGGCGTTACCTGATCGAGAATCGAGAGCCGTTACAGTATGTACTGAACCGTAAATGTATTTTTGATTTTGTATATTAATATTGAACTCGATTCTTGATGACATCGGTTGGGCTTATGGCTAAATAGTAACAGGTGCTTGCCGAAGTCCGTGGATTAATGATAGACTGTTTATTACTTATCAAGACCCCTCCCGTGCCTCAGAAAGTATGTTAAACCCCGGCTCTCATTTGTACATCTAATTTTGTCAGTTGTTACCAGTGCTGGGAACCCAGAAAGTCTAACTATGGGGTCTATTTTTGTTACACAGGGTTGTGGAGGTCACATAAACCAGCCGGATACACTAGAAGCCGCCCTAAAATGTTGGTAAAAGGTTAGCCATATGATGACTTGCAAGGAAAGCATCAAGAGGATCTGAAATCGTCAACCTGCCTAGAGCAAACTCTTCTAAGAGGCTTTTACCCTGCAGTGGGACTGTGACGAATCTATTTAGATTGATCGAATCAATCTAAATAGATTTCGAATATTTGTTTATGACTCGTATTATTGATTGGCTGGTTATACCAACCCGCCACTGCCGGAAATCTTGTTCATGGCAAACAATATTCTCGGTATAGTTCCCATGGATTCCTACCAATTTAAAATTTCGATTCAATGGTAGTGTCTACAGATTAACTTAGAACAAGTAGGCACGCAGAATTTTCATTTCGATTTCTAGTACCTACTGTAAGTATGTATTGTGAAAAGTAGTTACAGAATTATATACATATCAAGTATACTTAATTGTACTTAATTATTGTTTACTTAATTATTACTTATTCTATTCTTAATTATTGTTTGACTGGCCTGTTGGTCTAGTACGGAGTGACCCTGACTGCTATGCCGATTCCCACCCAGGACAAATGTTTGTGTGATGAGTACGATCATTTGTTGTGTCTGGGTGTAATTTATCTATAATATGTATGTATTTAGAAGTATATAAGTATGTTTATCAGCTGTTTAGTACCCATAACACAAGCTCTTAGCTTAGCTCGGGACTAGATGGCGTTGTGTGAAAAGTTGTGGAATATTTATATTTTATATTTATATTACAAAACCTACCGAATACATTGGTTAAAGACTTCATGACGCTTCTCATAGCCAGCGTAGCGTAGCGTAAGCTAAACATACTCATATTTCCGTGTCAAATCTCAGCTATAAGTCTTGTAACTTGTAACGTCTCTATAAGTTCTACCAATGCGTAGGATAAACTTGTTTTTGATATTATTAGGTCGATAAGATACTTGGGTAGTTGTTTTTCTATAATGGTGGCACGATATACGTAAACAGGTCAGACCGCAATTAAAAATAAAGGAAGTACTCAAGTGTGGTCGGTGACAGAACTGATACCCTAGAGAACAGAATAATTATGTATGCTTACCGAATGGGTCACAGTAACTGAGCTTGTGTCTCAATAATTACAGCCTCACAGGGTCGATCGCAGGTTAAGTAACGCTCGACGAGGTTGTTCCGTGGATGGGTAACCATTCATTACATATCAAGAATCTTTCGTGCATCAGAAAGCACGTAAAGCCGTTGGTCCCGGTTGTCATTTGTAGATCTATGATAGTAGCTACAGATAGTCTAAGCCCGTAAATCTGACAACCAGTTTAGCCAAGGGGTATCGTGTTACCCAGTAACTGGGTTGTGGAGGTCCGACAGGCAGTCTCTCCATGTTAAACACTGGTATTCAGCTGCATCCGGTTAAACTGGGAGCCAACCTCCAAGAGAAAAGGCTAGGCAGATGATGACCGAATAATAATAATAATAATAATAAGACATTTATTTCAGGCCTTATTAGCCCATATACTGTTAGTAACACAAAAAACCTTATAAAACTATTGTTAGTTGGTACATACAAAATAAATTAAAAATCATAAAGTGGCACCACACTGGAGTGCCAGTTTATGCCAAGCCCTGGACGCGACCACCCGCAGTGTGTAGTCGCATCCAGTGCCGCCACAACGGCGAGTCCCAGCGGCCCACGAACACGCTCAGAAGGCTGTTCGAGCTGGCCTGCATGCGCATCATGAGGGACGCACAACGGTTACCATTAAACTAAATTACTCATTTTTATTTAACTTTTTTTGGGTTAATCTGGAACACTGTCTATGTGTATAATTTTGTACTTTGAATTGGGCGTTGATAGCTGCGCCACAGTATTTTACTTTTGCGGTTATCTTCGTTTCCCTTTGTATCCTGTACTCTTCTGTATTCTTAAGTTGTTCCAATTTTTTTTTTTTATGGTTTACAACTCGCGTCCTCGGTATCATGCGGAAGGATTGGATCTCAGAGTAATTTGTGAGTTGAAGGAATTATCTTCACACTTGGCCCTTACATAAGATTGTATAAACTTTAGTAGACACTAAAGTTTATCGTGTGAATTCATTACATTTTGCCTATCCCTTTAAAGACCCTACTCACTTAAAAGTTTTACTATTGTCAAGAATTTCGATGAAGCAATCACAAGAAATCCTTTAACAACAGTCAATCACCGAGATTTACACGAATGTATCCATCCATTCTTAATTACTCCCGCGGAATCCTGCAAATGTGATTTGGTTTATCATTGAGAACAGTAACAATTAACATTAAATTTGTTCCCACAAACACCTACTATAACATTAGAAGACAACCCGCAGATGGGGGGGTAAAATGGTGGAATGTGAGGAGTTGGTAACTTGACAGGGGGTTGAAGCACGTTGGCAGGGAATTGTATCACGTGCGGGTAATGCCTTGAAAGGTATATATATGGCGGTAGGAAATATGACGATTTCCCGGAATATAACCTAGGGACGGGCTGAAGGCAAAGCCCAATTGCTTCCCAAGACTAAATGCAGTCATGCTAATACACAATACAAATTACAATACCGAGAATTATATTCTATTCTTAAAGGATAATACGTAGAAAACAATCATGACGAAAAAGAAGACTTAGATAGTCTACCTCCTTATTCTTATTTTTTCCAGTTCATCATGCAAACTGCCCGACTAAAAGTTATTTCGATAACAGGATACCGTTCCATACGATTCCACTTTGTCTTTTGACACACCCACACTAAAAGACAGTAGTATTCAAGGGCTTGGAAATCGTATAAATGATCTTAATAATGACTGGTTTCATAATTTATTTGATTAGCTTCTTTGAACTGAAACGTAAATCACAACGTCTACAGCCCTTAGCAAAAATAAAACCTTAATAAAATTCGAAAGTCATTTAATCATCTCATAGAAATGACGAAGGAAAAGGATGAGTCAGCAGCTTAATTAAACTGTTAATATTAACGGGAGCTTAAGATTTGTTCATGACAAGCATTTCACTAATGAGTGTAGAATTTTGTACTTATACTTGAATACTGTTAGTGGTAAGTGGGGTACTTAAAAGAATCGTAGTCATGTTAACATGTATGTGTGTTCACGGTTTATGTTGGTCTAATACTTGTACACGTAGCTTACTCATTGCACGAAGGTAATCATATCGGATCACATCCGACTAGGGAAGGTGGGAATATATCCGGCTAATGCCGCCTCAAACCAAATAGTACAACATCAGCCGTTCTCCCCACCGCCAAGATAAGTTTGGGAGCAAACGGGATCTCCAGTGGAATAGAATTCAACCATGTAGATTCTACCACATTCGTAAGATGCAAGAGTTCAAATTTCCTCCCAACAGAATCGTCTAAAACTGGACTCGGACTCTCTAAAGATATCAAACATCTACCAACGCCAGAAGAAGAGGGCCGACTCGTCGATGCGACCAGTTAATAAACTAAAGCGTTCAGTAGAAACAAACAATAAAAACAAAAATCAAACGATCATTTATTCAGAAAACACATCCATTATTTAAAACAGACAAACCTCTTTAATAATGTAACTAAAGATTCCAATAAAGCAAAGGAGCGGTAATGTGATTGAAATCGATTGATAAAAACGAACACAGAGCGAACATGGACCGAACTAATCGTATGATAATTTCCTAACGGTATGCAAATAAGACGGCATCGAGAAGAATTATTGTTAATTTATTCTGTTTAAGTACGTTAAAGGGTTCGGCGGTTTCTGAATGCGAGATGGAGATATTATTCTGAAGTAGATCCGGGATTAGAATCTGTATGATTTGACATTTAATATCAAAATTACTACTTGAGTATCAAATGCCGCCATTATCAATGAACATGATGGTGGAGAAGATTGTATGAAATCGCTGTAGTATTTAGCTGAATTAGCACCGCTTCGAGGAGCCGGGACTAATCTTATAAAAATCAAATGTACAACCAACAATTTAAAGGCAACCGAAGTGAGAACTTATCCATTTGATAGCAAAAGTAATGTTTGTGGAAAGCAAAGACATTCAATACTTATTATACACGGGAGATCACGAACAAAACTTTCATCCAAAATTTGTGTCCTAGTGGACACAGGTCTATGAGTTTTTTAGTTCGCTCTGCTGCCGCTCCAATATTCATATATTATTCTAGATGGCGTTACTGAGACATGGAATCAAAGTTTTTCTATGACATTTCCTTGACATTCCGCTCTTTGGTATTTTGAATCTCTTTAGTGGAAAGTAGGTATACCTTGTTCCCAAAAAATATATTGTCTATCTACATATAGACAAAAGGCATGAAAATAAAAATAAGATTGAGCAGTAAACCCCTTTTACAAGACAAAAACAATAAAACTCTCATGTAGACGTAAAACGCATGTAATCGTGCCAGCCATGAAACTCGCGTAAACCAGCCAACAGGTACGATATTGTTTTGTCCTCCTTTTAATGCATGAGAGGGAAAGAGATGAAAATAGCAGTGAAGAAATTACTTTGCTGAGAAAGTACTATTGTGGAAGATGAAATCTCTTTTTCTTGTGTATAAATTCTGGAAAATGAAGATGTGTGTATCAAAGCATCGGTTCTGGAAACCTCAGAGGATCAGTGGTCTGAGGGAATTACGAGGAAGCCGAGCCAAGCTTAGGCTCTGGCTTAGCCATGTCAGCAGTAAATCATGCAGTACTGTGGTTTGTAGATAAAAATAATTGGATTGTTGTAAGTACCTTTTGTTGCATTGAGACATTTTCTTTTTAAATTCCGCAAAGTGAAAAGAGTTTTCTGTAACCTTCGGAGGATCAAACACAACAATTTATTTTAAATCGAAACGAACAAAACCAACCGATTCAATAAAACATAAACTCAATTACTTTCGTATAGACCGCGAATTTTTATAGCCAATACGGTTGTACGCAAATTGTTGTCGTAAATTGTAAGCAATAAAACCCATATTGGATTGTGATGGGTAACGGTAAAGATGGCACAGTTAGACTTGCAGGAAAACTGGTATTGCAAGGTAGGTCTGATGGGTGGTTGGCAATCGATGCAACTGCGACAGGAATAGATATAGCCGTTCAACAACTTGATAATACCTGTTATAGTATATGATTTAAAGATAATAATTGGTAGGCTTTGGAAATGTAATGTTGTAAAAGATCAAATGATGATGAACGAGGGTCCTGTTGGTGTATTTTACGAGTAATACTTACATTCAGTTATAGTCAGAGAAGTTAAGAGTGCTGATTAAAGTGTTGAATATACTGTTTAAAGTATTGGCAATAAGATTTGAGGGTGTACAACCATCATGTTAGAAGTAAAAACAGAAAGTAGGTCATCATTATTATGCATGCGAATTACAGTAGGACGGGAGGCATAGGCACCAAAGATCTTACTTTTACAGAAACATTACAGACAGTATCCACCTATAGTAACAAAACAGAACGAGGTTTTCCCAATGTCTATTACAGGAAAATGGCGGGGAAAACTAATATACATTTATTTATAGTTCTATTATGTGTATTTCTAGGGGTTAACGTTTTAAAACAACATACTCTTAACAATATTCAGATCAGTCAGTGTTCATTAAAATGGATCCGTCCATAATGCGGTCTGCGGTCAAGAGGATGTCAGTCATATCATTGGCTAATCCAACGGTTTGCTTACCTCAATATTCACTAAGGTAAGTAGGTTTATTAGTACATTGTATTAAATTATTATTATGGTTAAGAGTTTTGAAATTGCTTGGAAGTTTTGCGGTTTTGAAATGGTTTCTGAAGTGGTAATTTTGAACATGATCTGTGTTCACAATTATTGTCAGTGTCTTAAGCAAAGGCTTACAATGAGGTTTCATTATTACTAAAACATATCATCCCTCTGAAGAGCAAAGGCCTCTCTACTTTTCTTCCAACTCTCTCTGTCAAGGGTTTTTCGGATTTTTGTTTATTTATCATAAAATACGGCTTAGGGTGAGTACCTACTATTGACAGTTTTCTTACATCCTAGTTTACCGTCGTTTGGATACATAGTACTGATTGTATATCCGTAAACAGCTTAAAGTACATATAGAAATGGCAAAAAGCCACGACTGCTTTTTAAATGCACAACAGTATTTTTTTCATGTCAGCGACTGCTCAAACCGGCTATTGACTTTAAGTCACATTCCTGATCGCTAATGAGTAATGACTGATGCTGCGATATGAGGGGCTAAAAACTTATCTAGCAATCGCATTTTTGCGGACTGTACAAAATAAGAACGTACTTAATGTTATAGACCACGAAAGACGATTATAGACTGCTAGCTGCTGTGCCCTGCAGTTTTACTCGTATATTCGTGTGACTCTTCTGGTTTACGCAGTGCACGCTAAAATATTTTGCAGGTGGCGGAATTACAAACATCCATCCACAATCTAATACATTACATTTATATGAGTAGAATTCGATTTTTCCAGTCTACAAACAACAAACAAAAGTCGTAAAATACTTCAAATTTAGTTCTGAAAAATAATGCCCAAGAGCACAAGTCAATCGTCATAACAAACAAAGTGAAACTTTAATAAAGGAACGGACTGCACAACAATAAACCCGAAACGACACATTTACGGTCGGTCCAAGTGACTATGAATTCAATTACACTCTTAAATGGCAACATAAGGTTTCATTACGTTTTACCACAACAAAGAACATTGGTGAAGAAGGATCACATCAAGACGTACAAAAGGATACATTACGAAGGTTTAGGCAGAGGTGTACCTAGTAGTACGCCAACATTTCACCAGTTATGTTTTAGTCCCATGTAGAAGGGGGCGAGCCTATTGCCATCAATCGGGCACAAATCCAGAATCCGGGCTGCTACTGAGAAATTCCAGACGGAAAAACTCAATAAGACTTTGCCCGATTCGGGAATCACATGTTAATTAGTACGATGGACTAAGTATTTAAAATTCTGATCAATCATATTTGATACGGTAGAAATCTCTCTGAACAGAATCAGTTCTTTGTGACTGATTCTAAATTCAGGAGCCACAATCATATTGGTCTTTCAACCGAATACGGCTCGAAATGTATCACATTTGTTTTAGTAAGGTCTATCTATGCCAGATTGTGGTGTGCATCAATTTCGCCATTGTTCGCTGTATCGCAGGCTGGATTTTCTGAACATTACTTCTTGTAATTTCACCTCACCACTGTAACGTTTTGATTTACTACTGCAGCACTTACTTCTTAATGAGCCCTTCCACGCAATAAATTTCAGTTAACTTGACAGGGCGTCGTCAAATTAAGAGTGAACGGGTTTATTAAAAAACTCTTTTGGTATTACATCATTTTAATGAAGACATTAAAGTTATTCAATCTTAATAAATGGGTTTTCGCTTTGAAGATGAATTGTTCGATGATTTTTTTTTGTAAATTCTTATAAATATAATCCTAGTTTGGTTCCCAATAAGAAAGAAAGACAAAGAGAAATAATATTTATTGGCAACAGGCAAAGACATGCACACATTGTAAAACATGAAAATAACAAAAAAAAAAAAACAGTAATGCACACGGCTGCGCCAAAAGGCTCATTTCAGCGATAATGCCAGACAGATGCTGTCCGGCGCTGGTTTTTAAATGCAACTCTTGGGACGAGTGACGGTTGAGTAACACATATCATAGTACTTATAATATGCTTAGCAGTGGCGAAGTGTGCATACAACTCGATTCTTATAGGCTTCACTTTGGAGGTTCGGAATAGCAACTACCGCTATTGACTAATGACAGCCGGACTCTAGCACTGTCAAATTCACTATAGGTATTTACACCAAAGGCAAACAGGTGGTAGGTAGACTGATGACTTCAAGAGAGACAACAAATAGTGATACGAATACCAAGTTTTTTTGTCGGCTTTTCCTCTTAAGCAAAATTGACCCCTCGCCACTGATACTTAGAGCTGCAATGCATAATGCATGCATATTGTTGTCAAAGACACTTGTAGACTTACACCTACACAGACAATGTTAAGAGGCCAATGAGTTAAAAGAGACTGAAACGATGACATACAATCTTGGGCCTAGTTGTAAAAAGATGAAATTGGTATCAAATAATAGCATATGTTATCAACCTTTCACTGAAAATTCTACACATTTTGTCAATCTGAGAACAGAGATTAAAAAAAAGTCAAGCCGGCGGTAAAATCCAAAATAACAATTCTAAGTCAAACGAGTGAGCGATCTTCGATGTCCAGTGTGATAGCAAGGGTCGTACAATCGTACAAGGTAGGCAGGGTCGGAATTCGTAAAATACAAAGTAGTGGTCGTAAAAAATGAAGAATATTGGGGAAAGCACTCAACACGCATCGGAAAACACGAAACGAGTAAGCAAACAAGAGCAGAGCAGTCGGCAACTGTCTAGTGTTAATGTCAGTCGAATGTTATGCCAGTGACATGAATTGACTAGAAATAAAAGACTGCTTGTAATCGATATGAAATCGATAATCATTAATATTGGTTTTTCAGTTATTAATTGATAATTTATTTATTAATATGACTGTAATTATAAACACTATATTCAACTATATTGCATATAAGTATTTGTTTAAAGTGCATTGAATTGCTTTGAGTTGATTATCTCGTACAAAGGTTTTATTTTTGTAACTGTGTGATCGTTTACTTATTAATCGATAATCTCACGAAAACTGTCATTCTCACATTTCTTCGCTCGCTTCCAAATTGAGACTTGTGGTGACTATTTCATATTCTCAACTTATTACATTTGGGCCCACCGTTTACCATCTCCTTTCTTTGGTTGTTTTTCAACTTTATTACAAACATAATACGGTTCATGTTCAATTGGAAAATTTTGACAGTAAGGGGTAGCTTGATGGCTTGGTTGCTGGCCTCTGTACTTGCAAACATACAGTTTCCTCAAATGAAACCACAAATATCTAACATCAAACATCCTCTAAGAATTCAGCCGAAACGAACAGATAATTAAATTATACTTAAAAGTATAAGTATGAGAGAACCGAAAATCGTTAGATTAATCTGTTTACGAGTAATTCAAGTAAAAACAGAAGTAGGTCAAAGACAGAATATTTATTAAAAACAACCTACACGTGTAGCAAAAACTCAAGTAATGTTAAGTGGAAAAAATCTGTACAAACCTAAAGTTATTTTGGACGAGCTGAGAAATAATATGCGAGGTCGAAATAAAGCTTTCCTTCTACGGGATAAGATTCCATAAATGTGTTCGCTTAATTGTACTGTAAGGAGAATAATAAATAACGGTATTTTTGTGATACTTGAGGAAGCTAGGATATCGGTTTCATTAGGTTACTAACTGCCCCGCCAAACTTCGTTCTTCCTTTTAATCGATTTACTTTAATTGGTATTAGTTTACGTCCTATTCTCAGACCTGCACAAAAGTTCATAAGAACGACCGATTCTTATATGTTTTATGATTTTTAAGAAATTTTTCGTATGGTAATTTGAGTTTTATAAATAAATAAATAATAAATAATATTTCACAAGTTTTCACACATCGCCATTTAGTCCCAAGCTAAGCTTGAGAGCTTGTGTTATGGGTACTAAACAGCTGATTAACATACTTATATATTTCTAAATAAGTAGATACATACCTATTATAGATAAATAACACCCAGACACAGAACAAATTATCGTGCACAACACACAAACATTTGTCCTGGGTGGGAATCGAACCCACGACCTCCGGCATAGCAGTCAGGGTCACTAACTACTAGACCAACAGGCCAGTCTTATCAAAATAGAATGACGTTTATCAAATCTAAGGAGTAGGTGTCAGGAATACAGAATCGATTTCATTTAAATCATCGAGTCTCAATGTTCAGACAATAGAACAAAATCTAGAGAACTACATATAATATTAGACTAAAAACATGATCACATGCACATATATAGATAGACCTAGACAATGCAAGTATCACGATCTGTATGAAAACCAAGCGTGCCATTTTTTGACTGTACGCAGTCTAATACGAATGTTTTGTTCTTCTTAAATTTGGTATTACCAGGTATTGCCAAGGGTATAAGATTAAAAATAATTGTTTTTTAAATTAATTACGCATACTATTAATCTCAAAATGACTTACCGATGGAAGGAAATGGAGCGCCAAAGTAGCCACTTACGATTTTTGTACGTAAGCTAGGCACGCGAAGTGGCACGCGAAGTAGTTGCTCTTGCGTTATCTAAGTCTATCTATATCTGTGACCACCAAAGAGTTTTTAAATACTATAGAGCGCGCATGTCAAGGAAATGTCATAGAAAAACTTTGATCCAATGTCTCAGTAACGCCATCTAGAATTATATATGAATATTGGAGCGGCAGCAGAGCGTACTACAAAAACCTCATAGACTTGTATACTCATAGAAGGACACACTTTTTTTTACACATTATATACCTCATAGAAGACACACTTTTTCGGACGAAAATTTTGTTCGTGATGTCCGGTCTATAGGTATTGAATGTCTTTGGTGACTACATGCGTAGCCTGAGTGCAGCTAGTTGCATTCCAGTATTTTACATGGCACGAGTGGCTATATGACGTGTACAACTCAGTGACGCGAATGTGTATTGTGTACTGTAACTTTTTGTTACTTTCAGGCTTCTGACTGGCGTAGGTACGACTGAAAATCAAGTGTAGTTGTTGAGCTTAACGTGCTTTCCAAAGCACGGAGAGGGTTTTGATATGTAATGAGCTGCTGATGATGCTTTCAACCTTTCAATCGTGTCAATTAGAGACACAATAGACAAGGCAATGACAGCGCGAACACCGATGTCCTCTTGGGGTTTAATCAATTAAATGAATTTTAAAGTTAAAATATTGTATTTCTTTTCTCTTTATATCTTTTGAGATTACAAATGTCTAAGACCGTAATGAGTGGATGAATGGCCACGGAAAGACGTCAGCAAGCATAGCCTAACCTTATATCAACCCGTGCAACTGTTATTATTTTACCACAGAAAGAAAAAAATCTTTTTTGCAAAAAATAAAACCGACTTAAAAAAAAACACTAACCGTTGTAAAATAACTCTAAATTAGGAAGTCTGTGGCTTTGGTGGATTTGTCTTATTCATGATGGGCCACCGACTTCCGAATTTAGAGTTATTTTACAACGGTTAGTGTTTTTTTTTAAGTAGGTTTTATTTTTTGCAAAAAAGATTTTTATTTTTCCATTTTTAGTTGTTCCCATACAAATATTTGCCATGAATTTATTTTTATATTGTTATTTGTTAACAATACATGTCATGGTAATAGGGTTATCCACTTATCCCTAATAAATGAAACTTAACATACCTAACTGTCGAAATCTAGGTATGTTGTACACATCTGCGTACCAATCAGAGCATACAGGCGTGATGATACGTCATGATGTTGTATAAAAAATAAATATCCAAGCGATTCCAGCAATCACGACAGATTTGCCGTCTATTTTTGAAGAGTTCCATTGTATATCTCCGAAGATCAGCACCAGATCTTCACCAAATTAAAATGGGACCACCTCGGGAGTATACTCTCTCAAATAAAAAAAGAATTTTGAGAATCGGTCCACAAATGGGGGAGAAATCGCGTAACAAACACACACAAAAAAAAAAAAAACATACCGTCGAATTGAGAACCTCCTCCTTTTTTTGAAGTCGGTTAAAAACCACAATAAAACTGTTAATCACCGACAATGAAATTCACAGACACACAAACAATAAATAAAATAGACAAGTACAAAAGAAAATTGAAAAATAATCCAGCAGTCTGCGGTAGGTAAGGTACCTACTGGCGGAGAATTCTGCGGGCATACCAGTGCGATATTGAAAAGGCTGGCATAAATGGGAAGGCATTGAATTCACCGATTAAATTACTGATATTGATGCAGCGTGAAATTAGTGCTTTGTAGCGCTACATTCGCTGCATTGCAAGTACAATTTCCGGGTATTTTGCAAAATTCACCATACATTCGACCAAACTACATAGGTAACTGAAAGCAGTTTATTTCAATAAACTTTTCTCTTCAATATGCCGTTTGGATGTTCGTTTAGTGTCCCTGTCATTTTTTTATTCGTCATGTCCTAGCTGGATTCAATGTCACGTTAAGTAGACATCTTTTTAACCGACTTCAAAAAAAGGAGGAGGTTCTCAATTCGACGGTATGTTTTTTTTTTTTTTTTTTTTTTTGTGTTTGTTACGCGATTACTCCGCCATTTATGGACCGATTTTCAAAATTATTTTTTTATTTGATAGGGTATACTAACAGATTGGTCCCATTTGTATCAAAACTCATATCTGATGAGGGATCTTCGACGAATTGAGGGAACTCCTCAAAAAATATAGGCACACACGTACCGATTTTAACATTTTTAGTAACAAATCAAGCATTTTCATTTAGAAAGTATCATTTGGTTAAGAAAGACTGATGAAAAAGACAGGCAACGGAACTCTTCAACGCATAACAGCAAATTATTCGCGATTGCTATAGTCAGATGTCTATGCTGAGCTTTTGTATTTCCACAACATACCATTACGCCATTCTATTTTAAAAGGGGCCGGCAGAGATGTACAGATTAATGTTTAGATAGAACTTCTTTAGCAATTTTTATCCAATTTCAATGATTCTTTCAGGTTCTGAAAGACTTTCTTTTTGCATAGGTACAAAGAAACTAAAAAGTACAAAATAAAATCTTTTTTACAAAAAAAAACAACTGACTTCTTAAAAAAAACTAACAGGTGAAAAATAACTCCAGTTTCGGAAGTCGGTGGCCAATAATGAACAAAACAAAACCACCAAAGCCACAGACTTCCGAAACTGGAGTTATTTTTCACCTGTTAGTTTTTTTTACGAAGTCGGTTGTTTTTTATTGTAAAAAAGATTTTTACCAACCATTTTCATCACTTCAGCCGATGTACGTTCGCTAATCCTCACGAATGGCCTGCCTTACAGACTTACAGACTAAAAAATATCTCAGTGTCTCATCTCACACCTGCGCCGAGAGTCGCGGGATACGATTCTTTCGTAACTCCCGACTGAAGTCCTAACCGCGCCATTACATTACTGACACTGCTTTCCTTCAGCAGATTCACAAACTACACCAGATGACATAATTTTCTTTCCGGATTTCTTCTCTGGGATCAGTCAATTTTGAAATGAATTTATTTTTTAAAATAGTATTGTGTAAAAGGGCCCGGAAGAGATATATTTCCAGACATAATCATCATTTTATTTCTTGCGAGGAACCAGCCGAGAAGCTCCAGCTTCCAGTATAAGCTGTATAATGCAAGGTGTCTAGTGTAAACTGGAAATGTATATACAGGGTGTAACGGAAAGGGTATATACATACGAAGGGCACGGATTCTCTTGGTGATAAGAAACGACATGGCAACGTTTTTATACATATACATACATAATTGTACAGTTGAACCCGCCCGCGCCGTCGCGCCTTCGTCGGTTAGGCAGAGCCCGATAGGTCTGTACTAAGCGCGCAGAACCCGAGATAGATATACGTGAACCTTGCCGGACAGGATTATGACCCTCATAGTGCGGTGACACGTTTGTTATGATTTTGCATTTAATAAACCGTCGATATTAAATAATATCGTGAAGTTTCAAAGTTATTAGTTGGGAGCTGAAATTTTGAGGAAAGACTCGTTATTAAATACTCTATTCACCCTGTTTGTATGTATATACCCTTTCCGTTACACCCTGTATAGCTTGATAAGCCGTGTGTACAATCCTGTTAGGTATGTTTCACACAAATTTGTTTCCAACCTTCCTTTTCCAAGATCACATAGTAAGCAACGTAAGTCACAAATTAGTTTCGACACCAATCCGGCACT
This sequence comes from Euplexia lucipara, assembly GCA_921972225.1. Classification (NCBI taxonomy): domain Eukaryota; kingdom Metazoa; phylum Arthropoda; class Insecta; order Lepidoptera; family Noctuidae; genus Euplexia; species Euplexia lucipara. The sequence goes on along the minus strand of OV179168.1, from coordinate 8,519,655 downwards.
ATTTGTTACAAAACAGAGTGTAATCAGGGAAGTGAAAGTAATTACTTGGAACAATTTTGGTGGATTGACAACCAAGGAAGAGTGCCTATTGTGTCTAACCCACTTACCGAGTAATAGTGGTCGTAAAGACACATTGAGACAGGTTAACGAGGAAAATGGAATGAGATTTCTTTTGTTTGTATTACACCCTGTTTCTGAATTGAGAAGTTGTAAAAGTTTACTTTGGCCCTAGCATTTTTGTGTCTGTTTTATTTTGCACATAAACTAAAATTCGATTAGCAAAAAACATACAATTAAATTTGGCGGAATACACTAAACAAAAAAATCTCAACCACACTTGGTACACAGGTGCCAAAAGGACTGGGTCTGATCGGCTCAGTAATGATAAAAAAGACTGACAAAATCTCAGATTCAAATTCTGTGATTGAGTTGGTAAAACACCAGTACAAGCTAGCAGTGGAAGACCAGCGTCAGACAGCATCACCTGTCTGGCATGAATGCTGAAATGGACCTTTTTGGCGCAGCCGTGAGGCACACAGCACATGATGTGTACCTACTATTTTTCTATTGTTTTATAAATTATTGTGTGTATGTGTGTTTTGATGACTGATGTCAAATAAATATTTTTCTTTCTTTCTTTCAGTAATTACATCACACGTCAGGATCCATCTGACTTGGGTTACATAGGAAAAAACCTATTTTCGACGACAGTCTGATCCAGTGAATTCGCCAAGAATCTCTCTGATACCCCTCACATCCACGTAAAATGGGATAATCTTTAAATCATTCTTAGCCTCGAGAATTAATTCACAAACATCCGTTTCTTGTTTTTTCACCCATCCATGACAAGCAAAAATGCACCTAATCTATTTTTGCAATTAGGATAGGACTTGTTTTTTTTTAATATAAAGAAGGTAGCTCAAGACGTGGGGCTAGTCTTTTTGCAGGATTTTCTTCTATTTACGTATCTTTATCTACGTATATTCAAAAGGAAAACCCTGTATTCTCATAAATCCTGTGTAGGAACTAACAAGAAACTTTAATAGAGACATAACAGCGGTTACTTCCCCAACATTCCATGCGAAACTAGTACCAACATTGCGTCACCATAATGGCTTTATAGGAGTATAATGGGATAACCGAAAGTCACGAATTTCAGTGTCGATTTCCAAACGAAAAACAGAATGTAGGTAGCTTCTCTTGCGTTCTTGGTTGGTAGTCACTGGTGATTGGTGTAAGAGTACCACCCAAAAGCTTCTGACTTGGTTATACATTCCGTCAAGATCATCAGTCAGGTATGTCGGTTTTCTAACGATATTTTTCGTCACCGTTGTTTTGAGCAATATTGATTATTAAATACAGACTATGCGTTAATCCGAAAAGTCAAGGGTGCGTGCTCAGGCTTAGGTTTGAACTAGAGATGACAGTCCTCTGGTCAGACCCCCAAGCTACGACTGTTAATACTAGTCAGGTTGACAAAGGAGACGGTTGGATTGCGCAGTATATTGCTCGTTGCGGTGCTTAAGACAACTATGCATAGTGTTTATTTATTGATTTCTAGTCCTGGAAGTAGGTGCTACCTAGGTTCTTTGAGGAGTGGCTAGAGCGGCGCCAAGGCGTCCTTACCTTCCGCTTGACGCAGGTACTCACCGGACACGGTTGTTTTGGGAGATACCTGTTTCGAATTCGGCGGGAGGTAACGCCCGGGTGTCAACACTGTGAGGATCGTCCGGAGGACACTGTAGAGCATACGGTGGAGGTCTGCCCTGCTTGGGCGGAGCACCGCCGTGTCCTCGTCGAGGCGATCGGCGGCGGCAACCTCTCGCGTCCGGCCCTGGTTCAATCCATGGTCCGGAGCGAGGAGGCATGGGAAGCGGTCACCTCTTTCTGCGAAGCAGTAATGCTAGCGAAAGAGGAGGCCGAACGCATGAGGGAGAGAACCTCTCGCCCCAGCCGCCGCAACAGGAGAACACGCCCCGGGCGTCGAGAGTCGCAGGGCGATTCTCGGCCACCGTAGGCGCGGGTCTGCGGACGGCGAACTTTGGGTGGCTCGCCGTCTGATCAAAACCAGGCCCGGGTCGACGGCGCGTTGTGTTCCACGCGCGCTTCAAAGAGCTGTCAGCACCGTAGACGGGGCCCGCTAGGGCCTGTGCCTGCCGGGGTCGCGGAATTTGTTCGAAAGAGTCACCGCGGCCCTGGAACGCAAAAGGCATTAAGAGGAGCACGGATGGGTTTTAGTCAGTAAGAGTCTGACACTCCCCTCCGCTTCACCCAGAGCGGGAGGAGTCATTTGATGATTTCCCATCCTTAAAAAAAAAAAAAAAAAAAAAAAAGGTGCTACCTAGGTACCTAGTGACCTAGTTTTGAGCCGGTATGTACTGTATAAATCCGTCTTCTCGAAGCACGAAGACTCTTACCCAACGCTGTCGTTTCTAACATTAATTGAAAATTCTTAATATTGATTTCAAATGGAACGGATATTGAATATTAGTCGGTAGATTATTATATTTAGACAACAGTCTACTTATTTATCCGCTAAAACTGGCACCAGGATAATACCTGTCAAAATGCCAGCAACAAAGGATTAAGACAAGCCTAATGATTACAATATCTGAACAGGCCCGTCCTACGACATTGCCACATTAGATACTCTCAAGTAACTTTAGAATTTTGAGTAATCGTAGTATTGAATTTGTATTGTAATTATTTTATGACTTTCCTTCCATTTAATTATCATGTTTGTCAAATAGATTTCACCCTATAAATCGATGTCTTGAAAGTACGGATGCTTTTATTTGGCCGGTTTGATTTACAAGAGTGGCGAGCATCTTTGAATGTAGCTCGTATCGTTTATAAAATTAAAGCGGTATTTTAATTAATTTGAGCTATTTTTCCTGAAGATAAAGTAGTGTTCGTTACACTATTTTATAACTCACTAGCAGACGTCCCGCGGTTTCACCCGCTATCGTTCTTGTGGGAATACAGGGATAAAAAGTAGCATATGTCACCCGGGGATAGTGTAGCTTCCCAACAGTGAAAGAATTTTCCAAATCGGTCCAGTAGTTTCGGAGCCTTCAATGCAAACAAACATTTTCTCTTTATATATTAGTACAGAAGTATAGAAGAACGACGACATAGATTTTTGTTAAATGTAAAAACAATCACTTAATAGCCAAATATGAAGAAAATATATTTTCTTATTCGTCTTTGGTATGACACGCAATCTCAAATGACATGACCGTGGCAAAAAAAAAACTGTAGATACCATGGCTAAATTTCGTATATCTCAACCCATCCAGCAATTTCGATTAAAACACAACATAAATGGATTCTAAGGTAGAACGAAGTTTGTCATAGCAGCCTGTATAGAATAATATCTAACCACAACATTGTTCTACCTGTAGAAATTCTGACAAATTACAAGACTTTACCACAATATAAGGAAACAACAAAAACATAGATTCTAGAAGGACAAGGCGAATTGATGATAGCAAACATACAAATGGACGTGACTAGATTAATTTAAAACAGGTGCCATACAAATATTACGAAATTGTGTTATCTTTTCCTAGTTTATAGTTTGTACAGTCAAAACCACGTAAGTTAATGATAATAGTACCCTTACCTAATGACTACAATAAGGATAGTACAATGGAATTAGTGATGTACATTGATACGAGAATGGTAATTACATGTGAGCCATACAAATATAGTCATAGGATAAAAACACTGTCCTTTTAGGGCTTTACTTTATAATGTATGGCTAGGCGAGGTACTTCGAAGTGCACGCCTCGTAATGATCTAACAGCAAACTAATCGCGTAATATATTCTTTGCATCTGTAGAACTTGAAGGTTGCGAAAATATGCATTGAAATTTAAAAGAGCTAACATCAATATGTTTCGAGAATAAATTGGCTCAACACAAAGTGGTACTTCTGAACATAACTCTCTAATTTGCGGTAACAAGGAACCCTGAAGCAATTTGGGGTTTCAGAGAAATTATTACACGGTACAAAAGAAAATATGACATTTATGTTACGAACGTAATAAATGTTACTGTTAAACAAAAGGTTGGCTGTAATAACGAGAGTTTAATGAGTCAAAGGAAAAAGAAAGCTTTGAAAATAGGTTGAAGAGAGGTTAAAGTCTTTACGCAGTTAATTTAACAAACAGGATCAGGGTAGACACACAGAAAACGGCAGAAGAAAGAAAATTACAAGACATTTCACGACTTCGGTACAATTTTCCTAGAATGATTATTTTTTATCAAGGACAATTTCTAATGGAATTAATATGAAAAGTCCTACCATACAGAATACAGCTATGTTCAAGCCTTAATCTTGAAACTGAGAACAATGAGAACATCACGAAATTCATATGGGACTTGATTTTCAAGTGAAAGGTTTCACAGTGAATTGGAATTATGTCAATTACTAGCTTCTGCCCGCGACTTCGTCCGCGGAAATTTTCTTATTTTAACATAAGATTACACTCGACTGATATTACTGTATTTAATTTTATTAGTAAAATATTTTTTGGAATCAGATCAGTAACTTCAAAGATTACCGAATGTTATGGCATTTTGCCTAGCGAGCCGCTGCGAGCGCTCAGCGCTAGCCTCCGTATCCCTTGTTTCAGAGACATGCTGCCTTAAATCAGATCTAGACGCTGCGCACGTTCAGCGCTAGATTCCTGAGCACGGGCCTGCGATGTTATGGCATTTTGCCTAGCGAGCCGCTGCGAGAGCTCAGCGCTAGTCTCCGTATCCCTTGTTTCAGAGACATGCTGCCTTAAATCAGATAGACGCTGCACACGTTCAGCGATAGATTCCTGAGCACGGGCCTGCGATGTTATGGCATTTTGCCTAGCGAGCCGCTGCGAGCGCTCAGCGCTAGTCTCCCTATCCCTTGTCTCAGAGACATGCTGGTGCGCACGTTCAGCTCTAGTTTCTCGAGCACGGGCCCGCGACGTCCTCACATTTTGGCCAGCGAGGCGCTGTAAGCGCTCGGAGCTAGATTCTCTAGCGCATGCTTGCGAAATATTTTCTCTATTTCTCGAGACGCCGCTCATTTTCAGGGGCAGATTCTTCCGTTCGGCGTACTCGAGCGGCTCTTGTCTGTGATGTCTGCCGGGACAGTTGAGATTTCCTTTTAGGCATGCTCTCAACAAACTACGCACAGACTTGAAAACAATTATGAACAAAGGGAGAGCGACTCGAACACCGTCTGCCTTTACAAAACTAAACAATTGTAATATCGAATAGCTCGTATCGATTATTACGATAGAACGAAGTACGAAACTACGAACACGAACATACAAAACAACGAAATTACGATTTTTTCGATTATGAAGTATCTATCAACAACAAAACAACAACCATACGAACGAAACAACCGAAACCAATCCAATAAGCAACAGACATGTAATATTTAGAACTCCAGAACAAACAAAATTGTGGGCACAAAAATTCGAGAGGGTCATCAATCCACGAAAAGTCTTAACACCGCGATTCAAAAAAATGACGTAATTGCAGAACGCCATCTATGGGCAAATAGGTAAAACGTCTGCACAATGAAAGTTATGCTAGGGCCTGGGCATTTTGCGTTTTAGTAATTTTATATTATCTCCGAAACTGTATGGCCAATTGATATACTGTAAATGGCAAATCTTATCTGTATGATGTTCTTGTGATACTGAAATAATTTATTGTCATAAGAATTAATATTTTGTTGCTCAAATAATCAACCAAACGTAAGTATGCCCAAAAAAAAATTTTTTAATGCAATAAAAGAAGTATAAAAGCTAAAATATAAAAGATAGAGATATGGTATCGCGGACTTTTTTGTAGAAATAATTAAGACGAACCAGGTAGCCATACATTGTTTTTAATTTTAAGCAACTGTTTAGGCAGCGCACGCAAATAATTCTGTTTTATGAGGTATTTTTTTCCGACTTGCTAGACAAAAGTTGTGATAGCTCGGTTAATATACATGTTATAGAAACAATTTATAGCCTATAGCACTCAGGAATAATGTAGCTTTCTGCCAGTTAAAAAAATTTTAGAATTGGATTATGAGTTCCAGAGATTACCCCCTACATACAAATTTACAAACTTACAAATTTTACCTCTTTATAATATTAGTATAGATTATGATCAAAGAGGTAACACATCACAAAGGTCCAACAATCTTCATACGCCACAAACAAACCAGCATAATGTTGTAAACTATAACAACAACGTAGTTAAGAACTTTCAAGACACTAATGAATGAGGGGAGTTACACAACTCTGTATCAATAGACGCTGAACTTGAGCTTAATCTTCACACAGTACGGCGTAAATCAGTTTATGTTCCCGTCAACACAACACTTGTATGAGAGTAACAATGTTGATAGGAGGGAATAGAGATTTCAGACTACGTTTAAAGGAAGTCAATTAGGTCGAATGTTTGTAATTTGTTGAGCACCGGGCTAATTAGTTTCCTAGCTGAAGGAGTTGATTGCCATATATAATCAGGTCTCAAGTAGCGACTTTTTTTAAAAACAACAATTTCAATCAAAATTCCTATTTAGTGCTGGTGCTGAAAGAGACACTTAAATCTAAATCAAATGAATCTGTTTGAAAAACGTGACGATATCCATATAAAAATATGTATTAGTCCTCTTTGTGGGTAAACAATAGTTTTTAGGAGGCCTATATTAAATTAACCTCCCAAACCATTGAATTTTCCTCTTTGAACAAGCCAAGTTGTACACCAGCAAATTTAAATATTCGATTAAACAATACCTACCCATAATATAGAACTAAGCAAATTTTCCACATGCATACGTAACTTGGTAACTGTACGAACTATGCTCCCAACAAGAGGAGTGTGACAACATAACACAGTTCGTTGACTAACTTACCCGTTGACGTGCAGTGTGTGGTATCGACAATATACGGCCGGCAAAGTTAGTGGCTGTGCTCCGCTTAACTTTGAAGCTTGTGTTTAAACACTGATAGTTCAATCATGAAGTTATAAAGTGCCTTTCGCCCGCTTGCACCATTAGCGCTATACATTTTGAATTAAAACATCATTTTTGTTTCTGTTAACTTCAAACTATTAAATTAAATATAATGATGATTTCAATTGATTTTAAGATTTGTAATGCAAGTGGTCTTGGTGTATGGTTTACGTGAAAATATTGTTCCTTCATATCGATCGTACGCTTTTGACAAAATTAATATTGTTTACTCACCAATAAGTAAAATACTTCAAGAAGAACTAAAGAAAATTCTTCTGTTCTTTAATGTTGAGAATTTGCACATACCTGTAATGAAACAGAAAAGAAAATTAGATTCACAAACATTTTAGAAAACAAAGACGACAAAATTCAAGAACCATGACACAAAGTGTGACGTAACATTTCGAATTAATAAAATATTCGAAAGCTAGCCTTCTCATAAAATCAAAGAAGCACATCAAAATCCCAAACATACCAACATTAAATTCCTTTTAATGTCCAACAACGCTTAAAGCGCCAGAAATATCGAATACAATCGCTAAATAAATCACAAAGATAAATTTCACAGCCGCTTGCCCCCAGCTTTTCGGATCCTCTGGAGAAATCATTTGGAATATGTTCGCTCTGAGGGGACAGAAATTACTCTTACGCTAACAGAATAAATTGAACACGAACACTATTAAGCTGTATTAGTAAACTCTCGTTTGTCATGCTTGAATACATATTGAGTTTTGTTGTCAATTCGGGTATAAAGACTGAAGATGATGAAGAAAGATGCCCGAAGGACCAAGTCTTTTTTCTGAAAATATTACCAAGCTATCAACAATTTAACGTGCCTTCCAAGGTACGTCCACTCGTACAGTCTAGGCACGCAATGTACTTATTGAATTAAGCTTTTGAAACTAAACAACAAGATGTGACAATATTTTCTCCTTAACATGCAGCCATGCCAAAGGCTCTAACACTAATCTATTATTTTGATGTCTTCTATGCTTATTAACCCTGCCTAGATTAGTTGTTTAAGCTGGTCAACCAAATTATGCACAAATAAGTATTTTGTTTTTTTTAACGGAATGTCAAATATACTTAATTTTCCAGGAGAAAAGCAGAGAATAATCTAATGTAGAGATTATACCGTTAGTACGACAAGATTTTTTTAAATTAATGTTCTCTGAAACGAATAATCATCCGAAATCCTTTGAAACTGAGGATACAGTTCCGATTTCGCAATATCCAGGCGAGAATATTAACAAAGATAACAGGCGTACACTCATCGCCTTGAGAGGCTGCTTAATTAACAAGTAGCCTTTGATTTGTTATTCAGCGTTGTCTTAGAAAATCATCTTTGTTTAAACAACCAACATTCGTAGTTAAGATTAGGTATATTTTACGTCTTGTAAGTACTAAGACTTTAATAACATGAAATATGTCACTGAGACACATAATATATGACCGGTTTATTAATCAATTGCATAGACAAAACATCATCCTTTCTTGTTTTATTTTTTTATTCAACTGTGCTATTCGCATCGCCAATTAATTTTGTTAATAAGAATACAATGTTATTTGGTCCAAATATTGAATCATCTGTGAAGGGAATTGCTTTTGCAAGACTCCATTACTCACATCAGTAAACGTCTGTCAGCGATAAATTACCGAGTCTTGCACATTATTGCAGTATGAATTAAACTGCAAATGTCATAATGCTTATTAACACTTCTGAAAAGGAGACATTTAACCGCCAGAATACAAAATTCGTAACTGATGATGAAGGCAAATGTAAGGACGAAGAAACGTTGCACCAAATCCAATTAAATTCAAGGCAAGTAAGATGATTAATTCAGAAGACTGAGCATTTTTGAGAGATCAAAACTATCCCATAAAAATTGAGAGGGAAAAAAAGCATACAACTAATAAATATAATTACTCTGCAGACGTACAATCCTTAACAAAAATTCCTACAACTAGGTACATAAAAACCGAAAAACACAAAGACGTGTATGACGTGTAAAAAAATAAACGTCTCTTCGTTGTTCTCAGAACAATCATGCAACATACCTATTGTCGGCGAAACGATTCTAATTAGAGCTGTATACTTAATATTCGAACAAAGAATCGTCTCGCGAACATCCAGCACGCGATTCAGTTCACATAGTTTACGAAATCGATGTTTAAATCGATTTATTTACAGATGAAGGTGAAATTATTGCTTCTACTCTTGGTTAGAAATGTTAGAATTATGTTGTTATATATTACTTTCATTGTCATCAAATTTGTTGGTTTTGTAATTCTGTACTAGGGAAAACTCTTCACTCGATTTTAATGATTTATTGAATGCTGAACTCGTAAGGTATGTTTTATGCCATACTTGACCTCAATGCGTACGACGTCGCGGGCAGAAGATAGTAGTCAATAAAATAGAAACACCTCCAATCATATACTACTAGCTTGATATTAAAAGCAATAATTACCAAATGGGACAGCTAAGTGGTATCAATAGGGGAATATGACATGATAAAATATCTAGGAACTATAAATCTTTGAGTTCTAGATAAATTACAAAGTAATATTTAAAGATCTTAAATCATTTGTGAACTTCAGTGTTTTATTGATTTATTTAATGTAGAATAAGAGATACAATCCTCGTTATAATCATTCTCCTGATTCTAATTAATTTGAGGTTGATGCGGTACGTTTTCTTTCATAGTTCAGGTCACAATCTTTATCTTTCTCACAGTCTATTAATCGTTTATTTGGTTTTACACTAGATTTTTATATGATAGCATTCATTCATATTAGATTTGATGACGTGTTACAGGATAACGATCATGAAGATACCATAAACACAATATGGCTCCATCGGAACCGGACGTATGCGTCCATAGCGCCGAACAGATGACGTTGAACGCATCCATTACCGGTCATCTTTTTTATTCTTTTGGCGGGAAACAGTGCATTCGACCTTTTTACTTTCAGGGCCATTAGGCAGCAATGTACCGATTACTAACTAACTTCAAAAGTAACAGCTTATTTAATGTGGATAAAAAAGATGATGATACCAGTTACGGAACATGTCATTAATTATAATAAATGCAACGGAAACTGACAGGTGTATTTGATCTTTTGGTGTTACATTCTTTATTTTTATTAGGGGTTATTAAGTGCTACCGGTAAATTACTTGGTACGGAAATAAAGTATTTTTTATTGCAGTTACTTCTCTTATTTTACAATTCAATTATCAGAACTTACAAGGGCTACACGGATGCCAACACTTTTAGCCACCATAAATCCAACATGGCCGCGGCGGAAACAGCGAGCGTTGAGCAGATGACTCTGAACGCGACCATTACCGGTCGCGCCTTTTTGCTCTTTTGGCGGGAGGCTGAACCAGTGCGTGACCTTTTGCATTACGATCAGTTGCACTGTGGTTTTCGAGTGCCGTGTATGTAGGTACGTTTTACATTTCTTTTTCTTTTGTGTTAGAGTTTGTGAATGAATGTTGAATGAACTTTCTTAAGTTTGATTACTTTGATAATTGTTGAGTGTGTAAATTGCAGAATTAGAATCTAGGTAAGAAAACAAGAGAAATGATTGAGAGGATATTTCGAATAAACTAAGCACAGCTCAATCTAGACGTTAAGTTCTAAGAGGATTGCGAGTTTCCAGAATCACAGGATAATTGATTTAATCTCCTACGTTATCCCAGCAACTCCCAGCCCATTTGAATTGCTAAACTTTACTCAAACGAACTAGCAAGCGGTATTGCTTTTATTCAATTTACAAGAGCAAATACTTCAAAGTACAAACAGAATCTCGAAACAGCCAACTTTACTACAAACATTAACACAGTTATCAATTGGAAAGCATTCAACTCAATTTTTACTACAAACGGTAACACAGTGTTTTCAATTGAAAAGCGTTTCGTGTCTGTCTGGCTGCGTGAGACCAGACGTGAGGGGCGCCGTTTCGGTTCATTTTATTAGCTTTTAAAAACGCTGCATTTATCATCGACACACAAATTGCCGCAATCCATTGTCCTTTTTTTACTTTTTATGGTTCGTTTGAATGGACTGGTGGGAATCAATAGATCTTGATTTCGCATGTCCAATATAAAAGCAGTGCCAATTTACGCTATAGTTTTTGCATTCGTTCTGGATAAATTCTCGGTACGATTAATTATTTTAACAGTGGGAGCAGCTTTGATAGCAAAATTTCAGGCTCGATTTTTTTTTCGTTTTTAATACTATTCGGAGCATTCTCAATATACGAAGCAGCAAATTTCGAATCAAATTGGTCCTTACTTGGACCATCTAAAACTTTTATAACTTCGAATATTTGATTTCCTTTCCTGATTTTCCCAAAAGTACCAAAACACTTCAAAACAGATACTCATTGCGACCTTTTCAAGTCTTCGCAACAGGAAGACATTTCTTTGGCTCAACCGGTCAGCAATTCTGCATTTTAGGTGCCAAAATAACTTGTGAGGGGGCAAATCACAAAATCAGAAGTTTTACTGACAAACAATTCAACTTCGCACGAGTTAATTTTACCAGAATTAGTCATACCATTAGCATGTTAACGGGGGAAAGTCATGGCCAAAGTGCTTAGCATAAAATCATATATTAATTGACGAGATTACACATGCGTGTGACGGAAGTACTTCAAATGTGAACTGGATAAATACATATTTTTGGTCATGTAACCTACTTCCTAACTGACAGGATTACAACTAGGAAGGTACTAACCACATCAGAAACATGACTGCCTCAGTGGACTAGTAAACGGAAGCAATATTGCTGACAATGAAAGACAGAAAGAATTGAAAGACGGCGCCTGGGTCAAGCAAGTTGGGCAGGGTTAATAAATGAACAAAGACTCCCAAATAATACTTTTACTAATTCAAGTGCTTCAGAGTAAAAAAAAACAAAAGATTAGAGTAAGTACTCTTTACTTTTCACATAAACATGCAAATAATAATTTTAAGACCTAAACAGAGGGTTACAGCGGTCGATATAACCGCTAAAAGCGATTTCTTACATACAGACCTCCTTGGGATGGACTTGATAGAGAAGAAAAATATGAAGGTAGTTTGGGTACAACACATAAATTTGGCTTTCTGCTCCTACTTATAGCAACAGTCGTGATAATACTAGATAATACCAACCCCAAAAACGTGCCAGAACGGTCTGCACGTCCGTTTAATGACCTACTAAACTAAAATAGTAACATCCGATTGGCAAGTTTCTCGTGCAAGGTTAGGCGCGTACAATACAACGAATGTGTGACTTAGGACCATTCATACGGTGAAGGAATTTCAGTCTAGCTAGACTGATACTGGTAGTCTGCTGCTGTATTTTTAGATAGCACGTGCATTTTGTGATGATAGTAATCAATCACCTTTAGGAGTGTTTATTGATGGCGTGTTTTTATAGACTTCCGTTGCGACTACGTCTCATGGTTTCTCTCTCTTTTCTTTTCTGTTTTTCGTGTTAGTAGCCAACCTGGTGTTAGACTTATCTTGCCACTCATGGGTTTCTGACTTGGTATCACAGGCCTTCGAAAAATATCTCTCAGGCATGCCTTTTTCTTTCACGGTTTTGGAAGCAAGTGATTATAGTCTGAGGTAATAACTTGAGACCTTCGCAGTCCGCTGGTCAAAGTGAACAGATCACTGTTCACTGCGAGAAATAGAGGATCCTTAGTAGTATCTTCCTCTTCTTCGTTTAAGACTTTCCCCCTGGCGAAACGGTCCTGCAGTGCGATTCTGGTCCAATCACCGCGTGAAAATGTTGGCGTAGTGAGGGCGAATTAAGCTGTCGTGACTTTTCGACCGGCAGGTCATGGATTCTCTGATATGTCGGTTATGGCTTTTGTACGACTTATCCATCTTGCTCTATTGCGTGTGCTCCGTATGGGGAATATCTTTATTGTCAATTTGATGAGTTCTATCCATAATGTGACCGGCCACTATTTCTTGAATCACTAATCGTTTCAAAGAGCTTTTGTTATGTATGAAATATCCAAACATCCTCACTGACCCTTGCACAATCGATGAGTCTTTGTTTAATAGTAAGTAATTTAGTTGCAGAGTCAGTATTTATGTTGTCTTGTAATAAAGATAGCAGGATAGAAGATACTTTAGGTTTAGGGCATTGTTGAAATACCTATACCTAATGACTATACAAATCTGTCAGGTTTTGAGACTGAATAGGTTTAGACATGAGTTTTACTGCAAGAATAAATTAAGTAAAAAGAGAAAAACCATTTCTAACCTGGACTATTGATTTTCCATTGTTGCTCACTAGACCAGAGCGTCCAAATTAATTCCGCTGGTTAAAAAACAAAAAAGAATCGCTTTTTTCTCTTAATTTTCTTTTCATTCGCAAACGAGCTTGAAATGCAAACATTTTCTATTAAGCCCGGATTGTAGCAGAAATACCGGGACTATTTCAGTTCACTTTTTATAAATTAAACATTGACTCAAATAAAGCCAGCAGTTTTTAATTGTTTTCTTCTTCTTACGAGAGAGGCTCATGAATAAATAAACGGCGTTTACGTTGATTAATCTTGGAAGTACCGAACATGGTTTCTTTACCTTGGCAACTAGTCTATTTGTGCCAAGAACATTTATTCTAAGACTATTTTTATACCAATCAAGACATCATCATGCATTTATAGGGTAGCAAAGCGTCCGGTTTTTTATCATCGTGCCCGGCCTACCCAGCTCTTGTTAAGCTTTTGATCAATACTGGCCCTTCGAAACGTACCAAACCAAAACGTGCGAGCGACTCATGGACTCACAATTAGTAACGAGTAGTATTAAATAAGTAACTAATATGCAAATTTTAAAAAAAAACCTTTTTCATTTAAAAATGAGTATGTGAGGCTTTTAGAGCAAAATGTCCGGCTGTGTTCGGCTTTTCAATGTTAGAGCCCGGCAACCTAAATCATGCGTCGTTAAACATTTTTAAAGTCAAAGTGCAACACAACAGCGGTGCAAAAAATACCCGACTCAATTGTTTCAATTGGCATCAAACAACTCCCACGATGACTCACCCGTTCATTCATCCAAATCGCTCACTCACCCGTGAAAATAAAAACAACAAAAATCCAAGATGGCGCCGCGAAAGGACGTAAACAATCAACCGATATCCCACGCGCGCAGTTGCGTTTTATCAAATAGTAACATCCTGGACTGATGGTAATAAGCTAGTGTGGGTTGATTCCAAACATCCGAAATTTTATTGATACCACAACAGTATGTGGTTGTTTTATGGTGTTACAAATGTGTTTCGAGCTTACGACGGCTTTTGATGCGTAGGCACATCCAATGATATTAGCTAAGAAGACGAATATGAAGGGCCAACTAAATTGTATCATGTACCTATTCGACATCTCAATGACTCACAAAGTTTCGGTAGAAGTCACCTTTTTGGCGCAGGATTTTCCAGAAGCAGATCCTGCACATTAAACTGTTATCGGTGGCCTTCTCTTTGCCATGGTCTTTACCATAAGCAGATCCACATAATATTTTTTAACATGAAGCGACTGACTATTTTACCTTCAAAACCCAGTCACCGGGAAACTAGATCTATAAATTTTAAGGTGGGGGGCCAAAAGCTAAGCGTGCTTTTTGGGGCACGGGGTCTGTTGAACCCGGAACCCTCGAGCTTCGTGAGGGTTCTGTTGATGCTCGCTCACGTTGCGAGCTGGTAGATAGACTGCTGAAACTAGCTCACAACGGGGAGGTGATTGGTACCCTATGTTTCCTTTTTCCACAACCTAGCGCCGTAGGGAACCATAGTGTCTTTGCGACCCTCACTAAGCCCGGGGGTTCGCATTGAGCTAGTTTCAGCAGTCTATCTACCAGCTCGCAACGTGAGCGAGCATCAACAGAACCCTCGCGAAGCCCGAGGGTTCCGGGTTCAACAGGGTCTGTCTGCAACGAATGGCCACCCATCCAAGGACCGAACTCGGCTAGTGATAATTAACCTTCTTATTATTTAGCCACAATGTCCATTACCAACATTATTTCATCTTTATTAGGTCAGGGACTAGAAGCTACTTCCTATCAACTTCCTACCGCGTCGTACTTGTTCAACAATCTTTTATTAGACCGTTCGCGTTCTATTATAAGAATAAGTAGATTGTCGTTCAATCCATTTTTAACCCCCGACGCAAAAAGAGGGGTGTTATAAGTTTCACCGCTATGTGTGTGTGTCTGTCTGTCTGTCTGTCTGTCTGTCTGTCTGTCTGTCTGTCTGTCTGTCTGTCTGTCTGTCTGTGGCACCGTAGTGCCCAAACGAGTGAACCGATTTAGATGCGGTTTTTTTTATTTGAAAGCAGAGTTTCTTGCGATGGTTCTTAGACATAATTCATTAAAATCTGTTCAGCCGTTTCAAGGTTATCAGCTCTTTTGTGCTAGCTACCGTTGCTATTTTAGACGTCTATGGGTATTAACTTTACTTACAGACATATGTGTGTCTTAAAATTTCGAACACCCATGTGCGAAATATTAATAAGCAACATTATGGTGTATCTGGTCTTATGCAGCCAGGATATCTAGCAGACTAATACACTCTTGGGAAAATAACAGCAGATATATCGTGTTTGGATTCATTTTAACCTGCATTTGATTCTGCACACAATGCACTGATGGCAACTGGATGAGCTGATGCTGCAGCCAGGCTATCCAGCACACCAGTAGGTATTCCTTGACAAAATAATAGCAGATATGTCGTGTTTGGATTCATTTCAACCAGCATTTGATTCTAAACACAATGCCTTGATGGCAACAGGATGAGCTGATGCTGCAGCCAGGCTATCCAGCACACCAGTAGGTAGTCTCTTGACAAAATAATAGCAGATATGTCGTGTTTGGATTCATTTCAACCAGCATTTGATTCTAAACACAATGCACTGATGGCAACAGGATGAGCTGATGCTGCAGCCAGGCTATCCAGCACACTAGTAGGTAAACTCTTGACAAAATAATAGCAGATATGTCGTGTTTGGATTCGTTTTAACCAGCATTTGACTCTACATACAATGCACTGAAAAATTCTCATAACTGTAAACTCTATAAAACAAAATTAATGCGTTTAAAAATTTTAAAATAAAAATTAAATTAAAAATTTAAAAACCCCCATCGCAAAAAGTAAAACATTTAAAAAGTTAAAAATAACACTTTAGCCATGAAATTTACTTCACGTCGGGGTACCGCTTAAGTGAGGAATGTTCCTAGTACCTACTTGTAGGTATGTAGGTACTTATTTTAATGGTACCCCGACGTTTCGTAAAATTTCATGGCTAAAGTGTTATTTTTAACTTTTTAAATGTTTTACTTTTTGCGATGGGGGTTTTTAAATTTTTAATTTAATTTTTTCTTAACGGTAGATGGTAGCTATCAACTTGATATCGAAATGATAACTAAAAGTCCCTATTTGGCTAATCGGTAGATATGTGAATGAGTATCTATGTTGACCACGATTGCAACTCATGAATTTTAAATACATATTGTGTCTGTCTTAGGTATCATTAACTTCATTAATGAAATGTTATCACAATCAATATGGAAACTAATTAGTCGGTATCGAATAACTTACGTTACATCGTTGCTAGACTCAACTAATTATTTTATTAATCAATATTCAATATCTGTTTATCAAGGTGGCAGGGCCAATTTGAAGAAAATCTTCAAATGCTGGAGTGCTGCATTTGTACTTTATCAAACATATTATAGTCCAGTAAAAATACTAGTACTAATGTTCATTTAAGGGAAATAAAATCTGCTTTACTGCTTCACCAATTAAATATTCTCATGTTTTGTAACAAAATGAGACGCAGTAGATTATTGAAAGTGCGATACTTTTGTTGTCAGGGTTAAAAATGGTTCTTAGTTATATGAGATGGTACAAAAACCCCTTTTTGGGTTTTGTATAAATACTTACTTTAAATAACGCTGTATGTATAGCCGTTATACTGAGAAATGAAGCACAAAACAATGAATCGCGAGAAATAAAGATTTGCAAACTCGTAGAATCTATTAATTCAAAGATTTACGATTTACCTCGGATTAATGTTAAACTCTATCAACCTTGATACTTAATTTCAAAGAAACACGTTGTTTTGTTTTGTAAAACAAAAGATGATATGCGTTAGAGGTACTCGTAGTTTCGTACATAATATTCGTATTTTCGTATTTTGGAATTAACTAGAAGATAAAAAAACTAGTGTTTCACTCATCCGACATTTATACCCGCACAGTCTAAAAACCTACAGTCGTCCGACGAAGCCGTCTAGACAGGGCAATCATGCGGGGTGTGAGGGGCGAGACGCGGGAAAGCCGCTCCCGAACTGCGAACAAAACGATGTTCGTAGTTCGGGAGGTATTATTCAGGGCTAACGCGTGTAGACGTTGTCGGCATTTTTCCAGAGATCAAAGGCGTCGTCCTACTGTATTAATTCTAATTATACTGTGGTAATAGTAAAGCTTATCAATAATAGAAGAATTCATGGAATCAAAGAAGTGACTGTAACAGTATGAGAGAGGGTAATAGTGTTATCTCACACTGTTTCACTTTCTAACACTCTCTCTCAACGTAAAAGAGAGTGACCACCAAACCACCACGCTTATTGCTTAGCTAAACACACCCAAGAAATCCACGAAGAGGATGATGACACATATGTCATTAAAAGTCAAAGAGATTTAAAATACTATAGAACGGGCATGTCAAAAAAATGTCATAGAAAAACTTTGATCCCATGTCTCAGTAACGCCATCTAGAATAATATATGAATATTGGAGCGGCAGCGGAGCGTACTACAAAAAACTCATAGACTTGTATCCAGAAGGACACACTTTTTCGGACGAAAATTTTGTTCGTGATGTCCGGTCTATAGGTATTGAATGTCTTTGTTAAAAGTAGACTTAGTGAAAGGATATCCCGTTAGAAATAGATAAATACGGACAGTAGATCGCAGTTTATTTATTTAATACTTTAAACACACAACTGTACGTAGACGGACTAAATGCCATTGGCATTTTCTGTTAGTCAACCTTTGGGTGATGCCGAGATAACAGTGATAGGTAGGTTATTTGATAGTTTAATATTTATTAGTTAAGTAAATGAAAAGACAAGGTATATACAGATGGGTATATATATAATATTGTATTGTTATTTTACAGGATATTGTATCAGCCTAATGTCAATGGGAAAATTGACTAAACGGAAGTGAGTCAAGCACTCGAAAAGTATGGGCAATCTTATCACTTTATCGGTAAGCACTTGAATGCTATTGCGATATTCTATAATCCAGCGGATTATTCTAGGCAGAGAGCCAACGATAAAAATCATACCAAACAGAACATACCATAATTTATTGGTTCGTGGAAAAATCAAAACAAGTTCCTGCCAGCTATGTTGATGATTTTAGACTTTAACCAATATGGCGATGATGAGAATACAGTGGCGGTGACATCAGGGCACGTCTGGACACTAAGAGTTCAGAACACCTCTTAAATATTTAATTAGTAGGTCGCAGGAACAAATGGCCAGTCACTTAATCTTCCGTCCTATGGAGGTAGGATAAGTACTATCCATGCAAGTGCAGATTGTAGTGGTGGTAACCGCAGACGGTGGCAGCGTCGGTTAACCCCTGATGTTGTAGCATCGTTTTCTTTCGGGCTTGAATGCAATGGAACTTGGAATGCAGTAAAGAGTTTGAATTTATCTACAAACACTGATGTTTTGACAGCAAATGGATCAAATGTTTTTTAATTTGCACACAATCTTTCGTCTTTATGATATATTAACTGAGACCGGCCATACATTGCCGTGTCTCAAAAGACACTTAATTACTGCCATTTTCAAAAAGTTATGGAACTTGGATTTCTTATAAATAATTTTATTTGCAAATCTTTTATGTCTTACCAAATTACAGTAAACCAGATTTCATTAAAATTAGTAAAGTAGTTCCCGAGTTTATCCCGGACAAACATCGTGACGTAAGATATTCATATATAAAGATTTAGTATGATTGCTTACTGTTTTGCAAAGCCCAAGGGAAAAAGCTTGGCATACATTACAATGATTGATTCGGTCCCCCTATTATACAAGTTATATTAATAATGTGGAATCTGTTCAGGCCCGTTTCGTCAGGTATTTATGTGTGAAGAATGGGATTCGAAGAGCTATACCTGATTACAATGACAGGTTAAGGCACTTTAAAATGATTAGCTTAAATGAAAGACGTAACCATTCCGACTTACTAATTCTTCATAAAATTATAAATGGTTCCATAGATGCACATTTGGTAAACTATTTTAACTTTCGGTCCAGCCAACGTAGTAAGCGTCATCATCGTATCTTTGAATTGCCTACATCCACATTGAACACCACATTTAATAGCCCCCTAACACGTATGGCAAGGCAATATAATGAACGATCTAAACGGATTGATTACCCCATTGATATTTTCTCCATGAGTTTCGCTTCATACAGACGTTCCGTACTTAAACCATGTGATGAGTTTATGTCTAAGTAGTTCAAATTGGTTTGGTTTGTTTTTGTAGTGATCTAGATTAAGCCCTACTAGGCACACCTTTTATTGTTGTCTCTAATGTTCATTTAAGAATGTCATGCATACCTGTTATTTGCATGATTGCTAAAATGACAATTTTTGTTGTTATCTAATTTTGAATTGTAAGTGATTGTGCTGTTGGTGTGCTTATTATAAATAAATAAATAAATAAATATTCCGCTTACACAGAAATAAACGACTCAATAAAATTTTCTCGTAAACAAACAACAAACATGATTACGATTCAGAGCAAACAAATTTATCAAACAAAAATTCGTTCAAACATGTCAAAGTATTTCTTTTTCTCAGGCAAGCAATCTAATTCCCTAAAGTTTAATCAGAAAAGCCGAAGTGAAAATAACGTGTGAACAACAACATAGGTTAATGGAATCAAACGAATGAACGATACAAACATTTTAGTGATATGGGAGCGTCGAATAAAAGATATGAATACTCAAGACACGCCCATTCTAGTATCAATGAAACTCTACCATTCATGAGCGAGCGCGCGTTCAAAACCGCGAAAGTCGAGTCAAGGGCAAGTAGGTACGATAGACATGTAAAGTTTCCTGCCACTATTTATACATATATATACTAGTTCATGCTCAAATGTTCTTAGTTCATCATTCTACTAGTTATCATCCAGCGCATTTTTCTATACTTTGTTTACAGCGTTATGACGTCACGTCAGAGTGAAACATTGATAGCTATTTACTATAAGCACAATATAACGCGAGTATTTTTAGATGTGTATTCCGAGTAGATATTGGCTTCAAATCATTTTGAGTTTGTTTGGTTCGGAACAAGATTATAAATGTTTCCTTTGAATGTTTGGACGTAGAGAATTGAATGAAAACATGGTCTGTGTATTTTAATGCGCCGCTTATCTTGGTAGTATGAAGTGTGAGAAAGATCTGAGGAAAATCTCAGCAGTTTCGCTTTCGGCTAATAATAAGATATCAGTGGGTGTGGTGAGAGGAGAGTAAGGGATAATGACGTACGTATGGACAGTATTATAGACCGGTATAAATAATAGTATCAATCCTCAAACTTGCGTAAAGGCAGAATATGATAAAAACGACCAAGTAGGTACAAGTCGGACATGACGGCTTTCATAAATTACGTTTCTTTAATGGGGCCTCTTTATTTTAATTTAATTATTGCTGCTATAGCAGCAATAGAAACACACTGTGTTAATTTCAACTGTCCACCTAGATCGCTTCATGAGATACAGTCCACTGACAGATAGACAGTGGAAGATGGTAATAGATTCCGGCTGCCATCCTTTGGTTACAGAACTTCAGAACCATGATAGGCACCCTCTAACAGAGACTTGACAGCAAATAGCTACATTTCCTGAAGTCCCTTAACGTATAGATGACAAACTCGCGTCACTACATGACGAATTTAAAGGTTTAATTCGTAGCTTGGCGCCGAGGGTACCTTTTTGCGTTATTCAGATGGTTGTCAAGAGTTTAACAGGTATATTATGAAATAAGTTCTCAATAGTGACCAGATCTGCCCAGAATTTCTCTCAGTAAACTTAAGTCTTAACTTCTAGCTAGTCGGACAGGCCACTAAATTATCACTTGCCACTTAATCCCCGTTTTACTAAATGAACTAATAATAGCTTTGACTGGATCTGCAGTTAGGGCACATCCATTAAGTGATTATTATCCATAAACCTGTGTTCAAGACGATTAAGGTGGTTAAGCCCTAATATAGATCAAGTTATGGACACTGTAAAAGATTGTTAATCATGCTATTATCCTTGTTAGGTCACCGGTACCTTGGGAAATACACACATCAAAAGTGTCTAGGGATCAACATATATTTTTGCAATAACTTTTCTCCTGATTGATATTATTTAAAATTTTCTTTAAGGATTCATCAAATAAAGTGTTTTCGTTTGTCACAGTAACGATAAACCAAGTCACCTTTGCATTAATAAAGAAATTTGCCATTTTCCTAATAAAGGGATTTTTGACATTTGAACCACTAACATTAAAGTTCGAAAAAAAGACTGAAACAACAGTTTTCTTTAAAATTTTATTGGGTAACTTAAACAATTAATAATCCGTGTTTCTACCGCGAACACTAACAACACAAGAACATCGGTTTGGCATACTCAAAATGAGTTCATCCAAATCACGCTGTGGAATGGCCGCCCATGTTCGTTGCAACAACAAAAAAAGGTCTTCTTGCGACTGGATACCCTCCATATTCGGCAGAGCTCTTCTCTGTAGCATATCCCATGCATGCTCAATCGGGTTCAAGTCTGGCGACTGAGCAGGCCAGGGCAGGACATTGATGTTAGCTGCGGCGAGAGTCTGTCTTACAACTCGTGAGGCTTCATCATTCTTCAGGGAACTTAATTAGCGACCAAACAGTCAGAAACCGCTTGCATGAAGTGAACCTTCATTCCCGAAGACCGCTACGGGTACCACCTATAGCAATGCACAATCGTAGGATTCGATATCAATGGGCTCTTGAACACAGAAATTGGGCAGAAGAACAATGGCGTTTCGTGTGCTTTTCTGATGAGTCTCGTTTTGGTATGAGACCGGATACAAGACGTATACGACACTGGAGAACCCCTGGACGCCAACAGCAATTAAAATCCTGCCAGGAAGTCCATCCTTATAGTGGTGGAACCATCATGGTATGGGCGGGTATTTGGATCGGCGGAAGAACTGAGTTGATTTGGATCAGAGGCAACCTCAACTCTCAAATTTATGCTGAGACGATTGTATCAGACGTCATCGTTCCTCTACAAGTGCAAATCGGTCCCTTATTTCAGTTAATGCATGATAATGCACGACCGCACACCGCAAGAGTTGTAAGACAGACTCTCGCCGCAGCTAACATCAATGTCCTGCCCTGGCCTGCTCAGTCGCCAGACTTGAACCCGATTGAGCATGCATGGGATATGCTACAGAGAAGAGCTCTGCCGAATATGGAGGGTATCCAGTCGCAAGAAGACCTTTTTTTGTTGTTGCAACGAACATGGGCGGCCATTCCACAGCGTGATTTGGATGAACTCATTTTGAGTATGCCAAACCGATGTTCTTGTGTTGTTAGTGTTCGCGGTAGAAACACGGATTATTAATTGTTTAAGTTACCCAATAAAATTTTAAAGAAAACTGTTATTTCAGTCTTTTTTCAAACTTTAATGTTAGTGGTTCAAATGTCAAAAATCCCTTTATTAGAAAAATGGCAAATTTCTTTATTAATGCAAAGGTGACTTGGTTTATCGTTACTGTGACAAACGAAAACACTTTATTTGATGAATCCTTAAAGAAAATTTTAATTAATATCAATCAGGAGAAAAGTTATTGCAAAAATATATGTTGATCCCTAGACACTTTTGATGTGTGTATATATTATAAGAAGTAAAATTGTTTTAAGTTTTGATTGTAACTCTTTGGTGCAGTTTTAGGTACAAAGAAGTTCTCCAGCAACGATTCTTTGAGCGAAAATCTTAATAGAATACTCTTTATTATACACCATAAAAAAACTTACAAATAAGTAATAACTTGAGGAGCTAAATAAGGTATTGCGTGCAAAACTATCTCTTACAGAAAATTTTCCGCATAAACCACAATTAGGGATTTTGTAAACTGACTGTATAATAATCCTGAATATTCCAATAATCTGTATAACAACATTTCTGTTCGCCATATGTCCATTTTATTGATCAAAGACCTTTTCCAAGACAATCGTCAATTTTCAAATATTCACATTTATTCGCACATCAAAATCTCGAATAGAGTACAACAAACATAAATAACGAAAACTAAAAAAAATATAAAAGTTGCGTTTGTATTCGATAACGGAAATCCCTTGGCACGGATCCAATACGACACATGAAGTACCCACAATGGTAGCAAAAATATTCCATTCAAGACGCAAGGTGGAATAAAGGAATCAATGAACGCCAAACTTGGCACAACTAAAACTGTTTCCCACACAACTAGCAATAACGTTGAGAATGGCATGAAGGGAGCTCTGGACTGAAATCCCGAAATAAGCTTCATCCCAATACGAACTTAATCTTCTAGATACAAAGACGACATTCGAATGACAATGAGATGGTTCAAAAATTGCAAGCAGATCGTATCGTTACAATTTTACGAGGGGTCAAGTTCATATAGTCGAACTCAATTGGTTTATTGCTTAGCGGGACTGGCCGACTGGGCGATGATATTTTTAACTATGGAATTATGGTCATTATTGAGCATGAAATGGAGGGACACGGGGACGGAATTATTGTATTAAGAATGTTAGAACGGAGTCAGTAAACGCTATTGATTTTCAAGACACATTGGAATCATTGCCACAAATATTATTTGGAAATTTGAATTTCGTATATAAGAATAATATTATGGCACATTTGATCATCGTTTCTCTTAGTTGCTTCTTACGACACCCATGGGAAAAATAGGCGTATTCCTTATTCTTGGCTGTCACATCCAAAGACCACAAAAAGAATTTAGTGCGACGTAAAGGTAAATGACGTAAGTAATAACGTTACTAGAGGGTATTTACATTTATTTCAATTCGTTTCATAAAATGAAAATAAATATTAAAGAATATGAATTGAACGGAAGCCAAGTGAAGGGAATACTTGGTTTGTTAAAGGTTGTAACAATGCTAAGTACCACACCGCTGACGTTTTTACTATGAACACTTGTGTGATTAAATGATCGTGCTTTATCTAAAGAACCTGCATCACACAATGAAATTATCGGCATAATGAACAATAATTGTCCAACAAATGTTAATAAAATTAAAACGTATAGTTAACACACATTCATTATACAACGTGTTTTTTTTTATATCCCATAACTCTAGGGTATGATGGAGATCGTATCAAAGAATCAACTGGAATATGAATTATGTTTCAATCGTCCTTTTTTTTTACTATCATAAAAAATAATTCGACAAAGTCACGATGGTTAATGTAAAACACCCTTACGTGAGATTCGTCGTACTGGTGACAATTTTTAAACTAATTAGGTAATAAGAATAATATTAATAATACTTAATAATAATATTCCACGAATATTCACACAACGCCATCTAGTCCCAAGCTAAGCAGAGCTTGTGTTACGGGTACTAAACAACTGATAATTTTATTATGATTTTTACCTACAGAATATGGGATATAAAAAAAACACCTTGTATAGGACTCAACACCAATAAAATTTTAATATGGGACAATTTTGGTAACTGTGCAGTTTTTACAATCTTTTAAGAGAGAGATTTTACTGGCAGGTCTTTGTGTGTTTGGATAGATGTATGTATAGTGTCTGAGGATGGAAAAGTTCGTTCCTGCTGTCTCCGAGAAAGTTGACTGAACACCACCTACCTTCGTTCGACCAGGGGGCTGAAGCTCGGCTCCAGGCATGCACGACACGCCACAAAGTCCAGGTTGGGTTTCCAGGTTAAACCTAGGTTCAATAGGTCTCGGAAGAAGCACACTACACGGCAGTGAGTCCACAAACACAATAAAGTTGTTAAAACGTTTAAATATGAGGTTTTGATACGATCAAATAAGAATCATCCGTTCAGTTCGACGCGCGAATGCTACCTGAGGCACGAGCGGGTCACCGCGCTGGCCATTGAATTCAGTGGTGAACATCTACCCTCAATTCAACAGCATAGAATATCGAACATACCCCCCACCGAAATCAATATGATTGATTTCCCTAAAATGAATGAGAAGTGTAGGGTATATAGATATACAGACATATATTAAGGAATTAAAATAAACTTACGAAGCTTATAAATAGAAGTAATGTGTAAATTTTTCCAAAAGTGGAGTGTACCTAACAGTATGTGTACTATAATAAACTTAAACTTAAAGATTTAATACAACGTTATTAATTTGCATAGGGTAATGGACAGACTTTATTAGTCGGTCTCTGAATTAAACCAGTTTTGGTTCTTAAAGTTAAAACGCGGTTTACCTTGTCAACGCCACTATGTACTTTGTCAATTCGAGCTAAATTCCACTGAAGAGGTTTAGTCAGATTTGACTTGAGCAAAACTAGATCACCAACGTTCAAGTTTGGTGGAGATTCAAACCACTTCGCTCTCTGCTGGAGAGTGTGAAGGTAGTCATCTGACCAACGCCTCCAAAATGACTGGGAAGCCTTCTGAATGGATTGCCAACGTGACAATCTGTTCTGAGGAACATCATCCAAGTCATATTCCGGTACAGCTAATAAACATTGACCTACAAGGAAATGACCCGCGGTAAGAACATCGAACTCGTTTGGGTTGTCCGACAAGGTACACAGAGGGCGTGAATTTAAAACAGCCTCAACTCTGCAGAAAACAGTACTCAACTCCTCAAAAGTGAGTGACCGTTCACCTACTACACGGTACAGGTGATGTTTGGCAGATTTGATTCCTGCTTCCCAAAGTCCACCCATACTTGCTGCATTGGGCGGGTTGTTACGCCATTCTACTTGACGAGTTGTCAGTCCATTGATAATCTTATCATTGTTGTCTTTTTTATTTAAAAAGTTCACAACTTCTTTCAAATGCTTTGCCGCCGCCATAAAATTAGTGCCACAATCTGAATATAGGCAGCTGCAAAGTCCACGGCGAGCGACAAAACGATCGAATGCAGCTAAAAAACAATCGCAACTTAAATCAGTCAAAACCTCTAAGTGCACAGCTTTTGTTGAGAAACAAACAAAGAGACACAAGTACGACTTATAGACCTTTGCGTTACGCCTCAAACTTTCCTTCACAAAAAAAGGCCCACCCAAGTCACAACCAACATGGTTGAAAACCTTATCTGGTTTAAGTCTAGGCGCGGGTAGCGTACCCATAGCGGGCTGAATTGAGCTTGGACGGCATCGAAAACAAATCTTGCACTTAGATAACACGGATCGAATAATACTACGAGCACTAACTATCCAATAGTTTTTACATAATAAGCCTTGTAACGTACGCGGCCCTATGTGTAGGTATAATCGGTGAAAATATTCTATGATCAATTTGATCGTGTGACATTTAGGTAAAAGCACGGGATGCTTCATATTGTAGGGTAGGTCGGACTGCACGAGCCTGCCCCCCACCCTGAGGAATTCGTTGGAATCTACGAAGGGTGAAAGCTTACGCAAGGAAGCTACATATTTATTTTTACGCAACAATGCGATCTCATTATGAAAATGATTCATTTGAACCACCCGAACGATAGTGTCATGAGCTGTCTTCAGCTCTGATGACCTGAGCGGTCCACCTGACCTATCAGATTTTTTAGATTTTAAGTTAGACACAAATCGATGGCACCATGCCATAACACGTTGCAATTTACTAAAAGATGATAATTTATTAAATGTTTCTTCTAAGTCATTTTTTAAAACCATATTTTTATCATCCCAGGAATTTAAAACGAACGTATCACAATTTGATTTTATGTCAGGAATTTTAAAACTGTCTTTTACATAAAATGATTTAATTGGCCATTTTTGTCGATCGTCATACAGCCACTGGGGGCCGTGAACCCACTCCGTGGCATCTTCCACGAAGCGAGCCGGCATCGCACCTCGCGAGCAAACATCGGCAGCGTTATTCTCGCTGTTCACGTGAAACCAACAATTTGGTGGGACCACAGCGGTCACTTGACTAACACGGTTAGCCACAAAAGTTTTTAATTTGTAAGGTGGCGTTTGTAGCCACGCCAAAACATTGTTCGAATCACCCAACGCGATGATCGAAACTTTTAAATCATATAAGTTTTGTACGACAAAACTAACAAGCTTAGAGAGGAGCACGGCTGCCTCAAGTTCAAGTCTTGGTATTGACAAAATTGGATTTAGAGGCGCGACTTTCGATTTACTCGTCAGCAACCTTACCTTTACATGACCATCCCTATCTACGCTACGTAGGTAGACACACGCTGCATAGCCGCGCGATGACGCATCGCAAAATGCTATCAGCTGAACTTTATTGAAGTTCGATATTAAAACATGACGCTCAATTCGTAATTTACCTAACGCTGATAACTCGGTAATAAATCTGTTCCACTGGGAAGTCAACTCAGATGGTAACTGATCATCCCAGCCCAATCCAAGCTTCCAGAGATCTTGCATTATACACTTCGCGACAAAAGTACAAGGTGAAATAAAACCTACCGGGTCGAATATACTCGCGAGCAATTTTAAAACAGAACGTTTAGTTTGTTTGGCGTCAGTCAAGTTGTAATTAAACGAGAATGAGTCACACGAGGGTAACCATGTCAAACCTAAAACTTTGAGAGATGACGATAACGTATCGTCTTGAAAGTTGATAGCAGTAACTTGGTCCGATTGCATTCTAGTTAGCAACTCAGGACAGTTACTTGCCCATTTCCGTAAATCAAAACCTCCGCTTTTAAGTAGGGTGGTTAAATCATCTTGCAAAGTGCAAGCTTCTTCCTTGCTTTGACACGACCACAATACGTCATCAACGTAGGTCCCTTTCTTAAGTATCTCTGCTGCCTTGGATCTCGGCTGTTCAGTGTGAGCCAGCTCATCCGATGCCAGCTGGTGTAAAGTGCGTACCGCGACAAATGGTGCACTACGGAGGCCGTACGTATTTCGAGTAAGTTCGTAGGTACGTACTGGTTCCGTAGGATTGTTACGCCAGAGTATGTGCTGATACTTCCGGTCCACCGGATTTATTATCACAGCTCTATACATTTTAGAGACATCAGCAGTGAAGCATACATCGTAAAGTCGGAAGTTAATTATTATTTTAAGTATGTCCTGATGTAACTTTCTGCCGGTTAAAAGTGTATCGTTGAGCGAAGCACCGGAAGTAGTTTTGGCAGAACCATCGTAAACTACGCGCAAGGGCGTCGTAGTACTTGACGGGCGTAATACACAGTGGTGTGGAATAAAATAACCTGAGGGTTCTGTACCCTCATAGGGTTCCATGTGACCGAGGGTCTCGTACTCCGTCATGAAGTCGACGTAGGCCTTACGTAGGTCCGGAGATCGAGCAAGTCGGCGCTCGACCTGAGTGAGTCGCTTCAGAGCGGTGTCATACGAGTCACCAAGTGGTTTATGCTCAGGGTTCAATAAAATGGGCGAAACATATCGACCGATTTCATCACGATAATGTTGTTTAACATAAATTCGTTCCGCTAGTTCTTCTAACGGATCGATGGGAACTTCGCACGGCGAAGATTCCACCTCCCAAAAACGTTTGAGAGTTTCATGAAGCGAATTCTCTTCAACGGTGTACGACACCAGCGATGTTGTTGCCGCTACAACATGGCAATTGTTGCTAAAAGATTTCATTTCTAGTCTTCCCGTCACGACATACCCAAAAACGCTACCTAACGCGATTGGAATGTCGGGATTAATAATTAATTTCTTTCCATCATAAATATAGGGAAAAATGTCAGCAGCTAAAATTATATCAATCGGAGATTTTTTATAGAACGACGGATCAGCTAATTCTAAATCCTTGTAATGATGAATAACATTATTAGGTATTTGAACTGTAGGTAACTCGGAAGTTAAGCGCGATAATATTACCGCATTTAAATCAAAAGAGGGAGTCGCGCAGTTTCGCGGCTTAATGGTACAAGATACCATCCCGTTTGTTTTTACATTTTCGCCACCTAGACCATAAATATTGTACGGGCAATTTTGAGCAGATAAACCTAATCGTTGAAAGCAGTCAAATGTAATAAAATTCGATTGCGCGCCAGAATCAATTAGAACGCGGCAAGTTTGGTAGTTGTTAAACGAATCCTTTACATGTACAACGGCTGTCCCTAGAATAACAGCGTAGTTATGCGTCGACGCAAGGTGATTGTTACTACTGAGTGCGGGCGCTTTGTTATCGCATGGAGACTGCTCCGTCGCAGCTGACTTGGAATAGGAAACCGGTTTCGGTACACTACCGTTCGCGCTCAAATCACTATGTAATAGTGTATGATGCGACTGTTTACACACGTAACATTTAAATTCACTTTTGCATTCTTTTGTCGTGTGATTAGGTTTTAGGCAATTGTGGCATAACTTCAGGTCATTAGCACGGCTAATGCGCTGAACGTTGCTCAGTTTACGGAACTGATCACAACGGAAAATCATGTGATTTTCTCCACAATGCAAACACGCAAGTTTTGTGTTAGAAGAAGATGCATGAGAATAATTATTTTTACCCTGCCTAGGTACAGTGACTTTTCGTTGATTAGTTTGTTGCATGTTTGAACTAGCTGAATAGGATGAAGAATGATCTAAGACCTTGATATGATTTTGGACGAAAGTTATCAAATCATCAAAAGTTGGAATAGATTTTTGATCTAATTTCTGTTCAAAGCATTTACGAGTGTAGGGGTCTAAGGCCCTCAGTGCAACGTGACACATTACGTAACTGCTCAAGTTATTAATATGTAATGCTTCTATAGCCTTGTATGAATGGTCAAAGTTCTCAATGAATGAGTTTAAATTATCAGCAGATTCTTTTTGAAGCGGCGAAAAGTTTAGCATTTTATCTAAATACCTACCGACTAACATTCTGTTATCTTGATATTTATCAAGGAGACTTTTCCAAACGAGTTCATAGTTACTAGCAGAAATAGGTACGCTTTTTACAATATTTAATGCAGCACCTTTTGTGCATGATAACAAATAGTGGAATTTATCTATTTGCGGAATACTCCCCTGACTATGAACCAGAGAACAGAACGTCTCGTAAAATGTATTGAAATTTTCAATGTTTCCATCAAATGTAAAAAGTTCTAACTTTGGAAGACGTGGTCGAGATTCCACTGAGCGAGCGGGAATTTCATCCGTATTGCAATGAGCACTAGGTTTACATTTCGATGCACTGAGCTTGACCCGAAAATATAATTCATCAAAACTTTCCAACTCATGATCACGAAGTGATGATTTCGGGTCATTTGCAAGTTCTTCTACTAGAATTTGGAAGATAACGTTTTCGAATGAACTACGTAAATTATCAATTAGCTGCACGTGCATTAAAAATAAATCAATCGACCCAGCATCCGAAATATTGATTGATAAATCATATGTTTTTTGCATTTGCTCGAACATTCGTTGTTTTTTATGAATTAACACGGTTAACTCATTACTGTGAACCTCCTCCGGTTCATCAAGCTTTTTCAACTTCCTAGTACCGGGATTCGCCATTTTGTTTTACTAACTACACAGTTAGCGTGGACAAATAAATGTTTTAAATTAACGGAGATTAACGAATGAAACGATGCAAATTAATCACAAATACACTAAATAATATGTGTACGACAAATATATGTGTGTGTTATGTGAAAATATATAAATATAAGGCTGCCAGTAAAATACAAAAAGGTTATGACAGTTATTTTATGAATGCTAATGACGGGGTTTTTATAAATGAGTTTTACAATGTAATTGTAACAAAATAAGGGCAGTAAAGAACGTCTTTACGTCGTATTGTCAAGCTATTAGCTCGTTAATAAACAATTATTTATCTGATCCGATCAGAAAGAGAAATATGGGTTAGTACAGAACGTCTGTTGTACTTTACACTAACTACGAGTTAGGTATGAAAAGATTAATCTAGCACGGCTAGAATAGAACTACGAGTTCTAGACACACAGAAACCTATCCGGGACGAAGGACCAATTTGATTGTGCAGTTTTTACAATCTTTTAAGAGAGAGATTTTACTGGCAGGTCTTTGTGTGTTTGGATAGATGTATGTATAGTGTCTGAGGATGGAAAAGTTCGTTCCTGCTGTCTCCGAGAAAGTTGACTGAACACCACCTACCTTCGTTCGACCAGGGGGCTGAAGCTCGGCTCCAGGCATGCACGACACGCCACAAAGTCCAGGTTGGGTTTCCAGGTTAAACCTAGGTTCAATAGGTCTCGGAAGAAGCACACTACACGGCAGTGAGTCCACAAACACAATAAAGTTGTTAAAACGTTTAAATATGAGGTTTTGATACGATCAAATAAGAATCATCCGTTCAGTTCGACGCGCGAATGCTACCTGAGGCACGAGCGGGTCACCGCGCTGGCCATTGAATTCAGTGGTGAACATCTACCCTCAATTCAACAGCATAGAATATCGAACAGTAACTTATATCCCCCCACCAAACAATGAAAAGCAATTTGCAGCCAAAGGTACGCAATTAATTATAGCGATACTGATGTAATTAATTCGAAGTGTTTAAAAGATCCAGTTTAATTCGGAATTAACATGAGCCTATAATGAAAATGCTAATAACAAACAAGCAGGAGCTATTATCATGCCCGGAACATAATATGAAGTTAATTACTTAAAATCGGCAGCCATTATAATAGGAAATTTAAAGGAAAATTGCAATCATGTTATAAATGAATGATGCATTAATTATAAAAAATGTAGAGACGACGCTGAAGCAAAAAAAAAAAGCGCGCGGCGCTGATAAAGCAGTTAAACACAGAAAGAAACTCTGACGAACTTGAATAAACAATTGAATACGCAGATCATTTTCAATCACCCAAAACCAAAAAATAAATTCAGAATCTGTCCGACATAAAGTAAAAGCTATCAACAAATCGGATAAAGAAGATAAAATTGTTTTTCATCCGGATTCAATTGAAGGGATAACAGAGTTATCAAACGGTTTAAATTCCTCCCCGTCGAATGCCAATATCAAAGACTTCATTTGAATTTCATCAATGGCTGCTTTATGAATGAACAATTCAGAAAATACGTTAAAAAGTTTTCATCTGACTTAGTAAGTTTTGCTATTTTTAGGGCCCGTATGAAATCTGAGTGTATTTTTCTTTCTGTTTATCCTAACTTTTAAGCAGGGGTCTCTCTCCATCAATTTTTTTTAATGCAGGGAAGTCGTCGACAAAAAATACACTATACAATATCTATTAGGTCGAGGATAGTCACTTAAAGTAATTGTCTACTTATCTACACCATTGAAACTGGTTACATATTACCTATTCACTGTTTTATCTCACCACTTTTCTAGCAAGACAGAAACATTCAACTAAGTACCTACATCGCTTATATTTGCATTCACTTCTTTCAACTAGTAGTATCAGCAATCCAATTAGATTGTAGTTTCCTTTCAAATCAGTATATAAATATATGACTACAGGACGCCTTCACATAATTATAACTGTCGTGTCTCCACCTATTGATATCTGAGAGCAAATCTGATTATGTCGCAATCTTCTGCGGAGTCGAGAAAGGTCCTTTTACGAAAAGGGTATTAATGTAGATATGTATATATACATATACTTATTACGTAAGTATTGTACAACATTGGTAATGATTTTTGCTTTAGAGGAATGTTCATATTGTGTAGCCTAACTATTGTTAAAGTACATCAAAGATAAAATCTGGGAAATTTTGAAAGGTAGGTCTTATTCGTAGTTGTTTCAGAGAAATTGAGGTGGAACCAAAGACATTCAATACCTTTAGACCGGAAATCACGAACAAAATTTTCGTCCGAAAAAGTGTGTCCTGCTGGATACAAGTCTATGAGTTTCTTGTAGTACGCTCCGCTGCCGCTCCAATATTCATATATTATTCTAGATGGCGTTACTGAGACATGGGATCAAAGTTTTTCTATGACATTTCCTTGACATGCCCGCTCTATAGTATTTTAAATCTCTTTGGGTGGAACATATTGAAAAACGGTTATGGCGGATTTTACAACGATCCCATGTGAAATCATTTTGATACCTTAATAAAACCCAAAACTACAGTGACAAAATTCCTAAGTATTTTGTAGACATTGTTCTGAAAGCAATGGGAAAAGGAAATACCACAAATGTAACATAAGAACAAGAGGCACTCAATAATAATGCCATCGCTAGCCTCTCAACAGACAAAGCCTTGAGAACACTAAACTATATCGGTGTACCCACCATTTTCCAAGCGACTGGGCGATCTCAAATGTCAGCATCAGCACACAACTTGACATTTACCCGATCACGAGCGCCGTTAATGTTTAGTGCGTTATAAAACTGCTCCAATAATAACTTATGACGTGCAAGTAACCGTTTCATAACTTAACTGTTTGAGGAGTCAATAAAATATTGGTCATAAAAGACGATGGGTAATATTTTTATCAATATTGTTATATCGTAATAATACTGTGATAGGATTTTGTTTACTGTCCCAGTTCGGTTGAGCAAATTTAAGCCACGGAAATCTAGGTTGCAAATCATGACCACTAAAGTGAAAGAAAAGCCACTTATACTGCAGTAAATACTTTTAATCTATAACCTCTAAAGCACATATACTCAGATATACAAATATAGTCTCACTTAATCACAATAATCGCTTAGTCTATATTGCTTGATCGCTCAAGAAGTAATGCCAGAAAAATAGTATTCAGACTTATTTATAAGCTTCGTGTTTTTGTTACAAAGCGAGGCAAAGCGCGCGAACGTTGAAGTCAATAGATGGACGTTTTTATTTAATAAAATAGTAACTATTTGTAATATTAATCACTACCGTTTTGTACATAAATTCAACTTAAATGTTACGTATTTAATCATAACTTAATATTTGAATATAATTTCTTAGTTTATAGAACTAAATTAACGTTACTAGTCAAGTTCCGTACTAATAAATTCACGTATTCGCATTAAAATATCTTGACTATTTCATAATTGCTTACATTCGTCCATCCTGACCTATGAGTCGCGTCCTCGCGATGTATACACGTGCAAATTTACAGTTTAGAAAATCAAAATAAGTATACAAAAAAAAAAATACAACCAATTGACATAACTATTATTTAAATTTATATCAGTACTAAATGAATACAAAACAAACAAAGAAATAAAAATAATTATACGTTTCACAATGATCTTCGGTTTACTACATGTGAATAAAGTTATACATTATTGTTAAATTTCAACAATTTATTAGTAACAAATATGATCATCAGAAATCAATTTATAACAAATCTAATAATAATTTTAATCAATTAAGTACATTAAGTCTAAACAGTCTCATTATTTAACTTGTCCCATTTCACTGCTGGAACTAAATCACCATAATAGATCTTGCCAACAAGTAGTGTTTCGCCACACTACCACACTGCCATACTACCATACTACCATACTACCATACTACCATACTACCATACTACCATACTACCATACTAGCCATGAAATCTTATTCTAGCCTCTTAAGGGCGTTTACCTCTGCTAACCTACTATCTGATTAACTACGCTACACTATTCGAAAAAGTAACAACGAAACTGACTCATATAAGCTTCACTCCAACTCAGAGTGTAAAACACAAATAACTCATTAAGATACTCCCACAATTTAGTGGTCTGTATCCATATCCGAATGATTACTGTCATCGTCTCCATTACTCTCGTCAACCGACTGATACACAAGCCAAGGGTAAATTTTATCTACCGGAAAAACTCCTACATATTTTTGTTTACCCTTTCTTTTTGTGACAGGCGTGTCCTCTACTTCATATCTGTCATTCTGTAGTACTTTGGTAATGCGGTAAGGGCCTAGACATTTTGGAACTAATTTTTTACTCTTCCCTTTCTGAGCAACTTCTCTTTGTACCCTAACCAGCTGTCCTACCTCAAACTGGCGCGGGGGAATTCTAGTCTTATCAAAAATTTGCTTTTGTTTTTCCTGACTATGTACTATTTTGTCCAGAGCTTCTTTTCTAATATCCTGTAAGTTACTCATATTATTGGTATCATTTTCTTGAACCGGTAAAGCCAGTTCACTCTCAGTCAACCCTTTTAGCCGTAACCCAAATAACAACTGAGCTGGGGTTTTACCAACTGCTTTATTGGTGGTATTATTTAATCCCCATTGTACTTGTAGCAAATACTCATCCCATAGTCTTTCGTCTTTTCCGAACGTCATAGCCGTTAATGAGTCTAATACCGTCCTATTATACCGCTCTACCTGACCGTTTGCGCGAGGAGTGGCGACCGCATTTAAGATATGTTTCACACTTTTGTTGGATAAAAACTGTCTAAACTTAGAGCTCGTGAATGAAGTGCCTCTGTCCGTCACTATTCGCGATGGTACACCAAACAAGCTAAAATATTCTTTAAAAACTGAAATAGTCGTGTGAGTTTTCGTATTCTTAACAGGCTTAAGGATAATAAATTTTGTGAATCCATCGATAATGGCTAATATGTATTTATTTTTTCTTTTGCTCTCATTGAAAGGACCTAGGTGGTCTGCATGTATGGTGTGGAAAGGTTCAGATACCTTGGGTATTGGATGTAAAAACCCGGACCTCTTTCCAGCCGGTACCTTTCCATGAGCGCATTGGATACATGCTTGACAGTACTTCTTAACAATTTTATTTATTTTTGGGAACCAGTAAGTGGTTTTAATTTTATCTAGCGTCTTCTCATATGAAAAATGACCTATATCATCATGGCAAGCTCGTAACACCTGCCATCTGACACCTTTTGGCACATACCATTTAAGTCCATCGTCAGTTATTTTGTAAACTACTCCTCGTTTTAAAATAAAATTTTGTTTTATATAATTTATTTTGTTTGACTCTTTATCATCTAAAACCCGTTTAATCCTTTGTGTCTCGTCATCATTCATTTGGACCGTGGCTAACCAATCCACAGTAATATGAAAAACTTGTAAGTCAACAGGGTCTGTGCTCGAAGTATTTTCTTGTAAAGGGTTCCTACTTAATGCATCTACGTGCGTCATAGAACTACCTGGTTTATAAATTATATTAAAATCAAATTCCTGGATCATACTCCACCAGCGAGCAACACGCGGAATCATATCCCTTTTAGTAAAAGTGGCTCGTAAAGAGTTACAATCAGTAACGATTGTGAATTTTAAACCTATCAAATAACATCGGAATTTAGTTAAACTATTCACGACCGCCAAGGTTTCCAATTCGTATGATGAAAAGTGCTGCTCTTCTGGTGAAGTACGCCTACTAAAATAAGCGACGGGTTTCAAAGCGTGATCTTCTTGTTTCTGTAAAAGCATACCGCCTACACCATGTTTGCTGGCATCCGTATGCAACTCGGTAGAAGCACTAGGATTGTACAAAGTCAGTATAGGTCGGGATACTAACTTTGCTTTCAACTGAGTAAACGCGGTCTCTTCTTCTTTGCCCCAAGTCCAAGAAACATTCTTTCTTAGTAACTGAGTCAAGGGTCGGGCTATTATCGCAAAATTTTTAATAAAGCGCCTAAAGAAACTAGCTAATCCTAGGAACTGCCTAACATTATGAACATCTTTAGGTGTAGGAAATTTATCAACCGCGTCTATTTTACACTTTCCCGGTTTTATACCATTCCCAGAGACTTCAAAACCAAGGAAATCTATTTGTGAATGGAAGAAATTGCACTTCGAGAGCTTTAATGTAAGGCCTGCATTTTTAATTTTTTTAAATACCGATTCTAGTTTTTTAAGACCATCCTCGAACGAAACCGAAGGCACAAGCACGTCATCCATATAAACGACAACCGAGTCAAATCTTAAATTATCAAGAATTTTATTAATAGTTCTTTGAAACACCGCTGGTGCATTTGTCAGACCAAACGGCATCCTATTAAATTCGAACTGTCCTTCAGGCGTAACAAAAGCAGTTTTTTGTTTGTCACTTTCAGATAACTCTATTTGGTAGTACCCTGATGCTAGATCTAAAGTTGTGTATAGACTATACCCCGCTAACCTATCCATCTGATCCTCTATCCTAGGCAAAGGGTAGTGTTGTTTTATGGTTTTTCGATTTAACGCCCTGTAGTCTATACACAGACGCTTTTCACCGTTCTTTTTTTTCACTAAAATGATTGGACTTGCAAACGGCGAACAAGATTCTCTTATGATACCACATTGAAGTAATTCATCGGTCATACCCCTGACCTCTTGTTTTTCCCTGTGAGACAACCTATAGGGCCTGTAGACTACAGGTTGGGGGTCTATTAGATCAATGTTCATGGTCTCTACATTAGTACAGCCTAACTCGGTCAATTTAGTAGCAAAACAAGTTCGATAACGATTTACAACATCTAAAAGTTGTGATTTCTGATCCTGGTTTAAACTATTGTCCAGAGACAAGTCTCTCAAATTAAATGGCTCTAAGGTTTTTGCGATATCAATCTTATTTATAGTCGGACTATTAATGATTTTAATTTTCAAAAATTGCCCTCTAGCTATTAGCTGGTCTTTATTAAAAGTTATAACATTTGAGGAAATATTATCGACTAAAAGTACACCCTTGCCATTTACAATTGAGTAAACACCTTCTTCTATGTTGTGTTCCAACTTAGGAATGGACCTGTAACTACCGTATACTATTATGGAGCCTGTTACGTTAGGAGACGAGTCGACCTCTACATAGGAGCATCCGGGTAAAATTGAACAAGACTCTTTTGCGAATAGTTTAACCACGCCAACAGTCTCTGGAAACTCACGGGAGATTATTAACTCGCTATCAGTTTTTAAGATTTTAACCCCTAAAGCTTCGGTAAACGACTGACCGATCAGCAATGGGTATTTCAAAAAATTATCAGGTACAACAATTATATCTAATTCGACGACGACTCCTTGAATTTTCAGAGCTACTGGAGACTGACCTAACGCGTGAACTATCGCTCCACCAAAACCTGTCATTGATACCGAATAAGTTTTATCCCATTCGCCTAGCACTTCTATAGCATCGATGTTTCTAATGAGTGTACATTCACTACCTGTATCAAAATAACCTACTTTTTCGAAACCATTAATGAAAACAGTTTGTACATATTTATCATTAGTTTTAGGTTTGGTCATTGAAATTTCTAAGACTGATTTAGGCTCTTCCTTCTTACGATAACATTCGTTAGAGTTGTGACCAACTAAAGAACAATTTGTACATTTTTTTAATGGTTTTGTACATTTACTCATAATATGGCCTTCTTCCTTGCAATTAAAGCACCTGATTGGATTTGATTTATTACTAGTTGGTGTTTTGTCTTTAGTCGGATTTTTTTTATTAAAAGTTCTCGTAGTATTATCATTTCTTTTGGCTATACTTTTTGCATTGCGTAAGTATGCCAAAAGTTTATCAGGGTTATCAAATTGAGCTGCTTCTGCTCCTATTCTTATGGCCCTATCGTCTATGCCAAAGATTACACACTCTACCGCTCTTTTGCCTTTAATTTCGCACCTATTAAGTAATGCCATTTTATCATAAAAATAATCCTCTAAGGACTCCCCAAACTTCGCTCTTTTGTCTAACATATGTGCACTGGTTCTTATACTTGGCGAACGGGTGTCTCGTCGATAACGTGGATCCCCGCTTCGCTGTGTAATGCTCCTGCTGTGCCTCGACTGTGAGCCAGGGATCGCCCTGGTTGGGCTGCGGCTCCGATGTGTTGCCATCCTAGCCGGTGGCGGTGTTTCCAGCCGTCGAATTCGGTGACCAGGGCTCCATACATGGCTGCGTTTGCGGCTATGCCTGCAGCTCTGCCTGCGGCTGTGACTGCGGCTCTGCCTGTTGTACTGGGCGTGGCCCTGGTTCCTGTCCCGCGTGCGGCTTGGGCTTCCATCAAGATCATCGTCCATTTGTAGGTCAGAACAATAAATACAATATATGAATACAAGTATCCTTTTAAACCACCTAAATGGTAAGGGTTACCTACGGCAAAAGAATGACGTATTTAATGTACCAAACTTCGTAATGATTTATATTTTAAAGCATAAAGACAGTTAGCAAAAAAGTTTGGGCAATCACCACGTCATAATTCCAACTTTCAGGTTGGCAAGAGGTTTTTATTGGTGATCACGATTGTTTTGATAAATTGAATGCCTTAGATTAGCAAAGGGTAACCTAGTTCTCAGATATGCACGATAAACAGATAAAAATCTCACTTTTTTTTTTTGAGACGTAGGTAGGTATCAAAATACATAAAAGAAATACACTTACGTGAATAATCCCACTTCTGAAACTGAAAGAAAAGCCACTTATACTGCAGTAAATACTTTTAATCTATAACCTCTAAAGCACATATACTCAGATATACAAATATAGTCTCACTTAATCACAATAATCGCTTAGTCTATATTGCTTGATCGCTCAAGAAGTAATGCCAGAAAAATAGTATTCAGACTTATTTATAAGCTTCGTGTTTTTGTTACAAAGCGAGGCAAAGCGCGCGAACGTTGAAGTCAATAGATGGACGTTTTTATTTAATAAAATAGTAACTATTTGTAATATTAATCACTACCGTTTTGTACATAAATTCAACTTAAATGTTACGTATTTAATCATAACTTAATATTTGAATATAATTTCTTAGTTTATAGAACTAAATTAACGTTACTAGTCAAGTTCCGTACTAATAAATTCACGTATTCGCATTAAAATATCTTGACTATTTCATAATTGCTTACAAAAGTAACAACGAAGTTCAACCAAAACTTTCTAAAGTTTGAAATTTATAGCCACATTGCATTACAATGTTTGATTGATGCATTTGAATCTTGTTAACAATAATTATAAGAAACCAAGTTCTCATAAAGAACCAAATCCACAGCAGGATGTGAACTGGAAATCAGAAAGTCATCAATTCAAATATACAACCTCCTTCAAGTACCCATTCAATCAATGTTGTTAATACAAACTTGGTTTAACAGCCTGTAGAGGTCACAACAATATCAATAACATGTAGGTACAAAGGATTAAGAGTCAGTCATTAGACGAAAAGAGAGAAACGATTTATTAATAAACCCAAAGGCGAGGATGACAAGACGTAACCATAATTAACAGATACAAAGTAATAATGCAGCATTTAAGGCAAGGCTGTCATAAATTTTGGCATCAAAAGCTCCAACTTATCAAGACGAAAACACGTTTGAAGTTGGCAAGTGTCAAACTTTGACAAGTTGTATTGTACCCGAGCGAAGCCGCAGGGATTCTGGGGTCCTAGTGGCAACGACTTGTTTGTATAGTAATTTTGAGATAATTTTGGTAAGATTAGATGACGTGTTGTTTATTTGATTTTGTGGTTTGTTAATTTTCATTACGATGGTCTTTTCACCTGTCCTTAAGAAATAAATTTCGTATTTAATGTGTTTAATTTTAATACCGCATTAAGGATTCGGAAACTATTGATGAGTTTTCAGTGAGGTCTGAAATACAGGCTCTGGTGTGGTATTTGTCAGTGTGTAATTTTTTGTGTATGTTTGCCACCATAACAACGGACACATCATCGTCATAAATAACATTTCCATTAAAAAGATTCGTCTTACTTATCTGCAGAGTTTAAGAGTGAATTAAGCTCTATTTCCTTTTCCCCGGTGTTAATATTTACACAATCGTACATCACTGATAACTGTCGCATTACGAAAATCAACCTAACCGCTACACAAGCAATATGAAATTGACAGTGCCTTTATGTCTAAAGGCACTGTCAATGTCAGATTGTTACCAATGATGTGCGATTAACCGTACAGCTTCCATTTACTTTTTAAAGCACAGTCATCCAGAAATATTTCTACCAAACAGCCAATTTTCTCGACAACATCCTAGTGGTAGACGGCGTTACGCAAACACGGCATTTTTCGTATACCTACAGTATTAACAAAAATATAGCTGAACAAACAAGATAACAATATATATATATCCTAACGATAAATTACTTCGTTTGTTATATTTGCTACGTAGTTGAAGCCTTGGAATAAAAGGAAACAGTAAGGGACGCCCACTCAAGGTATTATGTAGTCTTTTTAGGAGTGCGTACTTCGAAGTTGGAGAACATTAAGGGGAATTCGTTTGGTACATTCATGGGATAAATTCGTAGAAAATAATTACAAAATCAAGTTCAAAGATTGTGCCAAAATGATATTAAACCTCAATCACATCTTATTGACACATTTCTGCGTTATTTATCTGTGCAATGAAGGAGAAAAGTAGCTTAGTAGATTCGATAAAGAAATCAGACCCAATGAAGCTGAAATAACATCATAACTTTCAAGGGCTTCATTTCCTGAAGCTGATTGCGCTAGAATCTAATATTTGCGTTAGATGCTACCGGGAAATTGTTGAAATTATGGCATCTGGGTGGGTAGAAACGTACTAACCATTCCGTTTTCAATCTAGCTAGATACTGGGGTAGCAACTGAGAATTGTGGTGGATTAAATTGTGGTGCGAGGTAATAGATAATATCGATCGATGAGAACGATACAGCACGATACTGGCTATGTAATGATAAGTTTAGGTATCATATTTAACTGGAATGCAATTTAGAAAAAATAAAGAGCTTTTATGAGAACCAATCTTGGCAGTAGGCGTAAACCGACAGAAGGAAGAAGTTTCTTCAATTTTATAAAGAAGACTGATTGTTCCCGGAAGCAGCGACCTCTTGCTAGTATAATATGATTAATGGCAAAGTAAACATCAATCTAATTAAGAAAAATAAACATTCCTTAGTAGACAGGCAATTTACCGTCAGTAGCGTCTTCGCCAAAAATTCTTGACACTGTTTACCAAGAGAAGCATCAATCTATATCGCGTTTCAAGTTCTTGCCACGACTCAATAGATAGCTATAACGTCGACCTTTCGTCCTCCGGAGCTACGGGTAAATATATCTATTGGCGAAGAATTATTAGCAATATTTTCAAATGAATTAATTCAAATGACATACCTTATAGAACAACTTATGTCCATTACTATTATAGCTGTTGAATTGATGCTGTTGGTCTAGTCACATCTGATCCTCAGTTCCAGCCTTTAAAATGCTATAACACCTAGATATCTTAGAACTAAGCAATAGCATTTTAAATAGCTACTTTAGATCTTCCAAAATCATTAACAAAAGTCAGAGAGGACAGCTATTTACGCCGGGAACAGTTCCGTTTACAACTTTACACAATTCCGGTACGGAACACTAAAAATAAAACGCTATCTAAAACTGGCGTCCTGACGGAATCCGTCCGGGTGTTATCCGCTCAAAATATCCGGCCACGGAGAAGAAACCAAATGGAATGCTACGGCGACTTTTACTAAAACGCAACTTCCAAGGCAGACAGATTACAATTAGCTGAGTCAGTGAAACAGTCTTCTCAGGATAGGTTCACTAAACAGAGACAATTCCCTATAGTAGTTAACCATGCCAGTGAAATGTGTGAAGATTGAGGAATCACGTAGTAAAGACACGTAAACGGAGTTACATCAAAACAGAGTCGCAACAATTAGCTTTTAAAGACCTGTATCAATGACATAAGAAGTACGCAAGATCGGTCTCCATTTATTTGCTCCTCCGTGCATCCGGTAGAAGAGGCGAGGCGCAGGCGAGCCCATTAGTATGACGTCACGATTCAAATTCGACCCTGCAGTTGTGAACAAGCGTAGTATCGGGTAATTTCAGAATTATTAGTGTCAAATGAACACGTGTTGGCAGCATCATCGATTGCTTATGATGTTTATTAGGACTAGTGGTCGCCTAGTGGTCGAAATTCGACTGTATTATGTTTCAAAACTCATCATATCAACTCTTTATTATATTAGTATAGAGCTATGATTAGCAGGAGCCCATATAGGGCTGCAGGAGACGAATTTTATCATCAGTGGTCGTCAAATAGTCAAAATGCTTAGTCTCACAAACTTTCACATTTATAATAACATAAGTAAGGACAGGAAACCTTTTCACCCGGGAAGACAAGACACTATACCATAGCAATTACAACGTAGGTAGGTACGGATAAAATTGCCATTATCCCTAAACTGCAATGTGGTTTGAGCATCGCCTACGCTGTTCTCGTTTCCTTGAATTGAGTCATATGCTTTGCTCGAGATGACACTCCAGACTACGGGTATTTTATTCATTTCTTCAACACAGTGTGAATAATAATATTCCGTAAAGTCTTCAGTTCATTGCATGGAAAACAAAATCCCCGAGGACAAATGCGAGCTTGGTTCTAAAGGACACACCGAACTAAATATGACCTAAATATTAATGATTCGTAACTACTTAGAGGTCTTAAGAACGAAGCTAAACTACAGAATTTAATTTAGAAGAAACTTTAGTTGACATTAAGATTGATTAAGAACGCACTGATTAGGATACCTACGATAAACCGTTGTACAAAACTTTATACAATACTTATCTACTACCCCAAGGGAAAAGGTTTAATACTATGATAAATGAGCAGCATTTCAAATATAAGTTCTTCCTTAATGTGCCTAATAAAAATATAGTTCAGTGTTACGAGATTTAACGTATAGTTGACTGCATGTCAGTAGTAATTAAACCAGTATAAACTGGTCTCACGTTTGATTAAAACTCCGTACTACGATAGGGCAGCTCAAGGCCAAGTTTTACCACTGACGTGCGGCAGTCTGTATGAGTAGGCGTCAACCTTGCGTGCGAATAACGAATTTTCGAATATCATTATAATGATGAAGCAAAACGTAATCAGGAGACAAAAAACAAACCTAAAATATATAGAGCGGCGTTGTTTATTCAAAATAGAATATAAGTTCCAAAAATAGGGTTGTGGTATTGTTTAATGGGACGACTGTGTGTCCTATTTTTAGGACAATAAACAGACCTTTAATTATCCCATCTGCCGTCACCGGTTGACGGACATTTAGGTTTGTGCAATTACGAATGTAGGTAAATAATCGTTGTTTGATTTTCAGCGAACATATTGTGGTTATCGACCAAGCAATAAGGGGCATTCACTAACATGCAGGCTTATACAGACAACGAAAATGAAGATACTATTGACAGCTAAGTAATTAATACACTTAGCAATTGAAAAATATTATTAATGTTA
This sequence comes from Euplexia lucipara, assembly GCA_921972225.1. Classification (NCBI taxonomy): domain Eukaryota; kingdom Metazoa; phylum Arthropoda; class Insecta; order Lepidoptera; family Noctuidae; genus Euplexia; species Euplexia lucipara. The sequence goes on along the minus strand of OV179168.1, from coordinate 8,475,301 downwards.
GTAAACAAAGAGAAAACATTTTCCATACAAGACTAGCCACAGACATTTTAACCACAATATAGGTAGGTATGTGAACTCATACTCTAAACTTAAAAGCCCACATCAAGACATAAACAAGAAGCACACTCATGAAAATCTGACGCATAAATGACAATAACATACTTAATAAACAGAAAACCTTTGAAAAGTAGCGAGACAAATATCGAAGTGCTTTGAACTCAAAGATATTCAATACTTAATATAGACGGGACATAACGAACAAAATGTTCATCCGATGCCTACTTGTGTCCTAATGGACACAAGTCTATTAGTCTAGTTTAGTACGCTCCGCCGCCGCACCATCATTGCTATATTATGCTAGATGACGTTACTGAGACAAGGGATCACGGTTTTTCTATGACATTTCTTCGTATGTCTTCTCTATTCTATTTTAAACTCTTTGTTTGAACTTCTGCGAGTTCAATCAATTACTAGTCTTAGTACCAAACTGCTAATTAATGTATGTAAAGACAATCGTCAGTTATATATTTGTTTTTAGTGTGACAGTTTGAAGTTCGAGATAGCTAAAATGCTTCTAGTTTGGCAAGTAAAGAGGGTTGTCTTTGATTACCAGAAAAGGTGTCAACCAAAGACATTCAATACCTATAGACCGTAATCACGATCAAAATTTTCGTCCGAAAAAGTGTGTCCTGCTGGATACAAGTCTATGAGTTTCTTGTAGTACGCTCCGCTGCCGCTCCAATATTCATATATTACTCTAGACGGCGTTACTGAGACATGGGATCAAAGTTTTTTATGACATTTCCTTGACAAGCCCGCTCTATAGTATTTTAAATCTCTTCGGTGTAAACTGAAGGTGGACTAAGATATAAGACGATAAAAAGATCCCTAATATAGATTATCAATTTTTTATAAGCCTTTGGAGTACATAACAAGAGTAACTCCAGCAGTAATCTCACTACACCACAAGATGGAAATACGACCAGCAAAGAACAAGGAATAATAAAATTGAAATAAAAATGAAGGTGCAGCAGGGTAATTGCGTACGAGTTACGAGTTTACGAGTTACACAATACCTTCAAAAATGAAAAAACATTCATCGCGTCATTAAGGTTTTCACGTCTAGACGAATATTTCAAACACATAAAGCAATAGATTAGGAAATTCTTTCAAAATCCTTCGGACTGAGAGAAAGGTTCGTACGCAATTGGGGTGCAGGAATGCAGTAGTCATGATAGTGTTAAAGGAAATGATAGCCGACGATAACTTAACACTTGAATCACCGGAACACCTAACGATCATGGAACCAACAACAGATATGTCTGGAATGTCTGCATATACGTCCGTTTGTAGCATTATTTTGCCATGATCCGTTGCTGGAAGATTACCAATACAATTTTGTATCAATTTTGTAGGTACCAGGTAAATTGGCTGCTTAATTTCCTTAGTTTTCACACGTTTTCCTTCTTCAAAAGACTTAGATCCTTTACTTCAAGATATTAGCTCCAAGAATACGTTCCTTAACCCACTAAAACAGTACAAAAACATTCCTTAATTGTTTTCACTGATTGCCACAACAATCACGTGCTACCGATGAAAAAAATCGCATCAATTCTTCTTCTTCAACGTCTTGAATACGTAAAAACTCGATAGCTTGAAAGGTAATGAACTCGCTGATATTTTTATACATATTTTCATTTATTCACAAACTGGTTCCGATCGTTATAACCCTCAAGTAACTTTCAAGTAGCCATACTTTCCCCTTAATGACTACAAAGGTGTTCAAAGAACACCTGTCATCCTGTTTAACTGACTTCCTTAATTACTTTTTGCAAAAACTAACGGTAGGAACGTCATACTTCGAGTTGCCAGTGGTGTAATAACCTTATAACGTTAAAAGAATTAAGTTCATGTTGCTGAGAAAGTGTTGATGTTCAGTCTTCTGTGGATTTCCCTGGTGCAGTTCAATTGATCTGACCTGTTTGGGTTCTGACACACGCTCTTATGTCTCATATAATGACGCAGTTTTATATCAGCTTCAGAATGCGTCGACCTCATTTCTACTTCATTGAATAAGTCAGGGGAACACATTAAATTTATTTAATAGAACATATTCGCATTTACGGCGTAATTGCTTTGTAACATGGCCAAAGTTTTCGTACTTGACAACCTGTATGTTCTGTGGATTCTGGAAATATCTCGGGAAATGTATGTCATGTACATGTTTTACGCAGAGAGCATAATTAAATATACATTCAAAAGTAAAAGCAAGACCTTTCGTTTTCAGCTTTCAGGTGACATGTCAGGAAAATACACGACATGTTAGGAGATTTTGTTTCCAGCATAATTTTATAAGCGGAGATGTATTAGCGCTCGAGTTTTTAAGCAGATCTTTGTCACAATAAAAGAATTTTAGTAAGCATATAATAATAAAATTTTAAAAGGGTTCTATGTTTTCATTGCACCAAGCATGGAGTGAGCATTTATTTTTCTGCCTTGTTGCTGGGTTTCCTTAGAGGTTTCTTCGTGGTCATTAAGAAGACGTTGTAAATGAGTATCGAGCATATTTTATAACCAAGCCACATCAGATTTAGTACGAATATGGGATGTATTATGTAAATGAAATGAGCTGGTGATCCTGATCATCGATCGTTCGCGTCTCATTACTTTTATATTGAGACGTGACAGGCGAATTCGGTACATTTTTTCGGAACTGCTCTCTGAAATCGACAATTCGCTGCTATCTACGACGTATCGAACAAGTAGCAGTTAATTTTATTAGAAAGATAATTTACGTTCTATTTCGTACAGGTACTTTGATGGTAACTAGGGGCTGAATAAAAGAGCAGGTAACGGTGGCAAATTATCATGGATTTATCTTCCTAATAAGTTTCAAACCAATCTGCTGGTTGATTCAGTAAGTCACCATGTAAAAACTTGAGTGATGTGAACTGTCAATGCCTAGCATTAGTATGAAATGAGAACTTAATTCGCGTTCACTTTTCACGGGGTGATTTTCTCATGACAGCAATGCTGAAGACCTTTCAATCATGAAGTTAGTATCAAAGGACACTTTATCAGACTTTGCCAGGTCCATTATACTCAAGGTACTATCGTATCTAAACAACATTATCGTGTGTGGAGTTTTGTCACTGGATTGGAAACGACTCGGTTGGATGAGCTCGAACAACAGTCATGTACGTATTAACTGGTTTCCGTTGAATAGCATGTATATGTATAAGATTATGTGGAATTACTTTATGTGGAACATGTAATGGAGCAGGTGGAGGATGTTGATGTGAGATTGTAAAGCACCCACGAATTAAATTTCCTGGAACACTTTCCAGGAAATTTAACTCGTTACTAGTAGGATCTGGCTTTGAGCTGAGAGATGCCTCTATTCCCCAGTAGGTGCATAGTTACCACGTGCTAAGTAATTACATTAGCTGTTCAATTTACTGTTAAGCTCCAGAGCTGCATCGATTTCCAGGTATAAAATCAACATTGTGGAGACCGCGAGCATTCACGAATTCGTCTTGGCAACATTCGTAGCGCGAATAGGTATGTTTTGTACACGCACCGAACATTTATTAGCGAGGCCAAAACTTATTCGTTCGCGAGCATAGCCATTAAAACCTGTAATGTAACAATCTTTGATTCGATATTGATGTTACAATACCGCCTTACTGACTGTTGCTTACTTACTTTACAATATTTGTTCATCAGTTGTTTCTGCATCGTCTCATCATTGATGTTACATCGTTACAGGGGCTCGAGTCTGCTATTGCAATCGTGTCTCAATGACCGGTCATTGATCGAATATTTGACAACTTTGACAGTTTTTGTATGGGAAATGTGTCATAAGTTTGACGTTATACGTCAAAAATCGATCATTGACCGGTCATTGAGACACGATTGCAATAGCAGACTCGACCCCCTGGTTGCGCAACCGTAATGTTCAGTTTTCTCACTTACTGATGTAATATTCGAAACTTAATTATTACATTACAGGCGAATGCTCCCCGTGTGGGAGTGTCTTTAGAATTTGTTTTAGGGTTTATATCAACATACTACCAAAATGTTTGTTTCAAGGAAATAAGCTCTGCCCGTTATTTATTTCACTGTTGTAAACCCGAGTGCAAAGAATATTTTTTAACAAAATCAAACGCAAACTTAGGTACGAAGACTTGTTTCATTCCCTTCGCAAAATTTTATCTAGATACATTTCTGTTACTTACATAATTCGTGATCAAATAATATTTGTTCGGTAGGTATATTTATAAATCGAGTGGGAAGATTTGTGTGGGTCTTAAATAAGTACCCATTTTACGTATTACATATATTTTGTAGCATACGACACTGCTTTGTAAAAGATGAAAGATGTATTCATTATGGGGTATACCTGTGCTGGGATGATCGATTCTAGAAGGATATAATGTCCTTGCAAGGGTACTCAGAAGCCCGAAAGTATGACAACCAGTGTAACCAAGGGATACGCGTTACCCAGTACCAAGGTTGTGGAAATCAGATAGGCCGTCACTCAATCTAAAATACTGATATTCAGTTGCATTAGGTTAGACGATACCGACCCCTGCCATAGTTGGGAAGAGGCTAGGCTGAATATAGATAGAAAAGAAAGAAAGAAAGAAAATATTTTATTTGGACGCACAGAACATAAAACAAAAGATCAGCAATACCTACAGATAAAAAAAAAGAAAAGATTAAAAAACTAAAGACAAAAATAAAAAAATAATAATAAAAAGACCCAGGTGCGAGACCAAAAAGGCGCCTATCTCAGCATTAGCTGCGACATTTAAAAATATAAATATCGCAGAGCTGTATTATTCTGATAGGGCCCGTTGTGTAGATGAAATATTTATAAATTTAACTCCCTTCCTTGTCACCATTTTCTGGTATGACTTAAGATATACTTTATGCAATTTTAAATCCTACTAATATTATAAGCGCGAAAGTTTGTGAGTATGGATAGATGGATGGATGGATGTTTGTTACTCTTTCACGTAAAAACTACCGAATGGATTTTAATAAAATTTGGTATGGAGTTAGCTGATTAACACATAGGCTACTTTTTATCCCTGTATTCCCACGGGAACGGGACCTACGTGGGTGAAACCGCGGGATGTCTGCTAATTTAGAAATAAAGATTAAATGTTAACATGTAAAAAATGTTATGATTTTAATTGCAAATAGTTCTCTCTCATTGAATATATAGATTAAACCATGGGATGTCACTGGGTCTTCTCCCCCTTGTCAAACGATGTTACGTTTAGTTAAGCCCTTCCCTCCCCTTTAATGTATGACGTGATTGATGACCAGCACTGGATCAGAAGTGAGTATCTTCAACAGACGGAGTTGCCATCATAGAACCCAAAAATCAGTGGCCAAAGTACTTAGTAGTCAAACTTGTTCAAAATTCCTAGCTCTGAAAAGGACTGATTAAAACTAAATAATTCTGTACTGCCACGAAAATTTATGTAGTTCAAAACTAACTACAGGTCTATGTCTATTTAAAAAGAGCGAAAAACAAACTTAAACTACGAACTGAACCACCAAAATATTTAGCGGGAAAATTTTTGAGCCACCGAATTGTGGAATTTACGGTTCGAAAAGCTTTTGTGCTTGTGCCTGCAAGCGTTTTCACGATACGAGTTTTATTTTTGTTACGGGCAACATATTTGGGGTACTGGCAGTTGGTAGTTTCGATTAACCGTATTTAGAACAGCATTGCACATTAGTATTAGGTAGGTACTTACTTGTCTTATGGTTAACTCAATATTTCATTTAGGAAAGATCTATGGTATTAAGAACGTTGTTATAATTTATGGGAGTATTGAATACGAATTGTGAACTTTACGGTTCGCTATATTGCCGGTGCCTGTTAGCGCTTCCACAATACCTACGAGTTTTATTTTTGTTTCGGGTAACATTTTTGAGGTGGAAGTGAAGTGCAAATTACTATGAAATGAAGGACTTACTTGTAATAATGTTAAGTACCTATCTCAATATTTTATCTAGCAACGTTCTCTGACTTTAAGAACGATGTTTTAATTTATGGAATCAATTTTTGAATGTGACCATATTTTTCAATACCTAAGGTGACACCATTAGCAAACATACGCTATGGCCAAGTGAAAACTCGAAAAAAGCATGTCGAAAACTATTATCCTCCATAGCAAAAACTCGCGGTAATTTTTACAGGTAAAACTACTAAATTACCGGATTCGGTCGGATAAAGCGTTAAATATTGAGTTTTTCCATCTGGATTTTTTCTTTAGCAGCCCGGAGTCTGGATTTCTGCCCGATTGATGGCAAAAGGCTGACCCCCTATTACATGGCAGTTAAACATAACTGGCGAAATATGGGTGTACTGCCAGGTCCACCTGCCAATGCTTGCACTGACAGATCTGGTCCCCTCATTCTGTGTAGTTCTATCCTCAAAAGACCATCTCAGACACTAATCTGCGTGGATCATACATGATTTGACCAAAATAATGTCTGGACTTTAAAAGAGACTGTGACCTCTGAGTTTATTTCGGTGTTTCTTCTCAGTGTAGTCAAATAGTGAAACTCCGATCTCATTTGCTAAAAAAAATGACGTGTAAAAGTGTTTGTGAAAACCTATTTACAAAAATAAATATCATCATCATCATCACCTCTACCTTACCTTTCAGGGATTGCAGACGTGATGTTATGTTATGAATAATAAATTATTGGACTATAAAATCCAACAACAAGGTACTTACCTACCTAGATAATGATGAACATTTGAGTTTTACCAATTTTTTTTTTTAAATTTCGCTTCATTGTACGAAGTGAGGTCATCTGTACCTGTTACATACTTCGATAAGATTTATCAGAGGAAATGATTAGAATAAACAAATACGTTATCATATTTTCGTAGATTCGACTAGTCATTGTGGCAATATCATTTGCGCATTTTCTTTATGAATAAAGGGCGACCAGATTAAACGGTACCGATAAAAGTATTTTGTCGATTTGTACGATAAAAGGCACTGATAATTTGGCCCATTCATAAAATATTGTTGCCTTTTGGTTTTTTTTTATGAATGAACCTACCTAGTTTGAAAAGGACGCTATTGTGGGGTACCTACTTAGCCATAACAGAGTTACCTGCAAAGGTTATGTCGAAAATACGCGAACGGATTGAAGATGAACCTATTCACTTCTCTATGCACAATATCATGCAATCAAAAGGAGTCATAACACCTTCCAAAGAACCACGACTGATGACTATATAATAATGCTTGGCAACCTTCTTTCGAGTCATAAACAATAAGACTTTACTATGGGTATTATGCCCTGTCGGCGAAGTCCTGTCGAAGTAGTCATGTCGGTGTTCAGTCTGTCGGCGTAGTGTCTGTCGGTGTTTAGTCGTACAGACGCCAGCACATCACCCTACCCCAAAAAGTCAAATTTTCCAAATATGAACCTTATTCTGTTTGGTAGGTAGGTATAAAGTTAACGATCAAAGAAATTTGACACATTAGGGTAGCTTGATGTGCTGGTGTTCGGTGGGATAGACGATAAACATGAAGTTTAATTAAGAACGAATAGAATAGAACTTTCTTTTGAAGAAGTCATGTTATTAATCATTATCATCATCATCATCATTTCAGCCATAGGAAGTCCACTGCTGGACATAGGCCTCCCCTATAGATCTCCAATAAGACCAGTTGGAAACGGCTCGCATCCAGCGCGTTCCCGCGGCCTTAATGAGGTCGTCTGTCCACCTTGTGGGTGGACGTCCTACGCTGCGCCTGCCGATACGTGGCCTCCACTCGAGAACCTTTCGACCCCATCGGTCATCAGTCCTCTGTGTATGTGCCCTGCCCACTGTCACTTCAACCTGCTAATCTGCTGGGCTATGTCCGTAACCTTGGTTCTTCTACGGATCTCCTCATTTCTGATTCGATCTCGTAGAGAGACTCCGAGCATAGCCCTCTCCATAGCTCGTTGGGCTACTTTGAGCTTACTCATAAGACTCATAGTGAGGGACCACGTTTCAGTGCCATAAGTCATCTCTGGCAACACACACTGGTCGAAAACCTTCGACTTGAGACACTGAGGTATGTCGGACGAGAAGACATTACGCAATTTTCCGAACGCTGCCCAGCTGAGTTCGATTCGGCGACTGACCTCTTTCTTGAAGTCGGACCTACCTAACTGGACTACTTGTCCTAGGTAGACGTACGAGTCTTCAACTTCAAGAACCGAGCTCTCAACAGATATTGGGGTGGGTACAACATGGGCATTACACATTACCTTTGTCTTGTCCATGTTCATTTTAAGACCCACCTGTTGAGAAACTCGGTTGAGGCCTTCGAGCATCGTGTTGAGATCTTCCATCGATTCTGCCATGACAACAACATCGTCGGCAAACCGGAGGTGAGTGATGTATTCGCCATTAATATTGATGCCGAATCCTTCCTCCTCCCTAGGTTATTAATAAAATAATACTATCCTCTAGTTATAATAACCGACAATAATAACCCATTTAATTTTTTTCAGAGTCAATTCCTAAATCCAAAGAAATTGGCTCCCGGTCTAACTAGAAGCAGCTGAACAGTAGTATTGCCTTTACTTGGAGCGACTGGTTAGCTGACTCCCATAATTCAATTCAAAGAGAGGGGGTATTACCTACCATTATGTTGGGGTTAGCTTCCAGTTTAACAAGATGTAGCTGAAATCCCAGTGTTGTACAAGGAGGATTAACTTCCCGATCTCTATACAACTCAAAAACTTCATAACACGACATTCTTCGGCAGGACTGGTTGATAGACTTTTAGACTTCTCACTACCCATATCAAAGTACCTACTAGAAAATCGCAGTCTAGAACCTACAGTCTAATTTGCTTTCCGAAGCCAAGAGGCGTCCGATGTAAGGAATGGTTGCCCATCCACAAATCAACCCACTTTAATAACATAACTATAGTCACTCAAGGTTACAATTCATTTGACTTTGCATTCATTTATTATGAGTTCTCAGTATCAAATTATTATTATTATTATTAAAAATCCACCCGCTAATTCTTTTGAAAAAAAAAAATATACCTACCTCATGTTGCTCGCTGATAATTCAGCTTTCCACAGCTTCCAAAAGAATTTTAAAATCGGTGAACAGTAATTTTTAAGTCAAAACCTTACAAAAAAACAAAAAATCGAATCTCTCCTCTTTCTAATGTTAAGTTGTACAGATCATTTGATAGCATGGTTTCCTAGTCTAGATTATAAATAGAAAATAGTCGTCTTTTTCCTATGAGAAAGCTATGACATTCAATAAGGAAGTGTGGCATGTGAGAAATTAAACCTACCATTGTTTACCGCAACTCAGAGATTGTATTATGACAATAGTGTTGTACAGACAGCTAGACAAGTAGTAATTTTTCTATGGAGGCACTCAGAAGAGGTTATTACTTTATAGAGTTATTGTTATGCCAGTTTTTGAACTGTTTCTTGGTTAGAGACAGAGGAGTTTTATCAATACAACAAATACTTAGGATTTATTTTCAAATAAAATGTGCAAACATAAGATGACATACATAATATTGGTACTAGGTAGTGTTTTTAAAATTATAGGTACTTAAGGTTTGTTTGTTTATAGTTTATTTGTTGCTAATTTAACTTATTAGTGTTTAGCCAACTGGTAGGCCACATTTGTCAATTTTTTATTTATAACATATACATAGGTACCTCCTTAACAAAGAGATTTAAAATACTATAGAGCGGGCATGTCAAGGAAATGTCATAGAAAAACTTTGGTCCCATGTCTCAGTAACGCCATCTAGAATAATATATGAATATTGGAGCGGCAGCGGAGCGTACTACAAAAAACTCATAGACTTGTATCCAGCAGGACACACTTTTTCGGACGAAAATTTTGTTTGTGATGTCCGGTCCATAGTTATTGAATGTCTTTGCTCCTTAATAAATAATGTGTTTATTAGTCTGATCTTGAATTTAGATTTTAATTAACTGAATAAAGAACACTAGGTAGGTACTGAGAAAATGTTTAAGTCTTAGAATAGTACCTTAGAAACTGTTTTAAAAACAAAATGAAAGAATAAAAACCACAAAAAACAAATGTGACATGGTTAAATAGTAGCATGTCAATAATGATCATTTCAAATAGATACATTATGAACCTTAGGTAGGTATTTTTTAGGGTAGGTACATATTACATCCATTTTGTACAATAAATGATCTAATTCAGAAACTAAAGTTATGTAAAATAATTTGTTCATAAAATAAAATGCTGTACCTACTTAAGCAAAATTGCAACAATGAAGGAAAACATATGACTATAAGGAAATAAGGTTAACATAGTTATATCATTGCCATAACAGTTTGGAAATAATGTTATTCTTTTCCCCTTTTATGTACAGACGCCAGCACATCAAGTTACCCCAATGTGTCAAATTTCTTTGATCGTTTTTTAACTTTATGTCAAACACAATAAGGTTTATATTCAAATGGGAAAATTTGACACATTGAGGTAACTTGATGTGCTGGCGTCTGTACACTGTTTGAAACAAAACCTTTTGGCAAAATATGACACATTAAAAAGCTTACAGTTTTATTTTTATTTTAGAAAGGACATCTCCCAGTACAGCCTTTCAGGGTAGGAATTGCTGAACCGGCATAAAGACAAAGATTATCCAGGGCATTATGTTATGAATTTAAATGATTACTTGTTAAGGGCACCCCCTGTAGAGTTTGGACTTTGGCTTAGAGTGACAGTGAAGGGCAAAAGGGTACATGCTGGATCAGAGATTATCTGAACAAGCAAATTTAAAACTAGTGGCTGAATTTAGCGAGCAGGCTCTGGCAGGCAAAATACTACTTGGGTACTTTGCCTGCCAGAGCCTACCTATGATAATTTTTCTTTAGCTAGTTTTACCTAACTTTAAAATTTAGGGAAGGGCAGACTGGTTTTCAATATTAAGTTATACTGTACCTCTACATCTTTGCTGTCTTTACATTAGTGACAACTTACTACTTTAGAACCAGTTGAAAACCAGCATCAGGCACTAGTTGCTGCTGTACTCTAACTATTTGATGCTGCAAAGCACATACCTAGGTAGTATTTGTTATTATTATTTTTATGTCTTTTAATTGTTTTTTTTCTTGTTGTATAATTCCACCTCTGTATTTACTTTTTAATTAATACTCTAGTCGCACCAAAGAATGGTGTGACAAATAAAAAAAATGTTACAAGTGGACACACACACTATTAAGTTATTTTAACACTAGCAGAACTCCTGCGGTTTCACCCGCGTAGTTCCCGTTCCCGTGGGAATACAGGGATTAAAAGTAGCCTATGTCATCCGGGGATAGTGTAGCTTTCCAACGGTGAAAGAATTTTTCAAATCGGTCCAGTAGGTTCGGAGCCAATTCAATGCAAACAAACAAACAATCAAACCTTTCCTCTTTATAATATTAGAATAGATCAGATAGCTTTCAAAGTGAAAATCAGTTTTACTCATATCACATAGGTACATAACAGACAGGAAAGTTAATTTAAACCATAAAATATCCTTATGGACACTCATTTAGTAATGGTAGTTCATGATACCATTTTTGGTTTGATTATTTTTAATCTGCAGCTTTTATAGGTAAGACCAAACTTAATGAATGGTAACCTACTTACTCACATTAACATTTAAGTTAAAGTAGGTATGTATTAGAGAGATTACTGGATACATCATATCGGGACTAAAGCCTTATTGAAATATTGTAGACCTCAATAACTAATTGTATTTCAAGTACTTAGGTTATTTAATCACACATGAGAAATTTATTGTACCTAGACTCATTTAGCTATTGTTTATTATTTACTTAATTGTGTAAATACAACAACATACTTAGTCACAAATATAATCTTGACTAACATAATATTCTGGTCACTCTGGTACCCTCGGGATGACGTTAGAAGGGACCTAGGTTGACCAGAGTGACAGCTGACAGGCAACACTGGGGAGAGTTGCAGGTGGCCTATGCCGAAAGGCATTCCATTATAAGAGACCTAATTTAGCATGAGTAAATAACCATTACTAAATGACTGGCCTGTTGGTCTAGTAGTTAGTGACCCTGACTGCTATGCCGGAGGTCGTGGGTTCGATTCCCACCCAGGACAAATGTTTGTGTGATGAGCACGATCGTTTGTTCTGTGTCTGGGTGTAATTTATCTATAATATGTATGTATTTAGAAATATATAAGTATGTTTATCAGCTGTTTAGTACCCATAACACAAGCTCTCAAGCTTAACTTGGGACTAAATGGCGTTGTGTGAAAAGTTGTGGAATATTTATTTATTATTATTTATTATTTAAATGTAATGTAAAAAAGATGGAAACAAAGGCTATTTTTATTTTATTTATTTATTTTATTTAACATAATATTGAGTACCTACATACTATGGAGTGATAGTGCTTTATATACCTACCTAGATTTTAAAACTAGTCCGTACATACAAAAAGCAATGTTTTAAAGAAGCAGGTAGGTAGGTACTTTTAAACTGTTTGAAAATATTACTATACAGTACAATAAGCGTTAAGTTTTATCTACGTTAATAGGTTTTTATTAACAGGGAAGTTTGTAAATTTGAAGGCAATATCAGAACCCACTTATTCAATAGAAACAATGTTTTACTAATGAAAAACGCCATAAGATAATAGGATAATTCCAAGTGCCATAAGATATGGTTTATGGTGTTGTTGACTTCTGCACAAGAAGTCATAGGGTCGAAACTAAAATGACATAATATTGTCAATGTCCTTTGATCCGTTGAAACAGTTTTATTCTGGTAATGCTTGAATCTTAACACAGACTACCAGATACAATAGAAATTCAATTATTTGAAGTCACCGGTGAACGGTGTGGCATACAAAGTATCAATTGAGGTTTAGTATAAGAATCCAGGACATCAGGGACTAGGGATAATTGCATTTAATTTTCATATCATTTCTTATACAATAACCATTTGAAGACCAAAATGAGATTTATTATCCTATCAACATTAAACGGGAAAGTGTCTTCATTTGTTAAATCACACTTACATTCAAACAGATTCATACGAAACTTGGCACACCGGTAGACTGTAACCCGGATTAAGACATGGTATACTTTTCGTCGTAGTAGTATGATCTTGCTGGATATTCTATTTAGTGATTTTAAATTGTAAGACTCACCTGTTCCCAAAGTTAGTCTTCCAGAACTCAGCGGCGTCACTCTTCGTGATACGGAACTGGTCACCGGCAAAAGTGCCGTTCGGGAACATCGCCTTTAACTCACTCAACATGTGACTAAACACCAAACTAAGCTTCGTCAAGTTGCGTCTGTAGTGAGAATTCTCATCAAACATCTTTTCTTTACCTTCCTTGAACAACTTTATAGCCTGCTTGCACTTTCTTATCAAATTAATTATAAATATGTTAAAATGTTCGTTGCTATTCAACGCCTGCATGTTGTCCTCGTACTTTGAGTATATAACACGCAAACGCTGATACGTATCCGGTAAAATGTCTAGGATAAACGGCGGGCTGTTTTTCAAATTCATCTTGTGATGCTGACACAATTTCACCACTTTATCCATCAATTTCCAAGTCTTATCCAATGTCCTTTTATCGGTCGCAAGTTTAGTAGGGCATACCGCGTCCGAGAACGCCCCGTGCAACTTCGAAAATATCGAAGATATATTTTTCTGTTGTGATTTGTGACGATGGGCCGCCATATTGAAGAGTCCGATGACATACAAATGAAAACAACGTTTTTATCACGACACTAAACTCAAAACACATGCATCACTTAATTATAATGTTGTAAAGCGCGTGTCTTCTCATTATCACATAATCGAACCACATTTACGACACAATTATCACGCTATACAACGATCGCCCACTGACACATCGGCGACGCGTATGACAATTTGACAAATAAATGAATGAATGAACCGAGTGACAGAAAAGAAAATAAGGTTGCTTTGGAGGACGAGTTGGTGTTGCCACTTAAAAGATTATTTTACCTCCATGAAAACGTGATTTGGTGTGTTTTTTAGATAGACAACTAGCGAAAAAATGAGTCTTTAAAATTATTACATTAATCTAGACTCAAATTCAGTTTTTGTGAGTAACCTGATAACAGATTTTATTTTCTGTCTCACGCTTTTCTTTATAGGTCAATTTGTTACTTTAGAGATTAATTCAGTTTATTTTATTATTATATTTATTTATTTATTTATAATTAAGTTATTCATCAAAAATATATGGTAAGAAAGTTAAGTAATTGAAATCAGGGAAAATAGCGTTATCGTAAACAGTTTATAAATATTAACGTTACATTATTATATTTATTTATTTGTAATTTCAGACTAAGTGATTCATTCATACATGAATAATAATACAGTAATTACCTACTAATATTTCAATTTATTCTTTTTTAGGTATGTACCTGATAAATTCCCTATTATAGTTCTTTAAATAAAAATATAATTGAGTAGACAGTAGAGACTTCTGAATACAAACTTAAAATTTTCTTTTAAATTTTAAAACTTGCTGAGTGAGACTAGTTAATGTTACATAACATTAATTAACGTGACTGTTTCATTTGTTTAAGTGTAACGGAAAAAATAATTCAAGATTGGTGTCATGATGTTCAGTAAACATTCTAGTCCAACAAATTACAATTTTCCCATTTATCAGAATTTTTTTTGGAGTTGGCAATATTACGGTGTTACCAGAACTGATATTTCTCATGACTATTGCGATTTTGTTATTTTATCATTTAGTTTTAAAAAATGTTGTTTGGTAAATTAATTAAAGTTCAAGTTCAAGTCTTAATATTCATTCGTAATTTGATTATTTCTTCATTAGCACTGACACTAATTAAACACTGTATCATACATAACTCAGTGCTGACATCTAGCGAACAGTTTTCAAAGTTTCATGGTGCTAGTTTTCAAATAATGAAACAGATGGCACTGTAGACTCTCAACACACTTAAACAATAAATAGTTCAATAATAAATACATAGATGGCATTAAAACAATTTTTGTCAGATTATTTTTATTTCGAAACTCTAAAGTGACAATAATGTTAAAAAGCGTTCATTATCACGGGACATATTATTATATTTCACAGTGCTAACAAAAAGAAAATTATGTTTTGAGTAAAATAGTTTATTCTTCTTCTTCTTCCTCAGTGGGTTCAGTTGTACTAGTGGTTCGTTTCTTGGTTTTCCTCTTGCGACTGTGTCTTTTGCCTTTCTTGGTGATACTAAATAAAAAATAACACATTTTAAATTGATTGAATTATGAATAGATAGGTAAGTATTTAACTACTGAGTACCTATTCCACTAACAATAATACCTAATGGTGTTTATTACATTGGCTTAAAAAAGTGTAGCTATACAGTACAGACATAGTCGTGAATCGCTGTTGCCTTTGGTAGATAATGAAAGGCTACCAAAAGAAATTTAGTAAATAGTTATGTCTCCTCTCCTCTATAAATAAATAATAAATAAATAGATATTCTACAACTTTCACACAACGCCACTTAGTTCCAAACTAAGCAGAGTTTGCGTTATGGGAACTAAACAACTGATAAACATAGGTACTTAAATATTTCTAAATATGTACATACATATTGTAGATAAATTACATCCAGACACAGAACAAAAGATCGTGCTCATTACACAAACATTTGTCCTGGGTGGGAATCGAACCCACCACCTCCAGCATAGCAGTCAGGGGTACTAACTACTAGACCAACAGGCCAGCCTAGTCTATAATAGCTACCTACTTATATATCGTTTGTGCTGTGTACGTTTAAAGCTATAGCCAAACTCAAGCAGTTCCCGCACTGTATGTAGGACGAAATTAGATCGAACTGGCTAGGGCTGCACCAACAAACTTGTGCAAAGGTTTATGTTTTCCTTAAGAAGTATTGTTTTCGATTTCTAATCAAGTCTCATTAATATTGCCGAGCACGAGTCGGACAAACTTATGTATGACAAAATATTTGTTTTTTTTTGTGGCAATAGCTACTTAAAAAAGAAGAAGTGCTTTTCTAGGTACTTAAATTGAAGATTAGATAAGCAAGGAATACTCTTTACCGGGTGGAAGGGTTTAAGGGACGCGATCGACGCATGTAAGAAAAAATAACATTAAAAACGTAAAGATTAGGAAGTCCAGAATAATTAACAGAACTCATGATGTCTAGGTGTGTCTCGATTTATTTAGTCCGTACTTATGTTTCAAAAAAATTGGTTTGAGAAATCCAATATTTTAATTAGGTACCATCGCTACATTACTAACAATTATTTACAATGAAAACAGTTCAGTTAGTCACAAAACACATTTAAATTTACTTTGCATTATCCGGGCAAGCAGTCTTTTCGTAAGCATTGAATTTTAATATGGCGCCTTTTACTCCAATAAGCACATTATCAGCTGAGTCCATTGCAAAGGAATTTACTCCTGTGATGCCAAAGTTTCCCAGACGCTTTGCACTTGTGTTTTCAGGGTCAACTACGTATAAGTTACTATTCTCATCCATTGCGAAGACTTCATCAGACCTACTGACGAAAACCCCAGTCATTTTATCATTAGGTAAGCCTTTTATTTTAATTGGAATTGAATTCCCATTCCTTAGAATATACGTAGTCTTTGTAGCCACGAAGTATAAGTTATTTCTCGGATCCACAGTCAAGCCATGGCCGTTTGGTATAGCAGCGAAAGTTTCCTGTTTTTGCCCATCATTTGTGATCTTATGGACTCGATTTTGGGGCCAAGTAGCTATATACATTGCACTGCCTTCGCTGTTTACTGCGATATACATCACATCTTCACCCAAAGCTGTATACAATTCAATAGAGCTGTCGTCTTTGTATTTATAGACACCGTTATCAGTAGCTAAATACACGATGTCGTTTAGGTTATCAACGCATGTCGACTGGCCGAGTCCGGCTACTTTGATGACTTCCAAATCACCGCTAGGATGCATGACTTGTAGACTCATTTTCATCTCGTCACTTATAAGCGTAAAGAAGACCTTCTCAGTCTTCCAATGAATGCTCATGTCTGCTGGTATGCCTGTGACGTTCTTCTGTTCTTCTAAAGAATAGTGGAAGTTGTTGAAGTTGAGCAGGTTAGCACAGAAGATGGCCCTGGTCTTCTGTTGCGCGAGGCTCTGTCTCGTCATCACTGGGTTCGAGCTGATCGTCATCACCATAGACAGAAGCAGTAGTATTAGTTTCTCCATCTGAAATGAAACAGAGTAGGTTAATGAATATTCGTATATTGTACTTATTTGAACGAGGTGCTATGTCAATAAAATTTTCATAGTTTACTGTATTATTTTGTTAGTAACTAGTATTTTTCCTATGGCCTTTAATTTACATAATCTGTTAAGAAACCAATTCCTATAAATTTGTTTGTGTTTGAATTCCTTCCAAGAAAGAAATCAACGGGCATAATTATTTTTGTGATAAAGATTGTTCGCCTTTTAAGGCTACGCAGGCAAGCTTACGCTCAAAAGTTAGTTGTAATTAATTGGAAATTATTTTCTTTTGAAAACATAATATCAATCACTAATTTACTAGAATATTATTGCTTTACTTGCTTGTTTAATTAAAGCTAGAGTATCAATTTCCCGGAAAATCTATTTAGAATAACGTGGCAGTTTTCTTAATCAAAAGATTTTTTTGTTTACTGTTTTGTTTGTCTTTCAAATCTGTTATTACTCAAAGGTGTTTTTCAAGACTTTGGGTTAAATTAATCAATTTGTATCAATTCGTCCCCTGTCCCTGTAAAGCTGTAGCTGTTTATTAGGTTCTTACATAAACAAAGCCTAATCTTGTCCCTAGTGCTACCGAGCTCGTCCCGGGATAAATTTATAGGTTAGGCATAGTATTGTTGAGCTTTTTCATATGAAATTGATCAATAGCAGTCCGGAGTCTGAATTCATTCCCGGTTAATGGTCATTAGCCCGCCTTCTATTACATGGGAGTAAAATAAAACTACTATAGCTACCTCTGCTTAGTCCCTGGAAAATAGCCTACATGCGTGATGTTGTATTACACCACGAAGGAGTTTGGGAACCTTGCGTTTTTTTTACACCGACTACAGCGAGCAAAATGGAGGGTTAAGATTTTGACCAGGATGTATGTTTTTAATAGGTATTGAATTATTTTTTAGCATAGCCTTCCAACGTGGCAATGCTGCCAGTCTTCTGGGCACGTTTCCAGATGACAGCGATGGGAAGAAGTACCTTGACGCCTTAGTGTTCCTGTTTTGTATTCCCGCATTTATAGTAACGTAAAAATTTAGTGTATTTGTAGTTAGTTTCATTAATTTTATTTAGGTTTATTACCTCTGTAGTTTTAATTATATTTTTAATTATTAAAAGTTTACTCTTGACATCGTTTCCGTAAGGTAACCTAAACCTAAGAACCCACACAATTTCAATTATACACATTGTTAATTTTCCCGGCAGTAAGCTTACGCGGTGAAAATTTAACGCTTGACTGTTTCCATAATGTTTTCCCCCTACCTTCTATCTTTGTAAGTACCTTACGTATCACGATTCAATTTTATTATTAATCTATTATTTTGCGATTTTTTTCAGATCTGTGGAAATTGGCACAAGAGATAGGAGAGAGATTGAGAGGGATTGGAGGGCAAATCATCAAATGACTCCTCCCGTTCTGGGTGAAGCAGAAGGGGTTGTCAGACTCTTACTGACTAAAACACGTCATATATGACTACAACACACACGTGTTCTTCATTTAAGCTCTCGTAATGCCGTTGCTTTACGTGCTTTCCGAGGCACGGAGATCTTAGTACACAGTTAATGGTCACACATCTTCGGACCGACCTTGGCAAGCGTAGCTTAACCTTTAATCGGCCCGTTCAGATGTTATTATTAAGCCACAAACCACAATACACAGCTAATATTATTATGTAGGAGCTAAAGAAGATGATATTTAAAAGAGATGTTGATCATGTTGTTGTTTAAAAGATGAATGGAAGGCGACAAACTAATATTATTTATAAGGTAGATGTAAGTGGAAACGCCGGGAGGGGACGCCCTAGAAGGACATATTACAAGGATCTTATTACTGATGCTCATCACGAAGTTCGTAGCAGATAGCGCTCTGTAGTTTCTGCTTACGCCCATGTGAAAAAGGCGTCAGTTTTTGTATGTATGTATGTTTTGATAATTTTGTCTGCTTTCCTAATAATATGTAGGTTATCATGTTAGGTAGTTGCTGTGTGTGTGGGGTGGACCCGATAAGAATATTTCAATAGACAGATAGATGAGATGCTCTAAATAAAGCAAGAGCAAGAAGCGCTACTGCTGAACATGATTTCCCAGGTTAGATTCACGAGTTGGACGAAATGTTATTAATGTTGCAATAATTAACCCTCTACTTATCTTTGTGTTTGATTACTCATTACTTGACTGTTTTTACCCTTCGGAGTCTAACCATAGTCTTGATTTTATGTTTAAAACTCTTCCGAAATAGATAAGTCGACAAAGTAAGATCGAAATTTGAGCTTCGTTACAAGTGCAGCTCAAAGAATTGTATCCTTTCCTTTAGTAATTGTTTTGACTTTGCTAAGACAGTTTTGTGTTAGACGTAGGTATATTTTGAAACTGTAGTAGTGGTCGTTGAAGTGTATGTGTTTTTTGACGTATCTTGAAGGGCGCCACGCACGAGAAGGATTATTATTGGTGATGTTCTTGAGAAAGGTTAGGCGCCTAGAATAGTATCTACTAGCAAAAAGCGTGCGTGTATGATGGAAACAAAAAGGAAGCAAAAGGAGTAAGGACCATGGCCAAAGTAACGGTAACAGTAGTCCTTCAAAAAGGTCAGGTGCGAAGTACTCTCAACCGGCTCGCATGTTTAACGAATGTTTGATCGTGAACGAAGAAAGAAAGAAAGAAAGAAAAAGCACACAGTTTTACGAAAAATGTTTACTAACACTAAAACTATAAACATAAGATTATTAAAAGTTTTTTTAGAAAATGCAAGTCTAAAATTATATTCTGCCTTTTCTTGCTTTCTGTTCCTCTCCTTGTGTTACATTGAAGATGTTTACAACACTTAAAAGTATCGGTAAAACGAGGTGAATTGAAACTCAAGGGTGGATGGAAACAAAACTTTAAATAACGTGCATAGCCTCTATATTCACGTAAGTTAAACGATGTTTATAACATACGAGGACTTCTAATGCTATTAAATAATTGAGACAGATAGCTTCTTCAATATTTATTGGCACGTCGCCGTCGTGCCAAAAGACATTTGATGAAAGAGACTATCGTTGTAGGTAATAGCTTTTCGGTGAAACGGACGCTCAATGCTATGGTGCTTCGGCAATTTGGACATTCGGTCTGATGACTTCGGGGAATTATCCATTGGGCGTATGACATTCGAAATCAAGCGCTTAACCCAGTTTCAACACCATGAAAATAGTTTTGTGTATCAAATAATAATAGATAGTAAACTAGTGTGAAAATCCTTCTCAAAGTTGAGTTTAAATTCAACCCTAAGTTTCTATTCACAATGTTTACAATATGTTCTTGGCTAATTAAAATCAGTACCTTTCTTTCACAAAATATTCCTTTACAACTCAACACACTTTCACGAACTATTCCGGGGCGCACATCTCAAAGCGAACTGACAACAATATTATCTATCACTGTATATATATTCCTCGTATTATCATTCTTAATGTATGAATGTTTATAATTAAACAATACTAACAATGTGTTAAACAATAGTAAACAACATATTTCTTCGATTGCGGTCTTGATTACTCAATCTTACTAGGAAATGTAGGTTGTTCATTTTTAATTGTGGCTTTTAGTTTAATAGACGCTTTGTTTAATATAACGTTTTTAAGTGAAAGATTATGAATACTACATAATTACACTAAAACAATGCGCGCAAGATTCCCGCACGGAACAAATATTTTAAATGGGTCGTTTTTCCGGGTCTGGCTGTTCGTGTATGTGATGGTAAGATGCCTGTAAACGCACCTTCTATAAGTACAGCAGGAATTCCTAATGTGGGATAACGCTTTTGAAGATTGTTTCGTTGTTTTTTTTCCATTAAATACATGCAATAACCATAAATACTTATTTAAAATACAATACGATTACTTATAATAATAATAAAAAAATAATACCAGCCTGTTACTGTCCCACTGCAGGGCAAAGGCCTCTTCTCATACAGAGAATGCTCGAGCATTGATCACCACGCTTGCTCAAGGCGGTTAGGCGATTTCAAACTTATATTAACTATAAGTCCAGGTTTCCTCACGATGTTTTTCCTTCACCGATGTCAATGATGTTTAAGATAAACTTAGAAAGTACATATGAATTGAAAAAGTCACATTGGTACTTGCCCGGATTTTAACCACAACCTTGTGCTTGAGCCTCTGGGCCATCACGACATACGTACATCAATACGATACGATACGATACATACGATACGAAACGATTACTAAGTCGCTAAAATTAATAAGCAAGTGTACAAAATGAACCTGAATTTAATCCCATTTTCACATAAAGTTATCCACTTCTCGATATAAAAATCAATCGATTATGAATATTAACTTTAATGACAATGTTGCTATTGACGTTAACTCCAGTGATAAATGGATGGGATGTGCTCCTTGTCTCTCGTGGAGGTAACTTTGATCATGTATTTGTCAGGTAGGCCCGCATTCATCGATATGAAGCCTAATGTTTTATGGGGAACTAGCTTTCGACGGCGGTTTCACCCGCTTACAAAGTAACTTTCCCAATTCACTACCGGGATAAGATAAAAAGTATTCTACACCTAAAATATGCACATCCTATTGCTGGGAAGTTTGTTTCGCCACTTCTTTTTCCCAGCAACACTATGAAGTGTGAAAGGACGTTTTGGGGTACTGTCCTATGTAAGTAAATTGGGACGTTCAAAAAGTGCTGATTCAAAACCTTATTTCAATAAATTACGTTTGATTTCTCGATTGAAATGGGCTAAAATTTGATTTCATGAAATGGGCTATTTGACCAACAAATTCTAGTTTTAAGTCCCCCATCTAGATTACAGGAAAATATTCGTCACTTTTTCACGTACTTAATCAAAAAATAACGGCGATACATCGAGTCAAAGTGTCGCATGACGTCACTAGCCAGTACAGTTTATACTAGATAATGACGTTACAAGCCCCTCTCCGCTACTTTAATACGCTCAACTAAGCAGTTTTCCATCAATTTGAACAATTAAAAAATATTTGTCGAATATTTTCGTGTAATCTAGATGAGGGACTAAAAATTTTTGTTTTCAAATAGCCCATTCTGCACAAAATCCGATTCAACTAATAAAGTACTACCTCCTATAGTAGATAACAAACACCAGGCTAAGTCGAAAGGTCCTCCCATTTGATCTTCTCCAAGCGAGATGTTGCTGTTTACCGACAACCACGCGATTGCAGTCGCGGACACAGCTAGTGATAAATAATATTTATATCTGTAAATTGGTTTCTACTAAGACTTTTACACGTCAAACAAGTGAAATGTGTTTAATTAAGATAGTAAGGTGTTTTACTATCTGACTACTCCGAGAAGAAACACTGAAAGAAACTCAGAGATCACAGTCTCTTTTAAAGTCCTGGCATTATCTTGGTCATTATTATTGTGAAAGGCCTATGCAGATTAGTGTATGAGATGGTGTTCCAAGGAAAGAACCACACAGATATAATATGAGTGGACAAGTCCAGTCAGTGTACGCATTAATCAACAATCGTGAGCTAAGTGAGAAATATCACTTTAAATTAACCCATCAAATAAAAAGAAAATCCCATCGTCACCCACAATTTTCCATGGAACAAAAACTTATAACACTTCTTTAAGAAAAATGCGCCCCCATTTATTTCATGCTAACATCTCGCATAAACTGCTCTTTTCATCATCTTAGAACGGTTTAAGGGACATCATTTTTCATCAGTCCATGTCATAGGAGGTAATGAATGAAACTCGATCCATACGTCTGGTGGTAGAAGGAAACACGAAGTTTTCCACCTAATATTAAGGTTGAAATTCGTCTGGCAGAGTGAGCGTATTAGTATTAGGTATTAGACGTATATTTTGAACTGTTGTAGTAGTCGTTGAATTGTGTGTGTCTGTGAGTGTTTTTTGACATACCTATCTTGAAGGACGTGACTTTTTAGTGATGTTCTTCAGAAAGGCCAGGTGCCTAGACTAGTAGGTAATTGCAAAAACCGGGTGTGTATGATCAGGTGTATGGAAACGAAATGGAAGCAAAAGGAGTAAGGACCATGCCATAAGTAATGGTAACAGTACCTAGCTCTTCAAAAAGGTCAGGTGCGAAGTCAACAGGCTTGCATGTTGATCGGATATTTGATCGTGAATGAAGAGAGAAAGAAAGAAAGAAAGAAAGGAAGAAAGAAAAAACATTTTCGAAGCAAATAAAGAATGTAAGAATAGTAACAGATGACGTTCTATAGTTTCTGCCTATGAGAAAGTGGCGTAAGCGTATCTTGAAGGTTAGAATTGTCTAATAAGATTGGTAGCCACTACGAATTTTAGCCCGAGATCCATTTTCAGATTACTAAGTAAGACTAACTCTATGGCGTAATTAAATAGTTGCAAGATTAGTATGGTAGTTACATAAAAAAAACATCAAAATCATGCATACTTTAGTAAAAACAAAGAGGACTTGAAAGAAACAAAGAAAGAAAGAAAGAAAGAAAGAAAGAAAGAAAGAAAGAAAGAAAGAAAGAAAGAAAGAAAGAAAGAAAGAAAGAAAGAAAGAAAGAAAGAAAGAAAGAAAGAAAACACATTTATTGGCCAAAGCTGGATATACGCACAGTAAAAAACCACATAATCACAAAAAAAAAAGACACAAAAATGGCATGTCTCACGGCTGCGCCAAAAGGTTCATTTCAGCGGTAATGCCAGACAGATGCTGAGATCCTGCCTGACGCTGATTTTCAAAGGAACCTCTGGGGACAAGTGTCGGATGAGTAACATTTATCAATATAATACTTAATAAATAAATAAATAATATTACATGCGAAGAAATGTCTTAGAAAAACTGTGATCCCGTATCAGTAACGCCATCTCGCATGATATAGTAATTGGAATATATTTGAGCGGCAGCGGAGCGTAACAAACTAGACTTATCGACTTGTGTCCATTTGGACACAAGTAGGTATAGGATGAAAATTATGTTCGTGGTGTCCCGTCTTTAGTCAGTATTGAATGTCTTTGGTAAAAAAGCAATATTTTACTTTTTTACACAGTAACATTAAAAATACTTACGCGAATATCCTCAAACCATCAGAACTATACTCCATCCGATTAGGTAGTTTACAAAAGGTAAACAATTTGGACATGTATTTTTAGTTAATAACACTGTTTAAAAATAAAATGCAGCTGAAAACAAATTTAGATACAACAAAAACGATTACATGATCAATTAAACAATTTGTCTAGTTGTATTTAATTAATAAGCGTTTATGTAAAAAGGCTTGTCAAGATTGTTTACCTTTAGTTAATTACCTACTCGGATGGAGTATAGGCATTGAATTCCTCCAAGTCTCAAAGTGGGTCTAACAAAAACAAAACATAATACGATTTCAAAATACGTCAGAACCCTTTGACAAACTTGCCCGTTTTTGTTTGAAAAGGTATAATGTTGGGCAAAGGTTAGTAGAAACTTTTGAGTTAGTCTACACACGGGACTTATGTCGACCAAGTTTGAAACAGCAAAAACTGGGCAATGCTTTGCTTTCGACTTCACTTGCAAGTTCAACGATGTCTGGTAATAAAACTGTCGTATTTGTAGCTGGGTGGGGCTCATAGCTAAATGGAGTTTCTTGATTCAAACCAAATCATAATCTATATTCATTTCGACTGGCCTGTTGGTCTAGTAGTTAGTGCCCCTGACTGCTATGCCGGAAGTAGTGGGTTCGATTCCCACCGAGGACAAATGTTTGTGTGATGAGCGCGATCATTTTTTCTGTGTCTGGGTGTAATTGATCTATAATATGTATGTCTTTAGAAATTTATAAGTATGTTTATCAGCTAATTAGTACCCATAACACAAGCTCTCAAGCTTACCTTGGGAGTAAATGGTGTTGTGTGAAAAAGTTGTGGAATATTTATTATTATATTGTTATTAACTTAAGTATCTTATAATTCTGCCTAACCCTCACAGATAACAGGCGTTATATTGTGTTGCAAAACAGTTTAACGATAGTCCCATTTTCAAATACCCGCTTAGTACGAAGAGTGACAGCTAAACATAATAACAATACCTACTTAAAACATGTATTGATAATCTTGCGTGGGCGCAGATCTTTGCTTATTATGAATAATTAATGGCCTTCGAAACAGACAGACTAATAACTATAGAAGTATTGAGACATAGACATTTTGTTGTTGTAGGTATATTAAGTATTTATTTATTAAAACTTTATGCACTAGTAAAATAAACTGTACAAAGGCGGACTTAATGCCTTAGGCATTTTCTACCAGTCTACCTTAAGGTGATGCAGAGACAGAACTTGATTTTAAGAGTTGAATACCTATATAATTATTAAAACAACATGAAACAGAAGTCTTATATTTTTGTAATGGCTAAATGTGAATAATGGTATCAAATAAAATAAACAAAATTTTGAAAGAAAGATTTTTGAAGTTAGTTATTTAATGTTAGTAACTTAGTACCTCTACAACAGATATTTCTTTTTATACATAACATAAACATCTCGGCTATTATCCCCGAAAAGTTAGGCAAAAGTGTACCTGACCAAAACCACATTTGACCAGTTATGTTTTAAGTCTCATGTCATAGGGGCCGAACCTATTGGCATCAATCACTTATCATTCCGAGCTGTTAGTGAGAAATTCCCCATAGAAAACTCAGTAACGTTTTGCCCGATCCGGGAGTCGAACCTGGGCCCTCGTGCTCAGCAGTTACAGTAGCGCTTGCGACCATTAAACCAACGAGGCAATCAGGATTTCACTGAAATTTACTGTTATTATATGTATAAGTAAATATAAACACTAGTAGCACCTTACACATAGTTATTATCTAATACTAATGACTATCAAGTAGATGTAATAAAATCGACTAAGTGCGAGTCAATCTTCTGTCTAGACTTTAACCACTCGTACTTACGAAACAATTAAAAAGTAATTGTGTCTCGCGCGGATCTACGTTCGGGCATACCAAAGGTTAAAAGAGACCATGACTCCTGAGTTTTTTTCATTTCATTTCTCTGCATTTCTTTTCAGGAATCAGTCATTTTGGAATTATGCCGGCGCCATTTAATCATAAAAATATTGTCAGTTATAAATGGAGTTAGACAGGCTGTCGTTGCATGTAAACCACTGGTACAATTAATATATAGTTGAATTAAAAAAAAAAAACATTGACATACCTGCAAATTTGTACAGACAAGGGTCAGTAGAAGTTTGTACGAACAAGGGTACTATTAATTGTAAGTATAATTAATTAATGAGAGATCCTACACGACCCTTCCCTTCTTTTTTAAGATACCTCACACGACAAGATAATTTAACTCTAAAATTTCGCTTCTTCACTTTTAAAGGAAAGTAGGTACCTATAAATGATTTCTTGAGAGTGTCGAAATATACGTTCTTTTGCAGCTTTAACGACTGTATCTTTTTTTTAAGTTAACTTTGATTTTTTCACAATTTCAAGGGACTGTATATTTGAGTATATGTTTTAATTTGAACTCGATCCACGCGTTCTGAAGATTTAAGTTCTTGACAGACACACAGTCGGACGGACGGACAGACAGGCAGCTGATATCCTATAAGGGTGCCGTTTATAAGTCTAAAAAAGCACTACCCAAAACCCTTACCCTCATATTCTCATCTCTTCAATACAAAACATCCCTCCATTGGACGTACCTGCACCAAACTCCATTACAACTTGATTTCCTCCATACAAAACGAAACAAAATAGAAAAATACTATTTGAATATTCCTCAAGTTTAGATTAAATTTCACCATTGCAGAATTTGAATGGAAAAATATAAGTTTTATTTATTTGTCGGGGGCTCAGGGAATTCAATTGGTCTGCGTGGAACGGATTTGTTTCCAATGTGGAGTTTGGGGGAAATGGGAGGGATGGGGTACCGTATTGGGATGTATTCGTCAACTTTTAAAATGGGGGATAAGTTTTCTAAAGACTGGGGGTACAGTTTGTAGCTTGTTCCGATATTGGTTTTAAGTTTTGCGAATGGTGGATTTAGTTTTGTTGAAGTTTTTTTTAAGGTTAGATTAGTTCATAAGTAAGTTGTTGGTAATTCGACTAAGTATATTAAGAAATTAAAACAGCGTTGTGGTTTAAAAGAAGATGTAGTGACATCAATGTACTTTTATAGCACAAGGTCTGCTATAAATTGGCAACTATGCAATCAAACTACTTAAAATAAATAAAATATCTACACTTAAACTAACTACAAATAGAATACCTTAATGGCAATGCTGCCAGTCTTCTGGGCACGTTTCAAGATGACAGCGATGGGGAGGAGTACTTTGACGCCTGAGTGTTCTCCGATTTTGTTTTTCTTAGAGGGTTTTTTTTCTATTTATAGTTAGTTTAAGTGTACATAATAATATTTAATTTGTTATGACATCGATTAGATTTAAGATTGAATGTCTTTGAGTGACATAAACTGAAAACAGTAGTTGTCTGGCCTGGTAGTCGAGCAGTCAGTGGCCTGATTGCTATGACCTCGTTCGATTCCTACCTAGGACAAATGTTTATGTGATGAGCACGATCATTTGTTCTGTGTTTAGGAATGTATAAGTATGTTTATCAGTTGTTAAGTACCACAAGCTCTGCTATAGCTTGGGACTAGATGGTGATGACAGAAATTTGTGGATATTACTTTATATAGTTACAAAGTAATTGCAGACAGATGTATTGCAGACGAGTTTGTTCCGCCACTTTTTCTTTCCAGCTAAAAAAACCAGGAGGTGGCGAAGGGCGGGCTTTTAGGGGAATTGCTTTATGTAACTTTGACGTTCAAAAAGTGTTGATTCAAGTAGTTCGACAATATTTACTAATTGTTCAAGCCTGTGTGTGAAAACCTAAAAGATTTTTTTAAAGGTTATCAGTAAGCTAGCAAAAGGTAGAACTTAATTATTTTATGGTGCATCCTAAATTCGTTTGTGTAGTGTCTACCCCAGTCATAATTAAAGAACCCAGATACGGGGCTGATACTGAGAAACCAACAATACTTTACTCTAGCGGAGAATCGAACCCCGAACTTCATGTTCAACAGTAGCGCCTGCAACCACTACACTATCATAGCATAACATTACGCTTGTAATTCCCGAAGGGCTAGGCAGAGATGTACCCTGTCACCCACATTTCGCCAGTTATGTTCAAGTCCTATGTAATAGGGGGCGAGCCTATTGCCATCAATCGGGCACAATTCCAGACTCCGGGCTGCTACTGAGAAATTCCAGATGGAAAAAATCTGCCCGACCCGGAGAACGGACCCTGGATCACGCGCTCAGCAGTAGCGCTTGCGCCCACTAGACCAACGAGGTAGTCACACACACACACACAAACACACACCGTACGGTATCATCCTAAATTAGGTAAGTATTTAGAAATATATAAGTATACCTATGTTTATCAGTTGTCTAATAATCATAGCACAAGCTCTGCTTAGTTCGGGACTAGATGGCGTTGTGTGTAAGTTGTGGAACATTATTATTACATTATCTGCCTAGCCTTTTACCCAATTACGAGTCCAACCAGCCTTACCGGACACACTCTTTTTTTTTCTTAATTTTATCTGCAAGCAGCCGTTGAGCTTTAATCAGATAGGTTGAAATTGCATTGGCAGTTAGAGATCTACATCCTACAATGTGTCGAAGGTCTCATCATATAAATTTGCTCTCAAATTAGGAGTTCTTCCAAGTTCCAAATCAGACTGAGATGCTTTCGTTATTCTCTTTGATGCTCTATTAACCAAATAGACATTTATGTGGTCATCTCTCTGCTTCTAACTCATAACTTAAATCATTTAGCTTCCCATTTACCAGAATCATAACCAAAATTTTCTCGTATCCATCATCTAAGCCGCCATTATGGTCAAGCTACCTACTGCCGGACACAACTGAGTACTATGTTTTGCGACCTATCTGACCTCCACAACCCAGTCACTGAGTAACTCGATATCCCTTGGTACTCGTAACGACTGTCAAAGATAAACAAATGGCTGTCGACCACTCATGAATTTGTTTGGGACACGAAGGGGTCTTGATACGTAATAAATAGTCACCTATCGACAAAATGAACTATGCAAGCGTAGCTTAACCAGCTTAACCGTTCGACTGTTATCATCATGGAAAGTTTGCAGTTGCGCCATAAGATTAATTTTAAGTCTTTTGTGGTGCGGGTTCCGACCCACCATCTCGAGACATTATGAAAGAGGCATTTTGGCCGACGGGTGTTTGGTATCGTCGCGTCGCGTCTTTCCGCGGAAGCATAGTATAAATATTAAAACAGTAGGACCACGCCTTTGATCTCTGGAAAAATGCTGACAACTTCTACACGCGTTAGACTTGAATAATACCTCCGGCACTACAAACATCGTTTTGTTCGCAGTGCGGGAGCGGTATCCCGGGTCTCGCCCCTCACACCCCGCTCGATTACCCTGTCTAGACGGTTTCGTCGGACGACTGTATGTTTTTAGACTGTGGCGGAAGGTTTCATGACACCATGACTCAGCGCAATACGTCGCCGACCAAACGTTAACTTTAATTTTAATTTTAGCTTTATTTACTTACTATGTATTAGTTTTATATGATTATAGTGTTTATTTTTTTTTATATGGGCCACAGATGCCTGAAATAAAGAGTTATGTCTTTATTTAAGGACTCTTTATTTCTTGTGGAGAGGCTACTGGCTTAGTAGCCAGTAGCCCCTCCACACGACTACTAGACAGTATAATCTCAACATAATTCCACAATTTCAAATAAATCTCTTATATAGTCATTCAATTATCTCAAATTCTTGCGTCAGAAGTGACAGTCTTGTGTAAAACTATTCAACAAATCACCGACGGAAACTTGGACGGGTCTAGGGGACAAGACAGAAACTTTTATAACAATAATGAGGTTTTCAAAGAACTGCTTACATCGAAGCTTTTGTTAACGCAAGTTTATTCGTGAACGGTTGAACGGTTGACAAGAACGAATGTCGTATAACAAAGGAAGACGGAATAGACAAGGACACGACGTAGACATGGGCAAAGACTGCCGATTAGTAGTTACCAAAATTATAATTTGTATGTTTTTATAATTTATGAACAAGAGTATATTATATTGCCTGTATATATATCCATTATAAATTACATTTTTAAATATTAATATAAAAAAGATAAGAAAATTTAAAAATATAAAACATAGTGGACCTCCGGTGGCGGGAGCAGGGTCCAAGCTACCGGTGGTTAGGGCTCCAGAGACAGGAACCTCCTCACGACGATGCGGGCCGTACCAAAAAGTACTGCCTTCTGGATCAGGTTCTAACCCAACTGTGCACCGAAAGCCTCGAAAGATGCTCATCGAGGCTTTTAGCCATAAGGTTATTGGCTGTAACGACGAGTCCACATCCCACATGACGACAACCTCGCGTGCTAAGTCGAGAAATTTGATTTTTTCTCTTTCTCAGCTTTCACGATGAGCTCGTCATGAGGGATGGTCACATCGATCATCATTATTATTATTAGCCTATTTTTGCCCGCTGCAGGACAAAGCCTCCCAACTTTCCTTTCACCTCTCTCTGTCAAGGGCTTTTTGGAACCAGTCCTTATCGAAGAAGTCCAGTTCGTTCCGCCATCTTCGCCTGGGCCTACCGCGATGTCGTCTGCCGTGTAAGGGAAGCCATTGGAAGAGTATTAGGCGATTATCACACTGCCCCGCATCACGCTGCTTGTTGCGTGTCTCTGAACTGAATTGATCGCGCGTGGATGCATTTTCTGTGTGTTGGACTGTGCGTGTTTTCCATACAAACGGAGATACTTACAAGCAACGTTAAAACACACATTCACGCGCTACGCTGCGTGGTGCGTGGCAGTGTGTCAATCGCTTTATACTCTATTCTAAATTTTGAGTTGTTGGCCCCGGCTGACATTAATATGTACAGGCGCCAGCACGTCAAGTTACCCCAATATGTCAAATTTTCCCAATTGAATATGAACCTTATTCTGTTTGACATTAAGTTGAAAAACCATCAAAGAAATTTGACACGTTGGGGTAACTTGATGTGCTGGCGTCTGTACATACCAAGATTTTGACAGTCGTTACAGTACTCAGAACCCCGAAAGTCTTATTATTATAATAATAATAAATTCTTTACTGTGCCTTTGTAATAGTATTATGTAATATTTCTGTGCACTGTCAACCCAAAATCTATCCTCTCACGTCATTGTAGTCCATACAATTGAGTTGTCTGTATTATAACAGTTAGGTTCCGAGTGATTTGGTGTAAAAATATGTATAAAGAATATAATAAATAAGTGATAGGAAATAGGCTAGTAAACAATAATCTACAGAATAATCAAGTACTGGAGACCGTTATTGAACTTGCTTAGATCAGATATGCTTAACTTAAGATTGTCCAAACACTTGAAACTTAATTGAGAAATTGCTTAGTTATCGGTTTTGATTTCGAGTGAGGTATAAATTGGCGCATGGGACTTCAACATTGAATTAAGATTAGAAGTTGGTAACACTGTGATCTTCAGGTTTTTCTTCTTTTCGTCTTTTTATGACCAACCTGGTGTCAGAGTTATTACATCGCCCTTCCCTGGGCCTCGAAAATTATCTCTCAAGCGGTTTCTTCACAATATAAGACCATGATTTAGCCTGGGGTAGTATGGAGTTTTGATAAATCATGAGGCCAGGTTATACTGGTTACGTTACCATTGACTTGAGGCTTGTACAGACGCCAGCACATCAAGTTACCCCAATGTGTCAAATCCCAATTGAATATGCACCACATTCTGTTTGACATTAAGTTGAAAAACCATCAAAGAAATTTGACACGTGGGGGTAACTTGATGTGCTGGCGTCTGTACATCTGTTCGGTTAATTCACTTATCTAAGACCCTAACGGGGGAAAACGTAGGTATTTCGATTACTTACAAACATTTTTTACTATTATGAGATCAACACTAGCAAACAGCTGTTTCATATATTTTTAACTGGTAAACATTGCACTGTGTATCTATCAGCGGTTTTGAATTACCATTAATTACCACCCTGTATAGGTTGAGCGTGAAATTTATTTATTTATTTTTGTATCCTTGCATTAGAACGCCGTACAGCAATTCTTATTATAACAAAAAATATACCTACTTGCTTTCAATCAATCTATCAAACAAAAAATTGATCGTCAGACTAGTTTTATTTAATCCATCCAGTTTGATCTGTCCTTGATTAATATCTAAGTGATCAATCGCTTCCGCTTCCGCTGTCGCTTGTGTCTCGTGTCCATGGTGTGGTATAACGGTGTGTTTGCGATCTGGCCGCGACATTGTGGCGCCGGGCGGCGCGAGCGCAAGCGAGTATGTTGGCTTAGTGTGGATAAGCGTTTTTATTACTTTACAAATTTTCCTTATAACGTTGTTCTGTTTTTATTCCACAGGTCTCATGGATGGCAACTGCCAACTTACCATGGAAATAATGTTTTCTTATGTTGGACCTTAACATCAAAGGTTTCAAGCACATAAATCAGTTGCAGTACGTTACCCATCAACGGACCAGCCTCAGTATGCCTCGGTGATTAATAATAATAAAAATATTTTACAACTTTCACACAACGGCAATTAGTCTCAAACTAATCAGAGCTTACGCTATAATGGGTACTAGATAACTGAAAAACATACTTATATATTTCTAAATATATACATACGAGTATTATAGATAAACTACACCTTGACACAGGATCAATGATCGCGCTAATCACACAAACATTTGTCTTGGATGGGAATCGTACCCATGACCATAGTAGTCAGGGCCAACACAAAATGGAGGCGGATCCCAAGATCCGGAGTTTACAAGGGCTGATTGAAATTAATGATTTGACTTTGACAAGGTCCAAGTCCAACTACCTACTGTGTAGCATGTAAGGTATAGTCACAGTCTAAAAACCTACAGTCGTCCGACGAAGCCGTCTAGACAGGGCAATCGTGCGGGGTCTGAGGGGCGAGACGCGGGGAAGCCGCTCCCGAACTGCGAACAAAACGATGCTCGTAGTTCGTAAGGTATTATTCAGGGCGTGTAGAGACGTTGTGAAAAATGCCGATTTTTCCAGAGATCAAAGGCGTCGTCCTAGTGTATTAATATTTATACTGCGGTATAGTTAATTGAAAAGTTAATTTTAAGTTACAATCGATTATAAGTGTGATGGTAAATAAATAAATGTCTTAGTAAGTAAGAAAAGTAAGTCTTCGAATAGGTGCCTTATAGAAATTAAATAAAACTAAACACGCCTCTATTTAAAGTCGCATCCATACTAACATAGTCGCATAAATAACAAAAAATCTAGTAGAATTTGCGTAGGTGTCCCCAAATAAGGCCAAATCTTTGTTACGAGTCAAACCGTCATATACACAACGCTATTTGTACGATTGTGAGGTCAGCAGAGCACTACAATTGCCGTCTGGTTCTTCATTAAAAACAACGAACAAAAAACATGGTTATTTAATTGTTTACTCTAGTTCAGAACCATTAAATACTCCTTGTATCGGATGGGAGGAATTTACACTGTAAAGGGAATACAGTACCGTTTTGTTAGACTTGGTGACGAGGTTCTGACCACGTGTTTTAACATTTGTCAAAGATCTACTTATGAAAGTCAGAATCCACGGCTTAATTCATTAAACCCCAAGAGGAAACCGATGTCCGCGCTGTCATTGTCTTTCTATTGTGTCTCTAATTGACACGATTGAAAGGTTAACGTGTTTTCCTACGCAAAATCTGACAAAATAGACTAAAAATCTTGATTTTTATTTGTTTTTATAGAAGGTACGTAGGTAATTAAATTTATAATATTATAATATTTATATTAATTAATTTAATTTAATTTAATTCCATTCAAATCAATTTCAATTTCATTCAATTAAATTCAATTTTAATTTATTTATTTTAGATTTGTAATTATGTAAATACTAACATTAAATATTAAGTGAATTGTTACTAACACTATGGACTTTGTCTGAATTAAAAGTTACATGATTATTATTAATTTAATTAGTTTTAGTACCTACCTACTAACTAGTTGTAATGAGAGCTAAAAATTTTATTAAGATAATTAAATCAGAAATGCCCAAGCTTATGTTATTTGAAGGGGTAAGCAGTCAGTATGATATCTACTATTCTAACATGGGATTAGAAATGATCTAGATTTAATATAGTAAAAAGTAATGTGGCAGTACTAACACAGTGCACTTAAACTCTCTAGAGGTACACATCTGCTTACCCTTTAAGGGAATAAATGCGTGATGGTATAATATAATGCCCATTTTATAGACATCAATTATTATAATAAACTAAACTATTAACGCCATCATAATTCAGTCCATTTTATTGAACTTATTTGTCCCAAATGAAGTATTTAGGATAAATTGTAGTGTGGGCCGAGAGTTTGGGTATTTTTGATTTGAGGTTAAGCAATTATTGTTAATTGGTTTGACGCTTCTTTAAGGCACCTTATAAAGCGAAAAACTTGTTGGGTGGCGTAATTTTTAGGTGATAGATTTGACACTAAAAGTTAGAAAAATATCAAGTAACACCGCGCCTGTTTACCCTGGAGGCTTAGGCAGAGGTGTACTTGTGTACTACTTTAGTAGTACAGAGGACAATGTTCCCTATATTTTAACAAGTTTGAAAATATACAGATTGAGACTAGGCAATACACTCTTGCCTGTATGTCTTCAAACTTGTAAATATATAAGAAAAATAAATTTGTGTAATTTTGTGACATACTTTTGATAGATCGAAATGCAAATAAGTCCTTAAAATTTTAGTACCTACCTACCTACATAGATTTTTCTTGATATTTAGATTTTCTTGTGTTTTACCAAACTTAGCACAGTCACACTTAGGAAATGCCTCCGAAAAAGTTGCAGTGAAAGTGACAGTTTATCGTAAT
The DNA here is from genome assembly GCA_921972225.1 of Euplexia lucipara. NCBI lineage: Eukaryota > Metazoa > Arthropoda > Insecta > Lepidoptera > Noctuidae > Euplexia > Euplexia lucipara. The sequence continues at coordinate 8,440,034 of OV179168.1, read as the reverse complement.
AAAAATACTAAAGAATTTGGGTCTCGATTCGATGTTGTTTAACGTAAGTATCACGGCACGGTCGACGGTACGGGTGGCGATAGGCTGCCGAGCTGCGCATCGCGGATTTGATTCCCTAATGGAACAAATATTAGTGTTGCCCACAGGTAGCTGTTCCGGGTCTGGCTGCTTGCATGTTTGACTTAAAATATTTGTTCACACAATCACGATACAGTAAATATGCCTAAAGCGGGGCACCTGAAACCACGGTGTATTCTATTTTTTTCATAAAATAAATAATATATATGATGTTTGAAGTTTATGGGCTTTTGTTATAAGGAAATGTCAGGCGAACAGCAAGCTTCGGGAACCGCCATTGCATAAGCATGTGATGCTCTTAAAGATTTGTTTGCTTGAACGCGGTAATCTCTGGAAGTGCGATTCTTTTTCGAGTTCGAGCTTATAGACTGTTTAGCACCACGATACGTGCATAAAAAGAGGGTTAAACAAACATGGATATTATCGTATCAGTCCTGAATGGACCCCAAAACCTAAAGAAGACACTTGAAGCAGAATGCATGCTAAAAGCTGATAATTAGGTGTAAAAAGTCAACTTCTTAAGAGATTTTAGCATATCCAGCTGTTAACGGCCAAACTTTACAGATCAAAACTAAACAGTTCAGCGATAAAATCCTCTAAAACCGAGCCACAATCTCTTGAAAACCCCAGATTCCAACATTTTAAACAAGATCGATAAATCGTTAGCCCAACAGCGGCAACTCCACTCTGAAAGTTTCACCATAGAGTTTGTTTTTGTGGGTGAACTTTTAGCGGCATCGTTAATGTGCCCTGAAGAATTACAACCCCGACATTCTCAGACCGTGTTGTACGTACACTGTTAACATTTCAACCTTTGTTTTGTGATATATGTGTCTTACGGTATTCCGTTTACGACAGTGCGTCAGTTGAGAGTTGGTTAAGAATCTTTTGGTGAGTTTAATTGCGAAGAGTATGTTCATTTCTTGACATTAGAAACAAATATTCTCTTCGCATTTTATTGTACTCTCTCTCTCTGTCTATACTTGGTACTGTGGTACAAATGTGTCCACGATTTGCTTCTGTATGCTAGTCTATTGAACTTATTGTAGTACGTGTATTAAATAATTATGTTAGGCGATCCTAACAACTTCTAGCCTCACCAGTTGCTGCTGAATGGCATTGTTTTACATGGAGTCACTGCTCTCCTAAGGTACAGGTATTAACCTAATTTAGAGGTTAGGGTTTCAATGTATGACTACCTAGCGAAAGCCTATCTAAGAATGTACTTCTACTATACCATTATAATAGTTATTTAGGCTTTAGTTCAATAAAGATTATTCATTATTATTATTATTACTGCTTATGTGTTTGTTTCTCTAGACACTACTACTACCATTGTTTTTTTTAAATAATATAATCCAGTGCTCGACTGAAATCCCACCTGATGGTAAGCAGTGATGCAATCAATGATAGTGAAGCGCAATAGTTTATTAAGAGCGTATTCACTCTAGCCTGGAAGACACCTATATTATAATCGCACTTGCATCTGGGTGAATTCACTAGCTCCTGTAACACAGGTTGCTACCTAGCTCAGAAGCTAGGGCTTCAAAAAATATTTTTTAGCTATATATTTTTGTGTCAATAAACTTACTATTATTAAACTTATTATTATTATTATTAATATTATAGTTCGGCCAAATTCGTTGTTATGTACGATGATTGATGATGTTTGATGTTGTTGTTGATTCGTTGTCGTGCATTAGGAGAATAAATAAAACCACAAAATTGGACAAACAGCACGTAGCATTTAAATACATCAGTTTAAAAAGAAATGTGACAGGTAACGATCTAAAACGATGTACAAAACAATTTCAATCACTAACCTTAAATACAGTAAAATAGTCCAAACGAACATAAAACTGGATTGACGATGTAAATTGAACCTTAATAACAAAACGTCACTTGTTATAAACAGTAATAGATAAGCCATAAAAAATAACACTTGGAACTTCGGGGCATCTGAAGAGGGTGTTAGTAAAGATTTTGTTAGTAACATAAAAACAACTAATGGTACTGACATTAGCAACAGAATTGATGTCAGCCTCAAAGCTGGAAGCAATTCCTCTGCTTCGTCATACTCAGACATTAACCACTCATACCCTTCAATGACTGCTAAAGACACCGTTGAAAAAGTCGTCATTTGTTTCAAACTGTACAACTCCTCACCGTTTCTAAACAAGAACACTCTTAAAAATACTATCCAAGATAAACATGCTGTAGTAAATGTAATAACTAGATCCAAAGTTGAATATACTTCGTCTAATATAGTGTCCAAGAAATTTTCATCAAATAATAAGCAAAAGAAAGTGAGACACGTGACATGTAGGCAGCCTGATAGTAAATGCTGTAACGCCAAGCATCGGTACAATTCTTTGGGACGTTCTGAGCACACACCAATGTACACAATCAAGGATGTTAAGAAGACTGTTACCACTGCAAGACTCCATGGGTAAATGGTAACATCGTCTGGTAACGTTATGTTCATTCCGTGGTATCTGTACGGGTCAAGATCTTGTGTATCAGCCGTATCGTTGTTAGTGGAATTCATCTTGATAGTTTAACACCAATCTTAAACTTGTCACAGATATCAATTGCTGATAATGTTTCTTTTATTTTAGTTTTTGTTGCTTTTTAACTTTTAAGTTCAAGTCTCTTTTCACAAATAGTTACGTGTGATGCGAACGAAAATATTATCTGAACTACTTTGAACAAATGAACAACATTGATAACAATGTTATTAATTAAATTAACATAAACGTTAATTTGATAAAAAAAACTAATGATTCTTTTTGCCACATGAATGATTAGTAGAGTCGTACTTGGATTTGTTATTGGCATTCGTTGGTCATCTTTTCTCCTCTACTATGAAGTCCAAGTCCATCCAAAGGTTCCATCATAAGGCCAGACCGCTCATTGTATCACCTTATGTAGCCCTTAAAGTTATAATTTGTAAGTTTTTAGGGTTCCTTAGTCCACTAGGAACCCTTATAGTTTCGCCATGTCTGTCTGTCCGTCCGTCCGTCCTCGCTTAATCTCTGTGACCGTTAGCACTAGAAAGCTGAAATTTGGTACCAGTATGTGTATCAATCACGCCGACAAAGTGGTAAAATAAAAATTGGAAAAAAAATGTTTTATTAGGGTAGCCCCCGATATGTAAAGTGGGAAGTGATTTTTTTTTTAATTTCAACCCTAACGTGTGATATATTGTTGGAAAGGTATTTAAAACTGAATAGGGGTTTACTTACAAAATCATTTTTTGATAATGTCAATAATTTCGGAAATAATCGCTCCAAAAGTAAAAAACAATGTGTCCCCCCCCCTCTAACTTTTGAACCATAAGTTTAGAAAATATGAAAAAAATCTGAAGAGTAGAACCTTATAAGGACTTTCTAGGAAAATTATTTTGAACTTGGAAGGAAACAGTTTTTGTACAAAAAAGATAAAAAGTTGTACAAAAGTTCTGGACTAAGTTTGTAGTATAATCGCATATGCAAGCATTTTGAACACTTATTGTGACGGACGGGAAACTACGGAACCCTACACTGAGCGTGGCCCGACACGCTCTTGGCCTGTTTTTTATTCTATTCTATTCTAGTAGTTTTTGTGATAAATCAAACAATTAAAAAACCTTTCTACTTATCATATTGGTATACTTAGATGTATTGGGGCTGTAAAACACTTTGTAAACAGCCATATTATACATAAATGGATTATACTAAAGACAAAAATGCTCGGAAACATGCTGGTCCTGCTCCATAGGACAACTTAAAGTCTGGACAGAATCGGATTGGATGCAAAAGTATTAAAGGAATGTTTGCTTTTTTTCTACATCACACATTGTAATTTGATTTTATTACTACATGATTATTACTTTTTTTTAATAATCATCTTTGGTTTAAATATTATGTAAATATGTGAGCACCATGTATATTTAAATACACTCAGACAATTACCAGCTGCATTGCTTATTTTCTATCACCTTGTACCTATCTCAGGATAGTAGTTTTTTTTTCTCTCATGGTATGTACATCGTCCTCACATATAATCTGATTATGTATACAAATATTGTAAAATCTATTTTAAAAGAGTAAGTATGGAGTTTCTTGCACATTCTTCTCCATACGAAACTACCTTTTGGAATGTGCAACTAGAATCATATTAACTTATTTTATTTGTTAGTCTAACGTTCAAAAGTGCCTGTTATCAGGCCTAATTGAAATAAATGATTTGACTTTGACTTTATTTACGGAACTAGTACAATGTTCCGCGTGGGTATATTTTCCACCCTGTTTACCGCAATCAATGAAACTAATCCAATAAGGTTTTTTTTTATTGAATTTCAAAAGTAATGGAAGCGATCCATTTAAAGCGAATATAGGCCTGCACTAACAAAGCATCGCGGTCGACACAAATTTTGTTGGGGCTGTGAAGCTGCCATGGAGCCATGGATTGCAGAAATTTTGTACGGTATTTTTTGTGTTTTTGTATTGAAATAACCGAAATAAAATATATCATCTCCTCTTGGCTACTTTTAAGCACACGGCTTAGTGGAGCGGACTGCAGAAAATAATAGACTGATAGTCTTTTAATTGTGAAATAAATACTTATTATTAAAAAAAAAACGATGCCGTAGACGAAACGTTGACGTGGAGTTGCGGATACCAGTCCAGTATCTTTATCTTTTTTACATCAAAAAATAATATATAAAAAAAAGTTGTTTATTGGTATTAGAAAAAATAACATTCACAATGTACCTATTATTCCTAAATTAAAGGTAAGTAATCGCAAGAATTGGTGATACTGGTTCCCAAACTAAGCTATGAGCGCTTGTATTTTGGGACTCAGTGTTTGACTATTTATATTATCTAACTCGTTTAGTTTTGTAATTCATTTATAACAATAATTTATGTTATAAGTTACGTCATTTATCTCCAAAGATATATAATTCAATAATCAGTGTCAGATGAACCTGTTGGGTTGGATTTCCAGTTCAGGCAGTGTTACTGAGTTTTTCCATTTGGAGCATCAACAGCTTGAGGTTTGGATCCATGTCTGGTGGATGGCAATAGGCTCGCCCCCCTATTAAATGGGACTTAAACATAACTGGTGAAATGTGGTTGTACAGACGCCAGCACATCAAGTTACCCGAATGTGTCAAATTTCTTTGATCGTTTTTCAACTTTGTGTCAAACAGAATAAGGTTCATATTCAATTGGGAAAATTTGACACATTGGGGTAACTTGATGTGCTGGCGTCTGTACTATACTTACTTACATTTCTGTCGGGAATCCCAAGCGTGATTTTTATTCCCACGACCAATCCTTATAATGGGGTATAAGTTCAACCGAATGATTTTACAGCCCAATATTATACATATTTAAGCTACTCGTTGGATATCAATATGGTCTATACTTAACCAAGGACAACACAATTAAAATAACAAATACATACAAAACAATTCATAATTGGACTCTACATAGAAAACAAATATGGACTCTACCATTCGTAGCTCTATCACGCTCTACAAATTTGGTAGAGCAATAATTCGTTGGTAACTACCGAGCGTGTATCAAACATGGGACCTTTCATTTCAAATTGTAGAGTCACATTTTTTGCTGCTCTACTGTTTTAGAGATGCGTATGGTAGCTCTACGTGTAAGTAAATTACGGTTGTATTGTATGGAGATGCTTCTGTTGGGTTGGTAGAAAACATTTAAAACAAACAAGATGAAAGTTTCTTATCCTTTCTTACCCATAGAAAAGGGAGGAACCATCGGACAACCCGGCGTACGGCGAGTGTCCACCCTTACATCGTTGGCACTCCCACGATTCGGACAAAGCGTTTCGCTTCGTCGTTTATACCGCGTACACGAAAGGACTGGAACAACTTGCCTGCTGCGGTCTTCCCGTCCGATTATAATTTAGGTTTCTTAAAGGCTATAGTAAATAGGCTCTTGATAAACTAGTGCGCTTTACCATCACTGATTGCATCTCTGCTTACCATCAGGTGGGATTGCAGTCAAGCACTGGTTTATAATATTAAAAAAAAAAAAAATCCTCCCACCAGACGGGTGTTGTGTCTGGTGGGCTACTGACGGTTGTAGTTGGGATCTTGTATATAGGGTGACTGGTAATTAGTGACCGATATTAAAACACGTGACTGTACTCATGAATACGAATAACTTTCCCATATAAACTTTTTTATACTCATTAACTTTCAATTAATTCAATTACGTCAGTACTGCACAATGGGAGCGGCGGGGGTGGCGGGGGAGCGTGTGACGCTACTACTAGTAGATTTTGCCTTTCCCGAGGTCAGACTATCAGCTGATAGATCACAGGCGCGCGCACGGGAATTTTAAAGAGCGTTTTTGTTATTTTATTGTGTTATAAGTTATTGTGTATAAAAAAAGGTTTCTTTGGGAAAGTTTATTGAAATCATTAATACAATCACGTGTTCAAGTATCAGTCACTAATTACCAGTCATCCTATATGTATATGCAATCGCGAGGATAATTTGTACATACTATATAATGGGTCTACTCTTGACTTCAATCTTGTCCTGAAGACAAAGATGGGATCCGACGGAAAAGGTGAAACGAGGTTATCCAAAATACGCCTATTAACTCGCGACTTTAACAGATTGGGGTCATATGAACTTGGGAACACCGATGCAGGCAGGGAATTCCACTCCTTGGCTGTGCCCATAACAAAGGATGTGGCAAAAGCTTCGTGCGAATGTGTGAATAACTACAAGGTATGGATGAAAACCTGCAGTACGTCTGGATTCCCGATTGAAGAAAGGAGATGGTGGAATGAGCTCGTGGAGCTCTAGGGCACACTCACCGAAGTACAGTATGTTTTGGTTCATACGTCAGATTTTACAAAAATTGATTAGTGAGAAAATTGTACGGACAGAATTTTCCCAATTCAATATGGACCTTATTCTGTTTGTCATAAAGTTGAAAGACGATCAATGTAATTTGACACATTGGGGTAACTTCATGTGCTGGCCTCTGTACATACAGGAAGTTTTCACACCAAATAATTTAAAAACAAAACATTATTAAATTACTCTTAGTCTTAAGTACCCCTACGACTAAAGGCATTGCGGTTTTTACTCCCCATAACTAAATTAAAATAAACAAAACTCCAAGAATTAACCTGGAATCAATGCTCTTGGCTTCTCTGTATGAGAAGAGGCCTTTGCCCTGCATTGGGACAATCATAGGCTGGTATTAGAATAGAATACTCTTTATTGTACACCATAAAAAACTTACAAATTATAACTTTAAGGGCTACATACGGTGATACAATGGGCGGCCTTATCGCTTAAAGCGTTCTCTTACAGACAACCTTTGGATGGACCTTATAGTGGAGGAGAAAAGATGAGTAGGCTGTTGGTGGTGTACTATTTACATAAATATATACCATACATGATTATTTGAATATACATGTAAAATAAGTATAAATAAGAAGAAGAAAAAAATACATTACATAAATACTAATCATTTGCAGAGTAACGAACAGTTATATTAAGACGTGTTAGAGGGAGGTAATAATTTTTAAGCATATTTTTGAATGATTGATCTATATTAATATTGTAAAGAGGAAACGTTTGATTGTTTGTTTGTTTGCATTGAATAGGCTCCGAAACTACTGGACCGATTTGAAAAATGCTTTCACCATTGAGAAGCTACGCTATCAGCGTGTGACATTGGCTACTTTTTATCCGTGTATTCCCACGGGAACGGGAACTAAGCGGCTGAAACCTCTTGACGTCTGCTAGTTATGTTATAAGATGTTGGATAAGATTTAAAACCCCAAGAAAGTTCCCGAAATCTGACTTTTATTATTACATTATAGGATGTAGGACAAGATTTAAAACCTTAAGAAAGTTACCGAAATCTTGAAGCAATCCATCTCCCTACTCATGTGCCACTGGCTTAAGTCTCAGCGCACACTAACGACGCGATTTTCGGCCGAACATCCGGCTATTATCCAACGAGCACGGATGTTAACTATCGGTTTCGAGTCGACGAAAAAAACCCGGAGTCTGTCGCGGTCATAAATAACTTACACCCGTTTTTAAGACACGAGTTTGTTCGGAGATCGTGGTGAAAGATTGATTTTGAAATTAATGTTTTACTTAACAAAAATACTAACAAACTCTTAAGTTTTATTTTTTTTGAATAGTTTTTATTTATACGTATACTGCACTAGACATATTGAATAAAAAGACAACAATGGGGAGTTTGTTCTTTCGTTTGTTCGGCCGCTTCTTCTTCCCAGCAAAAACACTAAAAAGTCGCGAAGGGCGGAAAGTGCTCATCGTCAGCCCTATTTTAGCTATGGATTTGAAAAGAATTAACTATCCTTATTAGCCCGAAGAATCGCTAAACTTAAGTGGCAGTGGGCTTGACACATAGCTCGCAGAACGGATGGTCGTTGGGACCGAATTGTTCTGGATTGACGACCACGTACTGGAAGACGCAGCGTTGGAAGGCCGCCCACAAGGTGATCTGACGACTTGGTGAGAACCGCGGGATTCCGATGGATGAGAGACATTTGGGGAAGGCCTATGTCCAGCAGTGGACGTCTTTCGGCTGGAATGATGATAATGATGAACTAAAGTTATCTATTACAAAGTAAATTATTACCGGAAATTCGACTTCATCACTGTCAACTAGTAAGATGCCCAGAATACAGACCGCATTGCCCCATTGATTTGGAATTACTTAGTAAGTAGGTACCTATTGATACCCACCCATTTCCACACCACACTGCCCCCACATCCAATAACCATGTTCCTGGCCAAAAAAACTATTCTATTCTAAATAATATAATTTCAATTACTCTTAAATACTGAAGGTATCCCACGTAGGTAGTGTACAAAATTACAGAAACCGAAATTATACCCATTGAAACGTCTACCAAAATTAATCTGTATTACACATTCACAGTCCTATAATTTTTGACAAACACGCACGTTCCTTTTACAATGAAATCAGCGCGTTAATCTCATAATTCGATTAAATTCCGATTTTAGACTATCAACTGGATGCGAAACCCATTACTCATCGTCGAACAGAGTTGAATACCGATTCATGTTTACGATAAACAATCTCGGTATTATTAAACCCGATACTATTGGCGTGATATCGGAACGGTATTTAGTCGATTTAAATGGGTCATTCGATCATTCCGATTGTCGCACATTTGTCGAGATAACTCGATTATTAATCGGGTACGTTTAGCTGTGTTTTGTTTCTAAATTTTGTATTGGGTTTGAATTAATGAGTAGGTAGTTATTGTGAAGTTGTGATTTTTATTGTTTGTTGGGATGTGTTCAAATTGAGTTAATGACGTGAGGGATCATGTATTAACTATAAAGAAAGAAAGTAGAAGCATCAGGATTAGATTATTACTGGACTATAGGTTAGGGTGGCTGCAATGAACTGCATACCTAGAACTATGAAGGACTATGGCCCCTGCCTCATCACACGGATTAAATGGCAGGGGGTGACTTGCACACTCAATAATGGGCCCTCTAAAACGGCCGTTAGCACCAAGTGACGTTGCGACAAGAGGACAACATGTCCTGAGGTGCTAAAGGAGTGGAGCGGCATTCCACGGCTATCTGGACAATTCCGGAAGTACGGTCAAGATCCCTACCAGCACCTTACTGGAATGCTTCCTTCATCCGAGCACGTTTGCTCTTGCGAATCTCCACTCTAGCCGGCCAATAAGGTAAAAAACGTGGGAGCTCCGTTTCTCGTCGGAGTTCACTCTAGCCGGCCAATTAAGGCAAGCCAGAGTTGAGGAACAAGACTTCTCCCGGGAGATCAGGTCCGTGGGGTCGCCACTGCCCAACAGCTCGGCACTAGCTGCCCTGCGGGGTTATTATTATTTCCCCTTTCTATCACAAGATAAAACATATTATTATGCGCAATGACTTAAATCTAATACAATTGGTTGCACAATCGGGACACACTTACCATCATTTGTCTGTTACCCCATAAAGGAAGGTAGGCGTAAAGATAAGAGGTTTATACTCGTATCTATAGTAAGTTATTTCTAAAGATACACCCGGTACCCAATATACCAAGGACATTAATAAGAATTGGTTAATATTCGAAACACGTCCCGTTGTTACGTAACTATGACCTCTGCCCTTTTCTTTCAATTGAAGGGAATTTTATTTTGCTTTGTAATTTAATTATTCTTAGATCCGTTATTAATATCTGAAGGACTTTTTTTCTTGGATTTCGAAAGAGGGAACGTTAAAGCAGGGGAAATTGTAATTGCATCAAATTTATTAAAAAGGTAATATATCTTAGTTTACTTATTTTATAGTTACTGGCTATATCCTTCTTATCCATATATATTCCTTCCTATATATCTTTCCTCCGAAACGGCTTGACCGATTGTAGGGGATCCCTGCACTTAGTGATGATACCAGGGCGGTTCTATGGGGATGATGATTAAATAAAACCGACCACTGCGAATGTCCGTTGAACACTGATTTATTGATTTAATGAAATTACACAAATTAGCATAGTGATAGGTACGAAATGCTGACTGCGCAGAATGCACGGCGCGTGAGTATGAAATATAATGTGCGGTTCCGTACATCCTGCCCGCAATCAGACAAATGATGTGATTAATTAAAATAAGAGAAAAATAAGGTAAAATAGTAACATTAGTTTAAATTGATTGGTAAAGATAGAAATGTGATAAAACTAACTTAACTACTATTCTACAATACACATGGGCGAGGTAGCCCTGTCTACGCCACTGATTTTATGCACTTCACTACACTTTTGCACTGATTCCACTACACCCGATGTCGGTGCAATCGCCGCAGGCCCCGCCTCCAGAGCTCCCTGGCCCTGGGGGGCCGGCGACGCTGGTGGCCTGCCCGTTCCTCGTTGGCTTTTGATGATATACACGACGACACCCCCCAAGATGATCACCGCACCTACACTGATGTACAACACAGTGTAGTGATGAATGTCGTGAATGCTTAGGTCTGTAGATGACTGTTCCTTTACCTCGTCAATCTGAGCCCTTAATTTATTCAAAATGAGATGATGATCTTCAGCCTCACTGAAGTTTTCTGGTGCTGATGTTTTCATGATTTTGTTTAGTACGGACACCTCTGGGACTTCGATATGATGATGAATATTTACATGATTGATGAAACTGTTATGAGCATAAATACTAAAAGTCTCTCCTTTCAATGTACAACCTTGACCTAGGGTAATAATCCCGTTACCGACAAGGTTCACCATTGTGATTCCGTTAGCGCAAATAATGCGAGTTTGGCATTCCGGACAGCACGTATACAACCAGCTGTTCGGTCTGTGTAATTTGATCCATTGCTCGTCACATGACGATTTTACGGAGTGGCATAGTTGCTTTTTATTGAATATTTTGAGTTCGCAGATTGATTGCTTCATGTTTAGATTGTAGATGGGCATGTTTAATGAGCATATCAAGATATCGTTAGGAACATGAGTACATGATTGTAGGTCTGCTTCTGATAGGAGAAGAGCTGTATCCTTGCGCAAATTGTAGGCTATGAGCGGTACTGATGGAATGAGATGATAATATTGTAGACCTCCCTTTTGCGTAATAGGTATGATTTTGTTCAACTCGTACAGTTCGTTGCTTAGGAGTGGAACCTTGATCTCAATGATTAAGTAGTTGGAGAAGACTCTAGCTGAAACCTTTAGTAGGCGGTACAAATCCTTGACATTCCTCAAGTCCACAGGTATTGTTAGTTTACCATTCAGTCGACTGGATATAGTGCTCAGCTGATACGATAACTGCTCCGGTGACAGCAAATGACTGTCAATGCGCCCGTGTGAGATATCTGTTACGGTTCCGATTAGAGTTTGCTGAATCCAACGAATATTTGTGATGATTATTGATGCAGCTAGTGATGATGAGGTTATGTAAAGGCTATCTTCATTTTGGAAACGTACCGTATTCAACTCAGATGATATATTTTGTAGATGTTGCTTGATAAATGAAAATTGTTTATTCATGATATCCTCGTTACGACGTACGATGTTGAACTCTGATTCTAAGATGCTTGTTTGATTTTTTATAAGTTTTTGTAGATGTGCTTCGTTATGACTGATCTGTTCGATGTCACCCTTATATTTTTCAGCAAATCTTTCATCTAGTACGCCGAATAACGAGTTGGCAATATAACCAACGCCGTCCACTAGGCCTCTCTTTAGCCTCTTTGGACTTTGATATTTAAGTAACATATCATAATGTTCAATGTTACTTATTTCGTGCTCTAATTGTTGAATTATACTTTGATATTGTTTGCTTGCCTGAGTTATGCATAGTGATTTGATATGATTAACGTAACTTTTGATGTCGGCTAAGCCTTTCCAGTAAGTCGTCATATTGTAATAGACAACTAGGCGCCATTCGTCTTGGATGTACTGAAGATTGGATATTCTATCGAAGTAAATGGCTTGTTTTTGATCTAATGACGTCAGATTATACGATTCTTGATTGGGTATATTTTTCGCTGAAGTAGCTGTTAATAACATGAAAAATAGAAGTAGTAAGCTTGTGCATACATTCTTCAATGAAAAGTTGTTATTGCGAGGTAGACGCTTTCTTTTGCTTCGCTCGTCTGATATGTTTTGATGGTTGGACTTTTCATCCTGACTTGTATTCTCGCTTACTGGTAACAACACAAGTCTCGTGACAGGTCGTTGAATGATATTATTTTTGGTTTTTAAGCTGACTACCCTTACATAACCATCTTTTCCAGGATGAACTGCTTGTATACGTCCTAGCGCCCACTTGCCGGGTGGCAAGTTTTCGTCCTTGATAAGAACGACATCGTCGACTTCGAAGTTCCTACTTGGCTTACGCCATTTTGATCTAGCCTGCAATTGCTGTAAATATTCGCTTGACCACCTTTTCCAAAGCTGTTTGTTCATTGATTGAATGAGTTGCCATCTTGTTGACTGATTTATATGTTCTGGATCAGTCTGTGGTCTAGATAGAAGGGAGCCACCGATCAAAAAGTGCCCTGGCGTAAGAACGTCGTCATCAGGGCTCTCAGTCAACTGACAGAGAGGCCTTGAGTTCAGGCATGCCTCGATTTGATATAGTAGTGTAGTAAATTCCTCGTAAGTGAGTTTCTGATCTCCGATGATACGTTTCAGATGATATTTGAGGCTTTTTACCGCAGCCTCCCAAAGACCTCCTGCACTTGGCCATGCAGGAGCGTTGAAGTGCCACCTTATGTTGAAGTCATTGATACTTTTGAAGAAATCGGTGTTGATTGTGGCTATGATGTCTTGATACTCCTTCTTTACGATACGGTTGGCACCTACGAAATTTGTGCCATTATCACTGTAAACGTGACTTGGTGTTCCACGTCGAGCCGAGAACCTACGAAAGGCTGCTAGAAATGCTGGAGTACTGAGATCAGAAACTAGTTCCAGATGAACAGCCTTGGTAGATAAACAAACAAATACAGCGATATAGCCCTTGACGGTTTTGATTCCACGCCCCTTATTGGCCTTTAGCTCGACGTGTCCGGTAAAATCGACACCGGTATGAGAGAAAGGTCGTGACGGCGTGACCCGTGGCTGTGGAAGATCAGCCATGATTTGTTGATATTGTGTTTTAGTAAAGCGCTGACACCTTACGCATGATCTCAATTTCCTTTTGACGGTACGAATTCCACTGATGATCCAATACCTGTCTCTGATGTATGAAAGTGTCAGTCGCGGACCTCCGTGTAATGTTGTAATATGAGCCTGATCAATGATTAAATCTGTGAGACGACTGTGGCTTGATAGAATGATAGGATGCTTTGACGCTTCGTTGATGCGTGCGTTTTTCAGTCGTCCACCCACTCTAAGGATACCGTGTTCATCTATGAATGGATTAAGACATGATATTTTGCTTCTTGAATGCACATGCCCTTTTTTATTAATAAATAATATGTCTTCATAAAATTGGTTTAATTGACAATCTTTGATAATTATATTTAATGCGTTTTCCATTTCTGATGACGATAAAACATCTGATTTTGATGTTTGTTTGCTTCGTAATTGCGTTATGAAACGCGATACCCAAGCGACGATTCTTACAATGCGAGTTAATAAACTGTAGTTCTGTAATAACTCGTGTATCAATGAAATATGATTTTGATATAAAGCTGTGTTTACACTGGGCTTTTTGATCTCTAAATCTGGTGATTGAAATGAGGTGGTCGGAAAGGTGCTTTGTTCGAAATTGGTAATCCATTTCGGACCCTGCCACCACAACGGATGGCTTAAAAAGTTCCGTGACGTCAGACCCCGGGTAGCGCAATCTGCTGCATTCTCTTCGGATCTGACATGATGCCAACTTGATGATGGTGTGATACTCGTGATTTTGTTGATTCGGTTAGCTACAAATTGTTTCCACTTCTTCACGTCGCCTTGGATCCATCCTAGAACTATCATCGAGTCTGTCCAGGCATAAATCTGCACATCTTGATTTGATAATGATTCCATGACTTTCTTGATAAGTTGTGATAGCAGTAACGCTCCACAAAGCTCAAGTCGCGGTAATGATACCTTTTTTGCCAGTGGTGCCAACTTTGTTTTTGCTGCAACGAGCGTTGATGTACGCTCGCCCTTATTATCTTTTGCTACTACATACACAACGCATGCGTATGCTTTGTCGGATGCGTCACAAAATCCATGGACTTTATATGATTGGTTTGTGTTTCCGAGATAACGTGGAATGATAAATTGATCTATGATTATGAAGTCATTCTTGATATGAATCCAGTCATCTTGAATCGGTTGTGGAACTTCTTCGTCCCATGATAAGTGTGATGACCATGCATTTTGAAAAAGCAGTTTTGCTCTGATTGATAATGGTGACAGCCAGCCTAAAGGGTCAATCATTGAAATTTCCGAAAGTAGCTGTCTCTTTGTGACGCGTTTATCGTGATAATCTAATTGATTTTGGAAGCTAAAGCTATCCGTTGAAGAGTTCCATCTTAATCCAAGTGTTTTTCTTGTTTCCGAGCACTTGAAGTCTAAGGGGTTGTTAAGT
This sequence comes from Euplexia lucipara, assembly GCA_921972225.1. Lineage (NCBI taxonomy): Eukaryota > Metazoa > Arthropoda > Insecta > Lepidoptera > Noctuidae > Euplexia > Euplexia lucipara. Next base: position 8,424,860 of record OV179168.1, on the reverse strand, counting down.
TGTTCTGGTGATAGATCTACCAGTAGGTCCGGTACGTTACTGGACCATTTCCTGAGGTTCATACCAGCTCCTTTCAGCATCTCAATGAGTTGACGCTGAAGCTCCTTCGCTTGATGAATGGTATTTGCTCCACTGAACAGATCATCCATATAAAATGAAATCGACTTAAGGCTGACGAAGCTAGAGGATACATGTCAGCATCGTCTATAGCCAGCTGTTTTAGCGTTCGCATCGCTAAGTAAGGAGCGGCTTTAGTACCGTACGTTACGGTGGTAAGATGATATTCGTTAAGTATTTCTTGAGGTGATGGCCGCCAAATGATTGATTGAAGATGACGATCGGCTTGTCTGATGTTAATTTGGCGAAACATTTTCTCTATGTCTGCCGTGATAACGTATTTGTATGTTCTCCAGGTTAAGATGAGTGTAACGAGGTCTTTTTGTAAATTTGGTCCGCAGCACATGAGGTCATTTAGGCTTTTTCCTGATGTGGTTTTCGCCGATGCATTGAAAACGACTCTAAGTTTTGTTGTTTTTGAGTCTAATTTCATTACGCCATGATGTGGTAAGTAGTAGCTACATTTTGATTCGTCGACATTATTAGCCGTACACATGTGACCCAGTTGTTGATATTCTGACAAAAATGTTTTATAATTTTCTGCAAATGACTCGTTATTGCACATTTTTCTTTCCAACTGTTTAAATTGTGCGATAGCCTTTGATTTTGTTGATCCAAGCTGATTTTCATAATTGAGTTTCATGGGTATACCAACCTCGTATCTACCAGTATCCAGACGATTAGTTGCTTGCTGATAAAACTCTTCACAGTACTGTTCTTCACTGGTAAGCGGTGATGATGATGATTCAACGTCCTCTATCTCCCAATATCTTGATAGGTCTGATAGGTCAATCGTTGCAATATGGCAGTTAAAAGTGCGAACATTGCCAGACAAGATCCAACCGAGTGCGGTCTGTTGCGCAATTGGAGCCTGCGCTGGTCCTTTGATAAGACCATCCATGATAATTTGTGAATAGATACTCACATCCAAGAGGATATCTATTGGTTTTGACACGTTGTATTCTGGATCTGCTAATTGTAGATGCTGAATATGAGGCCATGATTGTTTTTTGAATGGTGCACCTGGCAAGCAGTTAGCGACTTTAGACAGAACCAATGCTTCTGTAGTAAAATGATAGTCACCGTAGATTGATTGACAGTCGATTGATACCCGTCCTTTGCTTTGCCTAGTACCAGCACCTATCCCTGATACTGATGCGTTGTATCGTTGACGTTGAAGCCCTAATCGCTGAACAGCGTTTTCCGATATTAATGATATTTGTGATCCCTGGTCTAGAAGTGCCCTAAGGAATACATAGCTGCCGTCAGAACACTTGACCTTAATTGACAGCGTGGTCAACAACAACTCTTCGTCATCCCCTGCGACATGATTAGCGTTAAGGTGGTTGTTTGATTTTGATGACGAAGCGGTCGTTGGGGGCGATGATGATGATGAAGTTGCTTGAGGACCTGGTTTTGATGATGAAACACACGCTTCATGGAGTATTGTATGATGATTTCCTTGACAGGTTTTGCAACGTTTCGTCGAAGTACATTGATTTCCGTCGTGACTAAACAAACAGTTTCGACAAATATTTGATTTCGACACCAATTTCATTTGTAAGTCTGGTGTCATTTTCATAAATTTTTGGCACGATAGCAAATTGCGAGCATGATTTAAATTGCATACGGTGCATTTCGAGGTTTGCGTAATGATGGCCTGATAATTTTTGTAAGCGAAACCTTTATTATAGTTATGCTTATAATGCGATTGATTTGGGTTCCGTTTGCTTGATGATGTGGGTTCCTTATTGGTTTTAATGGGTTCAAGAGCAGTAAATTTACTCTCGAGGTAAGACATTAACTCCTCTAATTTTGGTAGCTCACGGGGATGCTTGCGTGCTTCCTTGTACCCAGCATATGTTTCTGGATCAAGTTTTTTGCAGAGTAAGTGGACCAACAACGGATCCCATGTGTTTGTTTCCACACCGAGGTTGTGTATTGCGTGAATACATTCGGTTGAGGTATCATATAAGCTTTTGATGTCTATTGATGTTTGCCTTTGGATGTTTGGTTGATTTAAGAAGATTTCGATGTGATTGGTGAATAGCAGTTGAGTGTTATTGTACCGATGTAGTAAGATATCCCACGCGGCATCGTAGTTATCCGATGATATGTGGAGATGATGAATAAGACGCTCTGCTTCACCTTTTAGCTTTCCCTTAAGATGCTGCATCTTTTGAGCTTTCGTGATCGAACTGTTGTTATGAATTGTCTCGGTGAACAAGTCATAAAAGGTTGGCCATTGTGTGTAATTCCCGCTAAATGAAGGTATATCAATGTGCGGGGTTGATCTCTCTAAATGAAATGTTGAGGATATTTTCTTATTCAGCTCTCTTTTAATGTTTTTGTAAGCCAATTCATGATTGCTGAACTCCTCGTCGTATGATAAGTCACCTCCAGCTAAGATATGATCGATTTGCAGGTGTTGCGTATCGATCATTGCCCATTTTGCTTGGATGTTTTTGAGCTCATCCTCAAGTTCCCATTTGTCCGATATCTGATCAATCTTGATGCCTTTGATCAGCCGTGTGAATGACCTAAAGTTCGTGCGTTGCAGCGATATTAATTCGTCTATTTTGCCATCTGGCTGAGTTGATTTGTTTGTTTTACCGTATGATGAAATGATATTACGTACAGTTTGATAATGATCTTTGCCCCTTTGATATGTATTGTCGATGAAATAGTCGACTGCCGCATCTTTCTGCTCCGATATTTTATTATGATTTAGTTCGAACTCTCCCCAGAGGTTGTCTATAATGTCTAAACGTTTCCTGAGGTATTCCGTATTTTTGCGGGATTCAGAATCCTTACTAAAGTTGACCTTGATAGCAGTAAAGTTGGCGATGATTTCCGATTGACGGGCAATAAGGTTTTCCATGATGTAGGTAGGTAAAAGGAACAGTCTTACTTGAAAATATGGTGAGCCACGTGATGATGATGCTGACCGCAGACGTTGAACCCTCGCACCCACCGATGATGAGCTCCTTGCAGCCTGATGATGATGGTGTTATCACGCCTTGATTTGCTTACCACGACAGTGCTGATAACCTAAACTTAAGTCAAGCGTGACTCAAGTCTAGGATGATTGTGTGAAAAAGAGTTTCTCACTGCTTATTATAACCCAGAACCACGTTCGCGAGAGATTGTCACTGAGCTGTGCGCGCGATAGCTCAAAGTGCCACGACGAAGTCCTGATGTTAATCTCGAAGGACCAAAATAAATGTAGGGGATCCCTGCACTTAGTGATGATACCAGGGCGGTTCTATGGGGATGATGATTAAATAAAACCGACCACTGCGAATGTCCGTTGAACACTGATTTATTGATTTAATGAAATTACACAAATTAGCATAGTGATAGGTACGAAATGCTGACTGCGCAGAATGCACGGCGCGTGAGTATGAAATATAATGTGCGGTTCCGTACACCGATTGTTATAAAATTTTGTGTGTAGATTGAGTAGGTCGGACAATAGGTCATAGACTATTCTTTCTACACTTATATTATAAATAGGAAAAAATTGTACTTGTGTATGTTTGTAATGAATAAACTAAAAAACTACTGTGCCGATTTCAAAAATTCTTTCACCATTGGAAATCTTCATTCACCTTTTTATTCCCATATTCACATTTTTATATAGAGCGGAACAAAGCTTACCGGGACACCTAGTAAGTATATAGAAGCTAAGATCTTCTTACAGAAATTCAAAATAATACCAGCCTGTTACTGTCCCACTGCAGAGCAAAGGTCTAAACACTGATTGTCGATTTCAAACTTATATACTCACTAAAGTTCTGCAGGCCTAGCCATCAGGCGTAGCCATATTACAAATTTTATTTCTATTCTATTTCTATTTTAGAAACAAAATGGCGTATATGGAATCAGCTGTTTGTCAACTGTCATTATTAACCATGATCGATAAGGCGACAATACAAAGAAAATGGTGTATATGGAATCAGCTGTTTGTCAAATGTGAAGTGCTAACGAATATAATTTGTAATATGGCTGAAAATGAAAAACACTTGACAGTTGACAAACAGCTGATTCCATATACGCCATTTTCTTCCTAGAATAGAAATAGAATTTGTAATATGGCTAGGCCTGCATGTTTCCCTACGATGTTTTACAGAAAATCCGCCTTTGTACATGAGTGTGCTTGAAGTATTAAATAAATAAATAAATAATAAAATAAAAATCATTTAATTCCATCATTCGTCACAATGTTTATTGTTCTGTTGTATAAACTTTTCTTGTATCGTTATTAATCACCTCTTTTGTAATCTCGCCACAACTTCAATTCCTCACTCTAATAAGCTGTGCTTGGGATTCTGTACACGTCGGCCATTTTGTATCGCTGTGCCTTCTTTTATTTCAATTCTCGGCTATAGGTAGTTTTGTTTTTGGGATAAGAATATTAGAAAGCACAAAAATGTTACTTACATATTTTACTCCCACGTCTTTATCTTCTGAGGGATTAGGCAGAGGTGTACCTGAGGCACGCTCACATTGTTCGCTAGATATTTATTTATTTGATTTCCAACAGAGATTAGTTCAAATCCAGCCAATATTAATCTGTAAAATCACAGCGTAAAAATGTAGGTAAAGTAAAGACGAACTGAAATAAACGCGAACTGCAATATAATATTATAAACGCGAAAGTTTGTGAGTAAGGATAGATGGATGGATGTTTGTTACTCTTTCACGTAAAAACTATTGAATGGATTTTAATAAAATTTGGTATGTAGTTAGCTGACACCCTGGATTAACACATAGGCTACTTTTTATCCCTGTATTCCCACGGGAACGGGACCTACGCGGGTGAAACCGCGGGACGTCTGCTAGTAATAAATGATCATTCAAACACTTTCACACAACGTCATCTACTCCCAAACTAAGCATAGGTTGTATGTACTATGAGTACTAGATAATTGTTAAACATACCTTTCTAAATACATACATGTAAGTTAAACTATTTTAATTGTAAAATAGCTGTAATTAATTTTCTAAGAAATATTTCGTACGCACAAACAGAAGATTTACTTCGTGTCAGCAAATAATTCTCACACATAATGTTTTTTGTTTACTACCATACATCTTTTAAGGTACGTTTCACTGTTAATTTATTTATAATTTCTAATTAAGGTATTTATGAACTGTCTAGCCTGAAACACAGGTTCAACCTAGTTCAGGCAAATATGCAACTGTGTTCTAATCCAAATTGTTAAAGATATTTTTATTGTATTTGTGTCTCTTATTATAAATAAACGATTATTATTATCGATTATTATTATGTTATAGATAAATTACATCCAGGCACAGAACAAAATAATGATCGTGCTCATCACACAAACATTTGTCATGGGTGGGAATCGAAACTACGACGTCCGGCATAGCAGTCAGAGCCAATAACAACTAGACCAACAGGCTAGTCACAGTGTAGTGCATTTACAGTTCACTTCACTCCAGTGCTCATAGTTTGACTTTTACTAAACATTAACGAATCACTAAAAGACATTATAAAATGGTTAAATGTAAATAATTTAAAAATAAACCTTGAAAAGACAAATTATATGACTTTTACAAACAAAAATACAAATTTGAAAAAAAAACTTCATATTCATTATAAAGGCGAACAATTAAAAGAAGGTTATGACACAAAATTTCTAGGTATTCATATTGACTTCAGACTAAATTGGAAAACACAGGTTGATCATGTTTGCAATGTATGCTTAGAAAAGTAGTTAACGAGGAAGCATTGCTAAGCGCTTACCATGCATACGTAGGTTCCACAATAAAATATGGTATTCTTTTTTGTTTTGGGGTAACTCAACTAACAGGGAGTTTGCTTTTAAAGCCCAAGAAAAGTGCGTAAGAAGTATTTGTGGGCTTAAACAGACAGATTCGTGTAGACCAGAGTTTACAAGATTACACATATTGACTATACCTTCACTTTATATTTATGAAGCAGCAGTAATGATAAAACGCGATTTAAAAAATTACGACACATTGAGAAGTGCACGCTATAGAAATGAATTAAGCGGAATTAAATGTAGGACAGTTAAGTTTAAAACTAGTATTTTTGGGATAGGAGTAAAAATTTATAACAAACTTCCTAATAGTGTAAAAAGCAGTGTAACCTTAAATAGTTTAAAAAAAACACTAAAGCAGTTCCTGATAAGTAAAGTCTACTATTCAATTAATGATTTTTTTAACGACAAAAACACTGACTGCGTAATGTAATTTGTATGACATCATAAATAATTTAATTTAAATGAATTCGTTGAATAATCTAATTACTTATCATGAAATAATTTAAAATGTATAAAATCAATTTATTATTTAATTTGTGATATATCTGACTATGTGTATGGAACTTATATTAATGTATTGAATGATGACTTTTTCACGAACATAAACTGTAAAAATATTGTACACCCTAACGGTATGTAACAGTGAGCCTCTATGTAATAATCATAAGAACTGATATTTTTTCACCTGTGACAAACAATAAATAAATTTGAATTTGAATTTGAATTTGACCAACTATATATAGTCTTTTTATCAGCGAATTATGCTAACTCCTACTCAGAGTCCCATGACCAGATTGCTTACACAAACATAAATTTACACACATTTATATAGTTACCCGATCTCCGTAGCCTACCGTCATTAATAAGGAGTGGTAGATGAAGTACTTACTATTCGGCTCACGATCCCCATTTTTCCTCAACACCCTGACCTCGTCTTTCAATCGAAGGCCACTTTATTTGTCTTAGTGTTTATCGCAAGTCTTTCTGTCCCTTATCACTAAATTGAATTGGTGCGGGACAAAAGGTTCACCCGAAATTCTTCTAGGGTTGCCACGGGATCTGCCATCTCTATTAAATTTTGAAAACAGTGTGTATGGAGTTTCTTGCCCATTCTTCTCCATACGAAATTATTTTTCAGAAGGGGCAACTAGAATTACATTTAATTTAACTTAAATTTGACGTTCAAGTGTGTTATACAGGGTGTTTGGCAGTGGCAGAACGTTGAACATACGAAAGTGATGGATAGGTGAGGTCATCTGCTACTTACTCAGCCCTAATTTTTGGCCCTGACCTTCTAGTTTCACCAGTTTCTTTTAAAGTGTAATTTTTATTAAAAATCAGTAAAACAGTAAACTTTAATGTTGGCAGATTCTTATAAAATGATTGCTTTATTCAGATGTTACTTAGCTAGAAAAAAAAGTTATGAGTCCTCAAACTTATAGAGAGACGTAAAAAGTACAAATAAATCTTAATTTCAACTTGCATTTAAAAAACAAAATCAAAAAGTGATTGAGGAGCTCCGATTCTAGCAAAACATCCCTATTGTGACCCCACCTATCCACAATTTCCGTATGTTCAACGTTCTTCCAAACACCCTGTATAACGACCTAATTGAAATATTTTTTTAGATTTTAACTGATCAATATGAAGAAATGATATGATAGCCTAGTGGTTAGACCGGCGCACTCCTAATTCTTAGGTCTCGAGCTCAAACCAAAAGCATCCTCAGATTTCTTGAATTCATGTGCGAATCGTATAATTATCACTTGCTTCAAAAACTGTGAAGGAGAACATCGTTGGGAAACTTGTCTGCCTGAGAGATAGTTATCGAGGGCAGGTGAAGACAAATCAAAGGTCCGAGGGCGACAATAAAACTTTGACTCTTGGTGAGTCCGCAACCTTACCAAAAAAAAAAATACTACACCTGTATATTCCTCAGATGCGTCGGAAAGCACATTAAATACAACGGTGACTGAAAAACTCCTGGGTCGCAATCGAGGAAATTATCAGTGAAAAATCTGTCACACAAATATCTTTTAAAGCGGCAATAGCCGGCAATAAATAACGAGAGGTCGTGAGTTCGATCCCCACTTCGATTACACCATTGTAACTACCTACTTACTGACTTCAGACCCAAGCCTATTTAGCTTAGTTGGAGGGGTTAACCAGACTACCAGTAATGTGCACACCCACATGTCAAGTAAATATAATTAAATTTAATATTTTATTTAATGTCGAGAAAAATGAGCTAGACATCTATTCACTAACTTACCGCGAGTGTGCACTCGGTCTAAATGGCTATAGTCAAAGACTTATGACGAGGTGGAAAATAGGAGAAAGTAATTATAACCCACAGTTAGCAAAATAGTATTACGCAGTTAATGGAAAATGAAGTACTACATCATTTTCCGATCCCAAGACCAGTCGTAGCGTTAACTCGTAACACTACACACCCGCAACTCCCACAAACTCACGCACACACCCCCACACCCCAACACATCCACACACTAACACATACACACACCCCCACACAATTCATCTAACAAATTAACATTTAAGTGTGCTATCGATTGGGGAATCGATAGCGCACTTAAATGTTAATTTCTGGCATATTACTTTATTTTTAACACTTTACTTTATTACTTTTTTTCTTTTTTTTTTTAATTTATCTTTATCTTTGTTATTTTAGCTTATTGTAAGATTACCTTACTTGTGAAATTCCTTAAATAACTAGTATTGTAACTTGGGAAGGGCGGAGCACCCTAACACAAGTAAATTAATGACTTAAAAGGTGGCTCCTCAATCTCCGCAGTGTAACTAGCGTAATGATAACTAAGCTGATAATAAACATTTTTGAATGTTGTGTGTCGCTAAACGAAACGCTTCGGCATCTTTCTTTTTTATGTGTTCCCATAATTTATTTCCGTTTTTCTGGTCTAGAACAAAATAGATGTCTTTCCTTTAAACGTAAAAATATAAAACGTGACAGCCCTGTTTCGTCCTGCTTATCTTTCGCATGATTAAGCTCTCAGGCTGCTTGCACAACATAACGCGCACGTTTCTTCCTTACACTACTTTTTTATTTTGTTTCGAAAGTACAGATAGCATGGCAGTTTGTGTAATTTATGTAACTACGAGTATATTTATTATAACATAACTTATCATCACGCCTGTAATCCCCGAAGGGCTAGGCAGAGGTGTACCTAATAGCACACCCACATTTCGCCAGTCATGTTTGAGTCCCATGTAATATAGGGGGCGAGCCTTTTGCCATCAATCGGGCACAAGTCCAGACTCCGGACTGCTACTGAGAAATTCTGGAAAAACTCAATAACACTTTGCCCGACCTGGGGACCAAACCCGGGACCACATGCTCAGCAGTAGCGCTAGCGACCGATAGACCAACGACGTAGTCCACATAATATATATGGGTATTAAATACCTACAATAAACATAAAAGACTTACAGCTAATAGAAATGGAAGAAAAAATCGTCTGCAAAACTCTTCTTTAGTTAGTGACTTACCTGGTGTCAGAGTTTAGGCCGTCCATGGGCTTCTGACTTGGCATCTCATGCCATCGAGAAACATCTCTCAGGCATGCCGGTATCCTCACGATGTTTTCCTTCACCGTTTTTGAAGCAAGTGACAATTATACAACACGCACATGAATCCGAAAAGCATGAGATACGTGCCTTTGGTTCGAACTCCACAGCAATGACTTGATAGTCCACCGTTCACAAAACGAGACTATCACTGACTCTGAATTTATATGTATGTCGTAGAAAGCGATATTCTTGAATAATAAGTTGTGAAGTTGATTAACTTAGTAAGGAGTCTATGGTGACCAGCGTGACGTTACTTGTCATTTGAAAATGGCGCGAATGTGTTTTCGGTAATGTCACGTGGACAGAGTCATGCTGGTGTGTGGAAGCTAGGGAGAGCTCAGATTGATTTGAGGCACCAACGAAGACACACATCGAGTACGAAACTGTCAGTTACCTATTTAAGTTATGTTTTGTGATTACGATTGTTAAGTGAGGTTATTACTGCAATGGAGATTGTTATTTTACGTTATGAACTCGGAACCCCCATCGGTGTCAGCTCATCGCTCAGCCATCACTGACGCCAACATGTATATTAATATCAATACATAAATGATGATAAATGATATTTATTTCTGTAAATAGATTTTCACAAACAGTTTTACACGTCATTTTTTAACTAGTAGATGAGATCGGAGTTTCACTATCTGACTGCTCTGAGAAGAAACACCGAAAGAAACTCAGAGCTCATAATACTTAGTCTCTTTTAAAATCCAGACATTATCTTGGTCAAATCATGTAAGAACCATGCAGATTAGTGTCTGTGACACACAGATAATGAGCTCCAGATCGGTCAGTGCAAGCATTTGTCAGTAATCGTGAGCTCAGCTTGGAACTTGAGGAGCTCCACGTACTGAGGAACGACACCAAAGAGAGAACATTTGGGTTTTGGTACATGGAAGACTTACAGCTAACACGAACGAACGTGCAAAGAAAAGAATCGTCTGTAAGACAATTATTCTTCTAATATACAGGTTGCTAAATGAATAGCGTGCCATAACTCAGTGGTAAATTCACTCTCTATCGATAAAGGAACCTACAAAAAAAATATTTGCAAGTTTAGTATCAATTAACTTAAAATAGCATTCCTTTAGAAAATTATTTCAGTCACTGCCTGTCTGACATCCATAACCCAGTATCTGGGTAACACGATATAGGTACCTACCTTAGTGAGACTGGTTAACAGACTTTTATGAAAATCTTCTAAGTTTTGTTTCTATTCACTAGTAGTAGACTGCTGTTTCTAGAATACCTTTAACAGAAAGTCGCGCACTGGTGATAACTTTTTTTGTGTTTCGTACATTTTTTTGTCGCGAGATCGCGTCTCGTCTCGCAGACGATGCAGCTTATTATAACATAGTGGTATTGTTTAGCTAGGCTGACAACGCTATATAGTAAGTAACTATATGCCTACACGCTGATAAACAGGGTATTTTGTAAAACACTAAGAACTTTTCGGGGTTCGAGTGAAATTAGTGGTTATAAACAACTTTTTCTATAAGACCAAACGTGAAGTATTGAAATAAAATTCGATTAGCCCACCGAGAGTTCCGTCATCATCATCATCATCATCATTTCAGCCTGAACAGCAGATGGCAGTGATAGCCTAGAGGTGTGACCGGCGGATTGCCAAATCATAGGTCTCGAGTTCGAACCCAAGGCACGCACCTCTGACTTTTCGGATTCATGTGCTGATTGTATAATTATCACTTGCTTCAAAAACGGTGAAGGAAAACATAGTGAAGAAACCGGCATGCCTGAGAGATATTACTCGAGGACATGTGATGCCAAGTCAGAGGCCCATGGGCGGCATTAAAACTCTGACACCAGGTTAGTTACTAACCACACGATAAGAAGAAGAAGATTTCAGCCTACAGCCGTCTACTGCTGGACATAGTCCTCCACCAAATGTCGCCACAACGACCGGTCCTGTGCGTCTCTCATTCATCAGATTCCCACGACTCTCACCAAGCTATCAGTCCACCTTGTGGGAGGCCTTCCAACGCTGTGTCTTCCGGTACGTGGTCGCCACTCCAGAACTTTTAGGCAGAGTTTTGTACGTAGAATCATTATAAATAGTTCAGGAATCGTATCGCGCAGATTAGAAATGTAATGTTTTGAGATTTTTTCTTGTACTGCCAAAGGAGACAGTTTTTTTTGTTCGGGGAATAGGCCCACCACAAATTGTGGCGTTTAGCAATGAAATGTACGTTAGTTTATTCCTTATAATCTGTAGATTACAGTGGTAATATTAGCAAAACTGTATGTAACCGGAATACTGTGAAATACGACAGTCAAAACATGACTCTCATAATAACCTAAAATCTCACCAGAGCGATTGTTGAATAAGTGGATAGGTCTCCTTGGTATTTTAAGTTAAAATAGTTCAGTGTTCAATATTATAAAGTATAAAACAAAGACACGTCTGTACTGATTTTGATGTGATTTACACGATTTGAAGACAGAGATATTCACGAAAATAGATTAGATGTATTCGTTTCGAAACACACTTTTTCCGGCCATAGACTGTAGATATTCAATACCTAAAGTAGTATACCTTAGTAGTATTTTAAATCTCTTGGACTGGAGATCTAAAATAATAAGGTGATGTGTTTTGCTGGTTGTGTCAGGAGATAAAAAAAAACACATTATAGTATGTCACAAGAAGTATTTTTTACTGTTCGTCATAATTTTCAAAATCTTCTCTTCTCTTCTCTTAATCTTCTCTTTTTCCCTTTTCTCCTTTTCTCTTTTCTTCTCTTCTCTTTTCATCTAAAAAAGATGCAGGTGGCTCAACTTTAACTTGATGCCGCGCCCAAGATAAAAACCACACTATACACATCAAATGTGCACAGCAGCCAACAGTGCCTGTGCCCACTAAACAACTACAACAGTATCCAGCAAGAGCAGCCCCAATTCCGTTGAAACGGTGCTGCACAATTGCTTGCAATGGCTTTGTAGATTATGCAATGTATCTTCTAAGATTTTATGAAAATGGCATCTGTAGATACTATCTACAGATGCCATTTTCATAAAATCTTTAGAATAAAAATACGAAAAGAACAGATGAAACATGCAATTATCTAGTAATCGGAAACAATACTAACGGAAATAATAATCTTGTTTGTCAGTGTCAAACTGATTGAAATTGGACCACAGATAATCTGTAATGGGCTATTAATTACGTTTAGTTCCACTGAGTTTTTAAAGTGCGTTACTTGATATCCGTTAGTAAAAGAATTAAAAACAAGTTCACTGTACCAATTATTATCTCTTTAAACCATATAACGCCGATGTCATTACCGCTGCGCACCGGGGTAACATATTTGTTTTTACATTAAAATAATAGGTTTATTTTATTGTGAAAACAAATATGTTAACGCTCCTAGATAAGCATTTTTTGCCGTAACACTTTTTTACTATTATTTCAGTATTCCGGTTACATTTACATATTATATTTTTGGTCTGTTAATAGTAATAAGATGATCACTTTATTCATGTGTAATATGATTAATAAAAGTTACCGTTTAATAGTGGGCCCAAAAAAAACTGTCTCCTTTCATAATTTATTCTAGGTCAACTAGAAGTGTCCTATGATTTTTAATTCTCTTGAGAGTGTGGAAATATGCGTTTTTTGCTGAGTAAATTGCCGAATCTTTTTTAGGTTTCCGTAGTCAACTAGGAACCCTTATAATTTCGCCATGTCTGTCTGTCCGTCCGTCCGTCCGTCCTCGCTTAATCTCTGTGACCGTTAGCACTAGAAAGCTGAAATTTGGTTCCAACATGTGTATCAATCACGCCGACAAAGTGGTAAAATAAAAATTAGAAAAAAATGTTTTATTAGGGTAGCCCCCCTATATTTATATAAAGTGGGAATTGTTTTTTTTTTAATTTCTACCCTAACGTGTGATATATTGTTGGAAAGGTATTTAAAAATGAATAGGGGTTAAGTTCTAAAATCATTTTTAGATAATGTCAATAATTTCGGAAATAATCGCTCCAAAAGTAAAAAAAAATGTGTCCCCCCCCCCTCTTACTTTTGAACCATAAGTTTAGAAAATATGAAAAAAATCTGAAAAGTAGAACTTTATAAGGACTTTCTAGGAAAATTATTTTGAACATGGATGGAAACAGTTTTTGTACAAAAGAGACAAAAAGTTGTACAAAATAATTTCTGGACTAAGTTTGTAGTATAATCGTACATGCAAGCATTTTGAACACTTATTGACGGACGGGAAACTACGGAACCCTACACTGAGCGTGGCCCGACACGCTCTTGGCCGGTTTTTTTATTAAGTAAACTTAGGAGTTTGATTTTTTTTTAAACTCCTTATGACCTTTCTAAGTGTACGGTTTAAATTTCAACTTGATGTTCCTACAACATTTTGTCTATACTGTAATCATCATCATCTTCTTGCCCTTGTCCCGTGTTATTTGGGGTCAGCGCAACACGTTTTTTTCTTTTATTCTACCCTGTCACCCGTCACACTATCACTAACTTCCTTTTCTTTCATATCACTCTCCACACAATCCCTCCATCTTTTCTTTGGCCTCCCTCTCCCTCTCCACCCATCCACATATTTACACTGTGGCATACTATGAATTATAAAAAAAAAACTAATATCATAATGAGCCGATTACTGTAATTCCATGCCTAATGTAAGTACAACGGATCAACTTCAGCCAATCTTATTTCGCAAAGAAGATCAAACTCTTATAGATCAACCTCCTTTGACGAGTTTATCGATAAGACATTTTTCATTACATTTTATAGAAACATCATTACTTATCGTAATTATCTGTCATATTCTCTGAATATCTACTTGAAAGAAATGACTGTAATAGGCGCAGGTATGTTAGTAAAAGCAATTTTCTCAGAAAGCAATGAACCGTTTTGATTGAAATTATGTTTTTTTTTTCTCAGCTGAAGTAATAAAGTAGGTATTTTGATGTGGTTTGATGATTTGATCTCCTATTAATCTGTAATGTAATTTTTTGTACATTAATTTCCGATTGGAATAAGTTGGTATGCGATTAGTTTTAAGAAAATTTGACACATTGTAAGTGGAATTTTTAGACTTGTAAAAGTTATAATGAATGTTACACTAGCTCTAGCCTGCGGTTTTAATTTCTGAATACTGTCCAAGATCCAAAAGCGATAAGACTTAACTTGTTTTCTGAAAGATGAAACCTTAGGCTCTCAGCAGTGTCTCATATGCTTTAGATTACCTGCGTACCTACTTGTAGGGTTCAGTGTGACACTTGGGCTAGTCCCAAGTGAGAAAGGGAACTAAAAATAAGAGTGACTTAAGTTTTATTCACATGGCTGTAGAATACCCGTGACGACTACAAAGTACTATCAACAGTATCAGACACTTTCCATGGACCAGAACCTTTATCAGACGCTTAAAAAGCTCCACAAAAAATGAATGAACTATACTTATTTCCACATGTTACTGTAAATTTATGTTATGTTTGTTTATATCTATCGCATTGGATTCGGTTCTGTTATGATAGCTGTATGTACCTTTGTGTGTAATAAACAAATAAAGTATATCAAGTAAATGTCTTGTTTTTTTTTAATATGTTATTAGGACAACTATTGAAAAGTTATATTTAATCAGTTAGACAAATTGATGACCAAGCATACCATAATTACAAAAATATACTTCGAGTACTTTGCAAGTAAGGCAGATGATAACTAATTGAACATAGAAATCTTAGACAGATATATTTTAACCATTCAACTCTAGTTACATTATACGTGAAGAAATGCGAAATCACATCATGCTGATTAAAACAAGCTTAAAAAAATAACAAAAAGCGATCGGGATTCAATTCCGATGTAAAGTTAATAATTTTAGATTACAATGCGCAGTCGTTAGTGCAAGTAATTGGCGAGTGTTGCGTCCGACCAGAAATGTATTGCTCAAAGGTACGTACAGCTAATATTTATCATGAGTTGGACCTGCGGCGTGTAGGCAGACTTGTGTGGTCTAAGACTTGAGAATTAGCGTTTTTGATTTATTAGGTGGAAACGCAGGGAGGGGAAACCCTAAAATGGACATTCACAGACCTTATAGGCGAGGTTCTTCAGAAACGTCAGGTGCTTAGTACGCGCAACCGGCATGCGTTACTCCGTGGCAAAGGCCTCTCTAGAAGACACGAGTATTGATCACCACGCTTGCTCAAAGCGGATTGACACTAGCAAAATTACACATATTTATTTTTTTTCCCAAAAGTCTTAATCTTTGTTATAATATTATAATTTCATTCGTGAACTATGTTGATTTTTATTGTGATTAATTAATTTCTTTATAGTTTTATTTTACCAATAATTAAATATTAGATTGAAATAAATTATTAAATGAATTTGAATTAACAAAGTACTAGCTTTTGCGCTCGGCTTCGGCCTTGAACCTAGTGTGACTGAAAAAGTGACTTTCCCATGATCATCCAAAGGGAGGTGTTAATCCGAAAAATGGTTTATAAATGTGCCAATTTTCATGCAAATCTGTTGGACGGTTTACGCGTGATTGAGTAACAAACATCCAAACATTTTCATGAACTTTCACATTATACTATTAGTAGGATAAGTTATAAGGTTACCTACCAGTTTATTTATTAGCAACGAAAGAGACACTGTCACTAGGTACTTTCTTTTATCGCGTCCAAGCCCTCTACCGCTCATGACTTACACCACAAAATACAAAGTACTAATCTGGCCAGTATTATGAGCATCGCGATTCTGAGTCATCACAGTAATGCGTCCAATTGATTTAACTATCACACTGTAATTTCTGAGGCTTTTATTGATAGCCGACGGCGGTGGGTTTGTGAGGTGCTATGGAACCGCGTTGGATTTAAGTGGTTCAAAACGCTTTATTTCGCATATAGATGTACCAACGTACAGACGCCAGCACATCAAGTTACCCCAATGTGTCAAATTTCTTTGATCGTTTTTCAACTTTATTTTAAAAAACAAAATAAGGTTCATATTCAATTGGGAAAATTTGTTATTCCATTGGATTTTTTGTCTGTACCTAATATAAATATTAGTAAAAAACAAAAATCACTTTTTCATGCACCTCATAAACTCGCTGGTCACTTAATATCGGCGTAATGTACATGTAAATTATTAGTACATCGCAAGTTAATTTATTTGGGTCAGTAGTCGTTTCTAATTACTTATTAATACTCTTTAATTGAATGTCTTGGTTTCTCAATACTTTATTCCTAAATAATTGTTCCTATATCGTTCAGTATTAATTAATATCCCTAAATTCAAACAGTAAGATATTGAATCTTGAACCTTGAACTACGCTGACTCAAAACTCCTCTCAGATACTGCGAAATAGTTACCGAAAACCGACTTACTAAATCAACTCCTAATAGTTGGTTTTCAATCAATCAATATTTCAACTCGGTTCGCTATCACTTCCACACAAATTCTACAAACCGACTAAGACCAGCTTACGTTATACATTTTCTAGTATTATACCGATCTCAGTTTAACTTGAAACTTAAACCACACAAAATACATAGTGCAGAAGATCCAGTCCATGCAGCGAGCTAAAACGGGCACACGCTTACATAGATGTATCTTTATTGAAAGTCTATTTCTGCGTAATTACACACTGTTGAATGACGCGAGTGAACACCTTCACCGATTTACATGAGAGCCAAAAATCGTAAGTTTCTAAAAACTAATAGGCATTTTGAATGAAATTGAGTACAGGACCGTTTGGATAGCCTTATCCTCTCTTGAATGATTCAATAATGGTGTACGGGTCGACGCCAACCAAAATAAGTTAATTAAAACCGCGAAATGTCATTGTAGATTTTTTTGAACATTCGTGATTGTAAACAATATAATTTCTTCGGCATTGGACTATCTTCGTCGATATGGCATGACGTGGCTTTCGCGACCTTTGTTTTCAACTACGGTACTGGACATAAATGCGAGTGTGTGACGGGATTTATCAAACAAACTCTTGCGGTTAATGCACTTGCAACCACTGTGTCGGTTATTTATATTTACCACTAGCTTTTGCCCGCGGCTTCGCCCGCGTGGATGTCGAAATTCCGCCTCCTATGTTTTCCCATTAAGGGTTGAATTTCCAAAAATCGTGTTTCAGTGGATACTTATTCTTAACTAAGAAGTCACCTTCAAGTTTCATGTCTCTAATACCAGCGGTTTGGGCTGTGCGTTGGTATATAAACGTAATAGTTTTAGCATAATATTTCCAGATAGACTACTTTCAAAGTTGATCCTTCCAGTATGTATGCATAAAGATTTCTGGAACTACTGACCCGGGAAAGAGCGCCGTACAACTGACCATGTGTAAAGAAACTGAGACTAAGATCAACCTACCCAGGCGTATTGATTACAACCGTACCAAGTCAATCGCAATCCCTATAATAGTTATTGAACTATGCGTGCATATACAGACAGACAGACAGACAAAACATTTACTGATTGCATTTTTGGCATCAGTATCGATCACCAATCATCCTCCAATATTAATTTTGAATATATATTCAATGTACATAATTATCTTCGTAGTGTGTGATAGTCCATTTAACTGTATGGCGAGCGATATTGTATCTTAAGATAAAATATTATTATATCTTAGCCGTGTGCAGCGCCCCTTGGTGAACTCCACTGCGGGTGACGTAACCTACGACAAACTTATTATTTGCGGTTGGTACAGTAGTCGGGTCTAGGGGTCAAGCCGCAAAATTAAGTTTGTTTTTTATTGTATATACTTTTCCGGGATAAAAAGTACCCAGTGTTGTGCCCAGGATATTAAAGAAGAAGTATACCAAGTTTCATCGTAATCGAACCGGTAGTTTTTGCGTGATACCTGAACATACAGACAGACAGACAGACAGACAGACAGACAGACAGACAGACAAAAATTTTTTAAATCATATTTTTGGGTTCGCTGTCGGTCTAGTAACACCCTCTGCTATTTATTTTTTTGATATTTTCAATGTACAGAAATTTTACTTCTACAGATTTATTATAAGTATATAGAATAGATTTTAAATTTTATGCTCGTTGCATGGAGTTGTATGGAGTTGGCCTTCTGCACTATCTATTTTTGCTTCAACTTCAACAAAGTGTGGATTAAACTGTACGCCCCGTCATTCTAGCCCGAACTACTAATTCTGTCTAGCGCGAAATTCTGGCTAACTCAATTACACCGGAATAGTTTTAAAACTGTAGGACTGCAAAGTTTTACCTTTTCCTATAATAAACACAGTGTTGTTGATTTCGTAAAAGTTTGTAACTTTTGGGGTGATACATTGAAACACGGATGGCACTAATTTGGGAGTGTTTTTTGTTGGTATTAAGTCGTTATTATTAAGGAAATAGGCCGCGATATTATTATTTTCGTTTGAGCAAATAAAATTATGATCTGCTGATTTTTAAAAACTTTTAAAGGTTTTATTTAAATCTATTTCTAACAAAATACCGCTTAAGAGATCGTAGTTCATTTTAAATCTCTTTGACGACCCTGTTATACATCTCATTTGTTGAAGGGGTTACAGAAACAGGAGAATCGCAACTTCCCGCGACCCCCGGCGCAGGTGTGAAACGGAACACGCGTGTTTTTACTCACTAACTACCGTCACCCGTATTCAAAGTACGTGCTTGGTCGTGGAGTTGCGGACGCCTGCCCGATAAACCTAACCTACACACTAACTAACAGTAAATTTAATAACCTAATGATGTGACCCGCGCACATGACGCGCGCGCAACGGCCAGCCAAGTGTCAAGTTAGAACCCATGGCACGCACCTCTGACTTTTTGGATTCATGTGCTTATATTATCACTTGTTTCGAAAAACGGTGAAGGAAAATATCTTATTTCTCAACAGCATGTGAAGTCACGTCACAGACCCCTAGCCACACAAAATGAAAGACCTAAGAATTAACAGTTACATACACAAAAAATGAAAAGACCTAAGAATTAACAGTTACATACACATAAAATGAAAAGACCTTAGAGTTAACAGTTACATACGAACAAAATGAAAAGACCTAAGAATTAACAGTTACGTACGCACAAAATGAAAAGACCTAAGAGTTAACAGTTAAATACGAACAAAATGAAAAGACCTAAGAGTTAACAGTTACATACGAACAAAATGAAAAGACCTAAGAATTAACAGTTACATACTTACACACAAAATGAAAAGACCTAAGAATTAACAGTTACATAAAATAGTATTAAATTGTATGTATTCAGTCGAGATACTATTTGTCTGTGCGATTTCACCGACTTCAATAACGTAATCAGACAAACATACTGACTGAGTAAACTTTGTGTGGCCATTAAAGTAGCGACGTCTTGTGTGAGAGATTAATTTTAGTAGCCATTTAGGTTGGGTATGTTTTTATTGTAGTATTAACTTAAGTGTGTTATTTTCGTGGAGAGATTAATTTTAGTGGTTGATAAGATTAATGAGAGTTAGTGCTTTTATAATAAAGTTAATTGTTTGCGAGTGTCATCATCGTTCTAATTTATTTGAGGTGGTTTCAGCATACCCTTTTTTTCCATATATCTAGAGATTCATGGAAGAAATTTATGTCTGCCGTCACCTTAATGGTCACCTTCTTTCAACCCATAAGATCTTTCAAGCAATCCATCCAGCGCAATTTAAATGAATTTAATTTTGTTGATAGACTTTTACAAACACTTATGAACACGGAACAAGTAAAGTGTTTTTGATCTTTGGTCTTCCTCTAATCTCTGATGATTAACGAGTGTTTATTATTATAATTATAGAAGAAGCTGCTGTTACATACATTTTTTCATCAGTTCAACATTGCAATTTGTATAAATCAGTCATGCTTTTTTGTATTTTTGTAATATTATAAACTAGTGTTGACTTCAATCCTACCTGATGGTAAGCAGTGATGCTATCAATTTATGGTAGAGCGCACTAGTTTATTAAGGGCCGATTAACTCTAGCCTTGAAGACACTTAAATTATAATCGGACGAAAAGGTCAGTCCTTTGATGTACGCGGTATAAACGACGAGGCAAAACGCTTTGTCCGGATCGTTGAGGTGCCAACGATGTAACGGTGGACACTCGCCGAACGTATACTCGCCGGTTGTCCGATGGTGGAAAGTTGATGACGGAACTCATGTTATTCCCGCATTCTCATGTTATTTAAATTGTATGCATTTGTAAAGTAAGGAATAAGATATATTGAACACTTTTCACGCCTGTTTACAAGCCACACTCGTAGCTTCTGTTTCCGTTGAGCATGCCCCTTAAATGAACGTAATTTTAGAATGAATGTAGACTTAGTGTGGGAGCTGGCCACCACAAAACCGTTTCTGTTTCGGTGGCCAGTCAGGCTTCGTTGAATTTCATCATAGCTGCGTGTGTTTTGTAAGGGTGTGGCCGGCAGACTGTCAAGTGATAGGTTCATAGTTCAAACTCAAGGCACGCACCTTATACTTTTTGGTATCATAAAAATGGTGAAAGGATACATCGGGAAAAAACCGGCATGCTTGAGAAATATTTCTCGATGACATTATGAAGCTAAGTCAGAAACCTATGGGCAGCATTAAGACTCCGACACCAGCCGGTCGATTCCGTAAAAGTCCACCCTGAAAACTGGAGTGAAGGGACCTGTCAATGCCTAGCATGAGTATGGAATGATAGCTCAATTTGCGCTCACTACGACTAAATTTTCACGCGGTGATTCGACCAGAATCGCACTACAGGTGAGTCACTAAAAGAAGAATTTGCTTGTTTGTTCTGGGTGATACTCTGGAGTATTTCTGTATAGCGGGAGCTATGTATGATAAGTAATGAATTTACATACATACATACATACATAAACTCACGCCTTTTTCCCATGGGGATAGGCAGAAACTAGAGAGCGCCATATGCTACGATTCTTACATACTTCTTTTGCTTCGTTTACATTCATACATGTTGTCATACACACACGCCGCGGTTGCGAGAACTACGCACCTGACCTTTCTGAACTTGACTATATACCTCTAGACGTAGCCCAACTTACAGTGTGAAGTGTGGAAGTGAGACGCATTTATACAAAGTTCGTAGGAAAATTGAGACAAAGTATCGTATCTTCTGTCCCTTACGGCGTGCCGCATTTTTGCATGGCTAACTTTTGAATGTTAGCCAAACAAAGTGCTGTCACTCTCACGTATATTATTATGGTCGATTTAATTTAAGTTTTCGGATGGTTTTTGCAATTGTTGTAATAGTTTGAGTAATTTAATGAGAAATGGACTCCATTAGTTAAGTGTTTAATGTATGGTGTATGCTTTACGATGGGAGGATGCAGTATAATAGGCTGTAAAAGCCGCACAGAAAAGGATATTAACGAAATCACTTTTCATTCGAAAGTTTTCAATACTGTTAGTGTGATTATTGAATTTATGATTATTGAATTTATACATTTGTGCGCTTTTATTGTCATGAGTTTCAGACCAAAATATGGAAGATTTCTTAAAGTAAACTTGACTTCTTATATCACATAACCTAGAAATACTTACTTACAGTGTTGCTACACGTTTCAAATCTTTTCCCTTAACTGTCAAGCCTAATGTTCAAAAGGTACGCATAATAATCAAATAAATCTATGGTTGCTAAACACACACAAATTTGTGGGCGAACCCTTACGAACGAACAGAGCCCTTTCGACAATCATTAAGTTTTACTCTTGAAGGCAATCGCGTAGGTACTTATAGATATTTGGAAGTAAGAAGTTCATTTTATAAATAAATGTTAAAAGTAACAATAAAGATTTAGAATTTAGAAATCAGAAATTTTCATAATAAGATGGTTTTGTTTAAAGGACAATAATTATTTTACAGCAATTTCAATGTCACACTGGATGTCAGCCATACCTAAGTATATTTTAATGATACATAAAACGCGAAAAAATAATGTTGTTTTCTTTTAAAGAGTTCCTTCTACGTACACACATCAAGCTTCACTTGGTAGTACCTAGTGTATATTATTTGTGAGAATCAAGGTAAGATTGAAAGTAGGTATTTTACGTGAAATGATGTTTTCCCACACATTGATACTTCTACACTCATATTACCACGTTGAATACGTAAATTATAATTTATAATAGTGCTAAAATTGGAACCTGCAGTTAAGTAGAATTTTGGTCGTATTTTGGGACTTTTTAAAGGAATAGCAACACTGAAATTTTATATTGCTGTCTCATGTGCGGCCACGCGGTGGCTCGATCTAGAGGTATATTATCTAAGTTTCTGAAGAACCTCACCAATAAGGTCTATGTATGTCCTCCTCCCGGCGTTCCCACTTACATCTGCCTTGTAAATACCTTTCGTTAGTCGCCTTTCATCCATCCTTTCAACGTGACCAAACCATCTAAAAATCAAATTGAATGAATGAATGATTGATTGTTTTGAATTTATCATTCATTAATAGACTGACCTCGTCAAGTGTCGCCAAAAAATAAGAGTTTAAAAAAAGAATTAAAACCAAAAATAAAAACCATAAAGAAGACCTGGCGAGGCCAAAAAGGCGCCTATCTCAACATTAACCGTGACAATGCTGTGAATGCTGTCTTTATTATTTGAAATTTTTATGGTGTATAAGTAGTTAAGAGTATTCTGGTTTATTCTATTGATTATAACGGGTTGACACACCAATTCACCTCGGCCCGATTCAATGAGTGGATCTCTAACGGTCAAAATTCCCTGTTTATTTACAAAGTGTATATAATTTCGCGTTGCAAAAGGTTGACTAGCTCTGACCGCTTAGTATCTCATTAGATATGCCTCAACGGTTAAACAATCATTGGCAAAAAAACTTGACCATAATAATAACGTGTTGCCATCGCGAATATTAATCCAATCTTTATGTCTTTTGTCTTAAAGCTCATTTCATTCTGGCTTTTAATTCTTCGTGTGTATAAGTAACTTAGTCGAGGTCAAATTCTTAGAATAGTGCCAAGCGATTTTAGATCTTATTTCGTAGGGGTAAAGTCGTGTAACAAATCGATTTTCAGCTCTCCGAATTTTTAGTAAGCTACGTAAAATTTTTAATGATGATCCACTGTCACAGTTTTTCAATTATTTTGCACTTGACGGCTGATTGAGTTGTTGCGGTTAAAGATATTTTTTTTTATTTTTGTCAGGTTCATTTTCATCGGTTGTTTGACTTGTTTGTGAAGTAATATGGTTAATTTGATAAAAAATAAGAAATGCTATCCAACGTGACTGGTCTGCTCGGCTTATTGGTCTAGTAGTTAGTGGCGTGTGTGTATGACAACATGTATGAATGTGAACGAAGCAAAAGAAGTATGTAAGAATCGTAGCATATGGCGCTCTGTAGTTTCTGCCTACTCCCATGGGAAAAAGGCATGAGTTTATGTACGTATGTATGTAGTTAGTGGGTGCGGGTTCTATTCCCACCTAAGACAAATGTTTGTGTGATGAGCATGATCATATTATTATGTTATTCTATGTCATCATCGGCCTAGCCTTTTCCCAACCATGTTGAAGTCGGCTTCCAGTTTAACTGGATGCAGCTCAATATCAGTGTTTTACATGGAGCGAATGCCTATCAGAACTCCACAACCCAGTAACTGGGTAACATGATACCCCTTGGTTTAACTATAAGTTGTCAGACTTTCGAGCTTCTGAATACAAGTAACTAATGTCAAAGATCTACAAATGACAGCCGGGACCAATGGCTTAACGTGCTTTCCGAGGCACACAGGAGTCTTGGTATGTAATAAATGGTCACCCATCCGCGGATCGACCTCGACAAGCGTAGCTTAACCTTCGATTGACCTATACGGCTGTTATAATTTACCCACAAGCTCCTCCATATGTTTTTCTGAGTTTGGGTGTAATTTATTGCTACAAAAATGGCGAAGGAAACCGAAACCGGCATGCCTGAGAGATATTTCTTGAAGGCATGTGATGTCAAGTCAGAAGTGGCATTAAAACTCTGACAGCAGGTTAGTCACCACACGATAAGAAATAGATTGAAATGGAACCTGTTACCGCTACTTATCATTCGGAACACCCCCTTTAGTTGTCGTACTGAAAACTGCAACACTTACCAACTTGGAGTCGTGGCGTTAGTGATGCTCTAACGCTGGACCAACTTTCGTGGACATTTCTGTGGCCCTAGTGAAAAGGGGTATAAGTCCAATTTTGTCGAAAATGAATTAAGTGTACCAAAGTGATCAGAAAAAAATGCTCTATCGTTTAGTGAAGACAGATCTAAGCTATCTCTAAAAATAAGAAAGTTACTTTGTGTAAAAGGGTCCAACTGACACCAAAAAAAAACTGTAAAAGTCGGTTTTCTGATCACTTTGGTACACTTAACTCATTTTCGACAAAATTGGACTTATACCCCTTTTCACTAGGGCCACAGATTTTACGTAGATTATGAGAAGATGGATAAGAACTGTTGGTACTAACTGCAACAAAGAAAGAAAGAACAACTTAAATTGGGAATAACTAGAAAATATGCAGGAGAAATAGATTGTAAAATTACATCTCGCTTGTAATCCCCGAGAGGTAAGTCAGAGGTGCACAGGCATTTGAGTTATGTGCAGGTCCCATTTAATATTATGTGTGTGCTAAATAATGTGCTAATGTTTCGACTGGTCTGTTGGTCTAGTAGTTACAGACCCTGACTGCTATGCCAGAGGTCGTGGATTCGATTCCCACCCAGGACAAATGTTTGTGTGATGAGCACTATCATTTGTTCTGTGTCTGGGTGTAATTTATCTATAATACGTATGTATTTAGAAATATATAAGTATGTTTTATCAGCTGTTTAGTACCCATAACACAAGCTCTCAAGCTTAACTTGGGACTAAATGGTGTTGTGTGAAAAGTTGTGGAATATTTAATGTTATGTTAACCAAAAAGACAAAAAAAAATCAATCTCAATGCCACTTTCAAAAGATAGTTTGAATAGAAAAGAATAGACAAGAAGCGTCGTGCTATTAAATATATTTAAAAAAAAGGAACTACGTCGGTAGTTTCAGTTGGTTTCAAATAGCCAAGTGTCCTGTTAAATTTTGTGTTTGTGTACGCGATTAAACTGTTTGTAAAGGCACCCACGACACAGGAGAAATTACTAGTGTGGGACAATTTAATGAAGGGACATTGAAGAAGAAATCTATCTTCTATAGGTAAGTCTTCTACTCTTTCTGGTGCATTTGAAGATCAGAGTCAGGCAGCAAATCAGCATCTGTCTGGCATTACCGCTGAAATAAAAATTTTGGCTCAGCCGTGAGATATGCCATTTTTGTGTTTCTTTTTTTTTGTGTTACTATGTTTTTACTGAGCGTGTATCCAGCTGTTGCAAATAAATGTTTTTTTCTTTCTTTCTTTGTTTCCTTTTTACATATCCGGAATTTACCTGATCCATGATATCCTTATCACTACGGAACTAAGTTAACCCGGGTCAAGCGGACAAGCGCGAACGGTCACCAGCTTGTTAAGTTTAACTTACATACACGCCGCGGTTACCACTGGGGAGTTTATTTATAGTGTTGTAGTTTTAATGTATTTGATGAGGTTATTTATGGCTATTTAACCTTTCAATCGTGTCAATGGGCTATTTGAGAAAATTTAAGTTTTGAGTCCCTCATCTAGATTACAAGAAAATATTCGACACATATGTTTTCTTTTTGCACGTAATCAAAAAATAACGGTGATACATCGAGTCAAAATGTCGCATGACGTCACCAGCCAGTACAGTTTGTACTAGATAATGACGTTACAAACCCCCTCTCCTCAACTTTAATGCGCTTAATCTAAAAATAAAAGAAAAATATACGTGTCGATTATTTTCTTGTAATCTAGATGACGGAATAAAAACTAAAATTATGTCAAATACTTCATTAAAGACACAACAGAAAGACAATGACAGCGCGGACAACGGCGTCCTCTTGGGTTTTAATGAAATAATAACAGCTGCACTGGTTGATTGAAGGTTTAGCTGCGCTAGACGAGGTAAGTTCGTAGATGGGTATGGTATACCGACGTGCCTCGGATCGAACGTTAAGCCGGTTGGTCCCGGCTGTCGTTTTTTTTTTGTAGATCTTTGATAGTCCAAGCTGCAAGCTAGCTGTCTCCGCGAACACAATTGTTATATGGCATTTATAATTGAACACGCCTATGACTTGCACGTTTTCATAATGTCTCGGTTTACGACGCAATGACGTTGTTTTGCTGGCAACTCGGAGTCGGTGTGCTGTAAGTGCGCGGTCGACGCGTTGTAAGCACATGGTCCACTCGCTACCGGCACGCGGGCTGCGAGTCGAGTTGTATGGTAGTGGCAAGCGCGCTGACTGCTCGCCGTTGGCTTTTTCACTTTGACACTGTCAATTATACTACACACGATTTAAGGCTCTAAATTGAATGACAAGTCAATTGCTGGTTTGGAGCGGTGCCGGTGCCGTGCCGGTATAATGTGCTATATATCTTTAGACAGAGGTACACCTGAAGTACACCCACATTTCGCCAGTTGTAATTAAATCCCACGTAAAAGGGGGCGAGCCTATTACCATTAATCGGGCACAAATCCAGGCATCGGACAAATTTCTTGTCATACCTTTCATGCATTCTTGAAAAGCCAAAGGCCAAAAACTTTGTGTGTACTGACCAAAGACATATAATACATAGTCACAATAGACGGGACATCAATTTTCATCCGATAATTGTGTCCTAGTGGACACAAGTCCATAGACTTTTCCATAGAATAGTCTATAGAAGTTAGTCAGCTAGCAGCTGCTAACTACAGTGGAATCCGTTCATTATGACTCCACCTATATTGACCAGGTCCATTGACCGGTTATTATGACGTAATTACACCACGAAGTTTGGTTTTCATATAAAATTCTTTATAAAAAAGTCGGATATAATGACTTCCCTTACGGTGACATGTCGCTTATTATGACCCATTTTTCGCAGAAGAGGCATTAAAAGCTGCAGAATTATTATCACGATTTGTTCACAGCAATATTGAAAATGATAATTTGACCATAGCTATGTCTTCTAAAATAGAATAGAATAGAATAGAACACACACAATACACAATAGACACAATAGTATTAAGTAGATACTGTTTTTACAATAAAATGAAAAAACAAAAGCAGTCAAAAATTACAGATTTCTTACAGTAAAAAATACACTTGTATGTGTTATAAGGTGCTGATTATGTACAATTTTGATTTTGATTTAATAGGTATGTATACATATGTATTTACTATGTTTCTGTATTAAAATACTTAAGTACATACATATTTACATAAAAAAGGTCCGCTTATTATGTGATTATGACGTGTTTGTCAATTCCTTTCGATGTCATAATAGGGGCAGGTTAACGAAGTTTTTTTTTTGCGTCATAAGTTTCAGTTTGGCACAGACGCCAGCACATCCAGTTACCACAATGTGTCAAATTTACCCTATTGAATATGAACCTTATGATGTTTGACATAAAGTTGAAAAACGATCAAAGAAATTTGACACATTGGGGGCGTCTGTACACTCGACCCCGCTGCCGCTCTAATATTGCTATATTATTCTAGATGGCGTTAGGTACTGTAAGATAGGATCACAGGTTTTCAATGGAATTTCATGGCATGCCCCCTCTATCTCTTTGGTAGCCTACACAACAAACTCAATTAAAACCTCGCCTTCGGTTTCCAAGATCACACCCCGAAACCACGAAATCAACACACACTCCCACACACAAGGCACATTAATCAATTAGCAATATCAGTATCAATCATTTTAATAGCCATCTGTGACGTAATAACGCTTACAAATGACGTCACAGTACAGTGTCACTTCATAACTGGAGTGTACTATGTTCTATTGACAGCCAGTGTACTCCGGTACTAATCTCGACAAATTGACTACGGTACACTGGCGAACGTAATTAATTGCACGCTGTTATTATTGCATAGGAAAATGTGTTAGGGATTAGATTTTAAATTATTATTAGATTGGGTTTTGTAGGGTGAACAGTTGATTAAAGTTAAAGTCAAATAATTTAATTCAATTAAACCAATAATAGGCATGGTTGAATGTCTTGGAAGTGAGAAAGTAGATTTTGTTTTGTTAGCATTTAGTTTTGATGTTTCTTTTCAATAGTTTTCTGTAAACTTATATCGTATAATCATTTTATAGCAATCAAACATCATGTAAAAAAAGTATTGGTTTGGTTAACGCAAATGACAAGAAATATAACACTTAAAATATAGATACAAAAATTTACTACATGTATAAACAAACATAAAAAGGCAAAAGATTTACGTCTATATACAAGATTCATCGTAGTTTCTGACTACCCCCATGGGAAAAAGGCGTAAGTATAGTTTTTATAAGCGTGTAAAAAAAAGTTTACAAATAATTACTTATTTTTATTATTACCTAAAAGTTTTAAATATACCTATTGCAATTAAAATACTTTTAACTAGTACGTAATTTAATCCTCGACGACTTAATTTTATTGACACAAAAGTTTATCCCAGCACTATTTCGTACAAAATTATCCCATCAGGTAGCCCTAACTAACCTCAAATAACCCTTTCCTGAACAACTGACTAACCTAATAAACTGATTATAACATAAAACAACTAAAACCAACGCAATAATTTATTACACCATCATTGAATAATAAAACAGTTGGATGGGCTGTCAAAACTTAGCTAACAATCAGTTTCGGGATACTTCGCCGAAACTGACCAGAGTTTCGGGATATTTGTTTTTCGGGTACCCAACGTGTACCGAAATTTCGGGCCTTATTGTTATTTGCTTCGTGTCAATTATACTCAAGGGACTTGTTTGCCGAAATTAATTCGGGGTCATTGGTGCCACTTTTTTTTCGGAGGCGAGCTGAATTTGAAGCGATAATGGTGAACGTGGGTAAATAAATTGCTGTGTGCAGTTTTGAGGCGTGAATTTTGGATTTAAATTTCGGTTTTTGGCAATTTTTAATTGGAGGTTATTTTGTATGATTGTGTTTACAGTTATACATATAGACCAGCGTGTCTGCATGTCTGAGGTATCTTAATGATCCAGATTGTAGTATAGTGGTCATAAGGTAGGTACCTACTACTGTTAGGCCGGTTTTGGGTTCAATTCCTAGGACAGATAATATTGGACTTTTTTGCTGGAATTCAAGAACACGACGAAAAAAGCATAATTAAAACAATGACAATAATTCGAACATCTATATAAAAAAATTAACTACAATAACTGGTGAGCCAGAGGCGTACTAATAGTAGGTACCCACATTTCGTCAGTTACATTAAAGCCCAATGTAATAGGGGGCGAGCCAGTTTCCATGATCTGGGCACAAATACAGCTATCGGGCTGCTATTAACAAATTTCATATTTGGCCAGACCAGGAAATCCAACCCAACCCAGGACCTCTTGCTCAGCAGTAAAGCTAGCAACCACGTGACCCAAACAACCAAATTAAGATACATTAAAATATTACAGGTACCCGCTGTAACCGATCGCAAGCTCATAGTTACCCGACTTATCCAACTTATCATTTTCATAATTCAAAATGTATAGTCACCTATAACATACAGTATAATGCTAAAGGTGTAACCATACATGAACGTATATGATAAGTTAAGGGAACCTACTAAGACCTACCAGCCCTACAGACCCTACGACCCTAAGCCCTACAGGCCCTAACCTACCATAAAACGTGTAATAAATAAATATATAAATAAGTACGGAATGTCTGCACCATGCGACCTAAGGTAACAGACGGACAGTAGACAGGAATTCCAGGTTCAGGAGAAGGATAACTCACTGCCAGTCCCGCAGACTCACGAGACTGATCGGAGATGGCTAAAGTTGTCTTGGCCACAGTGAGAGGTAATGAGACATGAATATAAAATTCAAATCTGATTTATTTACAATATGTTACAGCTTATATACTATTTTTACTTAATACACACAATTATCGCTATATCTTAGTGTGGCATGCGTGTAATACGCAACCGCATCATTAATTTAACTAGACCGCGCGTCAGCCGGGCGAGATGCTGAGTCAATGTCCAAAGGTAGCATTGAACATTCTGGCAACTCTCAGGAACAGGACTCTATTTCGTACAGCTCGATGGTCTCGTACGGTCCGACGTGGCCTTGTTCGGTTTGTTGTGACTGAGCGGGCACACGGCGTGGTAGGCTATATGGCTGTTGCGTATGTCCCCGTTGTCTCGGCGTTGTGCTGCTGATGGTCGTTGGTTGCTGCACAAGCGTTAGAGTATTTCTTCTCGCTGCGATAATGGCTTGAAGTCGTGTTATCACCTGTGGGCCGAGAAAAATTATAATACATGCTAAAATTATAACTATAAGTGAACAACTGATGCTAGCTATATATGAATGTGACTCTATTTGTTTCCAAATTGTGTTGTCTAGTTCAGTTTTTACATTTGTTTCTGCCGTCATTAAATGATCGAACACTCCCTTTGAACTGTCTAGTACTTCTTCTTTGGATACGTCTTTTATGTTTGTTGGTACAATGTTCGTATTTAGGGAGAAGTTTGTTCTTTTAGAATAAGACGCTAGCACGGTCACCGTTGTTGTTCTTTTTGCCGCGAGTAAGTTATTAAGCGTTTTAATGATGCAATTCTCGGAGATATGTAGAACACCGACGTCTTGAATTGCGATTTCCTTTCTTTGACCGTCACAAATAATTGATATGGTAACTGATTTTGTCGTTATAAAGAGCCAAGTATTTTGCATGAACAATTGCTTCCATACAACATCTGTTGTCATTTTGTATATTTTGGACGTGCATTGTGTTTTGGTGTGGTTTTCAATTCTAAAGAGTTGTTCAACAATGCAATTATTGTTTAATTGCATGTTCTTGACAGCAACAGGATAGCACACCAACTCTGTATTACTACGGAGACAATCATTAAATTCGAATATAGCAGATCCAAATTACTATAAAAAGGGACCAATAGACATAATATTAGGTGCCCAAGAATATAGCAGAATATTACTGCAGGGTTTCGAAAGACTACAAGACGGAATAATCGCTCAAAACACAGAATTTGGGTGGATTTTATCTGGATTTTATCCAAATGATACAAGTAGTGGAGTTAAAATACTGAGTATGGTGGCACGCACCGAAGATGTACGACAACTTACGAAGTTTTGGGAATTAGAAGAAATCCCACAAAAATACATGCTTACCCAGGATGACCAGACCTGTGAAAGCTACTATAAAGACTCAACAATACGGAACCAAGACGGAACTTACACAGTACGCCTCCCTTTTAAGGATTCAAACGTAAACTTAAACTTAAAAGGCGAGTCACGTAAGAAAGCCGCTGCACGACTATTACAACTAGAACGACAGTTCGCAAAAAACGAAAATTTACGACAACAATACATTGACTTTATGAAAGAATACCTACATATGGGTCATATGAGGAAAGTAGATAAAACTAATTACAATTTAGGCAAATATTACATACCCCACCAGGCGGTAATTAAAGAAGACTCACTCACTACAAAACTACGCGTGGTTTTTGATGCAAGCAGTAAAAGCAGCACAAAAATAAGCCTTAATGACAATATGTACAAAGGTCCACGATTACAACAAAACTTATCTACTATACTTTTACGATGGCGAAAGCATAAGTTTGCATTTATGGCGGATATCATGAAAATGTACCGTTGTATAAAAATAAGTGAATTAGACTACACGCATCAAAGAATACTATGGCGGTGGTCTCCTAAACAAGCCATTAGTGAATATGAACTAACAACTGTCACATATGGCACGACTAGCGCCCCCTATCTTGCGGTGCGAACATTGCAACAGCTTGCTATAGACGAACAACATAGTTACCCAATCGCAAGTCAAGTGACATTGCAAGATTTCTACGTAGATGATATCCTGTCCGGAGAGTCGCAGGAAAACGCAGCTAAAGAACTGCAACGACAATTAATATCTATGCTAAAGAGAGGAGGTTTCAAGCTACGAAAGTGGTCGTCAAATAGCTCAGAACTGCTAGAAAACATACCAGAAGAGGACAAAGATGATCAGATGCTCAAACTACCACTAGACGAGACCAGGAAGTCATTGGGCATAATATGGTCACCACGTGAAGACAGATTTTATTTTCAAATAACTGTAACTGAAAACAAACAACTAACGAAGAGATTTATTATGTCAGAAGTTGCGAAAATATTTGACCCTCTAGGTTGGTTGGCACCAATCATAATTAACATGAAGTTACTTATACAAGAACTCTGGACAAACGACATAGAATGGGATCAACCTGTTGATGGCATACTCCAGAAAAAATGGATTGAACTACAAGAACAGCTTAAAAGCATAGAAAAAATTATGGTTCCACGGTGGTGCTACATGACAGACAACACAAACATTGAGTTATATGGTTTCAGCGACGCATCCGAAAAAGCCTACGGAGCGGTGGTATATTGCCGTGTAAAACTCAACAATATATACTACGTTACAATATTACAAGCAAAATCGAAAGTGGCACCAAAGAAACAAAAAACCACACTACCACGACTTGAGTTATGTGCTGCACTCCTACTAGCTGGCTTAATGGGAAAAGTCAATGAAGCACTTAATCACAAGAATGTTACGATATCGTGTTGGACGGACTCAATGATCACATTAGGCTGGATACAGGGGGAACCAGAACGATGGCAAAAATTCGTGGCCAACAGAGTATCAGAAATTAAACAGCTTCTACCAAACGCTCAATGGAATCACGTCAACTCTGCCGATAACCCGGCTGACATCATTTCAAGAGGTATTGAGCCAGAAAAATTAGTAAACCATTCTTTATGGTGGAACGGTCCGCAATGGCTTAAAACCAATCAAATTCCTGTCACGAGAACCAGGCCGCAGCCGAATGAAGAAGTCAAACTGTGTCATTTAACTACAACAGAAAAAGAAAATAATGATATCTGGAATAGATTTTCCAGTCTAAGTAAATTAATAAGGGTGTTGTCATACTGCTACAGGTTTACAAACAAGCAAAAGATAAATAAACCAATCTCTTGTATTGAACTGAAAGTGACGATAAAACGAATTATCATGAAAGTTCAGCAAGAAGAATTCGAAGACGAAATAAAAATTATTCAAAGTGGCCAATCCTTGAAGAAGAACAAAAAACTATCCAGTTTGGATCCATTTATTGACGAGGATGGACTGTTAAGAGTTGGAGGCAGATTACAAAACTCCGAACTGCCATACAATCAGAAACATCCAATACTCTTACCATATAACCACCATATAACGTCTTTAATTATACAAGACGCACATATAAAAACGTTGCATGGAGGCAACAAAATGACATTAGCATACTTGAGACAAACATACTGGATCATCAGTGGGAAAAGGAAAGTGAAGAGTATAATTAACAAGTGTGTGAGATGTATACGATACAAAGTAACTGTAAACTCACAAAAAATGGGAATATTACCAAAAGCACGAGTGACGCAATCCTACCCGTTCAGTCATACTGGAGTAGATTATGCAGGACCAATACAAACAAGAACAATGAAAGGAAGAGGGCATAAATCATACAAATCGTACATTGCTGTATTTGTATGTTTAGCAACAAAAGCGATACACCTAGAATTGGTGGGAGATTTAACGACAGAAACATTTGTTGCCGCACTACGAAGATTTATGGCACGAAGAGGTCACGTATCACACATGTACAGTGATAACGCAACAAACTTCGTAGGCGCAGCCAACTTCTTACATCAAGAAATATTACAAATTACGCAGTCTCTGCAATTTCAGAACGCAATGACGAACATAGGAACCCAGTGGCACTTTATACCCCCGGCATCACCACATGTAGGTGGCATCTGGGAAGCTGGCGTGAAGTCAGTGAAACATCATTTACGTCGAGTGATCGGAAATTCAACATTAACATACGAAGAAATGACAACGTTTCTCTATCAAATTGAAGCATGTTTGAATTCAAGGCCATTATGTGCACAAACGGAAGATGTTAACGACAGCATAATACTAACTCCAAGCCATTTTCTTATTGGTCGAGAAGCAGTAGGAATACCAGATCCGATGACAAACATTAATACTGACCTAGTAAACAGGTGGAAACAAGTTCAGAAGATGAAAAAAGACTTTTGGAACAGCTGGACAAAAGACTATCTGCACCAACTACAGCAACGATACAAATGGAAACAAGGATACGAAAACGCTAAAGTTGGAACGGTAGTGATAATCAAAGATGACAATATAAGTCCAAGTAAATGGCCCTTGGCAAAAATTAAAGAAACACACCCGGGAGATGACGGCATTGTGAGAGTAGTAACTCTTCAAAAATCATCAGGCGCTTGCCAAAAAAGATCAATTCACACGTTGATCCCACTTCCGGTAAACGAATTCGAAGAGATTGGCACAACGTTCAAAGACAAACAGACGTCTACGCAATGCAACTTATCAACAGCTACAATAAACAAAAAAGGCGTAAGGTCTCCAAAAAACTGGATTAAAAGTTTATTAATACATATAATATTGATTTTATTAATTGGCAACGTTATGAGTACACCCACATACACTTTAAAAAATATAAAACCAGGTCTTTATGTTGAACAAATAGGAACTACAACTATCAATCGAGGAACGTTTGAGACAACAAAAGAATACTTAACAGAGATAAGGACCAGAAAGAAACGAGGTATCTTGGGACAACTTTTAACATCGGTATTTGGAGTCAATGACGAGGTATACAGAGACATAGATACACTAAATAGCAATCAGCAAAAGCTTATAGACGCCGCCAATCATCAAACCAAGATAATGATATCAACTATCTCAGGTGTAAACCAAACTGAAGAGCAAATCCAGAAAAAGTTAGAGAAGTTCCAGGCAAAACTAAACGAAGCAGTATCATTTATGAATAACAACAACGTTTGGTATAAAACTATTGACAAAAATCATGTCAAAATACAAGTAATGCAAACCTACGAGTTAGCAAACAATTATATAAATGAAATTATGGACCATTACACTGCCTTACTTGATATATATTTAGAAAAAGCAAATATATATAGTATATTAACACCAAAATACATCAGCAACATCATAAAAATAGCCAATCAAAAATTACCTTCTAACTTAAAAATTATTCAGGGTCCAATAATGCAGACAGAGATTAACGTAAATGCTACACACATACGAGTGTACGCTTACTACCCCATACACGATGTGACAAAATACACTTTGATACATGTTACGCCGATCCCAGAGAAAAAATCTGATGGAACATTCGAGTGTTTAACGATTCAACAGTCATTCATGGGTTTTGATTACAACAACGAGCGTTACTTTGAATTAAGCCAAGACGAATTTAATGATTGTCTCCGTAGTAATACAGAGTTGGTGTGCTATCCTGTTGCTGTCAAGAACATGCAATTAAACAATAATTGCATTGTTGAACAACTCTTTAGAATTGAAAACCACACCCAAACACAATGCACGTCCAAAATATACAAAATGACAACAGATGTTGTATGGAAGCAATTGTTCATGCAAAATACTTGGCTCTTTATAACGACAAAATCAGTTACCATATCAATTATTTGTGACGGTCAAAGAAAGGAAATCGCAATTCAAGACGTCGGTGTTCTACATATCTCCGAGAATTGCATCGTTAAAACGCTTAATAACTTACTCGCGGCAAAAAGAACAACAACGGTGACCGTGCTAGCGTCTTATTCTAAAAGAACAAACTTCTCCCTAAATACGAACATTGTACCAACAAACATAAAAGACATATCCAAAGAAGAAGTACTAGACAGTTCAAAGGGAGTGTTCGATCATTTAATGACGGCAGAAACAAATGTAAAAACTGAACTAGACAACACAATTTGGAAACAAATAGAGTCACATTCATATATAGCTAGCATCAGTTGTTCACTTATAGTTATAATTTTAGCATGTATTATAATTTTTCTCGGCCCACAGGTGATAACACGACTTCAAGCCATCATCGCAGCGAGAAGAAATACTCCACCGCTTGTGCAGCAACCAACAACCATCAGCAGCACAACGCCGAGACAACGGGGACATACGCAACAGCCATATAGCCTACCACGCCGTGTGCCCGCTCAGTCACAACAAACCGAACAAGGCCACGTCGGACCGTACGAGACCATCGAGCTGTACGAAATAGAGTCCTGTTCCTGAGAGTTGCCAGAATGTTCAATGCTACCTTTGGACATTGACTCAGCATCTCGCCCGGCTGACGCGCGGTCTAGTTAAATTAATGATGCGGTTGCGTATTACACGCATACCACACTAAGATATAGCGATAATTGTGTGTATTAAGTAAAAATAGTATATAAGCTGTAACATATTGTAAATAAATCAGATTTGAATTTTATATTCATGTCTCATTACCTCTCACTGTGGCCAAGACACCTTTAGCCATCTCCGATCAGTTTCGTGAGTCTGCGGGACTGGCAGTGAGTTATCCTTCTCCTGAACCTGGAATTCCTGTCTACTGTCCATCTGTTACCTTAGGTCGCATGGTGCAGACATCCCGTACTTATTTATATATTTATTTATTACACGTTTTATGGTAGGTTAGGGCCTGTAGGGCTTAGGGTCGTAGGGTCTGTAGGGCTGGTAGGTCTTAGTAGGTTCCCTTAACTTATCATATACGTTCATGTATGGTTACACCTTTAGCATTATACTGTATGTTATAGGTGACTATACAAAGGGTAATTCACCTTTCACAAGACAAATAAGGGTGAGTGATTAATTTGCACGCACGTGTATCTCGAACAAAGCTTGCGGCGGATACATTAGACACGAGATACTGGTTGTATGTCGATCATTGTCATTAGTAGGGGTTTTAAGTGAGGAGTAGGTATGCTTGGAGGTTTACCTGTATTTCATAAAACATATCTTAGGATGATTTTGTAAAATCTGCTAGTGAATACCTGGGTGAAATGGCACTTTTTTGTGGATGGGTTTGTTAAACTCTTACTGACTAAAAACCACCCTGGTTTTCCATCCCACACCTACGCCGGGGGTCACGGGAACAGAAGATATTTCCGCAACCAGAGCTGCGGTATTTATTGTTTTTCAGTATTGTGGCATCGCGCTAAGATAGGGTCCTTTTTGGGCTTCAGGTCTTTTTGTTGTTTAATATGTTAGATTTATTTTTTTGCTGTTAAATTTCTTTGCTTGTCCCAAGTAAAAACGTTTTCTTTTCTTTCAACCCCCGACTGGTGGCTCACAGGCCTCACCAAGCCCAAGCCTGTGAGGGGAGAGTGCGGTGATGGACAACCTAACACTGAATGGCAAATTGCAAAAAAAAACAGTTTATTTGACGAAAAAATTAATATTGCCGGCCACCCTGACACATTGAACTGTTTCGTCGTGCGCCGATTTATTTAAAAAATCCCACAAACCCCTGACAATTGAATAACAAGTCCTATTTTGTATGAGAGAAGTTTTGACCTACATTGCTACAGTTATAAACTAATGCTATGTATTAAATCCTACAAATATTATAAACGCGAAAGTTTGTGAGAATGGATGTTTGTTACTCTTGAATGAATGGATTTTAATAAAATTTGGTATGGAGTTAGCAGACACCTTGGATTAACACATAAGCTACTTTTTGTCCCTGTATTCCCACGGGAACGAGACCTACGCGGGTGTAACCGCGGGACGTCTGCTAGTATTTCATAAAAATGTTTCAGTTACGTCGAAAATTTGAAGCCGGGACAAATAGCGAATTTCAAAGCCTTTGTCTCACAATATGGTGTAAGTTATAGTAATTTTTAGGGTACCGCAATCAAAATCATGTATGACGGTTTGAGAATTGCTGTACGGTTACCGTCACTATATCTGTTTAAAAGAAGAAGTAGGAAGCCTGACTGCTAGCGTGAGGTCCTGAATTTGATTCCCTGGTCGAGCAAAGTGTCATTGGGTTTTACATCTTAGCTTTGAGTTTGGTTTGTACCCAATAGTTGGTCAAACAAGCAAAAGTTTCACCAACTGAAGTAGTTACTCTGAGTAGAACGTTTGCACGTTTCCAGATGACAGCGATGGGGAGGAGTACTTTGACGCCTGAGTGTTCCGATTTTTTACTATTTTATTTGTAGTTAGTTTAAGTGCACAGATTTAATATATTTAAATTAGTTTTATTGTGTTTTCTGTATTTTACATTACTATTATATCAATAATTGAGTAGAACCACCAAAAGAGACTTAGATTACGTACTTAGATTCTCTTTTTAAGTCCTTGTTGGTCAGATCATAAGGGAACCTTGCAATAATAGTAATCCTATTCTACTAATATTATGAATGCAACTGTTTGTATGTATGTTTGTTACTCTTTCACGCAAAAACTACTGCATGGATTGTAGTGAAACTTTATAATAATAATAGCTTATACATCAGAATAACACATAGGACATAGGACCTTAGTTAAAAAAATAAACTACTTGAAGTACCTACTACTCCTGCGCAGACGAAGTCGCGGGCACCAGCTAGTAATTAATATTTAACTTTCAACCGAACATTTTGTATTAAATTACTCGATTTTACAATTATATTTTTATTTTATTATACATTAATTTGTATGCCCAAGTGGCTGATTATGGAATGAACAATATCAAGTTTTTAATTATGTAAGGAACAATTGTATTTAATCGATCTATCACAAATACATGATTACATTTTTTTTTTAAATTGTGTTTTGAGTTTGATTTACAGATTTATTAAAGTCTGAATTGGAACGTTAAGGAAAGAACCGACACTAACTTTTAAGAAGAACTTTCTTCTTTCTTTCATTACTTTCTTTCCTCAAAGGTTTACTCAAATACCAAAAACAGTAGTGCAGAACCTCACGACAAATTGAAAGAATCACGTGTCACCATACTTATTATTAAATCTGTGGTACGGCAGCAACTATGAAATTCCGGTGGTCAACGCCGCAAAGGTTAATTTGTCCGGCTTCGGGCTGCCGTACAGTGTAAATACCTCTCATATTTTTGCTTTAATGGAAAATTTAGCCCCAGATCAGTGTGTAAGGACTTTTGGAGAAGGCATATCGATAATAAAAAATCTATTACTACTATGTATTACTTCCCTATTTAAATTACTGTCTTTAAGAGTCTGGTTATCTGGTATACAAAATACCAGTTCAAATGTTTAATTTTTAACAAGTTCATTCGTATCGAAATAAAAATAAAAATATGTTTTAATGCACTTTCTCTTCTTTTGTTCTCTACGATGCAGAGCAATGTATAGCGAAACTGAAGTGGGGGCAATGAGTTCCCAGTCACCGCCGGTGGCGATTGGGAATTTTTATTCCCATTTCCCTCCGGTGGCAATCCCCGCGGTGGCGACTGGGAATCAACGCTCTCCTTGATTTAAATGTTCTTAATCTAAGTTAAGTAGTTTTCCATCAATTTAAAAAAACAAAAAAATTATTGTCTATTATTTTAATTATGTAAATGATGCAGTAAATAGCATTTTGATATTGTGCTACCGTCATTGTGCCTATTGTTGTCTTAAAGGGCATGTAATGTTGCGAATCTGAATTCCGCCAACAATAAACAAGGTGAGGTTCTTCAGAAAGGTCAGGTGCGTAGTACTCGCAACCGGAGTGTTGGTATGACTACATGTATGAGTGTGAACGAAGCAAAATAAGTATGAAAGATTCGTAACCGATGGCACTCTGAAGTTTCTGCATACGAGTCCAATTAGAAAAAGACATGAATTTGTAAGTTTTGATTGAAAAAACTGTCAATAGGTAGTTTTAGAGATAGTCATTATTTTGAATAAAAGCTGCTTTAATTAAAGTAGCAATAAAAGTAGCTTTTATTCAAGGTATTAACTGAAGCCAGCACACCAAGCTACCCCAATGCGTCAAATTTCTTTGATCGTTTTTCAACCTTATTGCAAATATAATAAGATTCATGTTCAATTGGACAAATTTGACAGTTTGGGGTAGGTATATATACTGAAGTCTGTACATTGTCTCACCTTCATACTTACTTAAAATAATATACGAGTAGATCTGAAGAATTTGTTTGATTGTTTGAACGTGCTCATCTCTAAAAATAATAGTCGAATTTGAAACGTTCTTTTTTCATTTAAGAGCCCAATTGCTATTCTTTTTATTTATTTTTAATGATGGTTATTACACCTGCAGGCTTATTACATCACGTTCCGATTCTTAGGAGCAACTAAAATATGGGACACGGCAAGTAACGAATAATACCTATATTAGATATAAATAATAACACATCCATTACATTTGTAAATTACTACATCTATGTCATGAATGACGCTACGACTTGCGTTTTGTGTGGCTTCTGAGCTACGTA
The DNA here is from genome assembly GCA_921972225.1 of Euplexia lucipara. NCBI lineage: Eukaryota > Metazoa > Arthropoda > Insecta > Lepidoptera > Noctuidae > Euplexia > Euplexia lucipara. The sequence continues at coordinate 8,383,916 of OV179168.1, read as the reverse complement.
CACCCTACCAGAGTTCGCTCAACATTATTATAAATTACCTACATAGGAACATACAGATAACATCACGCCTTTAATCCCCGAAGAGATAGCAGACAGCATATTATACAGGCTGGAATGGCCTTAAGTGTTTACTTTCAGGGTCCGTTGATATTTTCCACCCTGTATATTATTAGTTGATAAAAAAAGTATAAACTTTTGGTAGTTCGATTATTAAGTAGGAGTTCGTGGTTTAGTCTAGACATAGGCTGAGGTTTAATATCTGTGAACCAAGAAATTAGCGTATAGACCTCAATCTTTTGAGTAGCCTATTGGTCTAGCAGTTAGTGACCCTGCCTGCTATGCCGGAGGCCGTGGGTTCGATTCCCACCCAGGACAAATGATTGTGTGATGAGCACGATCTATTGTTCTGTGTCTGGGCGTAGGTAATTTATCTATATTATGTATGTATTTAGAAATATATAAGTATGTTTATCAGCTGTCTAGTACCCATAACACAACCTCTCAAGCTTAACTTGGGACTAAATTTTGACTAACGTTGTGTGAAAAGTTGTGGAATATTTAATTATTTAGTTATCTTTGAGTAACTTCAGATGACGACAAAATTGATTGAAATTCTGGTACTTTATTAATAGGACTTGTGGCACTATAAAGACAGTCACACGTGACGATTGAAGGTTAAATCAAAATCAAAATCAAAAGTCTTTATTCAAACTAGGCTGAGAATCAGCACTTTTTGAACGTCAAAAAAATACATAAAGACAGTCCCCCAAAAACGGCCCACCCTTCGCCACTTCCTAGTGTTTTTACTGGGAAGAAGAAGTGGCGGAAAAACTCCCCAACAACAGGTTAAGCTGCGCTTGTCAGCAATCCGCGGATGGGTGACCATTCATCACATGTCTAGACTTTTCAGTGCTTCACAAAAGCTAATTATTAATTATTCATTTTTAATTTGTTAGTCTTGGCTTACAAAGTAAAGTAAAAGAGTTACGAATACTTAGTTTAGTTTCGGCCCGGGCTTGCCACCGACGTTCTTTTATTAAATCGGTTGTATTTATTTGTAAAAAAGTTTTTTTCACCGTAGTACATTGCGGTATTAAAGTTATCCGCGCAATATGAACGTATACCTACAAGTTCCCGACTACAACCGTCGGGCAGTAGTTAGCTCACCAGACACAACACCCGTCTGTCTGGTCGGAGGATCCTCCTTTTTCTATGGGTTTTTCATACCTCTGAAAAGTCATTATGTAAGTACTAAGTTAATCTTGTGTGTATAGGTTGACCAACGACAGATGGACCAAGAAACTAACAGAATGGTTACCAAGAGAAGGGCAAAGAAGTAGAGGTAGACCGAAAAAACGATGGGAGGACATATTTAAGGAAAGATGTGAACCAGACTGGAGAAGACAGACTAGGGACAGAGACAACTGGAGGAAGCTGGGGGAGGCCTTCGCCAAAGAGGCGACTTCAAAAGACAAATAAATAATAATTATAATTCCTAATGCACGAATATGATAATTTATATTTTAATCAATAATAATAATAATTTATGCATGGAAATGATAATTTATAATTTTTTATTCAATAATGATATTAATAATTATTATAAAATTTAAATTCACCTAAACTAAATGTATTTATTAATTGTGATTATTTATTTTAAAAGTTCTATTTAAATAATCGTTAGATTGTGGTAGAATAAAGGCTATTTTTATTTTATTAAGTTAATCTTGAACGAAATAAAAAACAAACAAACGAATTGAGAATCCTTTTTTTGTAAATCGGTAAAAAAAAACCTACGACAGTCATCTGTACTTGTTTGAATCTGAATCTAAAACTGTGCATGATATTATGCGAAGTCATATCCACTGGGCAGACACGATACATTACTAGGTACTTAATCCACTAATAACGACCTTTCACGACGTCAAAACAGCTTGGAAATCGGTTCAACTACAATTTCTGTGGTCCAGCTGTATGCGCTAAATCGTCGTGTAACATAATTATGTCGCAAGTGGAACTTGAGTGTCCCGTGTGCACTGCGCCTTGCTATATTAGGCTGGGAGTACACTTACGAGGTTGATAAATGTATGACGATGAAGTTAATTTACAGCAAACTACGTTTCACCTTTAAATAATAAAAAATATATTTATGAACTAGCATTAGACATTAGAAATAATATTAATAAATATGAAACGTTAAAAAGTACCAGGCTGGCAAGTACACTTCCTGCAATAAGCCATAGGACGGCTATGTTTGACAAGAGTGCATTTTGTGTGGGCCCTAAAACTTATAAGAAATTACCAAGGAATATAAAGGACGCTAAGAATTTTATGTCATTTAAAAATAAATTGAAGACGTATCTAATCAATAAAGCCTATTATAATGTAAATGATTATTTAAATGAAAAAATGTACTTAAGAAATATGTACTAACTAGATGACTACTAATTTTAAAATTTGAAATGGATAATTAATAATTAATGACAAATAAATTAACATTTGACATTTTGCATGTATTAGTATTTAATATATATTTGCACGCCTGTTGAGGTAAAGTATGGCAATAAGAACTTTTTTGTTTGTAATATCACATGTTCCAGCAAATAAATGTTTTTTTTTTTTTTTTGAAAATAACGACTTATTCTCAGACCACCTGAATATAGCCCCATACGTACATACATAAACTCACGACTTTTTCCCATGGGGTAGGCAGAAACTACAGAGCGCCATATGCTGCGATTCTTACATACTTCTTTTGCTTCGTTTACATTCATACGTGTTGTCATATAGCGTCATCTGCTACAATTTTAATATACTAAGTCTTTTGCTTTACGTGCATATGTAGTGATACACGCACGCCGTTTAATACATCTGGACCACATAGAACTGTAAAATTTACTAGGTGATAATGACGGTGAAGTGAGGGCGAATCTGTCAATCCCCTAGCACTGATGTGGGATGAGAGTATTTAGCGACATTTTTACTCGTCGAGCTAAAGAGTTCGCTATGTACTGCTCGTTGGCTTTTTCCGATTTCGCTTCTACTGCATTTTTTACTTTAAACTGTTATATGAGAAAATCTTAATTGATCCTATATAACCTAATAACATGTTTAATTGTGTATATTTGAGAAACCATAATAAGAATCATTTGAGGTTCATAAAACGCCCTACCTTATCGACCTGTAACATAAAATAAATTCAAGTTTTTTAATAAAATTATCTTTTGTTCTATTATCGTCATTAGAGATTTTCCCGTATTTTTCAAACATTGCATTGGTTACACTTCGCAGTCAAAATATATCAAAAATACGTTTACATTTTTGACACTGATTGTCGCCTAAATGAAATTGCGACTAGGTTTAGATAGTTTTTAAACACAGGAACTGGGCTGATTATTCTGCCTCTAATGTACACACATGTATAATTTTTTTTGTACATTTCTGAAGAAACCCCAATGTAAACACATCTTTATCCGGCGCATAAATCGGACCTCAGTGCAATTTCTAGTAGAGCTCCAAGATTCGCACTACGGGACTATAAATCTAAGAGCTATGTCTTGCACAGGTGGTAATTATTACTACGTGGGTATCATTACTAATTAGTAATTAGGAAATGGTGTTTGTTACCGTTATTTTATGAGGTGATTAATTTTAGTTACTTACGTGGATAGAGAAAATATCACAAAAAAAGAAAATCTGCTAATGTATGAAATTCTCGTGTCACAGTGAGTGTTATCAAATTATGAAATTTCGTGTGTAGGTAGGTAAATATTCCACAATAAATAAATATTCCTCAACTTTTCACACAACGCCATTTAGTCCCAAGTTAAGTACTTGAGAGCTTGTGTTATGGGTACTAAACAGCTGATAAACATACTTATATATTTCTAAATACATACATATTATACACTGGCAGACGTCTAGTTGTTAATAAAGACCTTTAAAAATGAATCAATGAATGTGTTCCCAAAGCGTTTAGTACCTACGTATGGTTGGGATATCTACCATGTGCCGGTGGCGCAGTGCCGTACGTCTGGTGGTCCGATGATGAAAAGTACTATGTTAGTAGTGGCTTCCATTCTAATCGGATGCATCTGGATCCCAGTGTTTTACATGGAGCTATTACCTACCAGGCAGGCGCATTACTTTGTGTAATTTATTTCATCACCACTGCTCTCAAAAACGGTGAAGAAAAACATCGTGAGGTAACCGGCATGTCCTAGAACCAAAAATTCGAAGACATGTGACATCTACCAATTCTTACTATAATAATAATAATAAAATTTTTGTTTATTGATGGCAACTAGGCCCAATTGTTAGTAACAATGTTCTTAAAAGCTACTGTTAGTAAAAAAACAAAACTCAAAAAAAATCTTAATTATTAGGTGTGGGGTCTTCTGACCAACACCTCCACAGCATGCGACAGCCAGGGTGCATCAAACTTGTCTATCAACGTACTTAGGATGCTGTTAGAACTAAATCGCGCTCTTGATAGTATGGAGTTGGTTTTTTTGCGCATTATGGCGTAAAAGTCATCAGTATGCGTACTGGGCCCGCGTGGTAGATTATGGCCCATACGCAAAATACGCGCTTTGACGTGGAGTTGCGGATACCAGCCCCGGTATCTTTATATTTTTTACCTACCTACTGACTGGGTTACAATATACCTCTTGGTTAAATTCGTTGTCAGACCACTGAGGTTCTGAGTCCTCGTAACGACTGTCAAAGATCCACAAATAACAGCCGGGACCAACGGCTTAACATGCTTTCGAGGCATGGATGGGTCTTGATATTACGAACCGACCTCGTCAAGCATAGCTTAACATTCGATCAACCTATGTGGTTGTTACTATGTAGCCACAAACCCTCTATACCGTGATGGGCTATTTAATTTAACTGTCCGACGGTTACCATCGAGATTTTTTTTTCACTAACCAAGTGATGCCATGACTATAAATAACTTTTACTCCTTATCCATAGACCCTAACATAGCTGAGAAAACGGCTCCCACCAATTAAACTAAACATATTATTATATAAGAAAAATGTATACTGCATGCATACAATTCGTAAAAAAATACTATTCAAATTATTACTGCATAAAAGATACTACACTATTAAGGACTACGTATCTATGTAGAAGACAAAGCAATAGATTATGTAATTTGTAAGCTCGTTTAATTGAAAAGACCAGATATAACTCTGGTAGATAAAGTTAATAGAGTCACTTATCTGATAGATATTGCCGTCCCTAACACAGACAACTTACAAAAAACAATAGGCGAGAAAATCAGTAAATATGCTGAATTTAAAGAAGAAGTCACTAGAATCTGGAGACAAGAAAAAGTATTGTATTCCCTATAGTTGTTTCCACTACGGGTATAATTCCCAATCATCTCCACCATAGCCTCAAACTATTAGACCTGTAAGACTCAATTTACATCACACTTCAAAAAGCCGCAATTTTAAACACCTGCACAATAGTGAGAAAGTTCATGCAAATCGAGGAAAATTAAATATCACCACACAACATTAATTCCTCATCTTAAACTTTACACACCACACGCTGCATTGACTTGGCTTAGCCCGTTAATGTACAGTCGGGGGTCGCGGAAGTATCTTCCGTTCCCGTGACCCCCGGCGCAGGTGTGAGAAGGAACACGGGGTGGTTTTTAGTCAGTAAGAGTCTGACAGACCTCTCCGACATTCATGAGGATTTTCCACCCCTAAAAAAAAGAAAAAAAAGCCCGTTAATGTAGCTTAAAACTAGCCAACAGCTAAGAAAAACGACATGTTTTCCCAAAATGTTAATAATCTTTAATTCAGGTTCTAGAAACCCATAGCAAGCAACACAGTAATAATAAATAAAAATAATATTTAAACCACACTAATTGTGAATACATTTGCACGCCATTTTATGTCAGGATAATACTTCGAAATAACACCACTGTAAAACCTTTTGTAGCATATTCTGGCAAAAAATATTTGATTTGATTTGAAAAGGCTTAGCAGATACGATTTGTAAGTTCTTCTAGCATAAACACCTTTCTAATCTATTCCTTTCATAATCACTTCCCAAAGTGAGAACACAGCACATATAATATAATCTAACGATGCTTAAAATTTACACCCTCAAACTTGGGTACTTGGGTACTACACTAGTTAACCCGTAACCCGGCCAGCAACTTAACCCTAAAGTTTTTCTACTTAATCTTCGCGTGGGGGTCTGACGGGGTATTAATCTATTGGACCGGAGCTGCTTATAAGGTTTCCTAGTATACCCTACTCTTATTTGCTGGATGTTTGGTTTAGACAATAAAAATTGAAACCTTTTTCTATTTACGGCGGTATTTTTATGTAGGGAGTATTTGCGGGTTTATTCTTGTTGAGATTTTTTAAGTGATAAGTAAGTAAGGTTGGTATTTTTCGGTAAAATAGTGTTGTTCAACTTCTACTGTATAAAACGTGTTTTTTTTTATATCCCATAACTCTAGGGTATGATTGAGACATATCAAAGAATCAACTGGCATATGAATTATGTTTCAATCATACTTTTTTTTTTGTTTTAGGTTCTATCATACAAAATAATTCGACAAAGTCACGATGATTAATGTAAAACACCCTTACGTGAAAGAAAAGTGACGTTAGAAAGAAGATTCGTCGTACTGGTGACAATTTTTGAAATAATTAGGTGATAAAAATAATATTAATAATATTTAATAATAATATTCCACGACTATTCACACAACGCCATCTAGTCCCAAGCTAAGCAGAGCTTGTGTTACGGGTACTAAACAACTGATAATTTAATTATGATTGATGATATCTCCGAAACTATGCATTTTTGAACCATCTATTCTAGGAGTTTTAGTATTATTTTAACCTACAGAATATAACCCTAGAGTTATGGGATATAAAAAAAGACACCTTGTATGTACAGACGCCAGCACATCAAGTTACTCTAATGTGTCAAATTCTCCCAATTGAATATGAACCTTATTCTGTTTGACATAAAGTTGAAAAACGATTAAAGAATTTTGACACGTTGGGGTAACTTGATGTGCTGGCCTCTGTACATCAACAAAAAACATTATTGTATAATTATCGCTGGCTTTAAAAACGGTGAAGGAAAACATTGTGAAGAAACAGAACGGTCTAGCTATCTGTTATAATCTGTTCATTGTCAGTGACTAATAATTAATGGCGCCCAGTTGCACATCAAACTTCACCGTCTTTAGCAAGTGAAATTTAGAAGTACAGACGCCAGCACGTCAAGTTACCCCAATGTGTCAAATTTCTTTGATAGTTTTTCAACTTTATGTTAAACAGAATAAGGTTCATATTCAATTGGGAAAATTTGACACATTGGGGTAACTTGATGTGCAATACGCACATGAATCTGAAAAGACAGTGGTGCGTGCCGTTGGTTCCAACTCAAGTGCGGTTAATCCACCGGTTACTGCTTCAAGATCAACACCATAATTGTGTTTAGGTTCATTTATTTCAATACAATGCCCATAATGATAACGGCAGTAAAGCCTTGCTCTGATAGCAATTCTTAGCAATAATGTCGACCAAAAGTGCCCATTAGTGTAACCATTCTATCTGGAAAACATTGAGGAATAAGTACTGAAAACCAAGAGTTGCCATTTGTTCCTCTCTTGGATTTGAATGAGGACAAATTTGAAATTTAAATAGCGCCGTTTAGGAGAATTGATGGTGGAACAGTCCTCGCGAGTTTCACGTGACGTAGGCAACCAATTATTTCGTGATTGCTATTTGGATTATGTTGTTATCTGATTGTTGGTTTTTGAAGGTGAAAATAGGTTATAATGGCTCAGTAGTTGAGGCCTCAAATCTCGTGCAAGAGTTTGTTAGTTTTCACACTTATTACTGAGTTTGCCACTATGGTTTGCCACTTATTACATGCGTGTTATAAGCATACTGTTTGTGTCATACAGGCAGGACATACGGGAACTGCAATTTACTCTTATGTATCTGTCACCAAACCTATGCCTACTATAAAATATTTTGATTTGATTTGATTTGGCTATAGGTTTATCCACATTTTGCCAAACCTGCCTAAGCTTGAGGGAAAAATATGCCTTTTTTGCAAACTCATCTACGATGCCAGAGAAATTTCTAAGCGCGGGGAAGCCGATTCTTTAGAAACCGCTACCTATTTAAGAAACAAAATTATATTTTTCATCCAAACTTTAAGCAAGTGAGTGATGATGTTACAGGGCGACGTTATCCTTTAGCAATAAAGTCCTTAAGACCTTAGTAACAATTACTTTTCAATATAAATAAAACTGTTATGAAATCTCCCAGAATCTCGCACAAAGCCAGCAATACGTCTGGCTTACTCCGGAGATTTTTATTACCTCCCGTTAAAATATTTTTCACCCAACAAGCGGTCACGGCTAGTCGGGCATTGGATGTTATTATTAGTAGTTTCAAGTTACCTTGTTGGTGATTTTAAAAGAGCTAAATGCAGGTACAAAAGAAAGAAAAAACATTTATATGGTACTCGACAAAAAACTAAATCAAACATGTAAAAAACACAATGTCAATGGAAACACATTCATTGTGCGAACAGCTAAAGAGTGGAATTCCCTGCCGGAGTCGGTGTTTCCTGATAGCTACAACCTAGGGGTCTTCAAGTCAAGAGTGAACAGGTTGCTTCTAGGCAAGCGTGCTTCATCGTCGACCACATCATCGCTTACCATCAGGTGAGATAGTGGTCAAACGCGTGCCTATCAGTAATAATAAAATAGTATATTTCATTACAAGTGCGGAAAGGTTGTCATTGCAAAGAGTTCCGACAAATGTCTACCCGAGCCGAGGCACAGCCGAAGGCGAGGGTTGACAGTCGGAACAAGTTGCAATTACGGTTTCGCACGTGTACTGAACGACTATTTTTAATACAGTTGCGAAAAAATGAAGCAAAATAATAAAATAATAAAAACACAATAAACTCAACTAACCAATAATATATTTCTTTTAAAAGTTTTAATTCACATAGGTATACGGTGAAATTGGTACAGTTTTTTATACTAACTGGGGAAGTTTTAGGTTGCATATTTACTGTTTGAGACAAACTATTGTTAATTTCGTATGATTGTTCATGTATATTTGTCATGCAATGGCGTTTGCTAGTTGATGGAGTTAAATCTGATGAATTTGTGACACAAACAACTAAAACTCACAAAGAAAATTTCTCAATAATGGCGCCAACCGTAGAATATAAGCAGAGATTTTTTTTTCTTTTCCCATTCTTGTAGGCAAAGGGAACTATACCCATACAGCCAAGTCTTCAGTAGATTTTTTTTAATTGATATGAAATGAAAATTAAATTTAATGTGATAATAATAATAATAATAATAAACATTTATGAAACGAAATGAAATCTAACCTAACTCATTCAAACAAATCATTAAATCTGATATTGAAACAAATAAGTAGCTTCTTTTTAGAAATATACGTATTTGCATGAATCATAAAAACTTCTACGAATTTTTTTAGTAAAAACTTCATGGTTGGTTTTTCTTTTTAATAGACATTATTTTGACAGTTGGGAAAGTGAACGCACGAGTTCGGGAAAGGTCAAAAAACAGCACGAGTATGTAATAGCCCACATCGCGAACGCTATACGTCCCTGCAATACGCCACTTTTTGAGCAACTGTATTAAAAAATAATAAAACAAAAGACCTGCAGGACTATTGCGTATATCCGTCGACAATTCATAGTGGTGATCACTGGGCAAAGTGTTCAACGATTAACTGTCAAACAGCTAGTTTCATATTAGCTATCATCAGTGTTTTTTGTTTTTTTTTAGGGTGTCTCATTCAAATCGGTCAGTATGGGAAAGTCTGAAACTATAAGACATACGAAGATCTGTTCTGAGGAACCATGTCATCGATTTTATTAACAAGAAAAACTGCATTCATACATTTTAAAAAACATCTGTACTCCGTTCGGGAATCGAACCCGGTTATTTTGAAAAAAAAAAACCTACAATATTTCTATTTAGGTATCGATTGTGTAGGTCTTAAGCAGTAAATGTCTGTATGAAACATGATGTCAAAAATGAATAAAATGCATTGTTTCCACATACTTTAATTTATTTTAGTAGGTGCTCGAAGTGACCACCGCCTTTTTCAACACAATATTCAACACTTTTAGGTAACGATCTTACAATTGCATTTTATATCTTCATGTGGTGTATTTGCGTTAACATTGTATCTATGGCTACTTTTAGGTCTGCAACGGTGTCATAGCTTGTTTTGTACACTTCATGCTTAACGTAACCCCACAAGAAATAGTCCAGAGGCGGTACTGAAAAAGGCGGTGGTCAGAATTCCCTGCCTACGTCAGTGTTCCCGAGTTCTATGACCCCAATCTGTTTAAGTCGCGAGTTAATAGGCTTCTTTTGGGTAAGCTCGTTCCATTGTTGACCTCATCTCTGACCGCAGGACAAGATTGAGGTCAAGGGTGGACCAATTATAAATAAAAAAAAGGTTGGCATATCCCAAAAAAACTTTTTTTACCCTAAACATTACGTACATAATAATATATACTGATCACAAAAAGCACGAAAAAAAAATATTTTTCAAGGTACACTAGCATTCCTTTAACAAAACACAAGTTACAGTGCAAAAGGGGGATTGTACTGTAAAATACAATTTGCATACTCCACGTGCTAACTTGACTGTGCTTCACAAAAGACTTCTGTTAACAAACGAGACTAAAACTGCGCGCAAAATAGAAACACGGTTTTGGACACAGAGTGTTTAGTTACAGAAGCGTCAAACACTTGAAAGAAATAAATAAAGAAAAAGCATTTATTTGCCACGAAGGCACGCAATAAAAAACTTTTTTACAAAAAAAACAACCGACTTCTTAAAAAAAAAACTAACAGGTGAAAAATAACTCCAGTTTCGGAAGTCTGTGGCTTTGGTGGTTTTGTTTTGTTCATTATTGGCCACCGACTTCCGAAACTGGAGTTATTTTTCACCTGTTAGTTTTTTTTTTAAGAAGTCGGTTGTTTTTTTTTGTAAAAAAGTTTTTATTTTGTAATTTTTAGTTTCTTTGTGTGTAAAGAAAGTCTTTCAAAACTTGAAAGAATCATTGAAATTGGATAACAATTGCTAAAGAAGTTCTATCTAAACATTAATCTATACATCTCTGCCGGCCCCTTTTAAAACAGAATGGCGTAATGTTATGTTGTGGGAATACAAAAGCTCAGCATAGACATCTGACTATAGCAATCGTGAATAATTTGCTGTTATGCGTTGAAGAGTTCCGTTGCCTGTCTTCTACATCAGTTTTTCTTCACCAAATGATACTTTCTAAATGAAAATGCTTGATTTGTTACTAAAAATGTTAAAATCGGTGCGTGTGTGCCTATATTTTTTGAGGAGTTCCCTCAATTCCTCGGAGACCCCTCATCAGATATGAGTTTTGATACAAATGGGACCAATCTGCTACTATACCCTATCAAAAAAAAAAAGAATTTTGAAAATCGGTCCATAAATGACGGAGTACTGAGGTAACAAACCCTAAAAAAAAAAAAAAAAAAAAAAAAAAAAAAAAAAAAAAAAAAAAAAAAATACAACCGAATTGAGAACCTCCTCCTTTTTTTGAAGTCGGTTAAAAAAATACTAAGAGACAAAAAAGATGATTAAATTAAGAGATAATAAAAAATAGAATTAATGTCAATGATAAAAAAATTATGTGCTTTGTGGTTGCGGTAAATAAGTCCACTTCAAGAAAAATGCCAGACAACTGTTTGTGAGGTGTCACGGGCTTTATTTAGTTTATTTAGTCTAAGTGTGCGTGCATGTGTGTGAGAGTATGTACTCTCACACACATGCACGCACACTTAGACTCAGACTTACACACACAAGACACATGTCTTGTGTGTGTGTTATTATTACACAAATTGATTAAACCGCGTTGCGTGAATGTAGCTCAACGGATCATTTACATGAGATCCTGCAATCGTTGCTATACCGCGGGTCTGTTGTGACCTCAAGTAATAATGCAGAGAGCCATGATGCATGCCTGATCTACAGCCGCCACCACCCGTTCGATGACAATGAATAAAATCATGTTAAGCAGATTATATACCTATTTTTTTAAAATGAATTTAGTTCCATTAGAGTACGACGCTGTACGGCGATCTGATGAGAGGTTAAATAAATAAATAAATGTGTTTTTTCGTTGAAAAAGTGGAGACTGTTCTGTCAATGTAATGTTTGAAGTTGATTTTCTCATTGATTTTGTTTATAATTATGCTTTTAGGTTTTATTATAATATGTAGGTTTATTATGTGGGTTTAAAAAGGAAACCAGCGTGCCGGAGAGATATTTCTTGACGGCATGTGGAGCTAAGTCAGAGGCTCATGGGCGGCAAAAAAACTCAACGAGATAATAAAAATATTTATTCAAAAGTAAAATTGGTAAAATAAAAAAAACTAAAGAGGTGTCAAGGGACACCCGGATGACACGAAGTTATATAGTTAGTTTCACATTTCATTTCAATTATTATTTAGTATGTACAAAGAACTTGTATACAATCAACACCACACTGTTCAATGCGAAATAGAAAGACGCAACGAAAATAACTGACTTGCTTACTATGTGAGAGAGAGACGGACAGGGAAACACGCGCATGCCACACGGCTCACAACAATAGTAAAAAGTGTCGTTACAACTTTTGGTCTTAATTTTTTCCGTCTAGCCACCTTTTGCAACGCGCGTTAAGGAACTTCGTTCCAAAAACAAAAGTCTTTAAATGTTAGATGCTTTTACTAGATTAGATAAACCAGTATCTATTTTAAACTGACACCAGGCTAGGCACAAGCCACAAGAAAAGTAGAAGAATGGTTTATTTTATTTCGACTAGCTTTATGGCAGAATACTATAGGCAGAATGTTAAGTTTATAGGCAAGTGTTAACACTCTGTATTGACTTACTCTTTGCCGCTATCGAGTAAAGAAGTTCTACCTCATACAGTTGTGTGTGTGAGTTAAAAACACTCATTTTCAGAGCGGACTCCCCGTGGCCTTTGTTCTGCGCTCTCTGTCGATAATACTTTGCCTAACTACCTTCAACGATTGCATGTTATTTTGATAATGTTCCAGGTGTTGGGTTGGTTTAATTCAGGGGCTGAATTACCCAAAAAGTAAGGTATTTATTAATGTCGGTATGACGTCATACCGTTAAATAAGGGTTACCCAATGATGTTATAAGTAAAAAGGTGTAGATAGGTTACTTAAACAACATTCGATCTTCAAAAACGGTACACTATCGCACCCACGCGTTTGTTGGGGCGCGACGCTACACTGAGGTGAAGTATGGGTAGTTAGCCACATTTTTACGTGTTACTTGCTGAGTGCGTATAACCTATCCACACCTTTTTACTTATAATATCATTGGGGTTCCCTAAATATTTCGATAGCGTTATTATTTTCAGTAGCGGAATTTTGAGGTTCGAAATACATACCGGTATATTTTGATAGGAGTACCCTTAACCTTTAACAGAATATCGGTAGCGGTACCTAACCTAATAAATATTAAATATTGTATTTTATTAACAATCTTAGTTTTGTAATGTTTTAACCAACAAATATAATTTAATTACTTTAATTACTTTATTATTGCAAACAATAAGCACCATGTATTTGGGAAGAAGATACAGACTCCTGAAATACAGGTATTAAATATCTAGCTCTGGAGTCAGGGCTTCATAAATAATGTAACAACTGATGTGCAAAATAATGAATTTATTATTATTATAAATAGGGGCTTTCTTTGTCGCACCGACTAGCTGGACGAACGTGAAATCGAAGATGATCGGTCGGCCGCTCACTACAAGTTACACATGTTTTGAACTTCTAACGTGTTCGATAAGCATGTCTCGCATGTTTTTCGGTACCACAACAGTGTAAAGGTTAAATACCGGCTTAGTCTAACCTTTATTTATAAAGTTATCGGTATTCCGGATACAAAAAAAACCAATTCGACTAGTAGTCACGGGCTACTACTAGTGGAATTGGTTTTATTTTACCAATTTTGGTCGGGTCAAAAGGGGTGAATTTTATTTTAATTGTAAAACCTTTTCACACTTACAGTTTGCAGAAAATCTTTGACATTATTTTTGAAAATTAAATCCGTTTCACAGTCGCTCGTTCCCGCGGTCTATAGATTTCTTTTAATAACTTTTCACCTGTTAGTTTTCTTCAACGGTGCCCGACTAGTAGCGAAAATTGTAAAATATTGTTATAAAATGGCAATTTTGCAAAAGGAATTTTATAGGTCTTGAACGGCGTATTAATAAACTGGTGATTTTGGTGTGAGTAGGTACTGAACATAAACTTATCATTACGCCTGTAATCTCCGAAGAGTTAGGCAGAGGTACCTGTATTACACCTTAATTTTCCCAGTTTCAAGTCCCATGTAATAGGGGGCAAGCTTATTGCCGTAATAGATGCATACATTACATACATAAACTCACGCCTTTTTCCCATAGGGGATATGCAGAAACTACAGAGCGTCATATGCTACGATTCTAACATACTTCTTTTGCTTCGTTTACATTCATACATGTTGTCATACACGCACGCCGTAAACGTGTTCCCTTAATATTATTATGTATAGTGTATTAATTAATGTTTGTTTTAAGTTCTTAAAATTATTATGTTTGAAAGCTTTGAAAGGTGAATCACTAGCCTCATAAAGAGTCTAAATTATAGTGTGTTAATGTAACTTAGGGTAAGTGCACTTTGTTTATGTTTACTGTTTATTAAAGATATTTGAAAATGAAATGTATTACGGGATAACACTATCGAAGATTATAAAAATAAACGGCTTAAGTATGATTCCTAGAAAGAAACCCAAAGAAATCCAAAGATATCCAAAACCTACTTATTCTTTTCTCTTCTTTTTTAAATTTTCTGTATATACTATAGGTATTACGCAAGGATAATCTTTTTCTTAACTCAATCTTAACTTAATCGTGTCAATTAGAGACACAATAGAAAGCCGGACACCGGTGTCCTCTCGGGGTATAATGAATTAAAAGGATTCTTGACGAGAACATCGTAGCTTGGCGGCAGAAAAAAATTTACTGTGCGGCACCGGCCGTTATCTCGAGGGTAGCTTTGCCGTGCCATGCCGGCACCGCTCCAAACCAGCAATTGACTTGTCATTCAATTTAGAGCATTAAATCGTGTGTAGTATAGTATATTTTACAATGTCAATAAGAAAAAGCCAACTGCGACACAACTCGACTCCCAGTCCGCGTGCCGATAGCGAGCGGACCATGTGCTTACAGCGCGTCGACCGCACGCTTACAGCATGCCGATCGCATGCTTACTACTCGCCGACTCCCGAGTCGCCAGCAAAACAACGTCATTGCGCCGTCGTAAACCGAGACAGTGCGGACTGCAAGCTGGCACCTTGTCGACGATGCGTAGTTAGCGCACTAGCAGCTAGCCGTAGCCTAAATTCGAGGCGACGCCGTGTGGCAGCTGTGCAGTTACGGTGCTGTTATAATGTTCCATGACCTTTACACGTTTTGTTAACAGCACGGCTAATGCGCCGCCCGCGCCATACGGTTAATAAAACGAGTGTAGACAACAGGCCTTAGGTTCCTGTTTTTGAATCTTTTGAAATACATAATTTTACATTATTCTTTGGTATATGAGTGAATTCACAAGAAATGTATTGTTTATAATATGCTACTTCCCCGGCAAACTTTGTTCCGCCTTAGTAACAATACTAGTTTTATTTAGTTTTTAATAGTTTACATCCTATTCTCAGATCTACTGAATATACATACAAAACTTCATAAGAATCGGTCAAGCTGTTCTTGAGGTGTTCTGTTACAAACACTGTGACACGAGAAATTTATAAATTATAAGATTAACATACAAATAAATAAAAAAAAATATTTAAAGTAATAAGTAATATTTTTTTCTATGTTGACGATTTTCCAGTAAAACAAATTCTTGATAAATGCTATTTGTCTGCCAACCCTCGTTCTACTTAACTCGAGAGGTACCTAGCGCGATCTTCTGAAACACATCTAGATTTTTATGCCTCGTATAAGAGTACCGATCTTATTATTTAAAGTACGACGAATGTGTGGTCAGCAAAAAAAAAACCAAAATATTTTTTTTCTTCACATTTAATGCGTCAAAAAATATCATG
This sequence comes from Euplexia lucipara, assembly GCA_921972225.1. Taxonomy (NCBI): domain Eukaryota; kingdom Metazoa; phylum Arthropoda; class Insecta; order Lepidoptera; family Noctuidae; genus Euplexia; species Euplexia lucipara. The sequence continues at coordinate 8,367,699 of OV179168.1, read as the reverse complement.
GCATCCAGAATTATGTACCAACTATAGTCATTATTAAGAAAAGATTTTTTTTATTAATGTTTCATTCGTTCCTATCCTTGAATAACCAAGATACTGGATCTACTTATAACTACTAAATTAAAGTAACTTCCGATCTCCATTAAAAATCAAATTACTGCATTTTCGTTTCAACAAAAAGAACACAAAAGTTCCAGAAACAACTTGTTCACCAACAACAACTCAATTTAAACAACTTTTTATGCTAACGCTACAAAGGTAAGAACGTTTTAATATGCTAATGGTCTAAAATAAATTTGGCATAGGCATTTTATGGGGGGATGAAGTATAAATTCAATTTTCCTCGGGGGAAGGAGGTTGGGGGATTTCGATCTTACACGTCCCCCAAAGTTTTCGGTCCCCAAGGGTTTATATCTCGGAGATAATCATGGTTTAAGGCATTCTGTCTTTCAGATTATCTAAGAGAGCGGAACATTTGATAGGCCCATTTTATAGTTTTATTTAAGAAGGTAAAGTAATGCTGTCTCTTTATGTACAAATAAAAATAAACGATGTTGGTAAAAGTATGTTTGTGTATTTTTTATTTGTGCGGGTCGGTTTTTTGGGGATCCGTTGTGAAATTATGTAATTTTATTAGCCTTTTTATCTTCGTAGTACTAACTCGCAATCGGTGGGCACATTTGACCAGTGCGCTTATCTTGAATACACAACATAAACGTCAAATAAGTACCTACGCACGACTACATTTCAAGAAATGCATTTCCAGTGACCTCTCATTGTAAGGAAATTCTATAAAATACGAGATCAGATTAAACTGGAAATGTATAAAAAGAATAAGAATAAGAAGTTTTTATTTGTATAGAAAGTAGGTATTACAATAAGATGTTAACAAAAGTTCAAGAATCCTTGTATATTCTGCCTTTTGGCATACAAACATTTGTGAGTAGATACAGGTACATTCTCAAAACATTACAGCTATATAATTATGCTGCAGCATATACCTTGATATGTAGCCGTGTGTTCCAAGACTCCTCCGTGACCGATAGATTTGACAGTTGTTACGGTTATAATCAGCCCGAGGTCACGACAACCAGTATAACCAAGAAGTACCGCTATTACCCAGTTACTGGGTTTTCGAGGTAAGACAGACAGGCAGTCACTTCGCTCCATGTAAAAATAACGATATTCAGCTGCATCCAGCCTTGAACTGGCTTTTTGTTTCATTGTTTTTGACACCTAACGTGTCTTTCATTTACAATTTTTTTTATTAGAGTAATTTAGATTTTGTTGCTAAATTTCTGTGCGTGTCCCAAATAAATTTTCTTTTTTTCTTCTTTCTTTCCTTTGCCATGCGCTGGGGCAGTAACAGGCAGTTATAATCAATTTCCTGTTCTTAACCTGCGGAACCTTTAACAAAACATTTTCCATCAACCATCCTTGACTCATTTTTATTTTATATTTTATTGCAGTTATATAGTCGGTCTCCGAGTACTATGTGTAGGTATGTACAAATGTATGTCGAACGATGTATGCGGTTTATATGACATAATATAATATATGAACGGTTCTCTGAATAAGATATTTATATAAAGCTGGTTGATGTCTCAACTTAACTAGTACCTAGAATAAATTCCATTGGGGTGTTATGAATTACTTTTGGAATTAATTTAGAGCTATTGCTGGGTCCTGGGATAGGTTCTCGGGACGGTCAAAGTGTTATTGGGTTTTTCCATCTGGGATTTCTCAGTTATAGATTGGAGTCTAGATTTGTGCCTGGTTGGGGTCAATAGGCTCACCTCAGCGAAGTTAACTGGCAAAATATGATTGTGCTATAGGTAGGTAAACCTTTGCCTAATCGCATGAAAGTGATTCTAATACTTACCTAGCGTTTAAATACATAATGTGTAACATAAAGGTATTATATAGGGAAGGGTGTCCTACAACTGCTACAAGACCATCAAACTGAATTACTTTCTCTATGGGACAACCATCGTAATTGTTAAAAAATAATTATTTGTCTCCTCCATAATAATATGGTCAAGTAAATCAAATGGCGGTGTGGTCAATCAGATTCATAAAACAACCTTGTTACTAATAAAACTAAAAGCAGTTGTAAGGGAGATTATAGAAAATTATTAAAATTATATATGCATTTGCACACCTATATCTACTTATATCTATCTATATTTTGATTGGCTTGTTGGTCTAGTAGTTAGTGATACTGACTGCTATGCAGGAGGTCGTGGGTTCGATTCCCACCCAGGACAAATGTTTATGTGATGAGCACAATAATTTGTTCTGTGTCTGGGTGTTATTTATCTGTAATATGTATGTATTTAGAAATATATAAGGATGTTTATCAACTGATTAGTACCCATAACACAAGCTCTCAAGCTTAACTTGGGACTAAATGGCGTTGTGTGAAAAGTTGTGGAATATTTATTTGCACATTAAACATAAATATATTTTATTAGTCATCTGTGGTACCCAAGACCATAGCTTATCTCACGTATGCAACAATCATAATACACGATCTATGGCTGCTGGTAAATTCAATGTTGCCAGAGTCACCAATTACTTTGGTGACAGAACACTTAGCATGAGAATACCATATCTATTAAACAGTCGACCGGCAGATATAATGAGTGAAACAAACGGTAAACAGATTTAGACGTAAATCAAAATTATATTTTTTAGAAATGTCTTTTGATAAAAAAAAAACGAGGCCGAAATAGACGTTTTGTACGGGGCAAATTTATGTGCCCTGCGCAAAAAGGATGGCGGTATTCGTCCCATTGCTGTGGGAACAACGTACCGTCGTATGGCAGCCAAGATTTGTTGTAAATTTTATAATGAAGTCGTTTCGGAAAAATTTCAGCCCCTGCAGCTTGGGTACGGCTCTAAAGGGGGCTGTGAGGCTGCTGTACACGCACTTTCAACCTACCTAAATTCTGGTAAAGGAGAGGTCATCCTGAAGGTTGACATCAAAAATGCATTTAATTCGGTAAACCGGGATACCTTGCTGACAGAAACTAAAAAAGAAATACCTCAAATTTTCAGTTTTCTCTGGCAGTGCTATAGAGAGCCATCCAAATTACTATATCGTGACAACCTTTTGGAATCTGCAGTTGGCTGTCAGCAAGGCGACCCCCTCGGGCCAGTGATCTTTAGTTTAGCTATTCACCCAATTATTCGTCAGCTAAATTCTAAATTTAACGTTTGGTATCTTGATGATGGAACCATTGGGGGTGATGTAGATACCGTTTTGAACGACCTACAATTTTTAAAAAATCAATTCTGTTCTATAGGTCTTGATCTGAACTTTTCCAAGTGCGAAATTTTCTTATCGGACAATACAGACAAACTACTTACAATTTCAAAATTTAACACAATAGCTCCTATAATCAAAATTATGGACAAAAGCTCTCTTCGTCTCCTGGGGTCTCCTATCTTTGAGAATTCCTTTCCAAATTTTGTTGAAGAAAAAATCTTAAATTTTAATGACGTTTCGAAACGATTGCTCCAAATTAACATGCATTCAGCCATCACTTTAATTCGTTATTGCTGTTTCGGCCCAAAATTTACATATTTCCTTCGTGCTTCCCATTTATGGAAACACCCTCACCTTTTGAACAAAATGGACCAAATTGTCAAGCATACACTCAGTTTAATTTTAAATGTGGCCATGGACGACCGAGCTTGGGCACAAGCAACTCTTCCCATCCGTATGGGAGGCCTCGGCGTCCGCAAAATTTCCAGTATTAGTTTACCGGACTTTATATCCTCGGTTCACAGCACTGATAAATTAATCAGGAATATTCTAGCTTCTACACTGATTAATTTGGATGTGCCGTGCTTCACCGAGGCTGTACAGGCCTGGAGACTCACTTGCCCGAACTCAAATCTACCCGACTATCCTTCATCCCAGAGACGATGGGATGAGCCGCTCTGCAGACAAGTTCAGAAAAATCTTATTGGCACTTCAACGACAACTGCAGAGCGTGCGCGCCTGCTGGCTGTGGGTGAGTGGGAGTCGTCAAACATTGGCACCTTGTTTGACGATACTACTTTCCGCCTCGCTGTCTGCCTGCGTCTTGGCGCTCCTTGTTGTTCTCCGCATCGCTGCCACTGTGGCGAAGTTGTCAACAGCCTCGGACACCACGGCTTGTCATGCAGCCGTAGCGCGGGACGCATGGCGCGGCACGCAAATATTAACGACATTATCCGACGAGCTCTTGTCACCGTCGGCGTTCCGGCTGTGTTAGAGCCCAATGGCTTGGCACGCGACGATGGTAAGAGACCGGACGGTATGTCGTTGTTTCCATGGAAGATGGGTAGGCCTTTAGTGTGGGACGCTACTTGCGTCGATACTCTTGCGCCATCCCATCTTCCTAGTTCTTCGTGCTGTGCTGGCGCTGCTGCTGCGGCTGCGGAGAACCTCAAGCGGCAGAAATATAAGAACCTTGTTGGGAATTATATTTTCGAGCCGTTTGGGGTTGAAACTCTCGGGTCGTGGGGTCCGAGTGCTCATAGCTTGTACAAAGATCTTGCAAGACGCTAAATTGACACTTCGCGTGACCCAAGGGCTGGTTTTTACCTTGGTCAAAGGATAAGCATTGCCATACAACGTGGCAATGCTACCAGTCTTTTGGGTACACTTCCCGTGGACAACGATGCGGATGAGTTTTTTGACGCCATATTTTAGATTTAGTTTTTAGTTTTTAGATTGTATTTTCATTTCTAGTGTATAAAGTTAAGTATTGTGAATAAAATAAAAGTATTCCATCTACATGACAGACTTAGAAATGTCTTAAGTTTTTTACAAGTGGAAGTTAAATATTGTTTAATTTTAAGTACCTATATTTAAGAAGGCATGTCTGACCCCACAGTCAAACCACTGTAACGGTTTTGTGGGGCTTTTAATTTATAAATTATTTACCCTATTTGATCAAAGATAAATAAATAATAATAATAATAATAAGAGGCATTTTTAGGCGTTTCCTCTCTTAGAAAGCCGTGACCACCGGTAGCTTGGACCCTGTGTATTTAAATATTTACAAATATAATTTATAATTATGTATGTTAAGTGAAATAATAATAATAGAATGGTTTCAATTATCTATATCTATACATCTATACATATAATAAGACAGTAAAAAAACTGTGTCTGTACATTGAATATATTTTAAAAATAATAATTGTAAGTTGAAACAGTAATAGAGCACGAATCCAAAAAAAAAGTCTGTCTGTTTGTCTGTTTGTTTGTACACGCTATTCTTCGGAACTACTGAACGGATTTGAATGTTTTTTTTTGTTGTATAGATATTAAATCTAGGCAACACATAGGCTATAATTTATCTTGGAAACTGGAACACCTGATGCAGAACCACAACAGACCAGCTAAACTATAGGAAATGCTATTGCTATGATCTGCCTTGTAAACAAATCTTACAACCTTTCGTTAGTCGCCTTTCATCCATCCTTACAACGTGACCAAACCATCTAAGCATACTTTTTTCAATTTTTGTTACTACATCTTCTTATAAACCACAACGTTGCTTTATCACATCATTCCAACATTTAGATAATTAAAATATTAAATCATATTAAACTACTATTACTCCATGTTAAATTCAGGTTAAGTATATTATTTTTGACATTGTTAACTGTGTGTTAGTGCGTTATTTTAATTTTTAATGTTTGTCTGTGGTTTTAACACTACACTAACCTTGTTATTATTCGTATGCTTTCGGGTAAAATGTAGCGAACTGACCATCATAAATCACCTTATTGTAATTAATACACCTACATTTACGAATAAATTTGATTTGATTTGAAATAAGTAGGTATTGGAATTTTGTGGGACAGTTGATATTTTTTCGCGATTACAATGGGGTTCATTGGAGAAAGTTCTTCAGTTCGACGGTCAGTAGCACATCCTCCCAATGACTATACCCTTTCTGTTACACGTTGTATGTACGGTAAAACAAAATGTGAGAAAAAGTTATTTTAATAGGTACTTAACCAAAATAAACACATTTAAAAGAAAAAAAAACAATTTGCTTTTACCATCAAAACTGCAACTTCCACAGACAAAATATTATTTACAAAATACACCGCCATATTGAATTTACCCGCCCAAATTTACCCGCCAATTTTAATTAAGTCTGCTGTCGGGATCTAGACCGGAGTATGGGCGTCATTATTTGCAAGCCATCGATGAAATTGTAAGCCTGTGAATGAGCAACACAATAACGAAGTTTGAGTAATTAGCAAACAGAAGTTCCAATGGTTAGCTTGAAGCTATTCATGGTCCGTCAAATTAAGAGTTTGTGCACTGTTGCGATTGTTAGTCGAAGAAAATTTGCATAGTTTAAAAAAGTAATGAAACAATGAAAGTTAAGGAAAGAAAATGGTTTATTTGGAAGCACAGAACATATTTAACACAAAATTTCATGGATAGTTTTTTTTTAATATTATAAACCAGTGCTTGACTGCAATCCCACCTGATGGTAAGCAGAGATGCAATCAGTGCTGGTGAAGCGCACTAGTTTATTAAGAGCCTATTCACTCTAGCCTTGAAGACACCTAAATTATAATCGGAAGGGAAGACCGCAGCAGGCAAGTTGTTCCAGTCCTTCGATGTACGCGGTATAAAACGAAGCGAAACGCTTTCGAATCGTGGGAGTGCCAACGATGTAAGGGTGGACACTCGCCGTAGTCGCGATCACAAGCCGCTATGCCAGCCACGTTAGGTAACAAGCAAGATTACCTACAATTGAATTCAAATTAACATAAAAATAAATTAAATAACATCCTTAAACATAACATTTCTTGCCTATATTAAATATTTTTAGATGCTAGGCATTGACAGTTCACTTCACTCAAGTTTCGATGGGCTGACTGCTTTTACTGAATCGACCGGCTGTATACCAAATTTTGCGACGAAAAGTCGTGTCGCAAATGTGCACTTAATCTACCAAAGTTGCCGATTCACGTCTATACAATTTCCTGGATGCGCTACCTAACGGAACTGTTGTCGGCGCGATTTTTCATGTGACGATGACATCTTAACGCTAGTGTTCAGTATTACACTTGTATTTTGCTTCATGTAGTGGATTTAGTACAATATCTTTTATATGTAACACTAGGACTTCGCTCGCGACTTCATCCGCGTAAATTTTGTCAGTGGACGTAACGCGCGTTGGTCCCATTCCCGTAGGAATACAGGGATAAAAAGTAAGTAAGTAAAGGGGCAATTTTATTACAAATGAATGAATCTTATATAATAATTAATTTGATTGTAACTAATAATAGTTACAATCAAATTAATTATTATATAAGATTTTTATTATTTATTTATTTTATTAAGTATCTTGATCTGGCTCGCGAATCATCGATGGAATCACTTTGTTTCTGCAATCACTTTGTTGTTTCTTCTGTCGACATACCCGTACGGTGATCAAGCTACGCATGCTCGGAATACTAGCTCGAAAAATCATAAAAAACAATTTGACTCTTAAAAACTTATTTTAACAAAGGTTTACCCTCATTTTCCTTTGTTGGTTACAAAACTGCTCATTTAAAGGCAACATTAAGTCATTAACATGCTCATATAGGTACGTTGGGAACCATTCCCCACAATATACATAAGAGGATTGCATTTGGGGATCTTTTCCCTGCTCTAATAAGAGCTGGAAGCGGGTATCAATTCAAATGGGTGATTCTTGCGATTGGAGCCAGGAGATTAGCGGTTTGAATAAAAATAAGTTGGTTTTGTTTCATAGATAGACATGAGTTTATGGTGATGTGCCTTTTCTCAATTTTGTATGTTGGGAACACTTTTTTTATCTGGTTTAACATAGTAATGGATGGCCTTCGTCCTAAGGAGACCAGAGGGGTCTGTCAGATTTATACTAATTTAAGCCTATATTTTGTATAGTGTAAATAATTATGCGTATTGTTAAATTTGTAAATAAATATTATGTGTGATGTAAATATAGCAACTAAATAAATATGTAAATATACTTCTAATAAAATATGTTAGTTTTCACCCACAGACAATGATCGTGTTTTGTGTTTGAAGTTTGAAGTCTTTGGTTTGACGTTTGTTCAAATTTGTCAGTTCGGTGTAACGGGAGAATAAGGAAAAGTTTTGTATTGTGGAGTGTTTACAATTATAAAAAGTTTAAATTAACATTACGATTTCATACGAATTCCGGTGTAGCTATGACCGCTACAATACTGACTAAAAATCACCCCCGGCGGTCCGTTTCACAGTTCCGCCGAAAGTCGCGGGAATGGACCATTCTTTCGCAGTTCCCTATACTGTTCTGTCTCATCTCATACCTTCGCCAGGGCTTGCGCGAATGAACGATTCTTTCACAACTTCCAGCTGGAGGTCAACATCTAGTCTTACAACTTTACTACTAGTTTATTTATACGTTCTACTGCAGATACAATCTTACAATATAAATTTGCTCGGTTTATCTCAATTGAAATTAACATGCCATCGGCTTACATCGATCAGCAGAATTAATCGACTCGATTATCAAATGTTAATCGAGGAGGTATTGATGATCTGTCGATCATCGATTGCATTTTCGATTAGCATCGTAAATTAATCTAGGTTGCAGGTTCAACTTAAGTGATAATGACTTATTGAAATAAAGTTGAAGATATTTTCTTTTATGGAGGAATTAGTCTCTCCGTGCTGTAGAACGCACGTCAGTCGCGTGAGCGCCGTTGGTCCCGGACGGAATGACAACAGTGCCCTAAGTGCGAGTTGTTTTTACGTTAACGCGATCGAAACGTTCACCGCCTTTGGCTCTCTTTAATTGGTTAAAAGCTTAGAGCGGGCCAATCGGAGCGCCGTCATGAACGTGTCGATCGCGTTAACGTAAAACAAACTCGCACTAGGCACTCAGTCAAAAAGTAGACAGTCAAAGTCAGAACCTAACATTTTAACAAAGGCTTATCGTGTTTCTAGAAACTTGTTGTGTGTCAGATAGGCAGTCACTTCACGAAAAATGTTGACATTCAGCTACATCTGCAGGGCTATTGCGTATTATTGACAGTTCATAGTGATGATTAGTGGACAAAGTGTTCAACATTTAACTGTCAAACAGCTATTTTCGTATTGGCTTGGCTATCATAAGTGTGTATCTAGGATGACGGTCACACATATCATGACTTGACTCCGCCATCACCTTTCTACCATCGGACAACCCGGCGAGTGTCCACCCTTACATCGTTGGCACTCCCACGATTCAGACAAAGCATTTCGCTTCGTCGTTTATACCACGCCCGTCGAAGGACTGGAACAACTTGCCTGCTGCGGTCTTCCCGTCCGATTATAATTTAGGTGTCTTCAAGGCTAGAGTGAATAGGCTCTTAATAAACTAGTGCGCTTCACCATCACTGATTGCATCACTGCTTACCATCAGGTGGGATTGCAGTCAAGCACTGGTTTATAATATTAAAAAAAAAAAAACTAATGAGTTTCTTAAGATCGCTTATTTTACAGCCCCACATAGAATCATGCGGAGGTGTCTCTCGCCGGATTCATTTTTAAATTCAAATTAACTTATCGCACGTTATCAGCACGGGAACCGGTTAAATTTTACGAGTCGCCACGCCGCCGGTTCTTCGGTTTCTCGGTTCCTCGGTTCTTCCTACGTGTGTGAACTTAACTACGGTTATGCGGTGAAAATGAGCTCTGAAGTAAAATATTGGAGATGATTTTGCATCGTGGCTGTTTTCGATTCGGTTCGGTTGAGGTTGTTTTGGGTTGCGGAAATGAGGAGGAAATGGTTTTTTTAATCATGAGTTACGAGTTGCCTCCGGCAAACTTCGGTCCACCTTAGAATGAAGTAAATTAATGTTGAAGTTTTAACTTAAGACTTGTTAAATGTCAATTGTCACCTGAAAATAAACTGGGATGAAATTGGTCACCTATCATGTTATCAACAACACTACGGAACCGATTTTGATGTAATTGTTCTAATGGGATCCAACAGGATATAATATCCTCTCAAACAAAAATAGTTTTTTTTCAAATCAGCGGGCCTAGCCATATTACAAATTCTATTTCTATTATCGTAATCGATAAGGCGACAATAGTTAATTTTTAATATTTATTTTTTTAATTTTTCAATTTTCAATTTTTAATTATTGTATTTATTTATTTGCATGGCTAATTAATGTATATATATGAATGAAATTGTAATTTAATCATGTGTAACGGGTGTCTTAATTACCTGAATAAATGAATTTAATTTAAAAATATAATTTAAAAAATCTTAAGAATATGGCGTACATGGAATCAGCTGTTTGTCAACGAGTAGAATTTGTAATATGGCTGAAAATGAAATACACTTGACAGTTGACAAACACCTGATTCCATATACGCCATTTTCTTTCTATAATAGAAATAGAATTTGTAATATGGCTAGGCCTGCAGGGTGTAAACGACAGAATTATGAATTGAGAACCTACTCCTTTTTTGTGAGTCGGTCGAAAATAAACCTACGCACAGTACGCCCTCATTTCCTGGTCCAAATAAAATCTATTTTTAGACCCACCCTAGATATAATAATTATCGATAGTCCCACGTTTTATCGATACAGATAATCCCACTCTAATACGGGTAAAGATTTACAAGGTGAGCGTACAGAGGTGCGATTTAAGCTTAACTTGCATTAACACGATATCGATCAGTTTGCCGCACCTCTAGCGGATTTTACATAGCTTATTACAGCTTACAGAAAAATGTATTAGATCGGTTCGACGGTAAAGTTTAAAATTGAGTGAGGCGGGTTTGTGTATTAGTTTTTTGCGTGTGCAAAAAGTAATTTATTGCTGAAATAAAATATGAAAGGAAGGTAAAATTAAAAGAATGGTATTATTAAAACAAAAAGTTCACAATAGTTTCACGGTTGAAATAGCCTCTGATTGGTACAGTATACTTTTTGGACCCTTTTTGGGCAAAAAATAGTTCCAAATATCGAAATCATTTACGTCATTCAGTTTTTTATTCAGTGGTTCAAATTCCAGCTAATCATTATAATTATCTTGCTTTAAAATTTGTTTTGTTACTTGTCAATCACAAAATAAAAGCATGAATTTATTTTATTTATTTAATACTTCGAGCACAAAAATGCCAGCACATCAAGTTACCCCAATATTTGTCAAATTTCTTTGATCGTTTTTCAACTTTATGTCAAACAGAATAAGGTACATATTCGATTGGGAAAATTTGACACATTGGGGTAACTTGATGTGCTGGCGTCTGTACATAGGCGGATTTAATGCCTTAGGTATTTTCTACCAGTCAACCTTTAGGACATGCAGGGACAAACAGTGGTAGAACCCCATTATTTAAATTCCAGGTATTTTATTGAATCGTAACAAATACAGCCAGTGATGAAAATTAGACCCTATTAGTGTTTTCCACTCATTCTACATATTACTACAGTATTATCTACTAAAAATGTATGTGTGGATACGTGTGTATTTGTATGTAAGTAAGTGTATGTGTGTGTATTTCGTACCTACTTAAATAACTTTACTTCTTACCTATTTGGTAAAATAACTAAGTATTTGTAATGTTATTTTGTTACTATACATAATTGTTTTTCATGAATATAGTTGATTTATATTTCTGCTCATGTATTGTTTCAGTATATTTTTAGGCACTCAAATAAAAATCCTTATAACTTTTCTGTAAATCGATTAGATGGCCGATCGAGAAATGACGTTTCGAGATTTTGATACATCGAACAACAAGCCTTCGCGCTGCCGGTGATTCAAGCTTAGTTAGTCGAGATTTTAATGCAGCGAGAGAGTGAACTGTCGAGCTCATAATTTATCGATTTCAAGTAGGTACTATCGAGTAAACTTTTTCGAGCAAGTGTTATTCGATCTCGCGTCATTCGATATCAGTAGCGAACCCCCATGGTTCTGCATACCCCCATGGGAAAACGGTGTGAGTTCGTGCAGGTAGGTACAGACGCCAGCACATCAAGTTACCCCAATGTGTCAAATTTCTTTGATCGTTTTTCAACTTTATGCCTAACAGAATAAGGTTCATATTCAAATGGGAAAATTGGACACATTGGGGTAACTTGATGTGCTGGCGTCTGTACATCATTTGTATTATTTTACTCAACGCTAAGTCGTTTTGTTAATCCATGACTGAAAAAAAGTACTTATATTTATTTAAACTTTCATTTCACCCCATCGCAATCAGTATAACGCAACACTTGTTATAATTATCGCACGCAACACCGACGGTTTACGTCCGTCGAAACTTTACAAACGCCCGACTTTGCCTGTTAACTAAATTGCTTTTATCCGGTTTCTGTTGTACTGTACTGTGGGGGAAATTGAGTGGAATTTATGGTGGTGTATTGACGTCATCTCTACACTGAAGAAAGGCGGATTATACATACGTAGTGATGATTAATTAACATACATACGTACATACATATCGTCACGCCTGTAATCCCCGAAGGGCTAGGCAGAGGTGTACCTGGTAGTACACCCACATTTCGCCATTATGTTTAAGTCCCATGTAATAGGGGGCGAGCCTATTGCCATCAATCGGGCACAAATCCAGACTCCGGGCTGCTACTGAGAAATTCCAGATTGAAAACTCAATAACACTTTGCCCGACCCGGGGATCGAACCCGGGACCTCATGATCAGCAGTAGCGCTTGCGACCACTAGACCAACGAGGCAGTCAATTAAATAAATAAATAAATAAATATTCCACAACTTTTCACACAACGCCATTTAGTCCCAAGTTACAGTTTATCCGGATGCAGCTGAATACCAGTGTTTTATTAACATAGATTGCCGGTCGGACCTGCACACCCAGTTACTGGGTAACACGATACTCCTGGGTTAAACTGGTTTTCAGATTTTCGGGCTTCTGAGTATCCGTAACGACTGCCATAGATCTACAAATGACAGCCGGGACCAACGGCGTTACGTACTTTCCGAGGCGCAAAAGAGTCTTGAATGTCTTGATACTTCGACACCAGATTTGGGAATGTCTAAAAACAACTCCAGTTTCGGAAGTCTGTGGCTTCGGTGGTTTTGTTTCGTTCATTATTGGCCACCGACTTCCGACACTGGAGTTATTTTTCACCTGTTAGTGTTTTTTTAAGAAGTCGGGGACATGCTATTTCCTAAGCCACTAGACATTCCTAAACCTTTTGTTTATATCATGAAAGAAGGTGAAGTTCTAACAAACTTTGCTATCTAGACACAATTCAAATTCGAGCAGGCACTAGAAAGTTATAGACACATTAAAAAAAAAAAATTTTTTTTTGGGCTCTTCTGAAAAACCGTGGTTTGTTCCTTACGTTAATTGATACTCCAGCAGTGCGATTCTGGTCAAGTCACCACGTGAAAATGTAGGCGTAGTGAGGGCGAATTGAGCTGTCATTCCATACTAATGCTAGGCATTGACAGTTCACTTCACTCTAGTTTTCACGGCGTAACTTTAACTGAATCGACCGGCTCGTGTCAAATTATGTAATTAATGCTCAGCCATCCACGAAACAACCTCGTCAAGCGTCGCTTTACCTTCGATCAACACGCGAAGTAGTTACTATTTAGCCACAAGCTTTACTTATACCCCTAATACTCTTAGTTCTAGTTCCAATACCATGGTATCTGGCCCATGACCACCAGCCATGGCTGATGGTGATGGGCCAGATCTAAGTTAAATACTGTTTAGTACCTAAACCTTAATGATATCTATAATTCCAGAAAGGTATTTTAGTAAATAAGATAAACTATAAACTATGGTTAGTTCCCACTCAAATAGAATTAAAATACGAGTACTATAGAGCGGGCATGTCAAGAAAATGTCATAGAAAAACTGTGCTTCCTTGTCTCAGTAACGCCATCTAGTAAGTAAGTGTGGCTTTGGTGGTTTTGTTTTGTTCATTATTCGCCACCGACTTCCGAAAACTGGAGTTATTTTCACCTGTTAGTGTTTTTTTTAAGAAGTCCTACCCTATCAAATAGAAAAAGAATTATGACGGAGTAAAATTTCAAATAAAAAAATTAAAAAAAAAACAACCTAATTGAGAACCTCCTCCTTTTTTTGAAGTCGGTTAAAAATATAGCAATATTGAGGCGACAGCACCAAACTGAACTCATAGACTTGTGTCACTAGGACATAAAAATAAGTTAGTGATGTCCGTGATGCCACTAGTAAGTATTGAATATCTTTGTTCCCTAAATAAAAAATACACAAACATACATGCATACAAACATAAACTCACGCCTTTTTTCCATGGGCAGAAACTACGAGCGCCATATGCAACAATTCTTACATACTTCTTTTGCTTCGTTTACATTCATACATGTTGTCATACACACACGCCGGTTGCGAGTACTACGCACCTGACCTTTCTGAAGAACCTCACCAATAAGGTCTATGTATGTCTTTCTAGGGCGTCCCCTCCCGGCGTTCCCACTTACATCTACCTTGTAAATACCTTTCGTTAGTCGCCTTTCATCCATCCTTTCAACGTGACCAAACCATCTAAGCATACTCTTTTCAATTTTTATTACTACATCTTCTTTTAAACCACATCGTTGCTTTATCACATGATTCCTCAATCTGTCATTCATTGTTACACCACACATACTTCGCAAGGAACGCATTTCTACAGCATTTTTTCTACTTTCATGTCTCTTTTGCCACGCACGCCCAATATTCACTAAATAAAAAATGTCAGCCAAAACAACAATTGAACACTTTAACCAATAGCTTAACAATGAACGGCCGCTAACACCACACAAACCTAGGATTAAAATAATAATTATCCAACACGCATAACCGCGCAAAGACGTAGGGAAACTTTCAAGGGTTTTGGCTTAATCCCTTCATAATCTGGGATTAAATGCAAACTGAATGGGTTACGGTACAGAATAATTTCCATACATTTGTTGGGTGGGTCGTATTTAGTGGCGGTAAGCTGGTCGATAGTGCTGGGTCATGCAGAATGAAGGGGATGCTTCGGGTGGGGATTAAAGATTAAAGCAACGCGGCTTAAAGGTATTTTATTTTATTTGGGTATTTTTATACATAAAATGTATTTTTGGTAGGCTTGTGTTGGGCTGTAGTTTGTTTATTTGTAAAGTGTTGTAACCAGATTGTGGCGTTATCTTGGAAGTTTCACTTCTTTGAGTCATTTGACTGGCCTGTTGGTATTAATCAAAATCAAAAGCCATCATTTATTCAAATTAGGCTGAGGATCAGCACTTTTTGAACGTCAATTATGACATAAGACAGTCCCACAAAACGCCCGCCCTTCGCCTCCCGTCGAATTCAGTTTAGCCGTTTTAGAGATTAAATCAAGTAAAAAGACAAACAAAAATTAAATATTGTTTTTTGGAATAACTATCGTCTTAATTTTTTTTTTTATAAGTATATGTAATGGGTATACTATTGACCTCAATCTTGTCCTGCGGTCAGAAATGAGGTCGACGATGGAACGAGCTCACCCAAAAAAAGCCTATTAACTCACGACTTAAACAGATTGGGGTCATATGAACTCGGAAACACTGATGCAGGCAGAGAATTCCACTCCTGGGCTGTGCGCATAATGAAGGAACAGGCAAAGCGCTTCGTGCGAATGTGTGGAACATCTACAAGAATGGGTGATAACCTGCAGTACGTCTGGATTTCCGATGGAAGAAAGGAGATGGTGGAATGAGCTCGTGGAGCTCTAGAGCACACTCACCGAAATACAGTCTGTAAAAGACCGACAGACATGCAACTTTGCGGCGGTGGGCCAGGGTATGAAGCTTGGTACCCACCAGCTTTTCGTCACCAATGAGCCACTAATAATAATTTCTGCAAACAACAAAAGCTAGCGGCTAGCTATAGGCTTCATTTGGATAAGCTCGTTCCATAGTCGATCTCATCTCTGACTGCAGGACAAGATTGAGGTCAGGAGTTATTATATACCCAATGATATTACAAGTAAAAAGGTGTAGATAGGTTACTTAAACAACATTGGATCTTCAAAAACGGTACACTATCGCACACTGAGGTGAAGTGTGGCTGTTTAGCCACATTTTAATGTGTCACTTGCTGAGCGCGTATAACCTATGTATCTCCAACTTTTTACTTTTAATATCATTGAGTAGACCCATTTTATACATAAATAAAAGAAAAAAAAACTGTTATTTTGACATAATGATCAGTAGACACTTTAATTTTATTTATTTGCAAGTACCTATGTACAGAAACCAGCACGTCAGTTACCTCAATGTGTCAAATTTTCACAATTGAATATGAACCTTATACTGTTTACATAAAGTTGAAAGACGATCAAAGAAATTTGACACATTGGGGTAACTTGACGTGCTGGCGTCTGTACATGTATTTTATAGATATTGTTGGTGTTAAAATCATTATGACCTACACCCTCTGGCAACCCTTATAACTCTCAGCTTCTCGATCATAAATATGCACATATATACATAAATAGGTACATAATATAACATACAGCTGGCGTGGGAAGCCTCCGTTTGGTGCCGACACGGGAAGCAATTACCTTGGTGAAGATTTTTTGTGTAATGTGGGTAGATTTTATTTTTGTATCAAGCTTATTATAAGCAGGCGAGGGGTTAAGGGGTTGTATCAAGATATTAAGTGGCTGTCTTGTTAACATCATCTTTATTATATTTTATTTGGGGGGAAAAGGGTTGCCCAGTTTTTGGAACGAAATTTTTCGCAAAAAGAATGTGGTTTTGATAAGCGAACGTGAGTATGTCAACAGTTAATTGCATCGCCTGAATTTAAATTTGTAATGTGTCCATTTTACTACTGTGTAATAATTATGTAAAAGTCACATAATTATCTGCCTAGCCATTTATCAAATGGTCATAGATGGCCAAGCAGTTCAAATCTCAAATCTTTAATAAAGTATACAGGTACCGGTAAACCGAGGTTACTTTGAATCTTTTCTTTTAACTTTGATAGTTACACATAGTACAATGTTTTTTAACCGTTTTACCCGTAAAATTAATGTAGCTGATTATTTATACCCCCTACTGGGAATTCTAGTTGTTAGACTATGTTTCGCCAATGTTTTAGCTTTGACAGCTAACACTGAGTGGACTAAAATTCATTGCAA
The DNA here is from genome assembly GCA_921972225.1 of Euplexia lucipara. NCBI lineage: Eukaryota > Metazoa > Arthropoda > Insecta > Lepidoptera > Noctuidae > Euplexia > Euplexia lucipara. Next base: position 8,350,534 of record OV179168.1, on the reverse strand, counting down.
TGTTAACCCTGAATTTCTGTCTAAAATGCATTCTAGATAAGAGTGACTTTAGAGAGCAATGTTTAATTGGGAGTTATCAAAGTAGCCCCATTTTCAATAGCCATTTATTTAACGCCATTAACCTTTCTTTCTCCGGAACTAGTAATATATTTTTACTAAAGAATCGTTACTTAGTTGTCATTTAATGTATCATCACTATGTTATTTTTTTCCACATCTTTATTTTCGAATTGTTTAAAATACATGAGTTTCAAAATTAATATTAATCAATCTAACCTCGTTTTAGGGTACAGGTAACTTATTGGCGTGACCAGCGATCAGTTTAACCTTATCAAGTTTAGACTTTTCAGATTCATGTGCATATTTTTCAATCATTACTTGCTTCAACAACTTCGACCAAAGTATATATTTAGGGTGACTGGTAATTAGTGACCGATACTTAAACACGTGATTGTTCTCATGAATACGAATAACTTTCCCAAAGAAACTTTTTATTTATAGACATGAAATTTCTTTTGTCATAAAACACAAAAACTGTTTGAAATTCGCGTGCGGATCAGCTGGGAGCTTGTGACGCTACTACTACTAGTACATTTTGCCCTTTCCGAGGTGAGGCTATCAGCTGATAGATCGTGCCGATTCGGGCCTACTGTGATCTATCATAGGCGCGCGCGGGAATTTCAAACAGCGTTTTTGTTGCTTATTGTGTTATAGTGTATAAAAAAAAAGTTTCTTTGGGAAAGTTGATTGAAATCATGCTTACAATAACGTGTTTAAGTATCGGTCACTAATAACCAGTCACTAAGGAGCTTGTGGCTAAATTATAACAGCCGCATGGGTCGATCGAAGGTTAAGCTACGCTTGACGAGGTCGGTCCGTGGATGGGTGACCATTTATTACATACCAAGACTCCTCCGTGCCTCGGAAAGCACGTTAAGCCGTTGGTCCCGGCTGTCATTTGTAGATTTTTGACAGTCGTTACTTGTAGTCAGAAGCCCGAAAGTCTGACAACCAGTTTAACCAAGGGGTATCATGTTACCCAGTTACTGGGTTGTGGAGGTCAGACAGGCAGTCGCTCCATGTAAAACACTGGTATTCAGCTGCATCTGGTTAAACTGGAAGCCGACCCCAACATAGTTGGGAAAAGGCTAGGCAGATGATGATGACTAATAACCAGTCACCCTATATATATACCTAACGGGCATGCTTGAAAAACCTCTATGCCTTGTGAAGCCGCAATAGTTCATAAACATAATGATGATCACTGGGCAAAGTGTTCAACGATTACCTGTCAAACAGCCATTTTCGTATTGGAATCATCAGAGTCTATCTAGGATGACGTCATGCGCATTCGCAGAGCTGTGACGAAGTGCACAGTACCCCGTCTGACAGTCACTGTTACTTGAAGTCCACTTAAAGTGCAATAGCATTTTTTTGGTAATATCTCAGTTCGGTGTGCAATTACAGTAAGGGCACAAGCAAGCACTGTAAGGGCAAATAGCCGAACCCATAAATATAGACTTCGGTTGCCACCAATAAAACTAAAATTATTTAAGAAAAATGTAGGTATACTGCATGTCGATTATTATTTACAATCATCTACCAAATACTTAGTTGTCAAGACTTACCCCTGACAATGTTTAAAAAAATGTTATTCAAATTATTACTGCATAAAAGATACTATACTATTAAGGAGTATCTAGAAGACAAATCAATAGATTCTGTAATTTGTAAGCTCGTTTAATTGACATCGCTAATTGTGAAGACATTTGACGGCATCCTAAAAACTGTGGCGGAGAGTGTCGACTCTCCGATTATTAAAAGTTTTGAGAGAAGGACAATCACTGAACATTAGTTTGGGGATGTCCTTTTCACAGTACTAGTTGGTCTGTGTTCTCTGTGTTATTCAATTAAGTACTAACACTAGATATAAGTTATTTTATTGTTTACTAACAATATGGATCTCGTTGTCTGATGACTAAAGATTATTATTATTATTTCGTATATTCATTTAAAATTCTTATAAATTACATTTTTAAATATTAATATAAAAATAAAAACATTTAAAAATATAAAAAATAGTAGGCCACCGACGGCGGGAGCAGGGTCCAAGCTATCGGTGGTTAGGGTCTCAGAGACAGGAACCTCCTCACAATGCGAGCCGTATCGAGGAGTACTGCCTTCTGTATCAGGCCTTTGACCCAACCGCGTAACGAAAGCCTCGACAGATGGTCGTCGAGGCTTTTGGCAATAAGACCATTGGCCGTCACAACTATCGGCACAATGACATCAGAATCCACATCCCACATGTCGACAATCTCGTGGGCTAGGTCAAGATATTTTATTTGTTTTTCTTTCTCAGCTTTCACGAGATTTTCGTCATGTGGGATGGTAATATCAATATATATTATTATAATATTATTATTATTATTATTTGCACGCCATGTTATGGCAGGATATGCCGAAACAAAACCATTGTAAAACCTTTTATACCATATTCTGGCAAATAAATATTTTTGATTTGATTTTGATTTGAATTGGACGCCAGTTAGAAGTTACTTACAATGAAAAAATAGCGAATAGCTGGTAAGTAAGTAACCACGAAAAGAAGGTGAACATTTTCCCGGTAGAAGAAACTAAATCGTTTTTTATAATCTACACTAAACAAAACCTCTATCCAACACAATCCTTCGTCTCAGTCTTTATCGATTAGGAAGAGCGAGAGAGCAAATGTTTATTATTACCTACTTGCTACTCTATTCTTGCGATGTACAACTTCAGTGCAGTCTCGCAGGTGTGATTGTGGCGGTATTACTGACGTTAAGACCCGAATACACGGTTTTCTTAGGAGCGGTATTAAACGCCTCAAGTCGCAAGTGTCGCGCGACGTACCTACTCGTAAACTTGTACCTGTCAAATAAACTGTTGGTGTCATGCTGCTTTTATGCAAGTGATATGCTTTTGGCATCTTATCTTTGACTTTCCTACTTAAAAGATAGTTCCATTTTTTGTAACTGTAAAGTAACTTTATACCTTTTGTAATTGTTTTAACCTTTCAATTGATACCTCAATTGAAAGGTTAAAACAATTGATACCTCAATTGAAAGGTTAAAACAATTACAAACAATTACAAATTTTCTATTGTGTCTCTAATTACCTTAGAGACACAATAGAAAGACAATGGCAGGCGGACACCGGTGTCCTTTCAGGGTTTAACAAAATAGATTTAATCATCCCTTTGTCAATCTTATTTTTTTTACAGAATACATATGCTCACGCCCGTATTCCCGGCAAGATTAGGCAGCGATGAACGTATCTATAACTCACCCTACATTTCACCAGTTATGTGGAAGTCTCATATACTATACGGAGCAAGCCTAATTATAGCAATCAACTGGGCACGAATCCAGACTCATGGCTCAGACTGAGAAATTTTAAGCCGAGAGTCGACGGTCTCCTACTTAGCGACCACAAGATCAAAAACGCAGCGAGTAACTACTAATTATTTTTATTTGATAGTATAATTCTAACAAAATTTAGATTCCTAGTCATCTATCTTTGCACTAACAGTGTGTGTGTTCTGTGTGATTTGACTCGATAGTTTCTACAGCAGCATTAATCGAGACGGGGAGCTACATCGATAGAATTGATGTAGTATCAATAGGAAAGCGTGTTCACAGCTCAAACTTCATCGCGATACTGTCACATGTCGCGATTAAAATCGACATAGTCAGGCTGTGCCGCCGCTGAGGTCTGAAGTCCGTTTGTATAAATATTGTCATTTATGTATAGAAATAAAGAGGAACCTGTTTATTTACCACAAGAAAGAGATACACCAAGAAAAGTCAACGAGAGGAGTGCTATGTACGACCTTATTGGTTTCTAGAGGTACCGGGATAAGCTTTAACAGCGTCAGCGATAGCTGAGCGATGAGCTGACACCGATGGGGGTTTCGTGGTACCGAGTTCATAACGTAGAATAACAATCTTCATTGCAGTAATAACCTCACTTAACAATCGTAATCACAAAACATAACTCACTAAGGTAACTGACAGTTTCACACTGGATGTGTGTCTTCGTCGGTGCCTCAAATCAATCTGACATTGACAGTGACATTACCGAAAACACATTCGCGCCATTTTCAAATGACAAGTAACGTCACGCAGTCACGCTGGTCACCATAGATAGACTCTGTACTAAGTTGATCAACTTCACAACTTATTATTCAAGAATATCGCTTGCCGCGACATGTCTATAAAAGCTCTGTTTATAAATAATACAATGTCAAGCGTTACTTAATCACTTCTATACAGTTCAAATGGGTCAGTATGGGAAAGTCTGAAACTATAAGACATACGAAGATCTGTTCTGAGGAACCATGTCATCGATTTTAATAACAAGAAAAACTGCATTCGTACATTTTAAAAAACATCTGTACTCCGTTCGGGAAATGAACCCGGTTATTTTGAAAAAAAAAACCTACACTATTTCTATTTAGATATTGATTGTGTAGGTCTTAAGCAGTAAATGTCTATATGAAACATGATGTCTAAAATGAATAAAATGCATTGTTTCCATATATTTATTTTAGTAGGTGCTCGAAGTGACCACGTTCACAATATTCAACAAGTTTAGGTATTGATGTTTTTGGTATTAATGTTTTTTTAATGCAGTTTTTCTTGTTATTAAAATCGATGACATGGTTCCTCAGAACAGATCTTCGTATGTCTTATAGTTTCGGACTTTCCCATACTGACCGATTTGAATGAGACATCCTGTATATAAAATAAACGGCAATCTCATTGATGCACCCAAAAAGTATAAACTTTGTAGTAACTAGGCGTTTATCATTGTGTCATAAAAAGAGACTGCATATATAAAACTGACAGAAACCTTGAAAGCCAAACTTTACCTATACTTTTCTCTGGTCGAATATTGTATTGATTGCTAAAAAAAAAGGATTCATACATTCATACGTATTACGCTGCATGGCAGTGGAAGGATATCGGCCCCTAAAAATGATCGTGTGTAGAGGTCCTAATAAGATGTAGTGAATTGGTGATTTCTCTTTGCAAGTATCTATTGATTAAGGTGTGTGCGTATGAGAATGGCTGTCAATGTAGTTCGTGCGTTTTAGTATATGAATTACAGGTAGATGTCACGCGGTTTCACCCGCGTAGTTCTCGTTCCCGTGGGAATACAGAGATAAAAAGTAGCCTATGTTACTCAAGGTGAATGTAACTTTCCAATGGTGAAAGATTTTATGAAATCAGCACCGTAGTTTTTGTGTTTATTCACTACAAACAGACACACACACAAACATACATTTTCTTTATTCTTTATAATATTAGTGTAGATAGTGTAGATGTAGATTGGGAATGTAATAATATAATTTTCATAAATTAGATAAATTTGTAAATTTATGTTGAAATCCAAAAAAGTAATCGGCGAGCCAGTTGCCATTAACCGCGCATAAATTCAGACTTTACTTTAGCTAATAACGCTTAGCTTGTCTTGGGATTCGGATCCAGGAACTCATGCAACCACTAGATTACCTTGGTTGTCTCTAATTATTGGTCTAGGACAAGGTACCTTATAATTAGGACCTAGTGTATGAGCTTGGGGATAGTATTATGGTCGAGCTAAGCTAAAACATAATAATATGTCATATTTATGCCACAGAAAGAATGTCCGACAGAAGTCAGATCTAGGCTTCATGTAAACCCCTTGCCCCCCCCATGCCCTTGCCCTTGCCATGTGTCCCTCTTAACAGTAGGTTATTCCCGGTGTTCCCCACTGGGGAACTTTTATTATTTTATTGGACAACGAGAATAAAATCATAAACCTGTAATTTGTCCCCAACTTAATTTTATTTGTGTAATTGTCAATAGCTAAATAAATAAATGGTGAAGATCAAGATTATAATAAAATAACATTATGTACTTTTAATTGTAAAGGTGTGAACAGGTCAGTAGATTGCGTTAGAAACGTGTGTAAGAGTGCAGACATCATAGCACTCCAAGAGACTTGGGTTTGGCCGCATGATATAGGTTTCCTAGGAAACCTAGATGATGATTTCGCGTACACCGGCAAGTCAGCCATTGACACGTCTGTCAAAGTGATTACGGGAAGGCCATATGGAGGAGTGGCACTACTGTGGAGAAAATCAGTGTTTTCATCTGTTACAACAGTGAAGTGTTCAAGTGATCGTCTAGTTGCGATAAAAGTTGATTTCGAGAGCCGTCCAATGTTAATATTTTCTGTGTACATGCCCTATGATAACGGTAAGAGTGACAATTTGACTTTATTTACACAAACCCTTGGTGAAATTATAGCTATAACTGACAGTACTAATATTGCGTGTGTATGTGTGTTAGGGGACTTTAGTGCTCACCCTGGCTCGCGGTTTTTTAGTGAACTTATCTCTGTTTGTAACGATCAGACATGGTTTTGCGCCGACTATGAGCTTTTGCCGAGCGATACACATACGTTTGTTTGTCAAGCTAGCGGCTCGCGCCGTTGGCTAGATCATTGTTTGATAACAAGCGCAGCCAAAAATCTGATTATGAAAGCATCAGTCTCATATGGGGTTTACCATTCTGATCACTATCCTGTGTTTTTTGAGTGTAATTTGACTAAAATTAATCAGAGGGTACCAGCCAAGAATCCTCTTAGTAATAAAGTTCGTTGGGGCGAAAGAAATGTCGAACAAATTAATAATTACTTTAATTACTGTAACGACAAATTAAAATTAATAGATTTACCTGAACAATGTATTACATGTTCCCACAAAATGTGCAACAATGCGGACCATTTATTATTATTAGATAACATGTATTTAAAAATTATATCAACTCTCCAAGAGGGTGCTCAGTGTACATATGTAGGTGGTGAACGTAATAAACGAAAAAAGTACGTTACAGGCTGGAATAAATATGTTCGCGACGCTCACAGGGAGGCTCGTTTATGTTATCTTACGTGGCTATCACATGGTGCACCCACCCAGGGGATTTTGTATGAGCAAATGCGTGTAACACGAAAGAAATTTAAAACTAAATTAAAATTTGTTCAAAACAATCAAGAGCAAATCAAACTAGATATCCTGGCATATAGTCATTCCAAAAAAGAGTTTGCCAAGTTTTGGAAGTCTACTAGTAAGTTAAATGCTAAACCGAGTCTCCCTGCAAGTGTGGCAGGTCTGAGTGAGCCGAAAGATATCGCCAACCTCTTTCAAAAACACTTTACAGTTCAGTCTCCCTTGCAAACAAATAGGAGGATGTTTGACGAAAAGGTACTGTCGGGATCTGGTGAGACTGCCATAACATTTTTAGCTAAACAAGTTTCTGCTGTTATTAAGAAAATGACAAGAGGTAAGTCACCAGGCCACGACGGCCTCAGCGTCGAGCACCTCAAGAATGCGGGGCCACATCTGTGTAGGGTTCTTGCTCTGTTTTTTAATTTATGTCTCCGTCACCGCTACTTACCGGAGGACCTTATGCACACTGTGGTGGTTCCAGTTATTAAGGATAAGACGGGAGATGCCTCTGAGGTGACCAATTACAGGCCTATTTCGTTGGCCACGATAGTCGCCAAAGTCTTGGACAGTTTGCTTGATCAACAGCTGGCTAAACACGTTGAACTCCACGACGCACAGTTTGGCTTCAAACCCGGTCTTTCCACGGAGAGTGCCATTCTGTGCCTCAAGCAAACTGTTCAATATTATACCTCTAGGAAAACCCCCGTTTTTGCTTGTTTTTTAGACTTATCGAAGGCATTCGACCTCGTGTCCTACGATGTACTATGGGGTAAATTACAGAGAGAGACAACTATACCAGATGAAATTACATCGTTGTTTCGCTACTGGTATTATAACCAGAAAAATAGTGTCAAGTGGGCTGAGACACAATCAGATGTGTATAGGCTGAGTGCGGGGTGAGACAGGGGGGGTTAAGCTCCCCCCGTCTCTTCAACTTATACATAAACAGGCTGATCGTTGAGCTCAGCAGCACCAGAGTTGGATGTCATATTGATGGTGTTTGTACGAATAATATTAGCTATGCTGATGACATGGTGCTGCTGAGCCCATCGATCGGCGCTCTGAGGAAGTTAGTAGCTTTATGTGAGTCCTATGCAGTGTCCCATGGGCTCAAGTACAATGTCACGAAGAGCGAACTCATGATGTTTAAAACGCGTGACACTAACTATGTGGATGTCCCGAGTGTCTCGCTATGTGGTGCTCCTTTATCATGGGTGACTAAGTTTAGGTACTTGGGTCACTGGGTCACTGAGGATCTAAGGGACAATATAGACTTAGAGAGGGAGCGCAGGTCGCTGGCTGTTCGGTGTAACATGCTGGTTCGAAGATTTGCACGTTGTACAAATCAAGTAAAGGTAACGCTTTTTAAAGCCTTCTGCCAGTCCTTTTACACGTGCAGTCTTTGGACCACTTTTACGCAGAGGACATACAGCGATCTGCGTGTCCAATACAATAACGCATTCAGAATACTGTTGGGGCGGTCGTGGCGTTGTAGTGCGTCCGGTATGTTTGCGGAAGCGCGTACCGATGACTTTTACGCAATAATAAGAAAAAGGACCGCATCCATGGCCGACCGGCTGCGTACCACCACTAACAGTATTTTGAGCGTGTTTCGAGATAGGTGGGACTCCCCTCTGCTGCGCCACTGGATAAGGATCCACACCAGTTAAATTTCTTTTTGTATTACTAACACTAGTCTTTAAGTAATTTTGTTTTACTAACCCTATGGACGTTTGTCTGAATTAAATAAATTGAAATTGAAATTGAAATTATCATAATGTTTATTTTGCCTACCACCACGGCAATAAGAGTAAAAGCTAGGTCAGTAAAGTGGAGAGTTATATTGGCACGCAATACTGATACCGTTACAAAATCAGTCATCTTGTAGTAAACATAAAACGCTAAGTTAACTGCAGCTAATGATAGTTTACGGTATATATCGAATTAACGAGTAAATGTAATTTACTTGGGACCGAAGAGCCGTTAAACTCAAGTCTTTTATTATTAAAAATAGTACAGACGCCAGCACATCAAACTACCCCAGAGAGTAAAATTTCGTAATTGAACATAAACTTCATTGTGTTTGTTATAATGTTCAAAATCTATCAAAGAAATTTGGGAGTATTCCCGTTTGAGCACCTATTTTTTGAGCACCTATGCATTTAGCACCAAAGGTATTCCCATTTCCCATAGGTTAATGCATAGGTGCTCAATAAATAGGTGCTCAAACGGGAATACTCCGAAATTTGACGCATTAGGGTAGCTTGACCTCTGCCTGGGCTTCAGAAACAGAAAATAATTAAAAGGCTGCTTTTCCTTTGAATAAGGAAAGGTTCTTTTGTTGGAATGACATCGTCCGATGGGTTGACGTTAACGCTTTTAGGTATATCTAGATACTACTGATCGCCTAGTGGGCGAAATTACACCGTTTTAAAAAAATGCACTGTTTTGTTATCCTTTTTTTTATTTTGTCTTTTGCACATTTAAACTTTAACTATGTTAAATCACACACTTTTGAACGCGCTAATTTTTTAAAAAAAAGATCCACAATACTTAAACTCACGCCTTTTTCCGATGGAGGTTAGCAGACACTACAGAAAATATTGTTAAATTCTTTCCTGGAACTTTCAAGATATAAATATATTAATTATTGACTTAGTGCTTCTTGTACGATGGGGGTAAGCAAATACTAAAGACTTTAGTTAATTCTTTCCTGGGAACTTTAAATACATAATTATACGGGGTGTAAAAAGACCCTTAACGTAAAAGAAAACTACATAATTATTCTACCCATCACTGGGATAGTTTTTTTCTTCTAGAACATACGGTCTGGGAAACAATATCTCCGAAACCAGTGAGTACTGATTTCGGAGATATTGAAGGTCAAAGTTCAATATTTTTTTTCGTTTTTTTTTTCATAATTGTATTTCAAGTGTCAATAGTAAACTTTCTTCCGAACAAACATTATCACAATTTTCGATTTTTCAAAACAAATTACGCATTTGAAGTTACAAAAATGCAATGGATACTAAACAAGCGGGCCGGTCGGGTCAACGACTAAGCGCGAGTGGCCATACGCTCAGCTGATTGAAAGTTGCGTTGCGTTGTCGAGCTATGCAATGCGCGCAATAAAAAGCATCACTCTTTTAAAGATGAAAAAAAAAGTATTTTCCCAGCATTATTTTTTGGTTAAAGTTACTTAGTTATATGCACAGAATGTGTGGTTATCGGCTATGTGATCGGTCTTTTTATAACCTGTATATTATTATGTGTACAAACCTGCTATAGTATGTTTTTTCTTCCAGCAACATAATTATTGTTATTATTTAGCAACAAGATCCTCATTTGCATTTCTTTCTCTGGAGGTTAAAATGTTACAAATTTATTGATACAACTAGCTATTGATCAAAGAGATTTCAGATACCAAAGAGAATATTATATCCCACCAAAACATTTCATGTAAAATGTTGCCAAGACGAACACATAAGGTTTGCCCTGTGAAAAAGATATCAGATCTCATGTAGAGCCAAGCTTCTGAATCTACACGGCCTAACCTACCGACCCTAACTTCTATAAATGTATGGCTTCGCCGTTTCGCTACCGTCGTGGAAGTGATGCGAATATTTAGTTTCTGAAGTAAGTAAGTATTAGTATTAGAGCTATTCAATTGAAATTTTGTTTGTTTAATTAGTATATTAATGACATCATATCTTGAGAACATGAACTCTCTGGTACATCGGAAACCAACTCTATGCAGGTTCAAAAAACGACGAAACACTTCGAGAAAAGGTAGGTAGTGCCCTTGCGCTTCCCTTGGTTTGTCTTGGCGGGGGCACTCCCGTGCCCCCAGATGCGAATAAATGTCATAGAAAAACTGTAATCCCATCTCTCAGTAAAGCCATCTAGCATAATCCTATCCTACTAATATTATAAACGCGAAAGTTTGTGAGGATGGATGGATGTTTGTTACTCTTTCACGTAAAAACTACCTGATTGGATTTTGATAAAATTTGGTATGGAGTTAGCTGACACCCTGGATTAACACATAGGCTACTTTTTATCTCTGTATTCCCACGGGAACGGGACCCACGCGGGTGAAACCGCTGGACGTCTGCTAGTATAGCATATATTGGACCGGTAGCGGGGCGTGTCGATTAGACTCATCGACTTGTGTCCACTAGGAGACAAGTTACGGATGAAAATTTTGTTCGTGATGTCCCACAACTATTAAATGTCTGTGTTATTAATATAATAATAATAATAATAATTTATTCAAGAAAACATTGTTTACAAAAAGTTTACATTTAGCCAAACAATAGTATTTAATTTATCCTACACAATTTATAATTAGCTCTATTTATAAACTACAGCTAAAATATTTCTACTAGGTACAAGTAGAAGAAGAGCGATCAGGTTATACGTTAATTAGCGACCCACCTGAACTAGGTTTATTCAAACCTGTGTTTCAGGCCATCACTGTGTGACTTTAGTGATTAATGCTCGTGATCTATCGGTTAGTGTTACTATCCCAATACAGGGTAAATAACTGATCTCATAGACATTTGTAGTGGGATAGTATCAGGCAGGTAAGTAGGCTTTTATGTCGCTCGGCCTAACGACTCTATTTCTAAATAGTTTTACTAAACGTCTAGACATCTTTTAAAGAAAAAATAAAGATTTTTTATAAATATTAGAAATTCAGATTCTTCAAAGAGATATAAGTTTCATAATCTAGAAAGAATGTAATTTTGACATAGTTTGTTGTTCGCGGCGCTAAGGTATTATAAAATAGTAGGTATAAAGAATGCTTTCAACGCAGAACGCTATGCTGTTAACGAGACATTAGACGATAGATATTTCAAATAACTTTTAGATAGACATCACACATGTGGTGTTAAGTGTATGGAAAGACAGTAAGGTTGTAACATTTTATAGAAATATTTAAGTTTTATCAGCTGTTTAGTAACCACAACACAAGCTCTGCTTAGCTTGGGACTAGATGGCTTTGTGCGAAAGTTCTAGAGTATTTATTCATTTTATTTTATATAGAATTACCAATAAAGGAAACTGAATTTAACTAAAGGAGGTCGTTTAAATCATTATGGACTGTTTCGAGTATAAGGTACCCTAAACTTAATCGTTTTCAAGATACTGGAATTTGACGTTCGAAGTTATTTATTTTTAACAGTAATATTGGAGTATAAACCTTTATCGTCGTAGTGGACGAATGATGATAAAAAATTGAAATAAGTTCGTAAAACATTTTTATCCCTTCAAATCAAAAAAAATAATTACTTTGTAAACATGGATGTTCTATTATAATTAGTTATTACAATTAGCAATTTACAATTACAAAATAAAATTAAAATAGGGAGCATTGAAATTATATACCCATACATTAAAAGTCATAAAAAAGTCTATGACAGTCTTGCTGCAGGTGTAAGAATAAAGCTATCTATAGTGATTCCTATAGGGTAAATTGGTGATTCGATAAAAGTATTACAGGGGTTGAAAGCACTCAATATTGTAAAAACCTTTTACAATGACTCTTAAATCTGTTGATTCAAATAAAATACAATATACCTGTAATTTAACCCACCAAAATACGGCGGACCTTCTCAATTTGACACGTATTTTTTTTTGGGGTAGGTCTCGTAGTAAATTTTGTTGTGTAAAATTTTTATCAGTTTCACCCTTATGTTTTTAGTGAACTAACAATTATCCAGAACAAATTAACCTTGGTAGCCATATTTATTTATATTATATTTTAATACAGGATTTAATAGACAAACAGATAATTTGATTGCTAAATAAAGACTGCAATCTCCTTTATATCGAGAATTGTTTCCATATAATGCAAGTCTTGTACACTACAATAATAATAGTACTGTCTTGCGAATTACAATAATTATGAATTTTTAAAAGGCAAACATAATGAAATTTCTATTCAACTTCTCAGCTAAAAGCAATAATTATTAGAGTCAACTCAATTTCCATTCGTGCAAAAACGCATGTAGATAAAACGATATCTTCACAAAAAAATCAAGACAATATTCTGCTTATACCTATGTTATGTGACCATCTGTTGCTTGGTGGACTGGTCAAGGAATTCTCTCCGAGACTTGAGATCAGCTTGTTTTTACACCTGTCACATCTAAGACCAGTTTTCAACGGATGTATCGTGCATTCACCCAGAAAGACAAAGACGGAGATATAAGCGTGCCGTGTGAGCAAGATACAAAGCGGAATCTTTTTGGAGTAAGACAAGGCGAGGTATACGGTCGCGTGGCGCTAGAAAGTGACGCATATATACCGTGCCTTGCTTGTTTTGTTTAATAATCCAGTTATAATAAGAAAAGGTTGTAAGGCTTCCGAAGGTGCAACGATTTTAAAGGGTTACTTGCAACTTTGTGTTGGTATATCTTTAGCGGGATTTATAACCCATTGTATTTCGTTTTTGGTATTGTAAACAGTAGCTTGTAATCTTTTGTGTCTCTTGTAAACAGTAGCTTGTAATATTGACACTAATGTGTTAACATTTGAATGAATGGAATGATTGAATGGTTCTTTAAGTAATGGCGGTTTCTCTTTAAATGTTTATACTTCGGTCGCTTTATGGAGGTATTCCTCGAAACGCTACTATTTTGAGGCGCTCCTAATGAGGCGCTCCTATTTTATTCCTCGGGGCGCACCTTATAAAAAAAAAAAAATTTTTTTCGAGGAAAAAAAAAACAAATATTTTTAATTGCTATCGGGAGCGCTCCTAAAAGGTGCGCTCCGAGGAATAAAATAGGAGCGCCTCATTAGGAGCGCCTCAAAATAGTAGCGCTTCGAGGAATACCTCGCTTTATGGTCTTATCTTACTAAGGTGAGCTGAGCTAAGCGTCTGGTGTAGATTGTATTTTTGGGCCAGCCTTTGTTCAGCAATGGACTGTGTATAACCTGAGGTTACTTCAGATGAGACAATAGTTGTTTTGTGGAACCAGACCAGTAAGGGTAGAAGTCCAGATTCCAGGCTACTACTGAGCAAGTTTTAAGTGGAAAAGTTTTATTTCGGTATTTAAAACTTTTCGTTTATGCGATTGATTTTCATATTTTTAAATATTGAAACAAAACTAATAATTTCAATTCAATTCAATTCATTTAATTCAGATAAAATTACAACATAATATATTTTAAATTATCCATATCTGGGGTACTTAATTGATTAATTAATAAAATAAAAAATAAAAAAATAAAATAAAAATAAAATAAACCGATGTCGATGAAATTAAACTGAGACCACGAGGAAAGCATATCCTTTTAAACAAAAAAATAATTTTAAATTGGTCTAAAAAAGACGCAGTTATGAGGTAACAACACATGAGATAAAATCAGAAAACTGAAATGAGAACTTCCTTTTTGTAAGTCGGTTAGAAACCCAATACCACTATGAACTACCTAGAAATTTAACACAGGACCCTATTTGTTGTAGCGCTTGTGACCTCTATAGAAAAGAGCATTAATTTCGAAACGATTCGAAGAATTCCATTAATTAGATCAAATAACACAAGTTCACGAGTCAAACCTTACAAATGAACTCCTAATAAGGATTGAAAACCTTGCAATTTACGAAGAAATTTACGCTAAGAAATTGCTTTAATTTGCAACATCATTAAAAATAATGTATTCAGAGTAAAGAATTATATCAACAGCGATTCGCCAAGTCACTGGCATATTAGTGTTAAATACAACATGATGATGCAACAGATTTGTTACAAAGACATCGCGGTTTTATCCTCAGATAATTAGGTAAGACGTTTCTGTAATTTATCCTTATTAGTTGATAAAAGTACAAGAAGGAGCCTATAGTATGGCTAAATGATAACGGCCGCACGGTTCGATCGGAGGTGAAGCTACACTTGAAGTTAGTCCGTTGATGGGTGACCATTAGTAACATGTCAAGGCTTCTCCGTGCCTCGGAAAAGACGTTAAAGGTCATGGCACATTATACGAACACGGCACCGGCGGCACCGCTCCAAACCAGCAATTGACTTGTTATTCAATTTAGAGCATTATATCGTGTGTAGTACAATATATTTCACAATGTCAATATGAAAAAGCCATCGGCGAGCTGCAGTCAGCGCCCTTGCCACTACCATACAACTCGACTCGCAGCCCGCGTGCCGATAGCGAGCAGACCATGTGCTTACAGCGCGTTGACCGCACGCTTACAGCACGCCGATCGCATGCTTACTCGCGACTCCGAGTCACCAGCAAAACAACGTCATTGCACCGTCGTAAACCAAAAAAAATATAAAAACGTATAAGTCCTAGGCATGTTCAATTATAAATGCCATATAACAATTGTGAGTGTGGTGACAGCTAGCTTGCACCTCGCGGCCAGCGCGCGAGCTGCGAGCTTGCACCTTGCCGACGATGCGTGGTTAGCGCACTGGCCGTAGCCTAAATTCGAGGCAACGCCGCGCCGCCGCGACGCCGCGCGGCTTCTGTGCAGTTGCGGTGCCGCTATAATGTGCCCATGACCTTAAGCCGTTAGGTCGCGGCTGTCATTTGTAGATCTTTGACAGTCGTTATACGAGTAGTCAAAAGTCCGAAAGTCTGACAATCTGTTTAACCAAGGGTATCGTGTTATCCAGTGAATGGGTTGTGGGGGTCAAGCAGCCGCTCCCAGTAGAACACTTCAGTCAGTTGCATCCATTGAAATTGGAAGTCGAACCCAACACAGTCGACAAAAAGGCCAGAAAGATAAGTTAATAAAGGTACAAGGTAACTTGGTTATGAAATTAAATGATAACATGAAATTATGTGTACATAGGATGATTCCAGACATTTTTATACGTTTTTAAACTAAATGTAGGTACGGGCTTTTCTAAATTGACTGATCCTTGAGAAAAAAAATCTATGTCAAGGTCTCTTTTATAGTCCAGACATTACATAACATTTACATTGTGCCAAACGATGCAGTTCAAAATAAAATGTCTTCCAAAAGATAGTTTTATATAGAGAAGAATGTGTACAAATTTCATACCAACTTTTTTTAAACTAAACTAGCATTCCTGCCAGTCTTCTGGGCACGTTTCTGGATGACAGCGATGCGGAGGAGTACTTTGAATTCAGAACGGATTGGAATAGAAAACTCTTTATTGTACACCATTAAACACTTGTAACGTAATTGAACTTACCTACCTAGGAGGAGAGCACTGTTGTAGGAAAAGATTAGAGGGAATAAATAAGAATTTATTAATACCAGGCCTACCTAGTGGAGCTAGGGTAAAGAAGAGAGGAAAACTGATGAATGAAAGATGATGGATGAAAATAGAAGAGGTGTTGCCAAGTAACAAACTGTAACGTAATTGAACTTACCTACCTAGGAGGAGAGCACTGTTGTAGGAAAAGATTAGAGGGAATAAATAAGAATTTATTAATACCAGGCCTACCTAGTGGAGCTAGGGTAAAGAAGAGAGGAAAACTGATGAATGAAAGATGATGGATGAAAATAGAAGAGGTGGCCCTCTCTCAGCAGTAGTAGTGGCTGAGGGAGATCAGGCTTCGGTCTTCAGTAGAGGAGGCGGAGGCCGTCAAAGGTGTCTCTCTCTGCTGTAGAATAGTCGAGGGACGTCAGGCTTCAGTCTTCAGCAGCGCAGGAGGAGGCCGTCAGGAGAAGGAGTCCGTCAGAGGAGGTCCTCTCGGCTCTAGTAATGGCCGAGGGACGTCAGGCTTGAGTCTTCAGCAGCGGAGGAGGAGGCCGTCAGAGGTGGTCCTCTCGGCTCTAGTAATGGCCGAGGGACGTTAGGCTTCAGACTTCTGCAGAGGAGGCGGAGGACGTCAGTTTAGAGGGCCGGAGGACAGAGAGGCCATAAGTATTAGACCCGCAGCTAATATGACTTGCTAAGCCTTTCAGCTCCAAACGAAGACTGCCAAATTCCACCTGGCTCCAAGGTAAATGGACAGAATGACAGATGATTGAATTTTGAAAGGTTTTAGAACACAATACAAAGCAAAGTAAAAGAAAAATAATGAGGTCGATGTGGTTTACATATACAACCTACAACTAGCTCCAGACAAATTAAAAATAAAACTAGACCTGTCACTAGCAGACATTACGAATGTAAACAAACATAATTTATAGAAAAACTTAAATAATAAATATGATAATATAAGACAAAAGGTATGCTTTGCCTCCAAGTAATGAGCATGTAACTACCTAGGGAGGGCGAATGCTTTAAAATTTCAGGTTAAACAATGAACAAAAATGTAAGTAAAATCACAATGTAAAGACAACATTACACACTTCTAAATTATAACTTTAAGGGCTGCATAGGGTATTACGAGAACATGGGCGGCCTTATCGCTAAAGCGATTTCTTACAGCCAACCTTTGGATGGACTTGATAGTGAAGGAGAAAAGACAGGCTGTAGGCCTACCATCAACTTTTAGTTAGCCAATCAATTCCGATGCAAACCAGTTTAGGTTCCTAAACTGATTCGCTAATATTCATACCATGAAGTGCCTGTAACTGAGTGGCATTTGATTCGCTCATGGAGGAATGAAAGAACGAAATTTGTCGGTGGTCCGCGGTGTGAGAAAGAGATGACGCTAGACAATTGTTAGCAATTGTTGCATAAGTTTGTCTCTTTTACTCCAACCAATGCGTTGCGTTCCGAAACCTAGTAGTTATGATTTTAGCGGTTTTATTTGTGTATAAAATTTCAACAAATATATTTTAAAATTGCGCTTATGAGTCAAATTATATACCATTAAGCCCAATTTTACTACTCATTAATGTTATAGTAATTTAAATAATTCTTTAAAATAAAAATTAAAGGTTTGCTTAGTGTCGTCGTAAAAGTAAAATGATTATGACGAGTTTAGAACGCAACACACGCGTTTTGAAATATATACAAACTTTTTTGATAGAACCCAAGGAGTTCTAATTAGGTAGGTAGTACTCAAAATAGTTTTTAGTTTTTAACGTTTAACTTGGATAAAGTAATTAGTCATACGAATAATGGCGTACATTTTACATTGTTACGTAAGAAACACATATTTAACTGAAATACCTTGAATTTGGTACGTATATTTCCACATTTTTTCAAAGTTTATAACAAAACGATTCAGTTTACGCCACGAAACTAGAAACTTTTTTTGGATCGCTATTTTTGACACTATGCGAACCAATTTAGGTTCAAATGTCACCTCATGGTACGAAAAATGAACGAACTAAAACAGCTTGCGATTCAAGTGCCGACTTGATTTGGCGTCAACCTAAACCGGATCGTTTTAATGACGTCTTAGTATGAAATTGCAAAGCAGTTCATTTTAGGTCGTCAATTGAATCGTAATAATAGTTCATAGTAAGCCTGCTGGTAGTTTGTGGTGTACTCTTTACATACCTACATAAATTGAAGATTGTGGTGTTTATATTCCACTTTATATACTTTATTTAGTTTTAGTTTACATTCGTAGTTAGTTAGAATAATATATATTGTAATTCTCAATTAGTTTTATGTTAGAAATATATACAAGTATGAACAGAATGAAATATCTCTTGTACAGTATTTTATAAACATTAATCTCACACATCATGACCCACAATAAAAACGACTATTTAAGATAGACAAAATGTATTAAAAAAAGTAAAAAAAAAAGTATTTTCGTAAATGATACTTAAATGATATTTATTTCTGTAAATAGGTTCACACAAACACTTTTACGTATCGTTTTTTAACTAAAAAGCGAGGTCGATGTTTCACTATCTGACTACTCTGAGAAGAAACACCGAAAAAAACTCAGAACCTTAAACATAATACCAAAATTTAAAAATATTAATCATAAATTATTTATTCATTTGCGAGTGTGGGTACAAAAGAAAAAGGTCTTATAATTATAGTGTCCATTAGCCATATCCTACCATAAGACACACAAATTTACAAAATACACGATAATTCAAATTAGACATAAAAGAAAACAATAATAAGAATATCACATATTACAAGTTTATCCTCTAAATATTCAGCGACAGAGTAATATGCTTTTCCTTAATATAAGTGTTTTGATACCGTTTTTAAATATAATAATTCATTAAACCCCAAGCGGACACCGGGCGTTCGCGCTGTCATTGTCTTTCTATGTGTCTCGAATTTACACGGTTAAAATAAATAAATAAATAAATAAATATTTCACAACTTTTCACACAACGCTCTCTAGTCCCAAGCTAAGCTAAGAGCTTGTGTTATGGGTACTAAACAGCTGATAAACATACTTATATATTATTTCTAATTACATACATTTTATAGATAAATTACACCCAGACACAGAACAAATGAATGTGCTTATCACACAAACGTTTGTCCTGGGTGGGAATCGAACCCACGACCTCCGGCGTAGCAGTCAGGGTCACTAACTACTAGACCAACAGGCCAGTCAAGGTATCAGCCGGTTGAAAGGTATCAGTTATTTGTAAAATTTAGTTTGGTAAATGATTAAATATGCGTGGAGCTATACAATATTTACAAATCAACCATCACTTTATCAATTAATTATTACCAAAAACGTACTCGGCACTCTCAATCAATCTATCAGAACTCCAAACTATTTCAGTTGTAAAACAGGACTAGACTAACAGGGAATAACGAATGGGAATTACAGACAAAAATAGTCTGGATCCAGACTGAGTTATAGCCAAACAGTCTGGTTTGAAATACCTGGCTAGGTAACACGGGGTAGCTAACTTAGACTTACCTACGCGAAAAAAAAGTAACGTACAGGCTTTTTTACCGACTTCGAAATAGGATCTCAATTTGACTGTTTATTTTTTTGTTTTCACATAAAGCATAATATTTCACCCGTAATCCCCGAAGAGTTAGGCAAAGGTCTACCTGGGACTCGAGTCTGCTATTGCAATCGTGTCTCAATGACCGGTCATTGATCGAATATTTGACAACTTTGACAGTTTTTGTATGGGAAATGTGTCATAAGTTTGACGTTATACGTCAAAAATCGGTCATTGACCTGTCATTGAGACACTATTGCAATAGCAGACTCGACCCCCTGGGAGTACACCCACGTTTCACCAGGTATGTTTAAGTCCCATGTAGTAGGGGGCGACCCTATTGCCATCAATCGGGCACGAATCCAGACTCCAGGCTCCGGAAATCGTTCTATTAGTTTCGGAGCCTAATCAATGCAAACAAACAAACAATCAAATCTTTCCTCTTTATAATATAAGTAAAGATATAGATCAAGGGTCACCCATCCACGGTTCGACCGCGGCAAGCGTGTTTTAACTTTCTGCCAATCTGTGTGTCGTTTATTATTTTGTATAAAGTAAATCCAAATAATATATTTCACTCTTATATACCTACAGTGCTTCAGAAAGTTATAAGCTCTCGATGTCTAACTAGTGACTACCCGTAACGTAATAACGAATAATAATAATATAATAATAATATTTATTCAAAAGTAAAATTGGTAAAATAAAATACAAAAGTCTTAAAAATAATTAACAAAGGTATTTAAATGTTAGATGCCTGTACTAGGTTAGATAAACCTGTATCACAAGCGACAGGAGCTCATTATAAAGTTGGTAATTTGTAGTACAAAGAATTATGTACTATATTCTGACAAATAAATCTTTCTTTCTTTCTTTCTTTCTTTACAATATTTAAAATAAAAGATGATTACAATAATTGATGATATTATTCTTAACTTAAAAACTATTTTAAAAACTAAAGCAACATGTTTGTTTATTTTTACCTTGCTCTAACTGTCAAAGATCTGCCGGGACCGATAGCTTAACGTCTTGGTTTGTAATAAATGGTCACCCATCCACAGAGCGACCTCGGCAAGCGTATTTTGAACCCTCAATCTACCCGTTTGGCGTTTAATCTATATCTATAAATGTATATAAAAAAGTTATGTCGGTTTGTGTACGCTTTAAAAACTCAATAAGTTCTGCACCGATCGAGCTGAAACTTTAGCATTTTATGTAATCCGCATCAAGGATTGTTTTTTTCTATTTTTTTTCTTTTTTTACCCATTCAATCACAATGTGCCACAACGAAGCGTGGCAGGGTACAACTTGTATTTTATATAACGTTAATACAAATGATTTATATCACTCGTTTTAATACAGTGCTTCAGAAAGTTATAAGTTCTCGATGCAGACTGAATTCTAGCCAGCAGCCGTGAAGTCTGGCTGAAAATAACTGTCTTAATAAACACAGAAATAGCTTCAACTTAGGTGAATGATCGGAGGAAGATGGTTTTTTATCTTTATTTTTCATTCGTTTGTGTTGTTTGTTTGTGGGACGAAAATGTTTGCTGCAAATTAAAAGTAGGTACACTATATTGTGTACCTACTTTCGAACTACTTTCTACGAAGAGTGTCGTGATGGCCCAGAGGTTAAGGCGCCTACCTCTCATGTATGAGGTTGTGGTTCAAATCCGGGCAAGTACCAATGTGACTTTTTCAATTTTTTTTTTTTTTTTTTATATATATAATGGGTCTACTCTTGACCTCAATCTTGTCCTGCGGTCAGAGATGAGGTCGACGATGGAACGAGCTTACCCATAAGAAGCCTATTAACTCGCGACTTAAACAGATTGGGGTCATATGAACTCGGGAACACTGATGCAGGCAGGGAATTCCACTCCTTGGCTGTGCGCATAATGAAGGAACAGGCAAAGCGCTTCGTGCGAATGTGTGGAACATCTACAAGGAATTCATATGTACTTTCTAAGTTTATCTTAGACATCATTGACATCGGTAAAGGGAAACATCGTGAGGAAACCTGGACTTATAGTTAATAGTTTGAAATCGCCAATCCGCCTTGAGCAAGCGCGGTGATCAATGCTCGAGCCTTCTCTGTATGAGAAGAAGCCTTTGCCCTGCAGTGGGATAGTATCAGGCTGGTATTATTATTTATATGATTATTACACTATATTACGATGTAGTGTACCATACTATCACGGTTTTTCTCGATGGGATAGGTAAAACTCTTGCCTTGTTTTGTTTCTCCACACTAGGAATTTCTCTTGTGTCATGGGTTTCTTTACATTTAAACACACTGTATACATCCACAAACAACCAGACCCGGTACAATTTGCTGTAGGCAAAACAAATATTTGTTCCGTGTTGGAATTGAATCAGAAACACACGGTGGTGCAGCCAACCGCTCAGCCGCTGCACCTACCGTGCCGTCAAACTGTACCTTCTAGTACACATGGCTCCACTAATAATATCAAGAAATAATAGCTGACCTCGTATTTTTATATAGGATTTTCCTACAAAGCAAGGTTAGCGTAAACTGAAAATGTGTGAAGCCGCATATGTTTCAAATACGATATTATAAACTTTTTATTACCTTAATGAAATTAAATAAAATAATTTTTAATCAAACTGTAACCAATAATGCAGCTACTTATAGAACCCTTTCATAAAAGTAACTTGTATACCATAGAGAAATGTATATGCTTGTATACTCAAATACTTGATTCGAGAGTCTATGTATATATACATGTCGGCGTCAGCGATGGCTGAGCGATGAGCTGACACCGATGGAAGTTTCGTGGTACCGAGTTCAAACGTTACGTAGAATAACAATCTTCATTGCAGATACTAATTAACATTCGTTATCACAAACATAACTCAAATAGGTAACTGACAGTTTCGTACTGGATGTGTGTCTTCGTTGTTGCCTCAAATCAACCTAAGCTCTGCCCATCTCCCACACACTATCATGACTTTGTCCACGTGACATTTACCGAAAACACATACGCGCCATTTAAAGTGACAAGTAACGTCACGCTGGTCACCATAGACTCCGTACGAAGTTAATCAACTTCACAACTTATTATTCAAGAAAATTGCTTTCCACGACATACATATACCCTTAGGTTGTGTAACCGAAATAAAACTACATACATACCAATAGCGTCTACGGTTAAGGATTTGCTTTCTTCAACGCATTGATTCTGTCATACAATCCAGTCTTCCCTTCAATTCACCTTCCATCATTTTCATGCGAGGATTTTAACCAGATTTTTATAACCATCAAAAGGAAGAGGAGAAGTTAGTTTCTTCCAAGTTTAGCTGAATATTCTCCCAACTATTTCGATCTGTGCTTATGTCTTTAAAAAGTAGACTAAGCTATACAACTTGATACAATATCTAGCATCATGAATAACATGATCAAACAAAGCGTTTACGCGCGTTTAGTCTCGAACAAATACTCCCGCCGTCTCTCGCTGGGAGAGTTAAATATGCGAGTGTATGAACATAAGTTTCAAGTTGAAACCGATGTCTGAGTCGCTGCAAATACACGGAATATAGACACAAAGCAAAGCGCATACATTCGCGTGGAAAATGCTTTTAGACTGGTAGAATAGGGTAGTAGATAAAATGTTAGTTTTTAGTCTCTCATCTCGATAACTATAAAATATTCGACTCAATTATTTTATACATCGAGTTAAAATGACGCTTAACGTAACTATCCTGTATAGTTTATACTGAATAATGACGTCACAAGCTCCTCTCATCAATTTAAATGGGCTTAATCTTAGTAGTAATGAATTTATAATGTTATGTATAGGTATGTGTTGAGTATTGTGTATGCTAAATGACAATTGTTTATTATTATTGACATCCCATTTTCTCGTGTTTTGTTTTATATTTTTATTTTGATGTATGATCCAATTTTGCACACCTGTTAGGGTAGGATATGGTTTAAAGGTCTATCATTTGTATTTCTTTCATATGTGTACCCATATTTCATGCAATTAATGATTTGATTTGATTTTTGATTTATTTTTCCATCAATTTGAAAAAGCAAAAAAATACTTGTGTATTAT
This sequence comes from Euplexia lucipara, assembly GCA_921972225.1. NCBI lineage: Eukaryota > Metazoa > Arthropoda > Insecta > Lepidoptera > Noctuidae > Euplexia > Euplexia lucipara. Next base: position 8,326,645 of record OV179168.1, on the reverse strand, counting down.
CTTATCTTATCTAACTGATGGTCTAATTATATATTTATATACCTACCGTCGACATGTCTATTATTCAAGAAACATAAAATCAAGCAGATGAAGTATTTTAGCGCGTAGTTTCTGCCTATACCTGCCCATGGGAAAGAGGCGTGAATTTGCTTGTGTGTATAATGCGTATAATAATAATAATATTCCACAACTTTCACACAACGCCAACTAGTCCCTAGCTAAGCAGAGCTTGTGTTATGGGTACTAAAAAACTGATAAACACACTTATACTTATCTAAATAAATACATATCGTAAATAAATTACACCCAGACAGAGAATGAATGTGCTCATCACAAAAACATTTGTCCTGGGTGGGAATCCAACAGGATTTAATAAGATTTGGCATAGTAATAAATAAATAAATAAATATTCCACAACTTTTCACACAACGCCATTTAGTCCCAAGTTTAGCTTGAGAGCTTGTGTTATAGGTACTAAACAGCTGACAATCATACTTATATATTTCTAAATACATACATATTATAGATAAATTACACCCACACACAGAACAAATGATCGTGCTAATCACACAAACATTTGTCCTGGGTAGAAATCGAACCCACGACCTCCGGCATAGCAGTCAGGGTCACTAACTACTAGACCAACAGGCCAGTCAATAGTGATAGTTTATGTGGAGAAGAAGTGCAGTAACCTAATATTTTTATACGTTTATGTTAGAAATATTTAAAATACAATAAAATATGCTTTGTTTTCGTTTTTTTTTGTCAATTTTTGCCAACATCAAGTTTATAACGTAACCATAGTGACTTTTTGAAAATCAACAAAAATATGACACATGTGTGTTGACATTGACATACACGAAAATGCAAATCAAAGTTGTAATTTTCTATTAATTAAAACTGGGCGATCACTAAATAAAGCGACACTTTAGTATCTGCCTAGTCTCTAAGGAACGCGTCGTTAAGATGCATGCTTGTGCTCTAATTACACGAGTAATTAACCCCGTTGTTTGTAGCTTAGGGTTAACGAACAATCGAAATGTAAAATTGTTATCTTAGGCGTGGTGCACACAGTTATGCAAATAAGTCTCTGTATTGTAATTGAAATAAACATTTTTTTTTATTTTTTTTTTTTTATTTTTTTATTTGCACTCTTTTCAAGATAGAAGTAAGTTGTGTCTGTTTCACCAGATATTCAAAAATCAAATCCCTCTTTACAACGGATGTATCGGGTTTTGTTTACAGCGAAACCCAAAATCTTTTTCTAAAATAAAATTAGGCTTACCTTTTCCTTGTGACATCAGTCATCTGTTCTTCTTAGCGTGTTAAAGGCCATTGACATTAAATAAGTTAAGGAAAAACCTCTTCAAATTCTGTGTAGCTGTTTTGTAGATTATCTGGAACAAACAGACAGTCATAATTTAAAGAATTTTAGTTTTTGGTTTTACCTACTACTACCGTAGATGTGTAATATTTTAATTTAGTAAAAAGTGGTGATTTTGTAAAGAAGTTGAAGGTAGATGATACAATTAACCAATGACAGGCAAGTATTTTCCCAAAAGCTAACTAAAAAACTAAAGCTATTTGACGGTGACTATCAGACGCGGACTGTGAGTAGAGAAGAGACTGTCTGTACACAGCTTAAAGGTCATAGCACATTATACCGGCACGGCACCGGCACCGCTGCAAACCAGCAATTGACTTGTCATTCAATTTAGAGCCTTAAATGGTGGGTAGTATAATATATTTCACAATGGCAAAGTGAAAAAGCCAACGGCGAGCAGTCAGCGCGCTTGCCACTACCACACAACTCGACTCGCAGCCCGTGTGCCGATAGCGAGCGGACCATGTGCTTACAGCGCGTCGACCGCACGCTTACAGCACGCCAAAATGTACAAGTCATAGGCGTGTTCAATTATAAATGCCATATAACAATTGTGTTCGCGGTGACAGCTAGCTTGCACCTCGCGGCCAGCGCGCGGGCTGTGAGCTTGCACTTCGCGGGCGGCGTCCGGACTGCAAGCTGGCACCTCACCGACGATGTGTAGTTAGCGCATTGGCAGCTAGCCGTAGCCTAATTTTGAGGCGACGCCGCGCCGTGCAGCTGTTGTGCAGTTGCGGTGCCGTTATAATGTGCCATCACCTTTAGTCTTAAGACGAGTTTGAATCCGTACAAAATGATAAACAACAAATTAATTACTTCAAACTACATTAGAGGTAAAGTCATTAGAATTATATCAACCTGTTTGCTTCGTGTCTTAACGTACTTGGTTAAGTTATTATCACGCTCGCTTGATTTGTGGGATAGGCGGAATAGCTGAAGAACTATTTTGTGTTTGGTTCATAGATTGAACATTGGTTTAACTTATGTTAGTAAAGTAACCGTCGCGTAATAAATAATGTCAAAATTAAAAATTGATTCATGATTATTATTTTGATTAAATTGTTTTATTATTTATTTTGACTTCTTTTATTTTTATTTGAATTGAAGTGAATGTGCACATTCTTAGAAGAGTTTTAACGGACAAGTTCAAATGAAATGCTAGCTCACTTTTTCTAATCTTTCAATCGTGTCAATTAGAGACACAATAAAAAGACAATGACAGCGCAGACACCGGTGTCCTCTCGGGGTTTAATGAATTAAAGGGATATGACTATTAATCAAGAAATAAAGTGCATTTTTGTCTAAACCCATATTTTACTATGTTTAGTTCTTAACTTTAAGATTATTTCGATTTTTCAATCAAATTATTGACTGTTCTAAAGCTTACACTGTGAGCACTTATATTACTGCATGATGGGTGACAAAAATAATTTATAACAAAGTCAAAGTCAAAGTCAAGTTAACAGCAGATTTATTGTCGATTAATATTTGTATAAATACGTGTAAAAGTACGTAAAGGTATACCTTTACGTAACTTTTACACGTATTAAAATAAATAATGAATACTATACGAAAGATAAGTATTAATAGTAGTTTACCTCAATTTTTCTTGTGTACAAAAACACAAAAACCCATAGTCAACAAATCCCATCACTGTAAACAACATCCAAATCGGTGCAGTAATTCCCGGAGATAGAGTCGAACACAAACGAACATAATCCCTTTGTATTAGATTAACGGGAATAAACGTTCAATAAAAGTTTATAGACATTCGATAGCCATAAAGATTGTTCGATAGCGATATCGAAATAGACGTTAATATAAATTGTTTAAATACATCAGTGTTAATCAAGTGAAAGGGTTCCGTAGCTTTTTTTACTGAATAGAATTGAATATAATGAATATATAAAATTTATTGTACACCATCAAAACTTACAAATTATAACTTTAAGGGCCTACATAGGGTTTTACAATGGGCGGCCTTATCGCTAAAAGCGATCTCTTACAGACAACCTTTGGATGGACTTAATAGTGGAGGAGAAAAGATGAGTAGGCAGTTTGTGTTAAACTATTTACATCAGTATATTATATACCATACATGACTATCTCAATAGATGTATAAAAATAAGTAACCGACTTCAAAAAAGGAGGAGTTTCTCAATTCGTCTGTTTACTTTTTTGTTTCTGATGCGATATTCCGCCAAATATGAATTGATTTTAATGATACGCTTTTTATTTCGTAGGTTATGCTTTAAAACTATAGTTTAATAGTTGTAGTTTAGTTGGAATATCAAAATCTTCTTCTTAGCGTGTCGATGACAATTCAGATTGAGTCGGCCCAAAATTTGGCGACGAGTTCGGCACTTTCAGTAGCTTCCATCAGTTCCTGTGATGAGCAAGTAACAGGACAGGCTGGACACGATATCAAGTGCCCCATAGTTTGTGGGGCAAGACCACATTTACACTCCAGGGCAGAGTCATCTATGAATCTCCACCTGAACAGGTTTTCTTTGCTTCGGCCTACCTGTGTCCGGAGTCTGTTTAGAGACTTCCAGGTCAGCCATGGCAACTCGTGTCCAGGTGGAAGATTTTCGGCAAGTGGCACAAATGGGTTGGGTAAGGAAACGCTATCTTGCCACAACTTAAGTCTTTCCTTAGAGCGTTCACCAGTGAGCGGGGGTACACACTTTAAAAAGCTGTTGCGGCTTTTCAGCCTTTGCGGTACTATGATGTTATTGTGTAGAGGGTGTCTAGCGTCGGAGACCATTTTGGCTCTTTCACTAGAGCTCGCCACCGCTCTGCGAACTACTGGTGGCGCTATGCCTGCCAGTGGATACAGCATCTGTACCGGGGTCGGCTTGAGGCAGCCAGTGATTATCCGGCACGTTTCATTCAGTGCTGTATCCACTAACTTTGCATGGGCTGAACGACCCCACACGGGGCACGCGAATTCACCCGCAGAGAAAGATAGCGCCAACCCAGTAGTCCGCATGACGTCAGGTGAAGCACCCCACTTTGACGAGACTAGTCGCCGTAAAAGACTATTGCGAGAGTGTACCTTCTGCTTAATGTTATTGCAGTTCTTGCCGAATGTTAGAGACCTGTCCAGAGTAACACCCAGATATTTTGGAAAGTTGCTGTGCTCTATGGATACCCCACCCCAAACGATGTTTAGTTTGCGGCTCGCCTCTCTGTTGCGAAGGTGGAATATGCACGACTGCGTTTTGCTCGGATTGGGCTTGAGTGAGTTAGCGTGGTAGTAAGTGGCTAAGTCACCAAGAGCGTTTGACAAAGACACCTCAACCTCTTCAAAGGTGGTGGCTTGGGAGGTAAGGGCAAGGTCGTCTGCATAGAGGAAGCGGGAGGTATGCGGGCTGGATGGTTGGTCATTGGTATAGATGTTAAATAAAAGCGGTGCCAAGACACTACCTTGAGGTAGGCCGTTTTTCTGTGCTCTCCAACGACTTTTTTCCGTGAGAAGGTGGACTTGAAATCGGCGGTTGTGGAGAAGTTCTCGGAGTATGCGGATGAAATTTTGATCGTTGACCAAGGTTTCCACCTTCCACATCAGCCTCTTGAGGTTGACTGTATCGTAGGCAGCTGATAGGTCCACGAATACAGCACCAGTGACCATTCCTCTCTCGAAGCCATCTTCAATGTGTTGTACCACTTTAAGAGTCTGGTTACTGCAAGACTTCACGGGTCTGAAACCAGCTTGCTCGGGAATCAGTTTTGGATCAATGACGCCCGTAAGACGGTTCAGCAGCAGTCTCTCGAATAGTTTATATGTGTGACATAGTAGAGAGATAGGGCGAAAGTTTTTAGGATCGTCTGCTGCCTTACCTGGCTTAGGGATTGCAATGATCTTAGATTTTCTCCAGAGACGGGGTATTGAAGCTGATTTCAGGCAATTGTTGTAAAGTTGCAGCAACCACGACACAGCAACTGGGCCAAGCTGTTTTAATTGCTCGACTGAGATGTCGTCGACTCCAGAGGCTTTACCAGACTTAAGGCAACTTATCGCTGTAACGATATCAGTAACGTTGAATGATTTACTGATATCGTCAATATCAAAATAATTGGAAATAAATGATCTTCCAAGTACAAGCAAAATTAAGAAATTATAAATAAAACCGACTTCTTATAAAAACACTAAAAGATATGAAATAATTCTAGTTTTGGAAGTTGGTGACAAATAAGTCGGTTGATTATTTTTGTGACAAGGTTTCATGTAACTTTTTAACGTATGATGACCATTCTTTCTTTCCAACTGTTACGTTACGGATTTCGATACAATTTTCACTATAGTTTAAGGAATTTATTAAAAACTAGCTTCTGCCCGCGACTTCGTACGCGGATCCTGTTGCTTATGCCAGCGACAACGGGGTCGTCAAAATCGAAGATCTGAAACATCTGATGTCGAATTCTATAAGCCCGGGGACGGGAAATCAATGGGATGCGCGAGACGATTCAAGATGTTCCAGATTTTTTATTTTTGTTGGTCAACAGGAAATGCCATCAGACTTAACAACTTTTGCTAAGACGCCATTTCTATTATGTATATGTTATATTGTCTCTGGGCTTTGGAGTTCCCCTACAGGTGCTCCAGATCTTCAAATTTAGTCTCACAGCAGAAAACACTCTTCACGTGGAATAGTTTTTGCAATGGCACCATTTTTATATCTCTTTTACTTTAGGTGTTCCATTTTCCAAAATAAATTATAGCCTATAATATGTTGCGTGACGTTCACGATCAGCGGTCAGTCGCGCATCTCCTTCCCCCACTTATCTCTAGAGTCGATGCGTATATACGCTGAAAACTCAAGCGTCATGATTTTTCCGTGAACGTCTCCAACTCGCGAGACAGTGCATGATGTTCACGATCAGCGGTCAGTCGCGCACATATTCTTCACTGGTCTCTAGAGACCTGGATGTAGATGCGTAAATACGCTGAGAATGCAGGCGTGCTTCGCGATCCCAAGAAGTTTCCACGGAGCGAGTTGCAGCCTCATGTTCTCGAACAGCATCAAGTCTCTCCTAACGCTCTTCGGTAGATTGTTGGGATCTTATGGTCGTTAATCATTTAGCACCTTTGGAACATTGGGAAAAATTTGACCTCTTTCTAGGCATGGTTATAGTTTTATAGTGATGATAACCTGATCAATTGACCTGATCAATTAAAATCTAAGTGGCTGCTCCCCTGCGTTACCGGGAAAGCTACCGTGTAACGAAGTTAAATGGAAAAGGAAATTAAACACTCAAATAACATAAGCCCGAAGGCATACGATAAAAAAATGGGAGTTTTAGCCAGTAGAGTCTAATTTTCAACGATATACCATCGTCATCGAAAATCAGTCCTGAACTGTTCCCGCCTTCACCGCGTAGTACCTCCTACTTATGTTATTTTATAATTATGCAATTAAATGAGTGATAGTTTTAATTTCTATATCAAATGTTTCTGATCTTCGATTTTTATAAGTCAACAGGAAATGCCTATCAGACCGAACAACTTTTGCTAAGACGTCATTCCTATTTGAGTTATGGTGTAGCTGGGCTCTTGGAGTTCCACAACAGGTGTTCCAGATCTTCGATTTTTATACGTCAACAGCGAGTGCTCATAAGGCTGAACAACTCTTGCTAAGACGTCATTCCAATATATGTTATAGTGTAGCTGGGCTCTTGAAGTTCCACATCAGGTGTTCCGGATCTTCAAATTTATTCTCTCAGCAGAAAATGCTCATAACGTGGAACAATTTTTGCTATGGTACCATTTTTGTATCTCCTATAGTTTAGATGGTCTGTTGCGGTTCTGCATCAGGTGTTCCGGATCTTCAAATTTATTCTCTCAGCAGAAAATGCTCATCACGTGGAACAATTTTTGCTATGGGACCATTTTTGTATCTCCTATAGTTTAGCTGGTCTGTTGCGGTTCTGCATCAGGTGTTCCGGATCTTCAAATTTATTCTCTCAGCAGAAAATGCTCATCACGTGGAACAATTTTTGCTATGGGGCCATTTTTGTATCGCCTATAGTTTAGCTGGTCTGTTGCGGTTCTGCATCAGGTGTTCCGGATCTTCAAATTTATTCTCTCAGCAGAAAATGCTCATCACGTGGAACAATTTTTGCTATGGGACCATTTTTGTTTCTCCTATAGTTTAGCTGGTCTGTTGCGGTTCTGCATCAGGTGTTCCGGATCTTCAAATTTATTCTCTCAGCAGAAAATGCTCATCACGTGGAACAATTTTTGCTATGGGACCATTTTTGTATCTCCTATAGTTTAGCTGGTCTGTTGCGGTTCTGCATCAGGTGTTCCGGATCTTCAAATTTATTCTCTCAGCAGAAAATGCTCATCACGTGGAACAATTTTTGCTATGGGGCCATTTTTGTATCGCCTATAGTTTAGCTGGTCTGTTGCGGTTCTGCATCAGGTGTTCCGGATCTTCAAATTTATTCTCTCAGCAGAAAATGCTCATCACGTGGAACAATTTTTGCTATGGGACCATTTTTGTATCTCCTATAGTTTAGCTGGTCTGTTGCGGTTCTGCATCAGGTGTTCCGGATCTTCAAATTTATTCTCTCAGCAGAAAATGCTCATCACGTGGAACAATTTTTGCTATGGGGCCATTTTTGTATCGCCTATAGTTTAGCTGGTCTGTTGCGGTTCTGCATCAGGTGTTCCGGATCTTCAAATTTATTCTCTCAGCAGAAAATGCTCATCACGTGGAACAATTTTTGCTATGGGGCCATTTTTGTATCGCCTATAGTTTAGCTGGTCTGTTGCGGTTCTGCATCAGGTGTTCCGGATCTTCAAATTAATTCTCTCAGCAGAAAATGCTCATCACGTGGAACAAATTTTGCTATGGGACCATTATTGTATCGCCTATAGTTTAGCTGGTCTGTTGTGGTTCTGCATCAGGTGTTCCAGTTTCCAAGATAAATTATAGCCTATGTGTTGACCAGACTTAATATCTATACAACAAAAAAAAAATCATTCAAATCCGTCTAGCAGTTCCGAAGATTAGCGTGTGCAAACAAACAGACAAACAGACAAACAGACAAACAGACAAACAGACAAACAGACAAACAGACAAACAGACAAACAGACAAACAGACAAACAGACAAACAGACAGACTTTTTTTTTGGATTCGTGCTCTATTACTGTTTCTAAACCCCCCTCAATTATTATTTTTTAAATATATTCAATGTACAGAGACAGTTTTTTTACAGTCTTATTATATGTATATAGATGTGGAATAAACAAGATGATATAATTATTATAAATTAGGACCAACACAGTACAGTACCTACACACGGCTACACAACAAGCTAAACAATTTCAGAGTGCCTAGTGTGAGTTTGTTTTACGTTAACGCGATCGACACGTTCATGACGTTCGGCGCTCCGATTGGCCCGCTCCTGCTGCTTTTAACCAATCAGAGAGCCAAACGCGGTGAACGTTTCGATCGCGTTAACGTAAAAACAACTCGCACTTAGGGCACAGTTTACGCTAACCTCGGGCTGTAGGTACAGAAATCTCAATGTGAGATCAGCTTAAACTGGAAATGTAGGTATATCTTTATGTGTAGTCGTGTGTACAGTGTTGAAACCTACTTATAAATAATGACAAAAGATTAGGTCGTTTTAATAATAATTTATAGACAGCTAATTAGTTTTTGATAAATAACTCTAGAGATGACCCGGGAGCCATTCCATTTAATTTTATTCAGTTTATGATGTTCCATTTGTAATTAAAGAAGGCTAAGTTGTCATAAATATCAATATATACATAAATAATAGGTATTACGTAGGAAGTAGTTGTGTCAAAATAATGGACATTGGCGTTCGTTTATGGACATTATTATTATTATGTGTCAATTTGGGTTTAGCTCACGATTTCTGACAAATGCTTGCACTGACTGATCTGGTCCCCTCATCTGTGTGGTTCTTTCCTCAAAAAAACTATTTCAGACACTAATGTGCATGGTTCTTAAATGATCTGACCAAGATAATGTCTGGACTTTAAAAGAGACCACTGAGTTTTCTTCTCAGAGTAGTCAGATAATGAAACAACGACCTCACCTTTTAGTTAAAAAATTACATGTAAAATTGTCAAGTATGAACCTATTTACAGAAATAAATATGATTTGTTTCGATTTGATTTGTTTACGTAAATGGTTAAAAATACTTAATTATTAGTGCTTAAGTTGTAAACTAACAAATTGGATTGTATGATCTGTTTAATAAATGATTATTATTATTATTATTAGCCAATTTTCATTTAATTTTTGTGCTGTAATTTGGACTGTCATTCATCGACATAGACTAGATAGGTATAGACTGCCTCGTTATCTCTCTCTCTCATTGGTCGTAAGAGCAACTGTTGAGCGAGAACGTTTCGATTTCGATCCGTCTCGACGTCTACGAACGTCTCGTTCGGGTTTCGATTCCTAGGTCGGGCAAAACGTTATTGATTTTTCTATGTGAAATTTCTCAGTACCAGCAATAGCAATAGGCTCGCCCCTTATTACATGGAACTTTAACATAACTAGCGAAATGTGGGTGCACTATAATAGGTACACCTCTGCCTTACCCTTCGGGGTTCATAGGCGTGATGTTGTGTTATGTTATGTTTCATCGACATATTATGCTGTAAACTTCGGCTTACAACTCGCTCGCTGATGTCCATTATTTTGACTTTCGACATCTTTTTTTTTTTAATACTTATTATAAACCAGTGCTTGACTGCAATCCCACCTGATCTACTTTTATAATATCTATTATTTTTATTTCCTTTTCAGACAGATAAACAAAGGTCTGCATGTCTATCTAAAGCGGCTGCTTATTTCTAGAAGTATTTTGCCTATTTTATAAGAGTAAGTATGGAGTTTCTTGCCCATTCTTCTCCGTATGAAACTTCCTTTCGGAAAGTGCAACTAGATTTTTTTTAATTTGTTGAACTTATAAGTTTGAGATTCAAAAGTGGCTTTTGATGATCTAATTGTTTTTTTTATGCTATTTATTAAAAATTCTAAACGCTTGTCCACTTAAAAACACGTAACATTGAATACCGACGCATCCCTAAATATTATCTAATTAATAAACTTAAGTTAAAACAGTAATTAAAATTAAGCATTACCTTTTTTAAATTAAACTAAAATACACATTAATAAACAAAAGGTTTGTGCATCCGCTTCACATATTTTTTGTCACATTATCCATATATTTTTTGCGTCGTCAGTTCTCTTGTAAAAAATGCAACGCAAAAACATAATAATTTGTGGAACAGAATGCATGAATAATTTCAATAGGGGTTAAAAAATCTTCATGGGTCGTGTTTGTTTTATCTCGTAACAACAGCCACGCGGGTTGATCGAAGGTTAAGCTACGTTCGCCGAGGTTGGTCCGAGATGGTGACCCACCGTGCCTCGGAGACACAAGCATATTTAGCTTAGTTGGAAACACTTTTACACGTTACAAAATAAAAATATCAAATCAAATGATTTATTTGTGATACATGGGTTAAATGCAGGTGATCTTTACATAATTAAATCCTACTTATATTTTAAACGCGAAAGTTTGTGAGAATGGATGGATAGATGGATGTTTGTTACTCTTTCACGTAAAAACTACTGAATGGATTTTGATAAAACTTAGTATGCAGTTAGCTGACACCCTGGACTAACACATAGACTATTTATTATCCCTGTATTCCCACGGGAACGGGACCTACGCGGGTGAAACCGCAGGACGTCTGCTAGTACTTAATAAAGTTCATTCGATGATCCAGCCACTTGAGCATACATATCTATATATATAAAAGAAAGTCGTGTTAGTTACTTCACTTATAACTCAAGAACGGCTGAACCGATTTAGCTGAAAATTGGCAGGGAGGTAGTTTAGAGCCAGGAGAAGGACATAGGATACTTTTTATCCCGTTCGACATCATAAAAATAAATATCAAGAATATCGGTTGTCTCAAACATTTTTCAAACGCAGCGCCATCTTGGATGACATGACAGGAGTCAAACTTCCCAGTTCATTATCAGGTGACAATTTGAAATTGACAAGTCTTAAGCTAAACCCAAGAAGGTAAGGTTGTCAATTTATAATACGCACCTACGTTCTGAAATTTATTTTGTTACTAAACTTAGAGGTTTTATGTAGCATAAAAAAGTCTTATATTTCAGAAATCAATTTACGTAACTAGCAATGATGACAGAGACGAACTTTAATAATTCTTTGCAAATAGAACTTATTTTACTGTTAGGACTTTAATTAAAGTAGACCGGGAAAACAATAAGCATAAATTATTGTATGTAAGATAGAGGCAATAGTTCAGATTAAAATTATGAATTTAGTATTTTTTAGTAAGGTAGTTAGGTTAGATAGTTGGGTTAGCTATAGGATAGGTATGGTCAGTTAGGTTAGGGTATATATACATGTTGTAATTTAAAAGTAGTAGTAGTTATTATTGGTTTGGATTTATTTGTTGTCGTCTTATTCAACGTATGTATATCTAATATAAAAAAAAATAAGAGCAATGAATTGACTCTAAGGCACAACGAAGTTTGCCGGGGCAGCTAGTAATAAATAAATAATACTCTGACTGCATCGGTCGCAAGTGCTATAGCTGCAGCATGAGGTCTTGAGTTCGATTCCCGGATTTGATAAAGTGTTATTGGATTTTCTATCTGGAATTTCTCAGTTACATATTCGAGCCTGTATCTGTACCCAGCTAGGTGTATTCCCACTTGATGGCAATAGGCTCAACCCTATTTTATGGGACTGAAATATCACTGCCAATATACATATAGGTAAGGTAGGTACGTCCTTCCGCCACATCCTTTAGGGACTCCAAGAGTGATAAATCAATTTATTCCTCTCTATAGACCACAACACAATTCAAAGCCCAACCAAAATCGCATAACAACAACCCATCTGCGCTTACGGGACCCTAAAAAAAGGGTCAGAAAGGGTGTTACGTTCTCGAAACGATGGGAAAAAAAGCACTGAGAACCTCCTTTGTTGACGTGATGAATAAAACAATAGGATCGCGAGAAAAGACGCGGTAAGGAAGTAGATTACCGCTAGGTATTGTACCAAGGTCACTTGGTAGCACATGGTCCAGTTCTCATTGTTATAGTAGTGTATGACATAATTTTATGACAACAGTGGTGGCCTGATAGGGATGGGATACAATGATGATGATGATGATGATGATGATGGCGTGTTTATTATATCTATACTCAAAAAATGCGTCAGTTTGACTGGCCTGTCGATGTCGGTCTAGTGGTTAGTGACCAGATGGCGTTGTGTGAAAAAGTTGTGGAATATTTATTTATTTTATTTATTCAATAGTTAGGTACTATAGACAGGACGTCACGAACTATTTTTTTATCCGATACTTGTGTCCTAGTGTACACATGTTGATGAGTCTAGTTCGGAATTGCACGATTTAATTCCACCAAGCCCTTTCCATCATCGGACCACCAGACGTACAGCACTGCGCCACCGGTACATGGTAGATATCCCAACCATACGTACTACACGCTATGGAAACACATTCATTGTGCGAACAGTCAAAGAGTGGAATTCCCTGCCGGTGTCGGTGTTTCCTGATAGCTACAACCTAGGGGTCTTCAAGTCAAGAGTGAACAGGTTGCTTCTAGGCAAGCGTGCTTCATCGTCGACCACACCATCGCTTACCATCAGGTGAGATAGTGGTCAAACGCGTGCCTATCAGTAATAATAAAAAAAAAAAAAGTTCGCTCCTCTGCCGCTCCAATATTGCTATATTATGCTATATGGCGTTACTGAGACATGGGATCACAGTTTTGGTACGATGATTCTTATCGAGCGTTGGGAAAGGGGGCTAGACGGAAAATATGAAGCCAAAAAGTTGTAACGACACTTTTTGCTATAGTTTTTTTTTATACCACGACGGTGGCAAACAAGCTTACGGCCCACCTGATGGTAAGCGGTTACCGTAGCCTATGGACACTTGCAACACCAGGGGTGCCACACGCGCGTTGCCGACCCTTTAAAAACCTATTTACTCCCCTTTTGAAGAAGTTAAGGTGTGGGCCGTGCGGCGTGCACGTATTTCTCTGTTGTGTGTGAGTGTGTTTGTTGTGTGTGTGCCAGTTCTTGGGAAAGTGAGAGGGAGAGGGAGATGAAGAGGGAGAGTGAGAGGGAGAGAGGGAGGGTGGGAGGGGAGAGGAAGGAAGAGGGAGAGAGGGGGAGAGAGAGAGTAGATTGGGACCAAAAGTTGTAACGAAGACGCCCCCCACGATGGAACGAGGTTCCTTTCGATTTATCTTGAAGGAATTTTACAATTCCTTTACTAATCAATCGAAGGAAACTTTGTTCCATCTGGGTGTCCCTTGACACCTGTCAAGTTTTTTTCTATGATATTTCTTCTTATGTCCTTTCTATGTATATTAAATCTCTTTGATACGCCATAATCACTAGGAAATTACAACAGCCATATCATTACTAGTGAAATTCAGCTCTACTGCACAAACACTTCTGCCTATCCCTCCAGGGCACAGAGTCGTGATGATGATGTTATATAGCAAACACAGGAAGCGTGTTACAAACATCGAAAGCAGCACGAAATCCTTACATGCACAAACATTTGCACAGCCCACAGATATTTGTCCTGTCCGAGTGTTTGTCTACGTGATTTGTATGTGGAATTGTTGAGGGTAGTTGTTTTAGCGTCCTTCCATTCACATGGAGAGGATTGAAAAGAATTTCGCATAAAAAAATTAATAGTCACTCGGGTTGTTCCAAGGTTAAGCTACGCTTGACGAGGTCGGTCTGTGGATGGGTGACCATTCATCACATAATATCAAGACCCCTCAATGCGTTAGGAAGCACGCTAAGCGGTTTGTACTTGCTGTCATTTGTAGACCTTTGACAGTCGTCACGGGTGAAAAATTAAAAAGTTGTATACGAACATTACGAACACTATCAACAAAAAATAGACGTAAAATAACATCAAGCCTGTAATCCGCGAAGGGCTAGGCAGGAGGCTACACCCACATTTCGGCAGTTACGCTTAAGTCAAAAAAGCTTAAGTCGCTTAAGTTAAAATTGATTATTATTATTATTATTATTATTAAGTCCCATGTAATAGGGGGCGAGCCTATTGCCAAATGCCATCAATCGGCAATTTCCAGATGGAAAAAAACAATAACATGCCCAAACCGGGGATAGAACCCGGTACTTTATTTTCAGCAGTAGCGCTTGCGACCACTAGACCAAACGAGGCAGTCAACAAAAAATCATTCATTCAATTTCATTTTTTGTTTGTTTCGGTCTCATACTGTATCAACTGAAAATCTTGAATTTTTTTTAGTTGTTTTTTTTATGCCCACATGAAGTGCGCAAAAAATTCCAATACACTTTAGACATTGGCAGAATAGTCGACATCGGCTTTGTTTTCCATAATAAAAGCAGCAGCTTCAACCCCTATATTAAGCTTAAGTTCGGTTATGGCCACATATACCACTTATGACACTTATAATCCATAATGGGTGTAAAAGCATTGCAATTTGTGTCAAAGCACTACTTTGTGAACATGTTTGGCAGGCATTCAGAGGGTTAAAAGTCGATAACACTATGCGTTGACGGGTTGCCAATCCAAAGGTTTTTTACTGGCATATCAACACAATTTAGGCCACGAATAAACGACATTTTCTTGATTTTTTCCCGTTTCAAATTAAATTAAAAGTCAAAAAGTTTTAATTAAGTTAAAATATTATGTTCTCATTACAAGTTCTCGGAAAAAAAATCTCAGAATTATTGGGAAAATCTAGAACCATTGGTTACAAAAATAAGTCTGGCTGGTAATAATTTACAATAAACTGTTTTACCATTGCAACAGTTGCATTTTGTTTCAAACAATAAAAAAATATGTCTATGCCCCAAATTGAATTGAAACATAACTCTAAACAAAACACATGCCTACATGATTCACAAACATATGTTGAAAAAACGCCAGACGATTCTAACATGTTCAAAAGGTTTATTAATTAGATATGTATATTATCAAAGGTACAGAGAGCGACACTATGCTGCATCCATTGTAATGGACCCAGCAGTGTGGTGTCAGCTTGGCGCCAACGCGGACGTCTCATGACGTTTTGACGTTTCGCGCCCAACGACTTTCGCGCCGTTTTCGATTTGTACAATGTACCAACAACCTTTTTGCTCTGAATAAAAATAATAAATTGTTAACGAGTGCTGACTTTTTGGGTGAAAAAGTTTAAATTAAATATGGAACAAGTTTGGAGAACAATGTAGAATGGTTTTTATTTTTTAATTAAATACTTTTTGACAGTTCCGAAATCGTGTGTGACGTTTCGTGTTTTTGAATGTTTTAAATAGAAACTTTTTACAGGAATTGTATCTTTTTATGTGAATCGTAATTTTTGTGGACTTTGTTGACAGTGTTGTTTGTCTTGTGAGTGACTCTGTGACTGTTTTATGTTTTGGATTTTGAACAAAAACATTCAGAATTTAAACGTGGATGAAAGGTAAGATTTATAATTATAGCAGTTTGTAAAATGGTTGGTTACAATTTAAGTAAATGGACAAAGTATTTTTTTATGATGCTATAACAAGTAACAAACGTAAGTATTTACGTAGGTAATACTAAATATTAATCCTTTCACAAAAATGGTCAACAAGTATCTTATTTTTTTATACGTAGGTATATTGTTGTTGAAATATATTGAAATACAAACACCGACACCATTATTATCATTATGCCCTGCTCAGAACCTTTTAATAACGACATTAAACCATAAGCACAAATTCAAATTCCGAATCTTATCCAAAACACGCCATTCAAACTAAAAATCTCAGAATACACAATCAAAATCTTTATCAATGGACTCCAAAATTGGATTACAGCGTATCTGCCCTCGGCCTAAAACAGACCGCAGTACACTTTCAATAAAAAAGACATTATAAAGTAGTCGGTGTCCAAAAAACACAAGAGATCTCGAGAATCGAGATGAGTCTTCGCACAACACAATATCACATGTCAAAAACACAAAACAACAGCGACTTTCGACCTTAACAGTTCACGCTAAGAGTCATAAATCATTTTAGGAATGGTAAAGATAACTTTGTAAGCTTTTTTTTTAATAAACAGGTTTGATACTTACTCGTTAGGGATCGTAATTAGGGCAGGTGTTCAATGGCGGTGGATTTTTTGTTATGTTTTAGTTTGATTTTTATTTATTTTTGTGTCGAGATCTGGCTGGGAGGCTGTTCTGAGAATACGTTTTATTTGAGATTTTTGGCTACAGGTGACTGGAAGAAATTATTATAAAACGTATTTCTGTTTGTGTGTTTATAACCTGAGGTAACATCAGTTTTGTATGCTATACTTTACTAGAGTCCTGAAGAAATGTTGTCTAAAATTCATGATCACGTGACTTTTTCGTGTTTTTAGTTGGTTCATGAATTGCAATCAATATGTGACTATACCCGTTGCCATGCAGAACCAGATATGCTTCCTTTACTTATCATGATTTTATATAATTAATGTTAAGTTTAGCTACACTACTGCTGAAAAATGGGTGTAAGTACCTGTCCTCTTCCAAAATCTGTGTGTTTTTTAAAGGACCTAATCTGCATGGACCACATTTACTACGATTAATCTGACTACATAAAAAACTTCACTAAAATTAATTCATTATGTGTTCTTGTCGTTTCAAGTTAAATTAAATGTCTTCAAATAAAATAATTAAAAAAACAAATACAAAACAGGAGCACTTATGCATCAAAGTACTCCTCCCCATCACAGTCATCTGGAAACGTACCCAGAAGACTGGCGGCATTGCCAGGTGGGATGGCAATGCTAAGGCCAAATAATAACCCAGTCCTCTAAATCATAAATCATTATTATTTATTTCTGTAAATAGGTTCAGACAAAAACTTTTACATATAATTTTTTAACTAGAAAGTGAGGTCGGTATTTTACTACCTGACTACTCTGAGAAGAAACACCGAAAGAAACTCCGAGTTCACAGCCTATTTTAAAGCCCAGACATTATCTTGGTCAGCTTATGTAAGAACTATGCAGATCAGTGCCTGAAATGGTTTTTATGAGGAAAGAACCACACAGATATGAGGGGACCAGATCAGTCAGTGTAAGCATTTGTCAGAAATCGTGAGCTCAACTCGGAACTCTGATGATGATAGTAATAAAACCAAATGTTCTTTCTTTGGTATTGTTCGTCAGGATGTAGAGCTCCTCAAGTTCCGAGTTGAGCTCACGATAACTGACAAATGCTTGCACTGACCGATCTGGTCCACTCATAGCTGTGTGGTTCTTTCCTCAAAAGACCATTATTTGTCAAATCTGCATGGTCCTTACATAATCTGACCAAGATAATGTCTGGACTTTAAAAGAGACTGTGACCTCTGAGTTTCTTTCGGTGTTTCTTCTCAGAGTAGTCAGATTGCAATATACCTCCTTTAAAAAAAAATGACATGTAAAAGTTTTTATGTGAACCCATTTACAAAACTAAACTAATCATTTATCATTTAATTAGTTTATATTTTAATAAGAATGGACATAAACAAATATCATTTATTTTCACAAACCATATCAAATCTCTTTGCTGTGCTCAGAATAAATAGGCTCATGTCAGCTTATTTATTATTCTACCCTAGTACTTGCCTAGGAAAAATGTTTCAATCTAGCCGTCTTTTCGTAGGCAGGCGACTGCCAAGTAAGGCAACCTGTTACACTACGGGATCTTGTCATCTTTACGAGTAGCTGGTGTCAAATAATACATGAAACAATGCCTATTAGTAACAAATTTTGAGTTATATTAATAACTAGTAGACGTACCACAGTTTTACCAAATTTTAGTAGAATCCATTCAGTAGATTTTACGTGAAAGAGTAACAAACATCCATCCTCACAAACTTTCGCGTTTATAATATTAGTAGGATAATAATATTCCACAATTTTCACACAACTCCATCTAGACCCAAACTAAGCAGAGCTTGACTGTACTACTTACTACCAATTGATCAATTTGAACTATTGGCGGTTCCCAGTAGTAAGACCAATCTACGGAGTAAAGCCCCTTATAACGCGTACCTTGCGTATGCTTAACGACGTAGCAGACGGCATAGATCTTTTTACTTATTCTCTGGGTGAGTTCACAAAAATCACAATGTACAGAATATGTTATCATACTTAAATAATAAAATTGTAATTATATCCACACTATTGAATTAGGACATTCCTGTAATGATAGTGATGATGAGTAAATAAATAAATAAATAAAATATTTCTAAATACAAACATATTTACAGATAAATTACACCCAGACACAGAACAAATGATCGTATTCATCACACAAACATTAGTCCTGGCTGGGAATCGAGCCCACGACTTCCAGCATAGCAGTCAGGGCCACTAACTACTTAATCAACAGGCCCCGTTTTTGAAGCAAGTGGTAATTATATAAGTGTTTTTTTGTGAAGAGTGCCGTATTTTTTTGTAAAAAAGATTTTTATATAGTTAAAACACCACAAATGGTGAGGTACTAACTAAGTACTCCCTTTTTTGATGAGAAAGCATAACGTTTACCCAACAAAATTATATCGGTTACAATGCCAAATACATGTTTATTTTCAGTAGCAAAAGCCTTAAAGCCATGTACACACATTATGCATCTCACTGCGAAATGCAGCATACAAGGCTATTTGTATTCACTTTTATTATATCGCGAGAATTGCCTTGTTCATTTTTGCATTTTTACTATGTCTGTGTCTACCTTATAATTCATTTAGGACGAAACTTACAAGAGTTTTGAAAATAATTCTTTGACAAATGGGTTTTTTTCATGCTATGTCAAAAACCCTTCTCTCCGTGCTGGTTATAAATAATTAGTGATTAATATAATAGAAGAAGGGAATTTTATTTATATTATAAATACAGTGAAAAACTCCTTGACTGCTTCGTTAGTCTAGTGGTCGCAAGCGCTACTGCTGAGCATGAGGTCCCGGGTTCGATCCCCAGGTCGGGCAAAGTGTTATTGAGTTTTTCCACCTGGGATTTCTCAGTAGCAGCCCGGAGTCTGGATTTGTGCCCGATTGATGGCAATAGGCTCGCCCCCGATTACATGGGACTTAAACATAACTGGCGAAATGTGGGTATACTACCAGGTACACCTCTGCCTAGCCCTTCAGTGATTACAGGCGTGACGTTATGTATGTACAGTGAAAAACGCAACTAAATGCCCGCGTGTTTTTTAAAGTTTTGATACATCTGAGTTTTGATCATCTACATTCTACTTAATATTGTAAAGCTGAAGAGTTTGTGTGCTTCAAAGCGCTAATCTCGGGAACTAGTCCGATTTCAAAAAATCTATCTGTGTCAGATAGCCTATTTATGAGGAAGGGTATAGGTTACAAACCATTACCCTAAGACTAATAGGAGTGGAGAAAAATTAAGCGTGTTTAAAAATCGAGGGGTTTTCTTTCACGTGGCAGAAGCTATTTATATTATAAAGTGGTAAAATTTGTGAGTTTGTAACGTGGTTCTTTTACCAATAGAAAACCACATTATTAGCAAGTGTCATATGTTATATTTTACTATCAAATGTAAGAGGAGGCGCAGGGGATGTTAAAAAAAAGATTAAAGATACCGGGCTGGTATCCGCAACTCCACGTCTAAGCGCGTATTTTGCGTATGGGCTATAATCTACCACGCGGGCCCAGTGCGAATTGGTAGATGTCACATGTCTTCGAACTTTTTGGTTCTAAGACATGCCGGTTTCCTCACGATGTTTTCCTTCACCGTTTTGGAGAGCAGTGGTGATGAAATAAATTACACAAAGTAATGCGCCTGCCTGGGTTTGAACCCACGACTTACTGTTCGTAAGTCGGGGCCGCCACCACTGGGCCACCGCTGCTCTCGCAGGGGATGTTAAAGTAAAGTAAACTTTATCATACAAAGGTATGATAAAGTAGTACAGACGCCAGCACATCAGGCCAAACCACAAGACTAAACTGTCAAATTTTCTTATTAGAAAACGAACTTTATTCTGTTCACAATAATGTTGAAAAACTATCAAAGAAATTTGACACGCGAACGCAGGCGTACGAAATCGCGAGCGAACTTTATCATACTCAGGTATATTAAACCTTTTGACAGCCACAGTCTTGTGTATATGGCCAAACCAAAATGTGCCCAGTACGCCATGCATCACGACTACATGTCGAATTTAAAGGATTAATTTTGGTTTCGCGCCGAGGGCACGTTTTTGCTTTTTTGATATGGCGGTCATGAGGTTAAAGTTCATTTGCGACCACTTGACCCACAAGGCAGTGCGTTACTACTGGCCTTAAGAACTTTAGTGTCGGCACAAGTTGCAATACAATCTTTGTTCCTAGTACTTCATCCATCATCCAGTCTTCCACGACATCCATCACTGGCATCCGTCATCCTACTTAGTTGTCATTTGTTTCAGTTAACTGAACAACTTGTTTGGTTAGATAAGCAATATCTTTGAATCTGTTTTAATTTGTTCTTTATTAGCAAGATGTTGATACGTATTTATTTTATGGGTAAGGTCCAATTCTGAAACGGGACTTGTTGTATTTGCTATAAGGGGACTTTTTAATTAACGAAAATCCAGTGTTTTTCAATCTTTTTGAAAACGCGACCCCCTGACAAGTTGAATATATTCTTTCAACTTCTATTAGATGAGCTGTGAACAATATGTTTGTTCACATCTCATAAGAGTTGCAAGAATTTATGTATATGTGTGTGTGTATAAGTGTGTGTGTGTGATTTGATAGAAAACTTTTTATAAAACTTTCTTTCTTTAGGAACACCCTGATTGACCAGCTACCCCCAGAGTAAGACTTTACGACCCCCCTGGGGGTCACAACCCACAGTTTGAAATACACTGATGTAACTAAATGTCACAAAGGTTTAATTATTTGTTTATTTAAAAGGATTAATCTTAAAAACTCCTCAACAAGCTTTCAATTCCTTTACTTTTAGAAAGCTA
The DNA here is from genome assembly GCA_921972225.1 of Euplexia lucipara. Classification (NCBI taxonomy): domain Eukaryota; kingdom Metazoa; phylum Arthropoda; class Insecta; order Lepidoptera; family Noctuidae; genus Euplexia; species Euplexia lucipara. The sequence continues at coordinate 8,305,203 of OV179168.1, read as the reverse complement.
CCTATACGTATGTATTACCAGCGAGTAAAATAAGTTATATGTTATCTTCAAAACTACTACGGGATGTAGGAGAGAGGTCTTTTTGTGAATCAAAATGAATTCAAAAGACGACTCTTTACAACATGCAATGAAAATGGTTGCAGCGTGGATACAACTTAGAGCTCCACAATAAAAGGTACTGACTATGTAGGCAAGTGTCTAGATCATTAACTGAAAATGACTGTCTTAAAACGTCTAGCCTGTTGGTCTAGTAGTAAGTGATCCTGACTGCTATGCCGGAGGTCGTGGGTTCGATTCCCACCCAGGACAAATGTTTGTGTGTTGAGCACGATCATTTGTTCTTTGTCTGGGTGTAATGTATCTATAATATGTGTATTTTGAAATATATAAGTATGCTTATCAGCAATTTAGTACCCATAACACAAGCTCTCAAGCTTAACTTGGGACAAAATGGCGTTGTGTGAAAAAGACGCCGATGGCAGTTTGTGGTCGGTACGAGCATATTTCCAGTGTCTAGTTTTTCCAGGATAAAAACTAGTCGCGTGTCTGTGGTGTCAAAACCAGTATAGCTACACCAGCCGGCAGGGCTAATATTGCGTATCTCCGTTGACAGTTTATAGTGATGTTTCCCTGGACAAAGTGTTCAACAATTAACTGTCAAACAGCTAGTTTCGTATTGGCTATTATGAGTGTGTATGTTATGAAGAATGAATGAATGAAAGAATGAATGTTTGGCCACATAATGCGTAGGGGAGATAGCAGTCTCGAAAAACTGGTCATTGTTGGCAATACCGAAGGAAAGAGAGCACGAGGCCGGTCGCCAACACGATGGTCTGATCAAGTAAAGGAAGCTATCCCCGCCAGCAAATTTCAACAGGCGGTGATGGCAACTTTGGACCGAAATCGATGGAGACAGATTGTCCGCTTAAAGAGGTCCAGTGACCACGATCCTCAGTAATGAGGGACCGATTGGAGAAGAGAAGATTTTGTGAAGCGTAGGTACAGTACCCCCGTCTGATAGTCACCGCAACTTGAAGCCCACTTTAAGTGCGATACCAATTTTTTGTAAATTCTCAGTAATTGTCTTCAAAGTTCGATGTGTAACTAGACGCCAGTTAATAATAATAATAATACCAGCCTGTTACTGTCCCACTGCAGGGCAAAGGCCTCTTCTCATACAGAGAAGGCTTGAGCTTTGATCACCACGCTTGCTCAAGGCGGATTGGCAATTTCAAACTTATATTAACTACAAGTCCAGGTTTCCTCACGATGTTTTCCTTCACAGATGTCAAATGTCTAAGATAAACTTAGAAAGTACATATGAATTGAAAAAGTCACATTGGTACTTGCCCGGATTTGAACCACAACCACGTGCATGAGAGGTAGGCGCCTTAACCTCTGGGCCATCACGACAGTTAGTCACTGGAAATTATGAAAAGATGGCCAAAAGCTTAGCTGGCCAGCAAGCAAGACCAATGTGTTACTTATTACATGCTACCTACTGTACAAGCTGTGGCTACTGAATCTTAGCCATGAAATCTGCGAACAATGTTACTTGATAGTAACAATGATGAAGTGGTGCACTTGATTGCACAACTAAGTGCCTTTAGTATCGAAACCAGTATAACTACACCGGCTATAGCTAGCAAGATCAATGTGTTACCTTTAACATGCATCCTACTTAATAAACTGGGTCTAATGTGTCTTAGATAGACAACCAAGAACAGAGTAACTTAAGTAAGTTACTGGTGAAGTGGGTGCTGATTGTATTATAACGTGATCAAGTTAAGGACAATTTTTCATCTGCTAGATGCAGAATTTTACACAATTTTATTTATCTGTTTATCAGAGAAGTGATATTAGTGCAATTCCCTTCTCCTCTAACTAAATAATGATTAAGGTTATTTATATTTTATACAATATCAGTATATCGATGTGTATACTGTTACTAAAAGAGCTATGAGTGTAGTACATGTGGATGGGTGGAGAGGGAGAGGGAGGGCAAAGAAAAGATGGAAGGATTGTGTGAAGAGCGATATGAAAGAAGAGCGACATGAAAGAAATGGAAGTTATTGATAGCATGATGGGTGACAGGGTAGAATGTAAGAAAAAACGTGTTGCGCCGACCCCAAATAACACGGGACAAAGACAGGACTATGATGATGATAATGATGATGTTTCTAGAATATATCAAAAGCAATGTCTGTATATTGCAAAGAGATTTAAAATACTATAGAGCGGGCATGTCAAGGAAATGTCATAGAAAAACTTTGATCCCATGTCTCAGTAACGCCATCTAGAATCTTCTTCTTATCGTGTGGTTAGTAACTAACCTGGTCTCAGAGTTTTAATGCCGCCCATGGGCCTCTGACTTGGCATCACACGCCGTCGAGAAATATCTCTCAGGCATGCCGGTTTCCTCACGATGTTTTCCTTCACCGATTTTGAAGCAAGTGACAATTATACAATACGGACATGAATACGAAAAGTGGTGCGTGCCTTGGGTTCGAACTCGAGACCTATGATTTGAATCCACCAGTCAAACCACGAGACTATCACTGCTATATAGAATAATAGCATCTAGAATAATATATGAATATTGGAGCGGCAGCGGAGCGTACTACAAAAAACTCATAGACTTGTATCCAGCAGGACACACTTTTTCGGACGAAAACTTTGTTCGTGATGTCCGGTCTATAGGTATTGAATATCTTTGGTATATTGATACTTTTAAACAATTGTGACTAATGGTATTCTCCTAGTCCTTTCAAACTATTCACAAATTTTTAAGTATAAACATACCAACAATGAACTTATGTAGGTGTTGAAAATCTAGCACAATAATACTGTCATAGTAATAATATATCCTACAATTCTTCCAAAACAATCCGAAGGTTACCGACTCCACGAATACTACAAAATGAACAATATGAAATACTACGCATTTTATACACACAATAGATTCCTGAATGACCTTTAACATATAAAATACCATTTTCCAAAAAAGTAGATATTTCTCGTCTCAATAATGCCCAACAATACCCTTGAGCTACCATCCTACGTTGACCTCTAGAAGCGTCAATAATTAAACCTTTAACGACGTACTGTCCTAACTTTGACGTATCAACTTATGATGGCCGTTAACATTTCTATTATCATTTCAACTACTTGTTGAGACAACTTTGCTAGTGCGTAGGTGTACTTTATTGAAGTTGTTTTATATATGGCACAGGAAATTAAACCTTACGAAAATAGAGGTAAAGTTAAAAATACCTTAGCCTGGGGTCCCAGGTATTAAGAAACTATATTATTATCTTATTCAACGACTAACGGTCGATTTTGATCATTGCTTTTAATAAGGATGTCAGCGATATAATAAGAAAAAGCATCGATTTCGTGTAATTTGTATAGGAATAGGTGTACTTTAGTTGTAATAAAATGATTGAGGTCTCTTTTTCTAGTAAACAGGTTTTTTTCTCTTTTTCATCGGGTTCCATCGATAAGTTGTTTATTTTTAAGCATAGATGGGTCAAATAGGGTGAATTTGAACGCAGGAGTCAATAGAAACAAAGCCTAAAAAGAAAGAGGTTTAATTAAGCAAAACCATGCTCAATTAACTAATAAGTAAAATTATGACAAAAAAACATGACAAACGCTACTGCTGTCAATCCCTGGGTCCGATTTTTTGTATTTGAAATAATACGTAATCCGCCATTTTGAGGCGGCGGCTGCCATCTTCGACCGATTTTGATCAAGAACGCTCCCGTTTAAACCAACTTTCAAAACAAAAAAAAAAAACAAATTCAAAATCGGTTCATCCGTTCGGGAGCAACGATGTCACCGACACACAGACACATAAAACTTATATAACACCCTGACGTTTTTGTGTCAGGAGTTAAAAATATTACAAGCTGAGCTCGCATTGAATTCTATACTACGCTAAATCAACTCTAGGTCAAAGTATTACCACTGCCGTGCGGCTTACCTACTGTAACTAAGTTACCTTGTTAAAAATAAACTTTTGTATGTCATAACCACATAGCAGTATTAAATGTGGGTTCCACTAAGTTTTGGAGACTGTACTTGTATGACTGTGTGGTGAGTGCTAGAATTGCTTACGTATTAATTTATTAACATAAGATAACTTAATATTACGTTCGTTTTTTTTCAAATGGTTAGGGAAAGGAATACTTACAGCTATATTTCGCTAGTTTTGTTTAAGTCTAGATTTCCAATGGAATACCCTAATATGACTTTACCCGACCCGGGAAATGAACCTAGGACCTCACGCTTAGCAGTAGCGCTAACAACCAATAGACGAAAGAGGCTGTCGGAGGAGGTATTTTAAATCATAATATGTGTGTGTGTGTGTGTGTGTGTGTGTGCGTGTGTGTGTGTGTGTATGTAATCATGTGTGTATGTGTAATCAGATGTGTGTGTGTGTTCTAAGTATAAATTTACGAGTATTTAAAAAGTCACATGGGTATTTGTGCGTATTTGAACCTACGAACTTTAAAACCATAGAGTCAAATACGGATAGTTTCTACATAATGCACATTAAAAGGTGAAGCAAGCTACTCGGACTTAGCAGCTACTTTACCAGATGTGACTGGCTGCATATAACACCCTAATATTTCACTAAACCCAACGACCCGATCATTTCTGGCGAAGTGTCAAAGTGATTATCATTAGTCATATCGTCCTTTGATCTTTTAATAATAATATGCAACATGACACCAACAAACGGCATGATTACAGTCATATTTACCAGAAATATTTAAAGGATCGTTTACATGAGGAGAGTTTTTCGCCTCTTGTAAGACTCATGAAGCGACAAGAAAAAAGAACTCGGCTTCACTTTAGTCTTACAAAGTTGGACCATCGTTTTTCTCGACGTATCTGATTATTATATTATATTAGAAAATTATCTTCTTTGTTTTTATCTCTAGTGTCAGGGACTGTTTTATTTTCTCCATAATCATTTGCCTTCTTTCGATGATGAAATTTTTACCGTTTATCCGTGGCCTTGTATAATGTTTAAAAAAAGTGATGTTTTTAGGCGAACCCATTGTCATCAATCGAGACAAATTCAAATTCCAGGCTAAAAATAAACAAATCCAAATCCAATAACACTGCCCAAGCGGGAAATCAAACTCCGAAAGCTGCTAATCATGTGTTGGTAACATTATTTGCTTACAACTATATGAGTAGCTACAGCAATGGCAAAGGCAATAGTAATGCTTGACAAGCAATGGTGCGACCACTAAAATACATATAGACCCACGAAGCAGTAAAAAACGAGGTTATAATATTGTTCCACGCGATAAACTTTGCCTGTGTAAATCGACCTTTAAAAATCATACCAGGAATATGAAACAAATCACTCAGTTGTAAAACCCTTTGTGAATGCATATGACAATTAAAACGCAGACGGTCCAATTAACAGCTGAGTCAAGCTTTTCCGTTCAATCAACATTTTTAGGCGGAACCACGTCACACTCATGTTAATCAATTTGTTCATATTGTGTTGTGTGGTGTGTGGCTAAATGATAAGTAACAGCAACTGCAAGGGTCTATTGAAAGATTTACTACTGCTGCAGATGTCGTTATTTGGATGGGTAACCATACCTCCTCCTCCTTGCGTCGTACTCCTCAATGCTGAGGGTCGTGACCTCCCTGCTTCATCACCTTTTTCTTCACTATGTTCCTCCATCTGCTTCTGTCTCTGGCGGTGTGAAGGGCATCGCATACCGAAGAGTCAAGAGTGGTGCGGATCTGGTCGGACCAACGTATTGGGCTGCGTCCACGAGGCCTTTTCCCATTCACTTTGCCGGTCACGATGAGCCTTTCCAGATTACCACCGTCTTTCCTTGCTATGTGAAGATCCTTCAATACTTCGGGTATTGAAGGATCTTACGTAGGCACTCGGACGACAACCGCGAGGAGATCTTGAGTTCTCGCAATATGGATACGTTGGAGCGAAATGCTGTCCAAGGGATTCAGAGCATCCTTCTCCAGCACCATACATATGAATAGAAACTCCTCCGTGCACGTTAAATGGTTGTTGCCAACTGTCATTTGTAGATCATTGACAGACATTGGGGGTAATGAAAAACGACTGTCAAAGATTACAAATCCCCCATTCCCCATAGCCACAAACCGCTTAGTAACTAAGGGGTTTCGTGTTACCTAGTCGTGCTGCGTTATGGAGGTCAGATAGGCAGGAGCTCCATGTTAAACACTGAATGATTGGGTAACTTGATACCCCTTGGTTAAACTTATTATCAGACTTCTGAGTTCTGAGTTCATAACGACTGTCAAAGATCTACAATTAATGATAGCCAACTGCCTCGCATTCCGAGGCACGTCTTGATATGTACCTAATGAATGGTAATGTACAGACGCCAGTACGTCAAGTTACCCCAATGTGTCAAATTTTCCCAATTGATGAACCTTCTTCTTTTTGAAATAAAGTTGAAAAACGATCAAAGAAATTTGACACATTGGGATAACTTGATGTGCTTGGCGTCTGTACAACAACATACAATTTCAAAAACATTGTTTTATTTAGTCGTGATTCTCGAACATCGAGAACATGGTTCCAGCTAACGGTGACGACATTCAGCAGTGCGAATCCGTAAAACCATCCCGTATAAATGTAGGTGAAGTGAAGGCATTTTGATAATTAATAACAGATATCGTTTAATAATGTCGTTCCATTTTAATACTAGGCATTGACAGTTCACTTCACTTCACTCAAGTTTTCTCGGGGTGAGTTTTGCTGTAACGACTGGCTGTTCTCTCGAGCGAGGAAGCAACTAACGATACGAGTCGTGTTCAGGAGCACCGCTTTCATTAAGCTCTTGATCCAACTGCCTAACAGAACCACCTTCAGGTGTAAATCGTGGCAGTGGCGTAGCTAGTTCTAAAGGGGCCCCATATCTCCTCTTATAAGCAACTTTAGTGAATACTAAAAGAAAGGTGTTTTTTTTTGTACAAAACAAATCATCATTATATGTATAAATATTCTTCTTCTTATCATGTGGTTTGTAACCTAGGAACCTGATGTCTAAGTTATTATGGGCCTCTGATTTGGCTTTATCATTAAATTAATACGCTAAGCGTAAACTTTAGATCCCTTTTTAAGAATATTACACTCACGGAAAGGAGGTTTGAGATTTTTCAAAGTCAAAGTAAATATGGAGGAAAAAGAGTGCACAAAGGTTACAATTTTGACCACTAGCTGATCACTGATAATGATAATGCGTCACCTTAAATCAATAAACAGTAGGGAATGAGTGCAGAAAGTTAGGACAGTCGAATTTCGACCTCTAGGCGAACTTTAGTAAAGATAAATATCCAAAAAAGAAATCGGATGCATAGTGTGAAAGGTGATTTGCTTTCACACATCGTCGGGGGCCCAGTTGCCTGTGGGCCCCGTATCGTTGATATGGCGGTGGCTACGTCCCTGTGTTGCTTGTGGCCAGTATGCCATTGGCTGTAACGACTATCGGCACAGTGATTGCCGAGTCTCATGTGACTACAATTCAGGTCAAGAGACCAGATTTCCAATGCTTTTCTAAGATTTACTGTGATACGGAAAAACAAAACCAAAATACTCGTAAGTACGTGCAACAAATCTACTAGTAATGTTGTGGTTTAAAAGAAGATATAGTGACAAAAAATGAAGAGTTTATGCTTACTTAAAATGATGTATGAAAGACGACTAACAAAAAGTATACATGATCAAGATCCCAAAGCCTAAGTGGTTTAGCCTATTTTACCATTCTTAACCCGGCGAGCATGAGGTGAAAAAAAGTTACTTCAAGAATGTGGCAGGGTGTGACATACCCTTATCTTAATGTACCGTAATATAGTTATTTTTATTATTATTTTTATTTTGTTGATTTTATTTTGTAAAATAATGAATTATTTAATGGAGTTAAATGAAAGAAGTTCTTTTTAAATAATAATGTTTTATTTGTTCATATTTATTTTATACTATGTAATTTTAGGAACAAAGTATAAGGTTTTACAAAAATAAAGAATTCAACAAAATTATTATTCTTTGGAATTGAAATCAACTTAAAACTAAAAGATAATGAGATCCACCTCGTAAAAAAACTAATTAAGTATTTTTTTAATTGAAATAGGATTAATCAGCACTGTTGAGATCAGCACAATTTTCGCAAATAAATTTTGCATGTTCCAAACATATGGGCTTGCCACAAGCATTGCAGGAATGTTTAGTTTTTCTGTCTTTCTTATATGGACAATCCTGGCATCTGACATATCGTCCGGGTGCAATTGTAGGTCTAGGTGAGGGTTCACCGAGCTGCTCTTCGATTCGCTGGTGAATGTACCTTGGAATATTTTACTTAGTTTTTCGTGAATGTAGGTATTCGTAAATCATTGATAAGCCCAAATTACGAATGAATTCTGTTCTTTCAGTCAATCAGTTGCTGCCTCTTCCAACATAGCATGAATCTGTTCCTCTTGACTTTCAATATCCATTTTGGTCAAAAACTAGCAAAATAAAATAAAAAAAGATGTTCAATAAATGAACGAATAACAAATTCATATAGTAAAATAATAAAGAAATAACAAAAATCTAAAAACAACAAACAAAACGCAACAAAATCTGAAATTAATTGAAAAAAAAAACTATTAAAACAGTTAAAATTCATTAATAAATCATTACGTAAAATAAATACGTCAAAAATGAGGCAGGGTAAAACATACCCGAGACAAGTTTGTGCACGTATAACTTCGCTGATGCCTCGCGCCACACTGGGATCACGCCACTACTCCGTTCCGCACGCCCCTACCTTCAGCTACTGACCGATCTAGTGTCGCCAGACGAGGATTTTAAAATGTACAGTACTTTTAAATTTTAACAGGGTATGAGATACCCTGGATCATGCTCGCCGGGTTAAATTGAAACATAGCTGGATCATAGCTGCAATATACAGTCCCATTGGCCCCAAAAGGCCGGGGGCGAGTTAGATGAAAATTTTGAAAAAAAAAACAACCGTTGCGACACGACCGCTAATTGAATTGTCCCCATAGCGAGCAGTCGTGATGGTTTTATTAACAAGCCTGCAGGTTTTAGCATCGGTATTAGATTCCAAAAAAAATATTTGGTTGCGTCACGGAAATAAAGTTTGCCGCTAAAATGTTTTTTGGGCTTCAGGGAATGGAGTTGTAGGTAAACCAAAATTATTTGAGTGAAAAAAATATCTATAGTAGGTACGGCCTCTGCAAGCTACGGTAAACTTTTTAAAAGGGAGTTTAATAACATAGAAAATGTTATTTATTTAATTATACAAAACAGGCAAGCCTAATAGCATAATAATCACAAGCTTCCACAAATATACTGACAACAATACCAGCCTTTTATTGTCCCACTGCAGGGCAAACGCCTCTTCTCACACAGAGAAGGCATACACATTAAATAAATAAAATAATTAAATAAACATTCCATGTTTTACACAACGTTGTCCAGTCCAAAGCTAAGCAGAGCTTGTGTTATGGGTACCTACTAAACAACTGATAAACATACTTATATATTTCTAAATCGAATACATACGTATACGTATTATAAAAAATAAATTACACCCAGACACAGAACAAATGATCGTGCTCATCACACAATCATTTGTCCTGGGTGGGAATCGAACCCACGACCTCCGGCATGGCAGTCAGGGTCACTAACTACTATACAAGCAGGCCAGTCAAAACTCATGGTCAACACTCGTGGCGATTATTTTGGTGAATTGACGATTTGAAACCCTTGAGGGGGGACCTCAAGGGTTTCAAATCGTCGATCGTTTCATTTCTAGTAAAATAAGATTCAATACCTTCCATCCTTCAAAGCGGTAAATAATTATGATTATAAAAACAAAACTTCCCCGGTTTTTGAAGTCGGTTTGATATACGTATTATCTGTACAAAAAACAAGAGTTCTTAATATTTTTTGATAATTAATTACCTCACGTCATGCAACGCCATCTATTATCACAAAACGTCAACGACAGGAAATGACATTCAAAAGACAAGAGCAAAGAGAAAGTCTGTTAATTGGTGCTTGTTTCACATCATACACCAACCCAATATATCAAGATACGTGACGAAATTCAGAACTAAATTAAAATGCAATGAATTTGACTTAAGCTGTCACTTGTCTTTGAGCGCAGCGCCATCTTGAAAGGTCAAATTATACTGGGCCGTCAAAAGTTGACAAGTGACAATCGTTTACGGACCGATCCGGTTCTTTTACCGTATTTGTATGAACGATTAAGATACGAATTCGTTGTTCACGTACGATAGTGGTAAGATATATTACTTCTATTGTTTTGTCACGATACGGTGACGATTTGAAAATTAACACTAAAAACGAACAAATTATGTGAATGAACGTATGAAATAACGTTGAATGAACGTATACGCTGAACCTAATATTTGATAAAATTGAAATTTTTCATAGGCTATTTCCTGATTTCCTGATGTGTTACATATTACTTCTATGTTTTTTATTTATCATTTCCATTCCTTTTTTTTTATTAAAAAACAGTGACAGCATCGCACCTCAGACTTTTAACATTCATAGACGTATTTAAAGAGTTATCAATATAGTGTTTGGTTTCCCATAGCAACAATTTGCGAACAATTTAATTATATTGTGTCTGTACAAACTTGGATGTGTAGTATTACGCTAGTGGGTAGAATAAGTAATGAGTTTGTAAGACAATTCTGAAAATGGCGCCGGTGGTGATCGAAAAGTTGTGTGAAACTCAGTTGTCATGAATGGTATAATAAAATAAGTATTTGACTAAGATAACCTAGACGTATCTATGAATAAATTTTATCATTACTTTGTGTAATATATTTCATCACCACTGCTCTCAAAAACGGTGAAGGAAAACATCGTGAGGAAACCGGCATGTCCTAGAACCAAAAATTCGAAGACATTTGACATCTACCAATTCGCACTGGGCCCGCGTGCTAGATTATGGCCCATACCCAAAATACGCGCTTTGACGTGGAGTTGCGGATACCAGCCTGATCTTTATCTTTTTTTTATCTAAGTATGTATAAAAATAGAAATTGTCATTTTACTATGGTAGAGCCCTAGTAGGTCTTTTTCTATCTTTTTTTTCATTTGCTTCACCACCAAAAATTTTAAACTATGACTCATAAACAATTCTAATAATGTTCATCAACAAGAGACGTTTTAACGAATTGTGTTTATGCGTCACGCAGGAATAGACAAATTAACGCTTATTAAAATGTTTCCACATTGACATCGGCTCGTACATAGGGCTGTTAGACCTTGAACTGGCCTTCGCAGTTTTAGGAGAATGCGAGGTCAGGTTATACTGGTTTATGGAAGAAAGGAACAATGGCAATATAAGTAATATGGATAGAAAAGAACTGATGAAAGGTCACAATTTGTTTTTTTGTCACTTTTCTAAACAAACTGGTATGTAAAGACGCAATACGCAACATGCTATTTGTAATATATATAATTGAAAAGCTATGAAAATAAAATTACACTGGCGTGGCTTGATCTGATGGGATCTGAACATATTCTTTTCAACTTTAATGAAAGCAATTAATTCCATGAAAAGTGTTTATGGCAGAAATATTTTATAACATTGCCACTGCAAAGCAGTTCTTTGGCTGATGTAGTATTTTTTAACCGCCTTTGAAAAAGGAGGAGTTTATTGTACAAAATATTAATATACTTTTATTATACCTATATCAGAGTTTTTTAATTGTTGCTGGCTTCCAGTCTGGCCGGGTGTTAGTGAGTATAATACTAATATTATATATGAGAAAGTAACTCTGTTTGTCTGTTTGTTTGACGGCTTTTCACGATAAAACGGCTGAACGGATCGTTATGAAATTTGGCATGGAGATAGATCATAATATCTTGGAGGTGGACATAGGCTATCGTTTGCCTCAAAAAATAACAATTATGAAGAAAATTTATCAACATCTATTCTATTAATTCTTTAAACATTTTTCAAATGCGCGCCATCTTGGATGACATGACTGGCGAATTTCTTCCCAGTTCAATATTAAGTGACAATTTGACATTTGATAAGTCTTAAGCTGAAACTAAGAAGGTAGGTAGGTAACACACAAAGACATTCAATACCTATAGACCGGACATCACAAACAAAATTTTCGTCCGAAAAAGTGTGTCCTGCTGGATACAAGTCTATGAGATTTTTGTAGTACGCTCCACTGCCGCACCAATATTCATATTATATTATTCTAGATGGCGTTACTGAGACATGAGATCAAAGTTTTTCTATGACATTTCCTTGACATGCCCGCTCTATAGTATTTTAAATCTCTTTGGTAACACAACATTAATTGATTCTAAGGGGTACGATGTTTGCCGGGGTAGTAAGTTTTATATCAAGCAAATATCTGACCTCCACAGCCCAGTAACTGAGTAATACTAGAACTACAGGAGGAGGTTCTCAATTCGACGGTATGTTTTTTTTTTGTGTGTTTGTTACGCGATTACTCCGCCATTTATGGACCGATTTTCAAAATTCTTTTTTTATTTGATAGGGTATACTAACAGATTAGATATAGGCACAAACGCACCGATTTCAACATTTTTAGTAGCAAATCAAGCATTTTCATTTAGAAAGTATGATTTGGTGATGAAAAACTGATGAAGAAGACAGGCAACGGAACTCTTCAACACATAACAGCAAATTATTCGCGATTGCTATAGTCAGATGTCTATGCTGAGCTTTAGTATTTCCACAACATAACATTACGCCATTCTTTTTTAAAAGGGGCCGGCAGATATGTACAGGTTAATGTTTAGATAGAACTTCATTAGCAATTGTTACCCAATTTGAACGATTCTTTCAAGTTTTGAAAGACTTTCTTTACATACTCTTTGTATGTAAAGAAAGTCTTTCAAATCTTGAAACATTACAAAATAAAAACTTTTTACAAAAAAAAAAAACAACCGACTTCTTAAAAAAACACTAACAGGTGAAAAATAATTCCAGTCTCGGAAGTCTGTGGCTTTGGTGGTTTTATTTCGTTCATTATTGGCCATTGACTTCCAAGACTGGAATTATTTTTCACCTGTTAGTGTTTTTTAAAGAAGTCGGTTGTTTTTTTTTTAAAAAAAGTTTTTTATTACAAAACTTTTTGATGAGACTCGTAGTCTTAACAGGCTTCTGATTACCCGTAAAGACAGGCAAAGATTTTCAAAAGACAGTCGTAATCGTAACCAACGGCTTAACGTGCTTTCCGCGGCTCAGAAGTGTACCTCAGCTGAGTATTTCGATACTTCAGTTTTCTTACAAGTTATAACTTGACCTAAATGTAGCTACACTCGACATGTTTCTTTAAATTCCGACAGTGTGTCAGTAATACCTTTAATATTGGTCTAGGGAAGTCTTTCAAATGTCCAGTGACAATCTTATTACCTTAGTTGGTAGTTTAAGATGTCATACAAATGACTGTTGCTTACTTTCTTGAAAGGAAGTTTTATTACCGATATTAAATAGATGTTTTTAATTGCATACTAGCTGTGGTCTGCGACTTGGTTTGCTTGCTCGTCGGAAAACAAAAATGTATTACTTATAGAAGATGGACCTACTTACCACTATCGAAATGTTTTCGTGATGTTAGGGTTTGTATAAAAAGTCAAAGTTGTTTTTACTGTGTGATTAAAATTACCTTTTGAAAATAAGATATTAATCATTTATTTTCTCAAACATGAGTACAACACATACAACACAAATTGTCAGCATACAAGGGATGTTAAAAGAAGAAAACAAAACAGGTCTCTACGTTTGCCTAAAAGAAAGGCATTCAAATACCTATTAACAAAGTTAAGTTATAAGTCACTTGCAGACGTCATGCGGTTTCACCCGCGTAGTTCCCATTCCCTTGGGAATACAGAGATCAAAAGTAGCCTATGTCACCCAGAGATAGTGAAGCTAGCAGTCCTAACGGTGAAAGAATTTTTAAATCGGTCCAGTAGTTTCGGAGCCTAGTCAATGCAAACAAACGAACAATCAAACCTTTCCTCTTTATAATATTAGTACCTATAGAAGTTTACCTAGATTAAATTAAATAAAGTATGCTGACACTCCTATTCGAATTATTAAAAGTAAAGAAAACAAAAAAATGACAATCAGTGACACTCAGTGACAATCTTACAGAAATTTTAATTTTATTATTGCCATTATTTTTAGTCTACTGCCCTGCTTAACTTACATAATTTATTGAAGAATAAATAATAACACCAACACTTAGTATATATTCTGCTAAACCTGCGACCACTTAAATGTTTAACGAATCATTAAGGACCAATTTTAAAACGAATCTACCTAATTTCCTAACAATAGGACAGCTTCAAAAAAACAACTTAATAAATTAAAGTGACCGTTTCATAAACATTCAAATAAAGAATAAATAGGGCGACTCGTAAAATCGTAATCTACTTACATAGTCGAGTCGCCGAAGCGAGTAGAGAGAACTGTTTATCGAATAATCAAGATATAATCGAGTATTTCACGCCCGTGGGAAGACACGGGGTCTTTATCGATTTCATAGACATTGTTAAGTTAACAATTAAGTTCTTGTAATTGTCCTGTTGTATCAACTTTCTTACGTCAGAATGGAGTTTTAGGATTTAGAAACAAAAAACTGTACCAGCAATCGTTTCTTACATAAACCTGGTCCTGGTCAGGTTGTAGAAAATAACGATTGGTAGATAATGTGGATTTTTTAAATAGAAGTGTATGGCCGTTGTTGCCGACTGGCTGGAACTTTGTGTTAATAACCTTTTTTAATATTTGTTTTTTTAAAGTTTGTTCTTTTATAATTTTAAAACTGTGACTTTTGCCGTGGTCTTCGTGTCTGTCAACCAACTAGATTTGGTCTACATAGTTGTTTACTTGTTAAATAATAAAGCTACTTAATAACCACCACCATTTTCCTTAAGTGTCGCCATTTAAACAGTCCACACGCTCACCAACAACCGTTTTGTTAAATGTTTTGTAAAATAGATTAATTTTAAGTTACAGTTACCTTGCTATCTTATCTTACACATTTTATATATTATGTCAGACTGAAAGTGTTAGTTAACATATTAGATAGACTTAAAAAGTACAGTCTGGTGCAACAGATTATAGGGGTAACACGGAAACTAAAGCCAACTGTTCAAACTAGTCGCTGGAACGTGGGAGATGCGTTGGAGTGTTTAATTTTGTTTTTAATTATAAATATATCATTGATTTCACTTGTATCCCTATTTTTAACATTATATATTCTTATTGTGTTTTATTTTTTATACGCATACATAACGTCACACCTGTAATCCCCGAAGGGCTAGGCAGAGGTGTACCTACCTGGTAGTACAACCCACATTTCGCCAGTTATGTTTAAGACCCATGTAATAGGAGGAGAGCGCATTGCCATCAATCGGACACAAATCCATACTCCGGGCTGCTACTGAGAAATCCCAGATGGAAAAACCCAATTACACTTTGCCCGACCCGGGAATCGAACCCGGGACCTCATGCTCAGCAGTAGCGCTTGCGACCACTAGACCAACGAGGCAGTCAAAGGTCGAGGTTGTTTTTTATCTACTTATTTATTTATATATATTAATTTTAAGTCTCTTTGTAGGCTGTTGTACGTACATGTATTCATGGCATTACAGTAGGCCCTATCAGAATAACAGCGCTGCGATATTTATTGTTTTTCTTTCAATATCGTGGCATCGTGCTGAGATAGGGGCCTTTTTGGCCTCGCACAGGTCGTTTTGTTATTCTTTTAATATGTTCAATTTAGTTTAAGTTTTATACTGTTAATTTCTGTGCGTGTCCCAAATAAACATAATATGTTCTTTCTTCTTTCTTTCTTCTTTCAAACGCCAGCACATCAAGCTACCCCAAACTGTCGAATTTTCCCAATTGAACATGAACTTTATTCTATTTGTTATAAAGTTAAAAAACGATCACCAAAACTGTCACATTGAGACACCCTCGTGCAAGAGAAAAAAAAAATATAGGAGACCACATAGATGTTTGTTCTATACTTTATAAAATAGCATGTAAGGTGTATTCCTTATTGAAGATCGTAATTAATAAAAATTAAAACAAATTTTCAAACACCCGTCTGGTCGGAGGATCCTCCCTTTTCAATGGTGGATGAGGAACTTTACACCCTGTTCCTTATAACTCCAAACTATTATGTACCTTACATCTAAAGTAATAAAAGCTATAGTCGTCAAAAATCGGTTTACTTATTTCGATATTCCAAGCGTGTGGGAGAAACTATTCGCAAGCATATTCCACTCGCCTCAACCATACAATCTAGTTTCTTATTAGCCCTTAATAGTTTTATTACTAGTTACCATATAAGTGAACTAGAATATTAACTAGTTGGTGAACAAACTAGTTGATCCTGTCTTTCTTGATTGTTTTCATGGCTTGACTTGTTACCTATTATGGGTTTGAGAGATGGGCTTCTTTTAAAGAATGGTAAGGTACATAATTAGTTTAAGTAGTAATCTTTCCAGCATGTGAATGCGTTGTATTTATAGTCACAGTTAAAGTCAAATAATATACACCACTATTTATTAGTTAGTACAAAATAAATGGGTTGTATATCCGTAGGTACCTGTTACTGATCATATTTGGGTAATCAAAAGAAAAAAACGAAATTCAATTTTTGAATATTATTGAGTTAAACTTAAATAACGAAAACAACTGTTGGAGGCGGAGCATGCTTAAGCGAGATCACGCAAACGTGAGCGAGAGATGACGATTAATGAATACTACTATGTCATGAATAGCCTGGACAATATTTCCAGAAATTGAGAAACTTTTTGGGATATACACAAACGCTAATAACTTTGCTGTTTATGAATTTATTTATTGATACTTTACAAATATAATGAGAAGACCGTCTAGAATCCCTTTCAGTATTTGTCCTATTAGAAATTAGTAGTGTATTTGCAAAGTAAGTGTTTATTTTGGTGTAATTTATAATGTAGGAGCTAACAACAGCTTACCTGCCTTTTCCAGGTATCGTACAGACGCCAGCACGTCAAGTTACCCCAATGTGTCAAATTTCTTTGATCGTTTTTCAACTTTATGTCAGACAGAATAAGGTTCATATTCAATTGGGAAAATTTGACACATTGGGGTAACTTGATGTGCTGTCGTCTGTACATTCGATGGACACGATTTTATATTAATTATTTGGATAATATAATAATATTAATAATTCAGCTGGAAAAACTTACCTTTTTTATAATAATTGTGCCTTCTATTGATCTAATTGAAATAAATGATGCGCGTCTTATAAGTTACTGCTTATAATTGCATAGGTTCAATTTGACAGACTAAAAAGTGGACCACAAGTAGTCTGGCGCCTGCGCAGCACTTTAAGTTAAATTCAATATTAAAATGATTCTAGACGGTTCTTTTTTAATACAAGAGACTATTTCACGGATAGTCCATCGTCTGAGCTGCACCTTAAACGTACAGTCAACTTTTGGGCGATGCAGAGAGAAACAGTTGTGTTTAAAAATGACTAGTTGTAAATAATGGCTCATTTTATACAGGGTGTAACGGAAAGGGTATATACATACAAACAGGGTGAATAGAGTATTTAATAACGAGTCTTTCCTCAAAATTTCAGCTCCCAACTATTAACTTTGAAACTTCACGATATCATTTAATATCGACACTTTATTTAATGCAAAATCATAACAAACATGTCACCGCACTATGAGGGTCATAATCCTGTCCGGCAAGGTTCAAGTATATCTATCTCGGGTTCTGCGCGCCTAGTACAGACCTATCGGGCTCTGCCTAACCGACGAAGGCGCGACGGCGCGGGCGGGCTCAACTTTACAATTATATATGTATATGTATAAAAACGTTGCCATGTCGTTTCTTATCACCAAGAGAATCCGTGCCCTTCGTATGTATATACCCTTTCCGTTACACCCTGTATAGGTGTGTGTGGTGAAGTTAATATCGAAATTAATTAGTACACTGCGTTATTTAAACCACTTATTGTACCCCTATTTGCTCACGAAACAAACAGGCGTGTACTTTCATAACTGTATAATTTTATTTTCGAGCCAACCTTTTTGCGTCATTTCCATCTTGTGCGACGAAATTATATCAGAAGTTCCACTCGCCGTTATAGCATAAACTTGAAATAGCATAATGTAATGTTTAACCTTTTAACCGCCTGACTTTATATCGATTGTCGTGGCCCCAGCGCCCGACTTATAAATCGTCAATATATTTATCATGCTGCCTGAATTTTTGGGAAGAACGTAAAGTAGATCCAAAAAATTAAATTGGACAAACATGTATTTTTGTCGTATAAATACGACTCAGCGGAATGGGTCCGAATATAGGTTGTCGGATAAATCCGACTTAGGCGATTAAAGGGTTAAAATAATTAAACATAGATGACAACAATTCTTGCTAGTCCTAGCACGAATTATTGTCATCTGTGCTCAAGTATGTCTACACTTTCAAGAGATTGTCAATAATGATAGTTTGTTACGTCCCTTGGAAGTGTTTTTTACCCTTTTTTAAGGTTAGGATAAAACCACAGAAACGAGAGTTATTTTGCGCCTGTTAGTGTTTATTATGAAGTCGGTTGCCTTTTTATACCCATTTCATGCCAACGTGACCCACTTATTAGGCCTGCTCCGTCAATCTATCTGTAATGTCTGCATTTTATAGATTTCTAATTATGTTGTAATTTTATTCTAATTCTAATTTTAATGTTATGTGTTGTTGCTCATTTTGTCAATGTTGATTGACCTGTAGGTAATTGGCGACTGTGTAACAATGATCTGAATGCATGACTTGTATAACATAAAAAAACACTTTGTACACAATGGAAGGACAATGCCAGCGCGGACACAGGTGTCGTCTTGGGGTTTAATGTATTGAATAAAAAAATAAACAAAATAAAATCTGCTTGTCCGTCACACTGGTGTATGTTTTAAACCATCACAGCTACCAAATTAAAAGTAGAAAGGGGCTACGCTGTGCAAATCCCGGGTCTTCGTAAGAGTGGGCCTTTTGTGGTTCAAGTTTATCATGGCAATACTTCTCCAGACCGGTTAAAAAGTCCACATACAAACACACACACACACTCCCACTTTTTTATGTTTACAATGTTCCAAAAATCCATCGCTCATTTCCTGTGTGCCGCTTACTTTGTGAACACATAAGTTTTATCATGCAAACTCTTTTGATTGAACTATCAAATGTAATGTGTTAAGTTACTCTTGTGCCTTTCTTCTAGATGATATATAAACAAAGAGCCTTTTTATAATGTCAACATCGAAGTGTGAATAGCAATAATTTTTGTTGAAAAATGTAGAGTTAAATAGAATACTCATTGTTTTACACCATACAAATTCAACAAAAAAAAAAAAAAAATTAAAATTGATTTTAAAATTGCTAGGAGAGAGAAAGTAGAATATGAGCTTCATTATAATAATTATAATACCAGTCTGTTACTACCCCACAGCAGGGCAAAGGCTTCTTCTCACACAGAGAAGGCACCAGCACGTCCAGCACCTTGGTTCAAGGCGGATTAAATTAACTAGTTCTGGTTTCCTCGCGATGTTTTCCTTCACCGATGTCAATGATGTCTAAGATAAACTTAGAAAGTACATAATATGAATTGAAAAAGTCACATTGGTACTTGCCCGGAGTTTAATTACAAACCTCGTGCATGGTAGTCACCTTAACCTTGGTGCCATCATTATAGGTCCATTATGTTATGTCGCAACTTAAGCAAATCTACGGACATATCCAATCTATTGGCCACAAAAGAAATGAGTTAGGCTCAATTTACACCGCCGCGGAACGGAATGGAAGCGACTTTTTGCAACATAGCATAATTAACTTTATGTCAATTACTATTGTCATACAAACTAAATACGAGGAGAATTCTCGAGAATGCGCGAGGATTCAACCGAAGACCTTTTTAGTTTTTTGTCTCGTATTTAGATTGTGTGGCAATTGACATAAAGTTCATTATGCTATGCTGCAAAAAGTCGCTTCCATTTCATTTCGCGGCGCGGTGCAAATTGAGCCGTAATCATATTCAATAGTTCAAATATTGTATAAGACTTAGTGTGAAATCAACTAAGTACCAATATACTACTACTTTATATTGTCCTCTACTATTTAATATCGCCCACATTACATTTAAACCGCAAAACACAAAACCTGCCCACATTACAGATAAGTAGGTACAATTTCCACGTAAGTGACGCGGGAAAATTCGCAATTTTTTTTCGGCTAAAAAGCCTTGTTAGTCCCGGCAAAGTTATTTTGTATTGTTTGTACAAAAAAACAACGGGTGCGCCCAGGGTTTGTTATGCAATTTGCATAGATACGCGAAGTACTAGTGGTTCAAGAAAAACATTGAGGATATACGGGAGAATATTACGGTGAGCATGTTGGTTTGTTCGGCTGTCAATCTTAGATGTTTGACAGATGTCACGGATAGCAAAAGCCCGAAAGACTGACTATCAGTGTTACCAAGAGGTTGTTCTTCACCCAGAAACTGTTTATGAAATTATTATTTATAACTTTTAAAGAAATAATTAGCTTAGCTAAGATTTCGTACGTCTAATTAATATGTTCTTTTATGTTGAGTTTTCTGCCGGCATAACAAGAGTTGAGTAGAGTTTTGTGCATGTCCATGTGGTGAACAATTCGAATCTGTGAATTAGTTCGTATACAGGGCTCTGTACGACTTACGTAAAGACTGTCAAAGATTTACGAATGACAGCCTAAATGAACGGCAAAAATCTAACTGGTTTGGTGAAATTCAAAATGCAAACAGAAGAGCACATTTCAGTTTTTTTGAGAACGTCTAAATTATAATCGCAGTCTCAATCTGTAAAAAAATGTCTAATTTCCCTACATTTATGACAGAAGATTATCGCTGAGTTAGATTGAGGCTAGATTTGATCGTTTTTATTACGGTAATTGTACTTCAGAAATTGCTCGTCACAACAGACTCCCATGTATTTCCAAAGTATACACGACATGTTATTTGCTATTCCTATTCTTGTAGAACGTGTAAAATGCTACCCACGTATACCCATACGACCGATATGTTTTACATAATTCACTAGTTTCCAATGGGTATCTCTGTGCTAACAGTTTCATCTATTAGTTTCATACGAATGGCTCAATTTGACATTATGCATTCGGTGTTCTTTTGTTTTTGCATTGTTTCTAATTTTTATTTCGACGTGTGAATGTGTTTTGTTTCTTTGTGTGAATTGCTTCGTTTGCTTAACACGTTGACTGCCAGACACAACATAGAAATTCAATTTTTCGCGGCTCACCGGTGACCGGCATGGCGAGCAAAGTATTTAAACATTTTGTCTGCCCGGTAGCATAAATAACGTAATGAAAATATTGTTGGTACTTTGATTGTGTTGTACGAAATTTTCTTTAGCTCTCTTCTCCTAAGACTACCAAAATGCTATTTAATTTTAGTAAGCAAAGTGTTCTGCGTTATAAAATTGTGAGCAACTAATTTGTTACTCCACCTGCATGAATTTTACACTTTTCCCTTTAAATCTCAACATCCTCTCTACCCCCTCGTTTTTTTGTATACTAAATATAGCTTATGTTACTATATTGTAAAGTAGCTTTTTAATGGTAAAAGATTTTAAAAATCGGTTCAGTAATTTTTGAGTTAAATCCTTTCAAGCGAACAAACAAAAACTTTTTTCGTCATCCTACTAATATTATAAACGCGAAAGTTTGTGAGTATGGATAGATGGATGGATGGGATGGATGGATGTTTGTTACTCTTTCACGTAAAAACTACTGAATGGATTTTAATCAAATTGGCATGGAGTTAGCTGATACTCTGTATAACAAATGGGCTACTTTTTATCCCTGCATTCTTACGGGAACGGTACCTACGCGGGTGAAACCGCGGGACGTCTGCTAGTGTTTATAATATATTAGAATAAAAGTATAGATAATATTTAAAATATTCACGTAAAAAACCATTACACTTACCACTATTTGGCTTTGCATCATCTAAAGGCAGACTGGTAAAAAATTCCTTTGATATTAGTATAGGGACTTGAAAGTCAAATATCTTTTTAAATAATAAATTCTACAATTCCTTTCACCTTTTTTCTCCTTAAAATACATGTCTAGTTTCAATACAAATACAAGTGCAATGGCCAGTATTTTCTAAATAACTGACGTTGCGTTGATCTGGCTTCAGTAATCAATATTTCTTTAAGTTTTAACGTTGCATGACTGCGGTACGTCTTCACAGTGAAGTGGTATTATGTTACTTAAGTTGTTTTTACTTAAATAAATAAATATTCCCCAACTTTTCACACAACGCCATTTAGTCCCAAGTTAGGCTTGAGAGCTTGTGTTATGGGTACTAAACAGCTGATAAACATACTTATATATTTCTCAATACATACATATTATAGATAAATTACACCCAGACACAGAACAAATGATCGTACTAATCACACAAACATTTATCCTGGATGGGAATCGAACCCACGACCTCCGGCATAGCAGTGAGGGTCACTAACTACTAGACCAACAGGCCAGTTGCAGGCCAATTGCACTGGAGATTTTGAGTAGGTACATAAAGGTGAAGTGAAGTGTGTCATAGTGAGACGTACCTAAATGGCGTTGTGTGAAAAGTTGTGAAATATTTATTTATTTATTTAATTTGTGTTTTTATGTCACCGTTTTTCGTACCCATATTTTCAAAATAAATATCAAATCTTATCTTATCTTCAATCCAGGATTCACTACGTCTACTATATAAAACAAAGGTAACATATATAATCGAAGGTAAACATAATCATACAAATCAAATCCAAAGCCATTTATTTCAATTAGGCTGAAATCACCACATAAGACTGTGTCACAAAAAGCTCAACCTTCGCCACTTAATAGTGTTTTTGCTGGGAAGAATAAGTAGCGGAACAAACGTCCCAGCAACACGTCTGTCTGATAAGTTAAAAGAACTTGAATTTATCCTATAACGTTCCCACTGCTGGGAAACAGGCCAGCCCCCCTAGCCAAGTTACAAACGATTCGTATCTATTCTCTTTCTATAATCGAGAAGGCCTCAAATCCCTTTGTTTTGACCACGTGACTTAGCGAAAGGTGATAAGTCACGTGGTCAAAACAAAGGGATTTGAGGCGTTCTCGATTGTAGATAGGAATCGGAGAATAGATACGAATCGTTTGTAACTTGGCTAGGGGGGCTGCTCTCTGTGAGAAGGAGTGGGCTGTAATCTACCACGCGGGCCCAGTGCAGGTTGGTAGATGTCACATGTCTTCGAATATTTGGTTATTTTTGACTAAAAATCACCCGCCGGTGTTCCGTCTCAGACCTGTCGTCAAGTCAGGAGGTTGTACTGTATGTCTTAGTTAAGTTTTAATTTTTAATAAAATATTTCTAAATAACATAACAACATAACGTCACGCCTGTAATCCCCGAAGGGCTAGGCAGAGGCGTACCTGGTAGTTCACCCACATTTCGCCAGTTATGTTTAAGTCCCATGTAATAGGGGGCGAGCCTATTGCCATCAATCGGGCACAAACTCAGACTCCGGGCTGCTACTGAGAAATCCCAGATGGAAAAACTCAATAACAGTTTGCCCGACCCGGTGATCGAACCCTGGACCACTAAATTAACTAAATTAACTTTTTAAATAATATTTATATCTATTAATAATTGCAATTGTTCTGGTAGGTACCTAAATAATTACTATTCCTTTACAGCAATTTTATAGAGGAAAGTGTGTAACTAGACAATATAATGCAAAAAAAAATACCGTTCTAATTTTCTGTACCTATATACCAGCTTTTAGAATGTAAAGAAAGAAACAAACACTGCTACTAACTGCCCGAGTAAATAAAAAACGCAACATTTAGAAAATTGCTTAATAAAAACTGAAAATACACCACTAGAAGAATTAAAAATACAATTCAAATTAGGAAGACTAGCGTACGAGATTAAATACAAGATTTTATTTTAACTTCCATTCTATAAGAACGAAATTTCTTCACTACAATAATAACATGATTTTCTTGTTCTGTGAATTATTTGTAAACACTTTTGTATAAAATTTTAGGAAGAATTACAGACTAATAACATCCTAACAAAGACACATTACTGTTGCTAATTACAAGCCTCTATAAATATATTAGATTAATTTGCATTTTAACATGGTGTAATATTAGGGTCACAAGAGATTTAATTAAAATAGGCATTCTGCCTATAATTTGTATTACCTATCAAATAAGGGAAAAATCTTGTTAGATATTTGTAAACTTTGAAAAGAAACGTCGATTTTTGTAGATTAACTCAGAGATAACAGTCTTTTTTGAAGACCAACTTTTAAAGTACAGTCCAGTGGGAACATACAGATTAGTGACCGAAATAGTGTGTTGTGGGAAGAGCCACTGAAATATGACATGTCCAGCCAGTGCAAGCATTAATGAAGAAAGAAGGCAATCGTGTAGCTAAAATCGGAATTTAATTGAAACTGACAATATTATCAACTAAACTTTTCTTTTAAACTCTGGCAGTAGAACTAAACTCTGAGAAGAAAAGCACCCACTAACTAATAAATAACCTAATCAATGATAATCTGATTGTACTACATTTTGTATTATTAATTTCTCTGTTTATAACAAAATAATTTATGTAAGTTTTTGTTAATAAAGGCTATTATTATTATATATAAAAACTATTAACAATAAGAAGATTTGTTGCGCCGCGCCGGCCTCAAAACAACCTTTATCTTGGAGATCAGAAACGTAATAATGTGCGAGTCCTATTTGAGGAATGATCACTTCAAGCACCTCTTAACACATTAAAACTCAAGAGAAACTTAAAATGCATCTATTCAAAAACGGAATGCTACATTGTAGGATTTGTAGGTAAGTGTTTCAGATAAACAACTTCACATTTGCATTTCCCAGCTGTCCATAAAAACATTAAAAATATAACCAGACAAGTACGTTTTGGACGCGTAATGAAGGGTTCCGTAATCAGAACTTTTATTTTTTTCGGGTGGTTGGTGACTAAACAGTGTCAGATCGAGTATTTGTGCCGCCCATGGGCCTCTGACTAAGCCTCAAATCAAACTGCAAAAATGTTTACATTGTAATATATTACAACAACAACAAACACGACACACAACGTACAACGTGTAATCTAGTGAAATAAACATTTTTGATTTTTGATTTTTTGATTTTGACCTAAAGAAACCTTTTAAAGCATTTTTTTGGATGTAATTAAAACTGTCAACCAACAATCTACCTGGTGACGAAAAAAGACACATCAAGTTTGTTCAATTATGTGATAAAACTTAAGTGCTTTGGTTTTTATTTAATTGCATAGTTTCTCGTACGGGGACTGCCAATACTATTTTTTTTCTCATTTCACTACATAACACTATTGTTTAGAAGGTATAATCTATGGTACACATACATATAGGTACAGGCAGTTTAGGCACATGTCTCCCACAAATAGGTATACTTCGATTAGTCACAAAAATTACGAATCATGTTTTATTTTCTACTTTTTACTATACAAAGACTTCCAAATGTCGTTCAATTTATCGATCCACTTTACTTAATTGCGATAGATTAAAATGGATTTATAATATCTAGACAGGTGGATTTACAGACGGTCAGGTGGATAGAAAGACATTGCGAAATTATAAGGAATCACCGTTTTTCACCATTTGGCGGCGGAACCCTAAAAACTAGAACATGTTAAACCGAGGGCTACTTGGAACATGTTCAAAATGTATCTATTAAAATAATTAGTGCCACCGACTCAGCGCCATTTTGCTGGCAAGTTTACCGCATATGATTGCCCTGCATTTAAAACTTGTTTTCGAACTTGCTACTGTATTGTACTGACCAGTATTGATGGACTAAATGCCGAATGTTTGGTTACAAATGTGTTAAAGACGAAGATTTTTGTTGAGTCTTCTTCATTTCTTAAAATGAACTGGTCTCTAACCTGGTGTCAAATTTTCTATATCGTCTAATGGCCTCGGAGTATTCCCGTTTGAGCACCTATTTATTGAGCACCTATGCATTAACCTATGGGAAATGGGAATACCTTTGGAGCTAAATGCATAGGTGCTCAAAAAATAGGTGCTCAGACGGGAATACTCCGGGTCTCAAACTTGGCTTCACACATCCTTTATTCCGAGCTTCGATTAAATTTCATTGTTATTATAAGTAGCTACCAAATATCTCTATTAATCTCGTATGATACCTACTAAACCGATTTTACAAATTCATTTACCAATATAAGGCCACATTATTTTTTATTTCCGAAACTGAGAGGGAATTTTAAAATACAAAATACATGCGGAAGAAGTCGCGGGTAAAGTGCTAGTACAAAATAATGCCTAAGATTATGGGCTTTTTGTATAAAAATATTTATTTCTGTTCAATTCAAGAAGTTTCAAAAATATTTTAATTGCAATTAAAACATTATTTTATTCACCTATTGAGCAAAAAATATATACCTAGGTAAAACAACAATGAATAAATAACAAATCCAAAAAAAATGGAGACAAAGCGTAGAATGTGATATTTCCCACCATTCGATGTAGAGATAACCCATCTCACATCATTAGTAAGTCGTTAAAACGGTATATGGAGAAAAACGAACTATCGACAAAAGCATAAAACAATCGTTATCGGTAATCTAAACCCGTGTTAACTCAACGAGACATTAGGATATCGATTCTATCCCTCTTCTATCCGATAAAGTTGACAAATTCGATTTATTTCGTATCGATTCGTTTGAATTATTTTTATTGCGACAGCCATTTTTGTTTTAGATCGCGTTGGTACTAATTATGTGGTTTAGAAATAAATGAAGGTGTCGTGACTGCTTATTAGCATTTATTATCATTTATAAGTTAACCATAAAATAAATAAATAAAAAGCTTTTATTTCTTAGTTCACAGTAGAGATTTACAATTTAAAAACAGTGCGCATGATTAATTAATTGATCGAATGTTACAAATCTTAGTATTTTAAGTAGGTGTTATCTTTGATACTATAAAAAGGTTAAACATACCGTACTAATATTCATCTACCTACTTATTATACTAATATTATAAAGAGGAAACATAAGATTTTTTATTTATTTGTTTGTTTATAAGGATTTAAGTCATAAATTGCTCAACTAGTTTAATGAAATCTTACACCAACAGAAAGCTATATTATCATCAAATACCATAGGCTATAATTTATTTTATTTATTTTCATAAATACGAGGTTATGGGAATGGACAAGTTCGTAATCCGCGAACAAAGTGCTATGAAGGTAAATAATTAAATAAATCAGAAGAGTTTGCTTGTTTGAACGCGCTCTGGAACGTCCAGTGTCATTTGAAAAAATATATTTTGGTTTGAAGTCCTATTTCTTAAGGAAAGCTCCAGGCTATTTAACATTGAGCTACTATTCAGGGCAAACCTGCTAGTGTAATAAGATCGGTGGAAAATAACTCCATGTTGTTTTTTCTTAAGAAAAATATATTTTTGAAAAAAAAACAGAAACCGCTATATGCCTTGACTCTATGATTTGATTATCCTCTTATAATTTTTAATGACGAACATAATTCTTAATCGACATTTCAAATTATGAAATCACATCCTAGTGTTGGCATCTTAAGTTTTTTAATTACCGTTAATTTACGACACGACCATATAAGTATTTATGAGTTATTTATGGTCGAAAATAACATCTTAATTAGCTCACAAATTAGTTGCCATATTGTAAATCATATTGCTAATAAAATGAAACTTGATAAAAGTTGTGCTTAGTTAGTACCTAATATATTATAGTTCTTTTTAAGTGCCAGCTGTTGACTTGGTAACTTGATTCATGACTAAGATTTTTATTTAAGCACACATAAAAAAAGGACTAGTTTTTTAGAAAAGAAAACTATGTTGCCTGACTTTACTTTGACGATCCCAACATTTATTAGGAGATATTTGTGCTTGAAATTTCTTCGATCGCGTATTTACCAGCAATTCATCAAAATCATAAGTCATTTATTTAAATAAGGCTGAGGATCAGCACTTATTGACAGTTAACTTTACATAAGACAGTCTCCCAAAATGCCCGCCCGTCACCACTTCCTAGTGTAAAACATTATTATTATAGTATTTTAGCCACAGTTAGATTTAGGTCTAAATTATTTTTCATACTTTATTGTTTTCATAGTTTACATTCTGTATCAGGTATATCTCAGGTTTGTGTTTTAGTTTAACTAAAATATGCTAAGCACAATATTTACTAACATTGCAATCAAAATTCTTTTTTTCTTGTTTTATTCTTAAAATGTGCAATAATATGCATGTGGGTATGTATGTCTTTTGTGTCACGCCCATTTTCTTTCTTATTTACATCCTTGACACCTCACAAAGACAGATTATGCATCTAAAAATCATCATCGCGCTTAAGTAGCGCCATTTAGTCGCGTCGTTTGGTGCAATTGACGCAATTTTCTCAATCATTACCTTCACAAATTGACGCCAATGTACTGGTAAATTAGAGCCTTTTGTCAAATGTGTTGTGTGAAGAAATATTAGCATTACATTGTTTTTTGATGAGCTTGTTCTCATAGGTTTTTTTGAGTTAACAGATTTTGTTTAAAGACAATTTATCTCAAAAATGGAGCTATCAAATGCAAAAAGAATATTTCAAATGCCACTGGAAGTTCCAGAGAAAAACGAGTTCAATTAAAGAATAAACAAATGCCAGCTATAAGAGTGTTTAAAATCATGGGACACTTTTTTGACAGGGTGTTCTACCTATGAATATAAAAAAAAATCACCAACTCGGAAATTGCAAAAAATATAATGTTGCATACAAAAGTTTGATACCTGGTCTACTCAACGAAAATCTACTGCTGTTTTTTTTTCAAAATTTCCAAATTCGTAGTAGAACTTGTTCATATTCATGCGTAAAACACCGTGTTAAAGTTTGTCCCATTATTAAAATAAAACTCTGTATACATAAATACATATAAATTGAGAATATTAGTACCTATTACAGTAAAGTTCAACTTACCCTAAATTATTTAGTGATACCGCAGCGGAGTTGATTTGGTGGATACCTACTCCAATGTATTCCAGTAATCTATGCAATACGGAGGGGTCTGTGGTGTGCTAGGGACTATAACCACAATGTTACCATCCTCAGCATAATAGCCAAGGAATTCTGAGAACTCCAGTAGCAAATACCAGATCATCATTAAGTTCATAATGACAAGACTATTTTACAAAATGAAATAATATGTATTTCTGTAGTAGATCTTTTAGACGTGAATATTTTTAAAACAAAATGGCATTTCCAAGTTGATCCCTGAGAAGAAATGCTGAAAGAAACTGGAGTCAAAGTATAAATTTTTAAGTGTTATGCTGTGTGTGTATTATCAACTAGACTGCCTCGTTGGTCTAGTGGTCGCAATCGGTACTGCTGAGCATTAGGTCCCGGGTTCGATCCCCGGGTCGGGCAAAGTGTTATTGAGTTTTTCCATCTGGGATTTCTCAGTAGCAGCCCGGAGTCTGGATTTGTGCCCGATTGATGGCAATAGGCACGCCCCCTATTACATGGGACTCAAACATAACTGGCGAAATGTGGGTGTACTACCAAGTACACCTCTGCCTAGCCCTTCGGGGATTATTCGTGACGTTATGTATGTTATGTATGTGTATTATCAAAATATTACACACAAATCTAACGAAGCACGGCAAAGTCTGGAAAGGCTTTTTGAAGAAAGAACCATTGCAGTATTAAGTTAAAATGGCGCTTGACCTTTTGGCGTAGCCGTGAGACATGCCATTTTTGTGTCTCTTTTTTGGTGTTATTATGTTTTTACCGTGCGTGTATCCAGCTGTTACCCAATAAATTATATTTTCACTCTTTCTTTCTTTCTTTCTTTCCTTTTTTGTTTCTTTCTATCTTTCTTTCTTTCGGTCTTTCTTTCTTTCTTTCTTTCATACGACGCCACCAGATCTTCAGGAAAAGGAAATGCTCACTTCTCGCCGTGATTTTTCCTTCAGACATGTACCTAATAATTAGTAAAAAATATGCAAATTTAGTCACTTCAATGAATTTGTGATGAGCACAAACGTTTGATACCTTTAGTTGGTGCTCATTGAAAATAGTTTTTAGCGGTTTTTTTTATAACACTCAATATTGTTTATTGCATTCGAAAATTTGTCGTTCAGCAGTGCGATTCTGTTAAAATTCCCGCATTAAAATGTAGGTGTAGTGAAGAAAATTGTACTGTCATTCCATACTAATATGACAGGTCAATTCATCATTGACAGTTGAACAGTTCACTTCACTCATGTTTTAATCACGTGACTTTTATGAATCGACCGGCAGTACTATTAAAATAGGGATTGCAATTCTTAATAAAAAAAGTCACACCGGGTTTATGTAAAAAGTAGCCGTTGTTCCTTTATTTGTAATGTCAATCCTAACGTTTAGCAATTTTTATTTTTTCCAAATTCATCACACGGCCAAGGTTGCATCAGCTAATAGGTATTTTCTATTGCATATCCAACATACTCAAAAGCGCCGTATAGTACTTAATTATAAATGGACACTATCTACTCATCATGGTACTCGCCTACATACTCCGATTTCTCTATTCAATGTCATTTAAATATCTAACAATTGTGGTATTTTTCTACACAATACTATCAAAGATATTCAATTAAACTAGGCCATGTGTTATTTTTATCTTACAACCGGAAATAATGTTCGCAAAACATTGTTAATTCAAGGACATCCATTTTGGGTATTAAGATAACAAAATTACTATAGTATGGTGGTTTACTCGATCTAGGAACTATAACATAACTAATCTAAAGAGTTTTTTTGTTATCACGGACTAATCTCTGGAACTACCAGTCTGATTTGGAAAAAAACTTTGCATTTGGTAGCCTAATTCTTAAGGAAGGTTTAAGGCTATTTAACATCATGCTATGGCTATTAGAACTACGTGGAACCGCGGGGTAATCTCAACAAAATACTCGTCCGGTTAGACTGAAAAATGCCTGAACTTACCTTTATTTAAATACAGACTACTGGTTTCCGAAGCAATTGAAAATGATTATCTTACTCAGATATTATACAGTGTTTAATTCACGTTATTTTGATATGACTGACAGAATGAAAATCGAAATAATTAAAATTATAAACCATGATACACGCATTTTAGTTCCTACAACCATAATTATTTTCATGAACGGCTTGTCAATGGATCAAAAACCAATAATTATACTCTGCAAACATCAAAATATAAAATGAAAAACATTATTCTACAAAAGGTATTCCGAAAGTTGTACCGACGACATATCTAGTTTATCTTGAGCCGTGGTCGAATATAGAACTTAAATCACAATGTACTTCACTGGACATCGTATCGACATTTTCCTTGACTATCAGCGCCACCGCAATGTGTCAAAATTAATTGGTCAGCTCGTAATCACTATTGTCACTTATGACAGTAATAACAGAGGGGGTGCAAAATACTGATGTCTTTAACTGTACTAAATTAAACTTTAATGCCACGGAATAAGGGTCACAGAAGGTAGTAATAATATGTTATGGAAGTGACAATCGACCGTCGATTTTGTACTTTTTAGTTCTTTTTTGTGTCTGATTGGAGCGTTAGCGATATTTTTTTTATTTTTAAAGTGATTATCAGTAATAGGGGTGTTAAATGTACACCGCTTTTTTCCTTTTAAACCGTGTGAAAGTAATTTTACTTCTTTGAGTTAAATATATTCGCTCGGTACAGTCACTGTAAAAATATGGTCGCCAACTTAAGATCTGCTTAACGACTGCATGTACGATAAAAGTTGCTAAGTTCTTTACCGACTCAGTGTTGTCATTATATCAATGTTAAAAAGATTAAAGATACCGGGCTGGTATCCGCAACTCCACGTCAAAGCGCGTATTTTGCATTTGGGCTATAGGTATTCTACCACGCGGGCCCAGTGCGAATTGGTAGATGTCACATGTCTTCCAATTTTTGGTTCTAGGTCATGCCGGTTTCCTCACGATGTTTTCCTTCACCATTTTTGAGAGCAGTGGTAATGAAATAAATTAGAAAAAGTAATGCGTCTGCCTGGGTTGACTTACTGTTCGTAAGTCCGGGCCGCCACCACGGGGCCACCACTGCTCTCATTATATCAATGTTACAGTGAGTATCTTAGTTATTGAAATTTGTAATAATGTGACGGTGACAATAAATAAATATTCCACAACATTTTTACACGACGCCATTTAGTTCCAAGTTAAGCTTGAAAGCTTGTGTTATGGGTACCAAACAGCTGATAAGACATACTTATACCTATATTTCTAAATACATACATATTATAGATAAATTACACCCAGACACAGAACAAATGATCGTGCTCATCACACAAACATTTGTCCTGGGTGGGAATCGAACCCACGACCTCCGGCATAATAGTCAGGGTCACTAACTACTAGACCAATAGGCCAGTCAAAAAATGAAACAATAAAATGAAACTTATTTGATTTAGAGTTTCGAATGAAAAAATAAAGTTTTATATGCCGTGGTATGCTCAATGTCGTAATTTGTTAGCTTCTAAGGCTATTTTGTTATCTGTAATATATTGAATCTGTATATGACTTGTAAGAATCTCTTACCAATAAACTACTAAGACTACTATGACAATTTGTCCTGATTTGATATGGAAAATAATTTATAGCTGACTTGTGGACTTCACGCGGTTCCACCCAGGTAGTTCCCATTCCCGTGGGAATACAGAAAGTGTGTGTTTTTTTTTTTAATCAGTCTTAGCATACAGAAGAATCGACTGATGAAATGACTGGTGGTAGTAACATTTCTGCCGATTATAGAAGGAATAATGCTCGATATTGTAGACTATTGTCACAGTCTAAAAACCTACAGTAGTCCGACGAAGCTGTCTAGACAGGGCAATCGTGCGGGGTGTGAGGGGCGAGACGCGTGAAAGCCGCTCCCGAACTGCGAACAAAACGATGTTCGTAGTGCGGGAGGTATTATTCAGGGCTAAGTGCTAACGCGTGTAGAACGTTGTCGGCATTTTTCCAGAGATCAAAGGCGTCGTCTTACTGTAAATAGATAGATAAGATAGATAGATAACATATTTATTTGGCACATGCCACAAGTGCACAAAACAAAGTAAAAAAATAATAATAAAAAACTAAGAACTTATCACGAAAAAGAGTCTTAATATTCATACTGTGCCATTGTCAACCGATGAATCTACGCATTTCATCTCTTCATTCTTGTTATTGTCGTGCTCAAAACAAAATAATGATTTCTTCAATCTGCCACTTTGTAGATTTTGGTAGACAACATCCGTTTATTCGTCACATACAACACAAACCTTTCCTCTGTATGGAAGTATAGATAAAATAGGTGCAAATGGTTCATCAGCGTCAGACAGGCGAGTCTAAGGACACGATGAGTTCTTACCCCGCCCTTTGCAATTGACGTGTACCCACTCCCTCTATAGGAGCGGGTACATATCTGATGATTTTATTATGATTGATATGACACATCTTACTATAGGCAACCCGGTTTACGCCCCAGCGATAAGCGTAGGTGTTCGTACAACCACATTTCGCTGGTTTTTATAAGGCTCGCGTTTGACCACAATCTCACGTGATGGTAGTGTGATGTACTGTAAAATTATTAAATAAATATGCGCTCCTGCGACCCGCCCGTTTCGTATTAAGCGCAGGCCACACCGCCAGCTGGCGGGCGAGCGAGCGGGGCGAACGAGGCATCGTTTTACCTCTTTTCATACTTTGGTTCACACCGCGAACTATCTGAAGAACCGAATGAGGTATGAAAAGGGCCTCGTTCGCCCCGCTCGCCCGCCAGCTGGCGGTGTGGCCTGCGCTTAACGCTGACAGAAGTCGAGGTGAGCGGACGTGTTGCACAGACTCTAATAAATAGAAATATAACTGTGTTTCATTAAACCACCCTAGAGTTAAAGTGAGGCATATCAGTAAGCCTATTTGCCTTCACTTCATCTATATTTTCACGCGGTGAATTTAACAGAATCGACCAGCTACTTAGTAATCATATCAATGTACAGCCTATAACCATCTAAAAGCCAACCCAGTGCTGCTTTTAAACATGCTGTTAACGCATAGAAACCTAGTGGAAGTGCAACGAGTGCAGGCAAAAAATGAGGCAACTAAAAACGAGCAAAAACTGGCTTGTTTGCTTGGCGAGCTTGTCAATAGGTACTAAAAGTCACGTTCCGTCGAACACAGCTCGCGAGTAAACACATTCGACTCACGCACACAAATATAATAAATTGGACACACGATTTCGCCCGTGTTTTTTTACTAAACGCGGCTTCTATGTGTTATTATTTTTTATGTCTATATATATATTGAAATGAATCCCCATTTCCGTGTTTGTTAGTGTTTTCTTAAAGAAAAAAATAAGAAAGTTGAGTGTTGAGAACAGGATCGATTTTAGAGTAAAGAAACCACAAGTTTACTATTGCCGCACATATTTTTACAGATATTATTTTTCATAAAAAACAAAACAACAAGACTTTTAAGCAAAACAAAGGAAAAGAAAAAAATATTAAAAGAGTTTGGTAGCTGGTCGCCCACAGCTAGTATATTATATATGTACGAGTATATAACTATTCTTAGCACTTTACTTGCCACTGTTGTCTCTAAGTACAGCAGCCTAGTAGCACTTGCCACTTTTCACACACTTTCCTAAACAGTAACTGTCTACAAAAATATAATATATTTTCAATCGAACCTATCCCAAGACCACCCATTTCAAAGAATCATGGTTCGACGTCAAGACGCCATCTTTGTTTTTGACGTCACCGGAACACGTTTATTTGATGGGAAATTATTGTTTCTTTGAAGTTTATGTTTGTAATACCCACTGATTTCCGTAACTGGAATGTCACTTATAAGCGACAGAAATATCGTTGTCAATGTTGGAGGATTTATTAAGTTAATAATCTGGGTGTAATTATTTAGATATTAACTGTCATGGTGTCGCGGTATTGTAGTCTCGTCTCTCATGCATGAGATTGTAGCTTCAATGCCGGGCGGGTACAAATCTGTTTCTTTTTCAATTAATATTATTTGTATTTTCTAAGTTTTACTTAGACATCACTGCCATCAAGGAGAAAACCAGGCCTTTTCTAAACTTATTTTATAAAGAAGAAAGATTTGGTTGTTGCTTGTTTGTTTCTAGGGGTTTAATGCAAAAACAACTGATTCGATTTTAAAAAACCTATCACCGTTATAGATCTACATATAGTATCACCGAGTGACAAGCTATATTCTACATACAGGCTTTATTTTATTTTCAAAGGGGATGTTAAAGTATGTATGCACGCGAAAAAAATCACATGCAAAGTGCTAGTAACTTAATTGAAACCATATTAAGTAATATATTCTACAAAAATCTATCATCGAAGGCCTAAACAGTAAACAGACACGGTCCATTAACATCAGCGCTGTGTGCTCAGCCAGCGATCAATTATATTAATCTGGATTACATTCTGAATACACACTAGTCGTGTCAGCTAATTGATAGATTTAATCTAGACGTTTGGTACACACTTAGGCGATTCTCACACTGCCCCGCATGATGCAGCGTAGCGCGTGGATGCGTGTTCTTCCGTTGCTTGTAAGTATCTCCGTTTGTATGGAAAACACGCACTGTCCAACACACAGAAAATGCATCCACGCGCGTTCATTTCAGTTCAGAGACACGCAACACGCAGCGTGATGCGTGGCAGTGTGTTAACCGCCTTACCCAAGTGGTGGGTTCTACTTTGGTCTGGCATTGCCTTACATGCATTGGACTGCTATGTCGGAGAACGTGGATTCGATTCCCACCCAAGAAAAATGTTTGTGTGATGAGCACGATCATTTCAGACACTATTTTGCATGGTTCTTACGTGATCTGACCAAGTATTCCACAACTTTTCACATAACGCTATCTTGTCCCAAGCTAAGCTAAAAGCTTGTGTTATGTGTATTAAACAGCTGATAAACATACTTATATATTTCTAAATACATACGTATTATAGATAAATTACACAGAACAAATGATCGTGCTTATCACACACACATTTATCCTTGGTGGGAATCGAACCCAAGACCTCCGGCATAACAGTCAGGGGCAATAACTACTAGACCAACAGGCCTGTCCATAATAATTTTTATCTGCAATATTAATTTAAACTTTAAAGGACTTGTAAGAATAACTTATGATAACTTATCAATAAACTTAACTATGATTTAAGTACACAAGGTGGAAAACAAAGTAAATATAAAATAAAACTAAGAACACCTAAGTAGACATAAAAAGGTTAGTAAAGATGTTGCGAAAGAATCGTATGGCATGGCACAGTGATCAAAGGTGCATGTGTAAGATATGTTTATTTGTAGGCATTTAACTCAGAAATAGTAGAACCGGTTTTAAACTTCAAACTTCAAACTTCAAATATTTATTGCGATCATGAGTAGATACATAGGGTGTTATAAAAGGTAAAAGTACATACATGATACCCTGTTAGGGCGCAGCAACACAATTTCAATATAGAAATACTTACACACTATTTAATCAATATTTTATTATATAATATTATGGCTATTTATATATTATATATTATATTATTATATTTATATATACCTATATTATTATTATATTTATATAATTTACTTTAACATATTATAAATATATATTTTTTTTATATTTCACACTGTTTTACAGTTTAGTTCTGTCCTCTAAAAACTCTTTTATACTGTAATAGCTTTTTTTTTGTCAAGTAGCTTTTTTAAAATTCTTCAACCCTTATAAATATTGAAAATCAAATCATCTCCAGTTTAATTTAAAGGAACAGCCAAATATTTTGTTGTTACTTAGGTTGATTTCGGATCCACACTTCATGTATTTAAGTAGCTTTAAGTTTGTTCTTTTTTTTTTCTTCTTGTTTTTTACATGCCAATTTTTTTTTTGTTTGTTTTATAATTGTTTATTTGATTCCAACACTTAAATTTGTCTTCACTCCTCAGTATTAAGATGTACGTAACCGAGTAATAATTTTAACTTTGTATTTGTACTTTAAGTTTGCCCTTATTGTTATTATTAATAACATGCTAAGCTAAGTATTTTGTTTGGTAATCTGTGGATAACGCCGTGAGTGGTGTATTTGTTAACTCTATTATTTTAGCACTCCAATCATATGTAATATTTAATATACTGCTGTTTGTTGTCCTTATTAAAACAAAAATAAAAAAATAAAATAAAATAAAGCTATACTATCACCGAGCAACATAGGCTTAATTTTATTTTCAAAACTGCGAAGGAGTCGAGGGAATGTCAAAGTTTTAAGGGTACGAAATTACGCGGATAAAGTCGCAACAAAAGTGCCAGTGCAAGTGTTGTATAAATAGGCTATCAGTCCGGTAGTTTAATCTCATCAGTTATTAACAGCTAGTCTAACAGTAATGCCAATTGAATCATAGATTCCATAATCAATATCATCTTACACTACCTTTTAATTAAACTCACCGATTTCAATTAGAGTAATACAATAATTACCCCTCTTATGATACTAATTGTTATAATTGATGGCAACGCTTTGGAATACTCTCTGTCTCTTTCTATCTCGCTTTCATGCTACTGTCTGATCCTTCTTGTGTAGCACGTAATGTACCAAACGATACATTGCGTCTTGTTGCGAATTCCGTGGTGCATTTAGACTGGCTAGTTTGCAAATCACTTACTGGAATGTGAGGGACTTGTCTAACCAATAAACAAAAGAATGCCAAGTCGTCAATAGATGACTTGGCATTCTTTTGTTTATTCGTTTTGTCAATTCAATATACTTATTATAATGTTAGTAATCGAATTATTTACTTTATAAATAATCGTCCTATTATTATTATTAAGATGGTCTCTCCTAATAATAAATAAAGTTAATTAAGTTATAACAATCTTAAGTCTGGAAAATCTATAGTTAATCCGGAGGTCATACTGCTAATAACTTTACATAATGATAAATAATAAAACGACATAGTTTGTACGAGTGCAAATAAACTCTTAAAATAATTATTACCTGAGTAAAAAAGATGTAAGTAAAGCGAAAATTTAATTTAATGTAATATTAAATTGTTAAAAGAAAAAGTCTTTTAGTCTTTTTTTTCTTTCATTCACTGACCTTAAAATAAAAAGATACGATAGACTAAACGCTTAAGTTATTATTTCTTTCTTGGAATGCGATAAAGATCGCACAAAACAGCGTCTAGATATCATTTTCACTCGACTAAACTTGACTTAAACCTATTATTAAAAGGCATTCAAGAGGTATTTCAATGCGTGTAGTTGTCATTCACTTCAAAAACTTGACAGGTTTTCAATCCAGTCTTGTCAATGTGTTATTTCTACGAACCGTTGTAAATGTAAAATCATTTGCGCCGTCAATAAAAACACTAGTCAGTGGCAAAAAGATTTACATTCACTCGGTTGACTTCTTATTTAAATATGCCTATATTAATTCTGAATCGCCTGCAATAAATAAGAATTGATATTGCTTGTAATGTAGTTTAGAACACCTATTTACTTATACTAAATCGATTTAGTATTGTGTCAATTATTTAAAAGAAATACTGCTACTATTAACATGGAATGAATAGTAGATAATTTAAAAAAAAAACATCTTGTCTAGTCTACTAATCATAAAATCTTTTATCACAACTAAAATGCGAGCCAAATCCAGTTATAATAAAAAAATACTTTGTTATTCAAATTGTACAGAACATAAAAGGAGCTTTGATTTAAAGATCTTGATTTAATAAAATATATATCAGTCATTAGGTTTTGACAATATACTGGTGATAAAACTGTGATTTTGCTCCTTTATTACTTATTTGACTAGCTTATGGCTAATTTAGAAACATGTTTAGCCGGTTGTTTCAACGTGCTTGAGATAGATGGCGCTAAGATGGCATTTCTATTTATATCGAATGAGAATTCCAGCTGGAGCATTATTAT
This sequence comes from Euplexia lucipara, assembly GCA_921972225.1. Lineage (NCBI taxonomy): Eukaryota > Metazoa > Arthropoda > Insecta > Lepidoptera > Noctuidae > Euplexia > Euplexia lucipara. The sequence continues at coordinate 8,266,005 of OV179168.1, read as the reverse complement.
TTTACTAAGCTTGACAACTTAAGCCAACGTCCTATCATCAGTCGGTTTTAGAGCTAAGTAATGCAATGATAGGATAAATATTAGTGAGACTTTACAGCGTGGAAATTATGGTGAACTGTTTCCTTTAAATAATACACTGAGAAAATATTGTCTGAAGTAGAGATGTTTGCTTATTTAAAATCCAATTCACTAACTTAAGACAGATAATAATATAGAATATAAATAGTGCTGTTTATAATTTATATTGACACTTCATTTAAAAACAAAATTTATATTTGTGTAGTCAATAAAAAACTCTACATAAAAAATGCATTTAAGAAAATTAATTATTTAAAACACAAATAACTAAATATAAATAAGCGTCATACATAAATAATAATAAAATTTAATTAAACTCAACACTCGCCCGTAATTAATTTCCTCTTAGAGCAAGTAAGGTGCCAGTTCAAACGCTCCACAAGATGCATTGTAGGCATACCTCAGACGAATCTCGACAATTAGGCAAATGCTTTTAACACGTATGTGAATAGGGTTGTCACCTAGTGCCTGAAATATAGTAGCTTTGTATTTCGGTTCGGTTGAAGTTTGTTTTTGTCGCAGACACTAAAAATGTTTATGTTTCCTAGCTAGATGATTACGATATAATAATTTCTTGCCTTTTTTTTTTAACTTGATCATACTTAGAATTTCTCCTGTACAAACAGCCAGACCAAAAAAAAACTAACTCTAGGGCATAAAATATTTGTTCCGTATAAAAAGCAAACCTAGGACACGCAGTTTAGCAGTTAATAACTCAGTCAGAAATTACTTTTATTATCAAACAAAAAGAAGAAGAAGTTTCAAGCTCCATTTTTTGACTGGCCTGTTGGTCTAGTAGTTAGTGACCCTGACTGCTATACCGGAGGTCGTGGGTTCGATTCCCACCAAGAACAAATGTTTGTGTGATGAGCACGATCATTTGTTCTGGGTCTGGGTGTAATTTATCTATAATATGTATGTATTTAAAAATATATAAGTATGTTTATCAGCTGTTAAGTACCCATAACACAAGCTCTCAAGCTTAACTTGGGACTAAATGGCGTTGTGTGGAAAGTTGTGAAATATTTATTTATTTATTTTTCCATTAGACCAAAATTACTATTTTTTATTTATTATTTATATACGTACAGACAACACATCAAGCTACATTAATCTGTTAAATTTCTTTGACAGTTTCTTTACTTATAACAAACATAATAAGGGTCATGTTCAATTGAGAAAATTTTGGGGTAGCTTGATGTGAGGTGGCGCCTGTACAAGAAATACTGAAACGAAATCTATGGCAAAATAAACATAATTATTTGACCTTTACTTTCTAATCTTTAGAGGAGGCCTTTCTCGAAAGACAAGCTGTTGTACACAAATATTTAGTTGCCGATCATAAAAATACAGTTTTAACCAAGTTAGTAAGTAGTCATTTTTTATTTGCAAACAGAAACAAAAATAAAGGCTACTTTTTTTGTTTTTTTTCTAACGCTAGAATTAATGAAGCATAGTTAGTCTGTGCATAATAGTCGTTGCTAAAATATTCATAATCTCGAGTGACAACCCTAGTACTATGCGTTTACCGTACATTACTCGGCCGGTTTCGTCGTTGCGTTCAACCAAATTGCTTGCTTTGTATATTACACCGTGTCGTTATTTATACGCATATTTAATTGTATTTATGTATATGTATATGTAGAAAGGAATACTTAATGGGTTTGCAGAAAAGGGGCAAAGTAGAATCATAATTAAGAATTCCGTTCTCATGGAGTGGACTGGAAATAACGTGGCTTCTTCCTAAAAAAGTTGGATTTTCAGTCAAATTGTGACCTTAATGATGACCGCTTATGCTCTTAATGTTGGTGCACGCTTTGTAGGTTTGTGTGTAGGTACCTCTACGTATTTGATATAATTCATTTGTGACAGACTCCGAGAATTTTATTCCAAATAGGTTAAAAAAAAATGCGGGAATATTGTGTAGGTATTGTTTAAAAATAATCAGCTGTTCCCAACATTTTAACGAGTTATGCGCACATAAATGTAGGGAACAGCTGATTTTTTTTTCGCGATTTCGGGTTTGATCCTGTAGTAAAAGTTGTTCACAATGATGAGTACAATGACCCCTGAAGAGGATTAAAACGACTTTAATTTAACCGAGTATACCAATAAGATTTTATGAAAACCAAAATCAATAAAGAAGCTTCATAATTTGAGGAAGCCTTTTGACAGAAACCGTTATCCAATACATACATACATTTTGAGCACTCAATCGATATAATTTTATGACGTCCTCGTTATAAGAAGATGGCTTCCCAATAATAATTAAACTCCAAACAAACCGGCATGTAATCCAGAAGTTGTACTCTGCTGTGTTTGATTTGTATATTAATTAATCAGATTAGGGTGTGGGCTCAGTGCTTAAGAGGGCGTTTTACTACTAAATGTTTAGGGAATACTTATATTACGTGTGCGTACAGTAACACAGTCGAACTTTGTTTCCCTATAGCCTTAATTTTAAGACCTATAAGTCGCCAGTGAATGGGTTTCTTCTAGGCATGTGTACCTATTTATTCGTTATCATCGCTTACCATCAGATAATAGTTCATATCGATTAGATAATAATTGGTCATTCAATGGTCTAAATTCGTTCATTTTAGATATCAACACTTATTTTCCATATAAACCTTGCTTCGCGAAAGCTTACTCACCTCAGTGAGCAGAAATCTAAAGTTAGCACTTTAAGTACCTACTAATAAAATATAATATAAGTCCTACTCTTTTCTTCTATAGTCTGTTTACCTCCAAATAAAAGGCGCGAATGATCAGTAAAAGATAACTCATTCTCTCTATTTTTATTCAACATCATGACTTCAACATGTCCAGTACTCCAGTATTTTACTGACGTCAAAGCATGACAGTGTCAGATTTATTTCCCTTCTCGTTACCGCTTATCGCTCAGCTTATTAACATACCCTTGCCCAAAAATCTTGAGGATCGTAAAAATGGTACATAAATTCTAACCGGTCGGCTCACCAATTAGTTTTAATTACCAAAGAGTGTTGTAGCCTTATCAATACGTAGGAATCAAAGTATCAGGTTGCCATTCAAATCTCCAAAGCAGTGGGTTAGATTCGGGGCAAAATACTGGATACAGAGGAGAAAAAAAAAGATTTAATCAGGCCAAAATTCAAATTCAGTACACAGTAGGCCAAAGATTCTGGATAAAGTAGAAATATTCAATGCACAGTGGTCCAAGATTGATCTGAAGAATTATTACGTTATCTGCATTTAAAATACATTTTGTAGGAAGTTTTAATTGTCAATTGATACGTATGTTAATGAAGTTTCTGAATTTTGTTATCTGTTTGAATATTGTACGTAACGGGAAGTAATTTAGCTTATTACTTACTTACAACTGTGGTTATGTTGATTGGGAAAAGTCAAACCTAATTAAATCTCCAAATAGCTGTTTAATTAAGCTATACAAGCCCCAACCAGGTCAGTCACTAACCCTACGAAAAGAAGAATAAGGGTATACGTACGTCATATTTGACGCAAGATGCGTCGCGTATTATCGGTCGTGTAACGCCAGAACAGACAAATTTATCTATACTAATATTATAAAGAGGTAAAATTTGTAAGTTTGTATGTTTGTATGTAGGGGGTAATCTTCGGAACTAATGATCCAATTTCAAAAATTATTGTACTGGTGGAAAGCTACACTATTCCCGGTGGATAGGCTACTTTTTATCCCCGTATTCCCACGGGAACGGAAACTACGCGGGTGAAACTGCGTAACGTCTGCTAGTTTATATATAAAAATGAATCCCTATTTTCCTTGGTCATGGCTTCACGCGTGAACGGCTGGACCAAATTCGCTAATTCCTTTCTTGTTGTGTTTGTTATTGTCAAAAGAAGGATCTTATAAAAGAAAACGTTAAGAAAGTTGAGCGGAACTTTAGAAAATTTAAGAAAACTTAACGACAATCTAAACATTTAAAAATGCAGCGCCATTTTTGATGACATGACAGGTGACAAAAATGTCTTCCCGGTCCATTGTTACACGACATAAATTGATTCTAAGGCGGAACGAAGTTTGCCGATAGTAAAACATTCAAACCGATGATGCGTTAATGAGTCAGATATGTACCTACCGACTCTAAGACTCGCTCATACACCCTGATGAAAATGCGACCTTAAATTCTTCATACGTGCAGTAAAATTCACAAACAGATTATTCCGTATATAAAACTTTCCTAATTAACACACACGGCGCAAAAAAACTGGGACACATACAGTCATAATTTTAAATTTTTTGATGTCCGACAGTAATGTTTCGTAACAGAAATAATGTTTTTCGAGTAATGTGTACTAAGATTATACCTATTTTTTTTTCTATTTATGTATTAACGGTCGCGAAGGTAAATGCCATTCGCTGAGGAAACTTTGGCCAAGTGATGCTTACTATAAAAGAAACAAATGATAGGCATAGGACAGACATCTCAGATAAAGGAACAACGGCTGTTTTTCACACAGAACTTGGTGGTACTTTATTATTAAGAATTGCATTTCCTACTTTGACAGTACTGAATGCCGAGACGTGGATGCTCACACTGGAGGCTGTGTCCATGCTCGGCGTCAATATACTAGACCGAGTTCCAAACGCCTAAATCAGGAGACGCACAAAGGTCTTCGATACTGGAAATCGCGTTATGGAACTCAAATGGAGTTGGGCAGGACACCTAGCTAGGCGCGGTGATGGCCGGTGGAGTAAAGCTGAGACCGAGTGACGTCCAAAAAACGGCAGGAGAAGTGTAGGGCGTCCTGCGGCGAGATGGGCGGGCGACATTGTTGCCATTAGTATATATCACCGAATGCCGATGAACGGAGAAGAATTGCAGATTTAGCATACTTGTTCAAGATCATGAACGGATCGGCTGACATTCCTGAGTTGTTGAGCAAATTGGTTCTCCGGATACCGTGTACATTTCTACGAAAATTTCATCTTCTTCACGCACCAGTGGCAAGAACCTCGTACAGGCGGAACTCGTATCTTATAAGAGCTTGTCGAGCTTGTAGCGTGGCTTGCCAGGAAGTCGACGTCGATCCGTTCGTTTGTGATGTTCGCAGATTGAGAAAAACTCTGTGCAACCATTTCTCTGCTAACATATCCTAGCATCCATTTTTGTTCGAATAATTTATTGTTATTGTAGTGTAGCCTACTATTATTAAGTTAATAAACTAAGCTATTTGTTTAATTATAAGTGGAAATTTGTAATTGGCTTTCAGCAAGATAAAATGTTAACTATACTTTACTATAGCTGTAAATTTCCCAAATAAAATAAAATAAATAAATAAATAAAATAAAATTGCGGGAGTATCTACCGTGGATGAGACTGGCAGACGTGGAAATGGGTACCGAAAAAGAGAGGCCTATACCTACCCAGCAGTGGGTGAAGTTAGGCTGTGGATGATGATGATGAATACCGAACCGAAATATAAGAATGTTATCTCAGATAAAGAAGGCAAGAGCATTGAACACCACGCTTGCTTAAATTGTGTTGGTCTAGTGAGGGTTACTGCCTAGGACGCGGTCCACCGTTCGATCTCTGAGCCGGGCAAAGCGTTATTGGAAGTTTCTATCTTAAAGGGGAATGCCCAATGAAATATACGCCAAATTGCACTATAAATCGTAGGAAACCCATGACAATTTCAATAATTAACAAAAAACTTGGTCGAAGAAGCCAGTTCCAAACATTTTTTCTAAAATATAGGTTAAGTCAAGGTTAAGATACTACGTACTTCATCATTTTGCACTGATATGAGATTACATCTCATCGTCGCAATATCGAGATAGCAATGAATACAGTGTATGTTTCTATCCATTCTTAAATGTACACGGTGCACAAGTCCAAAACAACAGCAGAGTCGTATCCGTCGTCAAAAAGCCGAGTTGACGTTTAGGCGGGTCTAATCTAAGTCGTGTTCAAAAATGGGTAACGTGTGCAGAAGTAAAATCAAAATCCTTAAAAAATAGCCACAGTCGTCGTTATAATATAATATCCTGAATTTACTCGAGCCGCAAACGCAAAAATCCGCAAAACCATGAATCGAAAAAATGAAAATGCATTCATGTCAAATTGTCAATAAGGCAAAGGACATGTGATGCATACAGCCTACGATACGATTTATAATTCGAGTTTTTTTATTTTGATAAATATTCATACGCTTATACTATTTTAATTATATTTAATATTAAATGAATGATAAATATGCAATAATTCCATAAAATAGTTCGTTAAGGATTATTTGACGATATCTGTTTAGGCTGAATGTCGATTACTCATGTCAAATAAACACTGACCGCCATTATAAATTACGAATGACTATGACGGATATCAAAATAAATATTTTAATTATCGTTATATTTTCACCCTAGGTAAACAAACTTAAGATACATTTCGTTATATATATTTTATTCTTGATAGAATTAAGGACTATTAGTAGTTTCTGTCTATTTCAGGCATTTAAACTAGTGCGCCTCACCATCAACGATTGCATCACTGCTTACCATCAGGTGGGATTGCAGTCAAGTACTAGTTTATAATATTTAAAAAAAAAAAAAAAAAAAAATTTTTTGGGCGTTTTCCTTTCTTAGAAGCATCCCGGAGCCTGGGTTCATGCCCGGTAGCTGGCAATAGACTTGCTTCCCGTTATATGGGACTTAAACATAACTGACAAAATGTGAGTCTACTACAAGTGCGATGTTTATGCACAGACGCCAGCACATCAAGTTACCCTAAAGTGTCAAATTTCTTTGATCGTTTTTCAACTTTATGTCAAACAGAAAAAGGTTCATATTCGATTGGGAAAATTTGACACATTGGGGTAACTTGATGTGCTGGCGTCTGTACAGAAGCCAGCACATCAAGCCACCCCAATGTGTCGAATTTATTTGATAGATTTTCAACTTTATCGCAAATAGAATAAGGTTCACGTTATGACACGTTCAATTGGGAAAATTGTTGTAGCTTGATGTTCTGGCGTTTTTACGTTTCAATTATATTTTATGAAATCCAATCATGCGCAGTTAGTTTCCTTTGACATAAAATGTCATTGCTTTCCTTCAGACGGCGCTTAATTTATTTCTGTGCTTGCATTTTCAAGAGACATATGGAAGCAGCTGAATGAACTAAATCAAAAGAGTCGTCTCGTTTATTTATACGATGCACACTGTTACAAATACGGGCAATTTGTAGTCCAAAATTAAAAACAAGCTATTCAGGACAATATATACAAACAACAATATATACAAGATGGAAGATAGGTACCTACTCTAATGCACAAACTGGTACACGTCACGGCTGCACATCTAACTATACATTTCCAGTATAAACTGATCTCGAATTGTGTAGGATTTCTGTACAATGCAAGGTCAGTGTAAACTGGAAATGTATAGCTTGATGTGTAGCTGTGTTTACCTTGAGGTCAGTCCTATACTCTAGACACTATAAACTTGAAAAATAAGAGCAAGAGAAGCATGTCAGAATCATAGCAGATTGCACTCTGTGGTTTCTACTGTGGGTCTACCTTTATCGAAAAAAAGCGTGAGTTTATGCATGTATGGTACTACAAAAAAACCCGAGAGGGAAATGATTTCCATCTAACCCAGTGAAGTTTAAATTAAAAAGTATTTTAATTCACCAGTTTTATTGGAAAATTTCATTGCGTCGGATATTACCACGACTTTTACAGTTTAATGTAAAATAAACACCAGAAAAACAGCGGAATGCCGACAAAAATTGTCCCCTTTCACCCCGTATTACTACGCCACCGGCAAAACTATCAGTGTCAGCAAATGCTATAAAACACAGCAATGAAACATACTTCATAAACTTTCCACTCAGAATTGAACGCTTAACAAAATCGTATTCAAAGGGACGAACTAAAAAAACTACACGCTTCAGATATTCAGTTATCCACAGTTCTTCTCCTTTTATCTCTAATTTAGACTTAAAATTAAATTCGACTTTACACCGTGCAAATACGTATCAGAATGTCTTAAATTTAAAACTCTAATTTAAATGTAGAACATATTCCCCAAATTATAAAGTGGGTTTTCGTTTGTGCTGCACTGTGGTGCATTTTGCCGAGACTCGAGGAAAAAAAAGGGGTGCACTGCGGACAAATTTAGCGTGAGACGACAAAAATCGCGCAAAAAGTGCGCTCAGACGTTCGCACTCCTCTTTTCAAGGTAAATTTCCCGCGCACATCAAGAATTATAATAGGTATGCAAGTATTTTTATACGGGTATTTTTTCCGGGAATGTAGGTTCTTGTTTATTTTTTTCGATAGAGATGTTTGTCGTCGTTCTAGAGAAACGTTCTCGAATAAACAAAATGGTTTGTTTAAGACTGCCTTGATTTTGAATTCGATTCTCAGACCAAAGAAAGGGTTATTGTTTTTTTTCATCTGGGATTTCTAAGAAACAGCCTGCAGAACGGCTTTGAGCCCAGTTGACGACAATAGGTTTGCCCCTTTTACTATATACACCACTAATTTTTAATTAGTACAAATACATAAAGGGTTTAATCTAGATGATTATGATTATGATGGTCTTCTCATTATATTTGTAAAGTATCAATTAATAATATTCAGCAAAGTTAGTTATTTATATCCCAAAAAGTCAATTTATGGAAATATTGTACAGGCTATTCATGACATAGTAGTATTCATTAACCGTCATCTCTCGCTCACGTTCACGTGATCTCGCTCTAGCATGCCCCGCCTCCAAATGCTGTTTTCGTTATTTAAGTTTAACTAAATAGTGACATTTTTAAAAATTGAACTTCGTTTTTTTACTTTTGATTACGCAAATATGATCAGTAACAGGCACGGATACAGCCCAATTTTTTTGTACTAATTAATATATACACTATAATAAGGGGTAGTTATTAAAGTATAATTCCACAACTTACTGTAACAAACGTTGAAAAGAAATCCAATCGCAGCGCCTCTTATTGTGTCTCTAATCAATCTGGGGACAAATAAAATAAGAATTAGTCAAATAGGAGTAGCCGTTTCTGATGAACAGTCTTTTATTTTTACGCACCTATATAGGTTTTTCCCGATTTAAACTTTAATCTATCAATTTATTTATTTATTTATTTATTTAACAAAACACAATATAAGCTTACAGTTATGACCAAAACGCTTAAATGCAAACAATTTCCACAATCCATTCAAAAACAAATAATAATCAAGAATTCAAGAAATTAAAATAAAAAAAAATAGAAAAATAATACGTACATATGTCAATAGAAAAATGTCAAAGGAATTTAACATTTAGGCAAAGAAAAAAACATATTAAAATGATACATTAATGTCAAAGATGTAAAAAAAAACAATTTATCAAATACAAAAAAAAAAAAAAAGAATAGAAATAATAACAAAAAATAACATGTCCAAATATAATATCACGGTCAAATTAAAAAATTACAATTAAAAATTTAAAAATAATAATACCACACAGTCCACTTAATCAACTAACTACAGTACACTTATATTATTAACTACAGTCTATTTAAAAACGACAATACATCTCTTCTTATGCTGTTGATACTATTCACAAATATGTCGGCATCTGGAATACTATCAAGGTAACTATTCATGAGAGAAATTGCTCTCGCGGTTGGGCTGCTATTGACCTGATGGGTGCGCCATGCCGGTGGGCACGCGAAAAGCTGATGCCGCCGCCGCCCTATGCCCCGCATGTATTGCTGCGGAACATACAAATGGATATGCTCTCTAGTCGATGGATTATCAATCTTATTGGTTAATAAGAGACAATAATGCAAAATATGCATTAAGTTGCGTCTCAGCTGTAAAGTATCTAATCCGATCATACCCGATACGAATAAAGAAGGATATAAGAATGGGTAATACCCGTAAGTCAGCTTATACACATAACGGCAAAATTTCCTCTGAATTTTTTCTACCATTATTATATACAACTTCTCCGTAGGATTCCAAACAATTGCATTATACTCCAGTTTACTGCGCACATATGCATTGTACAGCAACTTGACAACCCTGACGCTACGAAATTGAGAGGAAGTTCTAATGACGAAGCCCAATGTCTTATTTGCATCTTTGCACACTTTCCTAACGTGCTCGTGAAAATTAAAACTACTATCTAAGGTAAGTCCCAAGTCCCGTATTATTGAGACACGTTCAAGTGAAACATCCGCCAGCTTGTAGGCAGTAGTGATTGGCGCACGAGACCTGGAGAATGTGATGACTTTACACTTAGACATATTAAGCGGCAGCTTATTTCTCACACTCCAATCCAAAACTGCATCAATGTCCCGCTGAAATGCCAAACAATCCTCTGCTCCAGTGACCGACAAAAACAGCTTTAAATCATCTGCAAACATTAAGCACTCTGACGCAGATAAAACTGTCGGCAAATCATTAATCATCATTATGAATTGGAGAGGACCCAGTGTACTGCCTTGACTAACGCCCGATCGAGTAAAATATTCCTCTGACTGATAGCCATTGAGTTTAACAAACTGTCGTCTATCTCTGAGATAGTCTGCTAGAAATCGGAGAAGTTGAGGACCGAATCCGAGAGATGCAAACTTCATCAAAAGTATATCATTGTCTACCAAATCGAACGCCTTTCTAAAATCAAAATATGCTGCATCAACCTGACTGCCAGCGGTCATTTTGGTCTTCAAGTAGTCAGCAAAACATATATGGTTAGTTAAGGTGGAACGAGCAGGACGAAAACCATGCTGGGAATTATCCAATAAACCTCTGACTTGTTTCGAGATAGAATTATTTAAAATAGACTCAAAAATTTTCCCGAAGACTGGCAGCACAGCAATGGGTCTAAAGTTTGTCACGTCTGTTGATGATCCATTCTTTGGGACGGGTGTGACCCTGGAAACCTTCCAGAGAGTGGGGTATACAGAATACCGCAGTGACAGATTAAAGACAAACAAGAGAGGCTTCTCCAATAAGGACAGGCAGTCTTTTAAAATAAAAGCTGGAATAGCATCTGGCCCAGAGGCAGACGAAGCTTTAAGCTTGCGGACTGCATGACGCAATTCTGATTCATTAATGTGATCTACACTGATCACTGGTAAACAGCCTCTATCAGTTGCACCGCGCTCAGCTGCCTCAGGATCTAACTTAGGAGAGTCAGTATGGAAAACGGAACTAAAATAATCCGCAAACGCATTTACGGCTCCCTGTCCTTCCACAACCTTGTCCTCATATACAAATTCGTTATTCTGTTCTTTATTTTTCTTTTTATCTTTTACGTACTTCCAAAACTTTGAAGGATCATTACTGATAGTGTTCTCAATTGAAGTAATATAATTTTTAAAAGCAATTTCAGTAAGATCCTTGACTTTAGTTCTATAATATTTAAATAGCTCCCTATTGAATTGAAGGCCATTTTGTTTAAATTTTTTTAAGTTGAAATACTTTAATTTAATATAATGTTTAATTTCCGAAGTATACCACGTTGGATAATTATATTTAGAAACAAAAGTTGGAATTTTCTTTTTCGGAACATTATCATTGAAGACGCTAAATATTTTTTTATATAATATGTCTATTGACAAATCGACATCCTGCTGTAGCAACAATTCAGTCCAGTCTATTTTAGCAATATCCATGTACAACCCATAGAGATTAGCCTTACGAAAATTCCAGTCAGCGCTTCGACTACTGGATATTACAGATAAACGATCCTTGACAACTGCACTTTTTGGTAAAGTAACAGCTATCTCCAGGGCAGGATGATACGCATCCATCGGAACCAGAGGATCGTTACAAGACGCCACACTGACGCTCTCAGAGTCACAGTTTGATAGCACCAGATCCAAAATGCCGCCATATTTGTTGCTAATTACATTAAATTGCTGAAGTTTATTATAATCAGTAAAATAATCAAATTGTGTTACAACACAATTAGAACATGATTTCAGATTGAAGTCACCAACTATAATAATTTTACTTCAATAAAGATTAGTTAAAATGTAAGTCAATGAAAATATCACTATAAACGGCTCGTGTTATTTTCTTAATAATATACGAATTGTTCAATATGGCCTTACAATGTAATATTATTGAACAATAATTGCACTCTGTAGTGAAGTTTAAATTGTAAATCCTCAATTCCTCAGGCACTTGATCTATGTTGGAAACAGATAAAGCTGCATCTAATTAGGCCAGTTACAGAGTTAGGAAAAAGTCTAGCTTTTAATCGATAAGCCGACTTTTTCTTCAGAATATAATAGAATATTGTACACCATAAAGACGTACAAATAACAACTTACGATTTAAATATGTGTTGCAATGGGTGGCCTTGTCGCTAAATATGAGTGTGTTTTGTTATTTCTAATTTTACAATCTTTTAATTTAATTATTTTCTGTTGTGCTAAATATTATTGCTTAATACCCTGTGCCTTTTGTATGAAATATTCTTACATGCTTTTTCTCTCTTTATTTTCTTTCAAATGCGATTTACAGGCAATCTTTGGATGGGACTTACTGTTTTTGGGGTTTGCCATTGTGCCAGTATTATGACAATTTGATAGTCCCCGATCTTTAGATTTGCTCAGCTCAGTAGTTTTTTTTTTACTCAGTTTTCTAAACTACTTTATTCACACAAAGGCGGTTTGTATGACAACATGAAATATTTTAAAATATTTTTTTACTATTTGTACAATATACATAATTTTAATTCACCAAAATGTATATATAACATGTACCTACTTGCGGAAAGCGTTTTCGTAATCACTTCTTACAATTTTATCAGAAGTCATAATTACAATGTTATGTTCAGTTAGTTAAGCAATATAATATTTTTTAAGATTTTGAAAACACTTTCCACAATTCTTTTATTTTTATTTTTCACATCTTTGTCGTAGTCATTCAAATTATAGTACAAATTACGGAAACGTACACACCTAAAAATAAACAAACAAAAACACAGTAAACCAATTATAGGGCATCAAAAAACTTTCCACAATCAATTCAAATACGCATAGTTTCATTCGCTACTCGTAAAAAGTCATTTTGGCACATTTCATGCAAACCGTCCTCGCGAAAAAGACTGTGACTATATTTTTATGAAAAATCAGTGCTAAGAAAAACACATCACGAATAACTAATAATAAATTACTTTTTCTGTTGCACACGGATTTCAATCCACCATGCCGCCATATTGATTCGTCATTCGTTTGTTTTGTAACTGAAGTTGCTAATTTTGAACATTTATTTATCCATCAGATATCGGCACAGGATGCTTTTTGGGAAAACAAATATACAAAGCATCTATACTAGTGGAGCGCTTGTGTTTGCTTGCGTATTTCTGAAAATAATTTGAACTTGTACACAAGTTGTTTAGAACATGGATACAGATTTTGCAGGGTCAGCAGTGCTATTCTCTCAAAATCACCCGGTGAATGAAAAAAAATGTAAGCGAAGTGAAGGCAAATTGAGCTGTTATTTTATACTAATGCTAGGCGATGACAGTTCACTTCACTCAAGCTGACCTTAACTGAATTGACCCGCTGTATATAGGGTGACTGGTTATTAGTGACGATACTTAAACACGTGATTGTACTCATGAATACATATAACTTTCCCAAAGAAACTTTTTTCAATACTCATTAACTTTCAATTAATTCAATTACGACAGGTATTCACAACGGGAGCGGCGGTGGTGGCGGGAAGCGTGTGACGCTGCTACTAGTAGATTTTGCCCTTCCCGAGGTCAGACTATCAGCTGATAGATCGTACCGATTCGTGCCTACTGTGATAGATCACAGGCGCGCGCGCGGGAAATTCAGACAGCGTTTTTGTTATTGTATTGTGTGATAAGTTATTGTGTATAAAAAAACAGTTTCTTCGGGAAAGTTTATTGAAATCATGAATACAATCACGTGTTTAAGTATCGGTCACTAATTACCAGTTACCCTATATAATTGATGTGAGTTAATTTATGAACAGACGCTAGCACATCAATCTTCCCCAAACTGTCATATATTCATTTTAACATGAACCTTATTATGTTAAGAATAAAGTTGAAACCCTATCAAAGATATTTGGCACATTGGGGTAGGTTGATGTGCTGGTGTCTGTAGGAAATTATCTTCACCATAAGTCTAAGCTCCTTGACAAAACGTTATGAAATTAAGATCACTTACACTGCTGCAGTAAAATTTTGTTCAACACAGACACACACACCAACTTTCTTCCATTATAACATTGCAGACTCCTAAATCAAAAACATTATTGAACAAGGGGATTACTTACCGTTTCCTACGGAGTTAGATATGGCTGAAAATAAATAAATATTTCTAAAATATATGAAATCAGATTCTAAAATAATGTATTTGTAGGCCAGCGGTCATTCGCCATGATTTATATATTCAGAACAAAGGATTTGGCCAATAATTCTTAGCCTATGTTTTGTTCGGCATTACAGGAAAAAACATGGATCTCCGTAATATATATTCTTCAGAACTGAGATGTATATATTTGCAAACTCATGGTATATTATTATATTTTATAGGAGCTTGTGGCTAAATAGTAACGGGTTGGTCGAAGGTTAAGCTACACTTTACGAGGTTGTTCCGTGGATTGATGACTCCGACCTATCCCATCAAGACTTCACGGAAAGCACGTTAAGCCGTTGGTCCCGCCTGGTATTTGTAGATCTTTGACAGTCGTTACAGTAGTCAGAAAAACAGTAGTCAAAAATCTGAAAACCAGTTTAATCAAGGGGTATTAAGCCTCGTCCCCACTAGCAACTGTGGAGGTCTGTCGTCACAAATTTCGCAACTACCCACAAAAAATAAATAAATACTACCATAGATATTTGTTGTTTTGTTACGTGTAACTATTGCAAGTTTATTCAATACTCGTTTAATCTCAGTACCATTGTTAATGAGTGCATTATGCGTAATTTAGGAACTTATCTTTAATACGGAAGCTCCCAGTATTTATTTATTCATCTATGCTGATAAAACTAAACATGGGACTCGAGTATTGTTTAGCTGCATTGCGCATTAATATAAAATATAATAGCTAGCGTAAACTGAATACTATCGGCGAAAGATTGGTTCGTTTAACCAATCGTCGTTGAGAGTGTTTGCGGTGAACCGTTACATCGGCGAAGGATTCATTCGGACTACCAACCGTCGATGAATAATATTATCGGCGAAACGTTTCATCGGCCAATTATTCTTTCGTTCAACTAACCGTCGGAGTAGAGTGTTATCGGAAAACCGTCCCTTCGGTGAGCGGTATTTCGGAATACCATACGTAGCTCAGCGACAGAGCTGTGCCCCCGGAGACAACTGGCGACGTCGCTCTACATCGCCCCACGTCGCCCGATGTCTTGTCTCCGTCCACATCAGTTCAGTCGAACCTCTACTCTTCATCGACTGTGCGACAAGGAACAGTTTCAGCAATGTCGCGGCGATGTTGTCGACGTCGCCCGACATCGCCCGATGTCACAGGGGACACATGTCGCTCGACAAATGTTCCTAGTGGGGACGAAGCTTTATGTTACACAGTAAGGTTTGTGGACGTCCAACAGGCAGTTGCTCCATGTAAAACACTGGTATTTCAGCTACAACCGGTTAACCTGGAAGCAGACCCCAACATAGTTGGAAAAAATCTACGCAGATGATGATGGTACCTATTTATTGTTTTAAATAATATATCCAACACTGTCTATTCCCTCTAACTTTTGATCAACCAAAAATCACTAAAACGGAATTTATAATCTTTAATCATTATTTCAAGAGGATTGTTGTTAGGACGAAGGAGATTAATTATTCAAATAATTCTGCAAGCTACCGTGAACTTTAATTCTTGACAGTTTAAACTCAAATTCCTTTGTGCTTTCAATATAGTTTTATCTTATTAGGTAGGTACGGTTGTAGCAGAAAAGTAGATTAGAAGAAATGTTGAAACAATTGAATATCTACTGTGTTTCTAATTTTAAAATAGAATAGAAGTGGTCGTAGTTAAAGATTTATTGGAGTTGGAGCGAGATAAAAATAGGTAACTGTTTTTAAAATCGTTTTAGTTTTTGGAAATAGTAAGAATAGAGTTGAGGAAATAAACTGTTTCAGAAGAAATTTATTGGCGTGTGTGTATGAATGACAACATGTAATACAAACGAAGCAAAAGAAATATTTATGTATGAATTGAAGGAGATGGAGCTCTCTAGCTTCTGCCTACCCCTCAGGGAGAAAGGCGTGACTTTTTAAAACAGAAATTTAGTTATTAGTTATACTTGGACCGTTCAGAAGAAAGATTAGGAGATTTTTTGTAAGTGATTGCTGCGTGATTATTTTGAGTACAGCAATCACCACCAATGTTTAAAGTTTTTTCGGTGAACAACCAGGGCCTTCAAATATCGGGTAGAAAGATAATTAGTGAAGATGTTAATCATATTTACGGTACCTAACTATTAGAATAAACCTTTTAAGCGCTTGGCTAAATATTAATTACCGTGCCCCTAGCACCGGGCCACACAATACGGCCTACTATTGATCTACAGTCAATAAGGAGACACAATTTTACTGTTGTATCGATTTTTAGTTTTTGTTACATAAAATATCTCAATTCAATAATGGTTTTAGTTGTACCACACAGTCAGTACCTATTATGAAAATAAAATGAAAAAATCATGCATGTTTTCTGTCCCAGAAATACGACACCAGCGGTAGGGACACGGAAATATGTGGCGCATATATGCGACACAAGCGGTTAAAAGGTTAATCATAAAAATGCGAAATTGCGTTCGCTATGAAACTAACCGCTGTATGTCTCGTTGATTTTTAGTACAGACGCCAGCGCATCAATTTACCCCAATGTGTCAAATTTTCCCAATTGAATATGAACCTTATTCTGTTTGTCTTAAAAGTTGAAAAGCGATCAAAGAAATTTGACACATTGGGGTAACTTGACGTGCTGGCGGCTGTACATTATTCAAAAGGGTCATGTTTTAGCTTGCGGATCAAATTATGACTACATATTTCTTTTTCTTTGTTGAAAGTATTTACGATTTGCAACACATTGGAAACTTCTATTTTGTATGTATGTCTTCGCCAATGCATAGTTTTCGGTCATCTTAGTTACATTATAAAACAATGAGACTGCAATGAATCCAGCGATTTGATTGCAACATTCATCAGTAATTTTTAAGAACTTAGATTCAAAGGATACTTTTATTATTTGGGAAGCTGCTGATTCTCAGACTGATTTGAATAAAATAATTCTGATTTCAAGTTCTGTTTTTCACAAAACGATGTGTTTCAGTGTTCCACTTTAGTGATATGGAACACGCTGTATATTATTGCGTCTGGGAGCTCTGACTGCCCACGCGCTTCTCTAAGTCGATGATTAATTCGTAAGAAATAGTGCGTTGTGTAAACTGTTAGAAGATTACGTAAGAAGACCAGGTAAGAGGCCTCTTATTTGGTTTGTATAACGTCTATTTCCTCTGCCTTTCCATATTGGTGATGTCTTTCAGAAAGGTCAGGTCCGTAGTACCTTCAACTGGTGTTAGTATATGACCAGAGAGGGAGTTCCTGTATTTTCAAGTTTAGTCGCACACTGACATAAATACGTCTATTTTGATACATTTTAACTTTATATAAGGTCAACAATATGGTGTTTGACAGAAAATGAACATCAAAATATGATTAGTCCATATGTTTTTTCTTTTTCAAATTGATGGAAATAGCTTAGAAAAGCGCATTAAAGTTGAAGAGAGAGGGCTTGTAACATCATTATTTAGTATAACCTGTACTGGCTAATGACGTCATGCGACATTTTGACTTAGTATTCTTTCGCCGTTATTTTTTGATTACGTGAAAAAAGAAAAAAATTGTGTTGAATATTTTTTGTAATTTAGATGAGGGACAAAAACTATAATTCAGTCAAGTAGCCCAATTGAACGGTAAATTTTAATAACAAGAATAATAATTTGCCGTACGTCACGTAAACGAAGCGAAAGGAGTAGGTTTGTTAGAATTGTAGCAGGTGGCTTTCTGTAGCTTCTACTTAACCTGATAGGTAAAAAAGGTATGAGTTTGTGAATGGATGTACCTACTTAGTTACACTAGAAAGTGGTGAAGGAAGCATTATTCAGGGCACTGTCTTATGTAATTTTGAACGTTTAAAAAGGGCTGGTTCGCAGTTTAATTTGAATAAGTATTTCAATTTTGATATTTATTTATTAAAACTTTATGCACAAGTAAAAAAAAAACTGTACAAGGGCGGACTTAATGCCTTAGACATTTTCTACCAGTCTACCTTAAGGTGGTGCAAAGATGGAACAAGGTAGGTGTAACTGGGAAAAAAATTAAGGACAAGGTGACACTAAAAAAAAAGAAATAAAAATACACAGATACATACATACTGAAACAAAATAAATACACAGATACATACATACTTACATATTTTTAATTTGATTTGGCAAAAGTTCGTAGGTTTGTCTTTCTTGATAGTTTTTAGTGTTTTGGCGACAAAATTCATCAAAATACATAACATCACGCTTGCTAGCGCTGAATGATAATGCAGAGGCGTACCTATAATACTTACTCACACATTTCTTCGGTTGTGAGCCAGACGTGGGTTTTTTTTTATATTGATAGGCACGGCACGTTTGAACACTATCTCACCTGATGGTAAGCGATGAAGTGATCGACGATGAAGCACGCTTGCCTAGAAGCAACCTGTTCACTCTTGACTTGAAGACCCCTAAAAGTACAAATCTTACCTCTGTACAAAGAGATTTAAAATACTATAGAGCGGGCATGTCAAGGAAATGTCATAGAAAAACTTTGATCCCATGTCTCAGTAACGCCATCTAGAATAATATATGAATATTGGAGCGGCAGCAGAGCGTACTACAAAAAACTCATAGACTTGTGTCCAGCAGGACACACTTTTTCGGACGAAAATTTTGTTCGTGATGTCCGGCCTTTAGGTATTGAATGTCTTTGCCTCTGTATAATATTAGTAAAGACTAGATAGTAGGTTTCTAAGAAGATCATTACATTTACTTTCAGAGGCATGTCATGTTGGATATATACATCCCTTTACACATTCTGATTCAGAGCTTCCTGTGGTCGATTTTGTCTCGCCATGTCGTGTTTATTATCCGGATGCGAACGGAAGCGTAAACCACACATGTGAAAAATATGCGACATACAGAAGCTTGAATGACTTAATGCTAATAAGTAATTACCAAGTGGATAGAATTTGGACGTAGCTTTGCAAGATAGCTTTTCACAAGGTTTTCTATTCATGGAAATAAATAACTTTACCTTTGGGACCAACTCAGAAATCACGAAATTAAAATCTGATGTTCAACTAACAACTTCACGCTAACTTCACCAAAATACGCGGAGCGATTTTGAAAGGATATACCATGGGCATTTTGTTCCTTAATTATCTATGAAATAACCGGGACTACATGCCGACTCTAATACTCGTATAGTTGGGAAAGGCTAGGCAGATGATGAATCATCTATGAAATAAAAATGATCATTAAACCTTCATGAACTTTTATTATCTTCCCAATAATAGATTTACAATAAACGAAACATTTGCATACCATCTGGTAAAGGCCAATGTCCACGACAACAAAATAAACCTAATTATAACCGTGAATAATTTAATGTGGCCACAATTGGTTAAGATCACCACGTGGGCTAACTAACTATCATGACTCAATGGGAACTGAATATATTATTAGGGAGCGTCCATTTATCACGTGAGACTCGGAAGGGTTACCGCCCATTCCGAGCGGCGAAGTTGGAGAAAAATCACGAAATACCACGAGGGTCTTCTTTTTTCTTGAGGTCAGTGAGTGACTATTCAGCTGTCAATTCAGTAAAAAAAACTCCTGACAACTTGAAATGAAATGAAATGATGACATGAAATGATATTTATTTTTGTAAGTAGATCTTCTCAGATACTTTTGCATGTCTTTTTTTTTGGCATTTCCAAAGTGACTGATCCCTGAGAAGAAATGCCGAAAGAAACTCCTGAGTTTCTAGTTTGTCTGGACTTTAAAAGAGACCATGACCCCTCTTTTAAAGTCCAGACATAAGATTATATTCATTTACTATGCGAGTCACACGATGCAGGGCAAAGTCTGGAATAGCCTTTTGAGTAAAGGGAACTGTCAATGCGTATCAATAAAGAATGACAGCTCTATTCTTTCGTCTTCGCTTCACCTATATTTTCATTACAGAATAATACTACTGCTGGTGTATTAAGGAAGAGGAGGATGTAGTGAATTATCACGTGTAATTATTTTATTCGTTAAAAGTGTGATTTTAAAACTAAAGAAAAAAAAACATTATTTTTTATTTTTTTTTTAACATTGCACCAAGTATCGCCGCAGAAGTTAAAGTTAGCTAAAAAAGTCCTCACGTGATTGATGAACGATTCTTTATCAGCCATATGGAATGTTTTAACAGACATTGCGAAATAAATAATGTCTATGACGCTAGACGTTTATCGTTCATCGTTTCAGGTCTGTGCTTGTTTCAGTTGGACAGAATGTAAATAAAATTAGGTATTGTGTAATAAGAAGTCTTCATGGCAAAGATGTTGAGCCTTTGCCTCTCATTGTGGGTCTTAGTCTAGAAAAGGACCAAAGTAATTTTATTAACTTATTGTCCTTTTGAAATTTTATTCTCATAGACGCTGGTAAAGGAAAACATAGTAAAAAAACTTGGGAGTTACTTCATATTAGTCTGCCTTCTTTACATGAGAAGAATCCTTTACCTTGCAGTAAGTTAGTAACAGGCTAGCATTAGTTAATCAATTACCTAGTTCTTTATTTTCAGATCATCTGAGAAATTAGAAATTATTTGCGCTAATTTTATGTTTTTTTTTATAGGTGACCTCCCCCTTTTTAAAACAACGTTTCTATTGTTATGATGGTGTTTAAATAAGTTCCAATGCGACACAAAGGCCTCTTCTCATACAAAGAAGTCATGAACATTTATCACAATGCCAGCGCAAGGCGGTTTGGAAGTTGCATTTATTATCACAGATTTCAAGAACTAATTATGGGTTATGTGGGTTAGGCAACTAGATAATGGTAATGTTAGAGTATTAAGGAAAACCTATAGAAGTGTTTTTGCAACCACCCAATTTTTTTGTTTATATGCAAAACCAGCCCTTTTCTCAAAAATAGTTAACGACAAAACAGTTAATTTTAACGGCATGCTAATGCCCTAGAACAAACAAGATATCTGGAAACCCTTCGACCGGATACCGACCACGCGTAACCCTGCGCGCACGCACATTTCTAACAAGGGGGCGTTTTCTAAAAATATAACACAGAATTATAAACGCAATACGTTCTCGGTTAGTCACATCGCGTCCACCACGATACGCGGTCCCGAAATCCGCGTTCCGAGTCCCGAAAAAAAAAACCCGACCGCCCGATTCTTTTGTTCGTCTACCATGGTCTTAAGTGTTCGAATTTTGAAAAATTGATTTTTAGATAGCAGTGTTTGTGTGGATTTTTTTATTCAGGTCAAACTTGGTGAGGTTCAATTAGTACTTAGTTTTAGTTTTTAGTCGGTTAGTGTGTGCGCCTTAATACTTTAATCGCAGTATTTATTGAATTAGAGAAAATGCGTGAGCAAACCCATTTATTTCTATACGCAAAGTGATGTTATTTATATGTCTAAAAAACCGGGACGCCCTCTTTAATTTCTAAATACGCACAATAATAAACTATTTTCAGAGGTATGTGTAACAAATTCTCAGTAATGATTCTTTTACATTATCAGTCTGACTTTAGTATTTTTGTAGACAAAATACCAGTATTTTTCTAAATTCTATGGATTTTTTACGCTTTTATGCTTGTTTTTAAATTATGAATCTAAGAATCCTAATGCTTATTTGGCGTCATTTTATGATTATAGTGTGAAAAATGTCTGGTTATAAAAACTAAAAGTTACTTTTAAACAAAGAAAACCTGAATACAAAAGAACGCGGTATGTTACTATGTATGTTTAGAGATTTAATTTTCACGAAAATTGTGAAAAATCTGTCTGGGTATGAAGTCAAAGAAATTATTTATTTCAATTAGACCATGAAATGGCGTATTTGAACTGATAAGTATCTATTACCGAACCTACAACTATTAAGTAGGTACCTACATACCTAAAAAATAAACAAGCAAAAAAAAAAAAAACAATTATCGGGCATCAAAAAACTCATCCGCATCGCTCTCAACGAAAAAAAAGTGCCCAAAAGACTGGCCACAATGCCACGTTATAAGGCAATACAAGAAAAAAATAAACGTACAAATTATATTATGACTTCCAGAAATAGTTCTGTACGGACAAGAAACTTATGGATAAAATAATAACAACAATATACCAGCCCATTGCTGCCTTACTGCAGAGCAAAGGCACTCACAGAGAAGACACATGGTGGCAATCAAAGAGATTTAAAAGACTATAGAGCGGGCATGTCAAGGAAATGTCGTAGAAAAACTTTGATTCCTTGTCTCAGTAACGCCATCTAGAATAATATATGAATATTGGAGCGGCAGCGGAGCGTACTAAAAAAAACTCATAGACTTGTGTCCGGCAGGACACACTTTTTCGGACGAAAATTTTGTTTGTGATGTCCGGTCTATAGGTATTGAATGTCTTTGGTGGCAATGCTTGTGTCTTGTGTCTGCTCAAGACGGATTAGCGATTTCAAATTTAATTAATATTCTTCTTTCATTATTATTTTATATTTCTTCTTAAAACTTTTTCTTTAACTTCATTTTTACTATTAAATATATGGATACTATAATTATTCAAGCCTTATATTAATTGTCATTAAAAAATACACTCTGTGTCTGTATCACAACTTGCAAGCACTACATTTAATCATCACCAATTATCAGAAGCCACACACTTATACAATATATATATTTATATACATAAAATCATAGCCACATTATTAGTAAGTGTCAAAGGCTATATTTTTTTTCAAAACTAAGACCTTATTAATAAGACCTTCAAACTATCTATATCTTAAATTAGATTCATCAACATACAATCTGTTTGAAATCTGTCAGATGAGAATGGAAATTAATGCAAGTTTCGTAGTAAAATCAAACTACTGTTTCCATTTTCTTGTATCCCAGTCTTAGAAAGACAGATTTCAAAACAATGATTGTTTCACAGATTTTCGCTTGTGATTTACAGTTTTAAGTGTAATAGTAGATCTTAACGGATGTAGATCTTCCTGTACTCTCAACCTAAGAATAAAAATATGATTTCATAATCTCTGCTAACAATGTTAGGTATATTTATTTAGTCTGCAAATGTCTGTGTTTAGATTTTTTTTGAACTTTTCTTTGATTTTAGTCTGTTTTGTTGGTCTTACGGTTTTAAGCGAGACTTAGTTGTTCTGCAACTCATATGAACCGAACGATTCTCTTATAATAGTGTTTATTTTCCTGTGAATAATGACTAACCTGCAGGCCTAGTCATATTACAAATTCTATTTCTATTCTATTGCGACAATAGAAAGAAAATGGCGTATATATTATGGAATCAGCTGTTTGTCAACTGTCAAGTGTTAACGAGTAGAATTTGTAAATATGGCTGAAAATAAAAATACACTTGACAGTTGACAAACAGCTGATTCCATAAACGCCATTTTCTTTCTATTGTCGCCATCGATTACGATAATAGAAATAGAATAATGTCATAAGGCTAGGCCTGCTGCATCGTGTAGCGTAAAAGTCGACGGCAGAATCGCCAAAGTTGTACAAACATTTCTTCCGATAAATGTAGAAATCATTCTCAACGACTACAATAGTCGATTGAAGAATCGACACATTTCTTCTCTTCTCTCTTGACACTGTCACACTCAAGACAAAAGAAGTGTTTCTACAATCTGTCAATTTGGCGTTTCTTCCCTGGACAAAAGGCAAATTGCGGGTGCTAGGGGTTTTATGCCGCCCATGGGCCTCTGATTAGGCTTCACATGTTGTCGAGAAATATCTCTTAGGCATGCCGGTTTCCTCACGATGTTTTCCTTTACCGTTTTTTAAGCAAGTGATAATTATGCAACACAAACGCACATGAATCCGAAAATTCTTAGTTTCCTTGGGTTAGGACTCGAGACCTATCACTTGGTAGTTCGCCGATCACACCACTATATAGGCTATCTGCTAAGTATTGGCAGTTCAATTCACGTAACTTTTCGCAGGGAGAATTTCACGGAATGGACCGCGTGCTTATTTCACAATTGAGCATCTGTCTTTCATGTTTCACAATTACAACGTCATAACATGTACACAATATGACGAAATAGTTGTCATTCATGTCATATTAAGACTCCTCCGTGCCTCTGAAGGAACATAAAGCAGTTAGTCCCGGCTGTCATTTGTAAAACTTTGTCAACCGATACTAGTAATATGTAACTGAAAATGTTTGTTGCTCAATAATGCGTAAACCTTTGAACAGTTTTGGATGAAAATTGCCACATATATAGGGTGACTGGTAATTAGTGACCGATACTTCAACACGTGATTGAACTCACGAATACGAATAACTTTCCCAAAGAATTTTTTTTTATACTTATCAACTTTCAATTAATTCAATTACGTCAGTACTGCACAACGGGAGATTTTGCCCTTCCCGAGGTCACACTATCAGCTGTTAGATCGTGCCGTTTCGTGCCTACTGTGATCGGTCACAGGTGCGCGCGCGGGAATTTCAAACAGCGTTTTTGTTATTTTATTCTATTATAAGTTTTTGTATATAAAAAAATGTTTCTTTGGGAAAGTTTATTAAAATCTTGAATACAATCACGTGTTTAAGTATCGGTCACTAATTACCAGTCACCCTATATAGACCATTTCCTGGATTAACATAATATATAGACTACACTTAACGTCCCGGTAAAGTCTTTTCTTAGGATTAGTAGTGGGCAGAAGCTAGCAAATACATTCATTACATAATAATGACGTTATTGGATGGGATTTGATTTCTAACTAGGCACAAGTTTAGAATCAGGACTGCTACTGCATGACTCCAGACAAAAAATCAAATAAACTGGCCAACTTGACTGGCCTGTTGGTTTAGTAGTTAGTGACCCTGACTGCTATGCCGGAGGTCGTGGGTTCGATTCCCACCCAGGACAAATGTTTGTGTGATGAGCACGATCATTTGTTCTGTGTCTGGGTGTAATTTATCTATAATATGTATGTATTTAGAAATATATAAGTATGTTTATCAGCTGTTTAGTACCCATAACAGAAGCTCTCAAGCTTAACTTGGGACTAAATGGCGTTGTGTGAAAAGTTGTGGAATATTTATTTATTTTATTTATTTAAACTAGCCGTGCACGGAATGGAACACAAGACCTCATGCTTATTAGTAACGCTTGCAACCACTAAACTGACGAGGCGGGTCGTAAAAGTCAATATTAAAAAAGCACAAAGGTATGCACAGCCGGAAAAATACGGTTAACACTATTCTAAAAAAAAATAAAACTTGATTTGTTTGTCGCAAAAGTACTGCAAAATGTAGTTGTTAAAAACAATTGTAAAAAAGGGCAAGTGTGAATGGTACCCACAACACTAAGGGTTCCGTTACAGTATTTAATAACATTCTACAGTGTATTGTGTATTTTTGTTAATATGTGAGTACAATGTTTCTACCAACATAACATTTTTTTTATCGAGCCCATTGCTTATTTTTTATAAACCTATCTCAGTATAGTTCCTATTACTCTAGGTGCATCGTCCTCACATTTAATCAGATTGTTGTATACGTAGTATTGTAAACCTATTTTAAAAGAGTAAGTTTGGAGTTTCTTGCACATTCTTCTCCATACAAAACTACCATTTATTTATTTATTAAGGTAAACCAACAGCTTCTGTATACAGCATTACATAAGAATAATAGTAAAAAGTATCAGACTTATACAGTCGCCAATAACAGGTCGACCAACATTCATGTGAGTGAAAAATTACAAATAATCAAATCAAAGTTAAAAAGAAAACATAATGAAATTACAAGTGCATACATAATGAGAGCTAATGAGATTTTGACTTTGACTTGACTTTGAAAGAAATAAGAATAAACACTTATCCGAGTCAAATATAAACCTTAATAAAAAGTACAAGATTGCGATTCCGATTGCGGTTGTTACCAATCGAGCGAAAATGCTGCGCGCCACATCTTGGTAGAGACCCATTAATTTTTAATATATTTGGTATACCTACCCGTAGTGTACTCATTGACAGACAGACGAATTAAAGAACAGCGGAGGCACAGCAAATGGGTTCCGTTGCCCTACTTTAGGCTGGATGGAACCCTAAACAACGGATTACTTTAAAAAAATATTTTATTAAAATGACATCACATAAAATAAAACGTGTGGGCGTATCCGTTAGTAAATGTTCAATGTTATATTTTGTTGACATTTTGATTGTTATTTTTTTCGATTAAATTCTTGTTTATTTGAAAATGTGATATTTGAATTTATTTCTAAATGCCTTTGTTATTTTATTGAATGGGGAAATACTGTTTTAATTTCTTTTGGGAAACTGTTAGTAAAATGCTTTTTTTGTATTAGTTGCGAGGGTTTTGTAATGACACGTCACAATGATTTTGTTTGTTGCTGCTATTTTATTTTTGGTGGTTACGTGTTATGTATGAGTTAACTTTAAGAGTATCTATCTCTGTTTTTTTTCTGGTTTTTTGAATTGATTAATTTGGAGTTAAGTGATATAAATGGTTTAGATAGAAATTATGATTTTATACAAAGTGGTTGTAAATGTAAATACATGCTACTATTTTATGTATCTGTAAAAGGTTAAATATACCGAGCGTGTATCCACAACTTCACGTCAAAGCGCGTATTTTGCGTATGGGCTATAATTATTAATCTACCACGCGGGCCCAGTGCGAATTGGTAGATGTCACATGTCTTCGAATTTTTGGTTCTAAAACATGTCGGTTTCCTTATGATGTTTTCCTTCACCGTTTTTGAGAGCAGTGGTGATGAAATAAATTACACTAAGTAATGCGCCTGCCTGGGTTCGAACCCACGACTTACTGTTCGTAAATCGGGGCCGTCACCACTGGGCCACCGCTGCTCTTATGTATATGTAATACATATATGTCATGTCACTTCTGTTCATTACATATACAAAGGTACCCTCTTAACCTACAAACAGCAACATCAGCTCTAAATAATTCCAGCACATAAACCTTGGATACAGTAGTAAAGAA
Organism: Euplexia lucipara; assembly: GCA_921972225.1. Lineage (NCBI taxonomy): Eukaryota > Metazoa > Arthropoda > Insecta > Lepidoptera > Noctuidae > Euplexia > Euplexia lucipara. The sequence continues at coordinate 8,238,652 of OV179168.1, read as the reverse complement.
TTCACAGTTTACTTCTTGTTAGATTAACTTCAGACCTATTCTGAAACACGTTTGGATTGTGATGGCAATAGAGCTAGGATTTACCTTCTCATTTTTTATTTTTTTTGTTGAGTTTTCTTCTTTTTCTCATCTTTTAAATATTTGTTTATTTAACTCATTAGGCTCCGCGTGGACACCGGTGTCCGCAAACAATAGTAATTTAATTGTTTCTGGATTGCGGTAATTGACTAGTTAATTTGTTTTTGACATAATGATGTAAAACTAGTGGACATCACGGGGTTTCATCTAGTAGTAAGCGTTCCCGTAGGAATAGAGGGACAATAAATCGGATCACCCGTTTAAGCGCTACGACGCGACGGTGCCACAGACAGACAGACACACAACCATATGATAGTGGTCAAACTTATAACACCCCTCTTTGCGTCGGGGGTTAAAAAGTAGCCTATGTAACTTGGGAATAGTGTAGTTTCTCAACGGTGAAAAGAATTTTCTAATCAGTCCAGTAGTTTTTAAGTTCATTCAAAAGACAAACCGTAGTTTAGGCACCAGTCTCCCAAAAATAAACATTGCCAAATATGTAATTTTACTTTGCTTATGTAAGTTTTAAGTTTTTGAGTGTTATTTGTGGAAGAAATTTTTTTTAATTTTTTTAGCTGTTAGAATATTAGCATTACAATCAGCTACTTACTACTAATAGTTTGTACTGACAAAAGATGTTCTTATGAGATATATTTATTCGCTAACCTATCTTGTTAAATTTGACCAAATTTTGCATACTAAGCTGCATTAATTTATAAAAATTGCTTATGTACAGACGCCAATTTACATCAACCTACCCCAAACTTCGACTGGCCTGTTGGTCTAGTAGTTAGTGCCCCTGACTGCTATGCTGGAGGTCGTGGGTTCGATTCCCACCCAGGACAAATGTTTGTGTGGTGAGCACGATCATTTGTTCACATTATTGATGTTTAACATTAATTTAGGAATAATACATTGTGAATGTTATGTTTTTCTCTAGTACCAATAAATAAGTCTTTTTTTTTTTTTGTTTAATCTTAGCAGTTTTCCATCAATTTGAAAAATAAATTCGAATATTTTCTTGTTATCTAGATGAGGGACTTAAAACTAAAATTTTGTCAAATCTAGTCCATTGTTTTTAAACCAAACTACACTCGTCTTTCGAACGAACAAGAATACCATTCTAAAAGTTGATGGTTTTCCAGAATAGGCTTGTCTGAACTGGCCATAGTAGGACATGTTGCTATCAGAGACTTAAATTAATTGCATAGGGCGGCACGTTCTAGCGAGTTATGTGTTCATTTAAATGTGAAAGCTATGTGTTAAGTAAGGGTTTTGTAGTTTTGATGTTGAAGTGTTTTGTGGAGCTTTCTGTAGAGTTTTGAGGACCAAGAAAAGGTTTAACAACTAAATAATAAATATTCCACAACACATCTAGTCCCAAGCTAAGCAGAGCTTGTGTTATGGGTACTAAACAGCTGATAAACATACTTATATTTCAAAATACATACATATTGTAAATAAATAACACCCAGACACAGAACAAATGATCGTGCTCATCACCCTCGACCTCCAGCATAGCAGTCAGGGTCAATAACTACTAGACCAACAAGCCAGTCAAAATGCCGATTGGAGAGCATTCTTCGCGTTAATGTTTCTTTTGGTTTAAAATCTCTGAATATTATATATTCTATTTAATACTAGCCGATGTCACTCAAGTCACCCTGGGATAGGAGCAATCGGTCCAGCAGTTTATAAGTTTATTCGTTACATTAAAAAAAAAACACACCTGTCCTTTAAAGTATTAGTACAGATACAAGACACAACACTTTCAATTCCAGACAAGAACTAATGTGACTTTTCCAATTCATATGTAGGAACTTTCAAAGAATATCTTAGACATCATTGACATCAGTCAAGAAAAACATTGTGAGGAAACCTGGACTAATAGTTAATATAAGTTTGAAATCGCCAATCCACCTTAAGCAAGCGTAGTGATCGTTGCTCGTGCCTTCTCTGCATGAGAAGAGGCCTTTGCTCTTTAGTGGGACAGTAACAGGCTAGTATTATTAAGTCACTGCAACAAACCGACTGGCAAAACATAGCGCTCAAATATGTTAAGCTAACACCTATGTAATTACCTATGTTTTACAAATAAAGATTCTGATCTGATTCTGATTTTGATTCTATTGGTCTAACAGTTAGTGGCTCTGATTGCTATGCCGGAGGTTGTGGGTTCGATTCCCACCCAAGACAAATGTTTATTTGATGAGCTCGATGATTTTGTTCTGCGTCTGGGTGTAATTTATCTATAAAATATTTAGAAATTTTTGAGCATGTTTACCAGTTATTTAGTACCCATAACACAAGCTCTGCTTAACTAGGGACTAGTTGGCATTGTGTTAAAAGTTGTGGAATATTTATTTAAATACCTTTGAGAACCGAGAATTGCCACGAATTAAATATGAAATACACACTCTAATCTAGAAGGATCCAAAAATCACGAAACGGATCCAAAAGTTCGGCAACTCGCGTTAAAACCCAAAATAATTTATTAAATTAAATTGAAAAGATAGGTTCCATCAAAAAGCTGTGGAGCAAAAGTTTGCGTAACATTGTTTCAGCTGAAACCTGAAAGTTAGCCATTTGTTTACCTTTCCTCCAAACTTTTAGGTGATGCTAATGAGGGCTGTAAGGCTTAATGGCTAAGTTGGTTCGCTTCACTGAAGATTTTTCTCGGTTCCGATTAAGTTGATTTTTGTTAACAAAATGTTGTCAACCTCTGAGGAATTTTCCAGTTGCCACAATGGGCTATTGACAACATTTTAGTTTTTTGTCCCTCATCTAGATTACAAGAAAATATTCGACCCATATTTTTTTCTTTTTTCACGTTATCAAAAAATTACGTCGATATATCGAGTCAAAATGTCGCATGACGTCACTAGCCAGTACAGTTTATACTAGATAATGACGTTACAAGCAACTTCAACTTTAATGCGCTTAATCTTAGGAGGTATTCCTCGAAGCGCTACTATTTTGAGGCGCTCCTAATGAAGCTCTCCTATTTTATTCCTCGGAGCGCACCTTATTTATTTTTCGATATAAATATTTTTTTTTTCGAGGAAAAAAAAAACAAATATTTTTAATTGCTATCGGGAGCGCTCCTAAAAGGTGCGCCCCGAGGAATAAAATAGGAGCGCCTCATTAGGAGCGCCTCAAAATAGTAGCGCTTCGAGGAATACCTCAATCTTAGCAGTTTTCCATCAATTAGAAAAAGAAAAAAATATGTGTCTAACGTTTTCTTGTAATCTAGATGAGGGACTAAAAAATATTCTTTTGTCAAATAGCCTTTACATGATAGGTTTTGACTCATTAAACGGAGTAATTGTATTTTTTCGTTATATCGGTAAACGTGATTTAACCTGCGATTGATCCGGGCGGGTAGTATTTATTTTTGCCACAAAAAAAAACAACAGCCGCGCATCGGGCTGGTGCCTAAAAAATAACAAAAACAAAATTAAGTCTGTTTTCAAATTACACTGAAAATCTGCACTTTTTGAACGCCAACGGGTATTTAAAAGCAAAACTGGCCTGGACGTCACGTAAGGACTATATGGAATAGGTCGCCGTTACTAAAATCTGTAAGGAGTCTATTCAAAATAGTCTTGTATGGTATATATTCATGTAAAATAGTACACCACACACTGCCTACTCATCTTTTTTCCTCCAATATCAAGTCCATCCAAAGGTTGTCTGTAAGAGATCGCTTTTAGCGATAAGGCCGCCCATTGTATCACCGCTTGTAGCCCTTAAAATTATTATTTGTAAGTATTAATGGTGTACAATAAAGAGTATTCTATTCTATTCTATTCAGAGTGCACAAAGCTCCCTTAGAACATCATTAGAAACTGTTACGTTCGTCCGTTTGTCTGTCTGCTTTTGTTTTAACATTCCCATCTATATCGGGCCGATCGTTGAACTTTAGGTCCCCTTGTAGTCTTAGCTTGACTTATAAATAATCATCTGCTTTAGGTGTCTTTAGGTACTGATTTTGCAAGATGATTTTGACTCCTGATTTTGTGAAGGTTTTGGTTTAGTATGGAAGAGTCGTTTAAAACATTTTTTTTTGGCTTTTTGGTCCAGTGGTTTGATAAATTGGTTGTTAAGCTTTCGCTGTTTTGACTTCTCGTAACGAATATGAAAGATCTCTACAGATGCCAGGCGAGACCAAGGGCATAAAGTGCTTTCCGAGGCACGGAGTGGTCAGGGCGATTTGTACTACTTGGTCTGGTCACATATACAGGGTGGATTAGATATAAAAACATGCTTTCTGCCTTTGTAATATGTTTTTTTAATAATTATTAACTTTTCATCATTTAAAATCTTATGGAGTACTGGCACCTTGTTCGCGACCCTGTTCCATGGATTTCGAACTGTAACATCCCCTCCATCACATAAAGTTTTGAAAATAAATTATAGCCTAGAACACTCACAAATAATGTGGCTTTCTATTGGTAAACGAATTTTAACAAAATCAGTTTAGTAGATCCAAAGACATTCAATACCTATAGGCCGGACATCACGAACAAAATTTTCGTCCAAAAAAGTGTGTCCTGCTGGATACAAGTCTATGAGTTTTTTGTAGTACGCTCCGCTGCCGCTCCATTATTCATATATTATTCTAGATGGCGTTACTGAGACATGGGATCAAAGATTTATATGACATTTCCTTGACATGCCCGCTCTATAGTATTTTAAGTCTCTTTGAGTAGATCCAGAAAAAACACGCTACAACTTCACAAACTCACAAACTTTACTTCTTGGCAATTATATAGTAGAACAGAGAAGAGAAGAGATACATTTCTTACGAAACAAAGTTTTGATTAACAAAAACACTAGATCAAAAAAGTGAAAAATTAAGAATTATGTAGTTAGTACTAGTAGGTACAGATTTCACATCAAACAACTCCAAACTGCCAATTTTTTCTAATTGCACATGAACCTTATTCTATCTATACTAATATTATAAAGAGGTAAAATTTGTAAGTTTGTAAATTTGTATGTAGGGGGTAATCTCTGGAACTCATAATCCAATTCTAAAATTTTTTAAACTGGCAGAAAGCTACATTATTCCTGAGTGCTATAGGCTATAAATTGTTTCTATAACATGTATATTAACCGAGCTATCACAACTTTTGTCTAGCCAGTCGGAAAAAAATACCTCATAAAACAGAATTATTTGCGTGCGCTGCCTAAACAGTTGCTTAAAATTAAAAACAATGTATGGCTACCTGGTTCGTCTTAATTATTTCTACAAAAAAGTCCGCGATACCATATCTCTATCTTTTATATTTTATCTTTTATACTTCTTTTATTGCATTAAAAAAAAAATTTTTTGGCATACTTACGTTTGGTGCATTATTTGAGCAACAAAATGTTAATTCTTATGACAGTAAATTATTTCAGTATAACAAGAACATCATACAGATAAGATTTGCCATTTACAGTATATCAATTGGTCATACAGTTTCGGAGATATTATAAAATTACTAAAACGCAAAATGCCCAGGCCCTAGCATAACTTTCATTGTGCAGACGTTTTACCTATTTGCCCATAGATGGCGTTCTGTAATTACGTCATTTTTCTGAATCGCGGTGTTAAGACTTTCCGTGGATTGATGACCCTCTCGAATTATTAAGCCCACGTTGTCGATAGTTGGAGTTCTAAATAATTATTACATGTCAGTTGCTTATTGGTTTCGGTTGTTTCGTTCGTATTGTTGTTGTTGTTGATAATCGAAAATATCGTAATTTCGTTGTACGATTGTTTGTATGTTCGTAGATTCGTACTTCGTTCTATCGTATAAATCCGATACGAGTTATTCGATATTACGATTGTTTTGTTTTCTAAAGGCGGACGGTGTTCGAGTCGCTCTCCCTTTGTTCATAATTATTGTTTTCAAGTCTGTGCATAGTTTGTTGAGAGCATGCCTAAAAGGAAATCTCAAATGTCCCGGCAGACATCACAGACAAGAGCCGCTCGAGTACGCCGTACGGAAGAATCTGCCCCTGAAAATGAGCAGCGCCTCTCGAGAAATAGAGAATATATTTCGCAAGCACGCGCTAGAGAATCTAGCTCCGAGCGCTTACAGCGCCTCGCTAGCCAAAATGTGAGGACGTCGTCGCGGGCCCGTGCTCGAGAAACTAGCGCTGAACGTGCGCAGCGTCTATGTGAGTTAAGGCAGCATGTCTCTGAGACAAGGGATAGGGAGACTAGCGCTGAGCGCTCGCAGCGGCTCGCTAGGCAAAATGCCATAACATCGCAGGCCCGCGCTCGGGAATCCAGCGATGAACGTGCACAGCGTCTATCTGTTTTAAGGCAGCATGTCTCTGAAACAAGGGATAGGGAGACGAGCGCTGAGCGCTCGCAGCGCCTAGCAACAGAAAGACAGCGAGCAGTTACAGTCAGAGCACGTAATCGGAATTTAGCCCAAGGAAATAGATCAGCCTTCAATTACGATGCTAATATAGATTATGCTCGGCAAAACACCGTGAAAATAGGCGAAATGAATAAAACATGTCCTAAGTGTTTTGCAAATAAATGGAGCGATGAACCAAATGGTATGTGTTGTGCTGCAGGAAAAGTGGTTCTTCCTGATATCCAGGCACCACCACCACCAATAAAAGATATATTACTGGGCAATCATCTATTATCTGCGCATTTTTTTAAAAACATACGAAAGTATATACACTCTTCCAAATGACGTCATTCGGTGCTAAAGAAATTCGCGAAGGAAACTTTATGCCTACATTTAAAGTAGAAGGGCAAGTTTATCACTTGATTGGTAGTCTACTTCCTTCGCCAGGGCAAAGCCCGCAGTTTCTACAAATTTACTTCATTTCTGATGCCGACCAGCTTTCGTTGCGGTCTAATATTGCTCCTAACTTAAATATCGATTTAATCAATGATTTACAGACATCGTTAAATAGTCATAACATTTATATTCGCAGTTTCAAATACAATTTAGAACATAACTCTTCATCTGATAACTTAAAATTAATCATTCACGCTGACCGCACTCCACAAAATCAACATCGTGGAAGATACAATTCACCTACAGCAAACGAAGTTGCAGTATTATTGGTGGACGAAGATAAGGGACCTAGAGATATAGTCCTTCATTGCAAAGATGGTCAACTGAAAAGAGTTTCTGAATTACACAGAGCTTACGATCCCTTACAATACCCTTTGATGTTTGTTAACGGTGAAGATGGTTATTATTTGACTATCCCTCTACAAAATTCAGCGCGAAATAAAACAGTTTCGTGTATGCAATTTTATATGTATAGATTGATGACCAGGGCCAACAGTTTTAATCCCCTTCATTATTATCGGGATTTGTTTAGTCAATACTGTGTTGACATGATGGCCAAAATGATAACAGAGAGACTAAGTTACATAAGTCGCAATCAACAACAACTGAGAGCTGATGACTATATCCATTTAAGAGACGCTATAAATCAGGATGCTAATGTCAACGCTGCAAATATTGGCCAACATGTCATCTTGCCTTCATCTTTCACCGGCTCTCCGCGTTACATGCATGAAAAAACCCAAGATGCAATGACGTATGTACGCAACTATGGAAGACCCGATTTATTTGTGACGTTCACTTGCAATCCGGAGTGGCCAGAAATTAAGAAAGAGCTATTTGCTGGCCAACGTTCTTTCGACCGTCATGACATAATTGCTAGGGTTTTTCATTTAAAGATGAAGAAAATGATCAAGTTGTTCACTAAAGACGAGGTATTCGGCAAAGTCAAATGCCATATGCTTAGTGTTGAATGGCAAAAACGCGGACTACCACACTGTCATATGCTGTTTTGGTTTGAACAAAAAATACAACCAGATGAAATAGACAGTATAATAGTTGCTGAACTACCCAACAAAGATGATGACCCAATATTATTCGATATTATCACCAAAAACATGATCCATGGACCTTGTGGGGAGCACAATTTATCATCACCGTGTATGAAGAACGGTATATGTTCAAAGAAATATCCTCGGCGATTCGTCACCGATACTCAGACAGGCGAGGATGGTTATCCTGTATATCGTCGTCGTAATGCTCAAAATGGTGGTCAAGTCGCAGTTGTAAACATCAGAGGGAGGCCGATTACAATAGATAACAGATGGATTGTACCATACTCTCCAATGTTGTGCAGGTCATTTAACGCCCACATTAACGTCGAATACTGCCATTCAGTTCAGGCTATAAAATATATATGTAAATATATAAATAAGGGTTCCGATCAAGCCACGTTCAGCGTTAGAAATCCGCATGATGAGGTGGAAAATTATTTAAATGGGCGATATATAAGTACATCGGAAGCCGTCTGGCGAATACTCGAGTTTCCGATCCACGACCGGCATCCCACGGTCGTGCATTTGGCCGTGCACTTAGAAAACGGGCAAAGGGTGTATTTCACACCAGGAACTGCGCGACAAGTTGCCCAAAATCCACGCAAAACCACTCTATTAGCGTTTTTTGAACTCTGCAATACCGACGCATTCGCCAAAACGTTGTTGTACCACGAAGTTCCACACTATTATACGTGGGCTAATAACAAATTTTCAAGACGAAGGCGCGGTCAAGAAGTCGATGGGCATCCAGAAATAAAAAGAGATGAAGCTTTGGGAAGAGTGTACGGTGTACATCCGTCACAATCAGAATGCTTTTATCTAAGAATTTTATTGCACCACGTACGCGGTCCCACATCATTCGAAGATTTGAAAACTATAAATGGAGTGGTCAAGGAGACGTATCAAGCGGCTTGCCGGGACAGAGGTTTGCTGGAAAATGATGATCACTGGGAGAAGACATTAAGAGAAGCTTCGATGTCGGAATGTTCATTGAAACTTAGGGAGTTATTTGTGGTGATATTGCTATTTTGTCAGCCATCTGAACCGTTAAAACTATGGGATATCTTCAAAAACAATTTTTGTGAAGATATCAGACATAGAATTCGACAACATAATCAGGACTTTACCATGCCTTTTAATGATGTTATGTACAATGAAGGTTTAATACTAATTGAAAACAAACTTTTAGCATTGAATGATAAAACATTGAGTAACTTTGGATTACCGTCTCCAGTTCGCCCTGTAAATGATGCATTAGATACAATGTTGGTACATCCGCACAACATCAGTGAATTAGCTACTTTTGTAAATGAAAATTTGCCCAAATTAGTCACAGACCAAAAACAGGCTTTTGATGAAATTATTGATAGCGTAACGAATAATAAAGGAAAAATATTTTTTTTAGACGCCCCAGGAGGCACAGGGAAAACTTTCCTAGCTAATTTAATATTAGCACATGTTAGGCAATCCGGAAAAATAGCTTTGGCAGTGGCTTCTTCTGGGATTGCGGCTACTTTATTGAGTGACGGTAAAACTGCTCACTCTACCTTCAAACTCCCATTGACAGTTTCATTGGAGCAACAGTCGGTATGTTCGATACGCAAAAATGGGCCCATTGGTCAATTGTTACAGAATACGTCGTTGATAATGTGGGACGAATGTACCATGAGTCATAGAGCTCATGTTGAAGCAGTGGATCGAACACTTAAGGACTTGAGAAACTCAGTCGCTGTCATGGGTGGAGTCACTTTTGTGTTTGCAGGTGACTTTCGTCAGACACTTCCCGTCGTCACAAGAGGGACACGTGCGGATATCATAAAGGCATGTCTAAAATCATCGCCCCTATGGAGTATAGTCCAAACTTTGCATTTACGTACGAACATGAGAGTCCACGTTATCGGAAATATGGATAACGATTTTCCACAACAGCTGCTCAAAATTGGAGAAGGGTCTTTTTCTTCTCGAACCTTGGGCTCTAACTCTGCGGAAATCGTTATAAATGAGACTCTGGGTCGTATAGTTCACAGTCTGCAGCATCTTATAGACGCAGTATATCCTGACCTCGAATATTTACTAGATAGAGACATTCATTGGCTTTGTTCAAGGGCTATCGTCTCACCAAGGAACGATACAGTCAATGAAATCAATAATCTAATTTTACAAAAAGTTCCCGGCCATGGTAAAATCTACAAGGCAATTGATACAGTGTGTAATATCGAGGACGCAGTCCACTATCCGCAGGAATTTTTAAATTCCCTTACACCATCCGGTCTGCCACCTCACGAACTGCTGTTGAAATCCGGAACGCCTATCATGCTTTTAAGAAATTTAAACCCACCTAACCTGTGCAATGGCACAAGGCTACTAATAAAAGATTTAAAAGAGAACCTAATTGTGGCGACTATTCTCATCGGCCCAGGAACTGGCCAGTTGGCGTACATCCCAAGAATTCCAATGATTCCGACGGACCTACCCATACCGTTTAAACGACTCCAGTTTCCAGTAAAAACATCATTTGCCCTGACTATTAACAAGTCCCAGGGACAAACATTCTCTTTGGTTGGCATTGACCTACGAAAAGAATGTTTTTCCCATGGGCAATTATATGTTGGTCTATCAAGAGTGGGATCATCCGAAAAGCAGATTATTCTATTACCGGAAAATAAAACAACCGCAAACATTGTATATAGAGAAGCTTTAAATTAAATAGATACCTAACTTAAATAAATAAATAAGTAAAAGGCGACTAAGGGTTAAGGTACCTTGAGCAGAAAAGAGAACTTCGGCAATCTTTGAAGTTACTGATCTGATTCCAAAAAATATTTTACTAATAAAATTAAATACAGTAATATCAATCGAGTGTAATCTTATGTTAAAACAAGAAATTTTCCGCGGACGAAGTCGCGGGCAGAAGCTAGTTTGTAATAAAGTTGAAAAACTATCAAAGAAATTTGACACATATACATTTGAGGTAGCTTGACATGCTGGCGTCAATATCTACTAAGTTCATGATATAAATAAATATTCCACAACTTTTCACACAACGCCAATTTAGTCCCAAGTTAAGCTTGAGAGCTTGTGTTATGGGTACTAAACAGCTGATAAACATACTTATATATTTCTAAATACATACATATTATACATAAATTACACCCAGATACAGAACAAATGATCGTGCTCATCACACAAACATTTAATTTTGTCCTAGGTGGGAATCGAACCCACGTCCTCTGGCATAGCAGTCAGGGTCACTAACTACTAGACCAACAGGCCAGTCAAAGTGATATTATGTAGCTGTTCGTCAATGTCCTTCCCCTGTACAGATTCTCTCCCTCTGTTGATTTAGCAGTTGTGTACATATGCCAGACGATCTATATCCAGCACCATCCGTGGCGCCACATACGTAATACAATAGCATTTATCTCTAGCATTACGTTTTTATTTATTTTTAAATGTACTAGGCATGTATATTCGTCTTCGTCATTCGAGCGTTTTTCCGGTGTACAAGCTGTTCGTATCATGGGAATTGTTTGTTCGGGGACTATTAAAGTACATTTGTACTAATTTATAATGGAATGGATACTGGATTGCAATAAAGATTTTAAGATTTGATTTGCTGTTGGCTGCTACTTTGCCCACACAAAAAGGAACAAAACACAAGTTTTTTTACGCGGAACTCTAATTATTTATTTGAAATGAAACATGTCTAAGCTACTCCTAACGTAAAACGATGGTTTTGTAAAAATCGGCGCGGCCCAAAAAAAGCCCAAATGAAATTGTATAAATTTTTTAGTTTGTATGTATGTAGACAGATCGAGAAGGAAGTACCAATGTGACTTCGTATGTACTTTCTAAATTTATCTACGTAATACTAACATAGTCCTAATCAATTTAAGTCTATATATTTACCAACAGCCATGAGCAAGCATGGTGATTAATACTCGCCTTCTCTACATGAGAAGAGCTGGTATCTGCCCTACATTGGCACAGTTTCAGAACGGTACGACTCAATTACTTATCAAAACTACAAACAGTACGTAGTAACATCTTATTAACACATAAAAACACAACATAATCCTTTTATGTCAAATACAACACTCACAGTAAACAACATCTAATGAAAATAAAACAAATGAAAGTCCAAGAAATAAAAGATGTCTGCCATAAAAAAAATCGTCAAAAGCTCATGTCGAGATCCCGTGGGAGATTATAATCAAGTAAAGTACACATAATTATAAAAAAGGAGGCGTCGAAATAATATTTGTTATGTATGACCATGTGGTTGAAAGATGTCAGGCTAATGGATGTGACTAAGGTGTTAATTTTGAGGGGAGCGGAGCGTAGTTTTATGACCATAAAATTGTTATGATCAAAGGGTGTGTTAAGAGTTTGATGTTTTGTATTAAATACTCGACTTGTTAAGACGATGAAAGGAAAAACATAAGTGAGTGAGCCGTTTTTGTTTGGTTTAGTCATAGAATAAATTTAAATATTCCACAACTTGCACGCAATGCCATCTAGTCCAAAACTAAGCAGAGCTTGTGTTATGAGGCACTAGACAACTGATAAACATACGTATTTTTTTTTTAAATACATACACGTTATAGATTAATATCACCTATGCACTTAACAAATTATCGTGATCATCACACAAATTTAGGGTTCCTTTGTTTGTTAGGTTTTGTAGACATCCGGAACTACGAGTATTAAGTTTTGATAATTCCTCCAATACGAGTAGAAACTACACTTCTACCGAGTGCCATTTGGTATGATAGGGTTTTTTCACCACCCATACCAGGTCGCAGACAGATGCTAATGTCAATTAAACATTTTATTATTATTTATTTATTATTTAGTGTAATTCTCAGTAAATACTAGAACCAGTTAACTAATTCTTCATCTACACATTATGATTAACTATTGCCCCAAATCACGCACAAATTGCTCGCATTTTTAAACAATAGCAGTAACAATCCTAAAAACCCCAACCAAATGTATGTGTTTCCAAATCGATGAGATCGTACGCTAATACACGAAAGTGTCACATCCAGATATCGTTATATCAATGTAATTGACACTGCCACACATGGCCGCGAGAAACCATATGTGTCGATATTGTCGCTCGCTATAAATGTAATGTATTTTTGAATAAGAACTTCTATTTAATGAATGGAGGGAGTGCTTTTAGATAGGTTAATGAATTAAATGATGGCATTAACTTTTTTTTTCATTGAACAGTTAACTTATCGACTCTTATCTAATTATATTACCTGCAAGTACTTTTTTTTTTACTTTTGTCCAAATTATAATATGTGGAGGCTTGTTATTAGCTATTTTTTTCTTTACTTCATAAGATTGTTAGTATGTAAGCCTTATTTAAAATTAAATAAATGATTAAAATATTATAGTTATAGTTTGAAAAACGATGTCTTGGTACATTAAGGTTTTTGACGGCATAACGTACGATCATCAGCCTAATCTTGTCATAATTATGTTGGGGTCAGCTTCCAGATAAAAGATAAAGATATTTAAAGATATTTTTATACACCGATGCAGCTGATTTAACCAGGCATGTTTTAGACCCATATTTTGTTTGATCATTTTTACACTAAGAGGTAAAAAATGTCATGCAACAGGTTGTAGTTCAAATCCGAACCTGTACACCAGGTTACACATCAAGCTATACATTTCCAGTATAAGCTGATCTCGCATTGTATAGGATGTCCCTACAATGCGTGGTCAGCGTAAACTGGAATTGTATAGCTTGATGTGTAGTCGTGTGTACCAATGTGACTTATCAATTCCTAAGTACTTTCATAGTTTATCTTAGACATCACTGACATCGGTGAAGAAAAACATCGTGAGGAAACCAGGGGCTCGAGTCTGCTATTGCAATCGTGTCTCAATGACCGGTCAATGATCGATTTTTGACGTATAACGTTGACGTTATATGTCAAATTGTCAAATATTCGATCAATGACCGGTCATTGAGACACGATTGCAATAGCAGACTCGAGCCCCAGGAGTTACAGTTAATTTTACTTTGAAATCGCCAATCTGCCTGGAGCTAGCGTGGTGATCAAAGCTCTTTCTCTGTATGAAAAATGAAATGAAATGAAATGAAATGGTGAAGTGAAATGAAATGATATTTATTTCTGTAAGTAGATCTTCCCAGATACTTTTACATGTCATTTTTTTTTAAACTAAATGGCATTTCCAAAGTGGCTGATCCCTGAGAAGAAATGCCGAAAGAAACTCAGGGGTCACGTCTCTTTTAAAGTCCAGACATAAGATTGTATTCATGTATTATGCGAGTCTCACGATGCAGGGCAAAGTCTGGAAAGGCTTTTTGAAGAAAGAATCAATTCAGCTTTGAGTTGACCTGTCCCGACTGACGGCATGCATGCTTCAGTCATCGTGAAGCTCAAACCTATTTAAGGGAGCTCGACGACCTACCACACGACGCTATCTGCCGGTCATTTGCGTTTGCGAGAAGAGGCCTTTACTCTGCAGGGCTAGCATGGCCGGAGATATGCTTTCCACGGGGAGAGGATAAAATACTATTCCCCTCTGTCATTTTTATCCACTCTCCGAGCATGGCGACATGGGTGGATAAACTATTCACGGGGATAAACCAGGGGAAACGCTTGTCCCCGAAATTATTGCCATTATAAGAAAACTTTTATGAAATTACACAATAGTCGAGAATGTCATGTAAACCAAAGTACTTTCATCGTTTTATTACATCTGTACTGGATATTTGTTTTGTTTTGTTGTCAATTGGGATTGCTCGAATCGCGAAATCTTTCACTAGTCGCCATGCTATAAGCCGTGGATGAGTATCCACGTCTAATGTCAAAAAGTGATATAATTCTCTTTCCCCTGTTGCCGTGCTTTGGCAGGTGGATAAGATAATTGTATCCCTTGTCAGTGGAAATAACCGGTGGATAAAAGTTATATCCCCAGCCCATGCTAGCCCTGCTGCAGTAGGACAGTAACAGGCTGGTATTATAATATAAGGAAAACCAACTCAAATGAAGAATATTATATTACGTAATTTTCCTTCCTAATAGCGTAGTGATCATTTCCCAGAAACGAAACTCTCGTATAACGAACAAATGGGCGGAAAGTAATGGTATAATAGGAAAAAAAAACTTCATTTTTGCTTTAGAGCTAATGAGTTCCTAGAAATGAAATAACGAATAAGGAAAACTAAGATAAACATTTTTTCTGTTTATGGAAATACCTGACAAAACTCGATTGACAGAATTAGGCTGTCAATCAGCGCTTTTTGAACGTCAATATTGCCCCCTAAAACACACATAGTCTGGATTTGTTCCCGATTGATGGTAATAGGCTCGCCCCCATTAACATGGGACACATATAACTACATGGTTTTTATATGTAAAATTCTAGAAAGCCTTTTACTAAGAGCCATTTTGACTACTGCGAAATGGTCCAGCAAGCAGAAATATATATTAAATCTTATCAAAAGCTGCGTGTCCAAAGATTAGCAGTTATACTACAGGGATAATTAATTTATATCTTTATTGAAATAACTGTAAGGACAAAATAAATTACATGATTTATTATCAAGACTGCTTTAATTATAGATTTCTTGATTGGAAAGTTGTTTTGTACCGTTCTTTGATTGTAAAGTAGGTAATAAATGTCGTAAAACGATTGGGTCGTTTGTCATTTTGGGCGCAAAAATACTTCATATGAAATCCAAGTCATTTTGAGAAAACAGAAAACCAGCATAGACCTCTTCGAACTCACCCACACAAGGTTCTGTAGGTACTGAATAATGAAACTCATCTATTTTTGAAGTTTTTTTTAAGCAAAGACGCTAGCACATCAAGCCATCTCAAACTGTCAAATTTTCCTAATTAATAAATAAATAAATAAAAATTCACAACATTTTCACACAAGGCCATCTAGTAACAAGCTAAGCTAAGAGTGTGTCATGGGTACTAAACAGCTGATAAACATACTTATATATTTTTAAATACATACATATTATAGATAAATTACACCCAGACACAGAACAAATGATCGTGCTCATCACACAAACATTTGTCCTGGGTGGGAATCGAACCCACGACCTCCGGCATAGCAGTCAGGGTCACTAACTACTAGACCAACAGGCCAGTTAATTGAACATGCACCTTACTCTATTTGTTAAAAAGTTGGAAAACTATCATAGAAATTTGACACATTGGGGTAGCTTGATATGCGGGCCTCTGTACAATGATAGTCTAGAGGTGTGACTGGCGGATTGTCAAGAAATAGGTCATGAGTTCGAACCTAAAGCACGGAGGTTGTTGTTTTTGTGTGTTTAGTGACTATAGGTAATGGTGTCAGAGTTTTTATGCCACCCATCATGGGCCTCTGAATAGGCTTCAGATGCCGTCGAGAAATATATCTCGGGCATGACCGGTTTTCTCACTTCTCACTACGTTTTACTTCACTGATTTTGAAACCATGACAAAGACAGACACACAAAGTCACACTTCACGGGTACCGTTTTTACCGTTTCGTTTTGGAACCCAAAAAATAGCATTGACAACAATAATAAAGTACATTACAAAATGGACAATCAAATAGCAATAATTTATTAGAAATAGTCCGATACGTCATAAAACACTACAGGGGGTTTTACTAAACGATGTTTAGTTTAGCATAGTACGTTCATAAAATGTGGCCAGTTTCTATTGACAATATTATGGTGGCATCTTGCAAGGTTTACTGTTATGAACATAAGATAACATCACGCATCAATTCCCTATAGAGTTATACAGAGATGTAGGTAACAAATTGTACGCACGACGCGCCCCAATCTGTTTTACACTCTATTAGTAATAGTTTACAGTTTAATTTAATTTCCGAGATTTTGACTATTAGGGGCTGTAATTTGATAGAATGGTTGAAGAAAAAATGCACTGTCTTGTCTGTCTAGTAGATTAGAGAGAGATTAGAAAGTAGATATAGATTCACGGGTATTCTAATAATATTTATATCGGTCGCATATTTTAGTAGTTAAACGCTCACTCACTTTAATGACTATACTTTACCTATTAATAAACTTCTTTGACTAAACATGGAGGCACTTAAATCAGACACAGAAGATCATGTTAATTTATTAGACAATCATGCAAATCGGTCTCAAGATGGGCATAATTATATAAATGTTTAAATAATTAGTAGATTATACACATAAAGTTATACGTTGTTTTACGATTTCAACTATACCTATGAACTTTTTTGGACATCGATCCAGCTGGTAGATTCTGTTAGTCACCGCGTGATCACTTCAGTAAAGTGAACTTTTAATGCCTAACATTAGTATAGACCATAGATACAGGGTGTCTCATTCAAATCGGTCAGTATGGGAAAGTCTGAAACTATAAGACATACGAAGATCTGTTCTGAGGAACCATGTCATCGATTTTAATAAAAAGTGAAACTGCATTCATACTTTTTAAAAAACATCTGTACTCCGTTCTGGAATCGAACCCGGTTATTTTGAAAGAAAAAACCTACACTATTTCTATTTAGATATCGATTGTGTAGGTCTTAAGCAGTAAATGTCTGTATGAAACATGATGTCTAAAATGAATAAAATGCATTGTTTCCACATACTTTAATTTACTTTAGTAGGTGCTCGAAGTGACCACCGCCTTTTTCAATACCACCTCTGGACTATTTCTTGTGGGGTTACGTTAAGGATGAAGTGTACAAAACAAGCTATGACACCGTTGTAGACCTAAAAGTAGCCATAGAGACAATTTTAACGCAAATTCACCACATGAAGACACAAAATGCAATTGTAGGATCGTTACCTAAACGTGTTGAATATTGTATTGAAAAAGGCGGTGGTCACTTCGAGCACCTACTAAAGTAAATGAAAGTATGTGGAAACAATGCATTTTATTCATTTTAGACACCATGTTTCACACAGACATTTACTGCTTAAGACCTACACAATCGATATCTAAATGAAAATAGTGTAGGTTTTTTTTTTCAAAATAACCGGGTTCGATTCCCGAACGGAGTACAGATGTTTTTTAAAATGTATGAATGCAGTTTCCCTTTTTATTAAAATCGATGACATGGTTCCTCAGAACAGATCTTCGTATGTCTTATAGTTTCAGACTTTCCCATACTGAACCATTTGAATGAGACACCCTGTATATTTTAGATTACTATGGTATAGAGCAACGGCTCAGTTTGCCATCACTTCACCCACATTTTCATGGAGCAATTATTACAGAATAGCAATAATACAGGTGATTAAATTCAACAACGTGCCCTACTGAATGATATTATAAGTAAAAAGGTGTAGATAGGTTACCTAAATAACATTCGATCTTCAAAAACGGTACACTAACGCACGCACGCGTTCGTTGACGGCGCGACGCGACACTGTGGTCAAGTGTGGCTAGTTAGCCACATTTCAACGTGTCGCTTGCTGAGCGCTTATAACCTATCTACACCTTTTTACTTATAATATAAGAAAGAGCAACTAGAATATTTTTTTGCACTAATTTATGTCACTTTTATTTTGACGTCAAAAAGTGCCTTCTTACATACTAGTTTAATTCTTTGTAATGAATTCTTAGTATTCTTTGTAATTGGCGTAATATAATTGTAAATATAGACCACCTCTGCCTAATTCTTGAGACGTTGATGCGTGATTGTATGTTACATAATGAAACTAGTAGGTACTTGATTTTTTCTTGACTGCGTAACGATTTTATTTTGCATTTATTGTTTCGATTTAAATTAAAATACCTACCGATTTTATAAATTAATACTCACCTACATCCATAGAGGTAAATGTTTTTTTTTAAAGTGCTGAAAGAGCTACGATACTTTCCTAAAATTAGTCCTCACACAACATGCTCCTGCTTTTTTATTTATTATTATTAACTTTTTCTTTTCTTTCGTTTCAGATACAATGTTCAGTAAGAATTCCTGAAAATCAACACAAATGTACCAAAAATCTAACGTCAGTCATCAATATGCTTCACACATATAAACTATGGCGGCACAACACAAAGAGACATTTGAAAATGGAACGCCATTTATAGGGCTGCGCGGGCGCAGGGCTGATTCCGAATTCAAAAATAGAACGGAAAGGCGTCGGAAATGGGCTCGGCCGGATGTCGGCGTTCGCTTCCTGTCGTTCTTCGTCTTGATTGTCGGTTGCCATGGTTACCAAGAACAGAGGTTTGCCATGGAACCACAGGATCAGGTATGTTTCAACTGTTGATAAATAAATAAGTTTATGCTGTTTTATAAACAACTGTTTCTTAGAAGGGTTAATGTAAATAACACTTTTTATGGTTAAATTCCGCTAAGGCGAAAGGATATCGCAAAAACAAAAAAAAAATATACATGTGGCATGTATGCACATTGATATCTTCAACTGACGGCGGTTTTAAAATGTCTTGCATTGATGTAAAACTAGTATAGTTACTAATTACAGTAAGACATGGTTTTAGTATCTGGGGGCACGGGAGTGCCCCCGCCAAGACAAGTCAAGCTAAGCGCAAAGGCACTACCTACCTTTTCTCGAAGTGTTTCGTCGTTTTTTTGAACCCTCATAGAGTTGGTTTCCGATGCCAGAGAGTTCACAAATTCTACATATCAGTATAAATGTATAGCTGGGCTGTTTCGTTACTTACTTCAGAAACTAAATGACTTCGCCGTTTCGCTACCGTCGTCGAGGTGATGCTAGATCACCTCCACGACGGTAACGAAACGGCGAAGCCATACATTTTTACTGATATGTAGAATTTGTGAAGTTTGGGTCGGTAGGTTAGGCCGTGTAGATTCAGAAGCTTGGCTCTACATGAGATCTGATATCTTTTTCACAGGGCAAACCTTATGTGGTCGTCTTGGCAACATTTTACATGAAATGTTTTGGTGGTATTAAAATTACAATTTAAATTTAAATGACCAAGGAACACATAGTTTAAAGAAACTAACATGCCTGAGAAGATATATCTCGACGGCATTTGAAGTCAAGTCAAAACCCATGGGAGGCAGAAAAAACCCTGACACTAAGTTTTTCACTGACCACATGAAAGGCAGAAGTAGACTGTCTTGCTGCTGTACTGGAGTAATTTATTATTATTTAAGCAGCCGTCCCGCGGTTTCACCCGTGTAGGTCCCGTTCCCGTGGGAATACAGGAATAAAAAGTAGCCTATGTGCTAATCCAGGGTATGAGCTAACTGCATACCAAATTTTATTAAAATCCATTGAGTAGTTTTTACGTGAAAGATTAACAAACATCCTTCCATCCATCCATCCTCACAAATTTTCGGGTTTATAATATTAGTAGTAGATAGTAGGAGTAGGATTCTCTTACAGAAAATCTAGCATTAACAAACACACTACTAATATACCAGTTTATACCAATAATCATAAAAATGCAGTAAAACCACTTTTTTTGTTAAATGTATAGCGCCATTAAAAGTTAATTAAAAGTCAACATTGCTGACAGATATCTTGGGTTAATTAATTTTATGACTTGCCGTGCTAATCTTTAAATGAGAGATTAAATAGAAAGCATTGCATGTTTAATTATGGCCCGTTTGCGAGTCACACAACCAAGTAAGTTTTCCAAGATTATTCATTATTAAATACTAGCTAGTATTTAATATCTTTTAATTCCCTCCGAGAGATTGCCAGTAGCGTTAAACCGCTGCTGGCCTTCCTCGAGGAGCTAGGATGGATGGAGTAGGGCATATTTTCACCCGTACGCAAAATACGCGTTTGGTCGTGGAGTTACGGGCACCTGCCCGTTAAACCTAACCTAACCTAACCCTAATATCTTTTAAAACTTCGTTCCGTCTTACAATAAATTTTTGTTTTGTTACCTTCTTAGTTTTACCAATGTCACATTGTCTCCTGATAATGAACTGGGAAGAAGTTTGTCACCTGTCTTAAAATCCAAAATGACGCTGCGTTTAAAAAAATGAGCAAGAAAGAACATTCTTTATACTTAATTATTTTTTCGAGGACTTTTCACGTTATTTATTATACCCGACGAAGAAAAATCCAAAAAAACAAAAATCTTAAAAATTGGTCCAGCCGTTCTTTAGTTACAAATGGTGTAATTAACACGGTTTTTTTTACATAGTACGGATTATTCCCTCCAATAGTTTAACGTCACTTAGCAAACGGCTATTCCGAAAAGATTCGGTGACTTCATTTTACATTAAAGTAAAGATAATTTTAATTTAATTAACAATTAAAACAACACAGCGACACATTAACGAGAGTTTTACGGCGGTTTAACGACTATTCGTTTATCAATTTTGTTTTTTTTATGATAGTCTTAGGGTTACTGGTCTAAATGGCATCTGTTGAAATGTACGTATTTTTAAGTTTACATAAATGATGACACTATCGAACTAATAAATAATAATAATATTCCACAACTTTCACACAACCCCATCTAGACCCAAGCTAAGAAAAACTTGTGTTATGGGTACTAAACAACTGAAAAAACATACTTATATATTTCTAAATACATACATATCCATACTAATATTATAAGAGTAATGATTTGACTTTTAGTTTGTTTGCATTGAATAGACTCCGAAACTACTAGACCGATTTGAAAAAATCTTTCACAGTTAGGAAGCTACACTATTCCCCAATGCCATAGGCTACTTTTTATCCTAGTTTAGATTGCAAATTTAGATTGACACTTCTTGTTACCCAAAGGTTAGTTTTTATTTTTGCCAATGGCTGAAAATTGTTATGTGGCAATGCCGCGAATCTTAAGTTAATCCTTACAGTTATCTTGTCAGGGGCTCAAGTCAGCTATTGCAATCGTGTCTCAATGAACGGTCATTGATCGAATATTTGACAACTTTGACAGTTTTTGTATGGGAAATGTGTCATAAGTTAGACGTTATACGTCAAAAATCGATCATTGACCGGTCATTGAGACACGATTGCAATAGCAGACTCGACTCCCTGGTCTTACTCTAATGCAGCAACCATTTTCTAATATACCTTCTTCAAATGTACAGACGCTAGCTCACGAAGCTGCTTAAAACTGTAAAATTTTCCCAATGGAACTTGAATCTTATTCTATGTGCACTATAGTTGAAAAACTCTCAAAGAAATTTGACACATTGGGGTAGATGTGCTGACTTGATGTGCTGACCTCGGCACGTAAATTACAAAAGTATGAAATCAGTTCATAAGCTATATAATATCTAATACAAGGGATTCCAATCGAAACTTTTGGTTGACACTTCTTGAACCAAGGGTGGACAACAAGGCAACGTTACCAGTCTTATGTTATTTATTAAGAGCCGACAAAAACGCAGAGGAACTTTTACGACGCCATTTTGGAGATGACTGTTTGGGTAAGTCAGGGTATTTTTCAAATGCATGTAGCTATTAGTTGTTTATAGAAAAAACAAAAAGAATCGTTTCACAAAAAAAAAACAAGCCAAACAGTGTCGATTTAAATATAAAATGTTTAATTTTCCGCGCAAATAAAATGTCATAAATCTGTGTTTTAGTTAAAACCATGTATGTTCAAAAACACTATTTAAATACAAAAAAAATATTTCAACATTAAAAACTTAAGAAAAAAGAAAAAAACAAAATAATAAATTGCTCTCACGTGCCATTTAATCAGACCACAGATGAACAAATCAGTATGCATAAATTGTAAAAGATAATAATCTGTCAAATATTTTATTTTAATTATGTAGACGCCTATCCTTAAATCAATGTTTCATGAATATTGATACAGTAGATTAGCAGAATCTTGATACACAAACTAACATACATAAAATGGATTCGATTATGGTTTGATCCGATGTTAACATGGAGAGGCGACAGTTTTTAAATAGTTTGAATTTGTAAACAAAGTATTTTTGTTAGTCACTTAAGCCATAAGAGGTAAGCGATTTGTAAAAAGAATACTAAAAAGCGATCATATTTTGTAATGCATTTATGATCGCTTTGACAAGACATAAGTACACTGATCTTACTGCTATTCTATAAAAATTGCCGCGTGAAATTGTAGGTGAAGTGAAGGCGAATTGAGCTGTCATTCCACACTAATAATAGGCACTGACAGTTCACTTCACTCAAGTATTCACGAGGTGAGTTTTGCTGAAACGGCCCACAGTTTATGTTCTTAAGAAAGGGCATGGTACGTAGTAACCCGATGTGCGTGTACTTTTGAGAACGTTTGTATTATAGTCTAGATGTCAATCTGTCAAAAATAGGTACCTACGTCTAATTTTCCTACATTTTTTCCACATAAGTTTTTGACATTGATTATTATATTATTATTGATTATTATCGCTGAGATGAGATTGCTTACTAGATTTGGAATGTTTTTAATAACAGACTATGAATTGGTCTTTAGATGTAAATATTTATGATACAATCGTTGCTGGTGACCTTATATGAAATTACAAAGTTATTTAGGCATAATCTGACAGCACCCGATTGGTTTATTAAACAACACCCCGTAAAAACTTGAGATGCCTAGCATTAGCATGGAATGACAGCTCATTTTGCCATCACTTTACTTACCTTACGTTGTCACGAGTTGATTTTTACAGAACAAAGAAACTATAGTAAAGAAACGTGTGTACGAAACTGTCATTCCTGACAAAGCTTAGTAATGAACGCTCTTCCCTTATCTGCATAAGAAGACCCGTCTACTAAAAAATCAGGTTCTAAAAAGTACGAAACCAGAAAACAAACTATAGTATAAAGCTTAAAATCAGCAGATAAGCAAGAGCAGGACGCTTCGATTTTGAAAAGAAGTATAATAGTTATGAGGGAACAGATGAACAAATACACATTGGATACATACATTGCGACATCATAACCCGCCTTTTTGCTTCATCGAAATCGATTAAAAAGGCCTTCGCCAGTCAGAAGTCAGATAGGTAACCGGCTGGTATAAAATCTATTATTATAACAATTATCGTAATAAGAGGAAACGCTTTCAAATCTAAAGAGTAGAAATCTAACAGCCATATAAGTCTTATATTCGTAATGACCGAGCTTAACCATTATACGGTAGTTACTCGCTTGATTGAAGAGAAAGTAAGCAAATAGTACTTAAGTACATACATACATACATACATACATAAACTCACGCCTTTTTTTCATAGGGGTTGGCAGAAACTACAGAGCGCCATATCCTACGATTCTTACATACTTCTTTTGCTTCGTTTACATTCATACATGTTGTCATACACACACGCCGGTTGCGAGTACTACGCACCTGACCTTTCTGAAGAACCTCACCAATAAGGTCTATGTATGTCCTTCTAGGGCGTCCCCTCCCGGCGTTCCCACTTACATCTGCCTTGTAAATACCTTTCGTTAGTCGCCTTTCATCCATCCTTTCAGCGTGACCAAACCATCTAAGCATACTCTTTTCAATTTTTGTTCTCTTTGTTTTTGTTTTGTTCTCTTTTCAAGTATTACTTGTATACCATCCCTTTCCAATAGTTAGTGTATAAAATCTACGTACACTCAAAGTTATAAAAACGTTACGTTGAGAACGGTGGTGGCCTGAGACCATTGGTGGCCAAGTAATAATTGCCGCGTCTAAGAGCTCTATGTCGTACGTGCGAACCAAGAGAGGGTTTACTTTGTGTACATTGTTTCATCACCAGTGTTCTCAAAATGGTAGGGAAACCGGCATTTCCTGGAACCAACAAAATCGAAAACATATGCTACAGCTACCAACATGGTAGGTTATCCCAATAATATTAGAAGTAAAAATGTGTAGATAGGTTACATAAACAACATTCGATCTTCAAAAACGGCACACTAACGCACGCACGCGTCCGTTGATGGCGCGACGACGCGACACTGAGGTCAAGTGTGGCTGTAGCCACATTTTTAACCGACTTCAAAAAAAGGAGGAGGTTCTCAATTCGGTTGTATATTTTTTTTTTTTTTTTTTTTAGGGTTTGTTACCTCAGTACTCCGTCATTTATGGACCGATTTTCATAATTCTTTTTTTGTTTGATAGGGTATACTAACAGATTGGTCCCATTTGTATCAAAACTCGTACCTGATGAGGGATCTTCGAGGAATTGAGGGAACTCCTCCAAAAATATAGGCACACATGCACCGATTTCAACATTTTTAGTAACAAATCAAGCATTTTCATTTAAAAAGTATCATTTGGTGAAGAAAAACTGATGAAGAAGACAGGCAACGGAACTCTTCAACGCATAACAGCAAATTATTCGCGATTGCTATAGTCAGATGTCTATGTTGAGCTTTTGTATTTCCACAACATAACATTACGCCATTCTATTTTAAAAGGGGCCGGCAGAGATATACAGATTAATGTTTACAGATAAAACTTCTTTAGCAATTGTTATCCAATTTCAATGATTCTTTCAAGTTTTGAAAGACTTTCTTTACATACAAAGAAACTAAAAATTACAAAATAAAAACTTTTTTACAAAAAAAACAACCGACTTCTTAAAAAAAACTAACAGGTGAAAAATAACTCCAGTTTCGGAAGTCGGTGGCCAATAATGTACAAAAAAAAAACCACCAAAGCCACAGACTTCCGAAACTGGAGTTATTTTTCACCTGTTAGTTTTTTTTAAGAAGTCGGTTGTTTTTTTTGTAAAATAGTTTTTTAACGTGTCGCTTGATGAGCGCTTATAACCGATCTACACTTTTTTACTTATAATATCATTGGTTATAGCCCTCTCCTTCTCACAGAGGCGAAGCTTGTGTCAAAGCAGTAAAAGTATTACAGGCTTGATAATACTAGCAGACGTTACGCGGTTTCACGCGCGGTTCCCTTGGGAATACGAGGATAAAAAGTAGCTTATGTCAACCGGGAATAGTGTAGCTTTCCAACGGTGAAATAATTTTTCAAATCAGTCCAGTAATTTCGGAGCCTATTCAATGCAAACAAACAAACCAACAAACAAACAATCAAACATTTCCTCTTTATATTATTAGCATAGATGCATAATAGCAATTTTCTCTAGGTAAGGTTGAGCCATCTAGGATTCCTTTTTGCCAGCCTGGAGTCTAGACTGATGTTTGTCCTATGTATTGAAAATAATTAACGAAATGTCGTTGCATTGACGATATTGTATGGTCTTTCGGGCATAGTATTTTCGAGATTATACTTGTATGCAGTGGAGTATATCTTTTTAACCTCCGAAGCAAAAACAGTACAGTGGTTTTACTTTAACGTACAAGTATCTTTGTGTATGTATCAAAGCCAAAGTCAAAGTCAAATCGTTTTTTCAATTAGACCCATAAAATGCACTTTTGAAAGTTATACCTTCTTACAAATTAAATAAATTAAGAAAATGATTCTAGTTGCACATTCCAAATGGTAGTTTCGTATGGAGAAGAATGTGCAAGAAACTCCATACTTACTCTTTTAAAATAGTTTTACAATACTTCGTATACAACAATTAGATTATATCTGTGTATCTGTCTATGACATGACGACGACGCCTGAATCAACGTTTACAATTTGTTTTAAACAAGGCCTAAATTATTTATTCACTCCACTTTGATATGACCAAATCATTTAATGATCGGATCACAGTTACCAGCCAACCAACCAGTAGCTAGTTTGACAGGCCTATTGGTCTAGTAGTTAGTGACCCTGACTGCTATCCCGGAACTCGTGGGTCGTGGTCGTGGTCGATTCCCACCCAGGACAAATGTTTGTGTGATGAGCACGATCATTTGTTCTGTCTGGGTGTAATTTATCTATATTACTAGCTGCCCCAGCAAACTTCGTACCGCACTCTTAAAAAAATAAATATGCATGTAAAATTTCATAAGTGTCGGTCAAGCCGTTTCGAAGGAGTATGATAAATTGTGACACGAGAATTTTATAAATACAGATGTGTGTATTTAGAAATATGTAATTATGTTTATCAGCTGTTTAGTACCCATAACACAAGCCCTCAAGTTTAACTTGGGACTAAATGGCGTTGTGTGGAAAGTTGTGGTTTTTTTTTAGATAAGCTCATACAAGTTCTCTTGTTTGACGGCGGTTTTTTTTTTTTTCAAAAGTTGCATTAGTTGCCTTCGAGAAAATTGTCTAAGTATAAATATTGTGTTAGTGTTAAAGTATTTATGCCCATCACTGCACTTAACAATTTGTCTAAGCCAAATAAGATAGGAAAGGACAGCCGTCTTTAAAAATAGATGGTCACAAAAATAGCACGCGTGACTAAGGTAACATAAAAACGTAGGGTGACTTTAACAGTGGTTTTGTGGTGTCTTAAAATAAATACATTAAGTGTAGACCCTTATCTTCTGCAAGGTTCACGATACAAAAATAGCAATGGCCGCCCGAAATTAAGTCGAGGAAACAAAAAAAAAAGCAATTAAAATGCCTTCTCATTAGGTACTATAATTTTTGTTGCATAATTTTAAATTTTAACTAAATACGTAGGTATTAAATTGATAAATTATTATAGGTGTACAGCGTCGAAAAATAATCTACTTCGCTGGCCAAAGCGCACAAAAACCTGGGGCAGCATTGCCACGCTGAACCTTAGTTTCTGGCCAGGTTTCAAGACCAGCCCTTAAATCACGTGTTGCTGGGGAGTTTGTTCCGTCACTCTTTATCCCAGTAAAAACATTAGGAAGTGGTGAAGGGTGGGCGTTTTGAGGGACTGTTTTATGTAATTTTTGACGTTCAAAAAGTGCTGATCTTCAGCCTAATTTAAATAAGTGACTATTGATTTTGCTGATGACTTTAAAAAAAAGACGTGCACTCGGACCTAATAGCCAAAGACCTAAAATATTACTTGCATAAATTAACTGGATAATACTAACACAAACCATAAACTCAAGACCATATACTAGTTTTATGTGTCATTGTTTGTCCCACTTTGCTTTTATAACTCGGACTATACAACAGAATAAATTTAAATGTATAATTGTCACACTCATTTACATTGGTATTTTGTTAGTCTGTGGACGCATGCTCATATCTTTCTATTAGCATCGGAAGCCAAAATTCAGTATTTAAGGCATCTATATATGTATGTAAAGGGTGTCTCAATAAGAATGAGTTTTTATTTGCTTATGATTTTTGTCGTGCAAGTTGGAACTATGAAATTTGCCAAATGTCACTTGAGATTTTGCCTATTCAAAAACAAGACACTATAGACTTGAATATATGGCTTAAAATTCATCTCAACATCTCCACGCGTTTCCGAAATAAAGGGTCTTGACAGACAGACAAACGGAAAACAAAGTGATCCTACAAGGTTTCCGTTTTTTTTCATTTTGAGGTATGGAAATCAACAAATTAAAGTAATGCAAAAGAAGACGTGTTATCTTTGTAAAAGCCCATCATAAAAACATAACCATACCTTGACCGTCAAATAAAAATGGGAAACGTTAAGCTAACTCTTGCAATGTTCGCGGTTGTTAAATTTTTGGTTGAAAAAGTGTAAAAGAAAGAAAAGCATTTA
Organism: Euplexia lucipara; assembly: GCA_921972225.1. Lineage (NCBI taxonomy): Eukaryota > Metazoa > Arthropoda > Insecta > Lepidoptera > Noctuidae > Euplexia > Euplexia lucipara. The sequence goes on along the minus strand of OV179168.1, from coordinate 8,210,211 downwards.
ACATTAGGTATGCATTTATTTGCACCTAAATGTCAAAAAAATTAAAAGTAGTCAACTTGCATGGAACAAACATGAGACTAAATTTTAAAACAGCGCTCTTAAAAACACACCCTTTATGTATATTGTTTGTTCGATATACATAGTACGGTAAATTAATTCAAATCTCCTGTTTAGTAACTCCCAAATCTTTAATCTGGTTATCTGTTAATTTCTCAAATGTACGGCGTTTCTTCGGGTATTGTCGTAAACATTCGGGCATTCAATATAGTCACCTATTTGCATTTGAATTTTTGGGATAATATTTAAAAATGTGTATTTTATGCAGTTGCTCTAATAGGGTCAGCAAGGTTATTAAATAATTTGAACTGGCGAGAAGCGAGTTTAGTTGCATAGATTTACGACATCATTCAAGTGTTGGTTAACTGCATTTGTGCTACACTGTGGCATTATTAACTGACAATCTAATGTCTTTATTACAATCGTAATTTGACATTCCAGATTATTTACTTGTCATAATACTTTGTAAGCTATGTAGCAGGTCTAGCCATATTACAAATTCTATTTCTATTATCGTAATCGATAAGGCGACAATAGAAAGAAAATGGCGTATATGGAATCAGCTGTTTGTCAACTGTCAAGTGTTAACGAGTAGAATTTGTAATGTGGCTGAAAATTAAATACACTTGACAGTTGACAAACAGCTGATTCCATATACGTCATTTTTTTCTATAATAGAAATAGAATACAGCGTGGTGACGACAATGCGACAATAAATGAAATCACGGACACTGCTAGTTCCTAGGAATAATTCTAAACCATCAAAAAAATCCTAACACCAAAATTAAAAAAAAATTAAAATCAAACAAACTAAATGGTATAAAACTGAAAACAAAATAGAACGCCCTTTAGAAACATTAGTTCACTAACCTGTGGTAAAAGTGGCAACAGCGCGGTCTTGCAGTGACTTGATCTTTTGGCGCCATTATTAATGCTCAGTAAAAACAATAACACTGAATCACAGATTATTAACTGAATAATTAGGTAACTCTCACCAGGGCGTCATTTATTAATCAAATTATTAATCACAATCAGGATCACTATTCAATCACATAACTCAGTAGGTAGGTAGGTACCTATGTCACTAAATTTTTCGTTTTTCGATATGGCCGCCATGAATACGAATACACAAATCGCACCGTCGGAGAAGGTTATTTTTAACGTTTGCTAAGGGCACCATTTGCAGCCATGTCATTTAATTTATTAACAGACAATATTATCCTATCTTTTAACAAAAAACACGAAAACACAATAAAAACTAAGCGTTTAATTTCGCACATTCACTTAACTATTTAACTAAGTAGGTACCTATTACTATTATACGTGTCATAATTATGATCTTATCACTAAAATAAAGCGTCCAATTTCGCACTTATAATCAGTCGTTCGTTACAAAAACACACGAGCGGCGGCGCGGCGGGCAGCGCGGGTAGGTACTTGAAAGGCGGCGGGTAGGTACTTCAAAGGCGGCGCGAGCACCGGTGGTACTGCCTGCGGCACTTGTGCGCTTGCACAAATCAATGACGCGTGGATCGTCACAGGATTACGGCGATACACTGACCAGTGACCGTGACCTAAATTTGTAGTTGCAAGTTTCGACAAGAAAGTGAAGTAATAAGCAAACGAAACTAGATTTATCTCTTTCGCACACACTAAATTTTCTATTGATATGAGTGCATAGCAACTTACTTCCGCGTGCGTTATTTTCTTATCGAACTCTGATGACATGACACGCTTTATGACTCTTATGACACGGGTTTAAGGCATAATTTTCACTAAATTAAATTTAAAAACTGATTTGGCGAAAGTTTTTAAGTAGGTTGCGAGTTGGCCACGTCACCACGTGTCTTTAATGTTTTGATGTTACCGATGCGGGGGTCGTTAACCTGTCAGTGCTTCCGTATTTACAGATACATCATGTAACAAATGTTAAAAAAGTAAACTCACCTCCTGTGACTAAACTACTGGATATTTTCAAATGATTTTTTGTATGTAGACTGGGAACGTCCTTAAGTATACGCAGTTTCATTTATTGTCGCATTATCATCACCACGCTGTATAAATAGAATAATTATGTAATATAGCTAGGCCTGCTGGGTTGTATGCATAGCAAGACACTCTATGGCATTAAGTTAAAAAAAAACTGTTTTACGGCTTACTCCTTATACCTACAGCCATTTTTCTGCCCACCTAAGTTAAAACTGTACTAAGGTGGACTTAAGTTATTCGTACATACGAATGTTCGAATATCGTAACGTGTATGTGTCGCGTACTGTATCGTAAGAAATAAAAATGCTTTATAACGATATAAAGCGTTTTTTTTCCCTAAAATGTATCTGTAGCGACATCTGTCTCGCCACATACGAACTATCCTACATCGCGCTATTAAAGTTATCGGCGCGGTTTGAACGTATACAAGTTCCCGACAACAACCGTCGGGCAGTAGTTAGCCCACCAGACACAACACCCGTCTAGTCGGAGGACCCTCCCTTTTCAATGGTGGATGAGGAACTTCACACCCTGTTCCTCATATCTCCAAATATCCACTGAACTATGTCCTTACCAACAAATATTTTTATTATCAACTAAACCGACGACGCAGTAGAACTAAATAGATTGGTCACCACACAAGTCACAGTTTTATTTAAAAAAAAAATACGTCCCACCCAGCGTGAAACTAAATACCAAAAACCACGCTCAGATTCAAAGCTGTAGTTGATAAAACCCGACTCGGTGCAGTTTCTTTAGAAAACAGCACTTAACATGGATGCTTTCACACGATTGCAATTGTGTACTAAGTAATGACATATGGTGGCTGAAAAAACATAGTGTCCTTGTTGTTAACATAACAGTAAAGGGTACAGAATGGGTCAAAAATCTTGTCAAACAAAACAGGGCTATAGTTGGGGTAATTTGCAGTAAAAAATATATCTGTGGCAGAGCACTTACTTTATTTTATTAACCGACTTTCAAAAAAGGAGGAGGTTCTATGTTCGTGTGTATGTATTTTTTTTTTTTTTTTTTTTTTTTTTTTTATTTACTTAAGGACCACCAAAAAGCATACGCCAAAATACATATTAAGGTTCATCATCATTAAGAATCATCTTTTTACATTTTATAGTGTTGCCCTAATTAAGGCTGCCATGGCATGGCCTTATCTCGTTACGACTGATTGAGGGTTTTTTAGATAATACAAAAGTTTGTAGGTAATTAAGAAAAACTAATTTCCTGGCTTTTAAATCTTTAAAATATAATTAAAGTTTAAATTAAATTTAAATCACCTATACACTTTCACACCCCAAACTCACTATTACGCACAATCAATTTAATTAAACACTACACATTCTCTACTCTCTTATTGACACATACAGTTACACATCTTACTTAGCACAGCGTTTATACTTTTATTATTTAGTTTTGTTTGAATATTGTTTTTATTTTCATTTTTATTGTATAAATTATTATTATCATTTCTGAAATTGGTTTCCCAAGATACAGGCTTGCCTAGTTTGGGGCCAATGTTAAAATTATGAACAATTATAATTAACAATAAATTATTATTATTATTTCCATTTATTATTTTAACATACATATAAATTACATTTTTAAATATTGACATAAAAATATAAAAACATTTAAAAATATAAAAAATAGTGAACCACCGATGGCGGGAGCAGGGTCCAAGCTACCGGTGGTTAGGGCTCCAGAGACAGGAACCTCCTCACGATACGGGCCGTATCAAGAAGTACTGCCTTCTGGATCAAGTTCTTGACCCAACCGTGCAACGAAAGCCTCGAAAGATGCTCATCGAGGCTTTTAGCTATAAGGCCATTGGCTGTAACGACTATCGGCACAATGACAGCCGAGTCCGCATCCCACATGTCGACAACCTCGCGTCCTAAGTCGAGATATTTTATTTTTTTCTCTTTTTCAGCTTTCACAAGGTTCTCGTCATGAGGGATGGTAACGTCGATTATCATTGTGCGGCGCGCTAATCGATCTATCACCACTATATCAGGCTTATTGGCAACAACAGTCCTGTCAGTGATGATAGATCGATCCCAGTACAGTGTAACATGGTCATTCTCGAGAACTGGGTCGGGCACATACCTGTAATACGGTACTTCAGAATCCACAAGCAAGTATTTCAAAGCAAGTTGCTGATGGATAATCCTGGCCACTTGGTTATGTCTGTGCAAGTACTCACTGTTAGCCAGACGAGAACAACCGGAGATGATATGTCTGATAGACTCGCCCGGACAGTGACATGCCCGACACACGTCAACTGTCCCGTCCTTCATAATATATCTCCGATAGTTATTCGTCAAGATAACTTCGTCCATAATTGCACAGACGAACCCTTCAGTTTCTCCGAAGAGGTTACTGAATCGTAGCCAGGATACGGACGCTAAGAAGTCTACATCGGGCCCATGAAGAGCCCGGTAGAAGCGCCCGTGAAGCTCTTTGCTTTGCCATACCTGTCTGCGGTCATCAGTACTCAGTACTACAGGTTTGCGCCAGTTCTCGTTAGCCATGGATAGCGGGGTAAGGCCCTTGTCCACTGCGACCACATCCCGATGCATCCCCACGTCGGCTTTCAGAAAGTATTCTCGGAGGCTGTACACCTCACGGTTGTGGAGGGTCTTAGCATTTAGAAAGCCTCGACCCCCGCACTTCCGCGGGATGTACAGTCTCATAACCGAGGATCGTGGGTGATGCATCCGGTTTGCGGTCATCAGTGTACGAACTCTCCTATCCAGGGCGTCAAGTTCCGTTTGAGTCCATTTGAGTATGCCGAAAGAGTACATCAACACTGGCATGACCCAACCATTGAAGGCGCGCACCTTGTTTCCGCCCGACAAAAGGCTATTTAAAACCTTCTTCAGGCGGCCAAAGAAGCGCTCCTTCAACGATTGCCTCATGTCAGCAGCATCGATGCCTAACGCTTCCGACATACCCAAATATTTATAGTTTTCGGATAAGGAGAGGGATCTAAGGTGTATGGAATCCGAGAGTTGAATTCCCTCGGATTCCACAATCTCCCCTCGCTGTACATGCATGACTGCACATTTGTCCACACCAAATTCCATCCTGATGGCACTACTGAAAGTTTCAGTTACCTTCAGTAGCTCCATCAGCCGCAAATTGTTGGGGGCAAAGAGTTTCAGATCATCCATGTAAAGGAGGTGAGATATGACCTGACCACCTCTCCTTAACCGATAGCCTAGACCTGAATCCTCCAGCAGCGTGCTGAGGGGATTCAAGGCCAGACAGAACCAAAGCGGACTCAAACTGTCACCCTGGAATATACCCCAGAATATATATATATTATTATTATTATTATTAATAAAATGATTAATGTCGTGATGGCCCAGAGGTTAAGACGCCTACCTCTCGTGCACGAGGTTGTGGTTAAAATCCGGGCAAGTACCAATGTGACTTTTTCAATTCATATGTACTTTCTAAGTTGTTCTTAGACATCATTGACATCGGTGAAGGAAAACATCGTGAGGAAACCTGGACTAATAGTTAATATAAGTTTGAAATCGCCAATCCGCCTTGAGCAAACGTGGTGATCAATGCTCGAGCCTTCTCTGTATGAGAAGAGGCATTTGCCCTGCAGTGGGACAGTAACAGGCTGGTATTATTTTTAATAAAAAAGATTGAAATGGGAAGGTACTTGTTCAGGTCAAAAAAACGTTTCGTGTAACATAATAAAATATGTAAGCAGCTTTGGTAATGTTGTAAATGCAGGCAAAGGTTTTGATTTATGTTGTCTGTGGTCTTATCGATTGTATGTCCCCTACGGCAATGTACCACCAATCTGCAACGATTCTTATTTTCAGGTACTAAAGACAGGGAATCATGAACAAAATTTTCGTCCGATATTTATGTCCTCGTGGACACAGGCCTATGAATTTAATGTAGTACGCTCCGCTGCCGCTCCAATATTGATATATTATTCTAGAATGCGTTCTTTGCAAAGTATGTGTGGCGTAACAATGAATGACAGATTGAGGAATGATGTGATAAAGCAACGTTGTGGTTTAAAAGAAGATGTAGTAACAAAAATTGAAAAGAGTATGCTTAGATGGTTTGGTCACGTTGAAAGCGACTAACTAAAGGTATTTACAAGGCAGATGTAAATGGGAACGCCGGGAGGGGACGCCCTAGAAGGACCTACCTTATTGGTGAGGTTCTTCAGAAAGTTCAGGTGCGTAGTACTCGCAACCGGCGTGTGTGTATGACAACATGTATGAATGTAAACGAAGCAAAAGAAGTATGTAAGAATCGTAGCACATGGCGCTCTGTAGTTTCTGCCTACCTCCATGGGAAAAAGGCGTGAGTTTATGAATGTACTATGTATATATGTATTCTAGATGACATATACTGAGACATGGGATTACAGTTTTTCTATCACATTTCTTCGCATGCCCTATCTATGGCATTCGCAAATCTATATTAAATATATTTGCCTTAAATTAACTAATCATAATCCATATTGTTCAATATACCTAGCAAGAAAAGAATAACTTCACATTTTTCAATAGACCACCCTGAATGCTTCAAACAAAGCAACAGAAAATACACAAATAATCAAGACTTATTTTTTAAAATCCTTATGTTCACTACCTAATCGAATTTCACAAAACATTACGAAATAAAACGGAGTAACAATTGCAAAACATCGACATATATCAAACATCATAGGTTTATCAATTTGATTATAACATTATCCACAAATTGCATGTGATTTGCCAATAATAATGCCACAATTACGTACAATTTTGAGCCAACAATTATTAATTTTAATCCCATAATTGGGTAGTGAATGCAATTTTGTAAATTCTCATAATAACTACGTTTATGATAATGCGATCAGTTTCGTTAATAAGGCCTTGAGTTTAACGATTGTATTTTTTAAGCATTGCACTCGGTATTATATCGATTACACGTGTGTAATCTTATTGAGAGATAATCGAATTATCTTTGTGTTGAAAGTGGTTTCTGTATTGATTAAGGAAATCGCTAGCTCTAGTATTTTTTTGGTTTGATGCTTTGAGATTTTTTTAAATGTTGTTTTAAACATAAGAGAAGAACTGATAGATTTTATTCAGCGTTTGAAACCATTGTTTCAAATGCTGAATAAAATCTCTACAGGATTTTCGAAAAAATAAATGAAACTTTCAATTAAAAAAAAATGGTACCTAAGTCTTCGCCTAAGACAACCATGGCTTAAATGGTTTTAAATTGTCTGTACTATCTTTGCCTTAAAATTTTGCACCAATCTTCCAATCCATCTGTATGTATGTATCCTACTAATATTATAAACGCGAAAGTTTGTGAGGATGGATGGATGGATATTTGTTACTCTTTCACGTAAAAACTACTGAATGGATTTTAATAAAATTTGGTATGGAGTTAGCTGACATCCTGGATTAAAACATAGGCTCCTTTTTATCCATATATTCCCACGGGAACGGGACCTATGCGGGTGAAACCGCGGGATGTCTACTAGTTTAGAAATATATGTAGGTACTAGTTGCCCCAGCAAACTTCGTTTAGCCTTAGAATCAATTTTATGTTGTGTACCTTCATAGTTTTAGTTTAACACTAAACTTGTCAAATGTCAAATTGTCACTTGAAATTCGACCGGGAAGACATTTTTGTGATATGTCATGTCAAAGATTCAAAAAATGTTCAATTATCGTTAAGTTTTCTTAAATTTTCTAATGTTCCGCCAAAGACTACTTAATACTTACTGTAGACCGGACATCACGATGAAAATTTTAACCAAAACTTGTGTCCTAGTGGAGACAAGTCTATGAGTTTTTTTAGTACGCTCCACTCCCGCTGGAATATTCATATATTATTCTAGATGGCGTTACTGAGACATGGGATCAAAGTTTTTCTATGACATTTTCTTGACATGCCCGCTCTATAGTATTTTAAATCTCTTTCATCAACTTTCTTATTTCTTTTTCTTTCATAAAATCCCTTTCCTGACAATAAGAAATACATCGAAAAAAGAATAAGCGAAATTGGTCCAGCCGTTCGTGCGTGATGCCGTATCCAAGGAAAATAGGGATTCATTTTTATATATAGGGTGACTGGTAATTAGTGGCCGATACTTAAACACGTGAGTGTACTCATGATTTCAATAAACTTTCCCGAAAACTTTATTTTTTTAATATAGGTACACAATAACTTATAGGTACCACAATAAAACATCAAAAACGCGTATCACAGTAGGCACGAATCGGTACGATCTATAAGCTGATAGTTTGACCTCGGGAAGGGCAAAATCTACTAGTAGTAGCGTCACACGCTTCCCCTAACCCCCACCGCTCTCGTTGTGCAGTACAGACGTAATTGAATTAGTTGAAAGATAATGAGTATAAAATAGTATCTTTGGGAAAGTTATTCGTATTCATGAGTACAATCATGTGTTTAAGTATCGGTCACTAATTACCAGTCACCCTATGTATAGATAAAACGTCTTTCTAGTTCTTATTCTACATTTATCTAACTCCATTCCTCTCTCCACAGAGTGCCATAGTCGGCTCGCGAGTGACTCTGCCATGCCGCGTCGAGAACAAAGTGGGGAACCTCCAATGGACGAAAGACGACTTCGGGCTCGGCATGAACCGAAACCTCAGCGGATACGACCGATACGCTATGATTGGGAGCGACGAAGAAGGTAAGGTTTCATTTTAATTATTTGGTTATAAAAATTTACAACATCATCTATACTTCTATAATAAATGAATGTTTGTCATTCAATTAATGAATGTTCATCAATTAATTTAAAAACTACTGGACCGATTTGAAAAATTATTTTACTGTTGAAAAGCTACACTATCCCCAGGTGATATACGTGTAGATAGTAAATAGTGTAGATATAGATGTAAGATTTTTATCTTTGTATTCTCGCCGGAACGGAAACTGTGCGGATGAAACCGCGCGACATACGCTATAGCTTTTAATGTATGTTCTGGATGGAAGAAATAAAAGAGGCGACTTATTTACCTAAATTTTAAGGTAAAACTTCGTTGTGTTAGTTAGAAGTGATGAGTTATTCATGGTTCTTTACAGTTTTTAACAAAGTTTTAAAATAAATGAGATACTTTGAGTATATAATGTGTGTAGTGTGTATAGAGAGCTATTAAAGTAGAAAAGTAGAGGTATATCAAACAAACTATAGATAGATTGTGTAGAAGACAATATGGACAGGGAATCAAGTCAATGTCTACTATGCTAATTAATTTGTCTGGGGCCACAAAATTTCGTATCAGGCTCACCCAAATAGGAAGAAATTAAATGCTAAACTATTACCAGAAACATGGACAATATTGTATTCAAAACAATTTTCCTGGCTTGCAACTTTTTTGTTTTTCCTCAAAACACACGCATAACTCAAATATTCAGCACAAAATGTTCCTTATTGCAATAAAAGAAAAAAAAAACATTCGCTTGAACATACACGCATTTTGGCCATGACTCAGGTGTTAATAAAAACGCACTTTAAAAACACACCAACATTGTGTAAACAACGTGTTTAAAGCTTTATTTCGTGTAGATAGAGTCGGAAATTGAGTAATGGAGTAACAACATCGTATACTCACAAGAGCAATTTTATTTTTTTAGGGTTCAGTCGAGGAAACAAGTGTAATTATTTCTGTCTAATACTCTAATTGAAAATCGGTGATACAATTACAAGCAATACCTACAATTTTTTTAGGTAACACTTGAAGGTACCTGTAAGTCAAATTAGCCAATAGAAAATCTTGAATTGTAGCCTGCATGAATCACAAGCCGGTCGATTAAGTAGAACTCACCCCGTGAAAACTTGCGTGAAGTGAATTGTAAATACTTGGTACCTATTAGTATAAAATGACAGCTCAATTTGCCACAACTTCATCTATACTTCTATAAAATCTATACCAATAATATAAAGAGGAAATAAGTTTAAGTCAAAAACAACTGAACCAATTTTTGAAATTCTTCCGCTATAATAGAAAGCTATATTATTGCCGATTAACATAGGCTATCATAATTTTTTTTTAAATTGAGAGGGTCGAAGGAATGTTAAAGTTTAGAGGAAAAATACGTAATTCACGCGGCCGAAGACGTAAGCAAAGTGCTAATGGTTTGTCTAACTTTAACTCTGTCCAACCCACTATTATGTAGAATCCAAACACCATTTGAAGTTACGCCTACAATTTAACCTAACTGAATACTAAATGCAAATAACTCCAAACTACAGCAATTATTCCTTACCCAACCCATATCTTCAAAATTATTCTAAGCATGCGGAACCCACTCCCAAATTCACGTCTCACTACAGACACATTTAAAAAACTTTATTATTTGGCACACGAGTTTGCGCCCAGAAAATGTAACGCACCAAGATATTTAGGCAAGCTATATATTCGGACTAGAAAAAAGGCTAGACTCGCACCTGTTGGATCTAGATAAATGCTGATATTTGGTACAGGGTCGGAGATAAGTGCTAAGATAAAGTAAAAGTTGTGTTTTTAGTATCAACTTTTGAAGACATGATAAGCTATGTGCTTATCATGTCTTCAAAAGTTGATGCCTGCTGCGCTGCATGTCGTGGGTTCGATTCCCATTTGGGACAATAATTTGTGTGACTTATCTATAGACAGTTGTACTTGCTGGAGATGTTTGCATGTTTAAAAATATAATTTACGCACCCACTATACAACAAAAAATCTTAGTACAATAAAGAAAGAAAGAACGTTGCCAATCTGTTCATCTACTCGGGAGCTACGATGCTACAGACACACACATATACACACAAAAACACACACACAGAAACATAAAACTTATAGCACTCCGTCGTTTTTCCGTCGGGGATTAAAATACTGCTAAGGAGATTGTTCGAGTCACCATTTTTGCTTTGTTATCACCGAATAACATCTCATAGGCTATATTTAATTTTAAAAACTATGTAGGGTGGAAGTGTTATTAAAGTTTGAAAGAAAAAGTGCGTGATTCACGTATATAATAAATAAATAAACAAATCCCACAACTTTCACACAACGCCATGTAGTCCCAAGCTAAACAGAGCTTGCGTTATGGGTACTAGCGGTACTCCTTCATGGACCGAATAAGAAATACGAAAAATATGATTGTCAAGGCTGTGTATGACTGCTGCAAGTTGGACATTTGTGATTTGTGATTGGACATTTAAAACAAAATTAAAAGCCTTTTTACTCGAAAAATGTCTGTACAATATATCGGATTTAATGTCACACAATAATGAATGATTTAAATAATTATATATATTTTTGCTGTTTTGACATTATAATTTTGAATTTGTTGACTTTTTAACCAGTTTCTGACATTTCTATTTAAACGTGTTTGACATTAAATATCCATAACGATTTGACATTATATTTGTGAAGTTTTAGCACCTTATTTTAATTGCTCTAGAATGTCGAATAATATTATAATATAATTATTAGGTACTTATTTTTGTATGTTTGCATGTATAAATATTCAACACAATGTTAATTGTTTCATGAATAAATTGAAATTGAAATTGAAATTTCAATTGAATTTGTATTTTAATTTTTAATGTTGATATTGATTTTTAACTATAATTAATTTTGATTTAAATTTTGATTTTAATTTTAATTATAATTTTTAATTTCAATTGTATTTTAGATGGTGATAGGTCGGTTAATGTATAAATCTGTATTTGTATTTGTACCTATTTGTATTCATGTTATGTCTTATGGGTATATGCCTGAAATATATGAATTTTATTTATTTATTTTTATTTATGGGTACTAGACAACTGATAAACATATTTATATATTTCTAAATACATACATATCATAGATAAATTACAACCACAAAACAAATGATCGTGCTCATCACACAAACATTTGTCATGGGTGGGAATCGAACCCGCGAGCTCCGGTGTAGCGGTCAGGGTCACTAACTACTAGACCGACAGGCCAGTCGACAATATTTACTATTATATTTAGTCAACGGTACGACAAAATAGTGAAGCATCAAGATTGTAAGTACCTACATTAGAATGGGTTATCACGAAGCTCATCGAATTATGAACAGCATCCTATTTAAACCTCCGTTGACCTTTACAATGAAGCATATGAAATCAATATCCTTTGTTATCTTTTCCTTGCTAAATATAGAATCCTACTATATAAGTAGTTTGTAGATTCTCATTAAGGGGGACGTGCCGCGAAATTCCAATTGTCTTGTAGTTTAACAAAATATTATTTGCAAACGTAACAGAATGTGAACCCCATTTCTGTGTGTGTGTGTGTGTGTGTGTGTGTGTGTGTGTGTATGTAATCAATCAATCATTTATTATTTGTAAGACATAGGTAACAGAAACTACAGATCATAGATACAGTGCGCTATGTTTTGTATATGGTACGACATACAAATATGGGTAGTTTTAAAGTATACACTAAAAAAAAATAAAAAATGACAAAAGATTCATAAATATTAAAGAAAGAGAAAACAAAAAAAAAAATCACCACCGAAATTACTTAATGTTGAAGTTACAAACTTAATCATTCAAAAACTCGTCAATCGTGTAATAACATTTTTCAATTAATTTTTTTTGCAAAGTTTTTTTGAACATGTGTACAGGTAATTTTTTGATCTCATCTGGTATTTTATTATAAATCCTTATTTTAAAAATACATTGAATGATTATTTTATAAAAAATCATTACATGAGATTAAACTAACTTAGAGGCTTGTATTGGTGATTTTAATTATTATAACTTAGGATTAACCATATTTTTTACGGTTGCGAATTATATTTTAAACAACATTGCACCTGACACTGAACGTGAAATTTCAAAACATACAAAAAAAAATGAATCTTGCGAGCTGCCCGCTACATTCATCTTAAGATCTTAGTAAAGCTTTCGATTAAGTATTTTGGTACGAAAGAAACAAAAACGTTTTTTAGTTAAATATTTCTAAAATTGAAAAAGGAATAAGAAAACATCATTTGGACATGGACTGGAAATATAAACAAAAAAATACAAATCAAAATTAGACCTGTACTGTCATTCCATAACAATGACATTCCATAGCATTGACAGTTCATCACGGGAAACTTTTACTGTATCGACCGGCTGTATATTATTTATTAATATATTTTGGATCCCCTAGCAAATCTACGATCTACGTCGTTTTTATAATAATTCATCACCATCGTTCTGCCTTTATCTCAATTATTTGTGGTCGGTGCAGAATGTCTTCATCTGTGATACATCATCATCATCATCAACTTGTCGTTATTGCACACGTACGCACACAAACACTCACAGAAACACACACACACGCATAATTCCTAGTCTCACACCATCCATTAATAGTTTCTTCCGTCCTAGAATAATGAGAAATTCAAAAAAATATCACCGAATTGGCGTAAGCTGTCGAGATGCTGAATTCCTTTTTTTAGCAATTTTTAGTTTTTTTTATATTTTTTCCCCTTTATTTTGATATAACAACCAAACTACTAAATCGATTTCGATGAACCTTAAATGGGACACGGGAAATAAACCCTCTCGAACAAAAGAACTTTCCAGATAGGTCTAAAATGGCAGAGTTATGAGGAAAACAGCCGAATTAAGAACCTATTCCTTTTTTGTAAGTCGGTTAAAATGTGACTTTGAAATCCTAAAAAAAATGTAGTGGAGCGCTACTTAAATACTAGTAAGTTAGATACTTGAGTACCCATTAACTAATACGAGTTGGTATGATTTACACTTTAAAATCGTGTAATGTGTTAAATCTTTGATCATCGATCAATAATAATGATCAATTTGATATTATCGAAAGTTTGAGCTTTTGATGTTTCAGTGTTTCAAGAAACTTTTATATTTTCCACGACCAATGTGATGAATGTTCAATAATTTAGGTATTTGCTATAGTTTTAAGTTCTATGATAAATCATGAAGTAAATAGGTTTTGAAAAACACTTTTACAAGCCATGAAATTTAATAAAACAAAACTAGATGTGATGGATGTGTCCTAGGTCATTGATTCCTATGAGAAAGGCCACCGAAACGAACTCAGATATTTGGTCGGTCGGTCGGTCAATCGGTCCACCGGTGGGTTGGTTAGTCGTTAAAAAAGGCGTAAGAGCAACATGGGAGAAGGTCATGCTGATTGCTACCGCGGCGTACGATTCAGTTTTATTCCCAAAGAGCGAGTTTTACATTTTAAAGTATTTAATACATATTCTAATGACTTTTAAGAGGATATTATGCCACTTTGCCTTAAAGCTTATCAAAAAATCTAGATCAAAGTATTTTATTCAAATTAAGCGGAGAATCAGCACTTTTTGAATGTCAAAAATACATAAGACAGTCCCTCAAAACGTCCAACCTTCACCAATTCTTTTTGCTGGGAAGAAGAAGTAGCGGAACCATTATGGTCATTAAGCACTGTTAGGATGTATAGTTTTGTTATGAAGGCGGCATACGACCACGGCCTTCCTCTAAAAATAACATTATGTAAAAATAAAAAAAAATGTGGAGTTTTAAGAAAAAAAAATAGCCCTGATCCTGACGCACACCATAATTATTTAAATCTATAAAACACCTACATACCTATAAAATACTAATTTAATTACGTTCACGTAAACAGTACTTACGAATACCTATAACATTATGAGCTGATAATCAACCTTAGAACATTGAAACATTGCTCTGTTGACAGACAATATCAATACCCGAAAAAAAACTGGGTTAGCAACTAAAAATAAATTGTTAGATTCTTTCTTCTAATAAAAAGTTTATGCGACATTTAGAAAAACGATTCAAACAGGCTCTGTTGAACTTTGGGCTTGTATCTTTTCGTATTAAGTTAAGTATACGCTTACTCATAATACCTTGAAGAGGAATTATTGAACCATGACTTTATATAGTTACTAGCGGATATTTTGACTGGCCTGTTGGTCTAGTAGTTAGTGACCCTGACTGCTATGCCAGAGGTCGTGGGTTCGATTCCCACCCAGGACAAATGTTTGTGTGATGAGCACGATCATTTGTTCTGCGTCTGGGTGTAATTTATCTATAATATGTATGTATTTAGAAATTTATAAGTATGTTTATCAGCTGTTTAGTACCCATAATGTGTTATGGGTACTAAACAGCTGATAAACATACTTAACATACGCTCTCAAGCTTATCTTGGGACTAAATGGCGTTTTGTGAAAAGTTGTGGAATATTTATTTATTTTATTTATATCACGCGGTTTCACCCGGGTAGTTTCCGTTCCCGTAGGAATATAGGGATAAAAAGTAGCCTATGTCACGTGGGAATAGTGTAGCTTCAAAACATTTAAATCGGTTCAGGGGTTTGTAAGCTTATTTGTCACATACAAAAATACTAACATACTAATACATATCTTCCCTCTTTTTGATATTATTATTGACTAGCAGACGTCCCGCGGTTTCACCCGCGTAGGTCCCGTTCCCGTGGGAATGCAGGGATAAAAAGTAGCCTATGTGTTAATCCAGGGTCTCGGCTAACTCCATACCAAATTTAATTAAAATCCATTCTGTAGTTTTTACGTGAAAGAGTAACAAACATCCTCACAAACTTTCGCGTTTATAATATTAGTAGGATAGTAAGATGTGCGTCAAATTAACTTACTCAAAAAAATTCTACTACTGTTTACTGTTCCACTGAATGGCAAAAGCCTCTTCGTATGCAGAGAAAGCACGAATACTAATAACTGTTTTTTTTTAATGTTCAGACCTTTCACGGCGAAACCTAGTGTTGCACATAGAATTTTATATTGTCACCAAGATGTAGGTATACTTTTACCTATGTTATACAAATAAATTACTTTGACTTTGACCGTTCATCAAGTCGTTGAGCTGTACTGAGTTGAGCTACATGAAAACCAAGGATTGGGCGCACTCCACTCACATCTGCGAGTTCTTTCCTTAAAAGACCATCACAGACAAATAATGGTGACCGTAGTCCAATCATATTCGCAAAGTTATTCGCATCATATTTATATGAAAAATATTCGCATTTTCATATCTTTACTTTGCATCTTGGGGTATTTTTAGAACTTTTACGCAACAAAAGTCAACGACCTTTGAAATCTTGGCTAGCAATAGCAATAATTATATGACGGACGCGGAATATTTGTGTGAATTCAAGGTTATTCACGATTTATTTGGCAGGTAGAAAACAATAGTATATTTTGGCGAGAAGCTCATCATTTTGAGACACCCGTGATGTTGGTATAAAAATAAAATACAAATGTTGAAGTGGGGAAGCCTTTGGTAAAAATAGATTTCGACCAAAAACAAGAAAATTGAAATATTACTACGAATTATGGCAAGGAGCGTTTCCATTTGTCATCATTGTTTTACTTCACTGTTATACTGATTTTCTGTCTAATGATCTATACTATCTAAACTAATATTTTAAAGAGGAAAGGTTTGTTCGTGTTTATAGGTATTTAATTCCGAAACTATTGAACCGATTTTAAAAATTCTTCCACTACTAGAAAGCTATAGTATCACCGAGTAACAGAGGCTAAATTTTATTTTCTAAGCTACATAAGCGTCGGGGGAATGTTAAACTTTAAAGAGAACAATACGAAATGCACGTCGCGAACTTAGCTAGTTTGAGTGTAATCTAGCTATCTTCCATATTAATAAAATTAATCAAAGACATTCTTTAACCATCTAAAAACTCTTTGATAAAAATGAATTGCCTAAATGTATGTACGCGCCTAACTTCCAAAGAACTGCACAAGATTTGATAATTATTTTTTTGTCGTATAGGTGTTGGTCTCAGGGTGGTCTAAGTTTGACCCAGTATAAGTCGCTGCGATCGGGTTCGAAACCCACATTCGGGCTGAACAATGTGTTGGGTTCGCTAGTTGAATATAGATGTTGATTGTAAAGTCATGATCTCACCATACATACATACTTATTCCGATGCGAAGAGATTTAAAATACTATAGAGCGGGCATGTCAATGAAATGTCATAGAAAAACTTTGATCCCATGTCTCAGTAACGCTATCTGGAATACAACATGAATATTGGAGCGGCAGCGGAGCGTACTAAAAAAAACTCATAGACTTATGTCCAAGCAGGACACAAGTTTCGGACGAAAATTTTGATCGTGATGTCCGGTCTATAGGTATTGAATGTCTTTGTTCCGATGTCAGTTTAAAAATGTACCAAAATCTGTTTTTCTAGCCATCACTTCATACGTGCAGCATGACCGCCAATTCCCACGTTCAGAACCGATTGCCCCAAAAACAATGCCCACATGTGCATCTACACCCATATCCCAGATTACCTCCATACCTTTTAACGTGGCGATGAAAAACGTACTTTTAACATTTTAAAGACGATGATGAAAGATCTTCTGAAGTGGGGCCCCTCAACCAGAGCGCTTTTAAAACGGAATACAGCCGTATCTCTTCAGTCAGTTCTGTAGACACGTTATATTTATATTGCTGTCTGTCTAGGTCGGGTAAGATGGAAAAAGATATTTCATTTCTCCATGTACTTTTGTGCAAACTTAGATTTTTATTGCTGGGTGCATTTTTATGTAGGTCAGCTGCCGTTAAATGTTGGAAGTACTGTTTAAATCTTAACTTAGTTTGATTGGCTGGAGGAAAAGAGTGTTTTGCATTTGTTTTAATAATTCTGCAGTACTTTTCTTTAAAAATTGCCGCGTGATAATTTTAGGTGACGTAAGTTTGAAGTATGTATGTATATATATATAACTATTGATAATTAAATCCCTCACATTACGATAGTTACTTTAAAAGTATGAGGAACAGGGTGTAAAGTTCTTCATCTCCCATAGAAACGAAGAAACCAGACAGACCGGGTGTTGTACAGTCAACAGCAAAAGTAGATGATAAAAATCAGAAATTCAATACTAATGAACGGAATCGCGCCAGAACATAACAAGTTAAATTACTGGGTTAATTAAAAAAATACGTGTGGATTAACTATTTGCTTCACGATTACGTGGCCTCAGATTCATCATTTAATTTTTGAATTTTATTTCACTTACTTCTGATGCGAATTGAGTTTATTTATAACTTTTGGAGTCAAAACTGATCACGAAAACATGGCAGCTGTACTAGTAGTAAATGTTTGGTATAGTTTACATTCACATACTAAATTCGAATTTGAATCACTTCGACTCAACACAGTTCTGGCACGAACTCCGTTCATTAGTATTGAATTTCTGATTTTGATCATCAACTTTTGCTGTTGACTGTACTACTGCCTGACGATTATTATCGAAATCTTGTAGACGTTCAATCGCGCAGCTGACTATATATGTAGGATGTCAGTCTTCATTCGTATAGAATAGAATACTCTTTATTATACACCATGAAAACTTACAAATCATAGCTTTAAGAGCTACATAGGGTGTTACAATGGGCGGCTTTATCGCTAAAAGCGATCTCTTACAGAATACCTTTGGATGGACTTGATAGTGGGTGTAAAAAGATGAGTACCTAGGCAGTTTGTGGCGTACAGACGGACGCTTCGTTTGTGACGAGATAGATGTCGCTACCGACAAACAAACAAAAAAAAAATAGCCAAACACTTTAACAACAAAGTTAAAAGACAACAAATAACTTACAAATGACTGGCCTGCTGGTCTAGTAGTTAGTGACCCTGACTGCTATGTCGGAGGTCGTGGGTTCGATTCCCACCCAGGACAAATGTTTGTGTGATGAGCACGATCATTTGTTCTGTGTCTGGGTGTAATTTATCTATAATATGTATGTATTTAGAAATATATAACTATGTTTAACAGCTGTTTAGTTCCCATAACACAAGCTCTCAAGCTTAACATGGGACTAAATGGCGTTGTGTGAAAAAGTTGTGGAATATTTATTTTATTTAATATTACAAAAAACCGTGTACCAATATTTAACACACACGCACTCCACTCACCAGTCAACACAGCCCTCAACTCACTTTACCTTCGCTTCACCTAGTTTTTGATGAAGTGATTTTTACAGAATAAAACTAATGTTCTTCTCGAACTAATTCATAAAGTCAAAGCCACTACCATTGGACCAACAGACCAGTCAATGACAAAAAAACTTGAGAGGTGGGACACCTGGAAGGAACGAAGTTATATATGTAGTTAGTCATATTATTTGTTATTTACAAAATACCTGTATACACTCAACAAAAATAATCGTCGCGACACCACACTGTTCAATAACTGGCTTACTTTCTATAAGAGATAGAGAGAGAGAGAGAGACAGACAGACAGAGAACCATAAATTTATGTCATAGAAGTTACAACTCCCGGTCTTAATCCTCTCTCTCCCTCCCTCTCCCCTCCCCCTCCCTCCTGCCTTCCCATCCTTATTCCCCTCCCCTTTCCTCCCACACGACTCTCCCTCCCATTCCTCCCCCTTCATTTACTCCTCCGCCCTCCCTCCCCTCCCTCTCCCCTTCCCTCTATTGATAGGCACGCTTTTGACTACTATCTTACCTGATCCACTCCTTAGATATACGCACAATGAATGTGTTCCCAAAACGTATTAGTACGTATGAGTGGGATGTCCACCATGTAGGTACCGGTGGCGCAATGCCGTACCTCTAGTGGTCCGATGATGAAATGGGCACGGCGGAATTAAATCGGGCAATTCCAATGCACACTCTCCGAAATATAACCGATAGAAAACCGACAGGCTAACAACTCGGCGTCGATGCTCGAGGCTCTGGAGTTTTGACTCAACGAGTGCATCATCTTAAAAGTACGGAATAACCCTACAGGGGCTCGAGTCTGCTATTGCAATCGTGTCTCAATGACCGGTCATTGATCGAGTATTTGACAACTTTGACAGTTTTTGTATGGGAAATGTGTCATAAGTTTGACGTTATACGTCAAAAATCGATCATTGACCGGTCATTGAGACACGATTGTAATAACAGACTCGACCCCCAGGTTACCTCACAATGTTATTGTAATGTCAAGTTTACTTTGTATTTCACTCCCAACCTCGGCAAAACAAAAAATAATTGAAGGAATCTTGACTTTTTTATTGAAATACTTCTTAGTTTAATTATTATTGTCTGTGAAGTATTTGCTAGTTCTTTCGTATTCATTATTTCTTAGTTACTTTGTTTTAATTATAGAGTAAGCCTTAAAGTTTACTTGTTTTAGATAAAAGCTTTTTGTTAAGAAATTGGAGCTTGTGTTTTGAGTGGATATCTTGTACAATTAGGTCATTGGCGTTGTTTGTTTATTTTTTAAGGGCTTCTGATTAATTAACTCTTAAAAATAGTTCCGCTATTTAATAAATATAGGAACTATTTATTAGATCACTAAAACAAAATTATGTTACAAAAAGTCTAAGGTTGTAGGCGTAGAAACATTGACTTTGTAGTTTAAACTTATGTTTCAACATGTCCATCCTCTTTGGTAAAAAACAAAAATATTTTTTGTCTACGGTTAAGTTGCTGAAAAAGAAAATAAAAAAGCGGGAGTTTTTAAAATAGAGTGTTCTGTTTTCTGTCTGTACAATTTGTTAAATTTTATCCGTGTCTTTTACAAAATTATAAGTGTTTATTTAAATTTCGCGTTTTACTTCTTAAATAACCTACTACTGGCATTTACAAAGTGGTCCTTCGAGCCGGATTTGAACCAGCGACCTATGGATGACGGCAACAAACACAGCATAAATTAATTCTAAGATGAAACGATGTTTGTCGGGCAACTATTTCACTATAAATCAAAAATCCTATTCAAAATACCAGCCACTACCTACTGCTAACAATATCAGTTCTTTAAAAAAACTAACAGAATAATCCCACTTAATTATTTGAACTGAACTAAAGTGGGGTAATCTCGGTACTCCTTCCATTTTTATCGGATCAGAACTCGGACAAAACGGTACTGTCAGCTTATTAAGTAGAAATCCCTCGTCGAAATGGTTCTGCTGCATCGCCTTTTAGACGATAATTTTATTAGTTTTATTGTTCAGACGGGAAAATGTTAGTACGTAAGAATATTGGGACTAATTAGTTCAATTAGTCGTGAGGAAAGCCTAGTAGTGTAATCGACTAACTAACTAACGAGCCAAGACGACCTCTACAGAAAATAATCTAAAAATATGTTATTAACATTTGTAAAATAATATTATTTGGAATATGATGCGCAGAAGACATTCAATTCGAAAATCGGTCTATAAGTCTAACCATCATTCAGGAATAATAATAGAAGTTATTTGTCCCTAAATTTTATGATTTCAAGAAATAGGTAATTATGAAATTGATTTGATATTATAATAGAGAATCGCGTTGATGATGTAAGCGATTATACTTCGGATAAAAATAATTTGTTACAGTCGGGAATATTTGTTTTTAACAGTTTTTAACAATTTCAAATGTTTGCATGCCGATTGGTAAAATGTGGCTGAACTAAATTTAATCTTAAGAACCATTATGCATTACCCATATTTGCAAAATAAAATTCTATTCTATTCTATTCTATTCTAACATGGGTATGTTAACGAATATCAGAAAAGTAGTTAATTCTGATGATGGCTAGGTGTGATTGATTTATAATATTATGTTTGTATTTAGAAATATATAATTAACTAGCAAACGTCCCGCAGTTTTACTCGCGTAGGTCCCGTTCCCATGGGACTACAGAGATAAAAAGTAGCATTCGTGGTAATTCAAGGTGTCAGCTAACTCCATACGAAATTTTAATAAAATCCTTTCAGTAGTTTTTACGTGAAAGAGTAACAAACATCCATCCATCCATCTATCCATATTCACAAAGTTTCGCGTTTATAATATTAGTAGGATTATGTTTATCAATTCTCTAGTACCCATAGCACAAGTTCTGCTTACTTTGGGACTTTATTGCGTTATGTGAAAGTGTTGGAATATTATGAACGTCTTAAAGATCAAAAAGATTACATACCGGGCTGGTATCCGCAACTCCACGTCAAAGCGCGTATTTTGCGTATGGGCTATAATCTACTTCATTGGTAGATATCACAATGTTTTCGAACTTTTTGGTTCTAGGACATGCCGGTTTTCTCACTATGTTTTTCTTCACCGTGAACGTCTTATTAACAACATTATTTTTGTTTCAGGAGACTACTCATTAGACATCAAAGACGTAACTCTGGAAGATGACGGTCTATATCAGTGCCAGGTCAGCTCTGGTTACAACAGTAAGTCTATACATTTATTTTTTCAATCATTCGTTCATTCATATATTCAACAGTTTCCTTTGAATATGCCTGGCTATGTGTACCTTTTGAGGTTCTCAGTACCCGTAACTGCTGCCAGAGATTTAAGAATGACAGTGAGGGTAACCTCTGTATATTCCCTCTGTACGGTGCATATATCGACAAAACTCTTACGTAATAAGAGCTAGCAGGGTTTACAACTTAATGTGTCAGAGTGTTGATGATCTTGACTGATTTACCACCAGTGTTCCTAAACTAAAAAGAACACTGTGTAAAAATTTCTTTGGATGTGACTGAAGCCTTTTCTAATTCTCTCCCTGTGGGTATTACCTACTATTTCTTACTTTCTCCTGCCTGTCTACTTTTCTTTGTGCTACCTTAATGTTGTCAGTGAAAACTTTTAATTGGCCTTCTTTCATTATCTGTCAACTATCTGTATCCTATATCCTACCTTGTAAGTTTTCTTAAAAAAAAATAACAAGGGACACTCGGATGGAATGATGAATGGATGGAAGGATGTTCCTTTCGATCGGAATTGTAAAATTCCTTCAAGAAAAATCAAACGGAACTTCGTTCCATCCGGGTGTCTTTGTTACAACTCCCTGTCTTAATCCTCTCTCTCGTACCCTCCCTCCCCCTACCTCCCTCCCCTTCCTCCCCTCCCTCCCCTCCCCCTCTCCCTCAACAACTGGCACACACACAACAAACACACACACATAACAGAGAAACACGCGCACGCCGCACGGCTTACAACTATAGCAAGAAGTGTCGTTACAACTTTTCGTGTGATTTTTTTCCGTCTAGCCCCCTTTCGAAACGCGCGATAAGGAACTTCGTTCCAAAATAAATAGCAGTTTATCAAATAGTTTCCGAGGAACAGAGCTTAATGCTGATTTACCAGAGTATTTTACTCTAGTAAATCAGCATAAAACTGAGAACCTCAAAAGTTTGTCAATCAAAAGGAAATCATGAAAAGGAGTTTCGTGTTATCTAGTAACTGGGTTGTGGCAGTTGCTCCATATAAACACTGGACATCTGCTTCTGGTTCGGCTGGAAACCGGCCTCAACATAGTTGGGAGAAGAATAGGCAGATGACAAGTAATATTACGTAATGCAAACTTTTTCCGGTCAAGTCTTAGATTGATTTCATTTGACGCCAGCACCGATATCCATACCGTTATCATACACCACCAATTTTTATTTAGTACAAATACTTAGGGAGGGATAATTCTAGACCTGTCTTCTTAATATATTTGTGAAGTATCAATAAATAATATTAATAAACAGCAAAGTTATTAGCGTTTGTTTATGTCCCAAAAAGTCAACCAATTTATGGAAATATTGTACGGGGTATTCATGACATAGTAGTATTCATTAATCGTCATCTCTCGCTCACGTCCGCATGATCTCGCTCAAGCATGCCCCGCCTCCAACAGCTGTTTTCATTATTTAAGTTTAACTAAATAACTTTAATTTTTAATATTTTTTTTTACTTTTGATTACCTAAATATGATCAGTATCAGGTACGGCTAGAGCACATTTTTTTTTACTAATTAAAAAATAGTGGTGTATATTAAACACAGAGTTAAATATCCGATCCAGTGAAGATTACAAGCCTATCTTAATAGACCTTTCCAATAACATTGAATATAAGGACATTGTTCGTATATCTTTCTCATTCCAATAAATACGAACACAATTAATAACAAATAAGACAGTAATTATTGTTTCAATGAGTAAGTAAAAGTATTAAGATTCGCTTATATAAATGATAGGTTCGCTAATAAGAGAATAATAAGAAATGTTACGAAGGCATTGTGTATTTTGTGTTATCAATATGGAATAGGTAAATAAGTAGAAGTATCTGTCTCTTAGAGATTCAGTAAGGACGTCATTAATTCTTATAATATGTGTCTTTAGGAGAAATGATTTTCTTTTATTGTTACACAAATATAATGTTTGTTTGTCTTAATTTTTGTTCGTTTTCAAAGCGTTTAATTTTATTCTATGACATTTTGATTTTTTCATTTTGCATTGACGGTACAAAAAATCTAATGTTCAATGAATTTTCTGCGTTTGCAAAATTAAGTTCGTTAGTACAAGATTTTTGCTGATTATTAAAAATCTGTATTAACCCTGAACAAACACTACTGCGTTGTTATATTATTAAAAAAACATTTTTATTCTACTAATATTATAAACGCGAAAGTTTGTGAAAATAGATGGATGGATATTTGTTACTCTTTCACGTAAAAACTACTGAATGGATTTTTAATAAAATTTGGTACCTACTTATTTAGCTGACACCCTGGATTAACACGTAGGCTACTTTTTATTCCTGTATCCCCACGGGAACGAGACCTACGCGGGTAAAACCGCGGGACGTCTGCTTTATTTATAATTTTTACGATAATTTCCAAACCAATAACTTATTTTACTTCGCATGTAAGTGGACAAGCACTGTTCCTATTATTTAATAGAAAGAAAATAATGAAATTATTATAGGTAGTAGCACATTCCACAGAGTGAAAACCTCACACACTTTTGGTAACAATAAATAATACAAACAGAGCTATAATAACTTCTTCATGATATAAACAGTGATCATTATAATCCTTGATTTTACGATAACTTTTACGTTACTGGGACCAACATTAATGACTCTATCACCTTTACAAACCAGGACATGAGTGCTAAATATTTTATTGCCAGACCTAATAAGGTAAATTGTTTTTCCCATGGGAATAAATGTTTGCGATGTGCACTGAGTCATCGACACACAAGGTGTAGATAGATTACCTAATCAACATTCGATCTTCAAAAACGGCACACTAACGCTTGCACGCGTCCGTAGACGGCGCGACGCGACACTGAGGTCAAGTGTGGCTAGTTAGCCAGATTTTAACGTGTCGCTTACTGAGCGCTTATAATCTAGCTACACTTTTTTACTTAAAATATCATTGGGCTTAGAGATATAAATAAGACAAAAGACGATATTATAACTTGTTGTAGAGTATTTCGTTTGACTATTTTATTGCATCTACTTCTTCTTTATATCTTCTTCTGTTGCTGCTAAGTAGAGCTCAAACCCATTAAAGATTAAGATTAAAGATACCGGGCTGGTATCCGCAACTCCACGTCAAAGCGCGTATTTTGCGTGTGGGCTTAATCTACCACGCGGCCCAGTGTGAATTGGTAGATGTCACATGTTTTCGAATTTTTGGTTCTAGGACATGCCGGTTTCCTCACGATGTTTTCCTTCACCGTTTTTGAGAGCAGTGGTGATGAAATAAATTACACAAAGTAATGCGCCTGCCTGGGCTCGAACCCACGACTTACTGTTCGTAAGTCGGGGCCGCCACCCTTGGGCCACCTCTGCTCTTCGTTTGATTCTCTAGTTGGGCAAAGAGTTATTTGGTTTTTTCTAGAATTTCTCTAAGTAACTGCTTGTAGTCTAGTTTTGCGCCTGATCAGTGGCGATAGGCACGGAACTTAAACGTAACTAAGAAACTACTTTCTCTCTCCTAACTCTGTTATTTTCATGGGTCTTGGTCCATATTAATATGTTCTAATTTTCCACCTAGATGTGGAATATGATAAAAGATTTAAAGGTGATGAAACTTATTAACTAATGATTAACCGACCTCTGTTCGTCACCATTTAAAACTGTCATATTATTTAAACTCATACACATACATACATAAACTCACGCCTTTTTCCCATTGGGGTAGGCAAAAACTACACAGCGCCATATGCTACATTTCTTACATACTTTTCCTATATTCTTTAAAATTATTTGCAAATCAGTAAAGTCGCAGGAAACAACTAGTATTTATCGATATTAGCAAGATAAACGATATGTCACGTAGGTTTTTGAAATAGAACGAAGACTCAAATGTGATTTTAATGACTGCACGAATATCACATTATTCTATAAAGTTTATAATTATGTTATGGATTTACAGCTAACTACAATTTAACTCCATAAAATGGTTCTTACAAACACTTTCACACGTCAAACAAGCTAAGTATTTTTGAAGCCTAGAAGATACATAGAAAGAAACTTTGAGGTCTCTTTTTAAGTCCATACATTATCTTGGTCAGATCATTGAGAACCATGTAATTTGTGCGCAATCATAACTTAGCGATAAGGCCAACCATTCTAACTGCCTACGTATATGTAGCCCTTAAAGTTCTAATTTGTATGTTTTTTATGGTGGACGCCAGCATATCAAATTACCCCAATGTGTCAAATTTTCCGAATTAATTATGAACCTTATTTTGTTTAACATAAAGATCACCGGTTAAGATCACCCTTTTCAAGGCGTATTGTCAGTCATTGTAGGTACACATGCAGCCTGTGGGTAAGACATACGCAGAGGGCCTACAACGCTCTTCGTGTCCAGTTTAACAACGCTTTCCGGGTGCTGTTGGGGCTACCGCGATTCTGTAGCGCGTCAGGCATATTTGCTGAATCGGCTACCGATAGTTTTTCAGCAATTATACGGAAAAGAACGGCATCTTTGTTGCGCAGGATTCGGGGTAGTGCCAATGGCATCCTGAAGGTGATTGGGGATAGGCCAGACGGCATTTTCCTGGAGTATTGGACCCGCCTGCATAACTGCGGGTCTGATGCTGCAGGGAAATATATGAATTAGGTTAATTTGTAATTAGGTATAGTTACTAACATAACGTAAGCTGTAGTACTAACAAAGTGATATGGAAACGAGTTTCTGAAATAAATGTTTATTATTATTGTTATTATTATAAAGTTGAAAAACGATCAAAGAAATTTGACACATTAGGGTAACTTGATGTGCTGGCTGTGTCTGTATATAAATATATTCCACAAATAAAATAAATATTCCACAACTTTTCACACAACGCCATTTAGTCTCATGGTAAGCTTGAGAGCTTGTGTTATGGGTACTAATTAGAAAAAAAAAGTATTCTATTCTTTCCTAAACCTTCGATCAACCCGTGCAGCTGTCATTTTCCATCCACGAGCCTACATCATTTAAATTCTAACCAAAAAACTCCTTTTCTAGATGAGCCAGCTATTCGCTCTCGTTACGCCCAGCTGACTGTGCTAGTCGCTCCAGACGCACCCAGGATACTGAGGGGAGCGTTCATTGATGCGACAGAAGACCAGACCGTCGAGATTGAATGTGTTTCTTCTGGAGGGAAACCGGCAGCGGAGGTATGTATCTATTAATAGCCTTTTTTTTCTAACTTACGTTCAGTCGCGCGGATAACTTTAACATCGCGATGTAGGATATCAGTGGTTAGTTCGTTTGTGGCGAGTTAGATGTCGCTACGAGTTTAAGAACTTTTCGCGCGTAAAACTATGTTTATTTTAATAAAGTAGTTTTTATTCCCCATTTAAAAATATGTGATCAATTTTTACAAAATATTGTTTGTAAAAACTGTATTGAAGGACGACCTTGGTGTTTTCCTTGAAAAATGGAATGAAAACTAGAACAGAAGGAATGGAGGGGTCTTATCGAGCTACAGGAAGATTTAGGGTAGAAGTAAATAGGTAATAACAACTTGTTTATAACTCCAGCATTATTCTCAATTAACAGTTCTGTCTGGATTTATACCCGTATTTATACAATATAGTAATATTACCTATGCATACATGAACTCATGCCATTTTCTCATGGAGGCAGGCAGAAACTATATTACGTCATATGCTACAATTTTAACATACTTCTCCTTTTTCGTTAACGTTCATACATGTAGTCATACACGAACGCCGTCGTGAACATCACCAAGAAGGTCTGTGTATGCCCTTCTAGGGCGTCCCGCCCCAGCGTTTCTACTTAATTCTGCTTTAGTCAATGTATACCTGAGTAACTAAGTCAAATAATTTGTTTTTCTTTTGTTTAGATTACTTGGCTGGATGGCAGCCAATCAGTGATCAAGAAGCCAGTCAATAATACAGTCGAACTGTTACCTGACGGCCAGAGATATAAAACGAGGTTTGTATTAAGTTCGTTTACAGTATCATTAGTAGGTCAGCAGTACCAACAGATAACCTACCTTACATGAACTCACACGGTAGTTCAGAGTTTGTATTACTGACTTTTGACATAGCGAAACGTCAAAAGGAACGATTTAAATAATAGAAAATACTAGCTCAGGCCGAAATGACGGTACGGTTGGCGCATTGGCTGAGAATTGACTGCTGGAGAGTGTGTCGTGGGTTCGATTGCCGTACGGATCAAATATTTGTATGGCTTACAGATGTTCCGGGCCTGGTGAACCTTCACCAGACCCGGAACATGTGAGATAAAAATGTTAGTGAACGCACACGCAATGAGACATTAAGGTGTACAAAATTTATAAAAAAAAATCTTTCACAGAAGAAAATTGTTAATGTTAGGCAATGATTACATTTATTTAAAAAGTGAGACACTGATAGAAATAATCCGTTAATGAATTGACTACATAAGCAAGTTTTTGCCAACAGCTAACCAATGTTATCTTATATAATTAACCTATTAAACAGACACCTAACACCATATACTAAATATTCATTGTCAATCGCAGGTCAGTGTTGCGGTTGACCCCAACTAAGGGTCACCACAATCAGACAATAACTTGTCAGGCGCAGAACACAGCTGACAGGGCACCGAGGATGGCGACTGTACATATTGAGGTAATCATCTTATTAATCTTATTATAGTGTAGGTACACCATAGGTTAGTATACAGCGTAAACGGGAAATTGGCGCACAACTTGGTATCATAATACCAATTAACGAAAGTTTAAAGTCCTGATTGAAAATAAATATAATACTAGAAGTGTAAGGGAGAAAATACTAGTCCAGCCTAAAGCAACAAATTATTTTGGGGAAAGAACTACTAGATACATAGTGCCTAAACGATATGCTGAGACACAGCCCTAAGTTAAGTAAAGGTTTGTTGAAATCAAGACTGAGGAATTTATTGCTCGGTAACGAGGATACAGCCGTCACAGAGAAATAAATTCACAATCTACCTTATTTATTTTACAGTTATTTGTTAGAAGTTACCTATTGTTATGGTTATCTTTTTACTAGATTATTTTTGTATAAATCTGAATTTAAAAACAAGCGCTTCTCGCCAACGAACTGATCAATTTGGCGAGTAAATTGTTAGTTAACAACAATGTATAATGTACTTGAAACAAAAAAAAAACAATTGTGTGTTACGGAGCTCAACGACTCTTAAGCTGCTTCATAAGTTCCCAGTTGAGGTCTGACTGATTGAATTGGTACACCCATATTGTGTGGTTCTTCCCTCAAAAGACTATTTCAGACACTAATATTATGTGATTAATACAAACTACAAATACGAAAAAGTTTTTGTTACAAATGGGTATGCCTGTGTTAGAAGACCCCCGCTCTTCCATAACAACTATAATGTATCAGCAATAAAGTGGTTAAATTTTTAATAAATAACCACTTATAGTACGTTCGCGTTAAGAATGCAGTAAAGCCATCATTATCCGTCGGCCTAGCCGCGCCCCCTAACCAATCAAATCATTTCAAATTCATTTTTATAAATTCATTAAAATAAATGTTTTAAAATATAATTTGTTTCAAAATCAAAATCAAAATCAAAAGTCTTTCTTCAAACTAGGCTGAGAATCAGCACTTTTTGAACGTCAAAAAATACATAGAGACAGTCCCCCAAAAACGACCCACCCTTCGCCACTTCCTAGTGTTTTTGCTGGGAAGAAGAAGTGGCGGAACAAACTCCCCAGCAATAACAATTTGAATTTAACACCACTGTGGAATACACCTTTATCTTGCAGCTGCACTGCATTTTTACTGCATTCTTAACGTGAACGAACTATAGTGTACCTACCTACATGATTCTATGTACCTATAATGTAGTATACGGGAAATTGGTGCACACCTTGGTATAATGATACCATCAGATGATAATGTATTAAATAGATAATCTTAACTTATAACGGTGAAGGAAAACATCGCGAGGAAACCGGCATGTCTTAGAACCAAAAATTCGAAGACATATTGTGACATCTACCAATTCGCTTCGCACTGGGCCCGCGTGGTAGATTATGGCCCATACGTAAAATACGCGCTTTGACGTGGAGTGGCGGATACCAGCCCGGTATCTTTATCTTTATCTTTAGATAATCTTATCGAAAATATTAACATTTATTTTTCTTTTAGGTGAAATACGTGCCAAAAGTAAATATAACAATCAGCTCGGGTCAGAAGGGAGACAAGATTCCTGAAGGGTCCGAGTTAAGGGTCCGTTGTGACGTCGACGCGAACCCTCCTGCGCAGATCTACCGGTGGTATGTCAACAACAACCCTGTTATTGGAGACTATGCTGATGAGATGGTAAGGACAATAATTTATAATAATACTAACACTAGCGGACGTTTTAGAGGCCCATTACTGAGTGTGCAAATCACCCCCAGATTTCATAATAATAAATATACAGCGCACACATTAAAAACCAACGAATTCACATAAATAATAAATTGGACCCCCAGTGCTTAATTTTTATGCCGGCTTTTCCTAATTACGTTTTTTCTATGTAAGTCTATAAACTGTATAAAATATTTATCCCACCCAATGAGATTTTTTAAATGACAGAAGTGAACTGTTTTCTTTTTAATTAAAACCCGTATTTCGTAAGATAAAAGGATGATAATGAACTTAAAAAACTTTAACGCTGTAAAAACATCAAGATAAAGCTCTTATGTTGAAACTGTGGGGGTTCTGCTCAGTTTGGGCACAGTCTAAAACATACAGGCGTCCGACGAAGCTGTCTAGACAGGACAATCGTACGGGGTGTGAGGGGCAAGACGCGGGAAAGCCGCTCCCGCACTGCGAACAAACCGATGTTTGTAGTGCGGGAGGTATTATTGAGGCATTTTTCTAGAGATCAAAGGCGTCGTCCTACAGTATTAATATTCATACTGTGGTTTGGAACTAGATTGCATTGCGAAATATTTATTTATTAAATTTTCTAAAATAAAAAATGCACAATATAATCAAATGATATGCTCGAGCTGGTCTTATAAGTACATATTTCCCGTACCTGTCCTTGGTGCAACCGGGCCTTAAATAGTATACAACACACACTGCAATTCAAGTTAAGTAAGCAATTCAACTGAATGTCACGGTGTGCGCAACTCATTCATGCATTAACTACGTTATGAGATGTACTGAAAAATTTAATGTTTGCCTGTTTGCCGCAGTTATAAGCGAAAATGGTAGCATGTGTGTTGTTGGATAAATTAAATATTGCATAATAGGTAGTGCCAGGTACAAACACCAGCGCATCAAGCTGGGGTAGCTAGATATTTTGAGATATTTGTATTTTCCCAATTGAACATGAGCCTCTATCTACACCAGTATTATAATAATAATATATTATGTATTTGTAACACTAATACGGTATAATTCTGCCGTAATCTAGAACTTTTGTGAGAGCTGCAGCCTGAACTAGGTTTGGGACCTGTATGACAGATCTCCAGGCTCACCCGTTTAAACATTATCGCATAATAAAGAGAAAAGATTAGTATTTTTCAGAATTTTTCTATGAACCGAATAAAATTAAAAACCGCTGTACCGATTTTAATTTTATTATCATCATTAAGAAGCTATATTATCACCAAGTAACATGACTATATTTTATTGAAAAACTAAAGGGAAAAGTATGAAATTCACGTAAACAAATTCGCGAGTTTGTAATAATTTTAAAAACTATCATAGAAATTTGACACATTGGGGTGGCTTGATGTGCATAATAGGAGTATTTTCCAAATGGTATACTTAGGAAATTTATAAATAACTCTTTACTGACTAGCAAATGGGACTGCTGACTGTAAGGTCACTGCTCATTGGACATCACGACAGATTATGACCAGCTAGCTTAGTAACGTTTCTCCTATGTCTTGGTTTCCAATGTTGATGCAGAAAAGTTATTAACTAATCAAACTGTTTTGATTACAATAACATCATATATTACAGTTAGTAAGATATTTACTAGAGATTTAAGATAATTTTCATGAATACCTTGAGTGTTATAGCTTAGATCCAACCAGAGATCCTAGTTTAGGTAGAATCCATTAATTGTATAACTAACTAGCGGCCCGGAACGTGCTTCGCTACGTATAAAGTGAAATAATAATAAAAAAATTGTAACATCACTTATTTTATTTTTTTACAATTCATAATTAGAATCAAACAAAAAAATATTTTATTAATCGCTAGCTATTTTACACAATCTCCATCTGAGAAAAGTTTCAATTCGGTAGCAAAATCCTAATTAACAAAATGATCTGTCATTTACTGAATTCATTTGTTACAAAAAATGTGATAAATAAAGAACCGTGTGACCGATTTTGTGCAAATTCACATAAACCATCTACTTAAACTTGATGTGCTGGCGTCTGTACATCTACTATTTAAATAAACAATCACAAATTATTATTTTTTTGTAATAATACGATTTTATTTTGTTTTAGATCATCTTCAATGTGACTAGAAAACATCACAATGCACTAGTCAGATGCGAAGTAAGCAACTCCGTCGGAAAGAGCGAAGGGAATACTACATTAGATGTTACTTGTAAGTGAAATGAAATGATAATGTTATTTACAAGTAGGATATGGAAATCAATTTTACACCGCATTTTTTCTTTAAAGCTAGTTGAAGTCGGCATTTAACCTAACCGACTACCTCTGAGACGAAACGCCGAAATAAACTCAACGATTGTCGTCTCTTTTCAAGCCCAGACATTAAAATATATTAACAAAATTTTCGTGTAGCGAACCATGCAGAACAGTGTCTGGTTTAGCCTTTTGAGAAATTGCCAGAAATAATTTGGGCAAGCAGCATATATGTGCCATTAGCCATCGTGAGCTCAACTTTAGTATACTAGCCTAGTATTCATAAATTAGCCCGGTAAGTAGAATTCTCCCACAGACCGAAATAAATATATAGCCAGTTCAAAAAAATTCTATCTCAATTCAGAAATCACAAAAAATACTGAACACGAACAATTTTTTTGACGTTTTATTACGTAAACGCGTCATGCTCCGGTTTCCTAGTGGGGAAAATAGCCGCGATGTTTATACTGATGATACAACAACCATAACATTGTGCGCGGGCGCAGCCTGTGACGTCAGTGCGTACTTTAAGACTGATTTGTTGGACAGAAAAATGTTTCCAAGAGATTGGAAGTCAAACAAACTAGTAACGATTGCTTTCTGTTTCCTTTTTTTTGTTAGTAAGATTTGATTGTAGCTTGAGAGAGTTTGCGGACACATATTGCAATATCATCATCTCTTGCAGACAATTTTAGACCTCTATTCTTGCTCTTTGTTACCCCAATTCTATGCCAGCATCAGATGTATTTCCTACCACCCTTCCTTTTCACCATCCGTCAGCCTTCATAGCAAAAATGAACAGTTCCATTGTTATCTATCCTTTTTGTCATGCGTTATCGAAGTCAGGAGTAATCGATGGATTACCACCGACAAAATCGTTATGGAGAATGAAACAAATGATGGTGGTGACAATGTCAATGAGAAGCAGAATAAGTCTTTATAACACTTAGCCATCTGTTTTCACCAAAGGGCTAGGCAAAGGTGTTTCTATAAGGGGAATTATAAAACGAGCGATTAAAAAAAGCTTTGCGACTGATGATGACATACTGTATTAATAACTTGAGCGGTATGAATTTGTTTAAGCGAAAAATTAACTAAACTAACGACGAATATTGATTAATAATAAAATCCAGAACAAGCTTACAAAAAGTGGATTGTGATAAATCCATTTCATATACTAAAATTTTATCCGAGCGACTACATTACTAAGTGAGCGACTGGAAATACAGAGAGGGCAACTTCAATATTAAGATAGAACAAAACAGTTACTCAAAATGGAAACGGCTAGGTTAGGTTAGGTTAGAACTGTGACCACGCAACGCGCGAAGGCTAGCGAGCGAAGCGAGCGTGCCGCGGCAGCGGCCGCCGAGCGCCAGATGCCCCTTTTTTGCAATGCAGTCGCTCAAATATTATGAAGCTGCTCATTTTGTATTTTAAGTAACTCAAATTAATGTTTGTAAGATACTATTCTGTTGATTTTTCGTCACTTACAGTCAGTCGCTCACTTAGTAATTATATACCTAACCCAAATTAATTAATTTTGACACTTAAAATTGTAATTTACAGTCACTCGTTTTATTGCTACCCTTTCTATAATAGGTATTATACTGCTGGACTATTTTGTTATCACTATCCAAATTACAGCGCGTTCTACCCATGCACATAAACAACTATCACTATGGAACTAACTCGTAAATCACGAAAAAAACCTCCTTCAAAAGGTCCTCTTTTAAAGATGGTTTAGTAGGAACACACGGCTACAAATCAAGCTATATATTTCCAGTATAAGCTGATCTCGCATCATACGGAATTTCCCTACAATGCGAGGTCAGCGTAAACTGGCAATGTATAGCTTGATGTTTAGCCGTGTGTACACCCACATGTCGATAAGGTTGCTTATGTCTCAAGTAACACAAAACTAAGGTGTCATTATGAACTGTAAGGCAGGTAGCAAAACAGGTTTAAAAGTTTTCTGTTGTTTGGCAAAGACAATCGAAAATAGCTTCTCTTCCAGTCTTTTAACACAAGCATCTTGTCCCCAGACCCACCGACATTCAGGACGCGACCTCAGAACGTTGAAACTGACATCGGTTCCAGTGTGACCCTCAGCTGCGACGTGGACGGTCAGCCACAACCAGAGATCAGATGGCTGTTCCATGAACCGGGGCGGATAGGGGTAAGTGAATACCATGGTGGGGTCCATGCAG
This sequence comes from Euplexia lucipara, assembly GCA_921972225.1. Taxonomy (NCBI): domain Eukaryota; kingdom Metazoa; phylum Arthropoda; class Insecta; order Lepidoptera; family Noctuidae; genus Euplexia; species Euplexia lucipara. Next base: position 8,175,048 of record OV179168.1, on the reverse strand, counting down.
TAGGATATATCAGTAGGCACAGCTGCCTATACCTAACCTTCTCAAAAATAGACGTGATGTTATTCAGTATGTAAAAAGACCCTTAACGTAAACGAAAACTACATATTCTACCCATCATTGAGATAGGTTTTCCTTCTAGAACATACCTGGAAGTTCACTGGTTCTGGAGATATTGAAGGTCAAAGTGATTTTTTTTTTTTCATCTTCCTTTCAAAATCCTATTCCAAGCATCATTAGTAAACTTTCTTTGAACAAACATTACCAAGATTATCGATTTTTCAAAACATATTATGCATTTGAAGTTACAAAAATGCAATAGATACTAAACATAAGCGTGCGGTCGGATCAACGACTAAGCGCCAGTGGCCGCGGCCGGCCGTACGCTCAGCTGATCGAAAGTTTCGCGCTTTTCATTGCGCGCAGTAACAACCATCTCTTTTTTAAAGGTGGAAAAAAAGTTTTTCCCAGCAATATTTTTTGGTCTAAGTTACATCTAATAATTAGTGTAGTTAATTATGTGTACAGAATGTGCAGTTACCGGCTATGTGATCAATATTTTTACACTCTGTATATGTGATCTTTATGTTACTTATGTGATATTATGCAATATAATTGTTGTAGGGTGTAGGAAGTAGTGACAGTATTTAGGTAAAAAATTAAATCATATGATCAAATAAAATAATTGTAATTTTAAACAATTGCTATTTTACGTTAGTGAATACTAAAATAGGTTGATTTTGCAGTAATATTTGTGTTTCTTTTTTATTATTTTTTTCTTTTATCGATACTGAACCTACCTCTAAACTTGCTTGTACTGTTTGTGTGATCCACATGGTTTCAAATAATAAAGCCGTCTAAATTGGTCTAGTTAATGTATCTTATCTACAAGATAACGTATAAATTTGGACCCATGCATACTTGGGATAACAAGAAAATATTCGACACATATTTTTTTCTTTTTCAATTTGATGGAAAACTGCTTAGATGAAGCGCATTAAAGTTGAGGAGAGGGGGCTTGTCAGTCATTAGCTAGCATTTAACTGTACTGGCTAGTGACGTCATGCGACATTTTAACTCGATGTATCGCCGTTATTTTTTGATTACGTGAAAAATTAAAAAATACGAGTCGTATTTTCTTGTAATCTAGATGAGGGACTAAAAACTAAAATTTTGTCAAATAATTATTTTGTTTTTCATGTATAATTTTATTTAAATTTTAGTTTTCTACGACTTACATTTAAATTAATTGCTATGTATTAAACAATATTTTGCTGTGCCCTTACAGGATCTACAATGGCTCTTAGCTCTAAGCCCTCTGTTAACATCTTGTTAACCATGTGCAACGCATATAAATGAATATGAATATAGTGTCTAGTCAGAGAGCAGCGGTGGCCCAGTGGTGGCGGCCCCGACTTACGAACAGTAAGTCGTGGGTTCGAACCCAGGCAGGCGCATTACTTTGTGTAATTTATTTAATCACCACTGCTCTCAAAAACGGTGAAGGAAAACATCGTGAGGAAACCGGCATGTCCTAGAACCAAAAAGTTCGAAGACCAGACATCTACCAATTCGCACTGGGCCCGCGTGGTAGATTATAGCCCATACGCAAAATACGCGCTTTGACGTGGAGTTGCGGATACCAGCCCGGTATCTTTAATCTTTTTTTTATGGTGTCTAGTTCCAATCTAGACAGCTACAATATTTCAAACCATCTGTACCACACAACTAGTAAACGCAATCTCTTAGCAATACTATAAATTCTGAGAAAAAATGATGAGTGATCTAATTTTAAAGAATCTTTTCGCGGTTTCATCTAATGTTAGTCATAGAGATGAATACTTATAGACTTGACGTAATGTTGTTCTTAAAAGATATTCAGTACAAGTACGTACTTAATACGTGTACTACGTTCATTTACTTACGTTACTTTTGCGTAAAACGTTAAGTAAAACCAAGAAATCAAATAGGATAAAGACAGGTTGACGACAGCACGGCTGGCGCAGTGGTTGAATGATTTGCTGCTGCGCTGTGCGTCGCGGGTTTGATTACCGTACGGAGCAAATACTATGACTAAAGTAGGATTTTGGCAATAACTCAATAGCTAAGGCATCAGCCAGAATGACGACTAAATGGTCGTGAGTTCGATCTCAACCCATTGCATTATTGACGTGAAATGACTCCAGATACAAACATGTCTGTCTAAGTTAGAGGGGTTAACAAGACTACCTACTAGTAATGTGTAACCCACGTTGCTAGTAAGCTTTCTTATTAAAAAAAAAAAGATATCCGAGCGTTTGAAGATATTCAAGATCTCTACAACGACCATCGGGCAGTAGGTAGTAGCCCACCAGTCACAACACCCGCCTCATCGGAGGATCCTACCTACCTTTTTAATGGCGGATGAAGTACTTTCACGCCCCTAAAACATCAAAGGTTAAATAAAAACTACAAATCAAGGAAGAACATTATCATTATGATTATCAACTGTCAATATAAAACTTGAAATTTTTCTGTTTTTCTTTACTAACACAATGTTAGACACCATTACCTACTAAAAGCAGACAGTGTTACGTGAACGTGTGCTATTTTCCAGCAGGTCAAAGGAAAGGCTCCGAACTTGAAGGTCTACGTGAACCGGGAGAACGCTGGAAGGTACATCTGTAAGGTCATTGAGGAGGGATACCCTGAGATTGAGAGTGAAGCCACCATTTTTATAAAGAGTAAGTTTTATTTACTAGCCTTCTTTTGCCCGTCCGGAGTTTTTAGATTATCCCATGGGAACATATTACCGAGATAAAAAATGTGTAATATGTACATAAATTAGCGCAATGGTTTAGGTGTTAATGGTTGAGTATCAGACAGACATAGCTACTTTTGCATTTATAATATCGGCATGTGCAGAATTATTATTCTATCATGCTTTAAACACAGGGTGTGGTGTAAGCCAAATCCAGTACCAATGTGACTTTTTTTATTCATTTGTACTTTCTAAGTTTCTTTTTTTTTAATATTATAAACCAGTGCTTGACTGCAATCCCACCTGATGGTAAGCAGAGATGCAATCAGTGATGGTGAAGCGCACTAGTTTATTAAGAGCCTATTCACTCTAGCCTTGAAGACACCTAAATTATAATCGGACGGGAAGACCGCAGCAGGCAAGTTGTCAAAAGTGGTGGTGTTGATCTTAGACATCATTAACGTCGGTGAAGGAAATCATCGTGAGGAAATCTGGACTTATAGTTAAAATAAGTTTGAAATCGCCTAACCGCCTTGAGCAAGCGCAGTGATCGACCTCGACCTCGACCCTTCTCTGTATGAGAAGAGGCCTTTGCCCTGCAGTGGGACTGTAACAGGCTGGTATAATAATTTATTGATCAAACACAATAGACCTTGAAAAGACGAACCTAACTGTGTTTCATTACAGAAATGAACATGTCATAAAACTAAACAAAAAAAAAAACAATATTGTTCCCATGACAAACTTGCATAAAGTTTAATAACAAATAGACTTTCTTTATTTATCTATTTGAACATAACATGCAACAATAGCTACTATCTTTAGTTTTTAAATTACTTTATTGTATGCCACATAAAAGTAAAATATATTTAATGCTAGAGAGCTTAATTATCTCATATCATGAAAGTTCATTTAGGGCGTTAACCCTGTTTTTTGTGAAAGTTCTTTAGGTAAGAATTTTTGCTATTTAGTATGAATAAAAGTAAATGCAATTTATATCAACGAAAGTCGGATAGCGACCAGTCTAATCAAGGAGTATCGTTTTACTCAGTCAGTGGGTTGTAGAGGTCTGATAACACATGACGTCACGCCTGTAATCCCCAACTGGCTAGGCAGAGGTGTACCTGGTAGTACACCCACATTTCGCCAGTTATGTTTAAGTCCCATGTAATAGGGGGCGAGCCTATTGCCATAAATCGGGCACAAATCCAGACTCCGGGCTGCTACTGAGAAATCCCAGATGGAAAAACTCAATAACACTTTGCCCGACCTGGGGATCGAACCCGGGACCTCATGCTCAGCAGTAGCGCGTCAGTAGGTCTGATAAGTTTTTGGTAAAGAATTGGTATTCCGCTGAATCCAGTTAAAATGGAAGATGACTTCAACATAATTGGAAAAAGGCTACAAATTATAGTAAGAATGATGAATTTACATACAATCATTAAAAAAAAATCCGAAATAAAAATCGCAAGGCAACATATCTTTTTTTTATTTATAACTTTTCACACAACGCCATTTACTCAATACTCAATACTCAATACTTTATTGCATTCCATAATGTGTACATAAAAGTTGGTATGTTATAACATCGAATCAATTATGGACCCTGTCGGGCACAGCAAAATTATAAAAGTAGGAGAGAGGATGAAGGCGCATTTTATTAAGAGAAATAATAATTTAAATATAATTTAAATATAATTTAGTCCCAAGTTAAGCTTGAGAGCTTGTGTTATAGGTACTAAACATCTAATGGACCTACTTATATATTTCTAAATACATACATATTATAGATAAATTACACCCAGACACAGAACAAATGATCGTGCTTATCACACAAACACTTGTCCTGGGTGGAAATCGAACCCACGACCGCCAGCATAGCAGTTAGGGTCACTAACTACTACACCAACAGGCCAGTCGAAATTTGAAATACAATCATTAAAAAAAGTCCAGAATAAAGATCTAAAGGAAACATAATTGCTTGTCCATTTCAAATGATGCGAGACATATATTATAAATAATAAATAAATAAATAAATAAATATGCCACAACTTTTCACACAACGCCATTTAGTCCCAAGTTAAGCTTGAGAGCTTGTGTTATGGGTACTAAACAGCTAATGGACCTACTTATATATTTCTAAATACATACATATTATAGATTAATTACACCCAGACACAGAACAAATGATCGTGCTTATCACACAAACACTTGTCCTGGGTGGAAATCGAACCCACGACCGCCAGCAGTCAGGGACACTAACTACTACACCAACAGGCCAGTCGAAATTTGAAATACAATCATTAAAAAAAGTCCAGAATAAAGATCTAAAGGAAACATAATTGCATGTCCATTTCAAATGATGCGAGACATTTATATTATATACTTCTTCTACATACATACATAAACTCACGCCTTTTTCCCATGGGGGTAGGCAGAAACTACAGAGCGCCATATGCTACGATTCTTACATACTTCTTTTGCTTCGTTTACATTCATACATGTTGTCATACACACACGCCGGTTGCGAGTACTACGCACCTGACCTTTCTGAAGAACCTCACCAATAAGGTCTATGTATGTCCTTCTAGGGCGTCCCCTCCCGGCTACTTTTATCCTTCTATATACTTCTTCTACGTATGCTAAACCTAAGCACACTGTAAAAAAAACTATAATTGATCCCAACTTCACGTTAAAGCGTAAAAACAATAGATTATCTTTTGACTGGCCTGTAGTCTAGTGGTTAATGGCCCTAACTGCTATACCGAGGTTCGTTTCCCACCCAATACAAATGTTTGTGTGATTAGCACGATCGTCGGCCATTTTGTCCTGTGCCTGGGTATAATTTATTTATGGAATTTATGTATTTAGAAATATATTAGTAGCAGCATAGCTTAGTAGCATTTCTCCTCAAAATTACCAGTACACTTCGATATTACGAATAATTTATTAATCACTGAATTTCCCCTCTCAGGCGCACCAAAAATTCTATCAAACAGAACTCAACTGGGCATGGAAGGTGAGAGCGTTAGAATAGAATGTGCTGCTCGCTCTGTGCCGAAACCTGATGACATCAGGTGGTACTTCGAAGGTCGGGAGATCAGTGTGATTCAAAATCCGGTAAGTTACCACAGCAGAATCATTACCTAACACACAACCTGTATTATTCTAGACTAGCGAACGTCTCATAGTTTGACCCGCGCAGTTCCTATTCTCTTGGGAATACAGGGATACAAAGTAGCCTATGTTATCCAGGAATAGTGTAACTTTCCAATGGTGAAAGAATTTTTCAAATCAGTCTTTTTTTTATATATACAGGGTGGCCAAAAAGTCGTGGATCAAACGCAACTAGGGGTTAGATGGGGTCGTCAGCTGCAAAAAATTGATCTACGGTAGGTCCTTAAGATCAACCCCTGCAGATTTATAATTTATCTTGTGTTTTTATGAGAAAATTGACTTTTTTTTACTAATTCTTATCAAAATTCGAAAAAATCTACATCCTGTATCTTTTTATCATTTTCACTAGATTGGTACTGATGATTCCTTGCATTAGACATGCTATTTATGGTTGTTTATTGGGTGTGTTGAAGATAATATTAAGTTTTACGAAATTTGTTTTTCTCAAAACATAACTTTTTATTTACTTCGGACCCCACTGTGAAAAAAAAATACTCTACCGAAAAGTGACCCTGTATTACAAGTTTTGGCGCATTTAATAGGGATTCTGAAAAGGTATTACACATGGCTATGCGTAGCTTTGATATCTTTCGAGGACGATCATTCGTAGCAAGGCCAAAGTGAACCCAACCATAAAACTCGGTTAGGACTATTTAAAAATAAACTGGAACTAATACAATTAATGACAAAAACTCTCTGCCTCTCTTTTACACTAACCATTTCATCCTTTGTCAATAAAAGGCCAGTTTGCCCGTCACTTCAGGTAGCGATATCTTTTCTAGGAAACAAAAGGCCGGGCCAGTCGGGGCGGTGGCGGGGGATGCGCGTGATCATCTTTCTTTAGAATGTTTAGTGTGCTTTTAGTGACTCGCTTCCTGCCTGTGACTACGCACGTGTTCTGTTTCTCGGTTTTACGACGACTTGTGATCAGTTTCTTTCCTTTGACCTACGCTTTGTTTTTCGGACTTGTGATCAGTTTCTTTCCTTTGACCTACGCTTTGTTTTTCGGACTTGTGATAGATTGCCTACCTGTGACCAGTGCTGTGTGAATCTGACGGATTGGCTACAAAAGTGGACAGATGGCTGCTGCGAGGAGAGAATACACCCAACGGGAGTATGCAGAAATGCATTACCTGTATGGCTTTTGCGACGGTAATGCCCGGGCTGCTGCCAGGGAATATCGTCAACGCTACCCTAACCGTGATCGTTTTCCGGACTACAGGGTCTTTATGCGCGTACATAATTCGTACATGGAGGGAGTCTTACCCGGTCAGCATGCTCCGAGATCAGGCAGACCAGTGGTGCGATTTGAAAATGAAGATGAAGTGCTGAGAGAATTAAGATTGGATCCTGGTATAAGTCAACGCCAAATATCCCGTAATCTCGGGATTCCAAGATCGACGGTGCAACATATCATTAAAAGAAACCAATATCACGCCTACCACGTGCAAAGGGTGCAAGCTTTGCTGCCCGGTGACTATGAACCTAGAGTGAGGTTTTGCAGAGAGATGCTAAGATACCACAGAGAGGATTCGCAGTTCTTCGAAAAGGTATTATGGACGGATGAGTCAAGTTTTAGAAGAATGGGAGTATTCAATATCCACAACCTACATTTTTACTCCAGAGTGAACCCCCATATCATAAGAAATGATCGATTCCAGCATCTGTTTGGTGTAAACATGTGGGCTGGTATAATTGGCCAACAGTTGGTGCTCCATGAAATGCCAGCAAGGCTGAATGGTGCTCTGTATTTAAATTTTTTACAAAATAATTTAAACCAAATTCTTAACGAAGCTGAGGTTCCAGAAGCAAGAATAGCAGAAATGTGGCTGCAACACGACGGCGCCCCGCCTCACTACGCTCGAGCAGTGAGAGATCATTTGAACGAGCGCTTCCCCAATCGGTGGATTGGTCGAGGCGGACCTATTGCGTGGCCACCCCGGTCACCCGATTTAAATCCATTAGATTTTTTTCTTTGGGGCTACTTTAAAGAAATAGTCTATCAAGGAGAGAACAATAGCGAACAAGAACTACGACAAAAGCTCGAATTTGCTAGGGTACAAGTTATCAACAACAGAGGTGCATTCCGTAGGTTACGTAGGAATTTCATTAGACGGTGCAGATTATGTATTATGGTCAGAGGCAGGAATTTTGAGCATTTATTGTAAAATGTTTTGTTTTATTAAAACAATTATTTCACAATCGTTGTTTTGTTTTTTCGTCCTAGAAAGATATTAAAGCCACTCATGGTCATGTGTAATACCTTTTCAGAATCCCTATTAAATGCGCCAAAACTTGTAATACAGGGTCACTTTTCGGTAGAGTATTTTTTTTTCACAGTGGGGTCCGAAGTAAATAAAAAGTTATGATTTGAGAAAAACAAATTTCGTAAAACTTAATATTATCGTCAACACACCCAATAAACAACCATAAACAGCATGTCTAACGCAAGGACTCATCAGTACCAATCTAGTGAAAATGATAAAAAGATACAGGATGTAGATTTTTTCGAATTTTGATAAGAATTAGTAAAAAAAAGACAATTTTCTCATAAAAACACAAGATAAATTATAAATCTGCAGGGGTTGACCTTAAGGACCTCCCGTAGATATTTTTTTTGCAGCTGACGACCCCATCTAACCCCTAGTTGTGTTTGATCCACGACTTTTTGGCCACCCTGTATAATGGGTCTACTCTTGACCTCAATCTTGTCCTGCGGTCAGAGATGAGGTCGACGATGGAACGAGCTTACCCATAAGAAGCCTATTAACTCGCGACTTAAACAGATTGGGGTCATATGAACTCGGGAACAATGCAGGCAGGGAATTCCACTCCTTGGCTGTGCGCATAATGAAGGAATAGGCAAAGCGCTTCGTGCGAATATGTGGAACATCTACAAGGAATAAATAAAAAGTCAAAACGTGAATAGTTTTTTAAGTTTATTTGTTACATACAAAAATACAAATCTGTCTTCTTTATAACATTGGTTTATGCAGATAGTAGCTTATTATTTGCTACATGTCAGCGCTAACACACTCCAATACATAATACTAGTAATAAATAACTAGCAACCGACATTGACAATTCAGTAAAAGTTACGCCGTGAAAACATAAATGAAGTGAACTGTCAATGCCTAGCATTAGTATGGAATGACAGAATTCGCCCTCATTACGCCTACATTTTCACGCGATGATTTCACCAGAATCGCACTGCAGGTATAAAGGGCGTATCAGCTTACATGCGCAGTGTTAGATTATATCCATGGATTAGCGACACAATGTCACAAAATGATGAACTAGGACCATCAAAGCTAGAACCGTCATGGGACTGTTCATGTCTCGAGTGCTGTTAAACGCTTCCTCATAAATGTGTAAAACCAATCTACACGTGACGCTGTAAACATTTCTGATGCACTGCAACGTCATGACAACCCCATTAGTCTTCTTAAAGCGGAATTTTATTAGACACCAAGATTATCTAAAGACTATTTTCATGGACAAATTTATTTTCCAACAAATTCTTAATGGTATATTCTTTGCAGGATTACGCAACACTAGAAGAAACTTTACCAGATGGAATGATCAAATCAAGCCTGGTGATCAGAGCGAGCCAGTCCAAACACTACGGTCAATATAACTGCAGTGTCACCAATGAGTATGGAAATGCTAACGCGGCTATCATGTTGAAGCCTTTGAGTGAGTATAATACGTCATAAAAATCGGAATTTATCAGAAATATTAAAAAATATACTTTATCTCAATTATTATTGGATATGCCTCTTGTCAGAATGACAGTTTTCGTAATTCGTGTTGTATCATTGATAAGTCTGCATGCTTAGTTCTTCACAATGCTCAAAGTTTTGTCACAGTATATTTGTGCGAGAAAGGTTGCAAGACATAATTATTTTGAATTAACTTTGCACAATGTGATTAATTTGACATAAAAATTTAATTAAATTAAATTTATTTATTTATTTAATTACAACGGTCGTGTTTAATCAATTACAGTAACATATTAAATTAAAACTAAAAGAGACAATTATAACACGTTTTAAAATATACAAAATAAACAACGTAAAATTTAAAAGTATAAGAGGAAAACATAAATAAAGGACGGTTAACAACACTTTCATAAATTATTCTCGCAGTACTTCTGACATACCAATAAAATCTTCGTCCAATAAAAAAAGGTACAAGTCCGAGATGAGCCGCAAACTGCAAATTGCAAATGCAAACTTCACGGGTTTCTGTGAATCTCTATATTCATAGAAATTCATTGAAACCCACGCAGTTAAGGGCCGGCGACGCGCAGCTTGCGGCCGTGGTGTTTTATAGAGACTCATAGAAACCCCTGCAGATTGCGGTTGCAGTTTACAGTCTGCAGTTTACCTTACACTTTTACCTTACTGTTAAAATGAAGCTGCCCATAATTAGATTTATTGTAAAAAGAGATAGACACAATAAGAATAACACATTTAATAAAATTCAAAATAAATATAAAATTACTGTTAAAAGCAGGTGTGATTTTTACCATTTTAAAGGCTATGATTTTCCCATTTAAGTAATGAATACTTAAAATATATTAATTTAGTATCGAAATTACCTATTGCTGTTAACAATAATTTATGATGAGTAGGTACAAAGGTATCTATCAAAAGCCGATTTTCATATATGTCACCCAGTTGTTTATTGCATTCAATATTTCGGTTCGGTAGTCAATAGGTACATACTATCAAAGTCAGGATTGCAATTCAATATAAGAGTCTCACCAAGATTATGTGAAAAACAGCCGTTGTTCCTTTGTTTGTCATTTGTTTTTTCCGTATGCGTCACTTGGCCTAAGTTTCCTCAGTAAATGGGCAGTTGGGCATTTCCCTCTCGTTCCCACCAATTTATTTATTTTGTTTTCCCAGATACGTTAAATGGGAACTAACCGACATCATTCTTTCCAGAAACCCTACCCCTCTACATAATCCTGATCGGCGTGACCTCAGGCATCATAATCTTCTCTGCCTTCATCATTCTCGTGGTGGTCTGCCACAGAAGGAGACGGAAGAAGGGCCAGATGAATGAGAAGCCTGACGTCACCGTGACCACAGGAGATGTTTATAATAAGGAGAGTGACAGGAGCTCTAACATCAGTGACCTGAAGCTGCAGCTTCCGCAAAGCGATGGGAGTTATGAGTTGGTGAGTTTTTTAGATCACAGCAGTATATTTTTCATTTTAAACTGATTTCTTTTCTCGTCTCTGACTTATTATACGCCACTATTTTTAAATTAGTACAAAAAAATTTGGGCTGTATCCATCCTTGTTACTGATCATATTTGCGTAATCCAAAGTAAAAAAAACGAAATAATTTTTTTTAAAAATTATGCCACTATTTAGTTAAACTTAAATAACGAAAACAGCTGTTGGAGGCGTGCGAGGGCGATGCTTGAGCGAGATCACGCGAACGTGAGCGAGATGACGATTAATGAATACTGTTATGTCATGAATAGCCTGTTCAATAATTCCATAAATTGGGTGACTTTTTGGGATATAAACAAACGCTAATAACTTTGCTGTTATTGAATATTCGCTGGAACGTACGATTCTTCCGCTACCCCCGAGAAATAGCAGCCCAAAAATTCCAGTCTAACCCTGCCCCTTCTCTTCCCAGGACTACACAAGCTCCGATCGTTCAGACAGTAAGCTGCATGCAGGTCTACCTCTTGCTGGTCCAGTACCTCTGCCGAACATGCGACACGATGACCCTCTGATGCAGTTCCGATACAGCAACGATTACTCCGACCCTACATATAGTGACCCTTATTTTAAGGTAGGTGATGAAAATTAAGACTTCTTTATTTGTGTAAAAGAAAGAAAGATTTAATTAGAAATATTTGGGATATGCACGCACAGACAACCTAACGATAGAAACTGAATCTACTCGGTGTATTATACAAGGTGTTTTTTTATCCTCTCTCGCAAATTTTCACAGGATATTCGACCCATGAATGTGACCAACTGTTCTCATAGTGAACAACTCGGAAATCTCGAAAAAATCCCACCTTGTATAAAAATAGGAAAAAAAGAGCTCGTTGTTCAAGCCTCAAAGGTTCATGTTCTTTCAAACACTATTGTATTAACATTATGGTTTGATCCAATAGTGTTCATAATTACAACACTAAGTAAATAATTTATACGCCTTTTCAGCCTAAAGGTTTTAATATATAAAATAACCTAAAATACGGTTAAACAAACCATTCGTGGATTAACCTGTGATCCTTACTAACATGACGAGGTAGATTTGTTTTAATAATACTATCCTATTAGATAGTCTTTGGAAACACGGTGCAAATATGACTCGATAACAACATAATTTAACATTGACAGAATCAGACACTTCTGCCGATTTTCCTAGGACACAATTGCATAATTTTAAATTTTAATAAAATTGCCGACGAATTTGCTGACAGAACCTAGACGTTCTTTAACTTTCATCTATAGAAAAACGTAGACTAATTTAGTAGCAAAGTGACTAGAAATTATAGATAAGTATTGCAATCTAACGTATAAAATATGAAAAGGCAATTCCATTTTCAGAGCGTATTTAATATTGCATATCAAAATTGAAAAAGGTGCTCAAACGAGCACTTTGCTACACCATAATGTTTCCATTTTTACTTTTATTACAAAGAAAACCCCAGCTAATGCTACTTCAAAGGAAAATACTTATTTTCACAAGCTCGAATTCAGATCAAACTACAAAAGCGAAAAAGAAACCAATTTGACAGTCACAAGTTATCTGAAATAATACCTTTTGTATGTAAACACAACAAAATAGGTGCAGAAAGTCCACATCGAACAAAAACAGGATTATTATTATTCTTGAAGTATTTTCAAAAGCAACTTACTGACTATATCTAGCAATTAGGAATAATAGGGCAGGAAGGAGGAAGATCATGACCTTATATTAAAACCCTGGTCTCAAAGTGAAAACAAACGTCATGTCCAACAGTGGATGTTAGAGAAGCAAACACTGAAAAGAGGCCCTTGCACAAACAATTTGATGAAAACGAGCTTAACGGTTTAAAATTGAAAATACAAAAATCCTACACAATTCTGGTGTAAGATCACAGTAGACTAGACATAATCAAAGTTAATCATTATTTTATTTTAACAAGTATTTTGAATTTTAAATTTGAAGTCATGTTTACGTCAAATAGTTGAGCTCGCTTTTAGGACTGGACCTTCTGTATGTGTACTGCTGTAAAACCAACTGCGGTAAAATAAAGGTGGTATTACATGTTTCATGGCAGAGCCCCGCGGGCTACGTGTACGACTACCCGCAGGGGTACGCCCCCCCGCCCCACCTCCGGGTACAGTCGCCCCCCCTCGAGCCTCCTAGTAGGTAAGTACATGATTATTTTATTTTTATTTTCTTTATTGTCGGAGTTAAAAGGGGATTTAGGGCTGTCACCCACTTAATGCCATGGTAACTAGCTAGAGTACCCTATAATGGTCGGTTTTGATTTCTTGAAAAGAATTGTTGTTTATTTTTTTGTGGACATTTATTGTATTTTTTTGTTAAATTGTCATCATCCGTCAGGCTTTTCTTTACTAAGTTGGGGTCGGTGTGTTGGTCAATGTTTTACAAGGAATGGACTGTCTATATGACTTTCACAACCCGTAAGTAACTGGGTAATACTATATACCTGAGTTAAGCTGGGTGACAGACTTTCGACACTGACTATATGTAACACTGTCAAAGAAAAAAATAATAATTAAGAAGTTGCAATAGCCCAATGGTTAAGGCAACGTCCTGCAGATCGAGAGGTCGTGAGGTCGATCCCAACCCATTGCACTATTGTCGTAGACCCACTCCAGACTCAAACATATTAAGCTTAGTTGGATTAGTAATGTGTGAACCACTAATATTATTAACGCGAAAGTTTGTGAGGAAGTATGGATAGATGGATGAATGGATGTTTATTACTCTTTCACGTAAAAACTACTGAATGGATTTTAATAAAATTTAGTATGGAGTTAGCTAACACCATGGATTAACACATCTAAGGCTACTTTTTATCCCTGTATTCCTACGGGAATGGGATAAAGCGGGTGAAATCGCGGGACGCATGCTAGTGGTTAATAAGGTTAATAAAAGAGTTTGAGAGTGTTTCTTACTCTTAACAATATTTTTAACCAAGGTGGAAGGACATCGTCGAGAAGTTTCAAATGTAAAAACTCACTAACAGTCCGACCCGAGGGTCGAACCCGGGGCATTTGCTCAGCAGTAGCGCTTGCGGCCACTGTTCAAACAAGGAACTCCTACCTAATTATCTGTTAGTTAAAAGATAAAACATATTATCGAACTGGGTTTATTTCTTAAATCAATGATTAATCTATCAGGCTTACGTTTTAAAATATCTCATTCTGATTATAACTATGTAGTTAACTAGGTAATCTGACGTTTTTGTGTGACAGCCCTAAGTCGACATGAAAAATGTGGTTTTCTTTTGATTTTTCGTTCAGATAGTTTTTGTGAGACGCTCAAATAGTATTTTTTATGCGAAGATAAAATAAAATCCTATTCTAGTCGCGTTATTGTCAAGATGTGTCTGCGTGGCAAATGAGTTTAATCTCCATATTTCGCTACAATATTTGACTCGGTATGTGCTAAGTTATAAGCTTTTGTTTAACAAATATTTGTAGCAAAATATCCAAGAAAAATCTTTAATATAGTAGAATATAATACTCTTACTACTAAACAAAATTTTAGTTTTTAGTCCCTAATCTAGATTACTTACAAGATAATATTCGACACATTTTTTCTTTTTTCACGTAATCAAAAAATAACGTCAAAATGTTGCATGACGTCACTAGACAGAACAGTTTATACTAGATAATGACGTTACAACCCTCTCTCCTTAACTTTAATGCGCTTAATATAAGCAGTTATTAAGCAGCTATTTCTTTTTTAAGTTTTTTTTGAGTTGTAAAAAGAAAAAAAAAAAAAAAACTGGCTTGTAACATTGTTGCGGAGGGTCACTGGTCTTCTAAGATACAGGTACTAACCTAGTTTAGAGGTCAGGGTTTCAATGTATGTATGTACCTACCTAATGTACCTAGCGAAAGCCTATCAATGTATGATAAATGATAAATGATGTTTATCATTTATCATTTATTATTTTAGTTTTCCATCAATTTGAAAAAGAAAAAAAGTACTTGTGTATTATTTTTTTATAATCTAATTGATGGACAACTTATATTTTGAAGTTCATGTTTTGTCAAACACCCTATTACTTGAAGAGCTACACAGGGTGTTAGAATGGGCAGCTTTATCAGTTAAAGCGATCTCTTACACAACAACCACGACAACGACAACCTTGGATGGATTGGATGGACTTGATAGTGAAGGAGTAAAGATATTATATTATCATGTTGGTATTATTCATGATTTTTATTAAATATATCGTAGCTATAAAATATATAACGAATATTATCTCAAACTTCAACGATCTGTATTTTGATTTGTTTAGTTAGATTGTGTACCTTATGAAATTTACTGTGTGTACCTACCTCGATTATAAGTGAATGATGTGGTCTCCTATAATTGGAAGCGCACACGTCTTGTACTTGTCCCTGATCTTTCTGTATACTTTAATGTAATTGTGTAGTTTCTGTTGGAGAACCAATAAATAAATAAAAAGAAAATAATAAAAAAAAAATTAAATCAACTTTTTCTTGTTAGTGGAGATTTAATAATATTTATCGTAACACAATCAAATGCCACGTGTGATAAACATAATAGGCTAAGCTAAGCTAGTTTTCGCCGACGCTTTCCTTATTGATTACATTTTTTAAAATGTATTTTCAAAGTGAGATTTTTAGTAAAAAGTTTAACAATTAAATTCTTTCTATTAAAAAAATGGGTGAGATAGAAAACGTAATGATGTCATCTGAATAGTAATTTCCTTTCTAGCCATCATCGCACAATCCATTCCTCGTTTCTTTGGTCTTCTTCTGCACTAGCAATTAATAGAAAACACGATTCCTTAAACATAAAAACAAATCCAATTCTGAATACCATTATATCCTACGTTAACACTTTACAACATCCCCAACTACCACCTCACTACCAAACTAAACAATAATTCCGCTTTCCAGATCTTTACAAGGCTCATTGACGCGCAGCATCGACACTGCGTCAACACTTCCACTGTCAGCCGGCAATGGATCGCAAAACAATACATTACAACGAACGACCAAGTCGCCAGATGAAACGGACGCGATTAATAGTTTGGGGCTTCCTGTCGGTGACGGTAAGTACCTTCAAGTTCATTGTAGAATCAAGTTGATAACTTGAGTTTCTTTGGAAAATAAATGGAAAGCTTGTCTGTTTGTTTGTCGGCTTTTCACGACATGAAATGAAATGTCATGGAAAAACTGCGATCCCATGTCTTAGTGACGCCATCTAGATTATTATAGCACTACTAGCAGACGTCCCGCGGTTTCACCCGCGTAGGTCCCGTTCACATGGGAATACAGGGATAAAAAGTAGCCTATGTGGTAATCCAGGGTTTCGGCTAACTCCATACCAAATTTTATTAAAATCCATTCAGTAGTTTTTACGTGAAAGAGTAACAAACATCCTCACAAACTTTTGCGTTTATAATATTAGTAGGATTAGAGCGCCCTGCAATCCGCCGCTTTTAGCATCTGCCACCAGTATTTCGTAAGTCGTCATTTCACCTAGCCGGAGCCTAAAACTAAAACTAATCATATATGTATTTTTTTCAACAGTGTCTCCAGCACCTATATATGCCCAGCCTAACGTCAAACCACAGCCGAATGTGGATTTAAGATACTCAGCCACATATGGCAACCCTTACTTGAGGAACAGCAATATTGGTAAGTAAATTGTTAACTTTACATTATTTTCTTTCCAGAAAATTAGGCCGAATTTCGAAATAACGTTGAATATACGTCCATTATTTCAATTTCAAGTATAAGGGAAAAAATCCTAAATTAATCGGCCAAGTGTGAGGTGCGGGTCCAACCTGCACTCAAAGAGATTAATGTAATGTCAAGCAAAAAAGCATTAGCAAAGGCATTTTATAGTTCTAAGGTGCGTTTGCCAATAAACGCATTTTTCTTTGCAAAGGGAGGTGGTTGAATTATTAGATCATGCACTATAATTCTTTTACTTTTCTTTTTGCTTTTGTTGAGTATGTGTATCATATTTATTAGTAAGTTAATGATTAATTATTTAGTCATTGAGTTAAATAAAAAGGATGATTCACAAAATATTTTGTACGGTTTATAAGAAGTAAATTACAGGAGAACAAAAATAATTATGTCTTATTTTTTTTTTCTTTTCTCTTGACCTAGGTATTTATTTTTCTTTCAAGTTTTTGTTACCTTCTTGCGCCTACCATGTCCTGTCTCTGCACCACCTTAAGGTAGACTGGTAGAAAATGCCTATGGCATTAAGTCCGCCTTTGTACAGTTTATTTTACTAGTGCATAAAGTTTTAATAAATAAATAAATAAAAATAGAAAATAGTTCAACGCTAGGAGGTTTAAAATTATTCAAGGAACTTAAAGTTGCAGGTTGTCTATCAATGCCCATTCCACCTTGTATAGGCTAATCGCGTCACTTTATACTGTCTCTTTTCCACACAGGTTACAACAATCAAGTACACACCGCAAAGCCAGCATCGACTCCTGCGCCGCCCCCCTACTCGGCGGTCAGAAATTCAGTCGTTTTACCAACAGGTAAATAGGCGTCAGGTGTAACGGGGTAAGCAGTGTTCCTTATAGAGAATGCTTTACCTTTTCATTTGAAGAAGATTATCTTCAATTTTCCTTTCTTTATTAATTGAGTTTTAAGAAACACTGTTTTTATTCCTTACTGTTTTTTCCTCTACTTAAGTTACCTATTAATTTATTTTTTGAACTTCATACACAAATATGAGATGACATGTTTTTTTTTAATTAACACGTTTCACATTTTCTTAATTAGACATAATACACGCACTAACACTTTACTTTCGACTTCGTCCGCGTGAAGCTAAAACACAACTAACTACACAACCACCCGCTTTGTATTTTTGGAATTAAAATAAGTGGACACGGTGATAATATTGCTGATTTTTTTTACTTTGAGTCAAATCTTTAGAAACCAACAACCAAAAAATTAAACACTTCCTCTTTATAATATTAGCACAGATTAAATTAATAAATAATTTTCAAAAAAAGCCATGAACTCACCTAACTAAATATAGTGCTCAAAAGCCTGGCGACAATGTCAAGTTAAACGGCATTCCTCTAATTTCATATAACTTCGAAAAATGACCCAACCTCTTCTCTCTCAATGTAACCATGCAACAAAATACATTACTAAATAAACATTAACAAGACCTAGGCGTCTACAAAGTTACATTGCCAAGTCCGACCATCGGGGCTTAATTCAACTCAATTGTTTGTGTTTAGAACTTATTAATTACGATCGATCTTCGCCGCAATGTGTTCGCAAAGTCGCATAAATCTAATGCATTCAAACTGGGAGACTTGAATTATTTATTGGGCTAACTTGCTACTTGAGGTACCGACTGAGTTTTTGTATTGAGGGGTCGAATTCTGGGGTCGGGCAAGGTTTATTTTGAGGTATCTGGAGCGTTTGTATTATTGCATTGCGTAGGAGCTTGGGGCTTCAAAATCAGGAGGTCTGTCTGGAAAACTGTCGGTAACCGTAACTTTGCCGCATACTTCTCAAATAGAAAACCAATTTTGACCACCTCGTTTGTCTTGTGGTCCCAAGCTGAGCGTGAGGTTCTGGGTTCTTGGATCAAGAAAAGTGTTATTGAGCTTTTCCATCTGGTATTTCTCAGTAGCAACCCCCGGTCTGTATTTGTGCCCGATTGTTGGCAATAGGCTCACCCTCTATTACATGGGCCTTTAACATGACTGGCGAAATGTGGGTGTACTTCTGGTACACCTCTGTGTACCAGAAGTACACCCACATTTCAAGTTACCCCAATGTGTCAAATTTTCCCAGTTGGTTACGAACCTTGTTCTGTATGGCATAAAGTTGAAAAACGATCAAATATATTGGACACATTGTGGTAACTTGATGTGCTGGCGTCTGTACAAAAGAAATATTTTCACAAGTTGTGTTCAAAAATCAGTCTTAAATTATTTATATGATGAAAGTAGACTGATTTTTGAACACAAAAATAGCTGCTTACATAGTTTATCATGCCTAGCCTATTATGTAGATAGGTAGTCGATCTGCATTCATATTTTTTTATCGATTTCGTCGCTTGATTCGTTCTTACATAACACAGTCCATTTCGTCTGTGTATTCCTGACTTAAGGTAAAATTGTTACTCTATCTATGTCAACGGCTGATTATAATATTATGTGACTGTTTTTTTGTGACCAAAAATCTTGTTACCCTATATCAGGGAAAAACATGTTTTTTTGCACACAGTTACTCATGTTTATAAAATTTTGTGAATTATTTATATTCAACATCATCATCTTCGTGATTTTACCCAAATTTATTTGTGGATGGCGCAGCATGTGCCTTCTTCTTCCATACATTTATTTTTGTCGTCATATCAGGTTCCACACAGTCCATCCATTATTTTTTTGGTGGTCCTTTTCTTTTAATTAAAGGATCATCCACATGAATCCTCAAAACTTCAAACTCGTAAAATAAATTCAACTAAGATGAAAAAAAAATACTTAATGAAATCAACTACAAGAACGACGAATATATTATAATTTTTACACAGTACGGCACGTAAGTTGGCCCACAATTTCATACACAACCGCGAACGGCCCCCACTACGAAAATCTTTGCTGACTTATGTGCCGGTAACTGTATTTTGTGTGTTCTTTGACACGCCTGTAATCACCAAAGGGTTAGGCAGAGGTGTTAGTACACTCATTTCGCCAGATATGTTAAAGTCCCATACACAGGGTATAAAAATACCCTTAACTTAAACGAAAACTACATTTTCTACCCGTCACTGGGATAGTTATTTTCTTCTAGAATATACCTGGAAATTCACTGGTTTTGGAGATTGATAAAATGATATTGAAGGTCAAAGTGCAATATTTTTATTTGTTTTTTTTTCAATTTTGTATTCCAAGTATTCTTTCTTCCGAACAAACATTATCAAAATTATCGGTTTTTCAAAACAATTTGATAATGTTTGTATCGCATCGCATTTGAAATTCCAAAAATGCAATGGATACTAAACAAGCGGGCTGGTCGGGTCAACGACCGAGCGCGAGTGGCCATACGCTCAGCTGATCGAAAGTTGCGTTGCGTTGTCGCGCTATGCAATGTGCGCAATAAAAAGCACCTCTTTTTTAAAGATGATAAAAAAAGTATTTTCCCAGCATTATTTTTTGGTTAAAGTTACTTAATTATATGTACAGAATGTGAGGTTATCGGCTATGTGATCGGTCTTTTTACACCCTGTACAATGCGAGCCTATTGCCATTAATCGGAAACAAATTCAGCCTCCGGGCTGCTACTGAGAAATTTGAGACAGAAAAACTCAAAAACACTTTGTCCGACTCGATCGAACCCGGTACCTCATACTCAGTAGTAGACCAACCAGACAGTGTGTTTTTTTTATTAAAACAAATTTTTCTTAACACCGACCGCCCGGAAAGGACTAGTTACTTAAATAAAATATATCGTCCAATTTGTATTCCGTATTAAAAATAATAAATGATCTCTCAGCTTTAAGTTGAACGGTTTTTTCTCAATATTACTTAAGCTAATTGTTGTCATTTTTCACAGGTAATGGCGGCCAGCCCTCCCAAGGCACCCACGTTTAGTGTTGGCGTGATATTTCAAGGCTTGTGTATAAATGGACATAAAAATCGAATACAGAAGTATGAAGTTGTATGTGTAGTACTATGTTCCTAAATGGTTAATGACTGAGGTGTACATACGATAGAATAAGTCTGAAGACTTGTATTGTTAATAGAAAATATCGAAGAATTTGCTACTTAAGTCGGCTGGGGCAAGAGAAAGGTTTTTTTCTGATCAAAATGTTAATTTAATATTTTACAAAAAATAAAGCGTGTACTGTCTGATTTTTTTTTCTATCCGCCTGAAAGTTAAGTTAACTTTTTAACTTAGTTTTTTTTTGTAAAATAATAGGTATTTTCAATTTACATTAAGCATGCTTTTCTCTTGTGCGTACAGTCGCGTTATTCGACTTAAATAATTTATTGGATTTTTAAAATATAAAATAATGTCGACTTTGTCTGTTAATTAATTGATCGAAAACGAACTTTGTTGTCACTTGCTTTGTGTTTTGTATAAATTAAAATATTTTTTTTGTAAATACAATGCATGAAAAATAATAACTTTCTAATTTTTGTATTTTTTTTTGTTACAATCTGTATATAGAATTATATCCGCATTGAAAGTGTGAATTTTATTCGAATATATAGATATATTTTTTTATTTATCCAATCCGAATCCTTAGCTCGTTACGATTGCTCAATATATGAATCGATTGTCGATTTTCTTATAATTCCATTTATTTCCAATTTAGTATAATTCACTTTTTATGTAAACTGTACAGACTGAAAGTAAAATATTTTATAAAATTTATAAGTAAATTAAAAAAAAATGTCGTATCGGTTTTTTGTGCTAAATCGGGACGAAATCATTTTAAACACTCTTATTAATACTGTCGCATAATTATTTTTAAATTTGTTATGACAGTTTTTTTTCTAGATAGAGTAAATATTTAGCTAAAATGGTCAATGATGTAGGAAAATCATATTTTCTGTGATAATTATATAGTGAAAAGAAATTAGGATCGCATCTTAATAGTTCCATATTATAATTATTAAGACTCAAAATATTGTGTGACGACCTTCAAATCTATAGTTCTTATATAATTTTATAATATTGTAAAGTCATTTTATAATATGTGTGCCACTTTTAAATTTTACTATCAATTTAAATGTAAATATTAAAAAATAAGTTTCGGGACAAGCTTTATGAGAATCGGCACCTAAATGTATGGGCATATTAATAGCAAAATAACTTTTTTTTGTTGTTAAAAAAAATGAAACAAAATGTATAAAAATATTGCATGATATAGTGTTTTTGTTCTTTGCATGCGAATATTATTTTGTCATTATTTTTTCAAGGAATAATGGCACTATCACAATAAAACTTTTGATTTTATCGATACACTGTTTTTATTTATACCCTTTCGTATATGTAATTTATTGACTGAATTTCATTCAACTGTCAAAGAATGACTGTTTGTCTGTCTTGACCATTTTTCTCGAAGACGTGTAGAGGGAGAGAGAGAGAGAGAGATATTTCAAATACAGTCAGTGTTTGGTTTTAGAAACCCTAAATAATGAGGCTTATAAATTAACGCAAGGATAGCAGCAATACCAAACCAAACAAAAATCACCTACATAACTGTTGCGACCAAAGGTTTAGAAGAAAGAAAAAGAAAGAATTATAATACTATCGAAGAAATAGGAGACATAACTTTTTTAACCGACTTCAAAAAAACGAGGAGGTTCTCATTTTTTTTTTTTTTTTAGGGTTTGTTACCTCAGTACTCCGTCATTTATGGACCGATTTTTGTTTGATAGGGTATACTAACAGATTGGTCCCATTTGTATCAAAACTAACAAATCAAGCATTTTCATTTAGAAAGTATCATTTGGTGAAGAAAAACTGATGAAGAAGACAGGCAACGGAACTCTTCAACGCATAACAGCAAATTATTCGCGATTACTATAGTCAGATGTCTATGCTGAGCTTTTGTATTTCCACAACATAACATTACGCCATTCTATTTTAAAAGGGGCCGGCAGAGATGTACAGATTAATGTTTAGAGATAGAACTTCTTTAGCAATTGTTATCCAATTTCAGTGATTCTTTCAAGTTTTGAAAGACTTTCTTTACATACAAAGAAACTAAAAATATCAAAATAAAAACTTTTTTACAAAAAAAAACAACCGACTTCTTAAAAAAAAACTAACAGGTGAAAAATAACTCCAGTTTCGGAAGTCGGTGGCCAATAATGAACAAAACAAAACCACCAAAGCCACAGACTTCCGAAACTGGAGTTATTTTTCACCTGTTAGTTTTTTTTTTAAGAAGTCGGTTGTTTTTTTTTTCCTATTACTTACGGAATTGCACCTACCACTGTTTGTCTCTGCAACACCCAAAGGTTGACTGTTAGACAATGCCTTTGGCATTAAGTCCGACTCTGTACATTTGTGTTCCTAAAACAGTTCTAGTGCGTAAGAGTGCATTCTGCATAGCCCCAATATTACACAACAAGGTAGTAACAGAGGCCAGCACATCATCAAGTTACTCCAATGCGTCAAATTTCTTTAACAGTTTTTCGACTCTGTTACAAATAATATGGTGCTTAGTACTCGCAACTGGCGTGTGTCGTATGACAACAAATATGAATGTAAACGAAGCAAAAGAAGTATGAAAGAATCATAGCATCTGGCGCTCTGTAGTTTCTACCTACCCCCATGAAAAACAGGCGTGAGTTTATGTATGTATGTTCAATTGGGAAAATTTTACTGTGCTATGGGTTAGTTTGGTGTGCTGGCGACTGTACCAAACGCATACCAAGATTAGAATATTAAAACTTCCATAAAAGCATGAAGAAACTTTTAATAAGTAAATGTCACGTTAATTGTTAATTTTCACCAACGATAATAAAAACGTACCTTAATATTGTATTTGTACGCCTTTCTAGGCAAAACATCTTGAAACTTTCTGACTTTTTTTATATTCGTTTCAAGCAAAGACATTCAATACCTATAGACCGGACATCACGATCAAAATTTTCGTTTGTAACTTGTGTCCTGCTGGATACAAGTCGATGAGTTTTTTTTTAGTACGCTCCGCTGCCGCTCCAATATTCATATATTATTCTAGAAGGCGTTACTGAGACATGGGATCAAAGTTTTTCTATGACATTTCTTTGACATGCCCGCTCTATAGTATTTTAGATCTATTCGGTTTCGAGTGATTGTAAACCTAGGTACATGGTGTGTTTTTGACGGATTAATTTATCTTATCCTATGTCTTATCCTAAGTAATAAATAAATAAGTTTCCTAGTCCATTAAAAACCAGATATTAGAACATAAGACAGTACTAATAGCAATATTCTTATCTCACTTAACTTTACTGCTTTTACCAAGAGTAACACCGGACAGTGCCAGAAAAAATACAAAATGAGCATTTAATGACCTACGAGTAATGATTGCGATGTGTCTCTGAGAAAATGTACCTAAGTATATAGATGAATGATAGTTTACGTGTAGGCTTTCTTTAATAAGAATAGAAATAAGACATCACGCATGTATTCCTTATGGATTTGGCAGAGACCTGTCTGTAGTACAACCACATTCCACCATTTATTTCTAAGCTCCAGGCTGCTAATATTTTTTTTTATTCCAAATGGAAAACTCAACCACGAGCCTCACCCGCGGAACAAACTCGGAGCCTTATCCTCAGCGGTGTTGCTTGCTACCGATAGACCAACGAGGCCGTCTAGATTGCTTTGTCTACGTTAATACACACACGCTGGTGGAGAATACTATGATGCACCTGATCGTTATGAATAACATCACCAATAAAAAAAAATAAAAAAAAAACTTCACTGAGGTTTCTTCACTGAGGCAACATAATTGATATTGTATTGTTATTGTTTGATTTTATTGATTTATATTGTTATTTAGATTCGTTTTTCTCTCTAAAACGTATTTTTATCTCTCTTGACTATTTATTTTGCTTTATTATGTATGTATCTGTGTATTTATTTCGTTTTTAGTATGTATGTATCTGTGTATTTATTTTTATGTGTCTCTTATTTGTCCTTAATTTTTTACCCTGTTGCACCTACCTTGTTCCATCTCTTCATCACCTTAAGGTAGACTGGTAGAAAATGCCTAAGGCATTAAGTCCGTTTTTGTACAGTGCGTTTTACTAGTGCATAAAGTTTTAATAAATAAATAAACATAACCTTTGTTATTTATTATTATATTGTTGTATCTATAACAATATAATAATTACCTCCTTCAAACTGCAATGCAGTTTGTTGGTAGATGTGGCTCTTAAGCTTTTATCTAACACAAGGAATTACATTTACATATTCTTCTCACATAAGATCAGTATTTAAATGTCCTTGAATCTTTTCCTGGCATTTGGCCTTTACCTTTGTGTTAATTGAAAAACCAAACCAGTCACACTGTTACTCGAAACAATGGGATTGGTTGGGAACAATCGAATAAAAACTATAAATAAAAGTCCTGTGTGAGGTCAAAAAGGCAATTCAGCGTTACCTGCAGAAAGCACTGCCCAAAGCCTCAGCATATAGCTAAATAAGTAATCGGGGTGTTGTAGATCTGCTGTTAACATCAGGAATAGTCTAATGTCTCAACATAAAGTTATGAAATTAAAAAAAAAGAAATAACAATAATTATTATTTATTCAAAACACAGCCTATAGGTGCAATTTTTAAATTAATTTTCTAACTAGTTATAAGCTAGGCAATATTAAAAAATGCTTTTTACTAGGATCTTTCTGACCTCTAAATTAGGAAAGTCCTGTTTCTTAGAGGTCAGTAGGATTCCATTTCAAGCCACAGCCCGTGAGTTCCCTTGGGTATTTTTCAAAAACAATTTGTGTTTTTACAAACCATTATAAAGTTATAAAATAATGATAATAGTATTTAAAAGTAGGTTATATATATTTAGTTGCATTGCCGATCATACTACCCATTTAAAAAGAAAACGTTGCATTGGAGTTCATTCTGCCTTAACCACTGTGCCAATTCAAGCATTACATTCCTTCGATCCTTGAACACCTATTCACCCACAAGGAAACAAACCTAGGAATGTATCAAGACCTAAAATAGATCACGTCTTGCGCTAAAGTATCAACTTTCAACCTCAAAGCTACACCGCAAGATGGCGTTGTGGTCATTCGACAGAAATGCTGAGTTACTGGTTTGATTTGCGGTGTGAATTACTTTAAGGCTCGTGGCTCCATAACTGTCTTATTAATCGATCTTTAGTTAAGTTTGGTAAGGTCAGTTCTAGGATGGGTGGCCTTCTATCACCATCAGCATAAAAGGATCTCATGGTGCTTTGGATATCTTGAGCTCTAGCATCGCATGCACGACGAGATTGCTGGTTTGATTCTAGTAGGTGTAGTACCTAACAATGTGGTGTATGAATGTAAACGAAGCAAAAGAAGTATGTAAGAATCGTAGCATATGGCGCTCTATAGTTGCTGCCAACCCCCATGCGAAAAAGGCGTGAGTTTGTATGTATGAAGTTTCCAGGTTGTACCAAGTAGGTACCTTGCAAGGGAAGGAAAACGTCGTCGTCGTGAGGAAAAACGAATTCACCAATGAGAAATTTTGATGAATGTGGTGCTCTATAATAAGTCATGTCTTCTCTGAATGAGAAGAGTAGGTACCTATGTACTTTACCATGCACATCATAACATCTGTATTCCTGCATTAGCAGCTACTAATGTACAGGTACACCCACATTTTGTCAGTTGTGTGTAAGTCTAATGTAATAGGGGGCGAGGTTATAGACATCAAACCAGCAGATCCACATGAAATAACCAAATATCAATTTACCCGGTCCGGGAACTTAACCCAGAACTTCATACTAAGCAGAAGCGCTTCCGACCAACTGCACCAACACGATGGGGCAGTAAATTCAATTCTTTTAATTATCTACATGGTCCAGGTAGACCATGTAAATAAAATCAAATCAAATCATTTATTGCATAACACAGGTTCAGAGGATGTTACAAAATGTAGAAAGTTAAAAGTTATAAAATAAGTTGAAACAGAACTCAAAATGACTTCATACTAGTCACAAATAGGGCTCTTAATAGCCACGTATTCCAGACTAACACTTCACCAGTCGAGCCATAAGAGAAGCAAACGACAGTTGCAGCCATTAAGCCTGACGATAATCAGAAGAAGGCTGGCCGTATAAGCAGAATATTACAGTAAGTCTTAAGCGAGAGTCCTCTCGGGAGTGACTGGAGGTAATGTGGCCTTTGTCTGGTGCATTGCACTCTTAAATGTTGAGCCGACACTCTGTGCTTTTGTTTTCAAGATGTGTTTTGACTGGAAGTGACTGAGCGTAGTTGGAAAGCCAGTTTAACCAATGTGTCGAGTTGTCAACTTGAAATGTATAATGTTAAATGTTATTTAAATAGTAGTTCATACGTACCTACCTTGTTAAAAACACAAATACTCTAGGGCCTGCTAACGTGAATGCTGGATGGTGTGAAAATAAATATTGATAACAGATTTTACTTAATGCTTGTAAAAGTATATTATTATGATTCCTCAGAGAGTTGATGTTGTAAGAACTAGGAATTCTAAGTACTTTTCTTATTATAGAAAAATAATAAGGCCCAAAAATAATGTTCAGTTTCTCGCGAACAAATCCTTGTTTTATGGAAAAAGACATGAGTTTATGTAGGTAATGTTTGTAATAATTAGGAAAAAAAAAACTGGGATTCCGTGAGTGCCGAGAGAAGCGAAAACTTATCGTCACGAAATAAAAAAATGCTAAAATTTTAATTGCTTATAAAATAAATTTACTTACAGAGACTTGTTGACGCCCGCGGATTTGCCCGCGTGGAAATTCGTTATTGCGCCCTGCTCCCAGACGGCTCATTTTTTTTCGACACCTTCAACAAATAATAATTACATTTTAACCGATTTATAGGTACAAAAACTTGACAAATTATATACTATAACTTGTCTCAATTCTTGGTGAAAACATAATGAAAATCGGTGCAAGAGTTTTTGGGTTTACTGCGAACAAACGCGGCGGAGTAATAAGTACGTTTTATCTAGAGATGTCAGTTACGGCAACCTTAACACTGTTGCGAGTTCAATGTTATTTTTGCCAGCGACTTAGAAGTTTTCACTTCAAAATTCGTTACGACATCCAGTCAACTAACTCCACAACCCTTTTATTACCCAGCAAAGACTGTAGCGAAACGTGGTATCAACAAATATTTGTTCTTCTTACCGTTTTATGGTGGCTGTTATTACTTTACTAGCCATGAAGTTACAACGTATCGCATCAAATAGGCCGGATATTATGGGGTTGTAAAGGGGAGAATTATTATTTTTTCATTCGTGTTTGATTGTATTTGTTGTATGTATGTTTCTGGTTGGTTTATAGATGTTTAGGGCTGTTTATTGTTTTATGAATTTAAAGGTCTTTAAGGAGTTATGCTGGTAAGTTAGCGATATATCCGCATTCCTCGATGGGTTAGGTAAGTATGTATTTACTACTGACTGGCCTGTTGGTCTAGTAGTTAGTGGCCCTGACTGCTATGCCGAAGGTCGTGGGTTCGATTCCCACCCAGGAAAAATGTTTGTGTGATGAGCACGATCATTTGTTCTGTCTCTGGGTGTTTTTAACCGACTTTCAAAAAAGGAGGAGGTTCTATGTTCGTGTGTATGTATTTTTAGACTCCTGAGGTGGTCCCATTTTAATTTGGTGAAGATCTGGTGCTGATCTTCGGAGATATACAACAGAACTCTTCAAAAATAGACGGCAAATCTGTCGTGATTGCTGGAATCGCTTGGATGTTTATTGTTTATACAACATCATGACGTATCATCACGCCTGTATGCTCTGAGGGGTACGCAGGTGGGTACAATGTACCTAGATTTCGTCAGTTAGGTATGTTAATTTTTTATCTATAATATGTTTGTATTTAGAAATATATAAGTACCTATGTTTATTAGCTGTTTAGTACCCATAACACAAGCTCTGCTTAGCTTGGGACTAGATGGCGTTGTGTGAAAGAAGTGGAATATTTTTTTATTTATTTACTGAAGATTCACTAGTTACACTGATTTTCACTAGTAAATGGCAAAATTATTCTCGGACGGTGAAGACCGCAGCAGGCAAGTTGTTCCAGTCCTTCGACGTACGCGGTATAAACGACGAGACGAAACGCTTCGTCCGGATCGTTGGGTTGCCAACGAAACGAACGAACGAACACGAACGTTTGGTGTGAAAATAAATGAATTGACTTGACTCTTGAATCTCTAGAAATCTCTTTGCCTAATGTTGAATTTTGATAAAATATTGTTTATCGCATTATTTAAAAGTTCTTTAAAATACAAGAGGTTCAACAAAAGTAGGAAATTACTGCATCCTTACCTGAAGCAATTTCACCTAGAACCAAAGATATTTCAAATAAGTAGGTACTATAGAGCGGGCATGTCAAGGAAATGTCATAGAAAAGAAAAGCTTTGATCCCATGTCTCAGTAACGCCATCTAGAATAATATATGAATATTGGAGCGGCAGCGGAGCGTACTACAAAAAGTTCATAGACTTGTATCCAGCAGGACACACTTTTTCGGACGAAAATTTTGTTCGTGATGTCCGGTCTATAGGTATTGAATGACTTTGCCTAGAACCGATCGTTTACAAAATCCCTATCTAGTCTGGACATTATAATCAATCCTACACATGACTATGCCAGTACATTGTGTCATGGTGCTTCAAGGTAGCGTATGACAGCAACGCGGCACGCCCTCGGTATACATTGACCACATTAATTTGTCACCAGCGCGTTAATTGAGAGAGGTTTATGTGGGATCGAACTATGATTCAAATACATTACTAAGCTACTATTACTACAGACTGGTTTTCATGTTTTCTCAGCGAATTCGCTAGGGTGAGGACGTTACAAATGTTCTTTATTTTTTAACTGTTTGGTGAAACTATGATTTAAAGTAAACTTGACTAACACACATAATCAGCCTATATTGGTTAAAATTATTAAATTTGTTTTTTATTTTATTTTTTAATTGAGTACCTACGTATGTATTTTCTGGTATATTTTCTTAATTAAGGAGGAATTTTCGTAATTGAGGAATGATGTGATAAAGCAACGTTGTGGTTTATAAAAGAAGACGTGGTAACAAAAATTGAAACGAGTAGGTATGCTTAGATGGTTTGGTCACGTTGAAAGGATGGATGAAAGGCGACTAACGAAAGGTATTTACAAGGCAGATGTAAGTGGGAACGCTGGGAGGGGACGCCCTAGAAAGACATAGATACATAGACCTTATTGGTGAGGTCCTTCAGAAAGGTCAGGTGCGTACTCGCAACCGGCGTGTGTGTATGACAACATGTATGAATGTAAACGAAGCAAAAGAAGTATGTAAAAATCGTAGCATATGGTGCTCTGTAGTTTTTGCGTACCCCCATGGGAAAAAGGCGTGAGTTTATGTATGTATATATGTATGTACTTTCTTAATATGGGTTGTAAGCTACCTGAAATAAATGAATTTTTATTGTTTATTTTTTAAAACTGTTTCCGGCGACTTCGCCCGCAACAACTCAAAAAATATCCCACGAAAAGTTATAATCGGGATATCAACTATCCTATGTGTTAATCAAGGTCATAAACTATCTGTGTACAACATTTTATCTAAATCCGTTCAGTAGTTTTTGCGTGAAAGAGTAACAAACATCCATCCATCTAAACAAACTACGTTTATAATATTAGTAAGATACTCACACTGCTGCGATACAGTCTTTCTTCTAATCTACCACACGAGTCCAGCGCGGATTGATAGATGTCTTAAGTTTTCGAATACGTTACATGTGCTTTATGTGTAAACTGTTTCGTGAATCTAAAGATAATACTTAACCCTTATTTGCTTTAGACTGGTTCTCATGTATCGGGCCAATATCGCAAAGGTGACATTCGAAAAGGAGTGCGCTGTAATCTGCCACGGGCCCAGTTCAGATTGGTAGATGTTACGTTAATGTCTTCAAATTTGGATGAGATGACGTTGCAAGTGCCTAATTGATGAACTGTTATATGAAACTATGATTTTTTTTTTTAATTTACTTACTGTAGATTTAATAATTATGCCCTGTGAGCTAATTTGCTAAGTGTCGTAACATGTGCTTAGTGAATTTGAATCAATCAACCAATCAATTTTATTTGCATAAAACGTGGTGTACAAAGATAACTTTTGATGACTTTTTGTGTTATTTGTTAACCTAAATGGTGTAGATTGTGTTAAGTTAATTTTATTGTTCTTTTTGTATTTGGAAACTGTGACGGTAGGCTGTATTGATAATAATGCTTTAGACGTCTTTTAATAGTTTACCTTGTTGGTATGTGCAACAAGGTAAACTTGAAATGAAAATGGGTACCTTACAAGAATACACACACACACAAACATACATTATTATATCAAATCCAAAAGTACGAAGTTCAAGATACCTATGTAGATGAAGAAAACTATTTTGACAAAGCAACTCTGAGAATGAATTTGCCCTCATATAATGAATATAGCTACAGAAAAAGTTCCACGACTGTTTTGGAATCGTTCAAAATATGACTGCCAATTAACTCAAATCCGACCTCAAAAGCCTCTAGCATCCAATAACACTATTGTCGAATATTCTCCCATAGTCCCGTTCGATATCAGTGTTGCCATATTGCATAGCGCCATCCTTTGTGTTGTGTTAATTGAAGTTATGTTGGGACAGACAGACCGGACATTTTCTTGTAAATAATTCAAATAGTTGCCATTCAATGTATCCGTTTTAATGTGCCTTATAGGATTAGAATAGTTAGGATTAGAATATTTAGGACTAGAATAGTTAGGATTAGAATAGTTAGGATTAGAATAGTTAGGATTAGAATATTTAGGATTAGAATAGTTAGGATTAGAATAGTTAGGATTAGAATAGTTAGGATTAGAATAGTTAGGATTAGAATATTTAGGATTAGAATAGTTAGGATTAGAATAGTTAGGATTAGAATAGTTAGGATTAGAATAGTTAGGATTAGAATATTTAGGATTAGAATAGTTAGGATTAGAATATTTAGGATTAGAATAGTTAGGATTAGAATCAGTCATCTGTTTGTGAATAATGGTAAGTCCATCACTTTGTTCTTTTCCTCATTTTGGATGAGTTTCAGGCTAAATAATAACAGCCGCACAGGTCAATCGAAGGTTAAGCTACGATTGGCGGAGTCGGTCCAAGGGTGGGTGACCATTCATTAAGTATCAAGCCTCTTAGCCTCTTCCGTGCCTAGGAAAGCTTGTTGAGCCGTTGGTCCCGGCTATAGTCGCTGTTGACAACCAGTTTGACCAAGGAGTATCGTGTTAATTAGTAACGGGGCTGTGGGTGGAGGTCAGACAGAGGGATAGTCCATGTTAAACGCTGGTATTCAGCTGTATCCTCTTAAATTGGAAGCCGACCCCAACATAATTGTGAAAAGGCTACGCAGAACCCAAACTACACCACCAATTATTTACAATTTAATTTTTAGTATAATATAATTATGCGTTATCCTTAAAGGGGTTGTTTTACTCAAAATCATTTCAAAGTTTGTCCCATAGTATGCAAAAAATACAAAAAATACAACCGCCGATTAAGACAATAAAAAGTGTCTAATAATAACTAAGTAAGTACCTACCACCGTACATGCAATCAGTATATACGAGTCGACTTGAGTAGGTAGCCCTTTCTTTTTTGTCGGTTAAAAAGTTGTTCATAATAATTATGTGTACAACAACCCCTTATCGGGTTTTGCAAATACTAAAATAATCTTGCATATTAAAAAGCTCACCTATTAGTTCAACACGTGGTATGAGAAAAATGAACCGTGATCTTCGTCTTTACATTTTCCCAAGCCAAAATCCGTCTTACGTCGCGACAAATTAAACCCCATTTCCCACCACGAGCACCAATTTCAAAAGCTCCAACAAGGCAGCACAATTGAACGGGCATAACAAATCATTACTACTATAAATAAGAACGTTTGCCAACTACGGAGGCCTATAACAGTAAATCTCTTGTAATTAATCTCGTAGCCACCTCTCGACGACATTTGGCCTCATGCCAGCGCCAAATCTATGCAATTAGAATTACCTGGATATGTAGATTGTGTAGGCTCGACTGCGTTAAGCCTTTTGTTGCTTGATTTTGAAGGCAGAGAAAATGTAACAGCTAGGCGAAAAGGGCTGATTCACGTAATTGATCGACTGATTTCCTGTTTATTTTCTTGGTAAAATTAACAGAACTGTTTTTGAAACATATCAGGGACTATTTAAGTCGTTTTTGTGCTCCTAAAGCCATTTAAAATTATTATTTTAGTTTTGGAAAAAATGATCAGCTACCGGAAGTCAGCAGATCGTATTTTAATTTTACTTTATCAGGCAAAAACGCCAAAACTATTCCAAAAAGCATACGGAACTCTAGAGCTATGTTGCATGCGAATGGAAGTTCCATTCGCATGCAGCCCATTATGGAACTCCCTTTTTTATACAATGCTGGGAAATGATCTGCTAAGTTCACGCACACGCGAAAAGGATACCAATATTGATGTTGTATAATTTAATTATCAACTCCATTGCTTATTTTTTGTTACCAAATATATAAACCAATCAGTATAGTTGCTTTTTTTTCTAGGTACATCGTCCTCACATTAAAATCTGATTACTGTAAAGTATTGTAAACCTATTCTAAAAATATGGAGTTTCTTGCCTATTCTTCTCCATACAAAACTAACTTTTGAAAGGGGCAACTAGGATAATTATCTTATCTTATAAACTTTTAAGTATGAAGTTCAAAAGTGCCTTTTAGCAGTCCATTTGAAATATAAAAACTTTTTTACAAAAAATACAACCGACTTCGAAAAACACTAACCGGTATAAAATAACTCTAAATTCGGAAGTCGGTGGCCAATCATAAATGAGACAAAACCACAAAAGCCACAGACTTCCCAATTTGGAGTTATTTTATACCGGTTAGTGTTTTTTGAAGTCGGTTGTATTTTTTGTAAAAAAGTTTTTATTTAACAATTTTTAGTTTTTATTTTTATATACCTAGCGAGATTATAAATTATTATCCATTTCTACAACACATATTACAATCAAACAAGTAAACAGCAACTGTTCGCGATGAAATCAAAAAGTAAAATTCATGAACAAAAGTTTTCATAAAATGAAAACTACCGGACCAAACTATGTAATTTTTATATGAAACCATAAAGGATACTAGTCCGCATCAAACTAAAAAAGAATCACGTAAATCGGTAAATAAATCTCAGCGTAATCGGTGAACATACATACAAAAAAGTGTTCAAAAATAAATAAAATTTTCATAAAATTGTTCATAAAATGAAAACTACCATGTCAAACTATGTTATATTTTTATGGGACCAAATGGCAGCTATTCCGCATCGAACTAAAAAAGAATCACGTAAATCGGATCATTAATCTCAGAGTAATCGGTGTACATACATAAGAAAAAAAAAAAAAAAAATACCGATCGAATTGAGAACCTCCTCCTGAAGTCGGTTAAAATGATTTGACTTTGAATTTGTTGTTCTATATAAAAACAATTCGAGCTTGTTGCTGACCTCTGCAGGGCAAATGTCTCTTTCCTTAACAGACACAAACGTTAATCACTACGTATAATAGACTAGGGCCCATAATAACCCATTAGAAAAAGATAAAATAAAAAACCAAAAACTTGGTTATTTGAATTTTACACCTAAATTTTGAGGTTATGAGGGTTTCATCCTACTGTAATTTTTTACCATTTTTGAAGGCTTTGGCAATCTCACCTAATATACCAGATATTAGGTGAGATTGCGATTTATATCTATAACTAATATTATAAATGCGAAAGTTTGTGAGGATGGATGGATGTTTGTTACTCTTTCACGTAAAAACTACAGAATGGATTTTAATAAAGTTTGGTATGGAGTTAGCTGACACCCTGGATTAACACATAGGCTTTTTATTCCTGTATTCCCACGGGAACGCGGGTGAAACCTTGGGACATCTGCTATCTATAATAATCTATACTATCATTAAGGAGATTTGTATTTTTGTATGTAACGAAGCAAAATAAAACTACGGGACCGATTTGAAAAAATCTCGTATTTCTCTAGTCTACACTGATACCTTTTTAATACGCTGTATATAAAGCTGAAATATTAAATACTGTGACATTACATATTCCGAAATATGTTAAACTCATTGTTTAGCTACTAGGGTTCTTAAAATTGCAAGGGATACTGACGACAAAGCAATTGGTGTTGTGGCTATCAGAATTACAACTACGCTTAATTTATATCTATTTTATTTGGATTTTCTCGTACGTAGTGTTTTAGATGTTATAACCCCCGACGCAGTCTATACAACTAGGTGTTATAAGTTAGAAGTGTCTCTTTGTGTGTGTGCGTGTTCGCCCGAAAGGATGGACCAATTTTGATTTAGTATTTTTTTTTTTTGAAAGCTGAAGTAGTCGGGAGTTTTCTTAGCTATGCTGCAGTTACAAAATGGCTGATTAAATATTTTAATTTAACTACGTCGGTAATCCAAGAAGATCCGCCACCACTAAAAGGTGGTTTTTCATATCTTTATGCGTTTGGGGTTTACAAATGTTAAAATTTAAATTTATATAGCTACGTTTTCAGCATTGGTCGACGTTTTATTCAACAAATATTAAAAACCTGATACATTAACAGTGGAATTAAACACCAGCTTTAGTTGGAAACAATAGAAATTCAGACGGCTACATCAGCTTAGACTAAAGCATGACTAGAGACGTACCCCCAAAAGGCAAGGTTGATAGTATTATCGGTACAGTAAGCTGATGACAGTTGGAATCTAGCCAGACTGGAATCTAAGCAATTAGGTCTACATCTACCTGCGTACGTGTTGTGGTTACTATGTTTTGGGTAAAGAATACCGGCGAGGGAATTGTTGATGAAACTATTAAGCGTCTACGTATGTCACCGTAATAGATACCAACGAAATAATTTACTAAGTTTTATCAAATCGATCATAATCATATCAAAGTCTGAAAAAAAAAATCATAATTGAGAGCTTAATTGACTAGATTATTGATGAAATAAATAATCATAGCTGTGTGTTTTTTTCTTTCTGGCTTGACTTCAAGGCTTTTGGATTAGCTATACTTTTAATGTTGCCATGTAATATAAATCTTAGTCAAGTTGCTTAAAATGATTGGCTTGACATAATGCATTAATATACTTAGGAAATACATGTCTGCATCAGAATACGAATGTTAAAATAAACACGATTGTTTGTGCTAAGATTATAGCGGACATTACCTTTTATATAGTCTTAACCTCTAAAACTTAAAAAAATAATATCTTTGATTCCTGACTGAAAAAATGTTCATAAATTCAAACTCTATACTTTTAGATATTTTTCGTAGGTAGACGCAAAAAAAAAATGTCAACAAAAATTTGTTTGGGCGTTCGCCGGTATTCTTTCGAAACTAATACAACGGGTTAACTCCAAATACAAACTTCGTTTTGCCTTAGAATCAATTTATGTTGTGTTACCATCTTAGTTTTAGCTTAAGACTTGACAGATGTCAAATTGTCACCTGATAATGAAATGTAAAGAAATTTTGGCAAATCGCCCTGTCTGTCATGTTTAAAACGTTTTTTTTTGGCATTATAGTTTCAAATCAAAATTTTTATTGTGTTTGATGTAATAGGGTACGAGCCTAAAGCTAATCGGGCACAAATCCAGACTCCGGGCTGAGAAATTCTAGATGGAAAAACTCAATAACACTTTGCCCGACCTGGGGACCGAAACCGGGACCTCATGCTCGGCAGTAGCACTAGTGACCAACGAGGCAGTCAATTAATTACCAATGTAATTTTGAGTGTAATTTTTTAACAATTTTTTACCTAATAACCTTTTTGTAGCTACCAACTATAGAGCAAACCCTCATTGATTGAAATACCTGAATAATTAACGAACAAAGGACAACAAACTACCCACCAAATACGATCGAAGGTCAATTGGTCAGGGTAAACAATGTATAGAAATGACCCTGTCGTTAATTCTGTTAACGTGTTGGCTAAGAAAGTTTCTTGGGGAAATTAATATTAATATTGTTCTTAATATTGTGGAACTCATTTGTTAAGGTTTAAATAAGGTAGAAAGTAGATAATGCAAACATAATCAGTGGTTGATGTTGGTATACTCATGTTAAAGAAAGGGGTATGGGTAGGCCTTTGGTGTGGGACGCAACCTGTGGCGATACCCTTGCGCCATCTCATGTTCCAAGTACGGCGAGCTGTGTTGACGTTGCTGCTGCAGCTGCTGAGACCCTCAAGCGACGCAAATACTGTACCCTCATTGGAAGTTACGGTTTTGAGCCGTTTGGGGTCGAAACGCTCGGGTCATGGGGTCCGAGTGCACGCAGCCTTTTTAAGGAGATTTCTCGCTGACTGGTCGACACTTCGCGTGACCAGAGGGCTGGCTTATTCTTTGGCCAAAGAATTAGCATTGCCATCCAACGTGGCAATGCTGCCAGTCTTCTGGGCACGTTTCCAGATGACAGCGATGGAGAGGAATACTTTGACGCCTGAGTGTTCCGATTTTTACTATTTTATTTGTAGTTAGTTTAGGTGTACATATTTAATTTATTTTAATTAGTTTTATTGTGTTTTCTGTATTTTAGATTACTATTATATCATTAAAGAAATAGATGCCTTCGGGTAATGAATTTGACTAAGTAATAATATTATTTGACAAGCCATATCAGAAAATTTGTCAATCTTAACCGTAAAAAGAGTTGGGCGGACGACATTGTTGCCATTGCGGGAGTACTGTGGATGAGACTGGCACAGGGATGTGGAAATTGGTACATAAAAAGAGAGGCCTATACCCAGCAGTGGGTGAAGTCGGGCTGTGGATGATGATGATGATGATGAACCGTAAAAAATAGTAACATAACGTCACGTTTGTTATCCCCAAAGGGGTAGGACAGATGAATTATATTCTTATAGTAGGCACAGATAGAGTTTATTGCCCATTCTTTTCCATACGAAACTAAGTTTTGATAATACTTATTGAAAATACATGATCTGACTTTGACTATAAGAGGGGTCTTGTATATTATGTAAAGAAGGTAACTTATCCACGGACTGACCGCAATAAGCATAGCTTGACCTTCAATCAACCTGTGTAGCTTTTGTAATTTATCCACAATCCAAGCCTCTTTGTAAAGGTATAAAGAACAATTACTTCAATATATTTTACGCCAATAGCAACCTTAAAGGTAAAAATATTAGTCTTGGACGAACCTAAACATTGTGATATACGTGCTGCGAATAACAATGTTTCTAAGTTACAAGGCCTAAAGCAGAATATATTGAAATTGATATTGTATGAACTAGTATACATATATCAAGATTTAGGAATCAGATAGAATTGCTTTTCCCAGCAACTAAATCTGAAGTCTGTGGCTTTGGTGCTTACGTTTCATTCATTTTTGGCCACCGACTTCCGAAACTAGAGTTATTTTACACCTGTTAGTGTTTTTTAATGAAGTCGGTTGTTTTTTTTTTGTAAAAAGTTTTTAAAATTTCTGTGTAGCATTTGGATAAACTTTTTAGCTATTTGCTTATATTTTAGTTTTTTCGTATGTTGTCCTAAAAATAGTCTTTCAAATGTTGAAAGTCGGTTAACAAATCACCATGCTCACCCATCTTCAATTAACAAAAAGGTTGTCATTTACACCTTAACACATCTTAAAAAAAAGCTCCACAAAAGTCAGCCGTTCACCATCGCAGTAATACACATCCGGTGATTTGTTTCAAAGCTTAACATTTTAAATTATTTTGACCCTTGAACAAGATTCTCGCTTGCTTCCTCAAAAGGTACCCGATTAAATTAATAGGGTTGCTACTTAAGTTATTAGGCAGTTAAATCTGTTTTTTTAACGTGGAAAGAAAGGGTCTTAGTTGTGAAAAAGAAAATAGGTGTAAGTCTTCAGATAAAATAATAATATATAATATTCCACATATTTTTACACAACGCCATCAAGTCCCAAACTAGAGCTTGTCTTATGGGTACTTAACAACTGATGAACATACTTATATATTTCTAAATAACATAACATAACATAACACTAGCCTGTTACTGTCCTACTGCAGGGCAAACGGCTCTTCTCATACAGAGAACGAGCATTGATCACCACGCTTGCTCAAGGCGGATTGGCGATTTCAAACTTATATTAACTATGAGTCCATGTTTCCGACATCATTGAAATTGGTGAAGGAAAACATCGTGAGATGTTTTCCTTCACCGATTTCAATGATGTCTAAGATAAACTTAGAAAGTACATATGAATTGAAAGAGTCACATTGGTACTTGCCCGGATTCGAACCACAACCTCGTGCATGAGAGGTAGGCGCCTTAACCTCTGGGCAATCACGACATATTTCTATATTTCTAAATACATACATAGAATAGATAAATTACACCGAAACCCGGAACAAATGAGAGTGTTCATCACAGAAGCATTTGTCTTTGGTGGAAATCGAGCCCACGACCTCCGGTATAGCAGTCTGGGCCACGAACCACTACCATCAACAGGCCAGTCATCAAACAGAACATTTATTCGCACAACAAATAGCTCCACAAAAAGAAACAGCAAAAATCACGATCTATCTTACACAACCCACAAAATTAATACTCAAAGCAACTCCTTAAACCGTATCAAAACAAAATGGCGGTTATAATATTACAAAACCACTAAAAACTAAAAGGTTAGCTTTAAAGTAATTGTTTACGAATGAACCGTGGTAAAGTTTTAATATTAAACCTGTCTAAAACAGGGCTATGCTATTAACACGACGACGCGCTAAAGGGTCTCTAGTGGTTTGGATATAGGGCTGTTGGGGAAAGAAAAATATCACAATATTGTTACAAAAACTTACATTGGTACCCAATTTACTTTTTGTCAAATTAAACTTAATTTAAGCTGCTATAGTTGCTATATAGCAATTAATATATCTATACAATATGGACATAATTCACGCTTAATATTATAAATGAGAAAGTAACACTGTGTTCCTGTTTGTTTGTCGGCTTTTCACGACTAAACGGCTGAACGGATCGTTATGAAATTTGGAGACGGACATAGGCTATCTTTTGTCTCATAAAATAATACGAAAAAAAACCTTATCTAAAACCTTTTTCAAATGCAACACCATGACAATGATAGGAAACTTTCTTCCAAGTCGAAGAGATTTAAAATACTATAGAGCGGGCATGTCAAGGCAATGTCATAGAAAAACTTTGATCCCATGTCTCAGTAATGCCATCTAGAATAATATATGAATATTGGAGCGGCAGCGGAGTGTACTAAAAAAAACTCACAGACTTGTGTCCAAGCAGGACACAAGTTTCGGATGAAAATTTTGAGCGTGAAGTCCTGTCTATAGGTATTGAATGTCTTTGTTCCTAGTATAATATTAGGTGACAATTTGACATTTGACAACTCTTAAGCTAAAACTAAGAAGGTAAAACAATATCCACCAAAGCATTTCATGTAAAATGTTGCCAAGACGACCACATAAGGT
Source organism: Euplexia lucipara (assembly GCA_921972225.1). Taxonomy (NCBI): domain Eukaryota; kingdom Metazoa; phylum Arthropoda; class Insecta; order Lepidoptera; family Noctuidae; genus Euplexia; species Euplexia lucipara. Next base: position 8,134,644 of record OV179168.1, on the reverse strand, counting down.
TTGCCCTGTGAAAAAGATATCAGATCTCATGTAGAGCCATGCTTCTGAATCTACACGGCCTAACCTATCGACCCTAACTTCACAAATTCTACATATCAGTATAAATGTATGGCTTCGCCGTTTCGCTACCGTCGTGGAGGTGATGCGAATAGGTATTTAGTTTCTGAAGTAAATAACGAAACAGCCAAGCTAAACACGCGGAAGCGACGGAAGATCACGTCCTGAGGCTAGAAGTTTTCATCTATGAAGACGGGCCGATAACAATTGGGAACGCGTACCACAAACGCCTGTAGATGTAGTAGGGAGCCAATTGCCAACCAGGTACAAAAACAACAAAACAAAAATATTATCGTTCGTCACCCGAACCCGTCACCCGCCGCTGCCACCAGATTTATCTCAAACTCCAAGACTTGTTGTTTTCCAAAATAAGTTCTTAATAAAACGAATGAATGGCACATGCCACAAAGTTTTCTGCCGGTTTCCTAGTAAATAAGTAGGCGTTTGGCTGAAATAAATCAATACAAACAGTTTGGAGTGACTCGTCAAACTCCTAATTGAAATGTTCGGGGCGTGGGATTCATAAATCATGGTTGAACGTGGATATAAAGAAGAATGTATGGTTGCGTTGTGCATTTATTTTGACGGGGACCATCTATGGTTTTTTTTTTTTATATTATAAACCAGTGCTTGACTGCAATCCCACCTGATGGTAAGCAGTGATGTAATCAGTGATGGTGAAGCGCACTAGTTTATTAAGAGCATATTCACTCTAATCTTGAAGACAACAAAATTATAATCGGACGGGTAGACCGTAGCAGGAAAGTTATTCCAATCCTTCGATGTACAGACGCCAGCACTTTATGACAAACAGGATAGGGTTCATATTTAATTGGGAAAATTTGACACATTGGAGAAACCTGATGTGCTGGCGTCTGTACGATAAACGACAAGGCGAAACGCTTTGTCCGAATCGCTTAGGGAGTTTACTCCCTAAGCGATTCGGACAAAGCGTTTCGCCTTGTGAAAAGTGATCTTTAAGTTGTCACGGTAAACAAACGGCATGACAATTTCTTATGCCGTCATCTTCCCACCAATATTTTAGACTGCCTATCTGACCTCTGCATTCCTTGATAAGATTTGTTTTGGGCTTTTTATTACTCCTTATGGCTGTCAAAGATCCACAAAGGGAGATGGGTCCAACTGGTAGACTGAGCACGAGATCAAATCAAATCTAAATATTTTATTTGCATGTGTGATATTAATTATAGGGTAGCAATAAAACGAGTGACTGTAAATTACAATTTTAAGTGTCAAAATTAATTAATTTGGGTTATATAATTACTAAGTGAGCGACTGACTGTAAGTGACGAAAAAACAACAGAATAGTATCTTACAAACATTAATTTGAGTTACTTAAAATACAAAATGAGCAGCTTCATAATATTTCAGCGACTGCATTGCAAAAAAGGGGCATCTGGCGCTCGGCGGCCGCTGCCGCGGCACGCTCACTTCGCACGCTCGCCTTCGCGCGTTGCGTGGTCACAGTTCTAACCTAACCTAACCTAGCCGTTTCCATTTTGAGTAACTGTTTTGTTCTATCTTAATATTGAAGTTACCCTCTCTATATTTCCAGTCGCTCACTTAGTAATGTAGTCGCTCGGATAAAATTTTAATGTATGAAATGGATTTATTACAATCCACTTTTTGTAAGCTTGTTCTGGATTTTATTATTAATCAATATTCGTCGTTAGTTTAGTTAATTTTTCGCTTACTCAAATTCATACCGCTCAAGTTATTAATACAGTAAGTCCTATGTCATCATCAGTCGCAAAGCTTTTTTTAATCGCTCGTTTTATAATTCCCCTTAATTATACAATCTTACAGAATAGCATTCTTGATGTTAAGTTAATTTTTTTTCAATGTTCATGATCCTAGGTTCAATTTTCAATCGGACGAAGTCCCATTAGAATATCCCATTTAGAATTTTTCTGGTCTAGATCGTGCCTAGTTCAAAGCAAAAAACTTGTCCACGATAACATAGTAGGTATTTAAACAGGCAGAAATTGGCTTTATTTTTGGTACACTTCTACCAAATGTTGTTATGCCACTTATTTTCATTTGTTTATTTACATTGCCAATATTCATATAAAGATATTGTACCACACTCTACATCAATGAATCAGTTCAAAATCATACCAAAATGACCCTTAGCGACGACTTTACAACCCGTTCCCACAGCTACCTCTTATCACACCCAATCATAATCAGAGTACGCCATTCTGTACCACAATAAATCTGGCCCCCAAAATCCGTGGCCCCCATCAATCTTGGGCCCCATCCAGTACTCTAACTCATGTTTACCTCGCGAATTTCCTACAGCGAAAGGTGAAAAATGCTGCCATTCGATAATAATTTTTCATGTCACAAAGAGCTTTGCCCTGCAATATCATAATATGGGGTAGTTTATACGTATTTTGTATTGTGTGTTTTTATTTTCAAATAGGGCTGTTTTTAGGGTGTAAATGTTTTTTAATGGGGAAGTTATGTTTTGGGGAGATTATGCTTTTTGCATTTTTTGTTCTCGAAATTTTGGTGGAGTCTAATCTATTGTTTTATCAAATAGTTTATTGGTACTTTTATTTTTTTTTACTAGGTATTACAATAATAAACCTATAGTCAAATAAGTGAGTTAGAATCGTTTCAGGTGGCATTCCGGAGTTTCTATCTACCCCCATGAGAAAAAGGCGTGAGTTTATAATGTATTTATGCAATTAGTGTTTTATTTACAATACAAAAAATAAAACTTTAAATAACCTTTTAAATATACTGTTTATTTAAGTTATCTACAGCTTAATGATTAATTACTGTGTCCGTGATATCACATTACAAATATCTTTATTTACTCTGGCACTTAAAAATACCCCCGTAAAACGTAGCCTACATTACAATTTCGCCCCTAAAATAATAATACGCCACAGAAAAAACGCCATCATTAATAATCCCGGTACGCAACAAACGTACATTTGGGACACAAAGCTGATTTATCCGGAAATTACTGGTTTGTGTCACCTTCATGTCACACTAATGACGCGGCGGTCGTAACACGTGACCCCGCGGAGCGGTAAAAGGGTTAAGTAATGATTTTTTGAATAAATACTATGTGTGAAAGTTAGCTTTATTTGTGTGGTCATGGTCCTATGCATACGTACCCCTATTTAAACCGTGGATGTAGAAAAATGTAACATCATTCTTCGTCTGCATAGCCTTAACACACGCCTGTACTAACGAGTACCTATAGGCGTGTGTTAAGGCTGTGCAGACAAATTCCTGAAGGGTAAGGCAGTCAGTCGTATACCCATTATTTTATTATTATTATTATAAGCCTGTGGTGCCCCATTGCAGGGCAAAGGCCTCCCTTCCATTTTTCCACTCCTTTCTGTCTTCAGCCACTTTTGGCCAATCCTTCAGATAGGAGTCCAACTCGTCGCGCTATATCTTTCTGGGCCTGCCACGTCGACGGCTCTTTTTCGCTCGGTACCCAAAGGATGCCCAATTTTCGACAGTCAAAGAGGGCGGGCCTATTGCAACCTATACATAAACTCACGCCTTTTTCCTATGAGGGTAAACAGAAACTATAGTGCGCCATATGCTACGATTCTTACGTTATGCTTCTTTTGTTTTTGTTTTTGTTAATTTAAGTAGGTAGTCGTACAGACACGCAGGGTGCGAGTACTTACTGCGCAACAGATCTTTCTGAAGAACCTCACCAATAAGATCATATACGTCCTTTCAGACATAGAGAGCAGTGGTGGCCCACTGGGTCGTGGGTTCAAACCCAGGCAGGCGCATTACTTTGTGTAATTTATTTCATCACCACTGCTCTCAAAAACGGCGAAGGAAAACATTGTGAGGAAACCAGCATGTCTTAGAACCAAATACGCAATTTGACGGGGAGTTGCGGATACCAGCCCAGTATCTTTAATATTTTATGTCCTTTCAGGGCATCCCCTCATGGTGATTCCACTTAGACCTGCCTTATAAGCATCTAAGGTGTGGAATAATATTCCACCTCCAATAAGGGTTTTGAGCACTATTTACACGTTTAGAACTCGTCTACGGCAGTATCTGATAGATGCGCAACGGAAAGTAGATATGGTTACACTTAATGCTTCAATTATATAAAATGCGGGCGAATCATCCAGTGATGCTCCTCATAAATTATATTATATTACACATATTACGCATATAATTGATCCTTATGTTGCACTATTTATTTATTTATTCATTTACTACTATTTATATTAACTATATATCTGTTCTTTCTGTATCTGTTAACTTTATTCAGAACATGTCTAGATTGATCTTTATTTTTATGTACAATATTAATATAAGTACTATGTTATATTGTGTTACTCAACCGTTACCCGTCCCAAAAGGTGCATTTGAAAACCAGCGTCAGACAGCTGCGTCTGTCTGGCATTACCGCTGAAATGAGCCTTTTGGCGCAGCCGTGAGACATGCCATTTTTTTTTTTTACTATTTTGTTTTGTTATTTTCATATTTTAACAGTGTGTGCATGTTTTTACCTGTTGCCAATAAATCTTATTTCTTTCTTTCTTTCTTTCTTTCTTTCTATAATTACTTTTTGTTAGTCGCCTTATCTATAAATCAATCATAAAAAATCACATGTCACAGAGTTTGAAAGAAAATTCCTACAAAATAGTTTAACTAATTCTTGTAATACGTTTTTTGTGTGTAAATTTAGTAGGGTCTGAAAATAGGACGTAAACTAATAAAAACTAAATAGAACTAATAAATTGATTCTAAGGCGGAGCAAAGTTTGCCACAGGGGCAGCTAGAAATATTATAAAAATATTTTATAATTTTTACAACTGCACCCTTAGCTGCACATGTGATCTACAGCTGCTTTTGTCCGTTTGATGTTCACACAGGATACCTAGATAGAATCAGAAGATTTTTTTTTATATATTTAATGGGTCTACTCTTGACCTCAATTTTATCCTGCGGACAGAGATGAGGTCGACGATGGAACGAGCTTACCCAAAAAAAAGCCTATTAACTCGCGACTTAAACAGATTGGGGTCATATGAACTCGGGAACACTGATGCAGGAAGGGAATTCCACTCCTTGGCTGTGCGCATAATGAAGGAACAGGCAAAGCGCTTCGCGCGAATGTGTGGAACATCTACAAGGAATGGGTTATAACCGTACGGCTGGATTCCCGATGGAAGAAAGGAGATGGTGGAATGAGTTCGTGGAGCTCTAGAGCACACTCACCGAAATACAGTCTGTAAAAGACCGGCAGACATGCAGATTTGCGGCGGTGGGCCAGGGTATGAAGCTTGGTACCCACCAGCTTTACGTCACCAATTAGCCTCTTGGCTCTGCGCTCTACTGAGTCGAGTGTGGCTAGTTGAGAGACTTTTTTAATTTTTTTATTATTACTACTCCATTAGTGTAATTTCGGTGTTCTAATGTGATGATAAATAAACATCTTTTCAAATTCATTGAACAAAATTAAATTAACCCCAAAAAGTATTTACAAGACTACTTCCACATAAAGACACACACATAATCACGGAAGACGCGCTTAGCTTACATAATAATTATATTATTCATACAACATTAACACGGTGTTTCTCGAAGCAATAATCAGATCGTTTGGCTCCGAATAATTATTACTTAGCATTCGCAAAGGGCCGCAAAGTGCTTTGCACTGCAATTTGCGAATTCTAGGGTGGCAAGAGGTTAAGTAAAGTGAGACGTACAGAAACAAAAGTTTATTTCGATTCCAAAACAAAGTTTTGGATTCTTGTTAGCAGTCTTGTTAACAGTCGGCAGTGTAAGGGTTAAACAACTTTTTTTATCCTTTGTTCCTGTGTTAATTTAAAAAAAAACACAACTTTTACATAACGCCAGCTATAATAGTCGTAATCAAATAAATAATATAATGAAATAAAACTCGATGGTAAGGTAAAGGTGTAATTTTAGTACCTACACCCAAATTTCAACTGTGACTAACGTAGACTTAAATAGTCTCATGTATTGGGGCGAGCCTATTGCCCAACGGGCACAAGTAAGCTGCGGGCTGCTTACACCAATCACTAGTTCTTTATTAGTTATTGATGTCTGCTACTGAGAAATTACACATCGAAAAACCCAATAACATTAAGTGCAACCCGGGAATCAAATGCAGTGAGACGATGTAAAAATGCATAAATCTTGGAAAATAAATTAAGTGCCGATTTTTCAATCGTTAGATAACTTTGACCTAAGGAATAAAAATGGCGGCTTGACAGCTTTTGTATAAATCAAACCGCCATAATTATTCATTCTTAAAATAAAAGTTATATAACTATTGAAAAATTAGCCCTAAGAATGATATTTATCACAACAATAATCATTCTCACAGTACCTACATCATTTTAAAACACGTCATTCTCATTCTTCTCTCTCAAATCACATACTCAAATTGAAACCATGATTCCCCCAATAATTTTTATCACCCACAATAAAATCCCCCAATCTCAGTGTGCGCTTCCCCCATCTCGGTCCCATTTTAATGCGCTCGTTTGCTAAGCTCAATTCGTACGGCGCTAATGTTATACCAGCTACGTCATAAGGCGTGGTCGATGAATATACTGATTTAGTTAAAATGCTAGTAAGCAATTTAAGGCAGAGTCAAATTATTAATTTCTATAAGACTTATAAAAGGCACTTTTGAACGTCAGACTTACACATTAAATAAATTAAGAGAATGATTCTAGTTGCACATTCCAAAAGGTAGTTACGTATGAAGAAGAGTGTGCAAGAAACTCCATACTTACTCTTTTAAAATAGATTTACAATATTTTGTTTACATTAAACAGATTTATATGCGAGGATGATGTACACACGGTTACACATCAAGCTATATACATACCATATAACAAATATAAAATACAAATATTACCCAACTTTTTCACACAACGCCATTTAGTCCCAAGCTTAGCTAAGAGCTTGTGTTATGGGTACTAAACAGCTGATAAACATACTTACCTATATATTTCTAAATACATACATATTATAGACAAATTATACCCAGACACAGAATCGTGCTCATCATACAATCATTTGTCCTGGGTGAGAATCGAACCCACGACCTCCGTCATAGCAGTCAGGGTCACTAACTACTAGACCAATAGCCTAGTCGAAGCCCCCCAAAGGAAAGTTATTTTATCTCATAGAAACCTAATAAAAAGATATCGCGAAGTAAAAAAGCCTTTTGTTAAGGGCCAATTAGTAAAATATCCGGAATGATTGAACTCCATAGGAACTGCTACAAAGTAGGTACGTGTACCAAAATAAAATAACATAAGGAAACTTCTACGTAAATCAATAAGCTCTTGGAATTGTCATGTCGACACGCGACGTGTAGATCGAGAAGTGCGCAAAGATGGTGCAAAATGTTTCAGTTGGCTAGCTGACTTTTTCCTAGGAAGAAAACTTGAAACCCATTAGTTCCATAGTCAAATAGCTCAACTAAAAAATACATAAGCGCGTGGGGAATCTTAAGAAAATAATGTTCAACCAAGAGACTTTCTCTTGTAGTCAAAGTTGATGATTGTTTTCGGATATCATTCGGAGATTTTTAGAAGTCATTACAGCAATAAGAAATAGGTATCGTGTTACCCAGCTTCAGGAAGTCAAATACACAGTTACTCCTTGTACAATTAATTGTACACTAACAATATAATAATAAAAAGGAAAAAAAAATATTTTTGTGTCTACGTTTGTAATGAATAAACTTAAAAAGACCTGTGCCAATTTCAAAAAATCTTTCGCCATTGTAAAGCTACATTCACCGTGAGTAACATAGGCTACGTTGTATCCTTGTATTCCCACAGGAACCGGAAATACGCGGGAGAAAACGAGTAACGTCTGCTAGTGTAATATTATATTGGCATTTTGGCTACATCCGATTAGACTTACAATTTGATTGGAGGCTAACCCCAACATGATTGGGAAAAGGCCAAGTACATTTATTTATATTTATAAGAATTTCTTGGGTACATGTAATTATACTATTTGACAGATTTGTATAAAGTTGATATGGCTAAAAAGGAGCCTGCTATTGACATGGCGTTAAATAGAGATGTATCTAATAGTAGACGAAAAGATGTTGTACTTACCTCAAATAAAGTGAGATGAAGATGGGAGGAACGTGACAAATATTTCAACATCCCATATTAAACTTTCCTTTTTTTGATGAATAATTATAGCCTTCCTGTCAATGGGCTTACGAAACATTTATAAAAAGCCATTACGGATTCAAAACATGGTTATATTGGCAGTAATATTCCGAGAATTATTTCCCGATTGGATGAGATGTGTTTGACGTTTTCTCAGAACTATTTCTATCTAGTAGATTGTTATCGAAAGCTCACCTCCAGATTTAATCATTTTATTGAATAAGGCTATGAGCGCTTCTGTTGTATGTTTATCGACTTACAAATAAACGAATAAAGAGTAGGTTTTGATCACCACTTGTTTGTTAGAAGTTTATCGTCTTTTGGACATCATTGCTTACCTTAAGTACCAGCCCCCCTAGCCAAGTTACAAACGATTCGATATCTATTCTCTTTCTACAATCTTAGCGTGTCTCGCTAAGTCACGTGGTCAAAACAAAGGGATTTGAGCCGTTCTCGATTGTAGAAAGAGAATAGATACAAATCGTTTGTAACTTGGCTAGGGGGGCTGGTTTGTCGGTCTGGACCAGCGGTTTATATCAATACAAGTCACCCCGTGAAAAACCTGAGTGAAGTGAACTGACAATGCCTTGCATTAGTACGGATGGATTGAAATTTATCAGACCCTATGTCAGTCTATAATTCAATACTGTATCACTTCATGGGGTGGTGCCTCAAAAACTCTCTTGCTCCCTCTTGAAAGAGCTCAGAGAGCAATTTTAAAAGTAGCAAACTTCCATCCCTTTTTCTTTCTTACAGAAGAGTTACATAAATCCTGTAATGTACTGACTGTTCGCCAGCTTTTCATCTTGCAGTTAGTGTTAAAACAACATACCATGCTTTTGTACAATGCTGACAGTACTAACAAGAGACGAAAAGATATAGTGTGCATTTCTAATGAAACCTTTAAATATGTCTTTGCAGAAAGATTCTTTGCATTTCTTGGCCCATTTTTGTACAATCGATTAAATAGAAAACTAAGTATCTATAAGTTAAACCATTTTAATTGTAAAATAGCTGTAATTAATTTTCTAAGAAATATTTCGTACGCACAAACAGAAGATTTACTTCGTGTCAGCAAATAATTCTCACACTTAATGTTTTTTGTTTACTACCATACATCTTTTTAGGTACGTTTCACTGTTAAATTATTTATAATTTCTAATTAAAGTATTTATGAACTGTCTAGCCTGAAACACAGGTTCAACCCGTTCAACCTAGTTCAGGCAAATATGCAACTGTGTTCTAATCCAAATTGTTAAAGATATTTTTATTGTATTTGTGCCTCTTATTATAAATAAACGATATTATTATTATTATTGACAGTTCAATTCACCTTTAATTCACTACATTTTCCGGCGGTGATTTTAATAGATTCAACCCCCAGATGATTAAACGTAAACGAAGCAAAAGGCATTCATACATGTTGTCATACACACCGGTTCCGAGTATTACGCACCTGACCTTTCTGAAGAAACTCACCAATGAGATCTATGTAGGTATGTCCTTCTAGGGCGTCCCCTATCGGCGTTTCCACTTGCTTTTGCCTTTCGTTAGTAGCCTTTCATTTTATCTTTTCAACGTGACCAAACCATCTAAGCATACTTCGATCTACTTTTCGATTTTTGTAAGTAACTACATCTTCTTTTATTGCAATTGCATACATACGTATGTAATTCAAAACAAAATCACGAGTTTGAACCTTATTCGTTAATGTTAATGAACGTATTATGTAATTGTATTCAATGGCTTTCATTAGGCGTGTCAATGGAGTTGTATTTTCGCAATGGAATTGAGTGTAAGCATCGCCTTAATTGGTATGAAGGTAAGAGGATTATTTTTAGAGTTTCTTGGAAAACGAATTAAGTAGCTTACGCCCTCAATTTCGTCTGTGTGAAGGTCGCCAACAGTCCTATTTACTACCATGGTACGGTAAAGATAAAGATACCGGGCTGGTATCCGCACCTCCACGTATTTTGCGTATGGTACGGTAACAATGTCATCTGTCTACCTTGTGGGTGGACGTGCTACGCTGCGCTTTCCGATACGTGGCCTCCACTCGAGAACCTTTCGACCCCATTGGTCAGACGACCACGCGAACGCGCTGGATGCGAGCCGCTTCCAACCGGTCTCATTGGAGATCTATAGGGGAGGCCTATGTCCAGCAGTGGATTTCCTATAGCTGAAATGATGATGATGATGACGGTAACAAGTATTCTTTATTAATTAAAGGCATTAAAGCTATTATTTCATTTCAATGTTTAGTTTGAATCTAAGTGGCAATAGCCCAATGGCTAAGGCGTCGGCCTCGCGATTAAGAGGTCGTGAGTTTGATTCCCACCCATTGCACTATTGACGTGAACCCGCTCCAGACACAAGCATATTTAACTAAGTTGGAGGGGTTAACAAGACTATTAGTAATGTGTAAACCACATTTCTAGTACAGACGCCAGCACATTAAGTTACCCCAATGTGTTAATTTTCTTTGATCGTTTTTTAACGATCGACGAATAAGGTTCATATTTAATAGGGAAAATTTGACACAGTGGGGTAACTTGATGTGCTGGCGTCTGTACACTGTATTCACTTATATTGGATTGAATATTGTTTACAAAACATTGCAAAAATAACTATTTTAAAAGAGTAAGTTAGGAGTGTCTTGCTCACTCTTCTATATACTAAACTATCTTGTGGAAGAGGCAACTATAATCATTATATTTTACTTTTAAAGCCGTCCAAAAGTGCTTTTGAAATGGCCTAATCGAAATAAATAATTTGACTTCGAGTACCTACCAATAGACTTTGTGAGTTATGCATAGTTCTTCAACACGAAATAAGTATCTTATCAAAGATAAAATCCCACAAAAGATAACTAAAGACCCGTCACACTAGAATAAAAAGCGCTTTAACAAATTCTTCTAACACTTTCATCGTATCGCTTCAGTACCCGCTTAAAAAACTATTGGATCGGAAAAAGGGACGAAATTCACAATGTAGCCTTATGGGGACATCCTGACTATTATTTGGCCCACTATCGATTCTGGATGTGAAATATTGTCTATCCTTAAAGCAGGAAAATCTTTGTAGGACAAAATGAGGATTTCGGTGAAGATGTCTAGTGATATTGATGGGGATATGTGTAGGTGGGAATGAATAGACCGACTTGTGGTTGGTGATAAGTGATGAACAGGTACTCCACGACTGATGATGTAAAGGATATTGGGCTCTGTGTTATGTATGGCATTGACAACAATGACTGCCACTCTATTCTATAAAATACCTGACAAAGGCGAGTCGGACTCGCCTACCGAGGGTTCCGTATGATCATTATAAATAGTTATAAAAGATGTCACTTGCCAAATTTCATAGTTTCATGTCGGCCAATGAATTCTGATTCCCTTATGAGTGTCGAAATATCGGCTGTCCAAAATCAAAACCTAGCAAGTACATCTGAGTTAATTTTACAGGAGAAGACATGAAACATTTTCAGCTGCCATTTAGAATATAATTCCTTTTTTAAACATATCTTGTTTTCATGGCAATAATTATGATTTGTTTTATTTTACGAAATAGATAAATTAAATGAAAATGCATTTGGACCAGTTTTATGTGCCTTACTAATGACTTCTTTGGATACTTCAAGATATGTATGATACTAAACCAATAGCAAAAACCTAGTTAGATCTCTACCTAGGTTTGTTAATTGGTTTCTCTATACATTAGTTTTTGGATCTAACATTGAAAACCTTGCAAAAACTCTTACTAGGTTTTTGAATTGGATTTTTTATTATTTTTAATACCTTATGTCGTATTTCAACCAAGTAAGTAGCATAATTATAGTAAAAAAAACAGTTGACTTAATATAAAATGGTTTAATTAAATTATTGAGGAACATAAGGTACATAATCAACTTAACAAAATATCAACTTAAAAAAATCAAATTTCTTCAGCTACTTCGCCTCCAGTTTGGAGATCAACTGATTCATTGTTTACGGGTATTTGAACCCAAAACGCACGCCTTGTTTCTGGCATTAAGGGTACCAGCTTTGCCACAATCACATCCTTTTTTTGACCAGGAATGCCTCGAGGAGCTGATTTTTTTTCAGGCAGCCCAACTACTTGAAATTTTTTTGGTAGGAAGTCTAACTCCACAAATGGTTCATCAAAGCTGAAAATTCCATAGTCATTAATCAACGGGTTTAAATTTAAACTCACTGTAATATCAGACACTTCCAGAATACGTTGTTGTGTTTCTTGCTGTGGCGTTATCATACAAGTTAGGGAATTCCCATAATTATTTGAATCTATATCTTCGCTAAAATCAAACAAGTCTGGTAATGTGCTCTCGTCAAAACTGGGATCAGGTACATATAACGGATCTGCGACAGAGTCATCGTCACTAAAGTCGAGGTTAAACTGACCAGGGAGAGATGCATCTGTAATAGATTCAGAGTCAATGCCAGAAACAGAAGGTTGTGATTGTGCACAGGGGTTGATGACATGCGTGTTGGAAGCAGAAGTACTCGTGCATGGCAGAGGCTGTATAGCATTAGGTGTATGGTTATTACTTGCAGAAGTGCTAGAAAGAAAGAAAGCAAAACGCACACATCATTTTACGTGTAACCAACACCACACAAATGCAATTAACCCATAAATTATTATTAAGATCAAAGTGGAGAAGGCCAGATAACATAGGCAATATTTTGAGCCCCATTGTTTTAGTAATTAAAGTAATAATCAGCATTTGACATCTGAGATTAATCACTTTTGATATCTAAAATGTCTATTGCTATGCAAATGAACCCAATAAATCTGTGTTATATAATATTACTAGCTGAACCCCGCGGTTTCACTCGCATCTTTGTTTACTGCTCCGCTCCTATTAGTCATAGCGTGATGTTTTATAGCCTATAACCTTCCTCAATAAATGGGCTATCTAATAGTGAAATAATTTTTCAAATCGGACCAGTAGATCCTGAGATTAGCGCGTTCAAACAAACAAACAAACTCTTCAGCTTTATAATATTAGTATAGACAGGTACTTAAATAATTATGTCTAAATGTTTTATGGACTACTCTCCGCTATGACCTTAATTATTATAAAAGAAAGAAAACATGTTATGTTATTTAGTTGAAACCCAATCAATATAGCAAGCACGCCGATGTTACGTCAGGCGTATGCCCCTTACACACACAGCACACTTCGGTTTAGCTAGTTATTTCATATCCACAATATAAATGTAATTATAACACCTTTACTTAAATAAAAGTATTACGGATAAATACCTTAAGAGAGCTGCTGCCACTATCCGCCTCGATCTGTCACTACTCATTTTATTAGAGATTAAATAAACAAAATTATTCCGAACGAAAACGCACGCGCGTGGCCGTTATGACGATAAATTCCAAATGAGCAAACTGAGACGGGCGCGGCGATGGCGGCGCGGGAGTAGAGCCCCCCTCTTCGTCCTGCACGCCTAGTTCTCATCGACTTACTATTATTTATTATAGACATTATTTGATAATCGTGTTCAACACTTCAGTGATATTGTAAATCAAAAACCTAGTAAGGGACAATTCCAACTTCAAAAACTTAGTAAAAAGACTAATTTCAAATTCAAAACCATAGTAAGTCCATTCACAAATTCAAAAACCTAGCATGTACCGTACTTAATAGGTTTTTGTATTTGGAAATGTTACTTACTAGCTTTTTCACTTTGTAAACACCGAGTACGAAGTGCACTTGCTAGGTTCATACATGTTCATATCTCCGATTCTATTTAAGATAGAAATACAGTTGTTTTTACTATAGACGCAGCAAAAAATTTTGGGAATATTGGTTGAAGAAAACGTGTTTCATCAAAAATGTCCCTTGCTAGGTTTTGATTTTGGACAGCCGATATATAATAATAATATTATCATTTACACTTATATTGTAAAAAGGATTATATTAGCCAGCCAACCTGACGTCAAGATGGCTGGCTATTGAAACGTACGAACGAATGCTTGCGTTTTATATGTACAGACGCCAGCACATCAAGTTACCCCAATGTGTCAAATTTTCCCAATTGAATATGAACTTTATTCTGTTTGACATAAAATTGAAAAACGATCAAAGAAATTTTACACATTGGGGTAACTTGATGTGCTGGCGTCTGAAAATTACAAATCTTCTGCCAAACTGCAGGACAGTTTGTCGGCAGTATGTATTTTTGTGTGGATGTTTGTAATGAATAAACTTAACAATTTGTGACCCAATTTGAAAAATTCTTTCAACGTTGGGAAGCTACACTATCTCCGGGTAATGGGAATGGGAACTACGTGGGTGAAACCGTGTGACGTCGGCTAGTATATAATATTTTTACTAATTAAACAGCCGTATCTTTTTTTACGCAAACTTATAAGTTAGATTTTTTGTATAACAACTTCATGGGGCCGTAGACAAACACACACACACACACAGTCTTAAAACAATTTGTGTAAATGACAAGCTAGGGATTGCCAGTTCACTTCGCTTTCACTTCACCTACCTTTACACTGAGTCATTCTGACGTAATATCAATGCTGTGTACGTTTACTGTTTTGCTATAGTGTTGACTGTTGTTCTTGTGTGTGCACTGTTCTCACTCAATGGGAAAAAAATCCTATAGCATTAAGTTTGCCTCTGTAATACTTTGGAGTCTTAATACTGTACCGTTTTTTCCTTTTGGGTACGGAACCCTAAAAACACAACAGAAAAAGAAAACAAAAATATATAAAACAGTTTGCTTTTGTTAACTGTTGAACGATCAAAAGGTAAACTCAAAGATAGCATTATCAAACGTTACTTCTGTAAACTTTAGTCTACAATTAATGTTATATTTTGTTTGGTTTGTGTATCTGTGTGTGATTGTAAAACCGTGTCTAAAAGTGTCGGTGTGTGATTAAGCCCCGTGTTGGTGTGTGATTAAACCCCCACGCGCTCACACGTCGTTAACTGTTCGGTGATTAAGGTTATCAGCCGACCGTTTTTAACCTTATTCCGACCCGTATATTTGTGTTTGGTTTCTTTTTTGGTATTTATTTTGAACCCTCTAGCTCCGTATCTGGTTTTGCTTGGCGAATTATTGTTAATTAAAATAGGGGTTCCTTCATAAGAATGTGTTAGTAAGAGCAGCTGCTTTATATTAGGTTTCATTGGGCCTATTTGTTAGATTAGCAATAAATACTACACATACATAAACTCACGCCCATTTACAATGGGGTATAGGCAGGAGCTAGAACACCACCTGCTACGATCCTTACATACGAAGAGTGTATGTATAGGCATGTCGATTTTCGCGCAGTGTTCCTTCCCCGTTTTCAAAACGTATGTCCATCTTACAATCCGTACATACGCCAGCACGTCAAGTTACCCCAATGTGTCAAATTTTCCCAATTGAATATGAACCATATTCTGTTTGACATAAAGTTGTAAAAAGATCAAAGAAATTTGACACATTGGGGTAACTTGATGTGCAGGCGTCTGTACATGAATCCGAAAAGGCACAGGCGCGTGCCTTGGGCTCGAAGTCGAGAAATATGACTTAGCAATCCTCTGGTCACACATTAGGCTATCACTGTTAGGCATGGTAATCAACATTGAAAAATAATACTTATGAGAAGAAGAAGAATATTCCTAATAGTGGGCTAAACAGGACGGCCTGATAAACACACTAGTAGGCAATAAATTTCAACAACGGCTTATTCTCCCGTCTAACGCAAATAGTTTCAACTAAGACCACGGATATCTATGACTAAGACTTTACTTTAAGTTACCCCAATGTGTCAAATTTTTCCAATTGAATACGAACTTTAACCTGTTTAACATAAAGTTGAAAAACGATCAAAGAAATTTGACACATTGGGGTAACTTGATGAGCTGGCGTCTCTACACTGTACAGTCGAGTTCTTTATACCCTTGTCAGATTTCACATTATTATTTTCTTTATCAAGTCAGGACATATAATACCTTTGAAGTAGACAGCACTTAGTAGACTAGATTTTATATAGAAAACTTATTAAAAAAAAACAAAAGAAATAAACCTGTAACAACGGTTAAAGGATTGCATGATTTCTTGTTCAAGCTACCACAAAATGTCTAATATTCCAATTTGAAAATTAACCTTATTCTACTTGAATTGAGGTTGAAAATGTAACAAATGAATTTGACGTATAGCTTGATGTGCTGGCCACATTACGACCTATAAAGCGCTATAATATTTATTTTTACAAATTTTCTCGGCACCTTGCGGTCTCGGACCTTTAGATCAATACCTACGAGAGGTCGAAGCCAACTCGCAGAGGCCCATTGTCGCATTTAATTAAATGAGGCAGTAACCAAAAAAAATCTCTGTATGCATTATGAAAATGCACTCTTATCCTACTATGTAGTATTATAAACGCGAAAGTTTGTGAGTATGGATAGATGGATGAATGTTTGTTACTCTTTCACGTAAAAACTACTGAATGGATTTTAATAAAATTTGGTATGGAGTTAACTGACATCCTGGATAAACACATAGTCTACTTTTTAGCCCCTACGCGGGTGAAATCGCGGGATGACTGCCAGTTATTAATAAAGATGCGTGTACAAAAGAAACAAAATACACCATAAAGTGTCGAACTTATTTTTACCATGACTGTACCCAGTGTACCCACTTTTACATATATACATATAACGATACGTAAGATGAAGCTTTGATCTCAAATGGATAGGCAAATAAGATTATTGGCAAAGTCAAATAACTATGTAGTATGTTCAGAGTATACGTACTTTAGTTAGTTAAGTTTTCAGACTGAAACTGAAATGTAAGGAGCTTTGGTAGCGGTATTTGATATCATGTATTAGGTGAATGTTATGTTAGTCGATTGGCGGTTAAGCTAAGCTACCCTTACGGGTGACACAGGTACCGGGCACGGTTGCTTCAATTCAATTCAATCATTTATTGCATATCACATGTGTTTTACAAGATCTTAATAATAATAGAATAGTTCACATGGACCCTTTCTGGCACAACAATTTTTTACCTTTAACTGAACCCCTTCATGAAATGGATGGTCACCCACGAACCAACCTCGTCTAGAGTAGCTTAACTCCCGATCGACCGACTGTTATTATTTAGCCACAAGCTAAAGTTAGTCGTAATTTTTTTTTTAAATACAAGTTTGTCGTATCTAACTAAGTATTAAAAAAATTGGGTTCTCAGTAAAAATTTCGAATACCAATCATCATTGTTATACAACACACAGAGACATCCCAATATCCAACCGCAGTATTGATGAAAATTAGCATCCAAACGAGAGGTTATGAAATTTTTAAATGGGAAACGTTTTTTCATGTGGCAATCAGTACTTGGCATGATCGAGGCTGGCAATATTTATATTTGACGTACCAATAAACATAATTTCAAGCTCAAATAAATAATTGATAGGTTACTAGGTTTTTATTATTTGCATTAAAATTAAAACAGTAATCCTCAGAAAGCCTCTGTTGTCTAACACGTCACCGCGTCGCATAATATTGTCTAATTACAAATAAGTTTTTTTTCTCATGCAAGTGAATGTACCTATTTATAATTATTTTTGAAAAATAAAGTTTCTACACTAATATTATGATAAGGTTTTTTTTTAAATTTGTGTGTGTGTATGTTTGTAATAAACAAACTCAAAAACTGCTGAGCTGAATTCAAAAATTCTTTCATCATTGGAAAGCTACATTTACCATGAGTGACGTAGACTTTTTATCCCCGTATTCCCACGGGAACGGAAACTACGCGGGAATGCTTTTACACTACTAATGACTACCTTAGACTTACAAATAAAAAAATGATGTAGTAGTGTAATAAATAAAGTGTTTAGTTTAAGATTAGTCTTACATAGTACATAATGTTAAGTTTCACATACCAGCAATGGTCAATATGAGGATCCAAATTTTATATATTACGTACCACCTATTTACCCATATTATGTGAATAAATTATTTTGATTTGAAACCGCGTGATGTCTGCTAGTGAGAAATAAAGTTTTAAAACCATCTTATTAAGGCTTTTCGCGAGTACGTCGGAGTCGGCTGCTAGTTTAACTGGATAAAGCGGAATACCAGTAATTTATATAGAGCAAATGTCAACACACAATGCAACTTCATAGCATACCAACTGGGTAAAAAGATACCCTTTGGTTAGAATGGTTATCAGAATTTAAGGGTGCTGATTACTCGTAAAGACAGTCAAAGAGCTACAAACAAACATCGGGGACCAACGAATGGTCTATTTGACAAAATTGTAGTTTTAAGTCCCTCATCTAGGCTACAAGAAAATATTCGACACGTATTTTTTCTTTTTTCAAGTAATCAAAAAATAACGGCGATACATCGAGTTAAAATGTCGCATGACGTCACTAGCCAGTAGGTATAGTTTATGCCAGCTAATGACGTTACAAGCCCCCACTCCTCAACTTTCATGCGCTTAATCTAAGCAGTTTTCCATCAATTTGAAAAAGAAAAAAATATTGTGTCGAATATTTTCTAGTTATCTAGATGAGGGACTAAAAATTTTGTGAAATAGCCAATTGTTTAAATTGTTTTCCGAGAAACAGTGTGGTCTCGAAGTGTTATGAATGGTTCAGGTGGACCCATCCATGGATCGACGTTGGCTGGCGTGGCTTACCCTTCGATAGACCCGTCGGGCTGTTTATTATTGCGCCACAAGTCCTCACGAAGGTTTGATTTGAAAATAAAAAAAATCTAGATAACTAGTTTTACTGTTAGAGATAAAACTTGATCAGGTGCGAATCAGACGCGCGCATCAAAATGTAAATAAAAAGTCTTTATTCAAACTAGGCTGAGAATCAGCACTTTTTGAACGTCAAAAAAAAATACATAAAGACAGTCAAAAACGGCCCACCCTTCGCCACTTCCTAGTGTTTTTGCTGGGAAGAAGAAGTGGTGGAACAAACTCCCCAGCAACACATCTGTCTGATTCGTTTGTAGAACTATACAAAGAATCTATACAATGAAATGCTCAATACATAGCACTAAGGTTTATACACCTTGTGAAACATTACATTTCAGAATGATTGTCACGTGTTAGCATGATGTTCCATACTATTTTAAGCGTAAAATTTTGAAATCTCCCTCCTCATTTTGTGTTTATATAGCGGCAATAAATATACACATAGTGTGATTATTTAAATTGTCTACCTATAACTGTTCAGGGGATACAGCCCGCTGACTGGCGCTGACAGATAGACAAACCAAAGGACAGCGGAGGCTTAGAAATATGGTCCCGTTGGTATTTGTTACGCACTGAACCCTAAAAGCCTCATTTGTCAATTTTTCACGCTCATAAATAAGCACTACGCTGAAAATATACAAAAACATATAAAAAAGCAACTCTCCAGGTACCTACTTTTAATTTAATAAATCATAACTTTGTATGGCTTTAAAAAATTAATACCTACATACATTTCATTAGTTAAAAGCCTCAGTTAACAACGGTGGAGGGAGTTTTATGTATTTTTTACGTTTATTTAATTAACTTAGGTAGGTTATGTTGCAAAAGGTTGTTTAATTTTCTTTAATAATTAAATTATTTTGGCTGCTGGTTCATATTAAATTTCATCTGCCTAATTTTTTCCCAACTATGTTTGGTCAGTTTCTACTCTAACTGGATGCAACTTAATACCAGCCAGACCATTCAATTTACACTAAAATCAATATTCATACTACTATAAAAACACTGCATATTTACTTTAAAACAAAGTCCTTCGCCGCATCTGTCTGTCTGTCTGTTCACGAACGCAAAAACTTCTGCACCGATTTTCATTCTGTTTTCACAAATTTATAGAGTGATTCCCGAGGAATGTTTTAGTAAATGATTTGTCAAGTTTTTGTATACATTGGCCAAAATATAATGATATTTGTTGGAGGTGTCGCAAAAATAAGCCATCTGGTAGCTGGGTGCGATAACGGATATCCACGTGGGTGAAGCCGCGAGCATTATCTAGTAATAGGTAATATAAATGTCAAAGTTTGTGAGGACAGATTCATGCGAATGTGATGTTTTTTACTCTTTCACGCAAAATTACTCAATGATTTTTTATAAAACTCCAGTGGTATTACATGTAGCTTATACATCAGAAAATCATACAGGCCACTGAGAAATCCCAGATGGAAAAACTCAATAACACTTTGCCCGACCCGGGGATCGAACCCGGACCTAATGCTCAGCAGCAGCGCTTGCGACCACTAGGCCAAAGAGGCAGTAAATCTGATTATGGTAGATTTTGATTTTAGGCGGAGGGGTCTGTCAGACCTTTGCTGAATAAAAACCACCCCGGTGTTCCCCCTCTCACACTTGCGGTGATTTTCCCGCAACCCCCGACAGTTAGCTTCCAGAACACCATGTTCATATAACATCAGAAACATCAATTAAAAAGCCAGATAAACAAAGGACCATGCAAAAGATTGTATGGGCGCTGTCCCAACCCACCAACAGACATGGGACTTGTTTCAATATTATTATGAAGTCTCATAAAAACACAAATAAAAATTTTTAGTCCGTAAATATATGGGGTAAAAAAAAGTGTTTACTTAAAAAGGGTGTACTTATTTTTTTTAAATAACCTTGTTTTAGACATTTTACAATAAACAATTGATCAACTAAACACTTTAGGTTTTTATAACATGTATAAGCATATACATATTTATGAAATAACAACATTTTGGGTTAGTATTAATTACATTTTTTGTTATTGTTCATGTACAAACATATTTATGTCAACAGAACTGTTATCCAGTTTTGTAAGTTACTAATTATTCGTCTATCATTATAGTAGATAGCATTTCTGGCGACAGATTAAATTCAGTGTGACGACCTTTCTCCATATACCAAAAAATTGAGACTTTAAATTATGCGCATCACCAGACTGGTTTTTTATCCTGTGCATCTCACGGCTGTCCACTATCAATAGTTTTTTCATAGTTAAATAGTGTTCCTGTACATTTTTTTTTCCAATTTACTGTACCAAAAAGTGTGTATAAAAAATATTATTTCGCGCGATACCCCCATGACTTACGGAGATGTCGTCATAATAAAAAATGATCATGATGCCAAGATGAATTGATTGAGATACGTTTGAAATCTGTTGGTGGTATGGGACGATTTTTTGCATGGTCCTTTGTTAACATAAACAGACGACTTCAAAGTTCGCACATTCAAAAGAAAAAAAAACACATTTCTTTTCGAAGGTCCGACGGACCCCTACAATTAGGTCACACGCAATAGTGTGTAATTGTAAAGAGTTGATAATACCCGAGCTTTTAATTTAGCAGATGTAAGTGAAAACGCCGGGAGGCGACGCCCTAGAAGGACATAATATAGACATATTGGTGAGGTTCTTCAGAAAGCTTAGGTGCGTAGTACTCGTAACTGGCATGTGTGTTTGACAACATGTATGAATGTAAACGAAGCAAAACAAGTATGTAAGAATCGTAGCATATGGCGCTCTGTAGTTTCTGCCTAGCCCCATGGGAAAAACGCGTAAGATTATGTAAGTTATGTAAAAGTTCTTTGGTTTAGAGGAAAGCTTAATTAATACACAAAACTTGCTTCAAAATATATCTAAAATCAACGTTAAATAGCAGAACACTGCGACTTCGTACTCGCAACTCTATAGAATTCCAGGAGGGTCAAAAATTCGTGTCTCAATTACAAATTTTAAACACAGATGTTGGACGCAGAAATAATTAAATGTCGGACGGCCTCCGATACGGGGGCTGTAGACATACCGGCTCACTGATTATTTAACACCCCCAGATTTAGTCGCACCCCTTTTAAATGAAACTGGCATTTATTGAATGAATTTGACAAATTATTGAGGTGCTCCTGTTACTTCCTGGTTCGTGGAAAATACGCTTTTCCAGCTGTCTCAAGCTGATTTTCAAAGAATTGACTTTTGATGGAAGATTTTAGGGGTATTAACGCCTTCGGCGCTTAATTTGCTGATTGCTAATTGACGGGCTTGTTAATTTGTAGGACTGTTGATCATTTATGATTCCTTGCAATACCGTCTAGGGTTCGTTATCAATGTAATAAATAGTATGGGCTATTTGACAAAATTTTATTTTTAGTCCCTCATCTAGATTACGAGAAAATATAAGACACATATTTTTTTTATTTTTTCACGTAAGTAGTAAAAAAATAACAGCGATACATCGAGTCAAAATATCGCATGACGTCACTAGCCAGTACAGTTTATACTAGACAGAGTTTGACAATAATATTAATAGCTACAATAATATAGGTACACAGGTAATCTTACTTTTATAACGATGGTAATTAGTATAGATTGTAAACATTAATACATAAAGGTACAGACGCCAGCACGTCAAGTTACCCCAATGTGTCAAATTTCTTTGATCGTTTTTCAACTTTGTGTCACACAGAATAAGGTTCATATTCAATCGGTAAAATTTGACACATTGGGGTAACTTGATGTGCTGGCGTCTGTACATTAGGAAGCATGTTGTGCGAAGTAACGTTTTGATTTATACTTATAACTTTTCGAATTCGTCTTGTACTCGTATACATTTTGCAAGTCTTCTGGAAGTTTATTAAGAAAAAGAGGTACCAAATATTCTGCAACCCTCATTCCGTACACATTAGTAAATTTAGGTAGTAAATATTTGTTTTTAAGTGGTAACGTTCTCAGAAAGTCTGGTCTTGTATTTTTGGTTATTAGCTCAGCATGCGTAGCATGAACACATTGAACACCGAAGAAACGGCCTTTGTCTACAGACGAATCGGCAAAGTGACAGATTATATAGACAGGAACCTCAATCTGTCAAATTTCTTTCAATACACCTGCCTGCGTAGCATGAACACTTAATTTCTTTTCTTCCGAGACACGACAAAGACCGTTTCTTCGGTGATCATGCTACGCGTGCTAGTCTATTAACTTCGGCAAGAGTAAAGTATTCAACTTTATTGAATACATTCATAACATTGCTGTGTTTATAGAGATCGTCGTCACGATTAGTTAATTTTTTGTATATGTATATATTTTGGAGTAATTACTTTTAATATTCTTATTTGTAACTTATAAATATCTGTTAGGTATGTATGATAAGTTCTCCCATAACTACTAAGTCCGTAGTCAATAACCGAGTCTGCCAGGGCCATATATAACATTCTAAGCGTTTTGTAAGGCAGTTTATATTTAAGTACGCTCAGCTTAACTAGAATAGATCTCAGTTTGTTACATACGTAATCTTTGTGCGGTCCCCAGCAGAATCGGCTATCAACTATTAGGCCGATATGCATGTGATTATCAAGTACTTGCAGTAACGGGAATTGATAATATGAGGGACTAAATTTTGTCAAACATCCCATTATAATGTTTTATTTATTTACCTAATAAAAACTTTATGCACTAGTAAAAGACACTGTACAAAGGCGGACTTAATGCCTTAGGCATTTTCTACCAGTCTACCTACCAGTTTTATCGCTGTGTTTACCTGTATAGTGTACACCTATTAAGGTCCGTTCAGCTTGTACCAACACTAGTTATATATGAGACGCGTAAGCGTCTTTTCAGATCAAAGACATTCAATACCTATAGACCGGACATCACGAACAAAATTTTCGTCCGAAAAAGTGTGTCCTGCTGGATACAAGTCTATGAGTTTTTTGTAGTACGCTCCGCTACCGCTCCAATATTCATATATTATTCTAGATGGCGTTACTGAGACATGGGATCAAAGTTTTTCTTCTATGACATTTCCTTGACATGCCCGCTCTGTAGTTTTTTAAATCTCTTTGATTCAAATGAACAAATGCGTACGCATCTCATATGAAACTGATGTTTTCTATGGACAAAAGTTGAGAAGCTAAATAAGTGTGAGTAGTGTATTAGTCAAGCGGTTGCGAGCGTAGCTGCTGAGTAAGAGGTCATGAAATCAATTCTCGGGTCAGGCAATGTTAGTGTTTTTTTTTTAATTTATAGCAAAAACCTAACCGACGTATAACATCACGCCTAAACTCCCTAAAGGGGAAAGCAATAGTGGTATGCCAATAGCAGGTGCACACACAGTTCGCCAGTTAAAAAGCGAGCATATTACTTGTATCAACCGGACACAATTCAACTTCTGAGGGGAAATAATATAATCATGTACGACCCGGGAATCAAAACCTAGACCTCATGCTCAGCAATACCGCTGGCGACCACTAGACCAATGCGACAGTCAAAACTAAATAACAGAAAAACACTGCCTTGTTTACATTTTTGGAAACTAAATTCTGAACTCAGTATAGTTACGAGAATCAACGGGTTGTCAGTTCACATTTAGTGATTTTAGTACCTTTTTTTGCAAATACCCTTTTCAGTTCAAATTGACATTTACCGAGTGATTGAAATGAATTATTCAAGTACGAATTTCATGTAATGTTGGTATGTCAAGGGACCATTGTCAGTAACCATGTAAACTAAGTGGAAGCAATTTGTATGTTTTGTTATTTAAATCGGAATGTCAACACAATAATATTATATCAGTATGTTGCTGTAAGGGCAAAGATTTCTTCTGATACAGAGAAAGGCATGATCATCAATCACCACACTTAGATAAAGATAAGAAAATGATAAAGATATATTTATTTGTTTAAACATGTGTAACACGATACTTATGTATAGATGCAAATGTGGATGGAAAATTGAAAACTGGTAAGTTTGAACATGTTTTGCCATATTTAGCGTTCAAAAAAAGAGAGAAATAAAATACAGACATTTAAAATATAAAACCATTGAGTGAAAAAAAAAGAAACAACAAAATTAAAATATAAAACAATAAAATTACAAGGTATCATTTAAAAAGTCTTTAACGCAGTAGTAACATTTTTTAGTTAGTAGCTTCTTCAAATCTCTTTTGAAATTAATTGTAGGTATTATTCATATTTTTTAAGTTTTTTATTATAAGTTTTCTGGAGTTTTCTGGAATATATTACAAAACACACTTTTATGAAGAAGTGCTGTTTTCGAAGAGTGAGGCTGTAAATAATGTTTATATTTATTACGTCTATTTCTAATTACATTAACCTTACTCAAGTCAGTTATCATAAATCAAGGTGAACTTACAATGTTATCCTTCACTAATGTTAGTAATGTCAAAGAAAAACCTAGAAAGTAGTCTTGAATTCAAAAAGTCACAATAATACTGTCTGGACTTGACCCCGCACCTTCAAGCATGGGAGACGAAAGCTTAACCACTGGTCCATCTCGACAAAATTGTATCATTCATCATTGTGGAGTTTTATATAGAATTTTGGATGTAAAAGGAAAATGCCAGTTCTTGTAATAGTTGTAATGAGATTAACATAGGTCGGAGGATGAGGCGTTCCGGTCCGATCGCGGACCCGGCTTGTGAGAAAGTGAACGAGTATACTAATCAAACATGGCGACCAAAGGCGGATACGCTAGTGTTGCTCGCGATGTCACTTTTTTAGTGTTGGAATTCCAACAATCATCATCATCATTATCAGCCCACAGTAGTCCACTACTGGACATAGGCTTCCCTAATGAGCCACAGCGCCCTGTCTTGTCTTTATCTTGCTGCATCCAGCATTATGCCAGCAGTCTTTTAATAATAATAATAATGTATTTATTTGCATAAAACATGGGGTATACATGGTGTTACAAAATGAGATAAAGAGCTTACCTACATGTTTTGCCAGAATTGTCCCTAGCATGCAAATGTTTACACAAGTATCAAGTACCTATTAAATAAACTAATAATTATGAAAATTTCTTGTCCACAAATTATATAAGGATATAAAAATATTTAGTACCTATTCAACCATTCATTTCTTCTTTAATAATCTAAAGTTTAAGTTTTTGTCGCACGGTATCTTATTATAAATATGCACACAATTGTATAGGCAGCTTTTATTATATTTAGAAAGCCTAGGAAGATCATGTAGGACGAGCCTCTGTGGATCACGGCAACTCCGAGGATTAATATCATTGGCTGATTTAAACAAAGCTTTATGTTTATTGACGAACATGCGTATTTCAAAAATATAAAGGAACGGCAACGGCAACAAACCTAGTTTTAAATTTGGTCTGACACGATTCCTCCGGATGCATCCCATACATTGCCCTGATGCACTTTTTGCAGGTCATCATCCAACCTAGCCGGAGGGCAAAAGATAAAGAAAAGAAAATACAGTTTATTGGCAACAGCTGGATACACACACAGCAAAAACACAATCGCACACAAAAAAAGAAACAAAAATGGCATGTCTCACAGCTCCGCCAAAAGGTTCATTTCAGCTGTATTGCAAGACAGATGCTGAGATCCTGACCGACGCTGATTGAACAAATGAACCTTTGGGGACAAGTAACGGAAGAGTAACAATATAATCAAATATACTTCATACATAAATAATATTTCACGTATATAAATAGAATGTAGCATAAAAACCTGTTTAAGAAAATAAATAACAAAAATTGAAAAGAATATGCTTAGATGGTTTGGTCACGTTGAAAGGATGAATGAAAGGCGACTAACGAAAGGTAACAAGGTAGATGTAAGTGGAAACGCCGGGAGGGGACGCCCTAGAAGGACAAACATAGACCTTATTGGTGAGGTTCTTCAGAAAGGTCAGGTGCGTAGTACTCGCAACCGGCGTGTGTGTGTATGACAACATGTATGAATGTAAATAAAATAAAAAATAAAAATAAAAAAGCCTTTTATTCCTAGTAATTCATCTGAACTTAAGCTCTAGTGATTTAATGGTTAGTGTGGTTAGTGACTTAAATAAAATAATGGTAATTAGTTTTGTTAGTTTTCTATTACTAGGACCCCAGGTTGGGTAAAGGCCTCCTCCAAAGATGCCCAATTCTCTCTATCTTCTGCTTTTTTGACCCAGTTTGAGCCGGCGATTCTTTTTATATCGTCCTCCCATCGTGTGAGTGGTCTTCCTCTACTTCTCTTTCCTTGTGGACCTCTCCATAGGGTTGCTCTTACGGTCCATCTTTGGTCTGTAAGCCTCGCTACGTGTCCTGCCCATTTCCATTTTAGTTTTAGTGCATGGCTCAAGGCGTTAGTGACTTTTGTTAATGATCTTATTTTTGTGTGTCGTATTTTGTCTATTTTTTTTACCTTGAGCATGCTTCGCTCCATTCCACGTTGACAGGTAGTGATTTTATGTTTAGCTTTGGCCGTAAATTTCCACGTTTGGCAACCGTATGTTAAGCACGGTAAAAGGCTAGAGTTCATGATTTTAGTTTTTAGGTTAATTGGCATGTCATTTTTAAATATTTCTTTTAGACTCCAGTATTTGTTCCATGTTTGTTGTACCCTTCTTTCAATTTCTTTGTCGTTGTTTTGTCTGTCAAAACTGATAGTTTTTCCCAAGTATATATATGTGTTTGTGTATTCTAGCGGGTTATCATTAATGGTTATTGGTATTTTACAACTGTTTGTCATGGTCATAGTCTTTGTGAGATTGATTTCTAGGCCAACTTGTGCACTTGCTACTTGTAAAGAGTTGATCATGAACTGAAGTTGTGAACTTGTTTCTGATATTATCACTATGTCGTCAGCGAATCTCAGATGACTTAAAAAAGTGCCTTGTATGTTGATGCCTAGTTTGTTCCAGTCTAGCTTGCTGATGATAGTTTCCAGGATCGCTATGAATAATGTTGGGGATAGCGGGTCGCCCTGCCTTACGCCCCTTTTTATGGGGAACTCTGGACCCAGAGTTTCTAGCTTTATTCTGCCTATGTTGGTGTTATATATGCTTTTTATGACCTCTATGTATATTTCGTGGACTCCTTGCTCTTTCAAACTTTCCCAAATGCTTCTGTGTGTTACCGTGTCGAAAGCTTTTTGATAGTCAACAAATGCGAGATAAAGGGGTCTCTGTCGTTCTTGGTACTTCTCAATAATTAACTCAAGGGTGTGAATGTGATCTACAGTTGAGAATCCCTTTCTAAAACCTGCTTGCTCTACAGGCTGTCTTGCGTTTATTATGGGACTGATTCTTGCGTTAATTATAGAGGAGAACAGCTTATAAAGACTCGGCAGTAAACTTATTGGTCTATAGTTTCCTATATGTTTTGGATCCCCCTTCTTATATATTAGAATAATATTGGATTCGGACCATTGTGCAGGTGTTTCAGATTTTTGCAGTATGAGATTAAATAGCTCGGCTAATGGTGCTGCCAAGAATGCGTGTGCTGTCTTTATAGCTTCGTTTGTAATGTGGTCCGAACCTGGAGATTTTTCTAGTTTTAATTTTTTTATTGCTCCGGTTATTTCCGTTTCATCTATTGATGGAATGTTCTGTTCGCTGTCATGTCTGGTATAATTAGTGCTTTGGCTTCTTGATTTATGGGTCGTATCGCTGTATAGTGTTTTATAAAATCCAGTTGCAGTAGCGATGATGTCTGAGCGCTTGTTCAAGTCTTTGTCTAACTTCTTCAATCCTTCTATCCATGTATTGTTGGTTCTGAGGTCCTTAAAGGCCTTTTTTGTACTTCCGGTGAGTTGTAGGTGTTTTTCTATAGTGTTTTGTCTATACTTTGCGTAGTCACGTTTAATGTATTTATTGACTAGTTTGTAAAGTGCGGCGAGTTCATTTTTTGTAGAACGCGATTTATTCGTTTTTCTCTGGAGTGTTTTTCTTCTTTCCAGTAACGCTGCTGTTCTTGCCGACAAAACTTTATGGTGGTTTTGTTTATCTCTTGTTTGACGGGCTAGCCTTAAGCTACGTGTGATAGCGTTAGTTATGTTATCATAATAGGTTTGGACTAATGTGTTTTTATGGCAAACTGGTAGATCTAACAGTATTTTTGTCAAGTTTTGCTTATACTTTGAAGCTTCTTCTTCACTATTTAATTGGTTTGTTTGATTATTCAAGAATTTAACTCTACTTTTCTTTAAATTAGTCAGTTGTATTGATGCTCTGATAATCCTATGGTCTGATGGGTAGTTTAAATTCATAGTGCCAATATCCTTAAATATTATTGGTTGATTAGACAGTATGTAGTCTATTTCGTTTTTGTATTCACCAGTTGGAGATCTCCATGTCCACCGTCTGTTTGCCTTCTTTCTGAAACATGTATTAATTATCGTTAGTTTGTGCTGTAATGCGAAGTTCACGAGTTTCTGTCCCCTGTCGTTTCTTTTGCCATAGCCGAATTGTTTCATCACTAGATGCTCTTCTTTCTTAGGAGCTCCTATCTTTGCGTTAAAGTCACCCATTAGTATAATGGTCTTGTGTGGGTTCTCTAATGCTTTGTCGACTGTATTGTAGAATTCATCTATTTCGTACTCAGTTGCAGCTTCTGTTGGTGCGTAAACTTGTATGATGGTAAGCATATGCCGTTGAATATTTATATTCAGTACTGCGACTCGTTCTGACATGCCAGTGAAGCTCTCAATGTTGGTTTTAAGTTTTTTATTTATTATAAATCCTACCCCGTATTTGCCTGGAGTGTGGCCAACGTAGCATAATATAAATTTCTCGTACTCTTCAATATTGGTACCTGTCCGTCTTAATTCTGAAATTCCTATTACATCATATTTTATATCTTTTATTGCTTCTTCTAGTTCTATAAGACGGCCGTGTGATGCTAGTGTTCTGACATTATATGTTGCAATATGTAGTTGATTATCTTTTTTATTTTCTTTGTTCTTATTAATTGTGCTTTTTACCTTTGGAGGGTTTTGGTCGTGCTCTTCCACGGTGACCAGCCGGGTTGGAAGAAGTTGTATGTTTTTTGCTTTTGTTTGTTTGTTTCTGGTATCCGTGTTGGAGGAGGGCGTTAGTTGCTATGGTTGTATGTTTTGGTTACTGCTTGCTGTATTTTTATTGACTAAAAAGCCCAATATACTTGGTTTTATGACTCCCTCTGAGACACTGTTTGACCTTTTCACCGAAACGTCAGCTTGTTGTATTTTGTTCTTTTTATTTGTTTGTATGTTCCTCTCTGTGATTGGTGCAATGACATTTTCAGGTGAAGTAGGTTGTTTTCTCTTAGTGTTGTTTCTGGATATAATCAATTTGTCATATTTAATCACCGCTTTGTTTCCTTTCTGTCTTTCCAGTTGTAACTGTACCTTTAGTTCCTTTCTCTTCTCAAGTACGTGTTTTGGATAGTCTTCTTGAAAGTAGTAGTCTGTATCTTTTAACGCTTCTTTCCGTTTCAAAAATTTTATTTTAGTGCCTAGTGTTGTAAAAGTTACTACAATAGGGCGTGGTCTTTCTGCCTTCTGTCCTATTCTTTTAACTTCCTGTAGGTCGAGGTAGGTCAGCTTGATAGAGAAATGTTGTTCAACCCAATTAATAATGTATTTTTCTAGACTGTCATAAGATGTTTCAGTCTCTTCCATGCCGAAAAATACCAAATTTCTTTTCCTTTCCTGTTTTTCCAGAAAGTAGATCCGTTTTTCCTGATTTTCCACTACTTCTTTTAGTTTTTCGTGTTTGTGTTCCCACGCCAAGAATTTTTCTTCGAACATGTTACTAATGTTCTGTGTGACTTGTTCTGTAATGTTTTTCCCGGTTTCTCGGATTTCCAGTCTTTGTTCGTCTAGTTCCCTTTTTATAGTTTTAAGCGCGTTCAAAACTTCTTCCATGGTTATTTGTTACCAATGTTTTTGTTTTGGTACAAGTGACGTCCTCTAGTGGTGCGTTTTTGTATTAGTTCGCCTCTTGAAAGTGTTATGGATTAAGGATCATTCGTTGAAGCAGGTGTCGTTGTGGTGTGTTCGTATTATAACAGATGGCGCTGTATGGTATTTGTGTTTTGGTCGTTAAGTAAGGCAAATAGCAATTTTGCAAGTCATTAACATTTTGGTTATGTTTATTTGCACTTTTTTAATCTGCACTGTTTTGTATTTCTTTGCACACATAAACAATAAACCCCTTCGAGGTGATATGACTTGAAAAGCACATACAGGTCCACAAGTTAGTAAGATAGTTTATTTGCACTTTGCACCTTGGTATTTTTCACTGAGTTTTAATGTGATTTTACGCATATCATGCTGAGTTTTTTATTGTCACTAGTTCACATTTCACTTTGTCTCTTCACAGGTTATGTTTTTATCCGTCAGAAGTCACTTTATTCGTTTTTTTTTAATTATTTTTTTACGGAGCCGATGTTTACCGTGGCACAGCAGCGCCCTCTCTCTCATGTATGAATGTAAACGAAGCAAAAGAAGTATGTAAGAATCGTAGCCTATGACGCTCTGTAGTTTCTGCCTACCCCCATGGAAAAAAGGCGTGAGTTTATGTATGTTTGTATGTATTATGTGTGCCAATGTAAGTGTTATGGATCACAATTATACACAACACAATTTAAACACACAACCGTCACAATTTTTAAAAACCTCAAATCCAAAAGTATTCGGAAATCCGGATAATACAAAACTCTCTTCAAATTCTAAGCATGTTCATTGCATGAAACAGTTATGTACTTAAAAAAAAAACTTTACCAATCTCCCTCCCTTATTAAGTCGTCCTGCAAATTTTTGTAAAAGAACCTGAAAGACGCATTTTTCGGCTGAAAATTACACGTCGTATACTGCCCTTTGTCCGCCATTCGTTAGGGGTCCGTTTCTGTTTTAAACTTTTGTTCATCGTGTTAGTATAGCTGTTCCGTATAATGGAGTAACGAGAGGGTACGTGTTGTTGTGAATCAATCTTTTAAATATTAAACTGAAAACACACAAACAACGAAACACACACACATACACACAACACACATATACACACACACACACACACACACACGCACATACACACACACACATATGAAACTTTAAAGCCCTCACTACTTTCCATTTCCATACATATATCGATATCTATACTAATATTTTAAAGAGGAAACATTAAGTTGAATGTTTGTAACGGATAAACTCAGAAACTACTTGTCTGGTTTCAAAAATTCTTTTACATTATCATCTGCCTAGCCTTTTTCTAACTGTCTTAGATTAGGATTCCAGTCTAACCAGATGGAGCTGCCATTATTATACTAATACCAGTGTTTTACACGCAGCGGGTGCTTGTTTGACCAAAATAACCCAGTTACTGGGTTACCCAGTAACTGGGTTAACATAACGACTGTCAAAAAGCTACAAAAAAACACCAACTTAGAAAGTACACAATTAAATAGGCTATTTGACAAAATTTTAGTTTTTAGTCCTTCATCTAGATTACAAGAAAATACTTGACACATATTTTTTTCTTTTTTCAAGTAGGTAATCAAAAAATAACGGCGATACATCGAGTCAAAACGCATGACGTCACTAACCAGTACTGTTTATTAATACTAGATAATGACGTTACAAGCCCCCTCAACTCAACTTAATCAAAGCAGTTTTCCATCAATTTGATTTTTTTTTAAGGTCAAACTGTTTAAAACATTGAATTGTCATAGGTCCTTAATTATAAATTATTATTATGCCAAATTTCGAGTTAATCCGACGTTTTTTTTTTTTTTTTAGGTTTGACAGGAGTGGGAAATCCTCATGGACGCCCACACTGACCCACTGGGAGCCGGTCTGGGTAGTGCCGGACTCTTACCGGCTAAAACCCACTCCTGCCTTTGCTATAGGTGCCCTCTAACATATTCAGAGACCTTGTTTGCGAGTGTGATTATGTTTTTATTCCATTTGTTTTTGTAGATGTTGTGTGAGAAGATGTACATTTTTATTTTATTTCTTACGAGTATTTCTGGCGAGGAACTTCTAATTAAACATACTCTTTTGTACGGACATCATTATGAAGCGGTTATTTTATAAGACAATATTGTACTAAGCAACGATTAATTTTAAGGTGTTTATAATATTATTCTAATTTTTACACTATTTTAAATCAAATGTTTTTATTTACCTACTTTGTTAAAGTAACTATGCAATTTCATTGTTTTTCTTCTAATATTATGCTGCTTATTTATTTCGGACTTTTAAGTATATACTTTATATATATTTGCAAGTCGTACTATATACTATAATATAGGAAAGATATAAATATACGTATATTCGGAAAATATTGACTATTTGCTAGATATATACATATGACTTTATGAGAATATACATAGCTTTGTAGGTGGTTGATTTGCATCTAATAATTTTTGTTAACTTCATAGTTCTGTCCTGTTCATTAGGGTCTGTTTCATCAGACTTAGGATTTTGGTTGGGAGTTTGTGTTGGGTGACTAGGCCGTAAATGTCTCGGTTTGCTGGTTTTTGTACTGAAGGAAGTTCTTAGCTGGCCCCCGATATTCATTATCTTAGGCCCGCAAGCCGTTGCATACGCGATCCGTTCAGTATTCACCAGCACAACCTTAACAATACGCCACGCCGGATCTCGCGAGGCTGTCCCACTTCATCCTTATTGGGCAGTCACTGCTGAACGCACTGTGGTCCGATTGACTGCCCTTCGCCAACTTGCAGTTCCGGCAAACCGGTGCAACGCCATCAGCGTGCGCCAGGCAATCGGACCGCAGATGTGAGTCTCC
This sequence comes from Euplexia lucipara, assembly GCA_921972225.1. NCBI lineage: Eukaryota > Metazoa > Arthropoda > Insecta > Lepidoptera > Noctuidae > Euplexia > Euplexia lucipara. Next base: position 8,100,854 of record OV179168.1, on the reverse strand, counting down.
GCAGTGACTGCACAACGGTTCGGTGTCCTGGCAGTGCTTCTTGCCGTGCCCATAACCAAGGCAGACTGAACACTGGATCAACGGTGACTGGTCGGCCACACGCAGTCTTTGCAGGTCTACGTGCACCCGACCCGCCACCGTGAGTCTCTGCCAGACTTGGGGCGACACCTGCAGGACGATGTGGCCCATGTGTGGGTTCCTGGTCCGACGGCGGTATTTAACCGCCATCCTCAGGTCCGCCGCGGCCAAGTCTCCTAGCAGGTGGGCGTTCTGCACTTTCAGTAATTCGACGTTTTGAAGGGGGTCAAAATCATGTTCATAGATTCTGTTACATACTAACAAAAAGTAAGGATAAACTAAGGTTAGGGAAATTAGTTAGGTAATAAAATAACCTTAGGTTATTATCTCTCCTTCTCTTAGGTCTCCTTTTACTGGCTCTTTTTCGTTAATTCGACTTTCAAATCACAACGATGCTTAAGAATTTTTCACTCGAAAAATACAGACGGAACCCACAAAAGCCCGCGAAACTTCCCAACGATTACTAATGGAAAGCGATTTTTGTCCCCTTTTGTTCTGTTTTTAAGGCGCCCCTGTAAATTGGGGGCAGTCTGCCATCCATCATAATTGTGGCGTAATGACTGTCGTTCGGCCCTTTGTTTCACTCATTTTGCATTAATTACGATTGTTTTTCCCTTAATTTTTTCGTTTAACCTTTAATTTTTACGTATTTTTTGGGGGTTTAAGTGACGTAGACGATGTGGTTTTTGGGTGATTTATTATATGAGTATTCTGAGTAAATAACTAATAGAGTTGTGTCAATAGACTTGGTTAGGCATGCGCCACAATTATTATGATGAATAACCTAACTATAAATAATCAATAATTAAGAATTAACAAAAATTACCAAGCAACTTAACTGGCCAAGTATAAATCAGTTTAAAACACGAAGGGTTCAGTACCTACCTTCGTGCAAGATTACTTTTTTCTATTCCTGTTTTGTCCGCTGAAATACAGACGGAGGAATAGCAGAAGCTTGGATTAAAGTAGATATTTATTTCTATAAATCAATCTTTATGCTTAAGTATATAGAGGCAGGCTTAATGCACTTTCAGGCATCATTTCTGAGACATTTTCTAAATTTCTGTTCGTTCTATTCCTTCTTCACCTTAAGGTGAAACCGATTAGATATCATTTCGCGAGCATATTCGAAAGAAGGTTTGTCAACGTGCTATGGAGCGCAGTATTCTGGGTGTCAAACTCACAGATCGTGTTCGAAACACCACACTGCACTCCAAAACACTAATAGTCGACTGTGCACAAAAGGCTGCTGAACTTAAATGGGACTGGGCAGGACATGTTTGCCGCATGCCGAACGAGCGATGGGCTCGTAAAACCTACAATTGGTGCCCTACAGTGACACGGGGCCGCGGCAGAACACGAAGGAAATGGCGGGACGACCTGGATGTCTTCCTTGAGAATTGGAGAGAGGTGGCGCAGAATCGCGACCGATATGGAAGAAATGGAGGGAGGCCTTTGCCCAGCAGTGGGACAATTTGGGATAAATAATAATAATTCGAAAGAAGTAGACAGTAGTATCTTCACAGCGCTAATGTTATCACATCTTTTTGTGTACTAAGTATCATATAATATATTTTAAATAAATAAATCAATATGGCAGGTGCAGCAAGGTAGGTAAACATTCTTAATTAACTACCTTCTGTGCCCATTATTGCCCATTTATTGTTATTACTATTATGTTAATTTAAAGTACCCTTTCAATACTCAATACTCAATACTTTATTGCATTCCATAATGTGTACATAAAAGTTGGTATGTTATAACATCGAATCAATTATGGACCCTGTCGGGCACAGCAAAATTATAAAAGTAGGAGAGAGGATGAAGGCGCATTTTATTAAGAGAAATAATAATTTAAATATAATTTAAATGGAACATTAAAATAGTAATATTTTGTAAAATTTATTTACTTTATTAATAACTAGCTTCTGCCCGCGACTTCGTACGCGGATCCTGTTGCTTATGCCAGCGACAACGGGGTCGTCAAAATCGAAGATCTGAAACATCTGATGTCGAATTCTTTAAGCCTGGGGACGGGAAATCAATGGGATGCGCGAGACGATTCAAGATGTTCCAGATTTTTTATTTTTGTTGGTCATCAGGAAATGCCATCAGACTTAACAACTTTTGCTAAGACGCCATTTCTATTATGTATATGTTATATTGTCTCTGGGCTTTGGAGTTCCCCTACAGGTGCTCCAGATCTTCAAATTTAGTCTCACAGCAGAAAACACTCTTCACGTGGAATAGTTTTTGCAATGGCACCATTTTTATATCTCTTTTACTTTAGGTGTTCCATTTTCCAAAATAAATTATAGCCTATAATATGTTGCTTGACGTTCACGATCAGCGGTCAGTCGCGCATCTCCTTCCCCCACTTATCTCTAGAGTCGATGCGCATAAACGCTGAAAACTCAAGCGTCATGCTTTTTCCGTGAACGTCTCCAACTCGCGAGACAGTGCATGATGTTCACGATCAGCGGTCAGTCGCGCACATATTCTTCACTGGACTCTAGAGACCTGGATGTAGATGCGTAAATACGCTGAGAATGCAGGCGTGCTTCGCGATCCCAAGAAGTTTCCACGGAGCGAGTTGCAGCCTCATGTTCTCGAACAGCATCAAGTCTCTCCTAACGCTCTTCGGTAGATTGTTGGGATCTTATGGTCTTTAATCATTTAGCACCTTTGGAACATTGGGAAAAATTTGACCTGTTTCTAGGCATGGTTATAGTTTTATTGTGATGGTACCTGATCAATTAAAATCTAAGTGGCTGCTCCCCTGCGTTACCGGGTAAGCTACCGTGTAACGAAGATAAATGGAAAAGGAAATTAAACATTTGTATATTTTGATTATACACTGGGGCTAATTAAAGTCCAATTAGATAAAAAAAATGGTTTATTGTAGAACGATGCGTACATTAACAAGGTCGGTAATGGAGTGGGCTTAGACAATACGAGTGGAGAGGGAACAATGAAGCGCGGTTACGCCTGGTAAATTATAATTAGCAACTAGCTGCCAATTGATGTGATGTGGAGTTTCAATACGGTGAGGCAATAGGCCGCAACATATTCCCGGCCGTTGAAAGGTCCCTTTCAAGCATTGAGTTCCTCAGCGGTGGGCAGCGGACATAGTCGGGTGAATGGCCGACGAACGCAACCTCGAGGAGTTTTGATTTCGGCTACTCGTGCCACTCCATCTGGTCCAGGAAACAGCCGCAGAACTCGGCCAAGGCGCCAGTTTAGTGGAGGCGTATTATCTTCCGCCAATAGTACCATATCGCCCACGTTGAGCAGAGCGTTTCCTTGGCGCCACTTAGTTCGCTGCTGCAGCTCCGACAAATATTCTTTCTGCCACCTCTTCCAGAAATGCTGCCTTATTGTTTCAAGGCGTTTATACCTATTGCGTTGGTTGTCATCTTTCTCGTCCAGGGCTGGCAAGGGTAGCGCAGTTAACGGCCGACCTATGATGAAGTGCCCTGGGGATAAGGAGAGGAGGTCATTAGGACTGGATGACAAAGGACACAAGGGACGGCTATTAAGAATCGCCTCCACTTGTGCAAACAACGTTATAATTTCTTCAAAAGTTAGATGACTATTGCCAATAACTCGCTTGATGTGATATTTAGCCGATTTGACGCCGGCTTCCCAAATGCCGCCGAAGTGAGGAGCGTAAGTAGGTATAAAATTGAACTTAATACCCTGTTGGCTAGCAAAATCAGATATTGGTTCCGTATTTTGTTTGAGAAAATCGCCTATCTCCTTCGCAGCGGCGACAAAGTTACGGCCGTTGTCGCTAAATATTTCCGATGGTTTTCCTCTACGTGCAATGAACCTTCTAAGAGTCATCACAAAAGCATCTTTAGTTAAATCGCTAACTGCCTCCAAATGAATGCATTTGTAACGTAAACACACCAAAATACACATATAACACTTTATGAGACGACTTCCACGACCTTTCCGATTAAGAATAAAAAAGGGTCCAGCAAAGTCTAAACCAACGGACAGAAAAGGAAAATCTGGGTTCACGCGCTGTGAAGGTAAGTCACCCATTTTCGGGCACAGCGTTCTGCCACTTAGGCGCCTGCATCGCACACAGTTGTTAGCTGTTCGCCTTGCAAGATGTTTACCATTGATAGGCCAGACTGTTTCCCTTACTGTTGCTAACAGCAATTGCGGGCCTGCATGCAAATTTACAAGATGCTCTTTGACGAAATACAATTTGGTTAATTTATGCGCGGCGTGCAAAAGTATTGGATGCCTTTTTTCAAAATTACATGCGGACGCATTTATGCGTCCACCGACACGAATTAAATTATCTGAATCTAAAAACGGAGATAATGATAAAATTTTACTGCGGGCCGGCAGTTGTTTACCCCTGACAAGTAAATTGTACTCAACAGAAAAAGACTCACGTTGGGCGATAACGCATAATGAATGAAATGATTCACGCAGCTCCTCAGCTGTTAGAATACCTACGCGTTTATCTGTAGGATGTTTCATGTTAAATATGAATCGCCGACAATATGCAATTAGGTTGCGAAGTTTATTGAATGATGTAAAACTATCAAAATTTATTAAATTATTATTATTGTTTATAACTACTGACGTAAATGCCTTTAGTTCAGGTAAATCATTTACCATGCTTTCTTTTAGCAGCGGCCATTTAGATTCATCTTGATGTAAGAAGCTAGGGCCTGACCACCACAGCTCCATGGATAGCAAATTTTTTGCATCCACTCCCCTAGATATTAAATCTGCAGGGTTCATTGCAGTGGGCACATAACGCCACGATGATGCATTGGTTAGTTCGACTATTTCGCATACCCGGTTAGCTACAAACATTTTTAATTTGGTTGGGTCACTCTTTATCCAACTTAGAACTACACTGGAATCACACCAGTGTACCAACCTTCCCGGCCTGCACCGGAGTGAATCTACAACAGATTTACAAAGTTTAGCGGCCAGTAATGCAGCACATAATTCTAGGCGTGGTATTGTCGTCGGCTTTATAGGTGATACCTTTGACTTTGCGCATAATAACTTGATAGTGTCATCACCATAACTGTTTATTGATTTTAAATAAATACACGCCCCATAAGCACACTGAGACGCATCACTAAACGAATGTAACTCTATAAGTTCAGGTTTGTCACATAACACTAACCTAGGAATCTGAAATTTATGCAAATATTCTAGATTGTCTGTAAATTTTAGCCATTCGTCCCTCAAGTCTTTGGTAACCGGTTCGTCCCAATCTAATTTTTGTTGCCACATCTTTTGTAATATTATTTTAGGCTGAATGATAACCGGACTTAGAATTCCTAAAGGGTCGAAAATTTTAAACGAATTTGACATAACAAAGCGTTTTGTAATCGTTGCTTGTTTATCATGGGTAAAACTTTTAATTGGAAAAAATAATGTGTCACTGGATGGCGTCCATCCGAGACCAAGAGTACTTGATGATTCACTAATAGTTAAGTTGTCTTGATTTAGGTTTAGATTTTCAAAAATTAATGGGTTATTACTTTTATATTTCCTTAAATTAAAACAGCCTTTTTTTAAAGCTTCAGAAACACTCTTTTGAATGTAACGTAATTCCTGTGCGCTATCAGCGCCCGTTATTAGGTCATCCACGTAAAAATCTTTTTGGATGATGCATTTAATTGTTTCATCATCTAGTTCCTCACCCAGTTGCCATAGACAACGTATACTTAGGTAACTGGCGCTGGCAGTGCCATAAGTGAGTGTATTTAAGTCGTAAGCTCTAATGGGTTGTGAATCGTCCTCCCGCCATAAAATGCGCTGTAGACAACGGTCTTTTTCAGCTACGAGAACTTGTCGATACATTTTTTCGACGTCTCCAGTCAAGAGGTACTTGTATTGTCTAGCACGAATTAGTATAGCAAAGAGAGAGTCTTGGAGGGTCGGGCCTACCATTAATATGTCGTTTAAAGCATAACCGGATGTGGACGCTGCCGACCCATCGAAAACAACACGCAACTTAGTCGACTCACTCTCTTGTTTTAATACCGCGTGATGACATAAATAATACGACGGACCTTGTCTCTCTTTAGCTAACGATAGATGTCCTAATTCGGCGTATTCGTTAATAAATTCTACGTATTCCGACTTTAATAGTGGATGTTTTCTAAAACGTTTTTCTAAATAAAGTAACCGCTTTTTTGCTAAGTTATGAGTATCTCCTAGGCAGTCCGGAGTGTCCTTTAATGGTAGGTTTACACAAAATCTGCCGGTGATTTCTCTACGAGTGTGAGCGATAAAATGTTTTTCACAGATCCTTTCATCTTCGCTCATTACACGCCTTGTGGGAACCTCTTCTAATTCCCAGAATTTAATAAGTGATTTTTCAACATCATTCATTTGATTTGACACTATGGCTTTATTGCAATAAATATTTTTGCTAGCAGCACACGAATTTATAGGTCCGGATATTATCCAGCCTAGCCGCGAACTTATCAGCTTTGGATTATGTGGGCCAAGGTAACACTGCTCGTCACCTAGGATGTCCCAAAATAAATCAACGCCGATCAAGACCTCTACAGGTGCAGGCTGACCGAAAGTAGGATCAGCTAGCACGATGTTTTTAGGCAAGTTTAATGACTTAACATTGACCGGGTATTTAGGTATTAAGCCGGTTAATTCTTTTAAAATAAGACAATAACATTTTGCACTGTATTTATGATCGAGTGATTTAATCTGCACATTGCAACTTTCGGCAATATGAGAGGAAACTGTGTTTCCAATTCCTACGACCTTTAGCGAGTCAATAGGTATGGATTTTACTGAAAGCCTATCCTTCAATGCTTTAGAAATGAAGGATGATTGACTGCCGCAGTCGAGCAGCGCTCTAACCTTCTCCTTTTGATGGGTCAATGGATTAGAAACTTCAATCATGGCCGTTGACAAAAGTGTTTGACTTGAAGTTCGTCTTGAAAAACTAGCAATCGTTTCATCATTATTATTGTTTCGCTCGTCTACCGCTACAAGATTATTAACATCAGGGCTTGCCGTAGGGCGGTGCAGCAAACTATGGTGCCTTTTATTGCACTCGCGGCACGGTCCCATGCGACATCCTCCTACATGATGTCCCTGCCTAAGGCAGTTTACACACAGTTTATATTTATTGACATCTAGCATTCTCTCGTCTATTCCCTTTGCTTTAAAGGTGGGGCAATCAAAAATTCTGTGATTATCGTTACAAATAACACATAAATAGGCGTTAGAACTATTAACATTTGTATTTTTAGTTTTATTCGATTTATTGTTGGAAACAGCAAAAGACTTTGTATGGGTATTTTGACCGGGACGCTTTTGGCTATTTACCGTACTAGAACTATTGCGCGCACCGGCTATGTAGCACTTGGGTTGACTGTTATCTTGTTTATTGCGATTTAAAGACTCCAAAACATCCGCGCGGTCAGTCATGAACTTATAGAACTGTTCTAACGTTGGGTTATTTTCGTCTATGTGTTTAGTATATTCCTCCCATTTTGCTGCGGTATTACTATCTAACTTTTCAGACAAAATAAAGAGAAGCAGACTATCCCAATGGTTAGTGGGCTGTCCTAGACTGGCCAACGCACGCAAGTTTTTTTTGACGTGGTCAACTAAAAATCGTAAGGACCTCTCTGTTTCACGTGTAAGCTGTTTAATGTTCAGAAGTGAGTTAAAGTGATGATTAGATAGAACCCTTTTATTGTTATAACGGTCACAAAGTAATTTCCATGCTTCTGAATAATTTACGGTTGATACCTCAAGGTTTGTAATAATTCTCGCGGCATCACCTTCTAGATACGACATAAGATAATGAAACTTCTGAATTGATGTTATATGTTCATTTTTGTGTATCAAACTCTCAAAAGTGTCACGGAACTCCAACCATCGGAAATAAGAACCGTCAAACTTAGCTATTTGGATTTGAGGTAATTTTACGCCAGCTGCTTGATTATCTGAACACCAAGAGTGATCATTAACGGAACTACGTCTATGTTCACACTCGATCTTTGAAAACTTATCCAGTAATGTTTTTGCAGTGGCAATGTTGACAATAATGTCGCACTCGATACCTTCGCGTTCATTAATTTCAGCTTCCAAATTATTTGAATTTAAAACCTCGATCTCATTTTGCAAGTCATCAGTTTTAACAGATAGTGCCTCGAATTTAGCAAGTTTTAACCTTAACTCAGTTATTTGTATAGTATTCAACTCAGTTAGGTTTGAAATGCTACCTAAATAATTCTTAAACTTTGTTATCTGACCTTTGGCCGACGATCTTTTCACAACTAATTCCTTCAAACGAGATTTATCTACAGATTCGTTAGGCATTGCGAGTTTGCACGTACAAAGTACCAAGTTCAATAATTGTAATTATCAAAACAACTATTAACGGTAACAAAGTTAAACAAAAGAATGGCTCACGCTCCTCGATTCGGCGACACTCGGCGACCGCAAACCGGTTGCGCTCGCACAGCAGGCTGATCACTGACGGCGACTTATTGTACTCGTCACCAGCGTAGATAACAATCTGAAATTATTGGCGATATTTTATTATATAGGTAATCTATTACGAACTAGGAAAAAAGGTAACGACCTTTGGACCTGCAGATTCCGTTTCTTTTAATGGTAATTAGGTATGAATGGGTAATGTATTTCTTGGAATTCTACCTTTTACACGATTTAGTTTAAAAAGAATACTTATACAGTTGCTATATATTATTGAACGTTCTAAATATCTATTTGCAACGAATGAAGCTATCAAATTATTCAACAAAGAAAATATTTTTAACTTGTGGGTAAGTTGAAAAAAAATATAAAATTATGATGGAATTTTCCATAAATCTAGTAAAATCGTTGATTTGCACAGATGAATTCGATTACCAATAGCTAGGAACAATATTTTAAGGTATATAGGATGGGTAAGATTAGGAAAATAGGAAGGAAAGGGCACTTATCTGATTTCGTAGAAGTCCGATGCGCGATGTGATTCTTTCGCCGATTCACTGCTCGCTACAGCCTGAACTCGTAGATGATTCTGGCTGCACCCGGCACCTTCAGTGTTGAACCCTTCTTCAATCTTCAATGACTCCCAAGAAAGCCAGAAGCCAGCGTGTCAGTTTGCCGACAACGTGTTGGCGTGGTTTTTCATCCGGTTTTCTTGCTACCTTTTCTTCGTATTTTGCTTGTATTTCTTCTTAATTTAGTTTGTATTTCCCCTCATGGGCCACCAATATGTATATTTTGATTATACACTGGGGCTAATTAAAGTCCAATTAGATAAAAAAAATGGTTTATTGTAGAACGATGCGTACATTAACAAGGTCGGTAATGGAGTGGGCTTAGACAATACGAGTGGAGAGGGAACAATGAAGCGCGGTTACGCCTGGTAAATTATAATTAGCAACTAGCTGCCAATTGATGTGATGTGGAGTTTCAATACGGTGAGGCAATAGGCCGCAACAACATTCAAATAACATAAGCCCGAAGGCATACGATAAAAAAATGGGAGTTTTAGCCAGTAGAGTCTAATTTTCAACGTTATACCATTGTCATCGAAAATCAGTCCTGAACTGTTCCCGCCTTCACCGCGTAGTACCTCCTACTTATGTTATTTTATAATTATGCAATGAAATTAGTCTTCTTCTTCTTCTTCCACCTGGCGTTAATCCCGGCTATTGCCAGGGTCCGCCTTCCGACTGAGCTTCTTCCACTTTGCCCGATCTTCAACATCCTTTTCGGTCAGGCCATTGGCTCTCATGTCGGACTTGACGACGTCCAGCCAGCGTTTGCGAGGGCGACCACGGGGCCTAGCCCCAAGGACAGCCATATACATGCATCTCTGACCAACGTACTCGATAGGGCGGCGCATGATGCGTCCATACCATCGGAGACGACACTCTTGTAGTTTTTCTCCCACGTCGCGGACACCAAGGCTACCCCGGATGAATGAGTTGCGTATGCGATCGGATCGCGTTACGCCGCTCATCCACCTAAGCATCTTCATCTCCGTGACGCGGAGTTCCTGGGTGTGTCTACTTAATGCTGGCCAACATTCGCCGCCGTACAGGAGGACAGGCCGTATGATGCATTTATATATCTGCCCCTTGAGCTTCGGAGGCATTTTGCGGTCGCATACAACGCCCGTTACCTCGCGCCACTTCGCCCAAGCTGCGCCTATACGTGCTTGGACATCGTAATCTACGTTGCCAGACTCGTGCAGCACGGATCCAAGGTACCTGAACTTATCGGACTTAGAGATCAGGTCCGAACCTATTCGGATGGTATTTGAATCCGTGCTGCCATAGGACATGTACTCAGTCTTCGCCACATTTAGTCTCAGACCACCGTTTTCCAGCGTATCCTTCCAAATATTGACTTTGCGCTCAAGATGTGATATGTTCTGATAAACGAGGGCAATGTCATCGGCATACATCATTAGCCATGGAGGCTGATCTTGGATGTTTGCCGTAACTACATCGAGCACTACGTTAAACAAGAACGGGCTAAGAGCCGAGCCTTGGTGAACGCCAACAGATATTGGAAAGCCATTGGATTCGCCAACAGCGGTCTGGACAGAGGACACGGAATCGCGGTACATGTCTCTGATAATGTCAATATAGACTTCGGGAACGCCCCTGAAGCGAAGTGCCCACCAAATGGATTGCCGAGGTATACAGTCGAAGGCCTTCTGCAGGTCTAAAAAGGCCATATGCAGAGCTCTCCTTCTCTCTCTGTAAGCCTCAGCCAGAGTCCGTAAGGCAAACACTGCGTCCATGGTACTGTTACCCGCCCGGAAGCCCTATTGACACTCAGAGACAGTGCACTCGCTACGGAGCCGTGTGTCAATGATGCGCTCGAAGAGCTTCATGGTGTGGCACATGATTTTGATACCGCGCGGTAGTTACTACAATCCTGTACGCTACCTTTGCCTTTGAAAACAGGAATAATGAGGCTATATCGCCACTGGTTCGGCATTTCCTTGGTGATCAGGATGCGGTTAAAAAGATCCGTCAGAAGGTCCACACCATGTGGGCCCATCGCCTTCCACACTTCAATTGGCACATTATCAGGTCCGATCGATTTCCGGTTCTTCATGCGGCAAAGAGCAATGCGGGTTCCCGCCTTCACCGCGTAGTACCTCCTACTTATGTTATTTTATAATTATGCAATGAAATTAGTGATAGTTTTAATTTCAATATCAAATGTTTCTGATCTTCGATTTTTATAAGTCAACAGGAAATGCCTATCAGACCGAACAACTTTTGCTAAGACGTCATTCCTATTTGAGTTATGGTGTAGCTGGGCTCTTGGAGTTCCACAACAGGTGTTCCAGATCTTCAAATTTATTCTCTCAGCAGAAAATGCTCATAACGTGGAACAATTTCTGCTATGGTACCATTTTTGTATCTCCTATAGTTTAGATGGTCTGTTGCGGTTCTGCATCAGGTGTTCCGGATCTTCAAATTTATTCTCTCAGCAGAAAATGCTCATCACGTGGAACATTTTTTGCTATGGGACCATTTTTGTATCTCCTATAGTTTAACTGGTCTGTTGCGGTTCTGCATCAGGTGTTCCGGATCTTCAAATTTATTCTCTCAGCAAAAAATGCTCATCACGTGGAACACTTTTTGCTATGGGACCATTTTTGTATCGCTTATAGTTTAGCTGGTCTGTTGCGGTTCTGCATCAGGTGTTCCAGTTTCCAAGATAAATTATAGCCTATGTGTTGACCAGACTTAATATCTATACAACAAAAAAAAAATCATTCAAATCCGTTTAGTAGTTCCGAAGATTAGCGTGTGCAAACAAACAGACAAACAGACAAACAGACAGACTTTTTTTTTTGGATTCGTGCTCTATTACTGTTTCTAAACCCCCCTCAATTATTATTTTTTAAATATATTCAATGTACAGACACAGTTTTTTTACAGTCTTATTATATGTATAGATAGATATAGATTATATGTATAGATATCATATTGTTACACTTTCCCTGTCCACAAAGTAGACACAATATTTAAACAATCACATATATGTGACTCATGGGACGGGGAAGTGGTTAAGTTAAAGTATTGCACGGTTTCCTTTACACATTATTAACATTACAAATTATATTAAATTAAATATTGATAATTAAATTGCAATAAATTAAATTGTTATATTAAATTAAATCTAAGTATTGTATTGTAGGAGGAGCTTGTGGCTAAATAATAACAGTGAGTCACGAGTCGATCGAAGGATAAGCTACGCTTGACGAGGTCGGTCCTTGGATGGGTAACTACTCATTACATTTAAAAAAAATGAAAAAAAAAATCGTTTATTTCAGGTCCGGGACCCATATAAAACAAAAATAGAAACACAAATACAAGCACATAAATTATCAAAATTAGCACATAAATTATCAGAATTAACACAAACGATTCGATCATAATATTAAAACCTAATGTGGATAATCTTATCTTATATTATTATATATAAAATTCTCGTGTCACAATGTTCGTTCCCATACTCCTCCGAAACGGCTTGACCGATTCTCATGAAATTTTTTATGCATATTCAGTAATCCTGAGAATCGGCTACTATCTATTTTTCTAACCTGTAAGTGATAAGGGGTGTTCACCCCAAATATATTTTTTTTATACATACATACATACATACATACATAAACTCACGCCTTTTTCCCATGGGGGTAGGCAGAAACTACAGAGCGCCATATGCTACGATTCTTACATACTTCTTTTGCTTCGTTTACATTCATACATGTTGTCATACACACACGCCGGTTGCGAGTACTACGCACCTGACCTTTCTGAAGAACCTCACCAATAAGGTCTTTGTATGTCCTTCTAGGGCGTCCCCTCCCGGCGTTCCCACTTACTTCTGCCTTGTAAATACCTTTCGTTAGTCGCCTTTCATCCATCCTTTCAACGTGACCAAACCATCTAAGCATACTCTTTTCAATTTTTGTTACTACATCTTCTTTTAAACCACAACGTTGCTTTATATCATCATTCCTCAATCTGTCATTAATTGTTACACCACACATACTTCGCAAGGAACGCATTTCTACAGCATTTATTCTACTTTCATGTCTCTTTTGCCACACCCAACATTCACTTCCATACGTTAGTGTAGGCACCAGCACACCATTGTGAACAGCCAGTCGTGCCTTTTCGGACATAGACTGGCTGGTCACAACGCCATGTATAGCGCCATTCACTTTATTTCCTGCATTTACTCTCCTTTCCACATCCGCATCAATCTTTCCATCCCTTGTAAACAGACTTCCCAGATATACAAAGTCATTCACTTGTTCTACACTCATATCGTTTATTTTCACATTGCACAACGACACGTTTTCGTCTCTTTCAAACACCATTACTTTCGTCTTATTCACATTAATGTTCATCCCTTTCATCTTATATGCTTCATTCATCTTGGTCACCATGTCTTGCAACTGTTCCGCTGACGATGCAAGAAGAACTTGATCGTCTGCGTAGAGGAGGCATTTGACAGGCAACTCATTCATCCTTAATCCACACTCACTCTCTTTTAAATCTGTCAGACAACTATCCATGTATAAGTTGAACAGCCAAGGTGACGCTACACAGCCCTGTCTAACTCCCCTAGAGATGTTAAACCAGTCTGTGTATGCCCCGTTTATCCTGACACAGGCACTGGAATCCCTATATAAAGATTTCAGTGCCCGTACCAAGCACCAGTCCACACCATACATGGATAGTGTCGACCACAGCTCATCCCTCCACACACTATCATAGGCCTTCTCCAAGTCTACGAAAGCACAGTAAACTTTCTTGTGCTTAGCCAGATATTTTTCGGCTATGCACCTCAAGGAGAAGATCTGATCCATACATCCCATTCCCTCTCTAAACCCTGCCTGCACGTCCCATAATTTCTCGTCTGTCAGTCTGATCACTCTTTTAATCAAAACCTTTGCATACAGTTTACCAACTACGCTTAAAAGGCTAATGCCGCGGTAGTTTTTACACTCCTGCTGTGAGCCTTTTCCTTTATACAGTGGCACGATTACAGCCTTGCACCAGTCATCTGGGACTCGGCCATATCTCCAACACATATTAAAGATCCGGCACAACAGGCTTGCTACTACCCCGTCACCGCCCTTCAGCATTTCAGCGGACAATCTATCATACCCTGCAGCTTTTCCAACTTTCATTTCTCTTAACGATCTTACGATCTCATCCATTTCTATTTCATTCTCTTCATCTACATCCGGGTTTGGGTTTTCACCACTCTCCTCTGCCCAGTTACCCACTCCTTGCACACTATCCTGAAAACTAAATAAACTTTCAAAATATCCTTTCCAGCGTTCCAAGACATCACATTCTTCGCTTATCAAACAACCATCCTCTGCTCTTATAACATTCATACTCGAAGTCTTTGTCACTCCACGAGCCAATCTTACCTGTTTCCAAAACATCTTAACATTGGCCCTGAAGTTATCCGAGAACTTCCTATTATACTCTTCATCTTTTTCATCCTTCTTCTTTTTTACCACTTCTTTCACTCTCGCTTTCATTTCGGTGTAACTTTTCTTCACTCTCTCTAAATCATCTATTCTATTTACATTTGTTGCCAGATTCACTCTATTTTGGGCCTTACAGGCTAGCACGTTAAGCCAGGCCTCTTTCTTCTTTCTCACAACCTCTTTAACTTCACCATCTACCCAAGCATCATTCGTTTTACTACCACATTTCCTTCGTGCTAGGCCACATACTTTTGTAGCCGCTTGCACCATACTATCTTTCATTATATCCCATACTTCTTCTAAACTATAATCATTCATCTCGTCAAATAATTTATCCGTCTCTTCTTTTACTTCCCTTTTATATTCCTCTTTTACTTTGACTTCTTGCAGTCTTTCTACTTTTATCCTTTCTAGAGCAGTCACAGGTACTCGAACTCGATGGCGCCAATGTTTGAACAAACCATGCACCCGACACATTACCAGATGATGATCAGTACCTACATTAGCTCCCCGATAAGCTCTTGTATCCGTAACTTTACTCTTTAACCTTTCATCTACAATCACAAAATCTATCATACTTTTACTATCTTGCCTTTCCCACGTATACCTGTGAATCTTTCTATGATTAAACATAGTATTCATAACACACAATCTTTTTTCTATACATATTTCTAATAAACTTAACCCATTCTCATTCACTCTATCATCTCCAAATGCACCTAATACTTGTTCATACCCATCTCTCTTCACACCAACCCAACCATTAAAGTCTCCAAGCATAACAATCTTCTCGTTTGCGGTACATCCTTTCATAACATCTCTTACACTGTCCCAAAATTCTTCTCTCTCCAAGGGGGAGCTTCCCATATCAGGTGCATAAACGCACAGGAAAAAGATACGGTTTAAGCCTACCTTGGTTCTCACCCAAAGAATTCTGGGACTAACGCAATCATAACCTTTTACACATTTCATCATTCTCTCAGAGAGAACAACTCCCACACCCTGACAGGCCCTACGTGTTTCTTTAACACCGGACCAGATCGCGGTCAGGGGACCGTGTATGGAGATGTCCACCCCTTTTCTTTTCGTCTCATTCAAACATAGCACATCTATCCTTTTGTCCTTCACTAACTCACAAACTTCATCCATCTTATCTTTTAGGCCTCCCTGAACATTCAGCGTAGCTAAACGACACTCCGCAGCTCGCTTTTCGCCCCGTGAGAACAACTGACGTGGTGTGTGGCGAGCGCCACCGCCGCCTTCGAGTTGATTTTGTTTTGTAATACTCCTATAGTTCCCACGAGTAGCTAGGGAAATAATCTGTCCACACTCTACAGAGCCCCGCATGTAGAGGTAAGGCTGGATTAGTGCCTGGGGACGCCTGGCCCCAGACAATATTTTTTTTATTTTTTGGATAATTTTTATTTTTTTTATTTTTTTATTATGTGGCATCAAAAAATACATACAAGTCTAAATTTGCACTTTTTTATCACCAACCCTTGCTTTTTAATAGTCATAATAGCAGAACTTTTAATGACTTTTTGAAATATCACGAGGAGAGGGAAGAGGGAGGGGAGTCAGAGTGGGGATCGTGAGAGGGGAGGGGGAGATTGTGAGAGGGGAGGGAGGGGCAGGAGAGGGAGGGGAGGGGCAGGGGCAGTGGGAGGGATGGGGAAGGGAGTGGGGGTAGGGATGGGTAGGGGAGTGGGAGAGGAGGGTGGTCAGGACAAAGGGAGGGGTTGGAGAAGGGGGGAATGAGAGGGGGAGGGGTAGAGGAAGGGTAAGGTAAGAGGGGAAGGGAAAGGGGGAGGGGAAGAGGCAGGAGCCGGGTGGGGGAGGGACGGGAAATTGAGGGAGGGGTGAGGGGAGGGGCATGGGAGGTGTGGGGGAGGGGGGAGGGGAGGGGGAGAGGAGTTGATAAAAAATGCTATGCAATAGCTTTACCGCGGCAGTCTCCGAGTGCCATACGTCATTTTCTCTTTTTTTTTAACCATTCAATCACAATGTGCCACAGCAAAGCGTGGCAGGGTACAGCTAGTAATTATATAAAATAAAATCAAATTCATAAACACACATGCCTGCTTGGGGAAGCACGTTTTGCACGCAATTTTAGATCTTTGACAATCGTTCCGGGTAGAAAAAAACTTAAAAATCTGACAATCAGGTTATCCATGGGGTATTGCGTTACCCCGTCATTAGGTTATTGAGGTCAGACAGGCAGTCGCTACTTGTCAAACACTGGTCTTCAGCTCCATACGGTTAAACTGGAAGCTAACCCCAAAATAGTTGGATAAAGGCTAGGCGGATGATGACAAGGTACTTCAAGGATTTAAGGAAACTGGTTGTCTTGCTGGCTTTGGTTTTGCTATTGTTTTAACTATTACCTGTTTTTATGTTTTATTTAACTTCGACAGTTTTAGTTTATCATCTTGTTACATTGTCTTGTTGATCTATGGATTTAATCCAAATCTGCACATGTAAGCTGGCACACCCTTTTTACCTGGAGGATTCTTATTAGTCAGTTGCTTTTGCTTGAGTTAAGTTAGTTTTAATATCGGTAGCTATATAATATTACTGGTATTCTTTATATTGAGTGTGCTGGCTAACATGAAGTGAATAACTTATTTTAAATATTTTGTAATTATAACTAAATGTAGGTACTGTGTAAATTTAAGTTCTTCTAACTTATCAGACAGATGTGTACTTCTTCCCAGCAAAAACACTAGGAAGTGGCGAAGGGTGGGCTTTTTGGGGGACTGTTTTATGTAATTTCGACGTTCAAAAAGTGCTGATCCGCAGCCTAATTTGAATAAATGACGTTTGATTTTGATTTTGATTTCGGTGTGAAACCCTAAAAACTTGTTCTGATAAAAAAAAACGTTTTAAAAACCAAACAAAACACACGGCCATCTTGTTTCCATCCCAGCCTCTAAGTAAGAGAACTCATTTTAACATGCAAATACGAGCTGGAATTCAAACTAGGTATATCAGACTGATGGAGTAGAAATTGAATTTCCTTGGCAAAGAACTCGAGCGATGTGCCTTGTAGGGAAACTATTTCAAGTTATGATTTAATGGGTTTCGATGTTTTTGGAATGTTGTTTAGATGATACATCATCATCATCTGCTTAGCTTTTTTCCAACTAGTGTTAAGTCCAGACTTTGCCCTGGATCGTTAGATTCGCATAATAAATTTAAACAAACTTATGTCTGGACTTAAAAAGAGACGATGACCCCTGAGTTTCTTTCGGTATTTCTTTTCAGGGATCAGTCACTTTGGAAATGCCAAGAATTACAACAAAAGGTATCTGGGAAGATCCACTTACAAATATCATTTCAAGTAACTACTTTAGACTGGCCTGTTGGTCTAGTAGTTAGTGACCCTGACTGCTATGCCGGACGGTTCGATTCCCACCCAGGACAAATGTTTGTGTGATGAGCACGATCATTTGTTCTGTGTCTGGGTGTAATTAATTATCTATAATATGTAAGTATGTATTTAGAAATATATAAGTATGTTTATCAGCTGTTTAGTACCCATAACACAAGCTCTCAAGCTTAAATTGGGACTAAATGGCGTTGTGTGAAAAGTTGTGGAATATTTATAATTATTTAACTAGTGTAAGGTCTAAGGTCAATCAGCTATACCTACTTCCTTTTTTAATACAACTAATCTTTAAAATGATATGTTCTGCATTCCTGCTTCTACGAGCCTCCTGTTTCTAAATGCTATTGTAAATGGAGTACCTATAGAAGAATAAAAATGAAACAAAGAACGTGTCCTTCTATTGTTTATCCCTGATTCTTTTAGGTTTTTATCATTGACACTTTAATTTTCAACTAAAATGAAATGTTATAACTAATTGAAATCCACATCTATTTCATTTTCAAATTAAATTGTTGCCATGACTACAACTAAGTGTAAATTCGGCGTCTATCGTAATTCTACGAGTAAAATGCAAGCTTATTGTGCTTTCGGTACAAATTGTGCATTAAAAAAACTTTTTTGCAAAAAATAAAACCGACTTCAAAAAAAACTCTAAACGGTGTAAAATAACTCTTAATTCGGAAGTCTGTGGCTTTGGTGGGTTTGTCTTACTCATGATGGGCCACCGACTTCCGAATTAAGAGTTATTTTACACCGTTTAGTGTTTTTTTTGAAGTCGGTTTTATTTTTTGCAAAAAAGTTTTTTATTTTTCCATTTTTAGTTGTTACCATAAAAATATTTGCCATGAATTTATTTTATATTGTTAATTGTTAACAAAACATGTCATGATAATAGGGTTTTCCACTAATCCCTAATAAATTAAAATTAACATACCTAACTGACGAAATCTAGTAATATTGTAACCACCTGCGTACCCCTCAGAGCATACAGGCGTGATGATACGTCATGATGTTGTATAAACAATAAACATCCAAGCGATTCCTGCAATCACGACAGATTTGCCGTCTATTTTTGAAGAGTTCCGTTGTATATCTCCGAAGATCAGCACCAGATCTTCACCAAATTAAAATGGGACCACCTCAGAAGTATACTCTTTCAAATAAAAAAAGAATTTTGAGAATCGGTTCACAAATGAGGGAGAAATCAGGTAACATACGTAAAAAAAAAAATACATACACACGAACATAGAACCTCCTCCTTTTTTGAAAATCGGTTAAAAATAACCTTTTAAACCTTCTGTCTAATGCTTTTGTAAATAGGGTATAGTTACATACTGCTTTCGTAACTTATTACTTAGTAGAATTATTAGGATATTTTAATTTATATTGTGTAACTTTACATTATTATTTACTATTGCTTATTTAGATTATTAATATTGCATAACTTGTTATTGTATTTTGTTTACCTAGTTAAAAATTTACCAATGACAACACTAGAATTGATTTTGATGTTAGAGATCTAAAAAAGAAAACTATAACTGACATTAATCGTTAGGTGGTTGAATTGAACGTTGTTATTAATAACTATAAATCCGTTTAATTTACACCAACCCTGGTTTCATTTCTGAGATTATGATTTGATCTTTTACTAGTGTTTCATTAGTGATAAAGTCTGGACGTGCATAAGAATTTTACACTCCTGGCAAACCAATAAAAAAGGATTACACACACACACAGATGTAACAGCAACCTCATCTCATGTCCAATCACTGTCCATTCTAGATTGCCTGAAATAGATCGCAGACTGTGATAAGGCCAAACGTGATATGTTTTGTTGTTAGGTATTGTCGGTTTGTTGAATCTATTTTACAACAATTTTTTGTTTTTCTACAATGAAGAACACAAAAAATAGACATACTTAACATTTGTTTATTCGACGTAGGTACCTAAGGCATGGTATTACTAAATAAATTCGTAATACGAACATTTTTTCTATAAACAATGCAGAATAATAATAAGAAAAGTGTCCATTGAAACATAATGTGGTTAATTGATTTCTAATTACAAAAAAAGGCAAAGCATGCTACCACGAAGCTCAGTCATGAAAATAATGTTATCACAAAAAATTACATCGTTAAAAGTACTAACGTTTTGTAACCTGGAATTGAAACCCGGAATATTACTAAGACTTAGTGACTAACTGAGCTATAGAAATCATAAGATATCCATATATGATGGCGCCTTACACCAAATACTTGCGCGGAAATATAAATTTTGCGTTTATCCCAGACGCAGGGAGCTGGCTGGTTTAATTAGTGGACTGTATTGTTGCGGGGGTTGAAAAGTACGTAAATAAGTAGGTCTGACCTTGCAAATGCGACTCGAATTAGGACGACGAACTTGTAAGCTTGGACAAAGAAATTTGACAGGAAACATGCAGCACCACTGACCTGTAAATTCGCCGTCTCCAAGATCTTTCCTCCGCGTCGGTCGGCAGAGAGGACGTCTCCTTGCTGAATTCAGGGCGGCACACGATAGGGCCCGCACAGATGCCTTCCACCACATAAACACGCACTTTCCGTAGTGTTTTAGACAATAGTTCGTAATTATGCACTCGTGGCAATTCGCCACCGTAAGTTATTAATAAATTAATAAGGGAGCATGTTCTTAGCAACGCTACTCTCGTTCAAGTGGACGAGCGTCTTCATACAGTCACCGTCGGCGGTGACAAGGACAGCAATAGTCCAGGTGTGCGTGTGGGAAAAGGATGGGATGCGGTAGGATAGTGACGCATTTTGCAGGTCATTTTTACTTCTACCCTACAATGAAAATTATAAACAAATACGAAATCCAACAATATAAATGTAATTTTTTCATGTCGCACTAGAGTAATGACGAGCCTCAGTGTGTCGCACAAGCGTGTTTCGGAACTGTGGTGAGTCGCAAAAGAGTTTTTGCATAAGTATTAATTACTCATACATCACGAGCTCACGTTATTCGTTTATTGGCAAAAGGTTAAACACACGTTAAAATATGTTAAAATAACCATAAAAAATGGAAATAAATGGCATATCTCAAGGCTGCGCCAAAAGGTTCATTTCAACATTATAAATCTTTTAACAGCAAACAGTTAGATGAAGTTAAGGATAAGTGAGCAGTTATCAAGATTGGTATTTCAATTTATGATATTTTACAATTTTACTTTTATTAATTAACCTATAATCTGGACCTCCAAAACAGTATATATCTGTGGTTTGGCTGTCAGTGCTCGCCCCGGGATCTGTCACCTGACAGTTGAAGTATTTGACAGTAGTGACAAACGTCAACTGTCATGTGACGTTCTGTAACATCATTTTAAACACACTTCGCTCTCATTGCACATAACTTTTCACCGGGGGGTTTTTATAGAATTTCTATTCCTATTTCCATCAATAGTTAAGTTATTTATTAAGTTACTGATACCAAAACACATCTAGGGCCTCATACATCGTATCGCCAGAATCCAATAATGTCTCATTTACACTGCTGGCCAATAAAAACCAGCCACAATTAGCCTCACGTACCGACAGACAGTTAATTCTACCGAGTCGCAGGTAACGTACGGTTATTGTGTCTATAACAATAAAAGCGTTCCAAGTATTTATTGTGCTCAAATATATTTTATGTTGTACGGGACCTGCGTGGCAAGGGTATGTATTATTTCCCTCGAGTGTTTCGTATTTCTTTCCATAACAGTCGGTTGATTCAGTAAAAATCACCCGGTGAAAACTTGAGTGAAGTGAACTTTCAATGCCTAGGATTACTACAAAATGACAGATCCACTCGCCTTCACCTCACCTACAATTTCACTGGTGATTCTAAGCAAAAGAGGAACTGGTGTGATGGCCCGGAGGCTTTTTATAAGCATGAGGTTCCAGTTCAATTCCGAAAAAGTACCGATGAGACTTTTTCAATTCATACTATGTACATCAAGCTACCATAAACTGTCAAATTTTCCCAATTATACTTGAACCTTATTCTGTTTGTTATGAAGTTGAAAACCTATAAAAAAATTACACGTTCGGATAGCTTAATGAGCTGGCCTCTGAATTTTACTATTTTAGACATTATTTACATCGATGATGGAAAACATCGTAAAGAAAACTTTGTCAATGGATAATAACAGGATGTTTTCTTGTTTAAATTCTATTTCCATGATATTCTGCCTCTAACACACCCACACTTTACAACACAGACCCTTAAACAGACGAACTTATTTACAATTCGCCATAAAACAAAAACAAAAGCACATTATTCCATTCAAACCCGACAAACTCAGCAGAATCTATAAAGGACTTTTCAATTTAATGGCACATCATGCGAATTCGTTAGATCTATAAAAAAAAACAAAGCACGTAGTATTTTGACATACGGCCATTTGCACGACTGTCTAAGCAGACATTCTGACAAGCATGTTTACATTGCCACATAAAAATGAGGGTGACCGAAACATAAATTGAATGAATGAATTGTTGCCAGGAAAATAATGTTAGATTTTTTTTTTTCGGGTGGTAACATTTTGTTTTGAGAGGTTTGCTTGTTTTTGTGGAATTCAAATTTCATAGGCTTGTGCATAGAGTAGACAACTTTTATATACGAGAGTATTTATCCCTTTTACTTAAGTAATTCGCAACGTAAATTACATTCAGGTCGAAATTGTTATTTTTACATGTCACTGGGGTGAATTCGCTAAATAGGTACAGTCAGCCTCATAAGTCGATATTCATAATATCCTAATTTCCTAAACTAATGAATACTGCTTACACAAATTGCTAAACAAGACTAGTGAATTTTGAACCTTTAAGACGTTAATTAAATCCTGGCACTAGTCTTGTTTAGCAATTTGTGTAAGCTAAGGTGTTCATGAGTTTAGGAAATATGGATATGTATATCGACTTATGAGGCTGACTGTACTATTGTTTACACTGTCTTGCAAACAATGGTGTTGAGATGTTTCAGTGTTCTAATATTAATTTCGTGTGTGTGACTAAGCTAATTAATGACTAATTAAGTTAATTAGCCTGACATGATAAATAAATAAATATTCCACAACTTTTCACACAACGCCATCTAGTCCCAAGCAAAGCAGAGCTTGTGTTATGGGTACTAAATAGCTGATAAACATACTTTTATACTTCTAAATACATACATATTATAGATAAACACCCAGACACAGAACCAATGATCGTGCTCATCTCACAAACATATGTCCTGGGAGAGAATCAAACCCACGACCTCCGGCTTATCAATCAGAGCCACTAACTACTAGACCAACAAGCCAGTCAAATAGTTTAATGAATAAATACATTTATAGTAATAAATAATATAAAGTTAAGGAGGCAAAAAATGTGATGCACAACATAACCCGTGAAATTATTGACTGATTACCTACTTGGCAATGTTTTTCTATAAAGAGACAGTTTATTTTTGTATGAAGACCGCCGGAAATGCGATGTGAAAAGTTTAAGGCCTCTCCACATCTTCCTTATCATTTTTCCTCCTTCCATCAAGCTACCCCAAACTGTAAAATTTTCCCAATGAAACTTGAACCGTATTCTATTTGTAATAAAGTTGAAAGGCTATCAAATAAAGTTGACACATCGGGGTAGTAGTAGAGGACCTACGCATAAAGAACTAAAAGAACACCGGCGAACTCCTAAACAAATTTTTGTTGACATTTTTTTTTGCGTCTGTTTATGAAAAATATCTAAAAGTATAGAGTTTGAATTTCTAAACAGTTTTTTCTTTGGTTATACTTTTATAGGAAGTCAGGAATTAAAGATATTTTATTTTTAAGTTTTAGAGGTTAAGACTGTATAATAGGTTATGTCCGCTATGATCTTAGCACAAACAATCGTGTTTATTTTAACATTTGTATTCTGATGCAGACATGTATTTCCTAAGTATATTAATGCATTATGTAAAGTCAATCATTTTCAGCAACTTGACTAAGATTTATATTACATGGCAACATTAAAAGTATAGCTAATCCAAAAGCCATGAAGTCAAGCCAGAACAAAAAAAAAACACAAAGCTATGATTACTTATTTCATCAATATTCTTGTCAATTAAGCTCTCAATTATGAAGTTTATTTTTCCAGACTTTTATAGGCCTTATGATTGATTTGATAAAACTTAGTAAATTATTTCGTTGGTATCTATTACGGTGAAATACGTAGGCGCTTAATAATTTCATCAACAATTCCCTCGCCGGTGTTCTTTCATAAACTCGGCGATACCTATTCCATGTGAAATCAATAAGGTGTTTGACAAAATATGAACATAAAAAAATATAATTAATCCATCAATTAGATTACATAAAATTATACACAAATATTTTTTTTTAAATTGATAGAAAACTGCTTAGATTAAGCGCATTAAAATTGAGGAGAGGGGGCTTGTAACGTCATAATCAGTATAAACTGTACTGAATAGTGACGTCATGTGACATTTTGACTCAAAGTATCGCCGTTATTTTTTGATTACGTGAAAAAAGAAAAAATATGTGTCGAATATTTTCTTGTAATCTAGATGAGGGACCAAAACCTAAAACTTTGTCAAGTAGCCCCTTAGTAGCCCATTTAATTTATCAGACCAGGAGCGGAACCCAGTTTCCACGCACAAATGGTAATTTCATTGTGTCTAGAATTCTGGTAGTTGACGAGTAAAGGACTAGCAGTTTAGGTTTGAATGTTTGATACTTGAATTGGCATGAATTTTAACAGAACGTACCTACAATTTAAATTACTTACATTCCTATAGGCTTCCCAAACTGGCAGCTAGACTCTAGCGCTGCCAAATATATTATAGATATTTATACCAAAGGCATACAGGTGGTAGGTAGATTGATGACTTCAAGAGCGACAGCAGAATACTGATATGAAGACAATTTTTTTATTTAGTCGGCTTCCCTCTTAAGAAAATTGACCCCTCGTCACTGTTGGCCACTACTGAACATGGAATCCTGGGATCTATCTGTTATTGGGAACATAAAAATTGAGTTTTCCCTCTGGAATTTCTCAGTCGCAGCCCGGAGCTTTATGTCTGTGCTGAGAATTTAAGATACTTAGCACTAGGCATACCCCTTAGTATGTGAAACTTGAACATAACAGATGAAATGTGTTTAATTCATTAAACCCCAAGCGGTCGAGGCGCGGCGTCCGCGCTGTCAATGTCTTTCTATTGTGTCTCTAATTGACACGATTGAAAGGTTAAACTAAACTACCTGTGGGTACTGCATCTCTGTCTTGATCTTTTAACTGGCTCCATGTAAATGACTTACAGAAACATTTGGCTATCACCACCATATTCTTTGCCAACACCCAATCAAACTTCTCTACCCTCTTTATAAAACAGAACAAACAAAATCCGTAGTATTGTATTTCATATCTCCTATCACAAATCCTCTCCCACAAAAATTTTAACCAACAAACAATACAACTCGAAGAGTCGGACCGTTTAATACCACACGCGTCGGCCACAACACCTGCAGAATTCAATGGACAACCCGTTCTATCGCGCAGAAAACTAAAACAATGCTCTCTATGCTCCCTGCACGTATCAAAATGGACCAAAGACAAGCTAAACTAAAGCCGTACGAAAACCAGCACGAAACAGGCACGAAACGGCACAGGAAATTAAAAACTTTGTGCGGCAAGCATTGAGTCGTACGCTCTGGCGTTCATTGTGTATGCCGCTAGAGATAAATGGTGTAGGATTGTGTTTGATATTACTGAGAAATCTGTGTATTGGTATGTCAATCTGTACTAAAAGAAAGATTTAATGGTTTGTTTGCATTGAAAATAAGGTCCGAAACTACTGGAGCGATTTGAAAAATTCTTCCAGCATTGAGAAGCTACACTATCCCCAGATGACAGACTACTTTTTATCCCAGTATTCCCACGGGAAAGGGAACTACGCGGATGAAACCGCGTGATATTGAATATCTTTGGTGACGATTTACGCTAAAATGAGCCCATTTTCATTTCTTTTTCTCTTTTAACAAGAAAGAGCGAACTCATTGCCTGACCTGTCTAGTCTAGTAAAGTGGTTAGTGGCCCGAACTGCTGTCGTGGTTTAAATTCCCACCCAAGACAAATGATTGTGTGATTAACATGACAATTAGTTCCGTGACTGTAATGACTGTAATGTCTATAGCATGTTATGTTTTGAGAAATATAATATAAGTACCTTGCAGTGACGGGGGGTATTCTTTTTAAAGAAGGAAGCAGTTAAATAGTAACTTTGTTTTCGTATCGCTATTTGTTCTGTATCTTGAGGTCATCGGTCCACCTGCCACCCCAGTATACCTTTGGTTTAATACCTGTAGTTTATTTGGAAAGACTAAAGTCTAGCTGCCATTATTCATTAGCCGTAGAGTTGCTCTTCTAAACCTCCAAAGGAAAACCGATATGGAAGTTAGCAATACTAATATATGTTCAGTATAAATACATTAATACGTAGGTACACTATAGATAAATTACCTAAAAGAAAAATATAAATGAATACACCCAGACACAGAACAAATGATCGTGCCCATCAGACTAACATTTATCATGGGTAGAAATCAAGACGACCTCCTGCGTAGCAGTCAGAGCCACACCACCAGACTCCCAGGCCAGTCAATATTCCTTACCACAACATGAATATTTATGGAAATGAATGTATGTACCTATACAGGGTGTAAAAAGAACGATCACATAGCTGATAACCACACATTCTGTGTACATATAATTAAGTAACTTTAACCAAAAAAGAATGCTAGGAAAATACTTTTTTTTTCAACTTTAGAAAAGAGATGCTTTTTATTGCGCGCATTGCATAGCGCGACAACGCAACGCAACTTTCGATCAGCTGAGCGTATGGCCACTCGCGCTTGGTCGTTGACCCGACCGGCCCGCTTGTGTAGTATCTGTTGCATTTTTAAACTTCAAATGCGTTATTTGTATTGAAAAATCGATAATTTTGGTAATGTTTGTTTGCTGATACTTGGAATACAATTTAGAAAATCAAAACGAAAAAAATATTGCACTTTCACCTTCAATATCTCCAAAACCAGTGAATTCCCAGGTATGTTCTAGAAGAAAAAAACTATCCCAGTGATGGGTAAAATTATGTAGTTTTCGTTTACGTTAAGGGTCTTTTAACACCCTGTACATTGCAGCTGTATTTCATACCGATATGACGTAGGATTATTTAGGGCCATTTCAAGATGTTGCTGAACAACATATCTATCTGTCTTGTTGTTAACTAACTTAGTTTGCAGAACTGAAGACCGCAACATGCAACGTAATTGCGTAAGACAATATGCAACGCGGTAGTTTTCACAGTATAGCAACAGCATTGGATTTGGGAAAACGTTTTTTGTCATCGGTATTAAACATGTTGTTTAACAAAGTGGATAGCCCTTTTCTTAGGCACTGGGTGCTGAGGCACGTTCCAACATGTGTTGAGCCTTGCACTTATTAGTTATAATTATGTTTAGGTAGGTTTAATGTGTAAGTGTTACTAATGTAGTTTAATAAGTCTCTATATATTACTAACACTATATAGATTGTGTGTATTTTTATGTATGATCCGCAAAAAATGTTATTAAGGGTTTTAGAAGACAAAAGCATGAGGTCCCAGGTTCGGTTCCCGGGTCGGGAAAGCGTTATTCAGTTTTGCCATCTAGATCAGAGCCTGGATTTGTGCCCGATTGATGGCAATAGGCTCGCGCCCTATTACATAAGACTTAAACCTAACTGACGAAATATGGGTGTACCCACTACTGGTACACCTTTGCCTAACCCTTTAGGGATAACAGGCGTAATGGTTTGATGTTATATAAATTGGATTAAGGGTTTTGTTTTTTAAGTTTATCTTAGACATCGTTGACATCGGTGAAGGAATACATCGTTAGGAAACCTGGACTTATAGTTTTAATCTTACTAATATTATAAACGCGAAACTTTGTGATGGATGGATGGATGTTTGTTACTCTTTCACGTAAAAACTACTGAATGGATTTTAATAAAATTTGGTATGGAGTTAGCTGACACCCTGGATTAACACATAGGCTACTTTTTATTCCTGTATTCCCACTGGAACGGGACCTTCGCGAGTGAAACCACAGGACGTCTGTTAGTATTATATAAGTTTGAAATCGCAAATCGCCGCCTTAGAGTGAAAACCTCGGGAATGCATTTTTGCTCAAATTTATTTTATTGCGTTTCTAGGAAGAAAACCTCGCTACGCATTTCCTGCATGCGTAGCATGAACACATTGAACACCGAAGAAACGGCCTTTGTCTACAGACGAATCGGCAAAGTGACAGATTATATAGACAGGAACCTCAATCTGTCAAATTTCTTTCAATACGTAGCCTGCGTAGCATGAACACTTAATTTCTTTTCTTCCGAGACACGACAAAGACCGTTTCTTCGGTGATCATGCTACGCGTGCAGATGTGACTAATTTGTTCCTTTGATCATCAGCGCCATCTCTGGCAGTAAATGAGAACCTCGTAAATACTCGCATCTGTCAGTTAGACGCGCAGTTTTTTCTTCCCGCCCTGAGCAAGAGTGGTGATCAACGCTCGTGCTTTCTCTGTATGATAAGAGGCCTTTGACCTGTAGTTAGATTGTAACAGGCTGATATTATACAAGTGCAAACTTTGTAAAATGTTTTAATGCAGTAAGTATACTGGGTGTGTTTACAGATCGGTGGGAGTGTGGGAGTCCCCCCTGCTGCAAAGGTGGCTTCTTACTGTTATTTCATTATTGTATGTTGTTTACTAACATTAGTTGTTTATGTACCATTGTTACTAAAAAAAAAATGAACATAGTGTGAAATAAATGTTAATCTAAATACTATTACGAAATATATTTGTCTCAGTAATTGATGGTAATTTTTGAGTGCGCAATGTATTGTAAACAATACGGTCTCACCGGTCCGTGAAGAATAATACCATTTTATTATATCTATGAATAATACCTTTATACCCGACTGCCATGAAAGGTTATGTTTTTTTTACGTTTATGCACACGTATTTTCGAAATATAGCCTAACGCTTAGATCAGTTTTAATTAATCAGTAATCAATGATAGACAAGTACCTTTTAATTCAGAAAAAAAAACGAACGAAATATAGCGATTCCGATGTCCTACGATTGCTAATAAAAAGATGATTGCATAGTATATAGCGTAGATCCAGATATATCCAGTAATGTATTATTAATTAGTCAAGTTACTAACCTTTTCATTATCTCCATTTCAATGTGACTTTAAAGTGCACAAGCGCCATAGCACATAAGCATATTCTTATATTCACGGGTATTAAGTCCGGAAATCATTTTTGAAATCACTCCAACACACACGCACACACACATACACATACACACACAATCAATTAGTCTAGTATTTGAAAAACAGAACGAATACAACACAAAACCCCGACAGCAGCACATCCGATTACAATCAACGCAAAGTAACAACTAACTGACGTTACGTGTCGCGTTTACGTCATTTGAAGGGTATTTTAAAAAATATTTTAAACATAAATCAAGCAATTATTGCTAATAAGTAAATCTGTCCTTTGAAAAGTTGTTTCATCGAATGTTATGGTAAACTAGTGTAAGGTCGATCAAAACCACTATCTGACTATTATGAGAAGTTTAGTCTTAGTTTTTTTTTATCTACCTACCTACCTATAGCAAAGAAGAATGTAGGTACCGCAGTTTGCAATGTTGATCCAAGGACATTTTGAATTGAGAATCCTTGGTAGTGTTAGCATAAAAACGTCTATGTATTTTAATGCGACTCATTTTGATAACAAATAATTAAGAACAGAAAAAAAAGGTTTCAATGTACAAAAGAAAAGAAATACACCAAAAAAAGTTAGCACCAGCCACATTGGGGTTACTTGATTTGCTGGCGTCTGTACTTTACAAAACACACACACATCATCATTTATACATCGTGTGCCAGTGTTGTGTCAAATGAAAGCTTATTTTTCAATTTTCTTACAAACCAATAAATCGTTCATACTCTTTACTCCACTTATAATAAGCATTAGCAAAAAAAGGCTCGTAGAAGCAGGAATGCAGAACATTTTATTTTAAAAATAAGTGAAAACAATTTTTATTCAAATTGTTTTATTTTAAATTTTGAAGAATAAAAGTGAGACGAAGAACGTGTCCATGTATTGTCCCTGCTTCGTTGAGGTTTTTATCATCGATACTGTAATTTTCAACTAAAATGAAATAATGTAATTAAATGAAGTCCACATGATTTTTTAAAATAAATTATAGCAATAGTTACAAGCTGCAGTGGAAATAGATAGGTAATAATAAATCTACCGTAATAATTGTGCTTTCGTTACTAAGGGTGCATTAAAAATAACCTTCTTTAACTTCTGTCTCATGCTATTGTGAATGGAGTATAGACCACCACGATGCAACAATTAATAAATTTGTTCGTTGAGTATAGGTTTACATTTGCTATTCAGAAATAAAATGAAATTACACCTTTAATCATAGGGTTGAGCCTTTACGTTATATAATGGCGATCGGAAGCACTCTGGCAGGTTAATTGCGTAACATAGGTACCTACCTACCTATTGTATAATCAAATCTTTATTTCCAACTGATGTTATGTTGTTATTGTTTTTAGGGCACATCATTTTGTTATTTTTAACTTTCTTTTAATTTTTAATCTTTCTCTTGTAGTAGTAGGTACAAAGGTCATGCAGTATTACCACAGTCTAAAAACATACAGTCGTCAGACGAAGCTGTCTGGACAGGGCGATCGTGCGGGGTGCGAGGGGCGAGACGCGGGAAAGCCGCTCCCGCACTGCGAACAAGACGATGTTCGTAGTGCGGGAGGTATTGTTCAGGGCTAACGCGTGTAGACGTTGTCGGCATTTTTCCAGAGATCAAAGGCGTCGTCATACTATATTAATATTTATACTATGGTATTACCGTGTGCCTGTTGTGCCAAATAAATGTTCTGTTTCTTTATTTCTTTCCTTTATTCAATAGTAACGAAGCCCGGTTCCCATAGCGTTTTATGGTTATTACCCAAAAGATGTAAAATATTGTTCTAAATATACAATCAATGTCCTTTGCCACGTTTTAATAAAACTAATTGACTTTGTATCTTTCAAATTAATGATAGGTGTTAGGTCTGAATCCTTGCGGAATAAAATAATAGTGGACTGTATAATAATATATTAGGTTAGGTTACTGGTTTTACAACAAAAGTTACACCCCGACATCTATTCTATCGCGAGTTATTGTAGCGTTGAACGCGTGCGTCTCGGTCGGGCGCGCAGGGCAAGTGGACGAGAGATCGCCGGAGCCCGAGGTCGCGCGCTGTCGCCAGGCGCGAGCCGCGTGCGGCGGGAGGGGACGACGTCGGCGGGAGGCGGGCGGTGCGAGGGTGGCGCGCCTGCGCGCCGGAGCCTGTGGGTTGCGCGTAGACATGCTCCCCGGGTTGAAGAGCTGATGATCTTCAAGGGTTGTTGTCCTCTTCTAACGGCAGGGGGCAGAGGTTGTTCCATCCTCTTCTGATAGTTCCCCTTTTGGTTCGGATCTCAGCGACCCTGTTGATACCATCAATGCCTGGGTATACCTGCACCACTCTTCCAAGGTTCCACCTTAAAGGTGGACAGGTCTTGTCCTTAATAAGAACAAGAGAATTCAGTTTGATGCTGTCTCTATCGCAAGTTGTCTTCCACTTTGTTTTCTGCTGTAGCATACAAACATATTCATTAGAAAATCTTTTCCAAAAATGAGATTTTAAAACTTCTACTCGCTTATGGCGTTGTAGTAAGTTGACGCCTTCAATCTCGGCCACCTGTGGATTAGGCACAGTAGTTAGAGTTCGTCCAATTAGGAAATGAGATGGGGTTAGGACAGAGAAATCAGAAGGGTCAGTAGATAGTGGGGTCAAGGGTCGAGAATTCAATATAGCTTCAATTTGAGTAAGACAAGTAGACATTTCTTCATAAGTTAGATGAGTTAAATTTAAAATTCTACGTAAATGGTGCTTTGCAGAACGAACCGCGGCTTCTGCCATACCGTTAAAATGAGGGGAGTAGGCAGGCGTAAAGAGAAAGTTGATACCTTCCTCTGCTAGTTTATCAGCTATATCTAGCTTAGAGAGAAAGGATTGCAGTAATTTACATGCGCCAACAAAATTGGTTCCATTGTCAGACGTGAGGCTGCGAGGCTTGCCTCGACGGCTTATAAAACGATATAGTGCAGCCATATAGGCTTCTTTGGTCAGTTCCGTCACAAGCTCCAGGTGTACTGCCTTTACTGTCAAACAAACAAAAATGCAAAGGTAGGATTTTAGTAACTTGCAACCACGTCCTTTTCTATCTGCTATCAAAATTGGCCCGCAATAATCTACTGCACTATGTAAAAATGGGAATTCTAATTTAGTCCTACATTCAGGTAGTTGTCCCATAATAGGTTGCACTGTTTGTGCTTTAAGCTTGAAACATTTAATACATTTTTTAACTATAGACCTAGCTAGATTCCTTCCACCTAGAGGCCAGTAAGTCAATCTAACATTAGCAAGGAGCAACTGTGGCCCTGCATGTAAAAGTTCTAGATGCTGTTTATAAAATATTAATCTTGTTATATGATGTTTACTACATATTAGTATAGGGTGCCTTTGGTCATAAGTGTATGGGGAGTTATCTAACCTTCCCCCAACTCTTATGATATAATTTGAGTCAAGAAATGGAGATAAAGATATTAACCTATTATTTGATGGCAGTACTTTGCCTGATTTTAAACTAAAATATTCATCTTTAAACATTTCAATTTGACATAATCTTAAAATAGAAAACAAGGCTTTTTGTAATTCATTTGCAGACAAGAAGTTTATTAATTTGCTGCCTTTATTCTTACAATTAAATATAAATCTTTGTATGTACGCTACTACGTGAATTAGACGTGTGAGGTTAGAATGTTTTTGTATAAGTAGTGAGATAGGATTACTATCTGTGCTATTATTATTAGTTGAGTTATGAGTAAAATGACACACTATCTCCGGTAGGTCTCGCTCCTCCTTAGGGTTCGGCATTTTAGGCCATGTACTTTCATGATGTTTTAAGAACTGTGGGCCAGACCACCACAGAGAAGCTGAGCTGATCAGATCAGCCTGCACCCCTCGGGAAACGAGATCAGCGGGGTTGTCGAGAGACGGCACATAGTTCCACCGGGACCCCGCGGTGTTCTCTACTATTTCATTAACCCTATTGCGTACAAAAGGTTTAAGGCGTTGCACAGGTGTTGACAACCAGCCCAAAACTATTGTCGAATCACACCAATATCTACATGTAACTGTCAATGTTATTGACTGCAATACTTTAGTACACAATCTTGTCGCTATAAGGGCTCCGCATTAGCCTCCGCAAGCCTATTTTTTGAGTCCATAGTCTTTGAAGTATAATCTTTGCTTCCACAATAACTGGACCTACAATTCCTAGGGGATCAAAGATTTGACTTATGACTGATAATATGTTACGCTTTGTGAATTTTTCATGTTTTTCTATATTTATAAAAAAGGACAATGTATCTGAATTTGAGATCCAATTAAGACCTAAAGTTTTATTTGTTGTGCTGCTATTGTTCTCTGATAATTCTAAAACATGATCTGATTCTGATTGGTCTCCGATAATATTTTTTAATATACCAGTACTATTTGATTTAAACTTTCTTAAATTAAACTTTGCTGAAGATAAGACAGACATTACTGTTTTAGTTTGTTCTATTACGCTATGTTTGGACTTCCCTCCACTAAGGTAATCTACTATATAAAAATAAGTCGGGTTTTCCTTCCTGACGATATAACTCCAGAACGCACGAACCGATTTGCACGGTTTTGCATTCGTTGGAAAGGTCTCGGGCTCCGCGAGGTTTATAGCAAAGAAAATTCAGGAAAAATAACAATAAATTACATTATTAGAGCTAATAAAAATAAATTAAATTACGTAAATCAGATGCAACCTTCATAGTCACTATGAAAAACTAAGACACAAAAAGAAAAAAGTAAATGACAGATTGACAACTGACATAATGTCAGGCAAAAAGTAAATATTGAAAGGTATTGTGTTCACTGTGAAAATGTGAAAAAAAAGTAAAAAAAAATAAGTTTTTCGTTTCCTAACATTTAAATTGGAAACCATCAAATCAATAACATGTATTGTGCAAATTTTTATTGAATTTCAACAGCAGGCATTTGTCTTTAAGGTGGTAAGT
Source organism: Euplexia lucipara (assembly GCA_921972225.1). Classification (NCBI taxonomy): domain Eukaryota; kingdom Metazoa; phylum Arthropoda; class Insecta; order Lepidoptera; family Noctuidae; genus Euplexia; species Euplexia lucipara. The sequence goes on along the minus strand of OV179168.1, from coordinate 8,066,573 downwards.
TGAACTGTGTAAATTATGTGGATCGTGCATAGTTGGGTTATAAAATTTTCGTGTCACAATGTTCGTTCCCATGCTTCTCCGAAACGGCTTGACCGATTCTCATGAAATTTTTTATGCATATTCAGTAAGCCTGAGAATCGGCTACTATCTATTTTTCTAACCTCTAAGTGATAAGGGGGTGTTCACCCCAAATTTTTATTTTTTTGACATGTTTATTTTTTTTAACCGACTTCAAAAAAAGGAGGAGGTTCTCAATTCGGTTGTATTTTTTTTTTTTTTAGGGTTTGTTACCTCAGTACTCCGTCATTTATGGACCGATTTTCAAAATTCTTTTTTTGTTTGATAGGGTATACTAACAGATTGGTTCCATTTGTATCAAAACTCATACCTGATGAGGGATCTTCGAGGAATTGAGGAAACTCCTCAAAAAATATAGGCACACATGCACCGATTTCAACATTTTTAGTAACAAATCAAGCATTTTCATTTAGAAAGTATCATTTGGTGAAGAAAAACTGATGAAGAAGACAGGCAACGGAACTCTTCAACGCATAACAGCAAATTATTCGCAATTGCTATAGTCAGATGTCTATGCTGAGCTTTTGTATTTCCACAACATAACATTACGCCATTCTATTTTAAAAGGGGCCGGCAGAGATGTATGATTAATGTTTAGAGATAGAACTTCTTTAGCAACTGTTATTTAATTTCAATGATTCTTTCAAGTTTTGAAAGACTTTCTTTACATACAAAGAAACTAAAAACTACAAAATAAAAACTTTTTACAAAAAAAACAAGCGACTTCTTAAAAAAAAACTAACAGGTGAAAAATAACTCCAGTTTCGGAAGTCGGTGGCCAATAATGAACAAAACAAAACCACCAAAGCCTTTCACCTGTTAGTTTTTTTTTTAAGAAGTCGGTTGTTTTTTTTGTAAAAAAGTTTTTTATTTTTTTATTATGTGGCATCAAAAAATACATACAACTCTATATTTGCACTTTTTTATCACCAACCCTTGCTTTTTAATAGTCCCGCTCGATAACATCAATTATTATCACTTGGTAAGTTATCCCCTCCATGTGTCGACCGGTGTCACTTCTCACCCTGTAAACAGCAAGCAGTAGGGATGTTACCTCTACAGTTTTCGGCTATTATTAGTGTTTATGCTTCAAGCGTAGTAGTTAATCATTTTTACTATCTCAGTGTAACTCTCATATCAAATATATTCTCGAGTAACTTTATTATTTATTTATTAATCTATAATATAAAAATGAATCGCAAAATGTGTTGGTAAGCGCAAAACTCAACAACGCCTGGACAAATTTGGCCAATTCTTTTTTTTAAATGTTCGTTGAAGTTCAAAGATGGTTTTTACGGCGAGAAAAATTCGAATAGTTGCCGGAAAACCCCTAAAGAGATTTTCGTCAAACATTGCCAGCTGATGAACTCAATGCATGTTTAAAGTCCTCCAATTGTGGAAACATGTCAAAGTACTTCATTTAAGCAAGAATATGCATGTCAAATTGCAAAATGACCAATCTGGAAACATATTCTCTAAACAACTCATTGACATTGGTAGTGGCAAATTTCCTATAGACATGTTGACTGGCTGCATTAACATTTCTCAAAGTTTTTGTCAGTTAACTCGATCAAAAGATGAACTTATCCAGAAGGTGTTTCCAGATGTTTCTCAAAATTACAGGAACCATGATTGGTTGAGCGAACGAGCTATATTGGCTGCAAAAAACATAGATGTAAATGAATTAAATTTAAAAATGCAAGTGCAATGTAAAACAAATTACAGACGAATCGAGGATATATAAATCAGTTGATTCGGCTACTAACCAAGATGATGTTGTGAACTATCCACCAGAATTTTTAAACTCGCTGGATTTGCCAGGATTGCCATCTCAATCTCATCAAAATAAAAAAATGTCACATTACAAATCATTTTGACAGGAATTTATTGCAATTTAATTAGGCAGTACGAAGTCTGCCGGGTCAGCTAGTCATCCATATAGAAATCTCTTGAAATTGAAAATTTTACAGATGGGTCATCTACTGTCTCTGCTAAACTGGAAAGACATTTTGTAGCTAAGTAAGGAGCTGATGCAGTACCATAAGTGACTGTGTTTAAAGTGTATGTTTTAAGTGGCATTGAAGGGTCTGGCCTGAATATAATTTGTTGAAGTGAACGCTGTGTAGGATTAAGCTCAATAGCTCTATACATCTTTTCAATATCTCCGCATATCACATATTTATGTTGGCGATACCTAATAAGAATCGACAATAGGTCGTCTTGAATTGTAGGTCCTACCATCTGAATATCATTGAGGGATAACCCTGAAGTAGTAACAGCAGATGCGTCAAAGACTGTACGCAATTTTGTTGTCGAGCTAGATTCACGGATAACACCATGATGTGGTAAGTAATAATCAACTGAATTAGAACTACTGTCAATGGGAGTTATGTTTTCAGTCATGTGACCTAGTTGTTCATACTCCTGCATGAACTCTAAGTATTGTTTTTTGAAATTAGGGTCTCTTTGAAATCTACGCTCCAGAGAGAGAAATCTAACCTTTGCCCTAGCATATGAATCACCTAATGTTTGAGGATCTTGTTTTAAGGGCATACTGACAACGAAGCGGCCTTCTTTATTACGGTAAGTATCCTTTTTAAATGTTTCTTCACAGGCCCGTTCTTCGCTAGTTAAAGAATATTTAGAGGGAATAGAATCTAGTTCCCAAAATTTTGAAACACTATCTTCATAATTGACAAAATTACATTGGTGTAGTGACTTATTTTGTATATTAGCTACAGGACCAGACACTAACCAACCAAGCTTAGTCTCATATAATTTAGGTTGTTTCTTTCCTAGATTAATGGAATTATTACATATGACATCCCAAAATAGTTCAGCACCCACTAGAATATCTACAGAACCCGGAATATTAAATGATGGGTCTGCCAGCTGTATACCTGATGGTATAGCAATGCCTTGCATCGCCACTAATTTGGACGGCAATGTTTTAGTAATTTGAGGTAGTATTAAGCAATCTATCTCAACTTTATAATCACTATAAAGTGATTCCATCTTAACCTTACAAGATTGTGTACTCTTACAAAACTGATTGTAGATACCTGATACCATGGACATTGTACTGCGTCTCGACAACCCCAGCTTACCGCACAACCCGGCCGTGATAAAGTTAGCCGTGCTGCCATTATCCAACAGGAGCCGTGCTGTAAGTGTACCGCCATTGTCGTCATGGACCTTCACCAGCGCTGTGGACAGAAGTACATGTGGCGAAGTAGTGGGCTGTATGGCATCGGTTGACAGGGTGATATTTTCTTTAGAGTTATCAGAATCTGTAGTAGTTTCATTGATGTTGGTTGCTAACACAACATTCTCTTGATTTGACACAGAGGATATAGGCTTGTCATCATCTTTATGTAGTAATGTATTATGTTTGTACCTGCAATACCTACAGTGTGGAAATCTACATTTCACGTGAGAGTGACCAGGACGTAGACAGTTGAGGCATACCTTAAGGTCATTGGCCTTTTGTAAACGGTTCTCAATGGTCAATTCTCTAAATTTGTCACAGTGAAACATTGTGTGTTTTTCTTTGCACATAGGGCATTTGAAATGATTTGAGTTTTGTGAGTTGTTTTCATTTGACACTACTAGAAACGATTTTGCCTTTCGACTTTCTGGTTTTTTATTTGTTGTACTATTATCCTCTATGGATTCTAACAGGTCTGCCCTGTTACGCAGAAATGTAGACAATTGCTCATGTGTTGGTGGATTACAGAGTGTATTTCTATACTCTTCCCACTTCCTTTTAGTTGTAGGATCTAGTTTGCTAGACATGATGTATATTATTAAGGTATCCCAGTGCTCTGTAGGTTGTTTAAGAATAGTTAACGCTCTAATGTTTTTGTTTATAGTGTCAATTAAGTGCCTAATTGACTTACTTGACTCTTCTAAAATATTATCTACCTTGAATAATGCTTGAACATGATTGTTAACTAGTAACCTCGAGTTATCATAACGTTCACATAATGATTTCCATGCTGTTGAATAATTATCTTTCGTGAAATCTATATTTTTAACAACTACTGCGGCACTACCATGGAGAGAAGCTCGCAAGTAATGAAATTTACTGATGTTATCTATTTGATCATTTCCATGGATCATTGACACAAATGTATCCCTAAACTCGAGCCAATTTTGATAGGTTCCATCAAACTTTGGAATATTAATTTTTGGTAAATGAAAACTATGGTTATGGTTGCAAGTCCCACCTGATTTGGCATCACTGATGTTTGATTCGGAGCCTGAGCCAGAACGCTGTCGCAGTCTTTCACCAATTTTGTCAGCGCAGGCAGCAAGAAGAGTTTGGGCTTGCGCGACGAGCTGATAGTACTTGCTTTCAGTTTTTTCTCTGTCAGCGTACTGTTCGTCAGGAGGGTCGCAGAGGTACTCAAGTTCTGTCTGTAAAGTATCAAATTCAGATATTATAGTTTGCACTCGTGAAAAGCGAGATTGAAGTTCGTTAGCGTGGAGCTCGCTAAGCACTTCATGTGAACTTGCTGTTGTTAAATATGTCTCAAATTGGGTTAGCTTTGCTTTTAAGCTAGCTTTAGCCTTTTTTAGCTTAACGATGCGTTCATTCTTGTCAGTCATTTTGCTGATGCAATAGAGGCGTGGTCATGCGTAGCACGTGCGATAGGTAGGTAGGTACTTAGGCTAATAATGTGCACACACCAAGCAGATTATATTATAAGATTGCCCCAGCAGACTGCGTGCGAGATGCAACGTATAAGAATGTGAAAAAAGGTATTGAATAGTATGAAAATAGGTCTCACTCAAATATTCACTGAATAGGAATTTACTGGAGTTTCAGATGAATAGGAATGGTAAGGATAATAATTGGAACGAACTCACAATACCAGCCGTATCCGGTGCACGTGCTGCGTCTTCTTCGCGTGGTGGCCGTTGGGTAGGTAGGTATGCGATGTTTTGCGACTTGCACGGCGAAAATGCAGGCAGATGGAGATCACGATGCTGACGATGTTTGCAGTATCTATGCCGTAGACCCGCTTTTTCGTAGATTCCACTGACTGAAGCTCTCTTCCAACCGCGCCGCGCCGCGCCGAGTTTTTTCTTCAACCGCGTGGCAACGTGTAGACGCCGACGAGAATACGGTAAAATGTAACTTATTGTTTCCTTGAAGGACCAGTGTTAGGTCTGAATCCTTGCGGAATAAAATAATAGTGGACTGTATAATAATATATTAGGTTAGGTTACTGGTTTTACAACAAAAGTTACACCCCGACATCTATTCTATCGCGAGTTATTGTAGCGTTGAACGCGTGCGTCTCGGTCGGGCGCGCAGGGCAAGTGGACGAGAGATCGCCGGAGCCCGAGGTCGCGCGCTGTCGCCAGGCGCGAGCCGCGTGCGGCGGGAGGGGACGACGTCGGCGGGAGGCGGGCGGTGCGAGGGTGGCGCGCCTGCGCGCCGGAGCCTGTGGGTTGCGCGTAGACAATAGGTATACCATGTAACACATGCGGTATGCCTCGTAGGGCACTTAATTTATTCCACGCGTTGAATACCTCTTGCCTTTTACATAGTTGCACAAAACCAGCCATTAACCCCCGCAATAACCTGATATTACAGTTTAATTCAATTACCTCGCCTATCATACGTCATACATAAAATTCCCCATTGAACATTAAATCTATGTTTCGGCGAGCTTAATCTTATCTAAACTAAATAATGGAGGGCCGTAACTGGTTTCAACCACGCGAACTTTGTTACCAAATTATTCTGTCTGGGTAAGTTGTAACGTGAATACTTTTGGACGTAAATAATCATAGGTGGGTAAATAATGTAGTTGTTGTCTCAAAATTGCACGAAAGAAAGAAGGTAAGAAAGAAAATACTTTATTTGGACACACAGAACATAAAACAATACAGACAATAAAAAAAAACAAGAAAAGATTATAAAATTAAAGATAAACACTTTTTGCGTCGGGGGTTAAAAAAGACTTGTGCGAGACCAAAAAGGCCCCTATCTCAGCATTAGCTGCGACATTTAAAAATATAAAAAAATCGCAGCGCTGTCATTCTGATAAGGTCCGTTGTGATGCCACGGACACACCCAAGAAAACAAAGTACCTACCTAATAAATTAAGACAGATATAAATTATATAGAATCATGCAATAAATACAATTAGATTAAAAAATACTAAATTGATAAAAGAAAAAAACAAAACAATCAGGAGTGTGTAAATTTTGGGCCGAAAATAGGGTTATTTTGAAGGGTACGTATTTGAATATCGAAGATTAAAATACATACTGTTAAAATATCGGGCAGACTTAATGCCATTGGCATTTTCTACCAGTCAACCTTAAGGTGATGCAGAGAAAAGCAGTGGTAGGGTAACACGATACCCCTTGGGTTAGACTGGTGGTCAGACTGGGCAGACTTTCGGGCTTCTGACTACCCGTAACGACTGTCAAAGATATACAATTGACAGCCGGGACCAACGGCTTTATGTCCTTTCCGAGGCACGGAGGAGTCTTTATATGTAATTAATGGTCACCCATCCACGGACCAGCCTCGTCAAGCGTAGCTTAACCTCCGATCGACCTTTCTGCGACAGATAACATGTATGACTTTTTCGTTTTATTTCAAAATACTGTCTGTGTGGTACAACTAAAACCATTATCGAATTGAGATATTATTTACTAGCTTCTGCCCGCGACTTCGTACGCGGATCCTGTTGCTTATGTCAGCGACTATGGGGTCGTCAAAATCGAAGATCTGAAACGTCTGATGTCGAATTCTAATAGCCCGGGGACGGAAAAACAATGGGATGCGCGAGACGATTCAAGACGTTCCAGATTTTTTATTTTTGTTGGTCAACAGGAAATGCCATCAGACTTAACAACTTTTGCTAAGACGCCATTTCTATTATGTATATGTTATATTGTCGCTGGGCTTTGGAGTTCCACTACAGGTGCTCCAGATCTTCAAATTTAGTCTCACAGCAGAAAACACTCTTCACGTGGAATATTTTTTGCAATGGCACCATTTTTATCTCTTTTACTTTAGGTGTTCGATTTTCCAAAATAAATTATAGCCTATATAATGCGTGACGTTCACGATCAGCGGTCAGTCGCGCATCTCCTTCTCCCACTTATCTCTAGAGTCGATGCGTATATACGCTGAAAACTCAAACGTCATGCTCCGTGAACGTCTCCAACTCGTGAGACAGTGCATGATGTTCACGATCAGCGGTCAGTCGCACACATATTCTTCACTGGTCTCTAGAGACCTGGATATAGATGCGTAAATACGCTGAGAATGCAGGCGTGCTTCGCGATCCCAAGAAGTTTCCGCGGAGCGAGTTACAGCCTCATGTTCTCGAACAGGATCAAGTCTCTCCTAACGCTCTTCGGTAGATTGTTGGGATCTTATGATCTTTAATCATTTAGCACCTTTGGAACATTGGGAAAGATTTGACCTCTTTCTAGGCATGGTTATAGTTTTATTGTGATGATACCTAATCAATTAAAATCTAAGTGGCTGCACCCCTGCGTTACCGGGTAGGCAACCATGTAACAAAGATAATAAATGGAAAAGGAAATTAAACACTCAAATAACATAAGCCCGAAGGCATATTTAAACGATAAAAAAAAATAGGAGTTTTGGCCAGTAGAGTCTAATTTTCAATGATATACCATCGTCATCGGAAATCAGTCCTGAACTGTTCCCACCTTCACCGCGTGAAGGTACTTATGTTATTTTATAATTATGCAATGAAATTAGTGATAGCTTTAATTTTTATACCAAATGTTACTGATCTTTGATTTTTATGAGTCAATAGGAAATGCCTATCAGACCAAACAACTTTTGCTAAGACGTCATTCCTATGTGAGTTATGGTGTAGCTGGGCTCTTGGAGTTCCACAACAGGTGTTCCAGATCTTCGATTTTTATACGTCAACAGCGAGTGCTCATAAGGCATAACAACTCTTGCTAAGACGTCATTCCTATATATATTATAGTGTAGCAGGGCTCTTGAAGTTCCTCATCAGGTGTTCCGGGTCTTCAAATTTATTCTCTCGGCAGAAAATGCTCATCACGTGGAACAATTTTTGCTATGGGACCATTTTTGTATCTCCTATAGTTTAGCTGGTCTGTTGCGGTTCTGCATCAGGTGTTCCGGATCTTCAAATTTATTCTCTCAGCAGAAAATGCCCACGTGGAACAATTTTTGCTATGGGACCATTTTTGTATCTCCTATAGTTTAGCTGGTCTGTTGCGGTTCTGCATCAGGTGTTCCGGATCTTCAAATTTATTCTCTCAGCAGAAAATGCTCATCACGTGGAACAATTTTTGCTATGGGACCATTTTTGTATCGCCTATAGTTTAGCTGGTCTGTTGCGGTTCTGCATCAGGTGTTCCAGTTTCCAAGATAAATTATAGCCTATGTGTTGCCCAGACTTAATATCTATACAACAAAAAAAAAACATTCAAATCCGTCCAGTAGTTCCGAAGATTAGCGTGTGCAAACAAACAGACAAACAGACAAACAGACAAACAGACAGACTTTTTTTTTGGATTCGTGCTCTATTACTGTTTCTAAACCCCCCTTAATTATTATTTTTAAAATATATTCAATGTACAGACACAGTTTTTTTACAGTCTTATTATATGTATAGATATAGATGTGTCGGCGTCAGCGATGGCTGAGCGATGAGCTGACACCGATGGGGGTTTCGCGGTACCGAGTTCATAACGTAGAATAAAAATCTCCATTGCAGTAACAACCTCACTTAACAATCGTAATCACAAAACCATACCTCACATAGGTAACTGACAGTTTCGTACTGGATGTGTGCCTTCGTTGCCTCAAATTAATCTGAGCTCTGCCCAGCTCTACGCACCACCACGACTCTGTCCACGTGACATTACCGAAAACACGAAAAAAGGCGGGAAACTGTTGAATGGGAAAGGCGCGCTTTTGAAGTAATTTTCGGAAAATAATAGTTTTCAGGGTTTATTGTACTATGGTTTTGTAAATATTTGTGTTATAAGTCGTTACTAGGTGTAAATAAGTATTTAGGTTATTGGTTTCTGAAAATGTCGAAGGAAGAAAGGAGGGGGGATGAGGTGGTCCCACCGGACAAAGGGCTGCTGCCGGAATCGACCGACTCCGACTCTGCCGAGTCTACGGTTTCGGCGACCCCAAATACTGGGTACAGGGACGCTACTGATGGGTATGCCGTGTACAAGGTAAAAGGGTACACCCGTAAGTATGCTGAGGACTCGAAACAGACGGAGCTCATTGTTTTTTTAACTCATTTTGGCGATCGAGGCATATTCTCTGATAGGGATCGCATGTCTCTGTCGAAGGGTATCAGAGAGCGCGGAGTTTCAGGTGTGATGCACCTGCGTACAATAAATAAGTACAGGGTTGGTGTGACATTTGACTTGCCCAACGGTGCTAGCATGTTTTTAAAAAATAGGAGATTGTTTGAACAATTAAACTTGAAGGCAACAATGCCTGCTGGCGACACGGAGGTCACTGGGGTTCTTACCTCGGTCCCTATTGATATGTCTAGCAAGGATATATTTTCGTTGATAGGAAGTTCCAAAAATGTTATTCGGGTTGGGCGTTTCATGCGCAGAGTCAGGAGTGATGAGGGCTTGTCTTTTGTCCCCACACAGGCTGTTGCTGTGACCTTTGCTTCGACCATCTTACCTGACTGTGTCTGCTTGGACTCTTGGCGCCATGGGGTCGAAGGGTATATCCCACCTGTTAAGCAGTGCCTTAAGTGCATGCAGTATGGGCATATTGCAAAATTTTGTCGGAATTCTGAAGTATGTTCTATTTGCACTGAAAATCACAGTTATAAAGTGTGTCAGGTTAATCCAAAGAACGCCAAATGTATAAACTGCAATGGTAATCATTTAGCTATCTCTGCAATATGTAATATAAAGGAACAAAAAGTGGAAGAAAATAAAATAAAGGGTAGAAATGCAACATACTCTGATCTCTTCAACGCTAACGCATTTCCAGCGCTATCTGCGCGTAATTTAGATACACAAGTAAGTAATCTTATGAAATCGGACAAATTTTTGAATGGTTTAGTTGAAACGATTACTAGAATAGTTACCAATAAGGATACTCCTATCAATTCAGCATCGATTAAAGAAGCATTAAGGGCTGCTCTAAGTAATAAATTTCCTTCAACCTCGTAATGGATTTTTCTGATTTAAATGTAGTACAATGGAATGCTCAAAGTTTAAACAGTAATAGGCACATATTAATCGATTTTTTATACAATTACAAAATGCACATAGCAATTATCAGTGAAACATGGCTTAAACCTCAACAGGGTTTTAAAATCAATCATTATAATATTGAAAGAAATGACACTGGTAACGGACATAATGGAGTAGCAATGATTATTCACAAGAGTATTTCATACACTAAAATTAATACCTTTTTTGATAACTCATTACAAAATATCTGTGTAAGAATTAAAGTTAACAACAAAGAGTTAAGTATAGTAAGTATTTATAGTCCTTTGAATTGTAGTCCAGTATTCAAAAAAGAAAATTTTGACTTATTGGTGAAGTCTATTCCTGAACCTTTTATAATTGCTGGTGACTTTAATGCTCATCATACTTCTTGGGGCTGTAGCTCTGACTCTGAACGTGGACGAAACGTTTTGGATGTAATTGATAATAGTGATTTGGTTCTGCTCAATAATGGTCAGGCGACAACAATTGGTTCTTTAACTTGGCGTCCTAATGCATTGGATTTGACGTTAGTTTCTTCGTCTTTGGCAATCAATTGTGAGTGGAATGTGCATGATTGTCCTCTTGGTGGTAGTTATCACATTCCTGTAATGATAAAATTATTTATTAGCAAAAGTAATAATATTGATAGCAATTGTACTAATGCTGAACATTTGCCTATTTACCCTAATTACAAATTGGTAAATTGGGAAAAGTACAGTAATTGTGTTGATGAATTGTTACTTGATTTTAAAGTTGATGAAACAAGTCTTCCTGATTCATATTCCAAATTTTGTACCATTTTGCGCACAGCCGCTGCGAATTCTATGCCACACTTGAATCATTCTAATTCCAGTCATTTTGTCAATCCCTCATGTCATAGAAATAATCCTAAAGGGCCTTCACTTCCTTGGTGGAATCAAAAATGCACAGAAGCTGTATTGAATTTTAAAACTGCATATTTACTGTTTAAGGATAATTCATCTGAAGAAAATTATATAGAATTTAAAAGGCTTCGCGCAGTTAAAAAACTTACATTAAAAACAGAAAGGCAAAAAAGTTGGTTTTCTCTTTGTGAAACATTTAACAGGTGCACACCATTGTCTGTTATATGGAAATTCATGCGCAAGTATAATAAAACATATAATTTTAGTACTCAGGAGGATGATAATTGGGTTTTGGATTTTCTTAAAAAATACACACCAGACAATGTATCAAATGACTTAAAGTCTTCTTCCAATGCTAGCATTAATTCCAGCAATAGTTTTCTACTTAATCCTTTTTCCTTACAAGAATTAATATCGGCCATATCGTCCAGAAGAGATACTACCCATGGTCTGGATGGAATACCTTATATACTGTTAAAAAAACTTAACCTTACTAGTTTGAATATTCTTTTAAAACTTTTGAATTTATTATGGGAAAATGATATTTTACCTGATAGTTGGAAGGTGGATTGTCTTGTACCTGTTTTAAAACCTGATAAGCCAAAAATGTGTCCTGATTCGTATCGTCCTATAGCTCTGACTTCTTGCGTTGGCAAGTTATTTGAACAATTATTAAAACAACGCTTAGAGTTCTATATTGAAAAAAATTCAATCTTACCATCAAATCAATTTGGTTTTCGTAGGAATCATTCTGCTAGGGAAAGTGTTTGTCAATTACAGCTTGATATATGCAATTCTTTATCCGCAAACCACAATTTGGTTGGAGTTTTCTTCGACGTTGCAGGTGCTTTTAACAGTGTAAATATAGATATCTTATGTAATGAGTTATCACAGATTGGGATACCTGTGAAAATTATAAATTGGGTTAAAAATTTTCTTCTTAATAGGCAAGTTTTTGTAAAATTTAACAGACACCTCTATGGACCTAGACTATCTTCAAAAGGAGTTTGTCAAGGTGGTATATTATCGCCTTTAATATTCATATTGTATATACGTAAATTAAATTTAATTTTAGGATCTCATGTTAAAAACCTCCAATTTGCAGATGATTTAGTTGTATATGCATCTGGGAAAAATATAACACATGTAGTTGAAATAGTTAATGTTGCATTAGCGAATTTGTATAAATATTTTTCTTACCTTGATCTTAGTGTTAATCCATTGAAATCCAAAGTTGTTGTATTTGGTAAACAAATTCTTAATATGCCTGATGTGGTGTATAACAATTGTGCTCTACCCATTTCACTTGAGGTAAAATTCTTGGGTGTTATTTTTTCATATAATTTATCCTGGAACAATTATATAAAACATTTAATTAGTAAAGCAAATAAAGCTCATAACATATTAAAATCCTTAAGTGGTACATATTGGGGTGCAGACCCTAAAATTTTATTATTATTATACAAATCTTTAGTACGTAGTCACTTTGAATATGGTTTCTATTGCTTTGGTGCAGATTCCAAACATGTAAATAGTTTAAATATTTTGCAAAACAAGTGTTTGCGTGTAATAACTGGTGCATTCAGAAGTACTCCTGTGGTTGCAATGCAAATTGAATGCAATGTTCCCCCATTATCTATTCGTTTTGATTACTTAAAAGAAAGATTTTTGTTAAAACTTTATAGTGTATCTGGTAATAGACTACTTCTTAATTTGTTACATTCACCTACTCATACTTCTTTAAAATCTTTTTATATGGTACAAGGTCTCCAAAGTTTTATGAATTTTATTCAAAATGTTAACATTTATCAATCAAAACATATTTTACCTTGTTATGAGGGTACTTTCAATGGTAAATTTCCAGCAATTGAAGTAATTATAAATAATAGAAAAATATTGCCTTCAAAAGAAGAAGTTTATGTTATGCTGTCACAGTGGTCTGATCATAAATTAGTGTATACTGATGGTTCCAAGAGTGATAGAGCAGTGTCTTTCGCTATTTATGACCCCTCTTCAAATATTGCTATTGGACGGAGAATTGATACGAATGCTAGTATTTTTACAGCTGAAGCAGTTGCTATTTTGAGCGCTATGAAACATATTAAAAAATGTAATCTAGAACATAGTAAATGGCTTATAGTTAGTGATAGCATGAGTGTTTTGAAAAATCTGGACAATAATAAATTACTTGCTAACACCAACTACATAATTCTTTTGATAAAGCAACTATGGTTTGAATTGTCACAGTTGGATATTGTTGTTCGTTTTGTTTGGGTACCATCACATATTGGTGTTGCGGGGAATGAAAAAGCAGATTATCTTGCAAAAAAAATCATTGAATTTGAAGAATTAATCTGTGACACTGATGCGAGTGTTTTCCTGCCACATACAGACGTAATTAGCCTTCTACGGCGCCGCATGTGTGAGGCATGGGGGAGACATTCATACCATTGTACACATGTTGAAAACACGGGGTCTTGGTTTAATAGTCTTGATGTTCAAATTAACTCTGTACCTTGGTTTTGTAAAAATAGTAGTACATACATGAATAGAAAATTTTATTCGATTATCTGTCGTATGCGCTTTGGTCATTGTCGTTTAAATTTTGACATTACCCAGGATTTGACTGTACTTCGTACAAACTTGGATTTGACTAAAAAACGAAAAATTGACTATTAAAAATATCGAATTATGACTACATACGAAAGACATAAAATAAAACATTATAATTACAAGGGAAATTACGAAAGACATTATATAAAAACTTAACACGACAGAAAAAAACATACGAAAGACTAGGCGGTATGGTCGAAAGACTTTAGCCTGCCCACTGGGCAAATAAAAAAAAAAAAAAAAAAAATTACCGAAAACACATTCGCGCCATTTTCAAATGACAAGTAACGTCACGCTGGTCACCATAGACTCTGTACTAAGTTAATCAACTTCACAACTTATTATTCAAGAATATCGCTTTCCACGACAAATGTTACAAAGACTAAAAATCGATACAACGACTGTTTCTTCTTATTTACTGTAGGAATTACTTTATTGATTTGTAGCAATTTTGGCCCGGCGCTAGGGGTACGGCAACTAATATTTAGCCAAGTGCTTAAAAGGATAGCTCAGAGGATTGAGGATCGAAATAGGTTACCGTCCCATACACCTTACAACACCAAAGGGTTTCATGATCACAAAAGCCGGTCTCTAACCTGTTGTGATTGTAAGTAGATTACGCAAAACCCTAGTTTTCTTATCCGTTTACTATTAAAGATAAACCTATTAAAACTCGTTATCCCCTTATAGATAATGGCGTGAAGCCTGAACAGTTTAATATAAAGGGGCAGGCAGAGTTCGCAGTTGATTATGTATCTAATACCCATAGCCCGGGCAGGCAGCGAACTAAGCGGCATAAGCACCTTATATCTGGATGTATGTTACACCGTAGTGTAATTTCTAAGCAGATATTAAAGATTCAAGAGCTTCTTTTGCAATCCTCGAAGGGGGTTCACCTGATGTCTGAAGCATGCATGAAAAAATTGAAATGAATTTATTTAATATGCAAGTACCATATTATGAAAATCAGTTTTTAACGTAATTTTTGTCTTCTAAATAAGCTGAAGTCAGCATTTCCTTACTGACTACCTCTGAAAAGAAAAGCCGAAACAAACTCAGGGATCATCGCTTCTTTTTAAATCGAGACATTAAAAATATTATCAAAATTTTCGTGTATCAAACCATGCAGAGCAGTGTCTGGTTTTGCCTATAGAGGAAAGTGCTAGAAACAACTTGGGCAAGCAGCATGTATATGCCAGCCATCATGAGCTCAACTTCATGGTCAAGGATCTCCACGACCCAACATTACCTCTATTGGCTTAATTAAAAATTGGAGGTATTCCTCGAAGCGCTACTATTTTGAGGCGCTCCTAATGAGGCGCTCCTATTTTATTCCTCGGAGCGCACCTTTTAGGAGCGCTCCCGTTAGCAATTAAAAAATATATATATATATTTTCGAGGAAAAAAAAAACAAATATTTTTAATTGCTAATGGGAGCGCTCCTAAAAGGTGCGCTCCGAGGAATAAAATAGGAGCGCCTCATTAGGAGCGCCTCAAAATAGTAGCGCTTCGAGGAATACCTCAAAAATTGGCATACCAATTACATAATGCCCATCACATTACAATTCTATCTCTGCCTGTTCCTTCACAGAATGCAGGCGTTATGTTAGATTACGTGTCAAAAAACTTACTAATGAGTTTCAAACAAAAGCTTTAGCTTTACACAGATTTCAAATAAAATTCTTTAAAGTATTCTTGACAGCTCTTGATTAGAAGGATCAATCGTCTAAAGAAAATAATCAAACTTAGGTGTCACCTTTACGAAAGGTGACCCTTTTATTTAATTGTGTTTTCGTTTGTATTGGTTTATTATTATGTAAGATTATATTTGTATTTTGTTTATGGGCCTTAGTTGCCTGAAAATAAAGAATTATTATTATTATTGAAAAATAGCTGCGTAGAAGTAATTTTATGTTGACAAGGTGGACTCAACAAGCATATGAACACCTTTTTAAGCCTATGTGCAATCATTTAAGTTCGCAACGGTGTGACAGACATCCACGCTTGCAAATGAAACTTCCAGTGTAGATTAGAAACTTGGGTCGCTATGTGAACTACGTTCAATACACTGTACAATATTTTTCAGAGCATAGCGCATGAACTGCTTCTGTATAGGCTAATCTACCTGATGTACAGGGTGAAGTATTTTTATTGTGAGCTTTAATGGGACTTCAGATGTCCATACTTCTAGATAGGACTAATGTTATCAATTGGAAAGATTTGATTTATTGTGTCTGTTCGTAAGGTTATAACCCGAATAGTACTTGAACCGATTGTAAAAACTCCCAAACTATTAGAAAGCATTACCGAATAAAAATATCTATATTTTATTTTCACAACTAGGTGGGGACAAAATGTTTTTGAATGGAAATGTACAAAACTTACACGAAGACGCGGGCGTCAGGGCGAGTAAAACTGTAGTATTATTATGAATTAAAATAAATGTTGGTTTGTTTGCCCTCTTAAATGCTTACGTAAAACATTGAACATATTGTGATGTAACTCTTGTTCGATTACCAGAAGACGCGCGAAAGGATTTTTGCTAACTTCTGAGTGCCAGCAACGCGTGGCCAGGTCGCCTAGTAACATATAAGAACCTTACGCCTGCATTCCGCGAAGGGTTAATCAAAGGTTTCTATTATATTGTAGTCCCATGCAAATAGACAGCGAGCCTATAGCCACCAATTCTGACTTAGGGTCACTACTAAAGAATTTCCAGAGCAAAAACCTAAAACGCTTGTTCTGCCTGCAAGAATCCCACCACTAGACCATACGAGGAGTTTGTTTTATTTATTTATTTTATTGTAACAGGAAAACAAACAGTATTAACAACTAACAAATACAACAAATTATGCAACTATTACCCAATTACACATGTTTTCGCAAATGATTTATTTCGCAACTATGATGAAAGAAGAAAGTGAATTGCAATGGCAGTATGTGCAAAAATAATACTTACACAATCACAACAGTACGTCATTAAAAAAAAAACAGTTATTGAACCAATTCGAACCAATGTTTAGTAAGTATTCGATTGTATACCTGCGGCTTAGTAGTAAACAAGACAAGTTCAGAAAAGTCAACGAAATTATTGTAAGACTTTGCGCATCTTACAAAGTACGAATTCTGTCTGTAATTTGTGTAGCAGCGGGGGACGTTAAGAAAAAGAAAGATATTCTACCAGACCTAGTAGGGACGCGTAAATTAATCTTCGAGAGTAGTTGCGGGGCATCGATGGGAGATTGTGCTAACTTTACGAGGAAAGAGATATCTGATATACTCCTTCTCTCCCTAAGTAAATGGTACCTTTTACATCTCAACTCGTAACTGTGATCGCGGGTTTTACACTTATACGCAAACAAAGTCACAGATGGCTACTAGGTCTGTTCTGCAGAGCTATTCTCGCTGAGAGTTCATAGTGATGATCACTAGGTAAATAGTGTTCAACGATTAACTGTCAAACAGAGCTAGTTTCGTATTGGCTATCATGGTGACATCTAGGGAATGCAATCTCGAGCCGAGATTAGCAAATCGAGATCTCGCCTGTTGAAGCTAGTGTTGAGATTGGCAGTTTTGAGATCTCGTGCAAAACAAGTCGAGATCTGGCGAGATTTCGAGATTATCGAGATTTTGGTTTTTAAACTCAAACACCCTTAAATCGATACAAAACTCGAAGAATGCTATTAGATTCGACTACTACATTAATAAGAATACTCGTAATACTACTTAGTTAGGATTTCGCTGTAATATCTTATGAAGTTATGAATAATATAAAACAATGAAATCTATTTATTTCAAAAAAAGTCAATAAAATTATATTTGACAAAGCAAAAAAATACGGCATTATGGCGCGCATCTTTGAATTATTTATTTAAAAAAAGTAATTATGTTGGTACACAGTACACAAACACACAGTAATTGTGATTTTGAAAATAGCTTCTATCTCGATATAAATCTCGATCGATGTTGTCGTGATCTCGAACGAGATTCAGAAAACGAGATTGCTTATTTTCGAGATTGAATATCGAAAATATGGCCGAGACTTCGTGTTTTCGAGATCTCGCGAGATCGAGATTGCATTCCCTAGTGACGTCATGCACACTCGCAGAGATGTGACGAAGCGCACAGTACCCCGTGTCATAGTCACCGTAACTTGAAGTTGACATAAAGTGCAATACCAATTTTATGTAAATTCTTAGTTGCAAATTAAAGTAAATTGTTACTGGCAATAAAAAAACAGCCAATAACCAGACGCTATTCTCAGATCACCCTGTATATTGATTGTTGCAGTATGAATGCGTCTTTAATGAAGGCATAGGTATCTGTACTATTCTCTAGTTCGAAGATCAGTAGTGAACTAATGCATTTAGTGGATTCGGGCGTGGATTTAACGTGTTCTTGCATTCATCGGTTTAAATGGATAACACTCACGAAGAAATACACACATCAAAAGTGTCTAGGGATCAAGCATTTTTATGCGGATTTCTTGAGATTGAGATGTGGCTTTGTAATAAATTTTATGATTTTATAAATTTATATGGATCCTTTTTGGTGCATTTCATAATTTGAATCAGGAACTGTGAATCAAATTCGAGTAAAAGATGAAAATCAGCTGTCAATATTTTCCCTATAAAAACATACAACGCATTGAAGACATTATTAGTGCTACTGTTTCCCTACTACTGATTAAAACCAACGTTATTATGGAGCGGCGACGTCATTTAAGCAGGGAAGAAATGCTCAGAGCCGTGGGAATGATAGAAGCTGGTTCCCGGCAACGTACTGTGGCTTTAGCTCTGAATACAAGTCAGAGTGTTATCAGTCGACTTTGGACACGTTACCGAAGCACTGGTACCGTGGCTAAGCGCCATGGAGGACGGTATCGCTGCACCACACGGAGACAAGACCGATACATTCAAATCTTAACTCGAAGAGCTCCAACAATAACCGCCATGATGTTAGCCGTGAGGCTTCATCACTCTTCAGGGAACTTAATTAGCGACCAAACAGTCAGAAACCGCTTGCATGAAGTGAACCTTCATTCCCGAAGACCGCTACGGGTACCACCTATAGCAATGCACAATCGTAGGATTCGATATCAATGGGCTCTTGAACACAGAAATTGGGCAGAAGAACAATGGCGTTTCGTGTGCTTTTCTGATGAGTCTCGTTTTGATATGAGACCGGATACAAGACGTATACGACACTGGAGAACCCCTGGACGCCAACAGCGATTAAAATCCTGCCAGGAAGTCCATCCTTATAGTGGTGGAACCATCATGGTATGGGCGGGTATTTGGATCGGCGGAAGAACTGAGTTGATTTGGATCAGAGGCAACCTCAACGCTCAAATTTATGCTGAGACGATTGTATCAGACGTCATCGTTCCTCTACAAGTGCAAATCAGTCCCTTATTTCAGTTAATGCATGATAATGCACGACCGCACACCGCAAGAGTTGTAAGACAGACTCTCGCCGCAGCTAACATCAATGTCCTGCCCTGGCCTGCTCAGTCGCCAGACTTGAACCCGATTGAGCATGCATGGGATATGCTACAGAGAAGAGCTCTGCCGAATATGGAGGGTATCCAGTCGCAAGAAGACCTTTTTTTGTTGTTGCAACGAACATGGGCGGCCATTCCACAGCGTGATTTGAATGAACTCATTTTGAGTATGCCAAACCGATGTTCTTGTGTTGTTAGTGTTCGCGGTAGAAACACGGATTATCAATTGTTTAAGTTACCCAATAACATTTTAAAGAAAACTGTTATTTCAGTCTTTTTTTCGAACTTTAATGTTAGTGGTTCAAATGTCAAAAATCCCTTTAATAGGAAAATGGCAAATTTCTTTATTAATGCAAAGGTGACTTGGTTTATCGTTACTGTGACAAACGAAAACACTTTATTTGATGAATCCTTAAAGAAAATTTTAATTAATATCAATCAGGAGAAAAGTTGTTGCAAAAATATATGTTGATCCCTAGACACTTTTGATGTGTGTAGTTATTGAGTACATTTGAAGATGTATCAATGTGGGGCTAATGCATTGTTGAGTTAGAATAAATTAATGTTTTGATACCATTTTAGTTTTAGCTTCAGACTTGTTAAATATCAAATTGTCACCTGAATATCGACCGGGAAGACATTTGTCATCTGTCATATATCAAAGATGGCGCTGGATCCGAAAAATGTTCAATCTTCGTTAAGTTTTCTTTCATTTTCTAATGTTCCGCCCAACTTTCCTATTGTTTTTCTTTCATTAGAACCTTCTTCTGAGAATAACAAAGACAACAAAAAAAAAGAATTAGCAAAATTCGTCCAGCCGTTCACGCGTGATGACCAAGAAAAAAAAGGGTTTCATTTTTATATATATTGTAACGTAATTGAACTTACCTACCTAGGAGGAGAGCACTGTTGTAGGAAAAGATTAGAGGGAATAAATAAGAATTTATTAATACCAGGCCTACCTAGTGGAGCTAGGGTAAAGAAGAGAGGAAAACTGATGAATGAAAGATGATGGATGAAAATAGAAGAGGTGGCCCTCTCTCAGCAGTAGTAGTGGCTGAGGGGGATCAGGCTTCGGTCTTCAGTAGAGGAGGCGGAGGCCGTCAAAGGTGTCTCTCTCTGCTGTAGAATAGTCGAGGGACGTCAGGCTTCAGTCTTCAGCAGCGCAGGAGGAGGCCGTCAGGAGAAGGAGTCCGTCAGAGGTGGTCCTCTCGGCTCTAGTCATGGCCGAGGGACGTTAGGCTTCACTTCTGCAGAGGAGGCGGAGGACGTCAGTTTAGAGGGCCGGAGGACAGAGAGGCCATAAGTATTAGACCCGCAGCTAATATGACTTGTTAAGCCTTTCAGATCCAAACGAAAACTGCCAAATTCCACCTGGCTCCAAGGTAAATGGACAGAATGACAGATGATTGAATTTTGAAAGGTTTTAGAACACAATACAAAGCAAAGTAAAAGAAAAATAATGAGGTCGATGTGGTTTACATATACGACCTACAACTAGCTCCAGACAAATTAAAAATAAAACTAGACCTGTCACTAGCAGACATTACGAATGTAAACAAACATAATTTATAGAAAAACTTAAATAATAAATATGATAATATAAGACAAAAGGTATGCTTTGCCTCCAAGTAATGAGCATGTAGCTACCTAGGGAGGGTGAATGCTTTAAAATTTCAGGTTAAACAATGCACAAAAATGTAAGTAAAATCACAATGTAAAGACAACATTACAATACCCCGAAAACCCCGGAAAATTTTTGAATCCAATGAAAAAATTTTCTTTTAGAGTAAAAGAACAATAAATCATTAAAAAAAAAGTAAGTTAAATGAGTATTTACAGTGGTACAAGTAAGTTAAAGAAATTAATACTAAGATTCCCCATAACCCAGAAAATTACTAACATGAAAAATTTAGAGGTTTTAAATAAGACCTTGCTCTTTCATACAACTTACATCAACCTTCTATTCATACTTCCTCAATCATACATCACCAGCATACTTTAGGGGATATGGTTCACAATCGATGACGCATACTCCACAAGGAATTATTTTTTAAGTTTTACGAAGGCTTATTTATTTAATTTAGGTGTCGTAATCCGCACCTGTTCTAAGACCCTAAAAAAATAAAATAAATTATTTACAGGTTTTTCTGCTTAAGAAAAGCAGCCAAGGATTAAAAGCATAAGTGCTTAAGAGAAAGCTTTAAGCTTTAAAGTGTTTAAGAGAAGTAACGAGTAGTTCAAGCTCGAAGTCAAGGAAAGAGAAGTTCAAGGATAAATATATTTACAAGTTAAAAAAAAAGGTAGACAAAGGGCTTATTTTTCGAGTTGTCAGACCGCTCGACACAATGGCTTATTTAGAGAGTTGTGTACCGCTCTATAAAAAAAAATAAAGAAATAAAAAGAGGGAAATAACTTTAGCCAAGAGTTTTTGGGAGGGTTTAACCTTGTGAAGTATGAAATTTAAAATCTAAATGGTTTTTACAAGTTATTAGTAAAAATATTTATAACAAATTAAGGTTTTTACTAGGAGTGAGCAGATAACTATACTTTGAAATCTTTGACGTGCCATTTTCCTCTAACACCGCTCTGATCCTCCAAAATGAAAACAAATGGTGGTGGTAGTGGTGGTGGTGGTGTAGTAAAGAGTATTTTATTAGTTTATCCATGATTGGTAAGTTTTAAAAGATTAAGAGTTTAAAAATTTAGTACCGGTTTTCGCCACCACAAAGTTAGATATGAAACTTTTTTCTAATACAAGAAGATTAGATCTCCATGGGACATAACCGTTACTTGGCAACGCGTGACAAGTAAATAACAAGTAAAACCAAAATTAAATTTTACTCAATTATTACAGTGAAAATATAATAAATAAATAAATGCAATGATAACATCCACAGGATATTGTCCTGTGTCTGTTGTGAAGTGTCCCAACAACCAACTTGGGAGTGTCCACGAATGGATTAGCACATCAAGCGGTCATTGGGTGTGAATACCACTGGGGTAAACTTGTGGTGTGCAAGTGTGTGGGGATGTAGTGTAGTGATGTATAGTAAAACGACTACGGGATATTCTCCAATAGCCGTTCGTAGAGTGACCTATCTCCAACCTTGGTAGTGCCCACAAGTGGGTTAACACATCCAAGAGGCCGATAGGGTGCCGATTATCTTTCGATAACGGAGAATGTGTGTGAGAGGTGAAAAAAATTGAGCAAAAGTTAAGATGGGTGAAGAAAAGATATGTTTACCAAATGTTTACCAAATAATACCCACTTGATGGAAGTGTGTTTTAGAATTTTGAGAGTAAGTGAAGAATGTCTGAAATAAAAAGAGGGGTGGGTTAGATAAATATTGGGCGCCAAACTGTAACGTAACAGTACCTACCTACCTAGGAGGAGAGCACTGTTGTAGGAAAAGATTAGAGGGAATAAATAAGAATTTATTAATACCAGGCCTACCTAGTGGAGCTAGGGTAAAGAAGAGAGGAAAACTGATGAATGAAAGATGATGGATGAAAATAGAAGAGGTGGCCCTCTCTCAGCAGTAGTAGTGGCTGAGGGGGATCAGGCTTCGGTCTTCAGTAGAGGAGGCGGAGGCCGTCAAAGGTGTCTCTCTCTGCTGTAGAATAGTCGAGGGACGTCAGGCTTCAGTCTTCAGCAGCGCAGGAGGAGGCCGTCAGGAGAAGGAGTCCGTCAGAGGTGGTCCTCTCGGCTCTAGTCATGGCCGAGGGACGTTAGGCTTCACTTCTGCAGAGGAGGCGGAGGACGTCAGTTTAGAGGGCCGGAGGACAGAGAGGCCATAAGTATTAGACCCGCAGCTAATATGACTTGTTAAGCCTTTCAGATCCAAACGAAAACTGCCAAATTCCACCTGGCTCCAAGGTAAATGGACAGAATGACAGATGATTGAATTTTGAAAGGTTTTAGAACACAATACAAAGCAAAGTAAAAGAAAAATAATGAGGTCGATGTGGTTTACATATACGACCTACAACTAGCTCCAGACAAATTAAAAATAAAACTAGACCTGTCACTAGCAGACATTACGAATGTAAACAAACATAATTTATAGAAAAACTTAAATAATAAATATGATAATATAAGACAAAAGGTATGCTTTGCCTCCAAGTAATGAGCATGTAGCTACTTAGGGAGGGTGAATGCTTTAAAATTTCAGGTTAAACAATGCACAAAAATGTAAGTAAAATCACAATGTAAAGACAACATTACAATATATAACATGGATCTAGGAAACCTCCGTACCGAACCGTACCTAAGTATATTTTAACGAAATTAACCTACTCATAGCTAATCAGATAAAGTACGCACACCCACATTAATTATAATTACCCACCTTTGGAACATCATAACAATCTCTTTAAAAATTACAGCTTACACACAGTTCCTGCCCGAAATCCCCTAGTTAGAATAAATTAATTTCAACTTCACCTTAATTGAGAAGGTAGGTAGGTACGCAGAATTCTTGTGATCCTACTGATACACGATACAGTTAAAGAAATAGAAGGTCAAATTCATAGAGCGATCGCCTAACGGGTAGCCAGTAGGTAGGCGTAGTGAGAGCGAATTGAGCAGTCGTTCCATACTAATGCTAGGCATTAGAATAGAATAGAATAGAATAGAATACTCTTTATTGTACACCATAAAAACTTACAAATAATAACTGCATTGACTGTTTACTTCACTCAAGTTTCACGGCGTGACTTTTACTGAATTGACCAGCAGTTCTTGCCTATCTAGTCTTATTTGGCTCTCATACAGATGTAACCTACCCAAAAGGGCGGTAATTATGTGAGAGAATTTCATAAATAAAGACATTATACTATTTTAAAGTTGTGAAATAGCTAGTAGCTAGTACGACTAAACAATAACAATTAATAATAAACATTTTACTAGCTAGTGCAAAATGTATAAAAAATATAAATTAATACTAGTATTAACTACCGAAATAAAAGGCGCTCTTAATGAAAACAAAAGTGTAATAAGTCAATCAGAAAGACATAAACAATTAGGTATCAAAACTTAGACAAAAGGTTTATAAAGGGCTTCAAAACATAAATTCCAGTGCAGACTTGCACAACTAGGTAGATTAAAATGACATGAACTTAATATTATTTTTTGTCCAGCAGTGGGGCAATAAAGGTATTTTTTTATTGAGCTGCCCACATCATTGTCCAAAATTTTGGGGGAAACCTAGGTCAAGAAGTAGATTACAATTTTTAGCAAATATGATGATTACTAAATCATCTAAAATCGTCTTTAGAGATTTTCGATACATATACCTACGTCTGTGACCAAGATTTTTTGAACGTTTGGCGGAATTGACCTTCTGTATCCATCTTTTTTCTACAACAATGTCTAACTCATTATTTATTCTTATAATGCCCCTTAACCCGACAGCTTTTGGGTTAATTTGCTAAAGGTTTTGTGACTAAAAATTCGTGTTTTGAATATTTAATGTAACATCTAAAATCTATTTATATTCCTCCATCTTTAATCGTAATGTATGTCCGTTAATTGTGTACCTTGATGTTTAGGAAGTGAGGATTATGTGGCGTCTGATGGTAGAATGTTATATGAGGAGAGAATTCTGTCAGTTTGCTGTAGCTTTTGTGGTGAATTTGTTAGTGGGATCATAGCCTTGTGGCTGCGTTTCAACTCGACAACTACCGCAATTCCAGGCTCAATTAAATTATCTATTGTTCACGGAAGCCGGCTTCCGCTCGGGGCCTGTTAAAATAAAACCTTTAAACTCACATACACAAACAGCCAGACTCAAAACAATAATTTCGCTCCTAGCCCCTGGTACTGTTGTAACCTGAAAATGGTTAAACAAAGACAATAATTCAATACTAAGGGTGCTTCTACACGGTGCAAGTAGCTTGCGCATATCGAGGCACTTCCGCAGGTTGTTTGCATCGTAAACTTTTCCGTCTAAAAACATGTGCAGGTCTAGCGACTCGAGCATGTACCAAAGCGAGCCACCCGCGTACTCAGTGACGAGTGCGCGGGTTACTTGCGCATGTATCTCTTGACCAGCCCCCCTAGCCAAGTTACAAACGATTCGAATCTATTCTCTTTCTACAATCGAGAACGCCTCAAATTTCTTTGTTCTGACCACGTGACTTATCACCTTTCGCTAAGTCACGTAGTCAAAACAAAGGGATTTGAGGCGTTCTCGATTGTAGAAAGAGAATAGATACGAATCGTTTGTAACTTGGCTAGGGGGGCAGGTCTTTACTTGCTCCAGTTATTTGCATTATGTACAAGTACCTACAAGCGAATAACTTGAACAAGTAGCTTGCGCATATTACTCACGCGTGTAAGCCGCATCTTTACTTGCTCCAGCTACATGCGCCATGTAGAAGCACCCTTACTAATAGACGGGGCATTACAAGCAAAATTTTCATCCGATAATTGTGTCCTAGTGGAAATAAGTTGATTGGTCTAGTTTAGTACGCTCCGCTGCCGCTCCAATATTGCTATAATAATAATAATACCAGCCTGTTACTGTCTCACTGCAGAGCAAAGGCCTCTTCTCATACAGAGAAGGCTCGAACATTGATCACCACGCTTGCTCAAGGCGGATTGGCGATTTCAAACTTATATTAACTATAAGTCCAGGTTTCCTCACGATGTTTTCCTTCACCGATGTCAATGATGTCTAAGATAAACTTAGAAAGTACATAATGAATTGAAAAAGTCACATTGGTACTTGCCCGGATTTGAACCACAAACTCGTACATAATATAATATAATAATACTGCTTGCTTGCTATAATATATTATTTTATCGATTGGCCTGTTAGTCTAGCAGATAGTGACCCAGTTTAAACAAGGGTGGTCGTGTTACCTGGTTGTAGACAGGCAGTCTGCACTCTATATAAAACTATGGTATTCAGCTTTATTTATTTATTTATTAAAACTTTATGGACAAGTAAAAAAAAACTGTACAAAGGCGGACTTTATGCCTTAGGCATTTTCTACCAGTCTACCTTAAGGTGGTGCAGAGATGGAACAAGGTAAGGTAACTGGGTAAAAATTAAGGACAAGGTGACACAAATAAAAAGAAATAAAAAAATACACAGATACAGACAGACAGAGAGAAAGCCGACCCCAACACAATTGAAAAAAGGCTAAGTTTGGCGGGCTTTTATGGGTTAAGTGTTTATGACATATAGCGCGCTGACAAACGGTCGGACAGTGGCTTAAAACCCTTTACGTACGGAACCATAAAACTATAACATCACTTGTCTCACTGACACAGGCAAAGCATGCCATAGCCGAACAGCTTCCACTGTGAACGATTTTCTGTAGAAATAACTGGTATGCAAGGGCATATCTAGACTCAAGTTTTCTAATGACCTTAGATATCTATTACGTTTGTCATGAAGGAATTTGAAACGTCCTTTATGATAATTATTTTAGAGATAATTATTAAGATAATTTGACTGGCCTGTTGGTTTAGTAGTTAGTGACCCTGACTGCTATGCCGGAGGTCGTGGGTGGGAATTGACCCACCCAGGACAAAATGTTGTGATGAGCACGATCATTTGTTCTGTGTCTGGGTGTAGATTATCTACATATAATATGTATGTATTTAGAAATATATAAGTATGTTTATCAACTGTTTAGTACCCATAACACAAACTCTTAGCTTAGCTTGGGACTAGATGGCGTTGTGTGAAAAAGTCGTGCAATATTGATTATTTATTTTATCTAAAAACTAGCCTCGGCAAACGTAGCTTAACTTTCAGTCGACCCCGAGCTGCTGCAAAAGAAAAACATTTAAAACCGATACCGACCTACGATCAAATAAACAGAAATATGTATTTTTTTTCCATTTGATCTCCAAATCTGTTCTGATGTTGCCACGTTATGAAGGGCTCAGCAAATGTTTGGTTAATAATTTAACGGTTAAATAGCGTGGCTAAAGCGGGTTACTTTGAAGGCAGCACTCTCAGTGTGGCAATTATTAATGAGTCGATATTGGTTAGTACGGAGCTGCGAATATATTTGGAGTGTATTTTTAGGCTTTTAAAAACAAAATTTATTTATACATACCTATTTTACTCGTGCAAAGGCCAGCACATCGAGCTATCCCATTGATTTAAATTTCTTTGATAGACTTTCAATTTTATTTCAAACAGAATAAGGTTCATGTTCAATTGGGATAACCTGAGAGTTTGTGGTAGCTTGATGGCATGTGCTGGCGTCTGTACATGAAAATCTTGGAGTTAAAAGAAACTAAACAAATTAAAAACCACATCAAAATCGGTTCATTCGATTGGGAGCTACGATGCAAGGCAGACAGAGATACACACTCAGATACAAACACGAATACATACATAGGTACCGATACACACACAGGTACAAACACATAATATATAAGTGTCCGCAAAAAAACATAATTATAGTGTCCGACAGACTTTCTATAAAATGATTATTTATAATAAAAAACAGTAATAATGGAATAGTAATAAAATCGATAAAGGAAAACTTACTTTAAATAGTTGTTCAATTTAAGAACACATTTCATAGCCTTATTTCCAATAACAAATGTTGCCGATATCAAATTAACTAATATCGATGCGAAATTGATACCTAAATCATATTATTTTTGAACATACATTTTACAGCTATTCAATAACTTTATCCGATTACAGATACCGTTCAGAATACTTTTTCTTATTAATATTATAATTATATTGGTAACACTTAATGTAAAACTGTCACTTGTATTGTTCATTGTCAAAAAATTTCGTTCTTTCAATTTTTCCAGCGTATTTTTATGTTCAAATATGACGTGTAAAATTGTCTGTTTAAACCTATTTACAGAAATCAATAAGTATTACATAACACTAGCAGACGACCCGCGGTTTCACCCGCGTAGGTCCCGTTCCCGTAGGAATACAGGAATGAAAAGTAGCTTATGTGTTAATCCAGTATGTCAGCTAACTCCATACCAAATTTTATTCAAATCCATTTGGTAGTTTTTACGTGAAAGAGTAATAAACATCCATCCATCGATCCATACTCCCAAGCTTTTGCGTTTATAATTTTAATAGGATTTATGAAGTGAGTTGTATTATTTTGTAAAAAAAAGTTTTAAATATTTAAACCCTCCATAGATTGTATTCTCAGCTCTTTGTTGCCCACAAACTGTAATGGATGCCTCGTGATGAGCGATTTAGCCTTTATTGATTGAATCCCGAGCAAAATCTATTGTTTCGGGTATCATATTCACTGTACTCGACTAATTTGTCATGACAACGAAGCTGTTATCATTTGTGTCAGAATGTGAGTATTTTTGGGGCGAGTATATTTGGGGCGAGTATTTTGGGACGAGGATTTAGTTTTATTTATAACATAATCTCTGTTGAAACAAGCATTGGCTTTGTACTTTGGTCTTTTGTTGTTTTAACATGTAGATTTGGTTTTGGTTGATTTTTCTGTGCGTGTCTCAAATAAATATGTACAGACGCCAGCACATCAAGTTACCTCAATGTGTCAAATTTTCCCAATTGATATGAACCTTATTTTGTTTGACATAAAGTTAAAAAACGATCAAAGAAATTTGGCACATTGGGGTAACTTGATGTGCTGGCGTCTGTACTTAAATATTAATTACTTAATTATATTTGTTTTCTTTATTGCTGTATTTTATGTAAGTTACTATAAGTATGTAATTAACGCTCGTGTTGTAATGGTCCAGTGGTTAAGGCATACACTTTTTAAGGTACAAAGTTGTATGGTTCCAATACGGGTAAGCGAAAGTGTAACTCTTTCAATTAATCTTTGTTAAAACAAATATGCTTTGGTCTATTTATGTGTCCCTTTTTTATCCAAATATGTCGAATGGTTTACGTGATTGAGTAACAAACATCCAAACATCCAAAAATCCTTACAAACTTTCTCATTTACAATTTTAGCAGGATAGGCTTAAGTTGGTCTAGTGGCTATAAAGCGATAAAGCGCTACTGCTGAGCATGAGGTCCCAGGTTCGATACCCGGGTCGGGCAAGGAGTTATTGAGTTTTTCCATCTGGAATATCTCAGGAGCAGCCTGAAGTCTGGATTTGTGCCCGATTGTTGGCAATAGTATCGCCCCCTATTACATGGAACTTAAACATAACTATAGCAAAATGTGGGTGTACTACCAGGTACTCCTCTGCCTAACTCTTCAAGGATGACAGCCGTGATTATATGTTAGAATAAAGTTAGTCCAAACATGGGTACGGCCGAAACGTATGATGACATTCTCAATATCGTGATAATTATTAATCTCTTTCATTATCGAATTGTGTAAATAGTTTTATTATCAGGGTATATAATATTATGTGCATGTAAATTCCTCTTTAAACTATTTTAATCGAATTTAAATTGAACCGGAACAAGGAACTTGGCCAAAGGCGGTCTTTTCATTAATTCATCTTTAGTTACGTTACTACTTAACAATAGTTTTTAAGTGTAAACCTGTAGGTACTAACAATTTTATGGATCCTGTTAGTAGTTGTCACGAAATTAAATTATTTTATTTATTTATATTTATTTAAATAATACTGTGAGTATGACAACATGTATGAATGTAAACGAAGCAAAAGAAGTATGTAAGAATCGTAACATAATATTATGGCGCTCTGTAGTTTCTGCCTACACGCATGGGAAAAAAGCGTGAGTTTATGTATGTAGGTATGTATGTATGTAAATAATACTGTCTAAAATAAAAAACGCCACGGGGTGATCGAAACGAATGCAAAAGTGGTAAAATGTTGTTAAGCAGTGATGGCTTACAGTAACCAAATTTGCCGTAGAACCTACGTAGAACTAAACTACTACTTCCTCCATAAAATGACAACACTAAACGTTAATTGCACCCGTGAATGCGTGTGAAGCCGGGGTGGGTCGCTAGTCTTAAAAGAATGTCCAACGTTTATTCAAATAATTTGCAAAATTGCACATTTATTCTAAAACTAGCGGCCGGCAGTCGTTGTCCCAAACGTTGACTTCGAACCCGATCACAGCGCCATCTACCGGGTCCAATTGTAAACCTAAACCATCCAGGGACAAACACAAGTATAACAAAAAAAAGGATCTAATTTGGTGCAGTTCGGAAGTTATGCGCTGTTTTGGCGATTCATTTTTGTTTATTTAAGGTGTAGATTGATAGTTGCAGACAGATAAATTACATCTAAGTCTTCAGAAATGTACAACACTTAGGTTAAAATTTACTACCTACATTTTAATTATGCGCTACAAATTAGGTAGGGACCAATTACGGCACACATATTATAGATCTCGGAGGTAAATACTCCATTCTAACATAATATCAGCAACAAAAACCATATTATATAAATAATATTCAAAGTACATACATTCAACCAAATAAACAAACAGTACCTACAGCAAGCAGAGCAGGAGCACACCTATGACCTACTCAGCCACTCCAGCCAGCCTATCATTAAATTCTGAGAAGCTAACCTAGACAATACCCAGGTAGCTCCTATTCAAGATAAATCTTATTTCTTTAGCAGAAATCGTCTAAACGTGATTCAACTATGGCGCGCTGAGGTACTTATGCATCGCGCGGTAACGAAACCATAGCGAGTTTTAATTTTTCTGGTGCTGCCATCTATCGAGCACGATGTTCAACTTTTACTGTTTTGCGAGAACTGTTTTTTTTTTCGTTGAAGTTTATTTGGGAGAATTAGTTGTCAAGTTCTTCAAGTCGAGAAATAATAAAACGGTATAAATTTATGTAGTGAATGCTAAAGTTGACCCGCGAAAGTTAAATGTTAAATAACGTTTTTTTGCAAATTTTAGCTTAATGCCTACTTATTAGGTTGCATGTTATTGTAATTAAAACAGATTACAGAATCTGTAACAGATATTATAATCTAAATAGTCATTTATTCCTTGAAATCGAGAGTTGTAGGTACTGACGGTTTTGATTATCTTACTTTCGTAAATAAATAGGTAATTTAAGTACCTATTTTTTACGGTCGCAAATACCTTTGTTAAAAACGTAATAAAATCGCATTAACCTTAATGATAAATGTTAATAATTATGATTCTTATTTTGCCGTGGTATATCTAAAATGCCGTTATCCAAAATTTGGTCGATTTTCAACTTTTGATGCTACATTAATGAGAAAAATAAAATCTATCGATCTGTGTTTGCGAATTTTCAATATCTTGAATAGGTAGTTTTGGAAATAATTATTTTAAAAATGCTGTTAAGTACATTGCAAAAAGAACATTAAGTAACTTTGTGAGTCTATTTAGTCGCTTAGGTTCATTAACTCATATTTTTATCACAAAAAATCTATATGGTTACTTGTATTTTAATCTTTGTATTTTTCTAAACTTATAAGTCGTGTACCTAAATGTAGGTAATTTATTATTTTATTTGAACATTCCGGGCAAGTTTCAAGTCTATCTTAGATATCATTGACATCGTTGAAGGAAAACATCATGAGGAAATCTGGACGTATTTAATATATCTATACTAATAATAAGACGAAAGATTTGAATGTTTGTTTGTAAGTTTGTTTGCATTGAATAGGCTCCAAAACTACTGGACCGATTTGAAAAATGCTTTTACCGTTGGGAAGCTACACTAGCCCCGGGTGAAATAGGCTGTACCTAGCCTAAAAAGTATGTAATCCCTGCATTCCCACGGGAACGGGAACCACGTTGGTGAAATCACGTGACGTCTGCTAGCACTTAGCTATTGTAAGTTCAAAATTACCAATACGCCTTAAGCAAGCGTGGTGAGCGTGTCTTCTCTGTGTGAGAAGAGCCTACAGTTGGACAGTAACAACAGGATAGTGTTAATATTTTATAAAAAAAAAAACTTAGACCGACAATGGTTATGGTGGTGCGTTTACAACAATTAGCTCTATGTGTATACACAATAGCCAATCCGCAGGCATCTTTAGACTATACAAAGCTGCATAGCACTTAATAGCCAAGCTGCAGCGCCAATTGTGAACAATACCAAGCAAAAAGTACCTATCTAATTGACAATTAATTAGATGTACAGACGCCAGCACATCAAGTTACCCCAATGTGTCAAATTTTCCCAATTGAATATGAACCTTATTCTGTTTAACATAAAGTCGAAAAACGATCAAAGAAATTTCACACATTGGGGTAACATGATGTGCTGGCGTCTGTACAATGAAATGTATTTTTAATTACTTTGTTTTAGAAACATAAAATATTGTAATACACGCGATTTGACGTGAAGTTGCGGATACCAGCCCGGTATCGTTATCTTATTTTTTTATTATAATATACCTAGTCTTATTATGTTGGATAATCGTGATGGCCCAGAGGTTAAGGCGCCTACCTCTCATGCACGAGGTTGTGGTTCAAATCCGGGCAAGTACCAATGTGACTTTTTCAATTCATATGTACTTTCTAAGTTTATCTTAGACATCATTGACATCAGTGAAGGAAAACATCGTGAGGAAACCTGGACATATAGTTAATATAAGTTTGAAATCGCCAATCTGCCATGAGCAAGCGTGGTGATCAATGCTCAAGCCTTCTCTGTATGAGAAGAGGCCTTTACCCTGCAGTGGGACAGTAACAGGCTGGTATTATTATTATTTAATATAGTCTTGTTAACCAACTAAGCTAAATAATTATGCATGTGTCTGGAGTCGGTTCACGTCTATAGCGCAATGGGTAGGGTGCGAACTCACGACCTCTCGAGCACCAGACCAACGCCTTAGCCATTGGGCTATTACTGCTTAAAGAGAATTATTTATTGTTTATTATTGTGAATGTAAGGACTATGTGTATTTTTTTGTTAGCTTTTTTGTCTAAATCTTTTAGGTACGTTCTTTTTAAACGACTTCAAAAAAGATAAGATTAGATAAGTCTTTATTTGTCTTAAACAAAATAAAGGAGGATGTTCTCAACTCGACTGTAGGTATGTTATTTTTTTTTGTATATTTGTTACTCGATTACTCAGCCATTTATAATTTTTTTTATTTGTTAGAATATACTACCAGATTAGTCCCATTTGTATCAAAACTCCGATCTGTTGATACACTTTTTGATCCTCGAGGAATTGAGGGAACTCCTAAAAAAATATAGGTACACACGTACCGATATACCTATGCATTTTTAGAAACAAATGAAGCATTTTTATGTAGAAAGTATAATTTGATGAAGAAAAACTGATGAAGAAGACACTCAACGGAACTCTTCAACGCATAACAGCAAATTACTCGCGATTTCTACAGTCTCATGTCTGTGCATGGTTTATGTATTTCCATTTCGTAACATTACGCCTGTCTGTTTTAGAAGGGGTCCGGCAGAGATGTTTAGATGCATGTTTAAAAAGAACTTCATTAGCAATTTGTCTACCGATTTCAATATTTATTTCAACGTTGGAAAGACTATTCTTTAGTTCGTCATACGAAGAAACTAAAAACATAAAAATAAAAAAGTTTTTACCAAAAAAAAACAACCGACTTCATTAATTGTAAATCTAATTGAAGTAAATACTAATATTAGGCTAAGTATGTATACTACTACTAACAATTTATGGATGTAAGTCTGAATTAAAATTTATTAAAATTTGTATTAATTTGAAAAAACACTAACTGGTGTAAAATAACTTTATTATATAGTTTCGGAAGTCGGTGGCCAATAATGATTGAAACAATACCACAGACTTAATAAAGACGGTTATTATTTTTGTTCGTAAAAAAGTTTTTTAACATTTTGTCTGACAGTATGAGTACTTAAATGCGACCAACCCAAATGTTCTTTCTTTGGTAATGTTCGTCAGGACGTGGAGCTTCTCAAGTTCCGAGCTGAGCTCACGATTACTGACAAATGCTTGCACTGGCTGATCTGGACCTCTCATAAATTATCTGTGTGGTTCTTTCCTCAAAATACCATTAATTTCATAAACTAATCTGCATGATTCTTACATGGTCTGACCAAGATAATGTCTGGACTTTAAAAGAGACTGTGACCTCGTGAGTTTCTTTCGGTGTTTCTTCTCAGAGTAGTCAGATAGTGAATTACTGACTGTTGTGACATCTCTAATTAGTTAATTAGTAGTATGCACCTCACTAGATATTATCTATGTATCCGCTTCCTAACGAGAGTGACTTCATTGTCTGTCCCCATCTGTGAAGCTGCTACTACTTACTGTACGACTGTGAATATACTGTGTGTCTTAATCAACCAAGTCAACCTCAACGGTGTCTTATTAAAGAAGCCTACAAAACATAACACTGACCACACCTTCTAATTCAAAATGACGTGTAAAAGTGTTTTAATGAACCTAATTACAGAAAATAAATATAACTTATCATTAAACACATGGTTAAATAGACAAATTAAGTTTTACTCAAAATGATGCTTGTCTCAAGGCATTTCCTCTTCCACAATCAGTATCCTGTCATCCAAATCACGGTAGGCCGCCAACCTGCCTATCACCAAAGATATTAATTTGTTAGTCGTACCCACACAATAAACAAGACACAGAAGGTCTACCCAATTTGTTTCTTAGAGCCTGTGCACACCACGTTTTTTATCCTACAGAGCTAGAGCGAGAGTCTACAGGCTGCGTCTGACTGGCGTGCGTATCGCGTTTGTATGGCTACAATCGCGCGTCAACGGCGCGTTTAAAAAACGTGGTGTGCATAGGCCCTTACAAGAAACAAAAGCGCACGCACAATCTTCATACTATACAAACATTGACTGGCCTATTGGTCTAGAAGTTAGTGCTCCTGACTGCTATGCCGGAGGTCGTGCGTTCGACTTCCACGCAGGACAAATGTTTGTGTGGTGAGCATGATCATATGTCCTGTGTCTGGGTGTGATTTATCTATAATATGCAGGTATATATTTAGAAATATATAAGTATGTTTATCAGTCTTTTTATTAGTGCCTATTACACAAGCTCTGCTTAGCATGGGACTAGATGACGTTGTGTAAAAGTTGCGGAATATTTATTTATTTATATTTATTTTAACAAATGAATGTTTGTTTTTAATGTCAAAATAACACGTCTTTTTTCTACAGTTTTAGTAAAGTATATTATAGGTACCAATAAACTATGGTAATAAACTTTGACTGACTGTTTGTCTGTTTCGCTTATCTCCGAAACCTGGACTGATGTTGTTGGTACTTTTACTGGCATATAGCTGAATATATAAGAAGGTAATTTAATTTAGTTAGGTTAATTTTATTTCAGAAAAAAATATTAGTGTTCCGCAAACAATTTTAAAATGGTAAATTCCGCGCGGACAAAGTCGCGTTCTACAGTTAGTCATACATGAACCCGCTTCACGTCCCTTTAGCACAAAAGGCTTGTTCCAGACGTGCGTACTGTATCGAGCAATGGTACACGAATCCCGCATGTTGACGGCACTACGAGCGTTACATGTAACGCTTGGGCTAGCGTTCATACTGATCCATCGATTGTTGGAATAATAACGTGAACACAAAGGCTTTCTCAGTGCTTGTTCGTGTTGAGTTTGTATGCCGGCTGACTTATATGCATCATGGTAGTAGCTCGGCTCGCCCCAGCTACAACGTACAATGAGAGTCACTATTATTAACTTCGCAAGACGCGAGA
This sequence comes from Euplexia lucipara, assembly GCA_921972225.1. Taxonomy (NCBI): domain Eukaryota; kingdom Metazoa; phylum Arthropoda; class Insecta; order Lepidoptera; family Noctuidae; genus Euplexia; species Euplexia lucipara. The sequence goes on along the minus strand of OV179168.1, from coordinate 8,030,624 downwards.
CAGTAGTGCAACTACAGCCGAGTCCAATGATGCCCACTTCCACCACTCTTGACTAGGTACCTATTGAAATGACGTCAAATAGAAATAATGAAAGTACGTATTTTAACGACGTGGTTTGTTTTTCTAACTCATTCGAATAAGGATTCATAGATCGTTACGGGGGTGAGGGGGTGGAGGGATAGATTACTGGTAGTCTTCATTTCGGTTTTCGGAGTTTGCATGTTTATTAAGTAACTTGTCAATTTTACAAGAAAAGTATAATCACTGAAGGTGTTTGGAAGTTCACTAAAATTTTGGCCTCGTCATTTTCCCGTTTTATTTTATAAATAACAGTTGATTAAGACGCAAAATTTATTTATTATATTTACCATATTATTTAAAAAAAACGATCCTCAAATAAAACTCATTAGTAATCCCTTTTAGAAGGAGCCGAGGGCCGAGTGGTCTATGTGTGTATGGCTGCGTGCGTGTTTTCGCCCATGAGTTGTATAGAGTAGAACTTCTGTACCTTTCTACTCTGTGGTGATAGCGTGGGTTTTGAAAAGGGTTCCGTCGTGATAAGGCATCAGGTGGCTTTCTAGCCAAGGTTGGTAAGGGTTTAGGCACGTTTTATGTTGTCATAGTGGATCTATTAGTACATTGTTGGACAAATTTCGGTTGAAACCAAAATGGCTCCGATTTTGTTGTAACCAAACATAATTTTTGTACTCATCATACTCATTTATAAGACAACCTGAATCTATATAAATTACTATTTTTCTATTCGCGACATTAAATATGTGTTTTCTTAAACTACGGCCTGCGATATTTAACTCCCGTCGTTCTGAATTCCTCAGTCATAATATAGCATTCTTAAACATAACTGGCGAAATGTGGATATATGTAGGTACATATTATTATATCCACATTTCGCCAGTTATGTTAAGGCAGAGGTGTACCTGTAGTAGGTAGGTACCTGCTACAGGTACACCTCTACCTTACCCTTAGGCATGATGTTATAAAAAAAAAAAGATAAAGATACCGGACTAGTATTCGCAACTCCAAAGCGCGTATTTTGCGTATGGGTCATAATCTACCGGGCCCAGTGCGAATTGGTAGATGTCACATGTCTTTGATTTCTTGGTTCTAGGACTGGTTTCCTCACGATGTTTTCCTTCACCGTTTTTTGAGACCAGTGGTGATGAAATAAATTACACAAAGTAATGCGCCTGCCTGGGTTCGGACCCACGCCTTACTGTTCGTAAGTCGCGGCCGCCACCACTGGGCCACCGCTGCTCTCATGATGTTATGTATGAATAATATTATATTTTTTTTTAAATTGTTTGGTTGTTTTTGAGTAAAATCATTACAACTGATGAAAACATGCAACATTTTCCTCTTTATTATATTAGTATAAATAGATATGAAGCGAAGAGTTTGGTTGGTTTTAAATTTCAAAGCGGTAACCTCAGTAACTACCAAACTTAACATCACGTCTGTAACTCCGAAAGGGGTTCGGCTGATATGTAGGTACCTAATAGTACACCAAAATTTCACCAGTTATGTTTTTCTCATGTAATAAAAGACGAGCCTAATGCCATCTGTAGTTATTTTAGACTTTGTTCTATATCGTAAGATTCACATATTTTTTTGATGTTTTATAACGTTTAGACTTAAGGGACATTGTTTCTAGGTAACCATGACTATAGTAAGTTCCTTTCGGTATTTCATCTCGGAGATCAGTCAATTTAGAAATACTATCGCCATAATTTTCTTTTGGCGTGTAGAAGCAATGATACTATAAGTAAAAAGGTGTATGTAAGGGCAATGTGGCTAACTAGCCACAATTCACCTTAGTGTGGCGGCGCCCCAACGGAGGCGTGCGGGCGTTAGTGTACCGTTTTTGAAGATTGAATGTTGTTTTAGTAACCTATCTACACCTTTTTACTTATAATAGGGAATAAGCATTGCACATGTAAGCGGGTACGCCTTTTATACCTGGAGGCTGTTATTTTTCAGTTTTGTAGTTGTTTTGCTTGAGTTTAGATTTCAATGTTAATATAAATTTACTTTTTTTTTCTTAATCTCGGTATATTGGAGTATGCTAGCTAACACGTGACAATCATTCTGAAATGTTATGTTTTACAATGTGTATAAACATTAGTGCTATTTATTGAGCATTTCATTGTATAGATTGTATACCTAGTTCTTCAAACGAATCAGACAGATGTGTTGCTGGGGAGTTGTTCCGCCACTTCTTCTTCCCAGCAAAAACACTAGGAAGTGGCGAAGGGTGGGCCGTTTTTGGGGGACTGTCTTTAAGTATTTTTAAACGTTCAAAAAGTGCTGATTCTCAGCCTAGTTTGAATAAAGACTTTTGATTTTGAAATATCATTGTGTAGAAGTGTCTGAATAAAAATACTTACAAAAAATACCTATGTATCATTTCATTTCGATATCCCAACCAATTGCTAACCAACATTGGTAGAGGAAGTGTTACCAGACGCTCTAAAGTCCCAATACTTACATCTTAATCGAAAAAAATAACATCGACGTACCGGGAACACGTTTCCATCCCATCATTTGTTAATTGCAGTGTTAAATTGTACCAATTTGGTTCATTTTGTACCAACACTTGGTCCAAATGATTCATTATGGAATGTTGCACCATGATTTATGTGCAGGGAAATTAAACCAATTATTAGGGCCTGTTTTTTGTCGATCAATGTAGTTTAGGAGTTGGGATATAGATTTTTGAGTCATTCTTTTTATCACTTATTAGCTAGGCTTAGAGTAATTAAAGTTTTGTATTCTATTTTTTATCTAAATCCGTCTAACAGATTATATTTGACTGAATAAAATCCTTGCACACATTAAGGTCGTGTCGTCTATAGAATAAATTGAAGTTGACTTATTATCCATGAAATGGTCTATTCTGTGCCCATTTTGATCCCAATCTGTTCAACGGTTTTCAGTTGATGGAGTAACAACAAATGTAAGTCTAAACCTCAAACCCTCTATGAGAAATGGTGATAATTCAAAGCCAAAAAAAAGACGTGCAAAGCCTTGAGCACAGGCGTAAGGTAGCTAAGCTAGCCTTTCGGTATTCTATAGGATACATTTTGGAGAGTGTGCACGGGAATTACATGACTTGATTCCGCCATCAGCTTTCTACCATCGGACAACCCGTACGGCGAGTGTCCACCCTTACATCGTTTACATCGAAGGACTGGAATAACTTGCCTGCTGCGGTCTTCCCGTCCTACTATAATTTAGGTGTCTCTTAGGCTAGAGTGAATAGGCTCTTAATAAACTAGTGCGCTTTACCATCACTGATGGCATAACTGCTTACCATCAGGTGGGATTGCAGTCAAGCACTGGTTTACACTATTAAAAAAAAAATTAACGCTGGTGCCTTCTCTGGATGAGAAGAATCTTTTGTCCTGCAATTTATGCTAAGTTCGTTAACAGCTAACATATTATATAACTTTTAGCAATGCAACGCTCAACATCTCACGATATCTTGTAATTTAATATGACATCGAAGTGTGCGGGTACGATGTTGTATTCAGAAACTCATTAGGGCTTACTTAGTAAATGCTCGTGACTGATATTTGTCGTTCAGTTTCAACAGTTTGTGGGCTTAATTATTTTGTTGTGACTTAGAATTAACAGCAGCATGGTACGATTTTGAAGGTGAAGCAATGCTTGTTTAGGTTCATCTAAGGATGATTGATCAAGCATTAGCATGACGAGATCCCACCGTGATGCTGTCATTTCCAGATCTATGACAGTCTTTAGGGAAGTCAGAAAATATTTTATATACTGTCCAATTAGATATCATGTCTAGTTTTTTCATTCGTCTCCATATAAAACTACTTTTTGGAACGACCAACTAGAATCACTCTCATATATTTATTTAAATGGTAAGTCTGACGTTCAAAAGTGCCTTATAAGGGTGTAATTGAAATAAATGATTTGACTTATACTTTTCCCAAAATGTTGAAGTCACCTTTCAGTCTGACTGAATGCAGCTGAATATCAATATTATTCTTCGAGCTGTATTTCCTTCAAAACCCAGTGACTGGGGTAGTACGAAACTCCTTGGTTAGAATGCTGTGGCCCTAGTGAAAAGGGGTATAAGTCCAATTTCGTCGAAAATGAGTTAAGCGTACCAAAGTGATCAGAAAACCGACTTTTACAGTTTTTTTTTGGTGTCAGTTGGACCCATTTACACAAAGTAACTTTCTTATTTTTAGAGATAGCTTAGATCTGTCTTCACCAAACGATAGAGCATTTTTCTGATCACTTTGTTTTCGACAAAATTGGACTTATACCCCTTTTCACTAGGACTTTCGGGGAATGACAACAGAGACTAACGGCTTTGAGTCATTTTCGAAGTACAGAGAGATCTTGTTACATTACAATTAAAGTCAATGTCAAATCAATTATGTCAATTAGACCTTTAAAAACCACTTTTGAACGTCTGAATTAAAAAAATAAGAACATGATTCTAGTTGTCCCTTCCTAAAGGTAGATAGGTAGCTTTTTATGGAGAAGAAAAGGCAAGAAACTCTATACCTATAAATGGTCACGAATACATCAACATCAAGGGTATCTTAACTTTCGGTAGATTCGTGCAGCTCTGCTATTATTAAGCTTTTAGGTAAACTATTAAGCTGTTAAAATAAAACATTTACCTCTGCACAAACTTACCATAAAGTTTCACACAAACAAAAAAAAAAGCAAATATCGAACCGCAAACTTCAATTAATTTGAATAACGAAATATTCAGATGCTGTGCGCGCTCCTGTACCCGAGCTCCTGGTCTAACTAATGGGCTATTTCACCGTTAAATGATCGTGAATATCAATGTTACGTTAATATTAATCTTTTTGATGGCTCTCGTGGTAAACTATTTAAATAAATGTTTATTATTAGATCTGGTTTTTAGGGATGGAGGGGGAGGGGGACTGGTTTGTGATCGATTGACGGGAATAAGCTCGTTTTCAAATACATGGGATTCATATCGTGATGGCGTGATATAAATAAATATAAATATTCCACAACTTTTCACACAACGCCATTTAGTCCCAACTTAACCTTGAGAGCTTGTGTTATGGGTACTAAACAGCTGATAAACATACTTATATATTTCTAAATACATACATATTATAGATAAATTACACCTAGACACAGAACAAATGATCGTGCTCATCACACAAACATTTGTCCTGGGTGGGAATCGAACCCACGACCTCTGGCATAGCAATCAGGGTCACTAACTACTAAACCAACAGGCCAGGCAAATTATCTTAATAATTATCTCTAACATAGTTATCATAAAGGACGTTTCAAATTCCTTCATGACAAACCTAGTAGTTATCTAAGGTCATTAGAAAACTTGAGTCTAGATATGCCCTTGCATACCAGTTATTTCAACGGAAAATCGTTCACAGTGGAAGCTGTTCGGCTATGGAATGCTTTGCCTTTGTCAGTGAGACAAGTGATGTTATAATTTTATGGTTCCGTATGTTAAGGGTTTTAAGCCACTGTCCGTCTGTTTGTCAGCGCGCCAAATGTCATAAACACTTAACCCATAAAAGCCCGCCAAACTTAGCCTTTTTTCAATTGTGTTGGGGTCGGCTTTCTCTCAGTCTGTCTGTATCTGTGTATTTTTTAATTTCTTTTTGTTTGTGTCACCGTGTCCTTAATTTTTACCCAGTTACACCTACCTTGTTCCATCTCTGCACCACCTTAAGGTAGACTGGTAGAAAATGCCTAAGGCATTAAGTCCGCCTTTGTACAGTTTTTTTTTACTTGTGCATAAAGTTTTAATAAATAAATAAAACTGAATACCATAGTTTTACACGGTGTGCAGACTGCCTGTCTACAACCCAGTTACTGGGTGACACGACAACCCTTGTTTAAACTGGTTGTCAGACTTACGAGCTTCTGACTACCAGCAACGATCGTCAAATATCTACAATTGACAGCCGGGACCAATAGCTTAACGAGCTTTCCGAGGCAAGGAGGATATCTGCAGGCCTAGCCTGTTAAGTGTCCCGCGGTTTCACCCGCGTAGGTCCCGTTCCCGTGGGAATACACGGATAAAAAAAGCCTATGTGTTAATCCATGGTCTCGGCTAACTCCATGCCAAATTTACTTAAAATCCATTCTGTAGTTTTTACGTGAAAGAGTAACAAACATCCTCACAAACTTTCGCGTTTATGATATTATATTAGTAGGATTCTACTCGTTAACACTTGACAGCTGACAAAGAGCTGCAGGCCTAGCCATATTACAAATTCTAATTCTATTCTATTGCGGCAATAGAAAGAAAATGGCGTATATGGAATCAGCTGTTTGTCAACTGTCAAGTGTTAACGAGTAGAATTTGTAATATTGCTGAAAATGAAATACACTTGACAGTTGACAAACAGCTGATTCCATATACGCCATTTTCTTTCTATTGTCGCCTTATCGATTACGATACTAGAAATAGAATTTGTAATACGGCTAGGCCTGCTGATATGACGTAATGAATCCTCATCAAACGTAGCTAAACCTTCGACCAATCCTTGCGGCTGTAACTGTTTAGCCACAAGCTTAAAATTCTCTATGTGAATTGCTTTAGACTATTAATTAAACACAGTCTTACCTTGCCGTAACACAGTTTTAACTAGCGCGGAAGGTAAAGAACTTTATTTATATACGAGTATACCGTCAATGGACATTATCAATCGTTTTATGCTATTAGTTTATTTACATAGTTATAATGGCATTTTGCTTTACTTAATAAACGTTATTTAGACAACGACTTTTGTATCTTACTGTAAGTACTTATTTTGTGAAAGTGTACCGTATAAACTTAGTGAGTGTACATACATTAAGAACTTAGAAACTATGTAAGTACCTTAGTTATAGCAAATTTTTAAAGTTTAATACTGGTGTACCCTATCTAAAATGAATAAATAAATTCTATTCTATTCTATTCTATTCTAGTCTATATAAACCCAACCAGTCATCCCAAGTAGACCTAACACCTTTTTTTCATCCTGACAAAGCAAATGAAAACCAAATACGAACGAGTTACATTTTCAATGCCTTTTTCCCCCGAAAATACATTCATGATTTTACCGCGAACCGTGGCGATGTAATATTTTTTGCACCCTTCACCTCAGTGCGGCCCTGAACACGGCATGAATTATTTAGTCCGGCCCTGTGTTCTGTATTAGCATATCATTGTTTTACATTGAATGTTTTGGACAGGATTGAGGGGATGTAATAGTTTGTGTGTTGCGGAGTATATTTTTTGACGAGTATTTATAGACAACATGATTTTTAGTACCTATGGACGTGAATCAAGTAAAATTATTTAGTCAAAAACGTCAGCCACAAGCACAAGTTATTCTCAAAATGTTTTCTTCAGACATACAACCATAATAATTTTTATTTTCACGCCGCACTAAACCAGAAACAACATTAAACTAAAAACAGTTAAAACTAAAACTAAACGTAGGTACAGACTTCCATTACCTCACTATTTAAGCCCGCCTGCGTAGATAAGGCGGAACTAACCGGCGCTAGCTTGTAATTAGAAACCGTAAAGTTTCTGGACTTAGATCTCATGATAACTGGCTTCAAAATTGCTTCTTGAAGCAAGGGGAATCGGGTTTATTTGTTAGGTTTTACGGGGTCATAAAGTGTGGGGTATTTTATTGAGTAGAAATATTTATTTTATTGACTGGCTTATACCTACATATATACCACACATACAAGCTATACGGGGTTATTTTTCAATGACCGGCCAAATTTTTACAGGGTGTTCTACCCATGATGAAAAAAAAATCAGCTGTTTCATACAGAAGTTCAATACCTACTCGACTAAAATGTATGAAACAGCTGATTTTTTTTCGTGATTTCAGAGTTGGTCTCATAGGGAAAGTTGTTCATATCCATCAACGCATTCTAGTACGGTGCGCTTCGTCACATATCGCCTAATGCGCATGACGTCATCCTAGATATACACTAATGATAGCCAATACGGAACTAGTTGTTTGACAGCTAATCGTTGACCACTTTAGCCAGTGGTCACCACTATGCCAACGGAGTTACGCAATAGCCCACACTTGTTAATGTTTTTTTACGTGTACAATAATCTACCTACCCCCATGGAAAAAAGGCGTGAGTTTATGTATGTATGTATGTAATAATCTACTTAAATTTATAAAAGTCAAAGTTGATTTTGTTTAATCAAAACTTCAACAGTCCAATGTACTACCATTAACCTCACAAAAAAAAACCGGCCAAGAGCGTGTTGGGCCACGTCCAGTGTAGGGTTCCGTAGAATATGTAAACGAAGTTAAAAAAAATGCTTGCATGTACGATTATACTACAAACTTAGTCCAGAAATTATTTTGTACAACTTTTTGTCTTTTTTGTACAAAAACTGTTTCCATCCAAGTTCAAAATAATTTTCCTAGAAAGTCCTTATAAATTTCTACTTTTCAAATTTTTTTCATATTTTCTAAACTTATGGTTCAAAAGTTAGAAAGGGGGGGGGGGGACACATTGTTTTTTACTTTTGGAGCGAATATTTCCAAAGTTATTGACATTATCAAAAAATGATTTTAGTAAACCCCTATTCATTTTTAAATACCTTTCCATCAATATATCACACGTTAGGGTTGAACTTAAAAAAAAATCACTTCCCACTTCACAAACAAGGGGGCTACCCTAATAAAACATTTGTTTCCAATTTTTATTTTACCACATTGTCGGCGTGATTGTTACACACATTGGTACCAAATTTCAGCTTTCTAATGCTAACGGTCACAGAGATTAAGCGAGGACGGACGGACGGACGGACAGACAGACATGGCGAAACTATAAGGGTTCCTCGTTGACTACGGAACCCTAAAAAACCATTCCTTCCATTAATTTACCTACTGTATATAGTACAAACACACCCCACGAGGTGCAATTATTAAAAGCAAAGAGCACCGCCAACAAACAAGTCGCATTAATTTAAAAGTTATTATTTCCCCCCGTACCCCGTTTACCCTACTTCTCTCCCTTCGCCCCACGAAGTAATAGAGTCAAAAAACTTGGTTATTTGTTTATATACGTTAGGACTTTAGAGCCATACAGGTATTTTGATAATGGTGTTCTTTTTAAATGAAAGGCGACTAACGAAAGGTATTTACAAGGTAAGTAGAAACGCCCTAGAAGGACATACATACAACTCATTGGTGAAGTTATTCAGAAAGGTCAGGTGTGTACCACTTGCAACCCCCATGTGTGTATGTAAACGAAGCATGATGGCGCTCTGTAATTTCTTCCTAACCCCATAGTCGTGAGCTTTTGTATGTATGTCTGTCAATACGTCGTTTGTGGCAAATACAAATTTCTTCTTTCTTTATTTCCTATTCTAAAACTGCTGTTAACCATATTCTAACACTAAGCGTGATAAAATTTCCTGCATACGCTTATGCTGTAGTAAAAGTTCGTCGGAAATTCATTCAACATTTTACGAGGATCGTAAATCTATTTATTTTACGACTTGTATTTCGTAGCTCTCTTTATGATATATATTATACCTAAACGGAGTAATATTTAATGTGACGATAAACCCTTTATAGGTGCTGAATTGAAAATGGATTAGGTAAAGAAGAAAAGCGGTTTTAGTATTCGTTATTTGTCATCTGCTTAACATTTTACCAAATTACTTAAACTACACGGAGCTGAATCTAGTATTTTATTTTATCTGCCTGTTCGACCTTCACGACTTCATTTCCCACCAAAGGTAAGGCAGAGGTCTAACTAACTAAGAGCTCACCCACATTTCGACAGTTGTGTTGAAGTCCCACGTATGATGGGGATTGCAACTTACCGCTAAACGGTCACAAATCGGCGACGACCTCTGCTGGCCGTACCTAGTGCTCGAACGCGAGCCGCGAGAAACGCCACTACGCAACGTAGTCTCACGCTCCTCAACTCGCTTATAATTGCACAAGATGTAGACATGTTTACCGATATTGTATCTGCAGCTAAAATTCACCATACATAATATTGTTAGTTTATTCTTAGTTAAGCAAGCCATATTATCATGTCATAATTCTATAAGTCACTCACTACGCTTTGCTAAACTGTAGATATTTTGTACGCCCTCTATAGTTCTTAGTTATTACTTATCTTAAGCGAAAATGTAAAAGCAACTATACTTGTTTGTAGACGTCTTGGGACTCCTGTTAAGTCTACAATGTATTTTATAAATAAATAAATAAATGTAAATCAAGACTCCAGCCTGCTATTGAGGAACCCCCAATAACACTTTGGCCGACCCGTGAATTGAAACAAAGATGATGATGTGAAGTTTTCTTGGATGCGTGAACCCACGTACTTCCAACAGCACCTCGAAAAGATGTGACCTTTGGCGAGCGATAGGTACTTAAGCCTCCTGAGGAATTCATCGAGCCATCAGAGAGACTTCCACCTGGGCGCACACTGCAATGGCCGACTTGGAAATCTCTGAACCGACTCCACACCCAGGTCGGCCGCAGCAAAGATAATCTCTTGAAGTAGGGTTTCGCAGCTAGCACCGACCTTCAGTGCCTGTGCGGTACCTCTCCACAGACCTTGGCCCACCTTTTGTCCTGCGCCGCGTGCCCTGTCACCTGCACACGTGAGGATCTTATGGTTGCGTCGGTGGATGGTGTTGCGGTGGCTGAATTCTGGGCTAAACATTCAATTTTGAATTTAGTGACTTTGTTTGCCATCGACACGCTAAGAAGAAGACCAAGAAGACAGCTCTAGTAAGTCTAAGATATCCGTAATATAAAAAAGGGACTTTTAGGTTTCTGACTATTCGTAACGGTATCAAAAATCTATAAATTACAACTTTACGGATACCAGCTCAGGTTTGCACAAAAGGTCTTGATAAGGAATGAATGATCATCCATCTTTGGAACAACCATAGAAAGAACCGTTGCAAATATAGCTTAATCTCAATCAACCAATCTTATAGCATATGCTTTAGGATTGGTTGAAATACTAAATGCTATATAGCATTTAGTATTTAAGACCAAACCAACAATAATGAACCTAATAACTTAATAACCCCTAATTTCTTAAAAGTAAAACATGAACCTCAAATCGTTTACAAGGATACCCTCAAAAAACGCGTAGTTATTAACCACTTAATCCCAACAAAAAGGGTTAATATTAAACAGAGAGAAACAGATTAAAAACCACGGTTATAGCTAAATAAAAGGGTCTTTAGGGAATATAATTAGCTGGTTATTGTTTTAATTGGTACGTAGATTAAGCGTTAGTGCTTACATTTCGAAGAAATTACTCGTTGTATACCAGTTTTGTTTACACGGTGTTCTCTTTTTCATGTAGGTATAGGTACTCCATTTGCCGTCTGTCGGAACAGGTCAACTCAAAGCTGAATTGATTCTTTCTTCAAAAGGCTTTTCCAGACTTTGCCCTGCATCGTGAGACTCGCATAATAAATTAATACAATCTTATGTCTAGACTTTAAAAGAGACCATGACCCCTGAGTTTCTTTCGGTGTTTCTTATCAGGGATCAGTCACTTTGGAAATGCCATTTAGTTAAAAAAAAATGACATGTAAAAGTATCTGGGAAGATCTACTTACAGAAATAAATATCATTTCATTACAATAGAATTAGGTAGAAGTCAAAAAGGTTATTTTGAACGCACACTTCGTTACGAAAGTACTTTAAAATTAAGCATGTTACAATAACTTTAGACGCCGAAATTATTATAATCTATTTTTAACCGACTTTCAAAAAAGGAGGAGGTTCTATGTTCGTGTGTATGTATTTTTTTTTTTTTTTTTTTTTTTTTTGTTTTTTTTTTTTTTTTTTTTTTTATGTATGTTACCTGATTTCTCCCCCATTTGTGGACCGATTCTCGAATTTTTTTTTTTATTCGAAAGAGTATACTCCCGAGGTGGTCCCATTTTAATTTGGTGAAGATCTGGTGCTGATCTCCGGAGATATGCAACGGAACTCTTCAAAAATAGACGGCAAATCTGTCGTGATTGCTGGAATCGCTTGGTTGTTTATTGTTTATGCAACATCATGACGTATCATCACGCCTGGTATGCTCTGAGGGGTACGCAGATGTGTACAATATACCTAGATTTCGACAGTTAGGTATGTTAATTTTCATTTATTAGGGATAAGTGGAAAACCCTATTATCATGACATGTACTGTTACAATTAACAATATATATAGCAAATATTTGTATGGGAACCACTAAAAATGGAAAAATAAAAAACTTTTTTGCAAAAAAATTAAACCGACTTCAAAAAAAACACTAAACGGTGTAAAATAACTCTAAATTCGGAAGTCGGTGGCCCATCATGAATAAGATAAAACCACCAAAGCCACAGACTTCCTAATTTAGAGTTATTTTACACCGTTTAGTGTTTTTTTTGAAGTCGGTTTAATTTTTTTGCAAAAAAGTTTTTTTACTGCAGATGTCACACTTAGTTGTAACCATTTCAACAATTAATTTTGAGAAATGATGTAAATTTTATTTAAGGTGAAAATTGTAGCGTCAATGATAAAAAATCTCAAAGAAGCAGGGATGAACAACACATGGACACGAACTCGAGACCTATGACGCGGTAGTCCGTACTTGGTGTTGTGATCTCTCAGGCGTGAGGTTGTGGTTCAAAATTTATATTCTGTCAAAACTAACTTACTTATTTAAGCACGATTGTTACTAATACCAAAATACTAACTAAAACTATGGATCTGTGTTATCTGCAACTAAAACTTTTATTATTATTATTAATAGGTTGCAAGAAAACAAAGTTTGCCGGGGAAGCTAGTTATTTATAACAAAAAACCGGCTTTAGAATGATGTTTGAGCAAATTGTCATCAGGTTGTTCACCGAAGTATAAGGTACTTCTAACATTCCATCTTAGAAGATACTGGGACTACATAAGAACATGATCTACATAATATAATGAGAACAACACACGGCAAACACCAAAATTACATAATATACTCGTAAAACTCACACAGAAACATTACCGTATACATTTTAAATTATACAAAATTATCACTAAACGCTCCTAGCGAGGTGACGTGAATTTCTCGCCGCGATAAAACCGAATTAGCATACAAATAAGGGAAATAATACTCCTGGTGTATTTATAATGTACGGGACTGCTTGTTTTTACATGAGTGTGCTTTTTAGGGTTCCGTACACAAAGCTTGCAAACGAACGCAATATCTAAGCCACTGTTCGTCCGTCAGTTGGCTGTATTTTATAAACCGTAATGTCTACCTATTAGTTGCAGTTTTCCTGTAATGCGTTCTATTCTTTTTACATGAGTGTGCTTTTTAGGGTTCTGTACACAAAGCTTGCCAACGGGACCCAATATCTAAGCCACTGTTCGTCCGTCAGCTGGCTGTATTTTATAAACCGTAATAGGTAGACAGTTGAAGTTTTCCTGTAATGTGTTCTATTCTACCGCCGCATAACAAAGAGATTTAAAATACCATACAGCAGGCATGTCAAGGAAATGTCATAGAAAAACTTTGATCCCATGTCTCAGTAACGCCATCTAGAATAATATATGAATATTGGAGCGACAGCGGAGCGTACTAAAGAAAACTCATGGACTTCATAGTTTTAAATGAAAATATTGTTTGTGAGGTCCCATCTATAGTAAGTTTTGAATGTCTTTGACACATAACAATAAATAATTTAAATATGAATAAAAAAATAAAGAAATGTATTGTTTTTGGCGTTCATTGGTCGACCTAGATAATTGGTGTATCTAACTCTAATCTTGTACGGATACAGGTCTATCAAAATGTATCTGTGGGTACGGAATCCTTCTTGTGCGAGTGCGACTCGTACTTGGTTGGGATTTTAACGTACCTATCTGTTTTTTGGGAACCTGTCACGTTTGACTATTATCGTGTAGAGGATTTTCAGCAGTTCTAAACAGTGTCTTTTTAGACTTTTAGGCTTATTTTGACATCATTTATGTATTATGTCAGCCAATTATAAATACCTAAACTTTGCTTGAGCAATTTTTGGGTTATCTCTAGTTTATGCAACGGTAAAAAAAAGGTTGATAAGTTTGTAATTACATACCTAAATAAATAAACTCATGCCATTTTCCCATGGGGAAATTAAGGCAGAAACTACAGAACGCCATTTGCTACGATTTTTACGTACTTCTTTTGCTTCGTTTACATTCATAGTTGTTGTCATGCACACGCCTTTTGTAATTACCTTGGGCTGTTATTGATGAATGGCTTAAAAAGTGCTCTATACTTTTGATTTTGTGACTACGTACCTACTGGAATTAACGGTTAAAAGGGGATGTCTGCTTGATTCATGCTTTGGTGAAGTAGTTTTTGTAGCCTTATTATAAGATAGCTAGAAGGTCTCCAACGTCTTATTTTTTGATTAAAATCTAAATGTGTAACCTTTTTAAATTAATTTAGTGATCGGAATAACATTTTTCTGCCAATACTATTTTTTCATTTCAAAACCTCCCCTTTTCCCAAGCCCTAGAAAGACATCAACTGACCTTATGATATTATTCATAAAGGTTAGGTGCTCCCCAATAAATTCTTAAGACTTACACGCGATCGGAAAAGTAGTCTAAAGAAAATTGCTTTATGTTTTTAGTAAAGAAAACTCAATATATGAAGAAGGCAGAAGCAAACAGGGATAAATCAAATATATGACGGCACTTGACGGATGATCCGCGACGCAGCGCAGGTATTGGGTTCCGGATTTGAATATCGTTATAGTATCATCATCCTTTTATTTCGGAAATGTTTGCGGAACCCCGAAAAAAAGTGTGCGAAATCGTTGCTTTATTTTATTTGGTGATGCAGTTGGAACCTTATATAAAAAAAACAGCTTATAAATTAAGGAAAATATTGTTATTATTCTTGAATTGGAAAATTTGTTAATTGGATTATTTTGATTTATACCCTGTGTTGGGAATTAAAATACAGATTCATCATATAAAACAGACTAGAGAGAGAGCTTGGAGCGGCAAGCAAAGTAATCGCGGTACTAGGCGCCCATACGTAGCAAAGAGATAATATCACGTTCGTATGGAATATCAAAGTTGCTAGACCAAACTATGTATGTATTGTGCTATATACTAGAACCTACCAACTAATACCAGGAGCTTAGAAAATCGCATAGTAATAAACATAGGGATCTGTAAAGTCAGTACCTACAACAGTAAAGATGAATGACAAATGTGAAGCATAAACGAGTCAGTTGAATGTATGCAATAGGAAAGGTGTAAAAGAGGCAGTGAATGAATGTTGTTTAAAAGAAGAAGAAGAAAATTTAAGAAGAGAAAACAGTATATAAATTGAAGACATAAAATAGTTACGCAATCAAAAACATTGAGCAAATCCCACTTAATTATTTTTAGTATCTGTACTAGCAGCTGAAATCCAGTTATTGGACAGACACAACAATTCTACGAACTGTTTTAGATTATAATAGATCAGATTAAGCTAGAAGCTAGAACGAACCAGACATCTCCTGATGTAAAAACCGAGGTACCAGGCTCTCAGGAAAGCAAAGAGCAACCTACAAGCAGTATTGCGGGACTCGATCCTCACGATATTTGACCAGCAAACAACACAGAGTGAGGAGTGTTCTAAACGGAGTGTTTATAAGAACTTAAATAGTTTGTTTTGTAAGAAGGAGGCTTGTTTTGATAACAGTTTCGTTTCAAGTGAAGGATACATCAGCCTTTGTTGTTGTATTTTTACTGGAGATCATGATCACATAACATTGTAAAAATTGGTTGTTCTCAACGCGCTTGTAATTCGGAGGGATAAGCAAGGGTACTTAAATGGGACACTTACAGTTCGCCGGGCTGCAACGAAGAAAGCGAAAAGACCATTTCTGACTTCAATACTCATTTAGATATTATATAATAGCGTTCCACAATGTACAAAAGGTCTTAAAATAAAGCTTTAAGCTACGCAAAATTATGGACCCAGGCAGTGTACAGCAAAAAAATACTGAAATTGAGTAAAACAATAACAATATTAATTATTATAAAGAATAAGTATTTCTCTTAAAGACATTCCTATTTCATTATACAGGGTGTCTCTTTCAAATCGGTCAGTATGGGAAAGTCTGAAACTATAAGACATACGAAGATCTGTTCAGAGGAACCATGTCATCGATTTTAATAACAAGAAAAACTGCATTCATTTATTTTAAAAAACATCTGTACTCCGCTCGGGAATCGAACCCGGTTATTTTGAAAAAAAAAAAACTTACACTATTTCTATTTAGATATCGATTGTGTAGGTCTTAAGCAGTAAATGTCTGTTTGAAACATGATGTCTAAAATGAATAAAATGCATTGTTTCCACATACTTTAATTTATTTTAGTAGGAGATCGAAGTAACCACCGCCTTTTTCAATACAATATTCAACACGTTTAGGTAACGATCTTAAAATGTATGAATGCAGTTTTTCTTGTTATTAAAATCGATGACATGGTTCCTCAGAACAGATCTTCTTATGTCTTATAGTTTCAGACTTTCCCATACTGACCGATTTGAATGAGACACCCTGTATAAATGAGATCAGTTCTTTAAATTTCAATATATTCCATTTAAAATAGACACAAGTCAAAAGGTTTTGATTTATAATGCACACTTTGTAGCAAAAAGTACAGACGCCAGCGCATCAAGTTACCCCAAAGTATCAATTTTTCCCAATTGAATATGAACCTTGGTTCGGTAATGTGTCCAACATTGGGGTAACTTGATGTATACTGGCGTCTCGCGTCTGTACAATCAAGCATATTTAAATTATGATAGACCAAGAATTTATTATCATATAATTTCACAACAGCTGTCAAACTTAGTGGGCTATTTGAACACATTTTAAATTTAGTCCCTCATCTACATTACAAGAAAAATATTCGACACATATTTTGATGATAAAGATTTTCTTAGACACTGATAACAATCTTGCTGCCAAGAAAACAAAATAAATAAACCACACTTCATAGCTTTAACAAACTTCTACGTAAATCTTCGTGCATCACATCGCTATGGAAATTCAATGATATTCGTTTTCCGCCAATCCTGGGCCAGCCAATTGGAAGCTAATATTATTTTGGCTGAATTCTACGAGATTGGCCGGGGTTGACGGAGATAATACGATTTACGTCAGTTCTGAGAATTTGTTTTGTGGTTTAAACTGTTTATAAATGTAACTAGTCATGCCAGAGTAGGTTAGCAGTGTAATTTTGTATGAATTTTAGTCGAAGAAATATTTAACTTTTCAATAAAAGCCGAGAGGGAGCCCTGAAAGGACATAAAATGATGACCAACCGGTCGATTCAGTAAAAGTCACCCGTGTAAACTTGAGTGTAGTAAGCTGTCAATGCTCAGTATAAAGGTCATGGCACATTATACCGGCATGGCACCGGCACCGCTCTAAACCAGCAATTGACTTGCCATTGAATTAAGAGCCTTAAATCGTGGGTAGTATAATATATTTCACAATGTCAAAGTGAAAAAGGCAACGGCGGCGTGCAGTTAGCGCGCTTGCCACTACTAAACAACTCGACTCGCAGCCCGCGTGCCGATAGCGAGCGGACCCTGTGCTTACAGCGCGTCGACTGCACCCTTACAGCACGCCGACTCCGGGTCACCAGCAAAACGTCATTGAATCGTCGTAAACCTAGACATTATGAAAACGTGCAAGTCATAGACGTGTTTAATTGTAAATGCCATACAATAATTGTGTTCGCGGTGACAGCTAGCTTGCACCTCGCGGCCAGCGCGCGGGCTGCGAGTTTGCACCTCGCGGGCGGCGTGCGGACTGCAAGCTGGCACCTTACCGACGACGCGTAGTTAGCGCACTGGCAGCTAGCCGTAGCCTAAATTCGAGACGACGCCGTACGGTCGCTGTGCAGTTGCGGTGCCGTTATAATGTGCCATAACCTTTAGTATGGAATGACAGCCGAAGTCGCAATCATTTTACCTACATTAACACGCGGTGATTGTAACAGAATCGCACTGCAGATGTAAAAATGAGTAAAAACGTGAGTTAAAAAATATCTTAGTAAATTGTTATTCGTTACTAGCTCTTGTCAGCTTCACCCGTGTTTGAGCGGCTAGCGGATAATTATTCCAGGGAAACGTCCTACCGGGGGAAAAAGTATTGTACGAACAATTATGGAAATTACATAATATTCAAATCTGTTTAGCCGTTAAGGCGTGAAAGGTGCAACTATGGCGCATTCACAATGACCAATAATGGTGAATTTCCATGTTATAAGGGGGCGAGCCTATTGACATAAACCGGGTATTCAGACTCCTGAAATACCCCATAACACTTTGCCCGACTAGGGAATCGAACCGAGGACCTCATGCTCACCAGAAGCGATTATAACCACTATAGACCTTTATAACATTCGTTACACATGGGTAAAAATACATAATAAATTGGCACAAAACACACCAAAACATTACGAGTTCTTTGTCAGAATTTAAATTACCCACCAGTTTTGCAACACACACAACATGTTATTTATTATTTTTAACCGACTTTCAAAAAAGGAGGAGGTTCTATGTTCGTGTGTATGTATTTTTTTTTTTTTTTTTTTTTTTTTTTTTATGTATGTTACCTGATTTCTCCCCCATTTGTGGACCGATTCTCAAAATTATTTTTTTATTTGAAAGAGTATACTCCTGAGGTGGTCCCATTTTAATTTGGTGAAGATCTGAAGCTGATCTTCGGAGATATACAATGGAACTCTTCAAAAATGAACGGCAAATCTGTCGTGATTGCTGGAAATCGCTTGATGTTTATTGTTTATACAAGATAATGACGTATCATCACGCCTGTATGCTCTGAGGGGTACGCAGGTGGGTACAATATACCTAGATTTCGTCAGTTAGGTATGTTAATCTTAATTTATTAGGGATTAGTGGAAAACCCTATTATGATGACATGTATTGTTAACAATTAACAATATAAAATAAATTCATGGCAAATGTTTTTATGGTAACAACTAAAAATGGAAAAATAAAAAACTTTTTTGCAAAAAATAAAACCGACTTCAAAAAAACACTAAACGGTGTAAAATAACTCTAAATTCGGAAGTCGGTGGCCCATCATGAGTAAGACAAACCCACCAAAGCCACAGACTTCCGAATTTAGAGTTATTTTACACCGTTTAGTGTTTTTTTGAAGTCGGTTTTATTTTTTGCAAAAAAGTTTTTTATTGTACAATGACGATTCTATTTTAACAAAAACATTTACTAGCTTTATCTTCTAAAAATAAACAATATTTTTATTTTCAGGACAAACATTAAAACTATGTAGGCTTTAAAAAATACAAACCCTAGCTTTTAATGCGCTCCTTTTATAACAACAAACACTTTACATACAACATCACATCACACAGTGCAAGCTTTCATTGATAGTTTTTAGGGTTCCGTAGTCAACTAGGAACTCTTATAGTTTCGCCATGTCTATCTGTCCCTCCGTCCGTCCTCGCTTAATCTCTGTGACCGTTAGCACTATAAAGCTGAAATTTAGTACCAATATGTGTATCAATCACGCCAACAAAGTGGTAAAATAAAAATTAGAAAAAAAATGTTTATTAGGGAGCCCCCTTATATTATGTAAAGTGGGAAGTGTTTTTTTTTTTTAATTTGAACCCTAACGTGTGATATATTGTTGGAAAGGTATTTAAAAATGAATAGGGGTTTACAAATACTATTTTTTGTTAATGTCAATAATTTCGGAAATAATCGCTCCAAAAGTAAAAAACAATGTGTGTCCTCTAACTTTTGAACCATAAGTTTAGAAAATATGAAAAAAAAGTGAAATGTAGAACTTTATAAGGACGTTCTAGGAAAATTATTTTAAACTTGGATGGAAACAACAGTTTTTGTACAAAAAAGACGAAAAGTAGTACAAAATAATTTCTGGACTTAGTTTGTAGTATAATCGTATATGCAAGCATTTTGAACACTTTATTGTGACGGACGGGAACCTACACTGAGCGTGGTCCGACACGCTCTTGGCCGGTTTTTTTTTAACTTTATTGCAAACTAGCGACTCGCCCCGGCTTTGCACGGGGGCCATGCTAATTCAAAATATACTACAGAAAATACTTATTCATTTAAATAACATGCTGTAAAGGGCAATATTGATCTATATTAAGTGGACGATTTATTGAAGGTACTTAATTGGATAATGATTAATGCTGTATTGCTTAAAAGATAGATATATACTCCACGGTAGTATATATCTATCCCTAAGAGATAGAGATATACTACCGTGGTATTTTTTGTAGACCTTTTTAAGGTGGGCAATACTGTAGTTCATTATTTTGATCTATCTCGTAGGGTTCAGCCAGCGTTTGCAATGAGATTATTTACGATATCACATTAGAAACTACTAAAATAATCAGTTTTCTCTACTATTTTAGAGATTTATACTAGTTTTGGAGGACTATATTAAGTAACTTTTTGACGTTCAAAAACTGCTGATACTCAGCCTGATTTTACTTTACATTTTGATTTGATTTAAATTTAGATGCATGCGGTTAGTTAGACTGGAAACCGACTCTAATATTGTTGGGATAACGCTACACACACGATGAAGACAATCGCCCATTCTATTCAATCCTCTTTACATTTACCTAGGTACTCCTAAACGTTACCTAGGAACTCCTAGATATATTATATAGGTGCTACGATTCCGAATGTTTGTCTATCTTGTGACTATCGGCTGTAAACACACTTGTAACAATTGCTTTGACAATAGGGCTGTTTGAACAATGTTTGTGTCGCGTTTAGGGTGTAGCAAATTTGTAATTTTTGTCTTGTTTATATCCAAATACTATCAGACTTCTATTGTCATACTTAAACAGCACAGCACCTGCAGCTGCAACTGCAGCGCAGCAGTTTGGAATGCCTCGTTGGTCTAGTGGTCGCTAGCTCTATTGCTGAACGTGAGGTCCCGAGTTCGATCCCCGAGTCGGGCAAAGTGTTATTGAGGTTTTCCATCTGGATTTTTTCAGTATTAGCCGGGAGTCTAGATCTGTGTCCGATTAATGGCAATAGACTCGCCCCCTATTACATGGGACTAAAAAATAACTGGTAAAATGTGGGTGTAGGTACTACCAGTTACACCTCTGCCTAACCTAATGTGTGTTTGTTTATAAATAATAATAAAATAATTATTTTTATCAGTTGTCTACACTCGAGAGCACTGTTTTTTTTTTCACGCGTTATGGTTACCTATTATCTTTATCGCAAACGCATCTGATCTATTTGAACCTTATAATTATGGCCTAAAAGGCTTTTAAATGATCTTCTTGGCTATATAAGATTTAAATTATGGAATAGTGTTGTGGAAAATTATTTATTAATTAATATTTAAATCTGCGTAGCTCTTTGAGGTTTACAGGCGTGGTGTTGTGAGTCCAGTTATGTACAAAAACAATAAAAAAATACATATTTCTCAAAAAGAAAATATTCTCTTTACGAAAAGCAACAAGCCAAACGTGTGTACCTACATTGGTATTCACAAGCGCACAACATTTTTATTCAGGCGTCGCTAGTCGGTGCACGCAACTACACCGCATGCACCGCCGACTCGACACAGAATACGTAATGCTACTGCCAGTGTCCGACACTGTGGTGTACACTTGCAACCTTCTTGCTTAATTTTTTAGAATGTTTTTTTTGTGGTTTTAGGTTTTAGTGGGGTAACGTTTCATTGTAACGAAAAAATGGTAGCATTATACTCATTATTAAAGTAACAAAAAGAAACAGAATAAGTAATGCAACTGCTAGTGTCGGTCACTTTGGTGAACACTTACAACCT
The DNA here is from genome assembly GCA_921972225.1 of Euplexia lucipara. Classification (NCBI taxonomy): domain Eukaryota; kingdom Metazoa; phylum Arthropoda; class Insecta; order Lepidoptera; family Noctuidae; genus Euplexia; species Euplexia lucipara. The sequence continues at coordinate 8,008,728 of OV179168.1, read as the reverse complement.
CCTTTCTATGTTTTTTTTTGTTTTTGTGTTATAAGGTTTTAGTGGGAGTGGACATGTGACTTTTAAAAAATTATCAAAAATTCAATTTTAAAATGAATATGAAACCCCCCCCCCCCCCCCTCCCTGCCCTGCCTTATTAAAAGTATGCATAAATTTATAATACCTACACATAATAATTATTAGGTACTACTGTCAGTGTCGGGCACCCTGGTGTACACTTTCAACCACCTTTATATTTTTTTAGAATGTTTCGTTGTGTTTTAGGTTTTAGTAGGGCAATGCTTCATTATTGTTATTAAAAAAGAAAATTAAATATAAAATCAATAAAAGCAATATTCGAAGTATACGTATTATCATAACAACGAAAATAAACAGAATAAGTAATGCTACTGTCAGTGTCGGACACTGGTGTACACTAGCAACCTTCTTTTTTTATTTTTTTATGAACAATTTAAAATGTTTTTTTTTAATACTTACTCATTCATTCGTTAACTATTATTTTTTTAATCCTGTATAAGAGACTTGCATTAATCAGTAAAAACAAAAGTGTATTAAATTGTGTCACATAAATCAACTGTTTTATAATGTTCTAAATAGTTCTAGTCATTGTTGAAGCGACTTAATTAACGCACTCATTAAGCCAATAATATTTATTTATATCGTGTATAAAATGCAATGAATGCCTCAGAATTAACGCTTTTAGAACGCCAACAATCACTTCAGACAGTATTCCAAACCGCCTTTCACCAATATAGGTTTTAATTTGGGTCTTCATCTAGTCACAGATACTCACATATTGTTTATGTTATTTACAACAACGACCATAATAAAATCTCAAAGAAAAATCCACATAACAACGTCCATTTAAAAAAAAAAGATATTTTTTCTTTTCTCCCTCAAAAACAAAAATGCAAAAATAAAGCTTATATTCAGAGTCGACTACACGCAACAAGAGTGCACCAACTCGGAATATTATAATGCACCCGTCGCTTTAGACTAGTGTGACTACACCTTTATGCCGACGACAATACTGAGTAGGGTCTTAAGTGAATAATCGTTTTGTTGAAAATGGTTTTTGAGAGAAAATGGTGGAATGAGTTGTAGGTAATTGACGTGGTGCGAATTTGATGTTCCTTTTAGCGGGAATTTAAACTTTTTAGTCCTTTTTACTAGATAACTATTTAAATAAAAGATAATAATATCTACACATTATATTATATTTACGTTAAATATGGTAGTAACAAAGTGTTGAAATTAACACTTAATTTAGTTGAATACCTACTAATTTAATCATTTTTCAATTTTTCATAGAAATATCTGTAAAATTCAAGTTCATTATAAACCTATTATGCGTATCTGTAGGCTATAGTATAAATACCGAGAATTACAATAATTTTCATTAGGTATATTCCAAAGCTTAACAAGCTAGTGGTATCATTGAAACTTCGAACGTACCAGACTGATTATTATTATTTCAAAATTAACGGAATATAAAAATCTATAATTTGAATTTCGAATGTAACAGAAACAGCACGGTGCATTACCGTTTCGATTTTCTGCGAGAAAAACAGATTCCGATTCCTTTTACACATCTTTCTGACGTTCCCTAATCGCCTGTTACGATACCAACATGAAAAAGATGAATCATTTATTCCGTATTCAATTCGCATAAACGATACGGTGATCCCCTACCGCTTTCATTTCCAACTGAATGATAATCAACTTCAACGTTCTTCATTTTTTTCGGATCCACCATTAAACGTTCCACATTCAAATAACCGTAACTCATTTCCCTTCTTTAACCTCCTTAGCTTTTAATATTTTTTGAATACAGAATATACGCGTACAGCATTATTCATGTAATCCGTCTGGGTATCGCACAATCGGACAGTCGGGGAGAGTGGTACAGACAAAGACGCTACGAAATGGAATTTTCAAGTAGAAGCACTTGTGAGCGTGAATATACCTACCGCAGTAGATGGATTACTATGAAATTGCTTTAAGTGTTGTAACGGTTTAAAATAGGTCGGATTATTATTATGTTGGATTTTGTTTTTAAAGGGAAAACATTTTTAGGCGATTTGGGAATTTTCAAGAAAGAAATCGTGACACCGTTACCGTAACCAACACCTCTGTAAATAAGTATGTAGGCTAAGGAGTGGAATTTCCTGCCATTTAGGCAAGGGTGTTTCATCGTCGACCACATCATCACCTACCATCAGGTGAGATAGTGGTCAAACGCGTGCCTATAAAAAAAAATCTACAGACGCCAGCATATTAACCAAACCCAATCTGTAAAATGGACCCAATTGAACATAAACCTTATTAAATTTGTAATAAAGACGTTAAACTGTCTAAAAAAAAAGACACATTGGGGTAGCTAGATGTCTGGCCCCTATAATTTCAAGTTTTCACTTCTGTCGGCACACCACACGAATTTTACCTGTATCTTGGGAGTTTTACTAACATTTTAACTCACTTTAGGTACAGACGCCAGCACATCACGTTACCACAATGTGTCAAATTTCTTTGATCGTTTTTCAACTTTATGACAAACAGAATAAGGTTCATATTCAATAGGCAAAATTTGACACATTGGGGTAACTTGATGTGCTGACGTCTGTACGTACCCATACCAGAAGTACCATTCTGTAAAAATCAACCCGTGAAAATGTTTTTTTTTATTACTGATAGGCACGCGTTTGACTACTATCTCACCAGATGGTAAGCGACGATGTGGTCGACGATGAAGCACGCTTGCCTAGAAGCAGTGGCAGTTCAGTCTTGACTTGAAGACCCCTTTTTTTTTTTAAGGATGGTAAATCATCAAATGACTCCTCCCGCTCTGAGTGAAGCGGAAGGGAGTGTCAGACTCTTACTGACTACAACCCATCCGTGCTCCTCTTAATGCCTTTTGCGTTCCAGGACCACGGTGACTCTTTCGAACAAATTCCGCGACCCGACTTGAAGACCCCTAGGTTGTAGCTATCAGGAAACACCGACACCGGCAGGGAATTCCACTCTTTAGCTGTTCGCACAATGAATGTGTTTCCATAGCGTTTAGTACGTATGGTTGGGATATCTACCACGTACCGGTGGCGCAGTGCCGTACGTCTGGTGGTCCGATGATGGAAAGAGCTAGGTGGAATTAAATCGTGCAATTCCGATGCACACTCTCTGAAATATAACCGATAGAAAATCGCCAGGCTAGCAACTCGGCGTCGATGCTCAAGACTTTGAAGACTTGGTGATGTAGGTAAATTGATGGCGAACTGAGCTGTCATTCCATACTAATGCTACGCATTGACGGTTCACATCACTCAAGTTTACACGGGGTTATTTTACTTGAATCAACCATCAGGTAAGCAATGAAAGTGTACAAAGTATCAAGAGAGTTTTGTCTAAAATGTTAACAGCAGAAAATCGTAAGGGGCAGACGAACCTCGTAGCTTGCGGTACGATAATTTCATTTTGCGAGTGATTGTTCTACACGCGTGGTGTACGGCTATAAAATAAGCGTTTTTGGACAGAATGCCAATACAAAAATTCATCCATACAATTAAGGATCAACTACAAATTGCTTCAAAAACGAAGAAGGAGAACATCGTGAGGAAATCGAAGATATTTCTTGACGGCATGTGAAGCCCAGCAAACATAAGAAAAGAAGAAGAAGAAGAGGAAACTGAGGATCAGCTCTTTATACGTTAAAAATGACCTAAAACAGTCCCACAGAAAAATGGCCCTTCGCCACTTCGCAATGTAAACTGTTCAGACTTTTTTTCTAACTACTTTGAACTTCGTATCAGATTATTCGTCACAATTCACAACCCAATATTTGTATATTTTTAAATTTGAATTAAAGAGATAAATTATCTATATAGGTAAACGTAAACGTAATCATAAATAGACACTTTGAATGTCAAAATTTACAAGAAAAAGTAAATTTAATTTACACCTTTCATAATGGTAGTTGACAAGTTGGTTTTTCACAAAAACAAACTCAATGCTTAGTCTTTAACGTTAATGAGGTTATTCGAATGAGGCTTTATCATGTCAAATAACACTGAACTTTTTTCTAGCAGGTCTCGTAAAGGTACTAACAGACAAAAAACAGTGCAGTGCAAAAACGTCCTTAAAGTAACGCATGCAGCGTAGCATTTTGTTTTAAGTATGTAAATTACCACCACCCCAAGTGGTAGTGTTTGTTTGTTTATTGTTTCACTCCCAACTCTGTCCTGATGGATGGAAGGCCCAAATGTAAATCAAAGTTTAACTACAAACCCCTTTTTTACCTAACGAAGGGGCGGCAAGCTAGTTTCTCATATTTATTACGTTGTTTTTTATAGTAACTGAGGTTGTTTAGTGTGATAGTTTGTAAACTATGATTTATTTAGACGGTCTTGGCTGTAAATTGAGACGGATTTAGGTATGTGATAGTCGTTTATTGTTGTATTTTTTTCGAGAACATTGTGTAAAATGCCTATTGAAAAAATACGTGTAATGTGTACGTATTTAAGTGGAAGTTTGAGCAACATACGCTAAATACATATATGTTACTAACCTAAGATAACTTAAACGTCACATATTACTCATAATATGTGACGTATATGATAAGTTAGGTTTGTCCATGATTGGTTGACCATCTTACTAATATTATAAATATGAAAGTTTGGATGTTTGTTACTCTTTCACGCAAAAAATACTGAACGGATTTAAATAAAATTTAGTACACAGATAGTTTATAACCTAGATTAAGACATAGGATAGTTTTTATCCCGATTATATCTTCCTGTGGGATATTTTTAGAGTTGTAGCGGGCGAAGCCGCTGGCAACAGCTAAGTCCATTATATTTATTAAAACCCTGACCCTGTCCTTGGAAAGCTCGTGCATTTGTGTGTAGGTCCCAGCGGTTATTTGTAAACGACGTGTATGTCGTTGGGTAGTCAGAAGCTCGATAGTCAGACAACCAGATAGGTACGTCTGACAACTAGGAGTATCCTGTAAGACAATAACTGGGTTCTCGAGGTCAGATTGGGAGTCGCTCTATGTAAAATTTTGTTACTCAGTTGAATCCAGTTAGGTATGAAGCGACCCCAATGTAGATAGGCAAAAGACAGTCAGATTAAGATGATATAATATTAAGCCCGGGAAGTTTATTACGCCACTTTTTCTTCCCAGCAACAACACTAGAAAGAAGACAGACTTTTAGGGGGACTGTCTGATGTATTCAGCCGCATCCAGTTAGTTAGGAAGCCGACCCTTAGGTCCGTTTTGGGAAAAGACTAAGTTTTTGATAATTTTAGGACAGTCGTTTCTAAATCTGTAACCGCTGTTTTTATAGCCACACAAGTAGGCCCAGATAGCGTACGCTGCGTAATGCGACAGAGGAAATTAAAGCGATGCTGTGTTGTTTACTTTTATTACTTCACGGGAATTTGAAGTGGGGCGTTGACGACGACAAGTGTGGATAAAGGTCATGGCACATTATTAATATTACTATTATTTTTTTTTAATATTCCACAACTTATATTATAACGGCACCGTAACTGCACAGCAGCCGCATGGCGTCGCCTCGAATTTAGACTACGGCTAGCTGCCAGTGCGCTAACTACGCGTCGTCGGTAAGGTGCCAGCTTGCAGTCCACACGCCGCCCGCGCCCGCGAGGTGCAAGCTCGCCGCCTGCGGGATGCAAGCTCGCAGCCGGCGCGCTGGCTGCGAGGTGCAAGCTAGCTGTCACCGCGAACACAATTGTTATATGGCATTGATAATTGAACACACCTATGCCTTGCACGTTTTCGTAAAGTCTAGGTTTACAACGGCGCAATGACGCATTGCTGGCGACCCGGAGTTGGCGTGCTGTAAGCGTGCGGACGACGCGCTGTAAGCACATATTCCGCTCGCTATCGGCACGCGGCCTGCGAGTTGAGTTTTTTGGTATTGGCAAGCGCGCTGCGTATAATGTGCCAGGACCTTAAGATTTGTTCAAACCATGCTTGAACCGCAGCAAAGATTTGTACTTTTTATTTTAATAAACTACTTAGAACTATGAAAAATGGGAGGTAAAATTGCCTTAAATATACTACTGGTAGGTACAGGGAAAAATCGACACCCAGATCTTTTGTTTTTGTTTTCCTGACAAATATGTTAGATTTAGTTCTTTTCATGAAATTCCCGCGAGTGTCCGAACTAAATTTATTTTCTTTATTTTTTTCTTGTAATTAAATATTTTAATTGATTCATTTTTTTTTCCGCATCCACAACCAAACACAACAAAACAGAAAAAAATCTTTTCTTAAATAGAGAATTCAGAAAAACAATAGCGCTAATATTTTTCCTCTCACACAAAGTTAATCATTCGCCCGCGGTCCAACCAACAATGCCGGTTATTCACTATATTATTGGGATCAAGGCCTTAGATTCCAGAGATCCTTGACTACCCAGATTGTGGTAACAAGATAGCTTTATTAGCAGCCAGATGTTTCCAGAATGTGGTCCCTGGTTCTATTGCTAAACCACGGGCCTTGGGTCGGAGGGGCATGTTTGGAATTCTTATGAACGGTTCTATAATAAGTAGGGCGGTTTTTTGGTGCATTTAGGTACCTATAGGGTTTATTTAATGGTTAGTTGTTTAGGTTTTAATGGTATTAAATGCCATTGACAAAGACATTCAATACTTACCTACTATAGACGGGGCATCACGAACAAAATTTTCGTCCATAACTTGTCTATGAGTTTTTTTTAGTACGCTCCGCTGCCGCTCCAATATTCATATATTATTCTAGATGGCGTTACTGAGACATGGGATCAAAGTTTTTCTATGACATTTCCTTGACAAGCCCGCTCTATAGTATTTTAAATCTCTTTGGCCATTAATAAATACATAGAAGGATATCATTGTAGTGGCTAAATTATAATTGTTACACGGGTCGATCGGTCTTGTGCCCGATTGATGAATATAGGCTGGCCCCCTGTTACATAAGACTTAAATATGTGATGGTGATGATGTGGTGATGATGATGATTCAATTTTTACCAAAATAAAACCAAAGACCACCGTTCAAAATGCATAATTTTATTTCTTATTTTTCTAGTAGGTATGGTGTTTCAGTCAGAACTATGTTGGAAATTTCTTTGATATTTGTTAAAAATGTAATAAATACGCGGAAAAATTAAATTAGAAATTTAAAAAACCCCCACCGCAAAAAAGTAAAACGTTTAAAAAGTTAAAAATAACACTTTAGCCATGAAATTTTACTTCACGTCGGGGTACCTAGTAAGGAATGTTCTTAGTACTTGTAGGTATGTAGGTAGGTACTTATTTTAACGGTACCCCGACGTTACGTAAAATTTCATGGCTAAAGTGTTATTTTTAACTTTTTAAACGTTTTACTTTTTTGCGGTGGGGTTTTTTTAAATTTCTAATTTAATTTTTATTTTAAATTTTTTAAACGCATTAATTTAGTTTTTATAGAGTTTACAGTTATGAGAATTTTTCAGTGCATTGTATGTAGAGTCAAATGCTGGTTAAAACGAATCCAAACACGACATATCTGCTATTATTTTGTCAAGAGTCTACCTAACGGTGTGCTGGATAGCCTGGCTGCAGCATCAGCTCATCCTGTTGCCATCAGTGCATTGTGTTTAGAATCAAATGCTGATTGAAATGAATCCAAACACGGCATATCTGCTATTATTTTGTCAAGAGTCTACCTACTGGTGTGCTGGATAGCCTGGCTGCAGCATCAGCTCATCCTGTTGCCATCAAGGCATTGTGTGCAGAATCAAATGCTGGTTGAAATGAATCCAAACACGACATATCTGCTATTATTTTGTCAAGAGTCTACCTACTGGTGTGCTGGATAGCCTGGCTGCAGCATCAGCTCATCCAGTTGCCATCAGGGCATTGTGTGCAGAATCAAGTGCAGGTTAAAATGAATCCAAACACGACATATCTGCTGTTATTTTCCCAAGAGTGTATTAGTCTGCTAGATATCCTGGCTGCATCAGACCAAATACACCATAATGTTACTTATTAATATTACACACATGGGTGTTTGAAATTTTAAGACACATATATGTTTGTAAGTAGAGTTAATACCCATAGACGTCTAAAATAGCAACTGTAGCTAACACAAAAGAGCTGATAACCTTGAAACGGCTGAACCGATATTGATGAATTATGTCTAAGAACCATCGCAAGAAACCCTGCTTTCAAATAAAAAAAACCGCATCTAAATCGGTTCACCCGTTTGGGCGCTACGGTGCCACAGACAGACAGACAGACAGACAGACAGACAGACAGACAGACAGACAGACAGACACACACACATAGCGGTGAAACTTATAACACCCCTCTTTTTGCGTCGGGGGTTAAAAAAGAACTTCAACTTGAAAGTGTTAAAAGTATAATGAAATATAACATGTTTCACAGTGTTTGTAACAAAACTTCTCCGAAACTGACTTGACCGATTCTTATGAAATTTTGTGTGTCTGAGAATAGGACGTCTTCTTTCGATGTCAACTTCATTACATAGCCTTAAGTGATAAGGGTAGTCCATCCCAAATTTTAGATTTTAAGGCAGAAAGAAAGATCTTGCCAGGTTTCAACTCGTAAACGTCCAAGGTTCAAAATTAAAATAACAATATCAATAAACCTCTAGCCTTACCCTTAAAAAAAAAGATTAAAGATACCGGGCTGGTATCCGCAACTCCACGTCAAAGCGCGTATTTTGCGTATTGGCTATAATAATCTTCCACGTGGGCCCAGTGCGAATTGGTAGATGTCACATGTCTTCGAACTTTTTGGTTCTAGGACATGCCGGTTTCCTCACGACGTTTTCCTTCACCGTTTTTGAGAGCAGTGGTGATGAAATAAATTACACAAAGTAATGCGCCTGCCTGGGTTTAAACCCACGACTTACTGTTCGTAAGTCGGGGCCGCCACCACTGGGCCAACTCTGCTCTCTCTCTAGCCTTACCCTTATTACAATATACCAGTGAAGTAATAATCAAAACACAACGACTTTGCTCTATTTACATACAAAGTAACAAAAGTCAACATTTAAACTTTAAATGTAACCATTACAGTTAAAGTGAGCTCTAGCGCTAACGATAGTTACAATGTCGTGGCATAGCCGACTTTATTATTACTTAATTGTCGTGTTCCTACTTCGATATGACTTGGTTTTCTTTGTATAGTTTAGTTTTGGGTTTTCTGGTTAAGTTTCAATTGTGGCAGGAAAAGCTCTTTTGTGGTATTAAAGTTTAGGGGAATGAGGAACAAGGTGACAGTTCTGCATCGCTTATAGAAAAGGGAGGATTCTCCGACCAGACGTGTGTTGTGTCTCCTTGGCTGTAGGCGATAGTAAATTGTTGTCGGGATCTTGTATACGTTTAATCGCGCTTAAACATCGCGACGACAGCGTGAAAATAAAATCCTACTTCTTCTTCTTCTTCTTATCGTGTGGTCAGTAACTAACCTGGTGTCAGAGTTTTAATGCCGCCCATGAGCCTCTAACTTGGCATCACATGCCGTCGAGAAATATCTCTCAGGCATGCCGGTTTCCTCATGATGTTTTCCTTCACCGTTTTTGAAACAAGTGATAATTATACAATGCGCACATAAATCCGAAAAGTCAGAGGTGCGTGCCTTGGGTTCGAACTCGAGACCTATGATTTGGCATTCCGCCGGTCACACCACTAGGCTACCACTGCTACAAATCCTATTATTTTATAATACTGGTAGGATTTTATTTTCACAGTGTTCTAGAAGTTATCTATTCAATTTTGACTTAAAGACCCCTAGGTTGTAACTCTATCGGGAAACACGGAATTTTCTATTTTTTTAAATATTTTCAAAGGTGTTAGGGCTTCTACACTCGGGCGATAGGCCGCCGACACGACATCCAAAACAAATGTATGCGCATACATTATTGCGAACTGATAGGCTTGGGGGCGATAAAATGGCGCTATGAATATGTTGTTGGCTTAATATTAGGACAAAAGTGAGGTGCTGGTGTAACTTGACATTATTTACGTTTTAATTGGTTGCTGAGTTACTGCGGAATACAAAATGCTGAGTAGGAGGTCTTGAGTTCGATTCCAAAGTGGGGTAAAGTTTTGTTGAAAGTTTGTATTAGACATTTTCTCAATAGCATCCAAGGTCTGTATTGTGCTTGGATGATGGCAATATCCAAGAGGTGGCAGGTTGCGGGTAAGTTAGGCGTTTTATTTAAATGATTCAAAAATTATTAGCGAAATGCAGGTTCTATCTGGGATTTAACCTAGGTATATAACCTAAAACCAAAAACACCTAGGTATGTAATTTATTTATGTATTTATTTATTCATTTACTTATTAGAGGTAAACCAACAGCTTCTGTATACAGCATTACATTAGAATATTAGTAAAAAGTATCAGACTTATACAGTCGCCAATAATCGACAGGTCGACCAACATTCAAGTGAGTGAAAAAACATTTAATTATTATTAGCTCACTAATTATTAAAATTACCAATAATCAAATTAAAATTAAAAAGAAAACATAATGAAATACATACACAATGAGAGCTAATGAGATTTATTTATTTATTTATTTTAAATAGAACGGCCGAAGCCAATTACACTATTTAACATAATTATAATTTATTAAATCATTCACTTCACACTGCTCAATCATGTTTTCTTCTCACAAAAATTCAAGCATTCTGACATTATCATCTTCCATTCATCCGCAAACATATCAAGATAGATATAGAGATAGTATTACCATAGGTGTTTCCTTTCCATAGTCTACCTCTGTACATTACAGTGCATACAGTGTATTTAATTAATAAATAGGTGCACATCTACTCAACGTTTTTGGGAAAACAACGTACTTACATATAAAGAAGTAATACAAAGTATGTCCATTTTTGTTGTGCTTGTCGTTTTAATATATCAGTCAAGTAGATCTATCTAGCTACTTAAAATAAATACGTAGGTATTTAAATACACATGTTTTTTGGTAGGTACAGCTCCTAGAAATGAGCTTCAATATAAGCTTGCAACATGTTACAGCCGCCGTCAAACCCATGTCGATAGGCTTCCAATCATGTATACGTCGTCGGTTACAAGTACACCGAAACTACGTCGCAATCGCCGCGTCGCACTATGGGAAAATCGCGTATGTTTCGTCTCAAAACTCCATATCTCAGTTATTTCAAAACTAAATGATCTGTAATTTTGCACACATATACGTGAAAGTATAAGGTTTAATAGAAAAAATAATAATTTTGAAAATTATGTTTATTATTTTATTTAAAAAATAAAACTTAAAAAAATACATGCATTTATATAAGAAATTATAGTATTTTTATAAGAAAAAATACTTTTTTTTTGTAATTTACTTACATAACATAGAATTTAATATCATTGTATAAACAGCGTCTAACGGGAAAAAAATATTGTACAAAATTCAACCAACTCCTACAGATTTTCGTTGACAGCAAGAAGGGACTTGGCTTCATCGAAAAGTTCTTTCGATATTGTTTCTGAGGTATTTCTCAACCTTGATATATATGGATCAGAAGTGTACAATAAGGTATGGAACACGTCTGTATTGGTAGCTGCGCTTGAACACTTTCTAGAATGATGAAGTCTAAACTTTTTGTAATCCTTGTTGAGGGATTCTTGAGCGTCTTCGGACAATTATTGTCCGATAGGTAAAATAGCATAGTACTCAATGATTTTTTCTCCGTGAATAAGTATTTTTCAAATTCAAATTCAAATTCAATTTAGTTTATTTGTGACACATAGGTAAAATGTATGTACATGGTGTTGAATATAAAAAGTTTTTTGTACATGTATGAAGGCATATAATACCAATTATAAATATTTACGTACAGTTGGGCGGTACTATATGCGTATTCACCGAACTTTTTGGAATCAATAGCCATTCCAGATGACATAGTTTGTAGTATAATGTACATCCGTTTTATAAGTTCTACGTCTACACCTGTAATGTCTGCAGAGCAAGAGTAATTCTAAAAAATTTTCCGAGCTGTGTTTCCGTCATTACTATTTCTAGTGCCTTGTCGAGGTTTATCGATATGCAGTCCCATTTCCTCCCTAAACCGCTTTTATACCAGTTTTTTTCTTTTCGTCTTTGTTATTTTTATTTTCTGGTGTAGTGGCTGACCACTTTTGGAAAGACAAGTTGTAGGAAATGTGTAAAATCAAACCACAAATAACTATTAATAATACTCATCACTGTAATGACCATTTTATCAATTTGACCTTAATAGATAACAGATGATATGTGAGAAGTAAAAAGATATTGGAAAAAAAAAAATATTAATCTCGCGATATGTTTTGGCACCGTGTCAGAAAAGGCGCAAGTATGCGCAACTTTTTTTTTTCCCCTTGTGTAAACTAATGTATAAAGATCGTAATACAACAAATATCTCGACCGCGGCAAACAGCGGCAACGGGTAAAAGTCTCGTTAAAAAAAAAGTAACCCGAAAATTATACCATCTTAAACTATATTGGTTAATTTTAATTTCTTTATTTATTACACATAATATTATTTAAGAAACGTTATAAGGAGATTATAAGCATTTCAAAAATGTATAATACTTATACATTTATATCAAAAACTTTCGAGTAATTTGGCGTTGAATTGTAGTAATGTATTGTGCCAAAATCACATCATTGAACATGAGTTAGCTTTGATGCCTTTTTATATACATTATGGTTAGCAAAAATAATTAAAAAAATATAGAAAAGAAAGCTTATTTATAAGACTAAATTAATTAATTAGTTTTACTCCATAACAACAACTTTCACGTGAAACGGTTTTGAGACGGCCTTGTATGGGGCTTTCCCATAGTGCGTCGCTCAGTCGTGTGTCGCTGGTGTGTAGCCAGCTTTATTGCAGTTAACAGATTTAGGGTCAGTACATATCTGACGGAAGATTCGTCGCGTAATATCGGTCGTGTAACGCCAAAACAGACAAAACATTGCAGTGTCGCATATGCACGGCACCGAAGAGATTTAAAATACTATAGAGCAGGCGTGTCAAGGAAATGTCATAGAAAAACTTTGATCCCATGTCTCAGTCCCGCCATCTAGAATAATATATGAATATTGGAGCGGCAGCGGAGCGTACTAAAAAAACTCATAGACTTGTGTCCAAGCAGGACACAAGTTTCGGACGAAAATTTTGATCGTGATGTCCGGTCTATAGGTATTGAATGTCTTTGCTCGGCACATTTTCCGTCAGATACATATTATGTACTGACCCTTAAGACTACTGCTGTTGATTCTGTTGAAATCACCGCGTATAAACTTGGGCGTAGTGAACACTGAAGTCTCTGAAGTGAATTATTATTTGTAAGTATTAATGGTGTACAATAAAGAGTATTCTATTCTATTCTATTCTATTGTCTCTGTCAGCGTCACCTACCTGTCGCAAGGGATTGACAAACTATGAATCATAATCGAGAATCGACGTGACTTATTTATATACATACTTGAAACAAACATATACACACGCATACTTGTTAATATTATGAACGTCAAAAACTACATAAGACAGTCGTCCCCCAAAAACGCCCGCCCTTCGCCACTTCCTAGTGTTTTTGCTGGGAAGAAGAAGTGGCGGAACAAACTCCCCAGCAACACGTCTGTCTGATATGTTAGTGGTACGCAATAATCATTTAGGTAAATTAAATAATTGGCTACATTTTAGCTAGCACACACCGATTTACAAGATAAGTATAGTATAAGTAATAAGAATAGTTGGTACCGACGATGACAACTAAACTCAAGCGAAAGATTTACAACTAACTGAATAAATAGAAGCCTTCAAGTAAAAAGAGCGTCCGCTTACATGTTCAGCACTGGATTACTACGCGACGGTAGCGCTCCAGCCGCGCTGCCGCCGCGCGGCACCTGGCGGCAAACATGTAGGCGCCCTAAGAGCCAACAATGTTGTGCAATAATCGTACGTTCCCACTACCCAACACAGGTGTTAGACGGAACACCGGAATGGCTTTTAGTCAGTAAGAGTCTGATTGGCGCGTCCGCCCTCCCCTACCTTAAAAAAGTTGGGAAAAGGCTAAGCAGATAACAATGATATTATAACAACCAAAAGATTATTCAATTGCTTTCAGCAAAGAGAAGCAGTGAAAGCCTAGAGTGGTGTGACCGACGGACTTCAAGTCATTGGTCTCGAACTCCAACCCAAGGTACGTACCTCTAAGTTTACGGATTCATTTATGCGTATTTTTAGCCGACTTCAGGAGGAGGTTCTCAATTCGATCGGTATTTTTTTTTATGTGGGTATGTATATTGATTACTCCGAGATTAATGATCCGACTTACGTGATTCTTTTTTAGTTCGATGCGGAGTAGTTGCCATTTGGTCCCATAAAAATTTAACAGAATTTGGCCCGGTACTTTTCATTTTATGAACATTTTTAAAAACATTTAATTAATTATTGAACATTTTTTTTGTATGTACTCGTTTGTGCACCGATTACGCTGGGAATGAGACAAAACCCACCAAAGCCACAGACTTCCTAATTTAGAGTTATTTTACACCGGTTAGTGCTTTTTATAATTATCACTTGTTTCTTAAACGGTGAAGAAAAACATCGGGAGAAAATCCGCATGCCTGAACGATGTCTATTACTCGACGACATGTGAAACAAAGGCCCATAGGAGGAATACAAACCTTTACACCAACCGGGCCGTTGCGTATCTTCTTTTAGAATTCTTAATGATAATCACTGGGCAAAGTGTTCAACAATTAACTGTCAAACAGCTAGTTTTGTATCAAGGCTATCATCAGTGTGTATCTAGGATGACGTCACGCGAAATCGGTGATGTGACGAAGCGCACCGTACCCCGTCTGATAGTTACCGTAACTTGAAGATCACTAAAGTGCAATACCATTTTTTTTGTAAAGTCTCAGAACTTCTCTTCATAGTTTAGTCTACAACAGCCTGCGTAGCATGAACACATCGAACACCGAAGAAACGGCCTTTGCCTACAGACGAATCGGCAAAGTGACAGATTATATAGACATTTCTTTCGTCTCGAGCATGGCAATGTCAAGAAAGATAAGAAGTTATATGCCGAAGAATGCCGAACAATGCCGAGCATGAAGTGCGTACCTACTTTCTCTACTTTGACAGTTCTTTTCGAAACATTTCCTGTCAACAAGTGTCAAACAGTCTACATCAAATGAGACCTAGACTAGAGCAACTTGACAAATTCTATAGACAGCATGTAAATTTCCTTTGTCTACGTACAAACGCTTGTCAACGAGTCGTGTTCAATGTGTTCATGCTACGCAGGCAGGTGTATTGAAAGAAATTTGACAGATTGAGGTTCCTGTCTATGTAATCTGTCACTTTGCCGATTCGTCTGTAGACAAAGGTCGTTTCTTCGGTGTTCAATGTGTTCATGCTACGCTGGCTAGTCGCCAGTTTGTCACTGGTAATGTAAGGATAGCCCTGCTGGTTAGTAAATTACCACACGAAAAGAAGAAGTAAAGATATACCTCTGATTGACCCTTCGGGTTACACAACCGTGATATTACGCAAATATCAATTTCACGATACTGCAGGCTTTGTAAATAAACTTTGCAAGCGGAAAAATAATCGCCCATCGCGTATTGTGTAGCCAGCCTATTGTGTTTTTAATCTCAAAATATGCACGCAGACAAATAATTGAGGATTAATGGTAGATGAAGAGTTATGGGTTAAAGGGGCGAGTTGGGGGCGAGTCGGGGGCGAGTTAGGGGGATGTACAAAGGTTCAGGTTTGTAGTATCGTGAATATAATGGGGCTTTGTGATAAGCGTGATACCAAAGAGGTTTTAGAAAACGATTTAAAATTACCTGTTGGCAATCGGATGTCGTTTTATCTCGATTTTGTTTACTAAGCTGTTTGGAACTTTAATTGTAGCTTTTACGAGTAAGGCCGCTTTAAGTCTCAGATGAAAATGGAACTTATTGGCAAAGGTTTAAAGTGAAAAAACAAATGGTCATTAATTAGAGCGAATTAGAAGAAAAAACAAATGAGATCTACATTTGGACCTTGTTTGTGAGGATGGATCGATGTTTGTTACTCTTTCACGTAAAAACTACTGAATGGATTTTAATAAAATTTGGTATGGAGTTAGCTGACACCCTGGATTAACACATTGGCTACTTTTTATCTCAGTATTCCTACGGAAACGGGACCAACGCAGGTGGAACCGCGGGACGTCTGCTAGTTGGCTATATTTTCATTGGCGTCCACTTGCTCACCGATCTTTGTTGACTACTGAACATTTACAAAAAAAATAGTACTGCACTTTTAAGCGGAGTTCAAGTTACGGTGATAATCAGACGGGTACTGTGCGCTTCGTCACGTTCGGCGAACGCGCATGACTACATCCTAAGGGTCAATTTATACTAGCACAGAGTCGAAGCGCATCGAAGCGTCTATCCAAAACTGAACATAACAAATTCAACCTTAACTCCACAGTGTAACGCACACTATACTTCGCAAGAATGCGCGCGCACCAATCAGCGTTGTTCACGCGCAGACGCGCGTATTCCTAAGAATGCGGCGTCTGCGCGTTATGTTCAGTTTTGGATAGACGCTTTGATGCGCTTCGACTCTGCGCTAGTATAAATTGACCCTAAGTAGATACAGCAGTCTGTATCTACTTAGGATATAGTCATGCGCGTTCTATAAATTGCCAGTGACAAACTGGCGACCAGTTGCAGACTAAACTTTGATGCCAAGTTTTGAAACTTTATAAAAAAAATGGTATTGCACTTTAGTGATCTTCAAACTACGGTGACTATCAGACGGGCTACGGTGCGCTTCGTCACATCTCTGCGAGTGTGTATGACATCATCCTAGTTACACACTGATGATAGCCAATACAAAACTAGCTGTTTGACAGTTAATCGTTGAACACTTCGACCAGTGATCATCACCATGAACTGTCAACCAAAGAGATTTAAAATACTATAGAGCGGGCATGACAAGGAAATGTCATAGAAAAACTTTAATCCCATGTCTCAGTAACGCCATCTAGAATAATATATGAATATTGGAGCGGCAGCGGAGCGTACTACAAAAAACTCATAGTCTTGTATCCAGCAGGACACACTTTTTCGGACGAAAATTTTGTTCGTGATGTCCGGTCTATAGGTATTGAATGTCTTTGCTGTCAACGGAGAAACGAAATAGCCAAGCTGGGAACCTAACAAAGGACCTACCTCATGGACTCACTTATTAGACCAACTAGCAGACGTCACGCGGTTCCACCCACGTAGTTCCCGGTCCCGTGGGAATACAGGGAAAAAAAGTACCCTATGCAAATTGGGAATAGTGTAGCTTCACAATGGTGAAAGAATTTTTTAAATCGGTCCAGTAGTTTCGGAGCCTATTCAATGCAAACAATCAAACCTTTCCTCTTTATAATATTAGTACAGATAAGGCAGTCGACTAGTAGCCCTACAATAAAACAATTACAAGTTGATTATATTAATGTGTTTACATCTATGGTCTTCAAACGAATGTCTTCATAACCTAAATACACAAAGAAAGTCTGCTTACAAGCGTGTTCCATTGGATGAAGCTGTTTAGAACATCTCATAATCCGTTAAAATTAATGTCTTGAACAATAACAAGACGGTATTACTCGGTTTTGTTCTGTAGGAAGGTTCTGATATTGGTATTTTTGTCTGTGATGCAAATTCTTGGTCATTTTTATGAAACAAAAAGCATTTATTTGGAATAAAAATTCGGGGACACCAATGTTACTTTATCATTCATAATATACTTGCTAAGTTTATCATAAACATCATTGGTATCGCCAAAAAAAAACATTTTTAGAAACTTTAGACTTATCTATACTAATATTATAAAGAGGAAACGTTTGATTGTTTGTTTGCATCGAATAGGCTCCGAAACAACTGGACCGATTTGAAAAATTCTTTTACCATTGGGAAGCTACACTATTCCCGGGTGACATAGACTACTTTTTAACCGTGTATTCCCACGGGAACTACGCGGGTGAACACGCGTGATGTCTGCTAGTAGTTAATAAAAGTCTGAAATCACACATCCACCTTGAGGACCCGTGGTAATCAATCCTTTTGCCTTCACTGTTTAAAAAGAGGCCTCTACCTTGAAGTAGGACAGTCACTGGCCTGACCAACAAAAGAGGTTCTTTTTAACCGACTTCAAAAAAAGGAGGAGGTTCTCAATTCGGTTGTATATTTTTAACCGACTTCAAAAAAAGGAGGAGGTTCTCAATTCGGTTGTATATTTTTTTTTTTTTTTTTTTTTTTTTTTTTTTTTTAGGGTTTGTTACCTCAGTACTCCGTCATTTATGGACCGATTTTCAAAATTCTTTTTTTGTTTGATAGGGTATACTTGCAGATTGGTCCCATTTGTATCAAAACTCATACCTGATGAGGGATCTCCGAGGAATTGAGGGAACTCCTCAAAAAATATAGGCACACATGCACCGATTTCAACATTTTTAGTAGCAAATCAAGCGTTTTCATTTAGAAAGTATCATTTGGTGAAGAAAAACTGATGAAGAAGACAGGCAACGGAACTCTTCAACGCATAACAGCAAATTATTCGCGATTGCTATAGTCAGATGTCTATGCTGAGCTTTTGTATTTCCACAACATAACATTACGCTATTCTATTTAAAAAGGGGCCGGCAGAGATGTACATATTAATGTTTAGAGATAGAACTTCTTTAGCAATTGTTATGCAATTTCAATGATTCTTTCAAGTTTTGAAAGACTTTCTTTACATACAAAGAAACTAAAAATTACAAAATAAAAACTTTTTTACAAAAAAAACAACCGACTTCTTAAAAAAAACTAACAGGTGAAAAATAACTCCAGTTTCGGAAGTCGGTGGCCAATAATGAACAAAACAAAACCACCAAAGCCACAGAGTTCCGAAACTGGAGTTATTTTTCACCTGTTAGTTTTTTTTAAGAAGTCGGTTGTTTTTTATCAGTTCAAAACAATCTGTAAAGAAAACTAAAAAAAAACAAAAGAAAATTTATCACCCACCACATCTGATTCTTACGGACATATCTCATAAATCAGACAAACCAGAAAAAAATATCCTATAAAATCAAACAAAAATAAACAATTAAAATTAATGATGGCTGAAACAAAACAGAAGGTATCAACGTAGATAGGGCGGAGTGCGATCGCGTTTGAACAAAAAAAAAAACCAAAATCGAATTTATTTGAAAACAATAAAACAAATGATATATGCGTTGAATCTGCAGCCGACGCAATTTATGGTATACCCCCACCATAGCCCCATGGATTAAATTGCCTTTATCTGTGGTATTGGTGGGTAGGTTGTTAATAGAACCTATAGTAAAGAAGCAACAGAGGCCTTAAACTGATGTTTTAAGGAGTCACCAAAGAGATTTAGGATTCTTTAGAGAAGACATGAGAAGAAATGACATAGAAAAACTGTAATCTAAAGTCAAAGTTGAAATCAAATCATTTATTTAAATTAGCTAGCTAGATAATAATTTACTTAAAGGACCTAACAAGGGCTCCCTAAGGACCTGATGGTTTATCAATTGTTCGGGACTAATTGCCTAACTAACGACGTACTAATGAGAACTACGATTGACACTTGATTGAGTATATGGGGTGTTAAATTGATGTTCTAATCCATTGACATTAAATAACCTGAATAGCTGCAGTTGTCAGTATTATACAGTACAGACGTCAGCAGATCAAGCTTCCCCAAACTGACTTCCCAATTGAATAAGACTCGTATTCTATTGGTAATAAAGTTGAAAAACTACGTAAGAAAATTAACACATCTGGGCAGCTTGCTGTGCTGATATCTGTACAATAAGTCAAAAACTACACCCAGCAAAGTTATATTGTCGGTTAATTTATTTTATCCATCTTCATAATTATTACTTCACCTTGTCTCGAAAAGTCCAAGATTCATAAGATATTTTGTGTGAACACTGTATATGAGACACACACATATAATATACAATTGCACATAATAAAGTCTTATTTGAATATGTATAAATATAAAGCTTGTTAGCTTTTATAGCTTTATTTTTTTTGCAGGTATTTACAAGGCAGATGTAAGTGGGAACGCCGGGAGGGGACGCCCTAGAAGAACATACGTAGACATTATTGGTGAGGTTCTTCAGAAAGGTCAGGTGCGTAGTACTCGCAACCGGCGTGTGTGTATGACAACTTGTATGAATGTAAACGAAGCAAAAGAAGTATGTAAGAATCGTACCATATGGCGCTCTGTAGTTCCTGCCTACCCCCATGGGAAAAAGGCGTCAGTTTATGTATGTATGTGTGTATAAAGCTTTTTAATCTTCACTATAACGGTAACGCACTGTTTTACTATTTATTTTTGTGTTAGTTATTCTTGCGTATGGCACTTGTGGGTTGCAGCTGGTAATAATTGTCAGATAGTACATACGCCAGCACATCAAGTTCTATTTCCATTATAGAAAGAAAATGGCGTATATGGAATTAGCGGTTTGTTAACTGTCAAGTGTATTTCATTTTCAGCCATATTCCAAATTCTACTCGTTAACACGTGACGCCATTTTCTTTCTATTGTCGCCTTATCGATTACGAAAATAGAAATAGAATTTGTAATATGGCTGCATGCCTAGCCATATTACAAATTCTAGCCATATTTCTAATTCTCTTCTATTCTATTTTTTGTGTTTAGAAATATATAAGTATGACTATCAGCTGTTTAGTACCCATAACACAACCTCCGTTTAAATTGGTATTAGATGGCGTTGTGTAAAAAATTGTGGATTTTGTTTTTTAATTTTTTTATCTTGAATAATTTCTTGGCTGTTACCCTAAACGCCATGACTAATCATTTTTGACGGCGAAGACTCAGTCTCTAAATAATCTAAATATCTAGTAGTCGCTAGTCTAGGGTCGCTCTAAATTTCCTAAAACTAATTCGAAAATTAAACTCTAAACCACCCATCCAGACATGTTTGAGAGGGCAAACTCAGTTGCAGCAATCCATTGAGATATCTCAATGGATTGCTGCAACTGAGTTTGCCCTCTCTGATTAATAGCCACTATATTAGTGGCTAGAACTTTCAGTACCTACCAAGAGTTATAATTCTGGCTCCTTGGACATCTGCCAAGTCCCTAATGTAAAAAGCGGCGTAATGGCCTTAAGGCAATGTTCTGTACATCTTTATTGAGTCGGAATTTAAGAGAAAATTAGTTTTATACGAAGTTAATGTAGGGTAGGATTGTATGGTCGTGTTGGAATTGAAATTGTGTGTTCTGTGTTTTTTTCCTCATTGTTTATTTTGGTATATCTAAGTTTATAAAGTTTAATAAGAAACCTGGTGGAAATACCGGTAGGATAAAATCTAAAACAAAAATCAAAATGCATCGATGTCGATGACAACACAAAACTGACAGAAGTTAGGTATTTAAGAACGATTGCGAAAATGATTGCTGGACTACCACTCTCTGTCAGCAACCATTTTTAGAATCAAAATCAAAAGTCTCAATTCAAATTAGGCTAAGAATCAGCACTTTTTAAATGTCCAAAATATATAAGACAGTCCTCCAAAAGGCCCACCCTTTACCACTTCGTATTGTTTTTGCTTGGAAGAAGATGTGGCGGAACAAACTCCTCAGCAACACATTTTATGATACTTTTTACTATTATTCTAATGTAATGCTGTATACAGAAGCTATTGGTTTACCTTAAATAAATTAATAAACACTAACATTTTTAATCTTCTTCTTATTTTCATCGGGTTAGTGCCCCTGAGTGGCATTAAAACTAAAACACCAAGCTGTTGTAAGAGTTTTTATGCCACACATGAGCGCAACCATCGAAGCGTTACTATCTTATTCCCCGAAGCGCAACCATTAGTTGCGCACACAAAATCAAAATAAACATATTATATTTGTATGCCCGATGCGCATTTGTTTTTAACCGACTTTCAAAAAAGGAGGAGGTTCTATGTTCGTGTGTATGTATTTTTTTTTTTTTTTTTTTTTATGTATGTTTATTTATTTATTTATTTATTTATTTATCAACAAACATTTACCATTACAGATAACCAATGCGGTAAATGGGCCTTAATTAATTTATAACTTAAACTTATTTTACTTAGAACTATGTTGATAGTATGAGTATACTCCCGAGGTGGTCCCATTTTAATTTGGTGAAGATCTGGTGCTGATCTTCGGAGATATGCAACGGAACTCTTCAAAAATAGACGGCAAATCTGTCGTGATTGCTGGAATCGCTTGGATGTTTATTGTTTATACAACATCATGACGTATCATCACGCCTGGTATGCTCTGAAGGGTACGCAGATGTGTACAATATACCTAGATTTCGACAGTTAGGTATGTTAATTTTCATTTATTAGGGATAAGTGGATAACCCTATTATGACATGTACTGTTACAATTAACAATATATATTATATAGCAAATATTTGTATGGGAACCACTAAAAATGGAAAAATAAAAAACTTTTTTGCAAAAAAATTAAACCGACTTAAAAAAAAACACTAAACGGTGTAAAATAACTCTAAATTCGGAAGTCGGTGGCCCATCATGAATAAGACAAAACCACCAAAGCCACAGACTTCCTAATTTAGAGTTATTTTACACCGTTTAGTGTTTTTTTTTAAGTCGGTTTAATTTTTTTGCAAAAAAGTTTTATTATCACGTTTTGTAATGACAGTCTGATTAATAATCACATTTAAAGACCACCACGCCTGCGCTAATAGTGTATAAATTATTACACTTTTCATAACTTTGTAACCAGATTGTTTATAGGCGTCGATTTTCTGTTCATTTCTGATACCCTGGTTCTTTCATTCAATTTAATGAAGCTGTATGTCTCTTTAACAGAATTGACCAATAGCACCAGTCAATTTATTTTTGAAAAATTTAGACAGTCGATATAAAACTGTCCATCGATATATTCGCATAATCCATCACGCCTCTCGCTCTACAATTTAAATCATGGTTGCGCTTCGCGGAATAAAATATAATATTTTAATTTTGATTTTGTGTGCGCAACTAACGGTTAAGCTTTGCGGAAAAATATAGTAAAAACAACCGACTTCTTAAAAAAAACTAACAGGTGAAAAATAACTCCAGTTTTGGAAGTCTGTGGCTTTGGTGGTTTTGTTTTGTTCATTATTGGCCACCGACTTCCGAAACTGGAGTTATTTTTCACCTGTTAGTTTTTTTTAAGAAGTCGGTTGTTTTTTTTGTAAAAAAGTTTTTATTTTGTAATTTTTAGTTTCTTTGTATGTAAAGAAAGTCTTTCAAAACTTGAAAGAATCATTGAAATTGGATAACAATTGCTAAAGAAGTTCTATCTCTAAACATTAATCTGTACATCTCTGACGGCCCCTTTTAAAATAGAATGGCGTAATGTTATGTTGTGGAAATACAAAAGCTCAGCATAGACATCTGACTATAGCAATCGCGAATAATTTGCTGTTATGCGTTGAAGAGTTCCGTTGTCTGTCTTCTTCATCAGTTTTTCTTCACCAAATGTTACTTTCTAAATGAAAATGCTTGATTTGTTACTACAAATGTTGAAATCGGTGCATGTGTGCCTATATTTTTTGAGGAGTTCCCTCAATTCCTCGAAGATCCCTCATCAGATATGAGTTTTGATACAAATGGGACCAATCTGTTAGTATACCCTATCAACCAAAAAAGAATTTTGAAAATCAGACCATAAATGACGGAGTACTGAGGTAACAAACCCAAAAAAAAAAAAAAAAAAATATACAACCGAATTGAGAACCTCCTCCTTTTTTTGAAGTCGGTTAAAAAGATAGTTGCGCTTCGATGGTTGCGCTTAGAAATGGTTGCGCTTCGAGGAATACCCTTAAAAACTACCCTAAACCCGCTTCTTCTCTTTATTGTTTGGTTACTGACTTACCTGATGTTACTTACTTGCCTTTAATGCCAGCCATGGGCCTCTGACTTGGCATCACATGCCCTCGAGAAATATCTCTGAGGTATGCCGGTTTCCTCACAATGTTTTAAACCCACTGAAATAATATTTGCAACGGAAACCTTCTCCCTAGAGTAATATTCCGCGGTATCCTATAACGGACTGTTAAGCGATTTACCCCTGGCAAATGGTTTGTTTCAAATTATATGAGTTTCTTGCTCATTAACTAGATATACGGTCTAATTACGTATCCACACGTTATTCCAGGTATGTCCATTAAGCGGGGATAAAATTATAATTACATACATTACAGTGCAATTAGTTTTGACAATGTTTTATTAGAATTGGACATTGATTTATTACGTACTAGCTTTTGCCCGCGACTTTAATGAACTTTACAATAGAAAAAAATCTGATAGCACTTAGCAATAGTGTGGGTTTCAATTAGTGAAAAGAATTTTGATTACTCTTGTACTAATAATCAGTAAATAATGTAGGTAACAATAAATTAATAATATCGAGGGTAATGTAAAATAAGTAAATGGAATTTTAATAAACACAAAATATTTGAGGATAGTTAATTTGTTTATGATCTCAAAATTCAAATAATTCTTCTATTACAATGAAATAATCATGTTAAGCAAGGCTTCTACATATGGAAAGCAATAAAGATATTGAGTATTGAGCATTAATTAAAATATAATTTCAGTTGAAGATCTGATAGTGAAGAGTTCCGACCAACATTTTGGGAATCTTTCGGTAAACATGCTTGCACTGATTAATCTGCTCCCTTCATATCTGTGTGGTTCTTTCCTCAAAATACCATTTCAGACTCAAATCTGCATAGTTCTTACTTTACCAATAATGTCTGGACTTCAAAAGAGACTGAGTTTCTTTCGGTGTTTCTTTTCAGACTAGTCAGATAGTGACCTCACCTTCTAGTTAAGTTAAGTTAACATGTGTTCGTTTGAACCTATTTACAGAAATAAAAAAAAAATAAAAAAAATCCTCAACTTTTCCACACAACGCCATTTAGTCCCAAGTTAAGCTTGAGAGCTTGTGTTATGGGTACTAAACAGCTGATAAACATACTTATATATTTCTAAATACATACATATTATAGATAAATTACACCCAGACACAGAACAAATGATCGTGCTCATCACACAAACATTTGTCCTGGGTGGGAATCGAACCCACGACCTCCGGCATAGCAGTCAGGGTCACTTACTACTAGACCAACAGGCCAGTCAAATATGGTTTATGATTTAAACAGCTGGATTAGGAATCAGATGTAGAAGGCAGTCGTCATGGATAAGGCACGCGTTGTGAGGAGGTTCCTTACTCCCAATCCTTAACCGCCGTGTTAGCTTAGGGTTTACCACCTCATCGAGGCGGTCCAGCCGGTGCTCGAGCGCTGGCTCGGGAGGAGGCACGGCTCCCTGTCGTTTCGGGTGACGCAGATACTTTCCGGGCACGGTTGCTTTGGAAAGTACCTGTGTCGCATAAACAGGGAGCCGGACGCCCGGTGTCACCACTGCGTCGACTGTCGGGAGGACACGGCGCGGCATACGCTGGCAGAGTGTGCCGCTTGGGAGGAGCCGCGCCGTGCCCTCGTCTCTGGAGTAGGCAGTGACCTGTCGCTGCCGGCCGTAGTCGAGAGGATGGTCGGCAGCGTCGAGTCCTGGGACGCGGTGGTGTCCTTCTGCGAAACGGTCATCTCGCAGGAGGAGGCTGCGGAAAGGGAGAGGGAGATCACCTCCACTCACCCTGCCCGCAGCAGACGCACCGGGCGCAGTCGGAGGGCGGACAACGCCCTCTTCCAGCCCCCCTGAATGGGTCCAGGGCGACGGACGCGGGGACGTCCACCGCCCCCACGTACATGGACCCGAGGTGGGAGCGCGTCGTGTTCACGCGCGCCCCTCTTAGACGTCGCGAGGGGAGTCTAACACCTCACTCCCCTCGCAGACTTGGCGAGGCCCTCGGGGCCGGCACCAGACCCGCCTGGGCAGGTGTGAGAAGGAACACGGGGTGGTTTTTAGTCAGTAAGAGTCTGACAGACCCCTCCGCCTCCCCGGGCGGGGGACATCCATGAGGATTATCCACCCCTCAAAAAAAAAAAAAAGGGTTTACCACCTCGCTGCGGGTGGAGCACTACTTTTATATACGTACATTTTACCTGGTAACTGCGTAAGTCGATTCTATTTAAAGCAATATGACTAGCATTCTTTAAAAAATGCTAAAGGTACCCATATAAGAGGCCATTCCCATTCAATAATCAGATTGCGTAGATTTCTTTCATTATTTCGCCAAAAATAGCCCGTTTGAACCTTTTTATTTCACCTCTTGATATGTCAATTGAAAATGCGAATATGGGGTAAACAAAATATAATAGAACCCATATTTTTACGAAGCCACAGTGCCACTTAAACACGTTGGGGCCTTGGGGGCCTTTTGTACCCCAAGGACGGTGTTTAGAAACAAACTCACCCTTTGATTTTTTTGCATATTTTATACTTTTTCCTGTACGTAGGCTTTCGGGCGGAATCTTTTCGCAATACTGTTTATTTTGTTTCTTCTTTGTGCGAAAAATAAATTATTCCGTGTGTATTTACGGCCTTATTTTCGTGAAGTGCGTAAGTTTAAGATGTTTTGAATGTTCGAAAAAGAGGCTTTGTTTATACCTACACGAATAAATATAGTCGGTTGTAATTTCCGCGTTTTTAATTTAAATTGCATGAAATAAATTAACCTAATGAAGCGGTTATAAGTCAATTTTAGTGGAACTAAAACGATTAAACTCATATTGATGCCTCATCAGAACGCCCAGACTGCAAAAAAAACTTTACTCTCTATCGAGTCCAATTCAAAACTGTTTTTTTTGCAAACAAATAGAAGAAGATATTATGTCATAAAAGCCATAGTATTCTGCCTGAAAGCAAGCATGCAAATTATTTGGTAAAAGCTATTTTTAAGCCATTATTATTGTGCAATTTATAATACAATTATAATAGGTACTCAAACTCAATTACTCATTTAAGTACATTCATCATTATCATTAATTTTTAATGTCTACTATTTCCATTTTCCCAAGTCATTGTTTGCGTCAAAGGCTAGTTAATAATCTAAAATGATAAAATCGAGAGTTAAGCTAAAACAAGTTATTTCAATCACGGTATTCTATACCTCCTTACAACCAAAATTCAGCGTGATAATCTTCACAAAATCCCCATAATAAGATTATTACGGTACCCTCGCTTTGTTCCTTTGATTCCCCAATGCCAATATCCGTCCCAGTGAATATCTACGAATTAACAAATTAGATTTTATTTAATTTAATATTCTCCGAGGCCGAGGAGTATTTGGATTGATATAATTTCGCATTTTATTTTATCCGAATACATGTTGGGACTACTTTTAATAAGCCATCATAAGTAATATGGATTCTTAATTAATTATTATCTCTGGTGGGTATTTACAAAATTGTATGTAGCATTGAAAACGACACGACCAATGTTCTGTGTCTGGGTGTAGGTAATTTATCTATAATTTTTATGTATTTAGAAATATATAGTATGTTTATCATCTGTTACTAAACCATAACAACAAGCTCTCAAGTTTAGCTTGGAACTAAATGGCGTTGTGTGAAAAGTTGTGGAATATTTAATTATTATTTCGTGTATTCATTTTCTTTTCTTATTCAATACACGTTTAAATATTTAAATATAAAAAAAAACATTGAAAAATATAAAAAATAGTAGCCCACCGGTATCGGGAGCAGGGTCCAAGCTACCGGCGGTCAGGGCTCCCGGGAGAGGAATCGCCTAACAATGCGAGCCGTGTCCAGTAGTACTGCTTTCTGAATCAAACCCTTGATCCAGCCGCCCAACGAGAGCCTCTTTAGGTATTGGTCGAGGCTCTTTGCTATTAAGCCATTGGCAGACACGACTATCGGCACAATGATTGCTAAGTCTACAATTAATCTTTTAATTATTATTATCATTAAAAGGAAATATTTTTGAAATGTGATAAATCATTATCTTCCTAGGCTTCTTTTGTCTAACTGGATTCAGCTGTATACTAGTATTTTACTTGGAGCTGCCTTTCTTAGCACCACAACCCAGTGACACAACACTATATCCCTCGAATAAACTGATTGTTACACTTTCGAGATTCTAACTATCAGGGGCTAGAGTCTGCTATTGCAATCGTGTCTCAATGACCGGTCATTGCTCGAATATTTGACAACTTTGACAGTTTTTGTATGGGAAATGTGTCATAAGTTTGACGTTATACGTCAAAAATCGATCATTGACCGGTCATTGAGACACGATTGCAATAGCAGACTCGACCCACAGTAATAACTGTCAAAGATATACAAATGTCAGCCAGGGAGGGGCCACAGTGTGTAATTAATGACACTCATCCACGGACCAATCTGTAGGCAAGCTAAAACCTTCGATTGAACTGTGTGGCTTTATTATTTTGTGTCAGGCAAAAACATTTAGGAAGTACAAGTTATAGGAAACATGTCATGTTTTATTCTTGTGCTAAAAAAAGGCATCTCAGCTGAACATCATCATCATCATCGTAAGCCCATAGTAGTCCATGGGTAGACACATAGGCTTCTCCTAATGAGCACCGCAGCGTACAGTGATGTGGCTTGGCCAATAATATACAAGGTGTTTTTTTTTTAATATCCCATAACTCTAGGGTTATATTCTGTAGGTAAAAATAATACTAAAACTCCTAGAATAGATGGTCCAAAAATGCATAGTTTCGGAGATATCAATAATTATAATTAAATTATCAGTTGTTTAGTACCCGTAACACAAGCTCTGCTTAGCTTGGGACTAGATGGCGTTGTGTGAATAGTCGTGGATTAATATTATTAAGTATTATTAATATCAGTTTTATTACCTAATTAGTTCAAAAATAGTCACCAGTACGACGAATCTTCTTTCTAACGTCACTTTTCTTTCACGTAAGGGTGTTTTACATTAATCATCGTGACTTTGTCGAATTATTTTGTATGATAGTAAAAAAAAAGAATGATTGATACATAATTCATAATATGCCAGTTGATTCTTTGATATGGTCTCAATTTACCATGCCCTAGAGATAAGGCATATCAAAAAAAACACGTTGTATAGTAATTATTGGCTTACTATACGCTGTAAAGTTGAGCGTGTGCTCATTTTAAGCTGTGCTATATTGTGATATATGTGCGTTATCCTCCTTAACCTAGTAACAGCTTGAGATTATGTCGCGTAATGTGAACGCCATGCTAAATAATATAGCATTAGTTCCTTATTTGCCAGACTAAATAATATTTAAAACCACAATTAATTACAGCGTCTGAAAAGATCTTTAGGTATACAAACGCATCTACCATACCATACAATTACCAAGAAACTAACTTTATAAACATATGCGGGAGGCAACCGAAAATGAAGCCGCGCCTGATTCCTGAGAGGAATTTAATCATAAGATGAATGGGAACAGCGGAATAGTTTCCGTACACATTAACTTTGTATATCGTGAGAATTTACGTTGGTAGTTGAGAACGTAGATTTGAAAGTGTTATGTACTTAAGGGTAGAATATTGTGTTGTATTGTTTGGGATATTAGACTTATTTACCTTTTTATATATTTATTTTATGCCTCTTTGTGGGGTATTGTATCCTCAATGTATTCATGGCATTACAGTAGGCCCTTTCAGAATAACAGCGCTGCGATATTTATTGTTTTTCTTAAAATATCGTGGCATCGTGCTGAGATAGGGGCCTTTTTGACCACGCGCAGGTCTTTTTGTTATTTAAAATATTTAATTTAGGTTTAGTTTTAAACGGTTTTAAATTCCTGTGCGTGTCCCAAATAAACATATTTTCTTTCTTTCTTTCTTTTCTTTGATGGCCTTAAGACTCTATACACGAGGTTGTGGATCAAATCCGGCAAGTTATAATGTGATTGTTACAATAAATTCATATAAATACTGAATGCGAAATAATCAATATGTTTATTGCTTTCCATATGTATTCTTACCTAATAAGTATATAAATGAGATCATTTTGGACCCTGTAGGGCACAGCAAAAAGGTAGGAGAGAGAAAGCCTTGCTGCACATCACCCTGTGTTTTTGCCTGTCACAGTGTTACAGTATAATATGTTCACAACGAGTCACACTCATCACATGTTGTGTGATCCATCACACTAATATTATAAAGGCGAAAGTTTGTGAGTGTGTATGTTTGTTCACTTCACGGCTAAACGGCTGGAGCGATGTTAATAAAAATTGGTATGGAGTTAGCCGACACTCTGAATTAAAATACAAACTACTTTTATACCTGTATATCCACGGGAACGGGACCTACGCGTGACGTCTGCTAGCTAAGAATAAACGCAAAAAGTCCTATATTGTAACAGTGTGACTGATTCCCGGTTTAGTATCAATTTTTCCAAACGAGTCACACTGTAACACATTACAGTCGTTGGGAACAAACAATTAAAAGTTGTCATATCGAGTAACAGTGTTACTGGTTGGGAAATTATTTCCCAATGACACTGTTACACGTTACAGTGTGACTGATTGGGAAAATATTTCCGAATGACACTGTTACACGCGGTTACAGTGTGACTGGTTGGGAAAATATTTCCGAATGACACTGTTACACGTTACAGTGTGACTGGTTAGGAAAATATTTCCCAATGACACTGTTACACGTTACATTGTAACTGGTTGGGACTTTTTTCCCGATGACACTGTTACACGTTACAGTGTGACTGGTTGGGAAAATATTACCGAAGAACAATGTTACAGCGTGACTCGTTAGGAACAATCGCATGCTAATGAGTTACATGTCAAAAATTTTTTACCCAATGCAATGACGTAACTTTTAAATAACGCCTTTTAGTATGTGATTTACAGCAATCACTATTTTCTAACGTATCGTTTCAACAGTCCTCATTGCCAATGCAGCTCATGCAAGTTTGTTGGACAACCTGCCCCAAATACACAGTCCAACTCCAGTGTCGAGTTTACAATCTGAATTTGTTAGAGTACACTATTATGTTGAATAATGCAAATACAATCTGGTTGTTTTAGTGTCGTCAGGACCAATAGAAGTTTCCGTTGAGTTTGATAATTGTAAGCAACGACATTGACTTGAGCTAGCCGTCGTTGTAACTAGGCCTGTGATAGGCCTGCTTTAGTTGATGTCTTCGGTCTCAGAAATCACGTTGATAAGATCAAGCAAAAGGCAAACATCATTCATCACGAAATAAAAAAACGTTGGTCCTTAATATTAATATGTCAGAATCAGAGTCAGAATCATTTATTCGTAAACTTAGGTGGTAATTACAAACAAGATCTTAAAAATTAGGTAGTCCGCTATGTTTGGCCAATTGACATACAAATCCAATAGACATACACATATATTATGATTTTTATCAAATGTTATTTTTCTTCTTCTTCTTATCGTGTGGTTAGTAACTAACCTGGAGTCAGAGTTTTAATGCCGCCCATGGGCCTCTGACTTGGCATCACATGCCGTCGAGAATAGTCTCTCAGGCATGCCGGTTTCCTCACGATGTTTTCCTTCACCGATTTTTGAAGCAAGTGATAATTTAACAATACGCACTTATATCCGAAAAGTCAGAGGTGCGTGCCTTGGGTTCGAACACGAGACCTGTGATTTGGCAATCCACCGCTCACACCACTAGGCTATCACTCCTGTAAAAAATAATGAATGTAAAATAATAATAATAAAATAATGTAATGTAAAGTTAATGTAAAAAATCAAATTTGTATTGTTTGTTATTGTTTGTATCTGTAATGTTATTGTTACAATTATATTTATAATAACTATGTGAACCTTTGTGGAGAGAGAAAATAAAGATATTGTATTGTATTGTATTGTAAATCATCAATATGTCTCCATGCCTTGGAAATCACGCTAAGCATTTGATTCCGCCTGTCGTTTGGGGATATTTGACAGTCGTTACAAGAAGTCAGAACCTTAAAAATCTAACCAAGGACAGTGTAACCAATTTACTAGGTTTAATAGGTCAGACAGGCAGGCGCTCCATATAAAACTCTGGTATTCAGCAGATTCTAGTTAGACTAGAAGCCAACCCTTTCAATAATGTAGTTAAGAAAAGGCTAGGCAGAAAACGGAGACAGGACCAACGGCTTAACGTGCTTTCCGAAGCACGGAGAGTTCTTGATATATCAAAATACAAGTTAATAGTCCTAACAAATAAGGTAAAAGCACCAGTTCTCATCACACGTCTAAATGGAAGGAAAACGGAAACGATTCTGCAGAAAACAAATTTTCTTGAATCCAAATTACAGTCAGTCGCCCTCGTCTGTTTATTTACATTTCATCTGAGCGTGGAGTTAAACAAATATTGCTAAGCATGATATTATTTACTTTAGCTGATTTGTTTGCGCATCACCCGTATGTAGGTATTATGATGAGCGATTGCTTTCGTAATATTTGTTTTGAAAAATTGATTTTGTTTTTGGATTCTTTTTTTCGATTTAGCAGAATACCAGCGTTGGATATTTCACCTGACATTTATGCTAAGCTGAACTACTACCATTTGGTGCAAGTTTTAGACATCCGCCCAGTAGGTGATCGGTTTGGAAGGCAAAAATTTATTTATTTATTTATTTAAAAAACCTTAAACTATCATTACAGGGTTTACCCTAATGCGACAGCTAAGAACTTAAACTAATCAAAATTATACTACATCAAAACCTAAGTACATTACTTACAACAATACTTAATTACAATAAAGTTTTAAATAATTAAATATCCTACTGCTTGTAACAAAATACAAATAGTAACACCATTGCGAATTCACTAAAACAACATGTAAACACATCAATCTGAGTTTGAAGACTATTGATGGTGCGGATAGCTCTTGTAAGAGGTGCTTTGGCGAGTAAGTTAGTTCTCGCTGAAGGTACCAGTAGCAGTGGCGGGCCTCGCCGCCGCCACACGTAGCGGTCCGGCACACACAGACTCAAGCGCTGCAATACTGCCGGATGACTCTCCACTCCACGAAGTACCTTTACCAAGTAGGCTACCAGTGCAAACTCCCGTCGTACATGCAATTGATTATAACCAACCATGCCCAGAACAAACAGAGTGGGATACATCAGTGGGTAGAACGGATATACCCCATACAGCTTCTTGTACAGATTGCGCGTGAACTTATTCTGAACGCGCTCCAGCATTACCGCGTACTTAGTTTCATGTGGGGCCCATATGACCGCACTATGTTCCAGATGACTCCTGACTAGTGCATCATATAAGACCCTAGCTGCTGTGATGTTTGTGAAGTTTTGTGTCTGCCTCAGCACAAATCCTAAGTTTCTGTACGCCTTCTTACAGATTCTGGTTACTGTTGAGGACTTTTTTAACTCTTTAACTCGAATATTGCTTAAATGCTACTAGTATTTTGTTAAAATTAGAA
Organism: Euplexia lucipara; assembly: GCA_921972225.1. NCBI lineage: Eukaryota > Metazoa > Arthropoda > Insecta > Lepidoptera > Noctuidae > Euplexia > Euplexia lucipara. Next base: position 7,975,241 of record OV179168.1, on the reverse strand, counting down.
AATAATCAATACATCACTTGCATTGATATATTTGAATGTGAGTTTACGCTGTTCTGGTACTTTAAGTAGCAAAATGTGGAAGCACTAATAGGTAGACACATCTTCTGCCAAACCATAAGAGCAACATAGACATGATGTTTTGTTTACCTGCATATGCAATTTACCTAGCAACAAAGTAAAAAGCTTTATAACTCACAGTTAAAAACAAAAAAAAACAACAAGTGCGTCAAAGCAAATATCAAAATAAAATCCCGGAATAACATTTAACCAAAAACAAAATTTTCAAGCGAAATAAAGTCACTCGAAATAATTTATTTTCATCGTAAAAATGTCAGGTACAAGATTTGAAAGCAGCATCACACACAAATTGACGTTGAATATCAAGCGTGTTCAAAAACTTGCGTCAACCTGGCATGACGGCGAAATGAAAAAGTTACAAAGGGCATAGTGCGACGAGTTGCTGCAGCGTCAGTCAAACGTGACGACCGATTGTTGGTGTTTCCACCACGCGGATATAGAAATTAAGCGAGAAGTTTTAATATTTACATTATTTTGACTTTATCTTTGCATGGCGAAATTTGGGCGTATTTCAAGTACCTACAGAGGTGAGGCCCAGAGGTTAAGGCCTACCAATACAAACTAACATGTGATGTACTTTTCAATGTACCACACGACTGAATGGCAGCGTCGCAGGGGTGTCCGAGCCCAGCACGCGTAGCATGATCACCGAAGAAACGGTCTTTGTCGTGTCTCGGAAGAAAATAAATTAAGTGTTCATGCTACGCAGGCAGGTTTATTGAAAGAAATTTGAAAGATTGAGGTTCCTGTCTATATAATCTGTCACTTTGCCGATTCGTCTGTAGACAAAGGCCGTTTCTTTGGTGTTCAATGTGTTCATGCTACGCAGGCTGGTGGTGACTAGACGATCCGCTTGAGTCGTAGTGTGCTTACATCATTTGGTGGTTTAACTTTAAACCTGAAGCCCTAACTAGAGATTTTTAGTGAGTACAACATGACGTAAAATAACTTATAAAGAAAGTTCTGTCTCAAAATTCGGGCAAGTCCTACCAATGTGACTTTTTTGAAATCATGACGTTGATATACTTTTTAACCCTCAATTGGGCGCGCCTAAAAAGTTGCATAAGCGGTCGCGAGGGGTGTTTGGCACCCCAGATTTAGGAAATAAAATAAAATACGAAATACATGCAAAATCAGACTTTTATTAATAAGAACATTTGAACTTACTTATTAATCAACTTTTAAACGTATTTTTAACATAATTAACTTTCTTTTAAATATGAAAAATATTTTTTTACTAATCCTAGTTTTTATCGTCACAATTTTGACAGACTATATTCATATGGTCATTGCACACAAATGTTTTTGGAATTTCGAACATTCAGTCTTTGTTTTCCTGTCCTTACTTCTTGGACTTAATGTTTTAAAACGGATATAATGAAATTAACAATCATCCACTACCTCGGAATTTAGACCACACAAACAGTCACCTGGGGTGTCGTGCACCCCAAACACGCTCTCCGAGCCCAACAGTCCACAACAGACCGTCGCTCGCAACTGAATCGTGTACGTTTTACGTGTTTACGAAGCTACCTAGAAGGCCAACGCGCTAAATTCAAATTTTAAAAAGTTGTGAGCCTGGAAACCTGCTCTGGGGTACATGACACCCCACGCGACCAATTAAGGGTTAAGTTACGGTTATCTTAGACATCATTACATCAGTGAAGAAAAACATCGCAAGAGAACCCAAGGGTTCAGATTAAGTCACAATGTGTCTTAGCCTTATTTTTGTGTTATTGAGCAGGGCTTAACGGAGAAGCTAATTGTGTTATTCCAGCAATTATAATATGTATTTCATTTAGGTCCTGTTGATCGCACATTAATATGTGAATTTTCGCTGTATAACTAATTTTTCATGTTCACATAATCTTCACCAAAAACTTTTTGCAAACCACTGAACATTGTTTGAAAATAGAACTATATAATAACGTCTTGAAAAAATCGATCTGGAAAGCATTAATTGTGATAAATGATGTCCCTTTTTTGTTGCATTAGAATAATAAATAAATAAATAAATATTCCACAACTTTTTCACACAACGCCATTTAGTCCCAAGCTAAGCTAAGAGCTTGTGTTATGGGTACTAAACAGCTGATAAACATACTTATATATTTCTAAATACATACATATTATAGATAAATTACACCCAGACACAGAACAAATGATCGTGCTCATCACACAAACATTTGTCCTGGGTGGGAATCGAACCCACGACCTCCGGCATAGCAGTCAGGGTCACTAACTACTAGACCAACAGGCCAGTCATACTATTATAGCTCGATCCATCTCCCTTATACGGCGTAGGTACGGTGATGATGTTTAACACGCTCGTGGACATCAACCATGCATTGGACTTGTTTGTTTTGCTGATGAATGGAAGGCTACTGTGAAATGGCTTTGAATTGTTACTTGTTGTATCTAGAATCCTTAGCTATGTATAATAAAGGTTTTCCATGATAATTTTATCATCATCCGCCTAGCCGTCTCCTCAAACCAGTGACTGGGTGACGATACCCGTTGGTTAAACTGTTTGACAGAGTTTTAGGCAACGACAATTTTGTTCAACAATGATTTTATTTTAAAAAAATTAAAAAACCCTTACCGCAAAAAAGTAAAACATTTAAAAAGTTAAAAATAAAACTTTAGCCATGAAATTTTACTTCACGTCGGGGTACCACTTAAGTAAGGAATGTTCCTAGTACTTGTATATATGTATGTAGGTACTTATTTCAACAGTACCCCGACGTTACGTAAAATTTCATGGCTAAAGTTTTATTTTTAACTTTATAAATGTTTTACTTTTTTGCGGTGGGGGTTTTTTAAATTTTTATTTTAATTTTTATTTTAATATTTTTAAACGCATTCATTTTGTTTTTTAGAGTATACAGTTATGAGAATTATTCAGTGCATTGTATGTAGAGTCAAATGCTGGTTAAAACGAATCCAAGCACTACAAATCTGCTATTAATTTGTCAAGAGTCTACCTACTGGTGTGCTGTATAGCCTGGCTGCAACATCAGCTCATCCTGTTGCCATCAGTGCATTGTGTTTAGAATCAAATGCTGGTTGAAATGAATCCAAACACGATATATCTGCTGTTATTTTCCCAAGAGTGTATTAGTCTGCTTGATATCCTGGCTGCATCAGACCAAATACACCATAATGTTACTTATTAATATTACACACATGGGTGTTTGAAATTTAAAGCCACACATATGTTTGTAAGTTAAAAAGGTATGTATATGGTATGTCTTAATTTTTTTTTATTTTATGTTACCACTTTATTTCGATAGTTTTATGTTTTTTTACTATGTGCTTTGTGTGTATACCAAAAAATGGTCCATCTATCTATCTTTTAACATTGACTGGAATCAAACCGAGCCAGACTGTATTTTATTTAGTTTAATGTTCTGTTTCAATAACAGCCTCTTACTGTCCCACAGCAGAGCAAAGGCGTCTTCACATACAGAGTAGGTACTAGCAATATAATCAGCCAGCTTGCTCAAGGCAAATTGGCGATTTCAGACTTATAATAACTGTAACTATGGGTTTCCTTCACCGTAATCAATGATGCTTAACATACATTTAGAAAATAATGCACAAGACCTCATGCATGGGAGGCGAGGCCATAACCCATCACTCCGCTTTACCCACCACTGCGTAGAACTGTCTTTGGCGCTAATTCACCAATATCCCGAATGTGTAAGGCTCTAAACAGCTGCAGTGACCAGATCGATGTACACCACGACAGCATAGGGAAATTTGTAGATCAATTATTGAATACTTTCGCACAACTAAGCTATAATATATTAATTATGAATTACCAATTTGTTTGTTTGTTGTTTTTTGTTATTTAGTTCTTAATTAATTATAATCAAATGAAAATCAAAAACTGTAATTTATTGTTATAATGCTAATTTATTTAGCTGTTATTATTGTTTTTTTTTTACCAATCGATTTAAAATTCAATTCAATCATTTTAATTAGTTTGTTAAATTGTTTTGTAATATAATAATGTGTATCATCAAAATAAAATAGTGCATGTGGTGTTAGCCTGTAAGTAATTGTTGCACTCATAAACGTAAACTGTGTACCTACCTTTAAATTATAATGTATTGTGTAAACAATTGTTGGCTAGCCTATTAAATAAATAAATAAATAACGACTTGACTGTCACGACATCTCCCTTCATACTACCATTATGTTCATTCGTTTTCTCCACGAAAGGCCTGGAATTCTCCAGAATAAATTTAACACCACATCCACAATTTTTCAACATGAATGAACGGAACTCTTTAGTAGACACATCACGGATTCGAATTGGAGTTGCCAACACAAAAAATAGTGAGTCGACGCGTTAGCGGGGAATGAACGAATTCATTGACGTCTCTGCACTCGGCGGAAAGTAATGTTAATTTTTATTTTAAAAGTACTTTTAATATATTTACTTTTACTTTATTTACTTTGTTTTTAATCTCAAATCGACTGTGTATGGATCTAGTTATCTGAAATAAATGAATTTTATTTTTTTATTATTTAATATTGGTAAAGTAAAAAATCCACTATCGAATTCATTTGCAACGAGGTCTTGGGAACCATAAAATTAGTCATCAATAAAATTAAATGTAGACATTCTCACTGAACTCATAGTAGTGTGTACTCTTCCATTTGATTAGTGAAATAATTTTACTGAACTCGGATGAGTAGTTTTTATGAACCTACAAACTTACAAACAAACAAATTGGTGATTGGTAGATTCGCTACGTATCTCGGGTTCTATTATCACTTCCTTTAAAAACGATGAAGGAAAATATCGAGCTAAACATTTGAATCGGGCGCCAAAAGACGGCCATTTTGTTTTTTTTTTATTTTGATAATAGGTACTCAGTGTCACTCTCACAGTAAATACGAATCTAACGACACCTCTCAAGCTAAAATCCACCGAGCCGTTCAGGCTGCGGAGCGTGCCAAACAATTTTATTATACATAGATACATACTCTCGAACAACATAACCCTTCTTCTGGAGCAGTCGGGTAACTAGCATCTGTGAGTTATTCTATACTTTACGCAATTGTGGACAAAAAAAGAGCATTATACTTCATATTATACAAACACATATCCAACCAATAAATTAAAATAATGTACATTAGCAAATTGTTATTAAAGTAACATTAATATTAAATCGTATTTTAATTAATTTGAATTGACGTTCCAGCTTTTCATTTGTCACATTAAACGTTTCACAAAAGTAAGCAGCGGCCATATTGCTTTGTGACGTAATGAATGAACGAATGCGTAATGTTATGATGACATTTTATTAATATAAATAAAGCTCACTCCATTCAACGTTATTATTAATTATGTACGGATGTATTATAACCATACCAATGCGTATGTTGCTTCGCTGGACTAGTTGGGTACAAGTACTACGTGCTCGAAATAACTATATTATTATAAAATGTATACCTAAATTTCTATTCGTTACTAGGTTTTCGATATGGGATTCCACAGAAGTAGCCCCTTTGGTCAATAAGTTGAGGATCTCTCTATATTTCAATGGGTTTAAACATAACTTGCAATACATTATGTGGATGTGCAGACGCCAGCACATCAAGTTACCCCAATGTGTCAAATTTCTTTGATCGTTTTTCAACTTTATGTCAGACAGAATAAGGTTCATATTCAGTTCAGAAAATTAAAAAAACCCACACGGTCGTCTCTGCCTATCATCACACGATGTTTTCCTCAAAAGAAAAGGCAAAAATCAAATTATTATTACATCCACATTTCAGCTAAGAAGATGATTAGATAAAATTAAATAGCGATGTATCGAAGAAGACGACTAACGCATAGATCAAAAACTAATTTGACATTTGTAGCTTACTTCTTGGCTGTTACTGTTAGTCTCTGCCCTTTTCTAATGCTATAAGTCAGAAAGAGATGTCAATTGTCTGATTTTAGGTAAGTTATATAACCAGGGAATCGATGCTATTCTTCCATTCCACCGTAAACATTATTTGAAACATTGCCAATAAATGCCTTCGTATTTTCTCCAAAATTAACAGTAAATAAAATCCATTTATCCCTTCATTGGAGACACTTTGGGGACTGCCAATTTAATTCGAAACTGTCCAACTTTATTTTAGAAAGAACTTTAAAATAACTACATCAAGAACTTTGAGTGTCTGAAAGGAATCCTGAATTTTCGATGGCTCAAAACAAGAGCTGGGGAAAATTTACAGATAGTCAAATGAAGTTAGAAGTTTTCTTTTAGTTTGTCTTTTAGAATTTTTAGCCTTGAGTACAGGCGTAGGGTAGCTAGCCTTTCGGTATTCAATAGGATACATTTTGGAGAGTGTGCACGGGAATTACATGACTTGATTCCGCCATCACCTTTCTACCATCGGAAAACTCGGCGTACAGCGTGTGTCCACCTTTACATCGTTGGCACTTCCACGATTCCGACAAAGCGTTTCGCTTCGTCGCTTATACCGCGTACATCGAAGGACTGGAACAACTTGCCTGCTGCTGCGGTCTTCCCGTCCGATTGTAATTTAGGTGTCTTCAAGGCTAGAGTGAATAGGCTCTTAATAAACTAGTGCGCTTCACCATCACTGCTTACCATCAGGTGGGATTGCAGTCAAACACTGGTTTATAATATTTAAAAAAAATGACGTGTGGCACTCGGAGACTGCCGTGGTAAAGCTACTGCATAGCATTTTTTATCAACTCCTATCCTCTCCCCCTCCCCATTCCTCTCCTCCCCCTCTCCCCATTCCTCTCCTCCCCTCTCCCCTTCCCCATTCCTCTCCTCCCCCTCTCCTCCTCCCTCCCATTCCCCCACACCTCCCACGCCCATCCCATCACCCCTCCCTCCCCTTCCCCCACCCCTCCCTCTGTTTCCCCTCCCTAACCCCTCCCGACCCCTGCCTTTACCCGTCCCCCTATCCCCTCCCCTCTCACCTCCTCCTTCCCTCTCCCCTCCCACTCCCTTCCCCCTCCCCTCCCCCTCCCCCAGCCCTCCCCCTCCCATGGTTCATTACAAATATGTACACTCGGATTGATACACAATAGAAGGTGAGCCTAATAATTGCTATCAAGAAACAGAAAATTGGTTGACTGGCTGATAGTAGGTTAGCTAGACCTTGGAAAGATCTAGGGATTTCGTGGTATTCAGTTGGTTGTAAAGGACAGATAGGCAAGAGAAAAGGCTCTAAAGCCTCGAAAAGCACGTTAAGCCGTTGGATCCCGGCTGTCTTTTGAGGATTTTTGTCAGTCGTTACGAGTAGTCAGAAGTCCGAAAGTCTGACAACCAGTTTAACCAAGGGGTACGAGTTACGAGTACGAGTTCAGTAGCGTTTACAATCACGAGACCATCGAGGCTCTCGAAGTAAGCAGGTGTGATAATTGTCACAATTACAATCCAAGATTGATCATTACACCTCATTTCAAAGTCATGGTTAGCAATCAGTTCTGGGAGCATTTGATTCGTCATTTCAACTGTAAATTAGTTATTTGACGTTGGTATTCGGTAATCAGGTAATCTGTAATCGTGTTGGTAATCTAGATAGGTCTTGTTATGATACTATGTCTGTTTCTAATCTGGCTTCTCAGTAAGTGATCAGGTCTTGATTAGAATTAACATAATGGGAGACGACTTTGTGCTAGGGATGTCGAAACTTTAAAAAGTAGGTATCGATATTTTTTTATTTATTACGAATACTTTTAGCTTATTATTTGTCTTACTGTACGAAACAGACCTGTTCTCACATGGTTGATCAAGATGGGATCTCAATTTCAGATTTTTGTTATGTTCCAAAAAAATACCGAAACATCGATATTTTAGTGCCTGTAAGTTGATGAAGCCTTTTGTTATTACAAATCTGAACTTTAGCATGCTGAGCTAGCGTTAATTTTTTTAAAAGTTCAAAATTCTCATTATTGGCACGTTTCGGAACTTATCTTCGATAATATACATTACTTACCCAAGAAACTTCGATATACTGATTAAGAAAACATTAGAAACTTAAGTAATTTTTCGACAAACGTACTTTAACCTACGTACTATTACCATTTTACCGGTAGGAAACGACATAGTTGCGTATTATTATCATATCCAATACATAAATAAGCAATTCAAAGTAGTCTGTCATATTGAAAAATATAACATTACATTACGCAAACAGTGGAAAACGGGTTATTGTCCATTGTGGTTCTTGTTTATATTTGCACAAGGAAAAACGCAACGACTACTACGCCGTAGCGCCGACGTGCTACGCTCCCGTAGCAAATACTCGTAGATGTGCTACGTAGTTGAATATAGGTAGGACGTTAGCGTTAAGAATGCAGTGACTCAGTGAGTCATCATTATCTGTCGGCCTGGCCCCGCCCCCTAACCAATCAAATCTTTTCAAATTTTTATAAATTCATTAAACTTAATATTTTAAAGTATAATTTATTTGAATTTAACACCACTGTGGAATACACCTTTTTTTGCAGTTGCACTGATGACTCACTGCATTTTTAACGCGAACGAACTATAGTTATAACAATAAAAATTATTAGGACGAGAAAATTGTGAATTTTCGTTTTTGAAGATCAATTATTGTTAAGGAGAACACTTAAAAATTATAACGTTGGGTTACACAGGGTGTTACAAGGGACGGTCTTTGACTGGCCTGTTGATCTAGTAGTTAGTGACCCTGACTGCTATGCCGGAGGTCGTGGGTTCGATTCCCACCCAGGACAAATGTTTGTGTGTTATGTATTTAGAAACATACAAGTATGTTTATCAGCTGTTTAGTACCCGTAACACAAGTTCTTAGCTTAGCATGAGACTAGATGGCGTCGTGTGAAAAAAAGTTGTGGAATATTTATTCATTTATTTATTTATCGCTAAAAGCTTATAAAACAATAAGATATTGATTTAAGACCAATCCTTTTATAACTACAATAAAAATTCACACATTACCAAAACTAAATTGCCTGTCTGTTTTCCAATAAGAAATAAAATAAATGGTCCCCATTTTATCTCAATATCTCAAAACATTTAAAAAACATGAAGATGACAAATGTGCATCCATCAGAACTTCTCAAGTTAACAATTGCGAACATTTGTTTCATCCCTCCCTTCTCATAACTTCGTTACAACGTAAGGGTGCAATGTGCGGCGATGAATTAATCAATGAATATAAAAATATTGCTTACTAGCACTTAGCTTGCGACTTCGAAGAGTTTGTGGCTATATTATAAGAGCCGCATGGTTGGTCGAACGTTAAGCTACACTTGACGAGGTCAGTCCGTGGATGGGTGACAATTTATCGACCATTTATTCGACTGGCCTGTTGGTCTAGTAGTTAGTGACCCTGACTGCTATGCCGTAGGTCGTGGGTTCGATACCCACCCAGGACAAATGTTTGTGTGATGAGCACGATCATTTGTTCTGTGTCTGGGTGTTATTTATCTATTATATGTATGTATTTAGAAATATATAAGTATGTTTATCAGCTGTTTAGTACCCATAACACAAGCTCTCAAGCTTAAATTGGGACTAAATGGTGGTGTGTGAAAAAGTTGTGGAATATTTATTTATTACATACCGAGACTCCTCCGTGCCTCCGAAAGCACGTTAAGCCGTTGGCTACAGCTGTCATTTGTGGATCTTTGATATTCGTTGCCTGTAGTCAGAAACACGAATGTCTGACAACCAGTTTAACCAAGGGGTATCATCCGACATCCCGGGTGTCGTGATGGTACAGAGGTAAAGGCGCGTACCTCTCATGCAGGAGGTTGTGGTCCAAATCTGGGCAAGTACAGACGCCAGCACGTCAAGTTACCCCAATGTGTCAAATTTCTTTGATCGTTTTTCAACTTTATATCAAACACAATAAGGTTAATTTTCAATTGGGAAAATTTAACACATTGGGGTAACTTGATATGCAGCATATCAAGTAACCCCAATGTGTTACTGTCACTGACCACAATAAAGTGACATTGGTACAGACGCCAGCAGCTGGCGTCTGTACCAATGTCACTTTTTCAATTCATGTGCAAAGTGCATATGCAAAGTGAATATGAAGTTTATCTTAGACATCATTGACATCAGTGAAGGAAAACATCGTGAGGAAACCTGGACTTGTAGTTAATTTAAGTTTGAAATCGCCAATCCGCCTTGAGCAAGCGTGGTGATCAATGCTCGAGCCTTCTCTATGAGAAGACGCCTTTGCCCTGCAGTGGGACAGTAACAGGCTGGTATTATTTATCATCCGACAGGCAGTCGCCCCATGTAAACAATGGTATTTATCCGGTTAAACTGAAAGCCGACCCCAACATAGTTGAGAAAAGGTTAAGCAGATGACGAGGATTACTTAGCTTGTGACTACGTCTGCGCGCATTTCGTACTTTTCCATCCCCACTTTGTTTTGAAAGTATAATACAGCCACTTACAAATAATTTGGCTTTCATATTAAAAATAAAGTCAAAGTCAAAGTCAAACCATTTATTTCAATTAGGCCCCTATAAGCCGCCGCCGCCGCCGTCAGCGAAGCTGTAAGAACCGCTCCGGCAAGGCTCCTGTTGAGCCCAACGCTAAGCTGCGTGCCGCGAAGCCGAACACCCCGGTGTACATCTCTCGCCTGCATTACACCACTGAGGCTAAGGACATCGAGGAGTACGTGCGCCAGAGATTAAAGTACACGCCAAGAGCACAGCTACTGGAGTCGCGCCGCAACGTCAATTTCAAGGCGTTTGTGGTGCGCATCCCAACGTGTATGCTCCATTTGGTGCTGGATGAAAGTTTTTGGCCACAGGATGTGGTGTTCCGTCGCTTCCGCGGACAAATTCCACAAGAACGCACGTAATATCGTGCTAGTGAAGTGATACTAACATAGTTATATAAGATTTTACTAACAAAAGTGTTATTAGTATGTATTTTTAGGTTAAGGTGTTTATCTATGGGTCTTTGTTACCTGAAATAAATGGTTTATTATTATTATTATAAGGCGCTTTTGAACGTCGAACAAAAAATAACTTTAAAAAATGATTTAAGTTGCCCCTTCCAAAAAGTAGATTTGTATGGAGAAGAATGGGCAAGAAACTCTTTTAGATCGATTTTATAAAACTTTGTGTACATTAATAAGATTATATGTGAAGACGTTGCACCTAGAATAAAAGTACTATACTAAGATAGGTTTAAGCAACAAAAAAAAGCAATGTAGTTGATAATAATTTTCAAAATGGGATCTGTAGATCCGGAGTTAACTCCCTACAACGTTACAAGCTCACTACGTCTTTATAATATTAGAAAAGTTAGTTTTAGTACGTATGCGGGTCACATTAAGCACTGTTGATAAAATGTATTAAGACAATGCATTTTGTTAATAGTGCTGTTCTTAATTCCTATCGTGATTTCCATCTAGAATTTTGAGTAGGAGCACAGTATAAATATTTATACAGTAGGACGACGCCTTTGATCTCTGGAAAAATGGCGACAACGTCTACACGCGTTAGCCCTGAATAATACCTCACGAACTACGAACATTGTTTTGCTCGCAGTTCGGGAGCGGCTTTCGCGCGTCCCACCCCTCACACCCCGCACGATTGCCCTGTCTAGACGGCTTCTTCGGACGACTGTACGTTTTTAGACTGGGGTAGTAGCGCGGAGTTTGGATTTGTGCTCGATTGATCGATAAAAAAAAACAAAAAAGAATTATTAAGGTTGAGAATCAGCAACCTCAAAACTACAATAGACAGACCTCTAAAAAGGGTGGGGGTTTTAGGGTTTTTCGAAGTCAATAGGCTCACCCCCTATTACATGGGACTTTATCATAACTGGCGAAATGTGTGTGTACTGCAGGTACACCTCTGCCTAACCCATCGGGGAATTCAGGCGTGATATTATGTTATATGAAAACAAAATTCTAACAATTGAACTGTAGCTAAAAACCCAGACATTACTTAAAAAAAACATGTTTGTGTGACAGTTCAATTTATTTGCCTTAACACACTTTTACTATCTTTCGAAAGAGCAAAAACACAAATATTCACCTAGGACAAAGTCTAGGACATATTTCCAATAAAGCTAAGAGACAGACATCAAATTTAATAGTTTTTATTCAAGGTACGGTCGGCAGCACATCAAGCTAGCCTGTCGAAATTTACCAATTAAACATAAACTTTATTCTATTTCTACGTAAAGTTGAAAAACTATTAAACAAATTTGAGGTATTGAGGTAGTTTGATGTGCTGGCCTCTGTACAGCCGCCAGCACATCAAGTTACCCCAATGTGTAAAATTTTCCCAATTGAATATGAACCTGTAGCGACATCTATCTCGCCACATACGAACTATCCTACATCGCGCTATTAAAGTTATCCGCGCAGTTTGAACGTATACAAGTTCCCGACAACAACGGTCGGGCAGTAGTTAGCCCACCAGACACAACATCCGTCTGGTCGGAGGATCCTCCCTTTTCAATGGTGGATGAGGAACTTAACACCCTGTTCCTCATACCTCCAAAAACCTTATTCTGTTTCTTAAAAAGATGAAAAACGATCAAAGAAATTTGACACATTGGGGTAACTTGATGTGCTGGCGTCTGTACATCGTTCTCACATACCTATAAAATCTGTTTATTGTATACAAAATACAGTAAAACCTATTTTAAAAAAGTTAGTTTGGAATTTCTTGCCCATTCTTCTCCAAATGAAAGTACAGACGCCAGCACATCAAGTTACCCCAATGTGTCAAATTTTCCCAATTCAATATGAACCTTATTCTGTTTAACATAAAGTCGAAAAACGATCGAAGAAATTTGACACATTGGGGTAACTTGACGTGCTGGCGTCTGTACCTTTTGGAATGTGCGTGCAGCTAAAATCATTAATTTTACTTACTTAACTTTTAAGTCTGACTTCTGACGACTTCATAACGTCCTTTATTGGTCTAGTCGAAATTAGTAATTTTACTTTGAATAAGATTTTTGACTCAAGATCTTCTGAAGACCTTAAATACCTACGTATTTTGGCACGAATATTAATCTTTAACATTGATTTCTGAAGTTATAATAAACTTTACTTGTTATATTTGCTTTCACATAGTCTTTATATTTACGCACTAGACTTAATCAGAAAAGCGACAGAAATTAATTCTTTTTAATTGGCTTTTTTAGTTCAAATAATCATAGTTTTTAATTTGGTCAAAGATATCAACAATACTTTTGTATTATATACGAGTACATCTTATGCCTAGTCTATTTCCAACAATATTGGAATCTGCTTTTTAACCGACTTCAAAAAAGGATGAGGTTCTATGTTCGTGTGTATGTAAGTTTTTTTTTTAATGTATGTTACCTGATTTCTCCCCCATTTGTGGATAAATTCTCAAAATTCTTTTTTTATTTGAAAGAGACTCCTGAGGTGGTCCCATTTTAATTTGGTGAAGATCTGGTGCTGATTTTCGGAGATATACAATGCAAAACAGACGGCAAATCTGTCGTGATTGCTGGAATCGCTTGGATGTTTATTGTTTATACAACATCATGACGTATCATCACGCCTGTATGCTCTGAGGGGTGCACAGATGTATACAATATACCTAGATTTTGACAGTTAGGTATGTCAAGTTTCATTTATTAGAGATAAGTGGATAACTCTATTAACATGACATGTCATTGTATTGTTAACAATTAACAATATAAAATAAATTCATGGCAAATATTTGTATGGGACCAACTGAAAATGGAAAAATAAAAAACTTTTTTGCAAACAAAAAATAAAACCAACTTCAAAAAAAACACTAACCGGACCTTTTTGGAAGTCGGTGGCCCATCATGGAAAAGACAAAACCACCAAAGCCACAGACTTCCTAATATAGAGTTATTTTACACCGGTTAGTGTTTTTTTTTAAGTCGGTTTTATTTTTTGGAAAAAAGTTTTGGTCTAAACAGATGCAACTAAACTACATGAAGCTACCTATTTAATCTGCATACCCAAGTAACAGGTTTTCACAATATCCTTCAGTAATACCGGTTGATAGACTTACAGGCTTTGACCACTCATAAATGCTATCAAGGATTACTAATCACTGCTACTAATCACTCTAAGTCTCATATATGCAATAAATTATATTATTTCCCTCCCAGTATAATAATAAATTACCGAAAATTATAGGTTTAGGCAATCGATCTGTATCCAACAATAAGTGATAGATTATTCCCTGGATACACAACAGTAGATAGTTTCACAAGAATGTGGCATTCAGATTTTCAACCCATGTTGACTGACAAGATTTTAAGGCGATAATAATATTCCCAAAGTGCCCATTCATTGGAAGAACAGTTACGAGATATTTGGACTTTTGACACATGGCATTCAGGCACTGGGTTTTATGCAAGACTTAAATCGATTAAAATAATTAAAAACATATATATTCATCATCATCAGCCCACCATAAGATTCTCATTGCCCAAACTATGACAGCCTATTTTCATACGATGTTCAAAAATTGCCACTTAAAACCGCAATGTATTCAACACGTTTACGTCCACACAAGTAAAATATAATCATAATCATAATCATTTATTTGCAATAAGTATGGTACATTATGGTCTTAAAGTCAGTTGAAGTTCCTAATACCTACATAGTCAGATTTAGATGACATGCAAAATTTTACAACACAAAATTCATTAAAGTTACCTTAATTAGAATAGATTAATTCATTAATCATTGACATTCATAAAATTAAATCGAGAATAAAATCGTTTTTCCAGTAGCCATAATTTTAACTTTTTTTGAAAATAAATTATTAGTTAGCTCTTTGAAGTCCTTTGGTATTTTTTTTTTTTGGTATTTGGTAATATTCAAATACAATCAAGAGATATTTAGTCAAATTAAGCCGAGGATCAACACTTTTTGAACGTCAAACTAACATAAGACACTCCCTTGAAAAGCCCGCCCCTTGCCAAAACCCAGTGCTTTTGCAGGGAAGAAGAAGTGGCGGAACAAACTCCCCAGCAACACGTCTGTCTGGTAAGTTAAAATTCGTTTAAACATCACAGTGCAGTGTAATGCATTAATCAAAAACACCCCGAGCTAGTTTCTACAAGTCCTGTTCAATCAATTTGCATTAAAAAGGCAAAATTTGTGCAGACATACCTGTAAAGCAAAGTAAGTGCCCCAGAAGAACTTGAAAAACTTTGTCTTTTGATGTATTTTATTACCAGATATCAATTTATACAGAAGGTTAAGTGCATCTATACTTATAATAAATCTGTAGAAGTAAAATTTCTGTACATTGAAAATATCAAAAAAATAAATAGCAGGGGGTGTTACTAGACCGACAGCGAACCCAAAAATATGATTAAAAAATTTTTTGTCTGTCTGTCTGTCTGTCTGTCTGTCTGTCTGTCTGTATGTTCAGGTATCACGCAAAAACTACCGGTTCGATTACGATGAAACTTGGTATACTTATTCTTTGATATCCTGGGCACAACACTGGGTACTTTTTATCCCGGAAAAGTATATACAATAAAAAACAAACTTAATTTTGCGGTTCGCCCCTAAACCCGACTACTGTACCAACCGCAAATAATAAGTTTGTCGTTGGTTACGTCACCCGCAGAGGAGTTCACCAAGGGGCGCTGCACACGGCTAAGATATTATAATATTTTATCTTAAGATACAATATCGCTCGCCATACAGTTCAATGGACTATCACACACTACGAAGATAATTATGTACATTGAATATAATATATATTCAAAATTAATATTGGAGGATGATTGGTGATCGATACTGATGCCAAAAATGCAATCAGTAAATGTTTTGTCTGTCTGTCTGTCTGTATGTGCACGCATAGTTGAATAACTATTATAGGGATTGGGATTGACTTGGTACGGTTGTAATCAATACGCCTGGGTAGGTTGATCTTAGTCTCAGTTGTTTTACACATGGTCAGTTGTACGGCGCTCTTTCCCGGGTCAGTAGTTCCAGAAATTTTTATGCATACATACTGGAAGGATCAACTTTGAAAGTAGTCTATCTGGAAGTATTATGCTAAAATTATTACGTTTATATATCAACGCACAGCCCAAACCGCTGGTTTTAGAGACATGAAACTTGAAGGGGACTTCTTAGTTAAGAATAAGTATCCACTAAAACACGATTTTTGGAAATTCAACCCTTAATGGGAAAACATAGGAGGCGGAAGTTCGACATCCACGCGGGCGAAGCCGCGGGCAAAAGCTAGTACATAATAATAATAGGCATGTTAACGGTGTGTGATTACCAAAATTGTATTTATGGTTCATACACAAAACTGCGATGCGATGCGATGCGAATTCGCAACGCTGAATATTATTTTTTGTTTTATTATTGATAGGCACGCGATTGACTACTATCTCACCAGATGGTAAGCGATGATGTGGTCGACGATGAAGCACGCTTGCCTAGAAGCAACCTGTTCACTCTTGAGTTGAAGACCCCTGTGTTGTAGCTATCAGGAAACACCGACTCCGGCAGGGAATTCCACTCTTTAGCTGTTCGCACAATGAATGTGTTTCCAAAGCGTTTAGTACGTATGGTTGGGATATCTACTATGTACCGGTGGCGCAGTGCCGTACGTCTGGTGGTCCGATGATGAAAAAGGTTTGGTGGAATTAAATCGTGCAAATTAACGTTAAAAAATTCTTGCGATGCGTAGAGAGAGCTCGCACAGTTTTGTGTACGAGCCCTTAGTCCATCAGTTAGAAAAAAATAGTAATAAAAAAATATTTTTTGCTTTTCCGAATTGATAGAAAACTACTTAGATAAGGCGCATTAAACTTAGGGAGAGCCTCTGACAGCTTATCCACCACCCACAACAATTTAGTTATTTGGTATATACGTAATTAAAGACTAGATGTGCTTTCCGGGGCACAGACGTGTCTTGGGTAGACCAAGACACGTCTGTGCTGATAGCTGATCATCCATCCACAGACCTACCGGTGGATTCAGTTCAAGACAACTCGCGAAAATTTAAATGAACTGAACTGTCAATACCCAGCAATCACAGCTCAATTCACCTTCACTTCACCTATATTTTGACGAAGTAATTTTTATATAACAGCTCTGCGGATCAATAGACTAATGCAGCTCCTAGACTCGAACAGGAACAGGGACGGGATGGGTGAACAGGTTTCTTCTGGGCAGGCGTGCTTCATCGTCGACCACATCATCGCTTACCATTAGGTGAGATAGTGGCCAAACGCATGCCTATCAATAATAAAAAAAAAAACAGACGGCGACCTGCCGGTCGATTCAGTAAAAGTCACTCATTAAAAACTTGAACAAAGTGAACTCTCAATGCCCAGCATTAGTATGAAGTAACAGCTCGATTCGCATTCAAATGGAGTTGGGCAGGACACCTAGCTAGACGCGGTAATGGCTGGTGGAGTAAAGCTGTGACCGAATGGCGTCCAAGAAACGGCTGGAGAAGTGTAGGGCGTCCTGCGGCGAGATGGGCGGACGACATTGTTGCCATTGCGGGAGTACCGTGGATGAGACTGGCACAGGGACGTGAAAATTGGTACATAAAAAGAAAGGCCTATGCCCACCAGTGGGTGAAGACCGGCTGTAGATGATGATGATGAACAGCTCGATTCAACGTCATTTTTTTTACAGAACAACACTCGTGCATCTATTTCAATCAATCTATCATCTATTCAAAGTGCGCTTGCATTAGCTATACGTGTGTGAACTGTGTTTTTGTGTGTGAGCATTTTCGTTAGTTGTACGAAGATGGTCCTTCTGTGTTTGTCTATTTCCTGATATTACAGACTGACAAGACCATTGCGAAATGCTATCTTCGTTGAGGTAACAAGTGCTTAGTTTTCTCTAAACGGAACCGACAAGTGGATGGAAATAAAGTTGACTAGATGTGAAGATAAATTCGACTATTTTATCATAACGATCTTTTATGGGCTATTTGATCAAATTTAAGTTTAAAGTCCCTCATCTAGGTTAAGAAAATTTTTGACATATATTTTTTTTCTTTTTCAAATTGATGGAAAACTACTTAGGTTCTTTTTGCAATTTTAAGGATAGCTTGGCGCAATAGGACAGCTGTCGTGACGTGTGGCGTGCTAGCACTTATTGGTCTGCCGTCTATGTTGTGACCTCACTATTTAGTATGTTAATAGTGTGCACATCACTAGATGTTATCTATGTATCCAGTTCCTATCAAGAATGCCAGTGTCACTTCATTATCTGTCCCCGTCTGTGAATCTGCTACCACTGTACTATCTATTGTATAATACAGGGTGTAACGGAAAGGGTATATACATCCGAAGGGCACGGATTCTCTTGGTGATAAGAAATGACATGGCAACGTTTTTATACATATACATACATAATTGTAAAGTTGAGCCCGCCCGCGCCGTCGCGCCTTCGTCGGTTAGGCAGAGCCCGATAGGTCTGTACTAGGCGCGCAGAACCCGAGATAGATATACTGGAACCTTGCCGGACAGGATTATGACCCTCATAGTGCGGTGACACGTTTGTTATGATTTTGCATTTAATAAACTGTCGATATTAAATAATATCGTGAAGTTTCAAAGTTATTAGTTGGGAGCTGAAATTTTGAGGAAAGACTCGTTATTAAATACTCTATTCACCCTGTTTGTATGTATATACCCTTTCCGTTACACCCTGTATATTGTGTGTCATCTTGTAATAAACGAAGTCAACCTCAACGATGTCTTATTCAACAAGCCTACAGAACATTTAACATGGTGTCAGTCATCAACAATTAATAAAAAGATCGTCGTGAAAAAGCCAAATACAAGTGCCGACGGCAGCCATGATGGCGAACAAGGACAAGGAATGCAACTCAAGCAAATCTACATCTCTTTAGATCCAGCAAATAATAATGCAGAGGCATGGAATAGATGGTCACAACAATCTATGCATGTCTGTGGCGGTCTGTGCATGTGCATGGTGCATACCACAAAAAAAATAAGCCATAAACCATCCTACCCGTTCCAGCAGTTTAACAAATTCTAGACTATAAGCGTTTTAAAAATAAATTTCTTTGTAGTCTCACTGAGGGCTTTAGACAATGGAAAGCACAAAGCGATGGCAGTGGGGTACTTGGTTGAGAAGGCTTTAGTAGCTATTATGTCACCGTTCTATATCAGAAAAGAAAAATTTGATACCAAACCTATTTTTCCACATAACATGTGGAAAAATGAGTTTGGTATCAAATTTTTAAATCATACGAGTACCAGTAATGACGGCTTGAGGCTAAGTAACAAAAACCGCACGAGTCGTTCTTAAAAGTTAAGCAACGTTTGTTGATGTCAATGTATGGATGACCATCTTTTAAAAATCAAGACACCTTTACCTATTCCGACATTATTTTCTAGCTAGATTGGACTAAAGTATCAGGTCTGGTATAGTATTGAGACCCACCACATAATTAAGAAAAAGACAAAGAAAGAAAAATAAAACACACACACATACATAATATATTTGAAACATAGACATGCACAGGCATAACAAAAAAAAATCTAATAAGTAAAAAAAAAACAAAAGAACTGTGCGAGTCCAAAACTTGTGTCAAACTGTGCGAGGCCTTATTTCAACATAGATGTCACAATATTTAAAAGAAAAACAATGTTTAACGCTGCGCATATAAGGAGGCACAAATATGGGTTCACCTTATATTACGAGGCTCATTAATGCATTAAACTCTATTTACTCTTTTTGAAAAAGCAGTAGTAAAGATTTATTGTGTGTTATATAAATACTAGCGCACATCACGGGGTTTTACCCGTGAAGTTTCCGTTTCTGTAGGAATACAGGGATAAAAAGTAGCCTATAATAATATGTCACTCCAAAAAAAACAAAACTCATTTATTCAAATTAGGCTAAGGATAAGCACTTTTTGAAAGTCGAAATTTCATAAGACACTCCCCCAAAAAGCCCACCCTTCGCCAATTCCTAGTGTTTTTGCTGGGAAGAAGAAGTGGTGGAACAAAATCCCCAGCAACACATCTGTCTGAAAAGTTACAAGGACACAGTACTAAGGAATTTACACAGTACCATTAGATAAACTATAAAATAATTTTAAAAAGTTATTTGCTACATGTTATCTAGCACACTCAATATACAGAATACTAGTAATACATAGCTACCGACATTAATACTAACCATAACTCAAGCAATCGTGTGCATTAATACTCGTAAGAAGCCTTTCGGTATAAAGGGCATGCCCGCCTACATGTGCAGAGTTGGATTAAATCCATAGATCTGCGAGACAATGTAACAAAATAATAAATTAGGACCATCGAAGTTAAGTTAAAACAAAAAATCAGGTAATAGTTAAAACAATAGCAAAACCAAGGCCATGCAGGCTCGGGGATTGTATCCGTTCAAGAGTAAAGATTGGTATTCCACAACAATACCAATCTTTACTCTTGATAATAACTACTCCTTCAGTAGTTATTATCAAGAGTAAAGATAGGTAATAGTTAAAACAATAGCAAAACCAAGGCCATGCAGGCTCGGGGATTGTATCCGTTCAAGAGTAAAGATTGGTATTCCACAACAATACCAATCTTTACTCTTGATAATAACTACTGAAGGTATTTTTAAAATTTTATATGGAGTTAGCTGACACCCTGGATTAATACATAGGCTACTATTATCCCTATATTCCCACGGGAACGGGACCTACGCGGGTGAAACCGCGGGACGTCTGCTAGTACGTCATAAATTAGGGAAAGAGATTATGTCATAAAAGCCATAGTATTCTGCTTAAAAGCAAGTATGCAAATTATTTAGTAAAACCTATTTTTAAGACATGAGTATCATGCAATTATTAATATTACAATATTATTATGGGTAGGTACTTAAACTCAATTATTCATTTACATTCATCATTATTATTAATTTTTAATTTCTACTATTTTCATTTTTCCAAATCCACCCAAAGGTTGTCTGTAAGAGATCGATTTCAGATCACTCTTGATAATATTCGTATAAAAAAAAACAAGTGACTTCTTCAAAAAAACACTAACAGGTTCAACCAGTTTCTCCAGTCTGTGGCTTTGGTGGTTTTGTTTCGTTCATTATTGGCCACCGACTACCGAAACTGGAGTTATTTTTCACCTGTTAGTGTTTATTGAAGAAGTCGGTTGTTTTTTTTTGTAAAAATCTTTTTTATATTGCAAATTTTAGTTTCTTCGTATATAAAGAAAATCTTTCAAAACTTGAAAGAATCATTGAAATTGGTTAACAAAATTGCTAAAGAAGTTCTATTTAAAAATTAATCGGTGGGTACCCTTAAAATCGGTCCATAAATGACAGAGAAATGAGGTAACAACAAAAAAACATACTAATGAATTGAGAACCTCTTCCTTTTTTTGAAGTCAGTTAAAAAGTATAGATGATACACCACTAACTATATTTCACCACAACACCTCCACAATGTATTTTATAAATTATCCTAAATTTCAATTAATTGATAACTTCAATTACTATTTGTCGGTCATAGTGATGGATCGTCCACGATAATTTTAATATTACCGCTGTAGAAAATCTAATTAGCATAGAGTTGATAATTTTCACAGACGTGACAATTTAACAGGAATTATGAGGCTACATACTTACCGGTTTAGTTAATGTGCGAGCCTCGTACATAATCATCAACACATCAAACCATCTTCTTATGGGGGGGAGTCCTGGTGTCCTGAAATACAGGCCTCACGTCTACCTTAGGCACCAGTCTTTCACAGTATTTAATTATTGTTAAACTGTAATTGATTTGCATTGTTCTTGAAATATATATGTATGTATAATGATTCTTGTTTTGATGAGAAATTAATTTTTACCTACACTAATCTACATCGACACTACTCGTGATATTACAAAAAGAAAAATGTGTTACACACACACATTTTTCCTCTTTATAATATTACCTACACTAATCTATCTATCTATCTATCGAAACTATTCGTAATATTATAAAGAGGAAAAATTTGTGTGTGTAAGTAAGTTTGTAACCTTAAGTAAGATAGGCTTTTTATTCCCGTATTCGTGCGGGAACGGGAACTACGCGAGTGAAACCGCGTGAAATCTGCTAGTACCTAATAATATTATAAAAAGGAAAAAAAATGTATTTTTGTGTGTGTGTGTATGTATGTATATGAAAAAAATTAAAAAACTACGGTGCTGATTTAAAAAATTCTTTCACTGTTGGAAAGCTACACTTTCCGCGGGTGACAAAGGCTACTTGTTATCCCTGAATTCTCACGGGAACGATAACTACACGGGTAAAACCGTGTGACGTTCTTATTATATTGAGAGCTCTTAATAATTCGTCACCTGATTTTTCGCGGGGAAATTTTTACTCTCGGTGTTATTGAAAAAAAAAAAACACTTTTATTAATCCGCCATTTCCAATAACCTGGGCCACAAGCACCAGGTGTCTTATAGGTAGCAATCGATCATACTCATAAGGTGACAAGCGCCAACATAGACGAATCAATAGGCGTACGGAACGACGCCGACGTTACAATGGATTATCCTAAGTGTATTGGCATTTTATTAATATTAAGCACTTTCTTAAAGGAATTAGAATTGTACGATGATAACAACGGATGTCACAACTGTTTTGTTGGTTTAGTACAAGGATAGCGTACTAATAGATCCTACTAAAATTATGAACGCGAAAGTTTGTGAGGATGGATGGATGGATGGATGTTTGTTACTACACACATCAAAAGTGTCTAGGGATCAACATATATTTTTGCAATAACTTTTCTCCTGATTGATATTAATTAAAATTTTCTTTAAGGATTCATCAAATAAAGTGTTTTCGTTTGTCACAGTAACGATAAACCAAGTCACCTTTGCATTAATAAAGAAATTTGCCATTTTCCTAATACAGGGATTTTTGACATTTGAACCACTAACATTAAAGTTCGAAAAAAAGACTGAAAATACAGTTTACTTTAAAATTTTATTGGGTAACTTAAACAATTAATAATCCGTGTTTCTACCGCGAACACTAACAACACAAGAACATCGGTTTGGCATACTCAAAATGAGTTCATCCAAATCACGCTGTGGAATGGCCGCCCATGTTCGTTGCAACAACAAAAAAAGGTCTTCTTGCGACTGGATACCCACCATATTCGGCAGAGCTCTTCTCTGTAGCATATTCCATGCATGCTCAATCGGGTTCAAGTCTGGCGACTGAGCAGGCCAGGGCAGAACATTGATGTTAGCTGCGGCGAGAGTCTGTCTTACAACTCTTGCGGTGTGCGGTCGTGCATTATCATGCATTAACTGAAATAAGGGACCGATTTGCACTTGTAGAGGAACGATGACGTCTGATACAATCGTCTCAGCATAAATTTGAGCGTTGAGGTTGCCTCTGATCCAAATCAACTCAGTTCTTCCGCCGATCCAAATAACCATCATGGTATGGGCGGGCATACCATGATGGTTCCACCACTATAAGGATGGACTTCCTGGCAGGATTTTAATCGCTGTTGGCGTCCAGGGGTTCTCCAGTGTCGTATACGTCTTGTATCCGGTCTCATACCAAAACGAGACTCATCAGAAAAGCACACGAAACGCCATTGTTCTTCTGCCCAATTTCTGTGTTCAAGAGCCCATTGATATCGAATCCTACGATTGTGCATTGCTATAGGTGGTACCCGTAGCGGTCTTCGGGAATGAAGGTTCACTTCATGCAAGCGGTTTCTGACTGTTTGGTCGCTAATTAAGTTCCCTGAAGAGTGATGAAGCCTCACGGCTAACATCATGGCGGTTATTGTTGGAGCTCTTCGAGTTAAGATTTGAATGTATCGGTATTGTCTCCGTGTGGTGCAGCGATACCGTCCTCCATGGCGCTCAGCCACGGTACCAGTGCTTCGGTAACGTGTCGACTGATAACACTCTGACTTGTATTCAGAGCTAAAGCCACAGTAGGTACGTTGCCGGGAACCAGCTTCTATCATTCCCACGGCTCTGAGCATTTCTTCCCTGCTTAAATGACGTCGCCGCTCCATAATAACGTTGGTTTTAATCAGTAGTAGGGAAACAGTAGCACTAATAATGTCTTCAATGCGTTGTATGTTTTTATAGGGAAAATATTGACAGCTGATTTTCATCTTTTACTCGAATTTGATTCACAGTTCCTGATTCAAATTATGAAATGCACCAAAAAGGATCCATATAAATTTATAAAATAATATATTTATTACAAAGCCACATCTCAATCTCAAGAAATCCGCATAAAAATGCTTGATCCCTAGACACTTTTGATGTGTGTATTTCACGTAAAAACTACTGAATGGATTTTAATAAAATTTTATATGGAGTTAGCTGACACCCTGGATTAACACATAGAATACTTCTTATCCCTGTATTCTCTCGGGAACGGGACCTACGCGGGTGAAACCACGGGACGTCTACTAGTTTACAATAATTTAAAGAACTGCTACCTAACACGAGAAAGAAAAAATTTTTTTTTTTTTACATCCTTCTTGATAGTTCCAGTTTGGTTGTAGTTTTTAGTTAGTTTACATTTTAAAACAAATACTTTAGCTTTATAACATTATAGTAAATAAAGTAAAGTAAAGTGAGACACCATCTGCCTAGCTTTTTCTCAACAATGTTGAGTAACTGGATGCAGCTCAATACCAGTGTTTTTAACCCCCGACGCAAAAAGAGGGGTGTTATAAGTTTTATATAGGGTGATTAGTAATTAGTGACCGATACTAATATAATAAAACGGTTAGAGATAATAATATAATAAAACGGTTGAAACCTGCAAATCGTGTTTTGTTAGAGATGATCATGGGACTTAGTCAAGTTTTTTGCCCAATGTTCCACCTCTGTATGTCCTATACAAATGATGCAGTCCTAAAAACTGTGTAAGATAGCAAAAACACACATCTACACTTCACTCTGAACCTTCAAAAGATAGGAAGAACACCTTTTTTACCTACAAAATACAATAAAACATCAACAAAAGTGTTATACTTCCCGAAACTCCATACAATCTATAAAATTACGAGCGATCTTCCTAGGGTTAGGAGCGTTTTGTATGCAAAGAAATAAGGATATCCTTTTGTAGGTAGATGCGCAACTAATATAAGTTGTATCCGTAAACGATAACGCGATCGTAAGAAAGGTTTTAAATATATTTGTGCGGAGTATTTATGCCTGTATTTTTTGTGAAGAATTTGTTGTTGAAGGATTGCACAGTTAACTGGACGGCTGATAAGTACAGTCAGAAGCCGCGCAATAAATGATATAATGTAAAAAAAAGTAAAATAGTAAAATAAATCGGTCTTAGACAGTAGGTACTAAATGGAGGTATCGTTGGTCCTAAACTAGGCTTAGATAGCCTCATTGAGACTTACAAACAAATAGACTGACTAATTAGGAAAGAACTAAGACTGAATTTAATAATAAAGGATAAATATAAAGTTGAACTCGTAGTGTGCTGTTTGTTTGTTTGTTTGTTTGTTTGTGTGTGTGTGTGTGTGTGTGTGTGTGTGTGTGTGTGTGTGTGTTGTGTTTGTGTGTGTGATGTGTGTGTGTGTGTGTGTGTTTGTGTGAGGGGTGTTATTGTAAGTGTGCGGTTGTATCAATGCAGTGTAAATTATTGTTGACGCCTTGCATGTGTGCGAGCACGCGAGCCCTTATGCACACACGCACACGACGGGACGAGCGGCGAGCGGGAGGGAGCGCGGGGTACCTGCGCGGCGCGGGGTGTGCGCCACGGCGCCACCGCAGCGGTCCACGCGGCACAACGACGAACCAGTCGGGTTGACGGCACCGCTCAAATAACATCATTTTTACTTTATACACGCGTGTCGAATTTATGTTACATTTACAGTACAATATACCTCAGTTTTTAGTCTTGCAAAGGGTTTAATCGAAGAGCACCCTATCCACCCCTTCGTGTAGCATAGAGAAGTTCATACATTTTGGTCCAGACGAGCCGAATAGTGGGCTACGCGACGCTACAAGAACGGAAAACTGCGCACGAGGCGGCCATTACGTGGATCACGCAAGCACGACACGCGGAGCCGTCGAAATATCCTTTACAAAATATCGTTAATCTGGAAGGAAAATAGATCGTGGATGGAACTCATGGATCTTAAAAGTGCCAACCTTTAGTGCAAACAGAGTGCAATGTGCAATCCTTAATCCATTATCTTTATAACTCCCTATTTAAAATCGAGCCATCCTACGCCACGTCCCGTTATTCCTATTATTATCACGAGTGTTCGATTCGATTCTTTTCTTAGAAATCCCAGTGTCAGGCCTTGAGCATCTTGAGTGCCCGTGCATGGTTAAGTATTGTGTTCATAAACTCATATTTGTTATTTCGTGCTTACAGCTCAATATAACCTGTATTGCGAGATCGTGGTCGCTGTGGCCTACTGCGGCTAGGCCACTTGGGAAGCTGGGCGAGCCACGTGGCATGTTTGCGCGCCGTGGGGGTCTTGCTGACGTGTTGCACCTGCTTGCTTGATGTTTGCCTTTGTGTTTCATGCGCACCCTCACTGCTTCCTCACAGATAAACCTTAAGTATAACCGTGCACTTTACTTTCTATTTTCGTAGCTTGACAATTTCATTAAGTGGATTAATTGATCGTTATCATGGATTACAAGTCGTTACTTAAAAAACGTGGAACGTTTAAAGCTAAATTAACTCAATTTAAATCGCATTTAGAAATACTAAGAAGTTGTAATACTTTAAGCAACTTACAAATTAGTGAATTAAAAATAAGGTTAACAAAAATAGAGGAGTTATATTCGGAATATGACAGTATACAAAGTGATATAGAGAATTTATCTGACATTCCAGAGGAGCAGTATAAAGATCGCGAGACCTACGAGACGCAGTACTACGGTGCCATTGCTGTTGCCCAGGAGCTGTTGAGTAAGGAGGAGGCCTCTGCGGTCAGTGGATCGGTTGCAGGTGCTAGTACTGTTTCCGGAAATAAAGGTGGGATAAAACTTAAACTTCCTACAATACATTTACCTACCTTTTCGGGTCAATATCACAACTGGCTAGAGTTCCATGACACATATGTTTCATTAATACATTTAAATGACTGTATTCCGAGGATCAGTAAATTTCATTATTTGCGAGCTGCATTGAAGGATAGTGCTGCTTTAATAATAAGTTCTCTTGACTTCTCCGATGAGAATTATGATGTTGCATGGGAGCTACTCTGTGACCGCTACAATAACAGACGGCTTCTAGTATATAATCATGTTCAAGCTATCATTAATATTGAACAAGGAAAGTAGGAATCGTTTAAAGTTCTGCGCAACATCATTGATATAGTCAATCGTAACATAAGAGCTTTAAAAACACTTAAGCTGCCCACAGATGGTTGGGATGTGCTCATTATACACATAGTCTCAAGTAAATTGGATTCAGTGACAAGTAGGGAATGGGAAACTTACCGTAACGCATTAGATGACTTGGCTACACTTGTTGATTTTAACAAATTTCTTAAGAATAGAGCGGATTTATTAGAAACTATTGCGGAGGTTCATAACAATGGTTTGAAGGGAAAACATAGTGGCTATACCCATAAACAAGGTGAAAGTACACAAAAGCACAGGACATTTACAGTAAATTCTGAGTCTTCAATCAATAACAAATCATATAGTTGTCCATTATGTCAGGGTAACCATGCCATTTATCAGTGCTCTAGCTTTAAGTCGCTTTCCGTTCAAGCTCGAATTCAGAAGGCAAAATCCCTTAACCTGTGCATTAACTGCTTACGTAGTGGTCATAAATCTTTCAAGTGCAGGATGGGTGGCTGCAGCCACTGTCGTAAAAGGCACAACACCATGTTGCACTTAGATGGGCCATCCAGTACACAGGATACAACCAATGGTTGTACTGAATCTCAACCTACTTCAACACAACCTACTCCTACTACTAGTAGTGTAGCACTCTGTACAGCACAGTGTTCAACAAGCTCACAAGATAATGTGGTTCTGTCAGCCACTCATAGGTCTCAGTGCGTTATATTGTTGTCTACGGCTACCATTAATGTTATCGATCACATGGGTCACAAACATAAAGTCCGTGCATTATTAGACAATGGCAGCACATCAAGCTTCATTACAAAGAGCTTGTGTGATAAACTTAAACTTCCAACTCGTTCAACCTCTACATTAGTTGAAGGGTTAAATGGTCAATCTAGTTGCATATTTAGAAGATGTGATGTCATTATATCATCACTTGTCAATTCATATTCTGAAAGTGTACATTGTTTGGTGGTTCCACACATTACTCAAGCATTACCTTGCAAACAAATCAACCACAATGGGCTAGATATACCTCCAAATATTACATTAGCGGATCCTTTATTCCACACACCGTCACAAGTAGACATGCTGCTTGGAGCGGACTTATTTTGGAGTGTATTATTAAACAATAATATTTCATTAGGTAAACATAAGCCCACATTAAGTGAAACTAGGTTAGGTTGGTTGATATCTGGACCCACACACTCATTACAACACAGCATTGATACAGTCCACTGCAATCATATAAGTACACAAGATGATCAACTTCAGGATCAATTAACTAAATTTTTTGAATTTGAAACTGTCACTGAGCACAAACCTGTATCTGAAGATGATCAGGAATGTGAGAAGAATTTCATACAAAATACTATTCGTGGAAATGATGGTCGATTTATTGTAACAATTCCATTCAAACAATCGCCTCAACAGCTGGGTAGTTCATATGAACAAGCCCTATCTAGGTTCATATCGTTAGAACGTAGATTCAAGCGTGACCCCTTATTCAAAAAGCAATATGCTGAATTCATTAAAGAATATATGTCGTTAGGTCACATGAGTGAAAATACAACTCCAGATAAGGATGAATACACATACATTATGCCACACCATGGAGTATTAAGAGAAACAAGTTTATCAACTAAATTAAGAGTTGTTTTTGATGCATCTGCAGTAACTTCATCCGGGTTATCATTCAATAACATCCAAATGGTCGGTCCTACAGTACAAAATGACCTCATTAGCATATTAATTAGATTCCGACAGTTTAAATATGTTGTTACTGCAGATGTTGAAAAGATGTATAGGATGGTACAAGTAATTGAAAGCCAACATATGTTACAACAGATACTATGGCGTTTCGAACCTAACGAACAACTTAAACAATACAAACTCAACACTGTCACATATGGTACCGCATCTGCACCATATCTTGCAACACGATGTCTAGTTCAGCTGGGGAAAGAATACAGCAATAACTTAATATCAGATGCTATCATTAATGGATTTTATGTCGATGATTTTATTTATGGGGATAATGATATGTCAAATCTGATAGACATCTGCAGAGGCGTCATTAACCAACTTGAAAGTGGCAAGTTTTCGTTAAGAAAATGGAATTCAAATAATTCACACATTATACAAGAACTCGTAGGTGAAAATAGTAAAGATGAATTACTTAATTTAAGTAGCCATGAGTATTCAAAAACATTAGGATTACTTTGGGGGTGCAAAGAAGATGTGTTGCTATTTTCAGCTAGCATTAAGCAACATGAACACATCACAAAACGCACAATCCTGTCAACTGTAGCCCAAATATTTGACCCACTTGGGCTCATTAATCCTTGCATATTGCAAGCTAAAATCATCCTTCAAAAATTATGGTCATTAAAAATAACATGGGATGAAAATGTTCCACTAGAGATTCAAGCAGCTTGGTGTAACTTTATAAAATCATTAGGAGATATTAGTAAAATAAAAATACCAAGACATGTCACCTGTGACTATCCTGTCATCTGTGAACTGCACGCCTTCAGCGATGCATCCACACAGGCTTACAGTGCTTGTATTTATTTACGGTCTGTGTCTCAAAATAATGAAGTGACAGTGAAGTTGGTGACTGCAAAGAGCCGTGTAGCTCCACTGAAATCCATGACAATACCACGGTTGGAATTGAGTGGAGCTCTAACAGCAGCTCGTTTAGCTGATAAGGTAAAATCTTCGTTAATAGGAGTTCACAGTTGTACTTACTGGTGTGACTCAACCATTGTATTAGCTTGGATTAATACTTCTAAGACTAATTTATTAAAACCATTTGTTTATAATAGAATTCATGAACTGAAGTCTCTTACAGAACCAGGTACTTGGCGTTATGTACCTACTAAGTCGAACCCTGCTGATATAGGGTCGCGCGGCGCTGATGCTCGTCATCTGGAATCCAATAGCTTGTGGTGGTCAGGACCTGCATTTTTAAAAGAACCAGAGTCTAACTGGCCTGGCCCACCTACTAACATTAAGGAAGATGACTTGCCAGAATTTAAGGTTCAAGTTCATTTAAATGTCTCAGAACAACAGTCTTTCGAATTCGTGAATCGATTTTCCAGTTTTAGTAAACTACAGCGCATTACAGCCTATATATTGAGATTTATACATAATTGTCGTTATTCACAAAACAAATGCATAGGATTTTTAACTTTACACGAATTAAATCGATCCTTGATTACATTATGTCGAATTTCACAACATGAATCATTTCATCAGGAGTATAAATTATTGAAAAATAAACAACAACTGCCATTAAAAAGTAAATTAACTAATTTGAATCCATTTCTTCATTCTGATGATCTGATTAGAGTTGGTGGTAGACTCTCTAATTCACATTATAGCTATGACATTAAGCATCCTATACTGCTACATGCATCTAATCACATTACAGTACTAATTTTTAAACATTATCACAAATTACTCATGCATGCTGGTCCACAGTTACTTCTGTCAAACATTCGTCATAAATTTTGGGCATTAAATGGTAGAAATCTTTCTAGAAAAACAGTACATAATTGTGTCACATGTTGTCGTTTTTCAGGCAGAATCATACAGCCAATAATGGGCAACCTTCCTGAACAACGCCTACATGCTGATTATCCGTTCGTAAATACAGCAGTAGATTATGCAGGACCAGTGATGATTTTGAACCGAAAGGGTAGAGGTAGTAATTTAATTAAGGCATATATTTGCATTTTTGTGTGCTTGGCTGTTAGAGCAGTACACATAGAGCTTGTGACAGATCTCAGCTCCGAAACCTTTATTTCTGCGTTAAACAGATTTATTGCCCGCAGAGGAAAACCTATCAACATCTTCTCGGACAATGGTACATGCTTTGTAGGTGCATGTAATGAATTGGCTAGGTTTTTAAAATTAAATGCAAATTATTTAAGTGCACATGCTTCAAATTTATCAATAAACTTTAAATTTTCTCCTGCTTATAGTCCACACTTTAATGGTTTAGCTGAGGGTGCCGTGAAGTCAGTCAAACATCATTTGAAACGTATACTTGCTCTTGCAAATCTGACTTACGAGGAAATGAACACGGTACTTACCCAGGTAGAGGGTATTCTGAACTCAAGGCCTCTAACTCCCTTATCCTCTGATCCTTCAGATCTAGTAGCCCTCACACCGTCACACTTTCTTATTGGTCGAACACTAACCGTCTTACCCTCTCCTCAGGCACAAGATACTACAAGGTTGAGCACTTTCTCACGATATATGAGAACTCAACAGTTGAAGACCCATTTTTGGGATAGATTTTACAAAGAATACATTACAGAGCTGCAAAAAAGGCAGAAATGGTGCAGAGGAGGAAGAGACCTGCGACTTGGAGAGATGGTGTTAGTCAAAGACGATCGACTACCACCAAACAGATGGCTGCTCGGGCGAGTAACCAGCGTGTATCCAGGCTCTGACGGTGTGACCAGAGTAGCAGATGTAAAGACGACATCAGGCATTCCTCGGCGCGCCTTCAACAGGCTGTGCCCGCTTCCAGTTGAAGATCGTCATGATGAGTCTGCAAGCCACAATCCCTAGCCGGGGGGGCAACTTGTTGACGCCTTGCATGTGTGCGAGCACGCGAGCCCTTATGCACACACGCACACGACGGGACGAGCGGCGAGCGGGAGGGAGCGCGGGGTACCTGCGCGGCGCGGGGTGTGCGCCACGGCGCCACCGCAGCGGTCCACGCGGCACAACGACGAACCAGTCGGGTTGACGGCACCGCTCAAATAACATCATTTTTACTTTATACACGCGTGTCGAATTTATGTTACATTTACAGTACAATATACCTCAGTTTTTAGTCTTGCAAAGGGTTTAATCGAAGAGCACCCTATCCACCCCTTCGTGTAGCATAGAGAAGTTCATACAATTATTTTATTTAGTTATGAGTGTGATTTTTTTCTGTAGAGGCGTATTATTGTTCTAAGATCCATGTTTTAATATTGAAAGTATTTCATCTGACTGATAGAGCAGCTATGTATTTAAAGAATAGAGATAACCTTATTGTAAGTATGTAGGAATGATGGAAGAATACTGACCTATATTCTCAAAAGATAAGCAGAACATAGAACATTTTATGTATTTTATGTTGCTGTTGAATTAAATCGCCCTTTTAATAGTCTAAATAGAAATTAATATTAATAAAAAGATACAACATTACAGGATTTCAACAAAAAATGCCAAATAATAATATGTCCAACCACCCATGTAGCTCCATTACAAAAACAATAATAAATCCAACAACTTTTTAACCTTCAACCTGATTAAATCTATGTTCTTAAGCACACATTATTACGCAAGTAGAATAAAACCTACCCACCTCGGCGCCCTCTTTGTTAAAAGTTTCCCATGGAGTTATGTTTGTTTGCTTAGGACCCGGTTGTTCTTTATAGATCAATGGGAACGTTGGGGTGTATAAACATTGAAGTTTTCACCCCCTAATGGAGTTCCTTCTGTTCAAATGTCAAGGTTACTTAGATTAAGGTTGAAGATGACGGACTGCTTCGTTAGATTTGTGGCAGTAAGTCTTACTGCAGAGCTTGATAGTTCGATTCCCTTGTTAGAAGTTAAACATAAGTAATAACTTATCCTGGGAGGTAGGAAACCAGTAGCGTTGACTTGTACGTTACCAAATTACATTATGTTAAAACATTACATTGTGAATATCAATTCAATCCGAGAAAACCGGTATGTCAAAAAACTTTTTTACAAAAAATAAAACCGATTTCAAAAAAGTTTTTTATTTTTCCATTTTTAGTTGTTCCCATACAAAAATTTGCCATGAATTCATTTTATATTGTTAATTGTTAACAATACATGTCATTATAATAGGGTTATCCACCTAACCCGAATAAATGAAACTTAACATACCTAACTGTCGAAATCTAGGTATATTGAACACATCTGCCTACCCCTCTGAGCATACAGGCTTGATGATACGTCATGATGTTGTATAAACAATAAACATCCAAGCGATTCCAGCAATCACGATAGATTTGCCGTCTATTTTTGAAGAGTTCCGTTGTATATCTCCAAAGATCAGCACCAGATCTTCACCAAATTAAAATGGGACCACCTCAGGAGTATACTCTTTCAAACAAAAAAAGAATTTCGAGAATCGGTCCACACATGGTGGAGAAATCAGGAAACATACATAAAAAAAAATACATACACACGAACATAGAACCTTCTTTTTTCCTCCTTTTTTTGAAGTCGGTTAAAAAACCAAGAATTCGAAGATATGGGACATCATACAACCTGCACTGGCCTCGCGTTGACCGAGGCAGGGTAAAGGACTCTTCCCAAACAAAGAAGTCACGAGCATTAATCATCACACTTTCCAAAGACGGGTTGTATATTTCAGACTATGAATAATATATTAAAGTCCAGCAGTGCTATTCTAAAAATGGTAAATCACTTCGAAAGTCATTTCACAAATCATCTCGAAAGTCTTACTTACTACGCTTCTCATGTCGCCTGTACAAGTTTCGGTATTCACATGTCAACGTCAAAATACTCACCGGTTTTAGTTCGTCTCACTTTGATCACCACTTGGTGGCGCCAGTGTCGAAATCACTCTATTTAAGAATACGAAATTTTAATTTCACTGATTTCGCAAATAAACTTTTCAGAATAGCACTGCTGGTTTTATCTCGATATTTTCCTCCATCAACATTCAAAAGACTACAACAGACTAATTTGATTAACTGACAAATAAATATATTAAAACGCACACATTGGTAATAGAGAATATAGGTAATATGTGTATGAAGAAAGTAACAGAGTATTAATCCTCTTTTCAAAATTTATGTCAAACGTTTTTTACAGCCACTAAAAATTTAAAAAAAGAGTTCTGTCATAATCATGATCAAAATGTCAACTCATAGAGGTAACCTAAAAACACTAACTATGTAATAAATTTATAAAAAAAATCACACCAAAATGCATCTTAGTCATACCAAAGATATAGAAATTTTAAGAGAATAATAATTGATAAATTCTTCTTTTGATATAAAGCTCAAGTTAATATTAGGAAAAAGTAAAATTTGAAGAAAATCTAGTTGAAAAAAAAAGATCAGAAAAATGGGAATGATGAACAGTAAAGATTTTAGGAAGATAGACGAAGCTACTAGTAACTCCAGGTAATAAGTTTTGTGAATCTCCATGAGTTCCATGACTGGCCGTCATGTTTGTGCTCACAGAATTTCTTTCATGTAAAATTTGTCTTCCATGGCTTATACCTATTTCGTGTAATTTGTAGTCTTCTGCATCATTACCATCATCTGATCAAAAAACGTACACTGATGGGCCTCACAGAAGAAATGCTATGAAGTTGTTGAGTCCGTTATTAAACTACAATATTATTATTAATTTAAGCAAAAGATTTATCAACTAAATCATTTTGGTCTTCGTTTTTTGCACACAGATCCTTAAGTATTAGGATCAAATTTTTATTTATATTTCCTTACGCAGTACGTTAAAATTTGTCATTGACATCAAACAGAATATTTTAGTTACCATATTTTCGTTTTTAATATTATCCAGCTTTGGCCAGTATTTTTTCCATTTCTTGAACAAGCAACATTTTCTTGTGGCTTCTCTCCAATTTCTTCAAATGTTTGTTGCAGTTTATCCAACTTGCGCTACGTCATAACTGAGAAACCAAAATGGAAAGTTTTCAAAAAGAAAGAGTGAGTCACAATACTTTGCTGTCTTAAAGATTCCACTCTTCATAGTATGGAATCGTTAATCGTGGAAGATATAGCAATAGGCTATTTGACAAAAAAATAATTCTAAGTCTAGAATCTAGATTACAAGAAAATATTCGACACATAATTTTTTTTTTTTCACGTAATCAAAAAATAACGGCGATACATCGAGTTAAAGTGTCGCATGACGTCACTAGCCAGTACAGTTTATACTAGAAAATTCGCTTAATCTAAACAGTTTTCCATCAATTTGAAAAAAGAAAAAATATGTGTCAAATAGCCTATTATGCCTTAAGTGTCCTTTTCAGCTCAACACGGTACGTGACGGTGACGTACGATCAATGATGGTGAAAGAGAATGAATTTACTGGTTTGTTCCGTGTTGGACCAGCACTGAAATAGTGCCTACATGCCAGCTGCTTAACATATTTGTAAATTCTCTATGAACAAAGTTTATTCTGTTCCGTCAGATATTCTAAAGCAGTGTTTCTATTTCAGAGTTGTGCCTTTACCACAATATCGTTCGGCGAAAGGATGCCCTTGTGGCAATGATAGTCCTTGCAAACAGACAGTTACACCAAAAGGAGTTACAATACATTATCCTCAAAAGTAAGACATTTTATTTGCATCACATTAATTTACACATCCATAAATTATACTCCATTACACATCCTACTCAATCCTTCTCTCAACGTTACCAGCACATCTAAGCATACTCATTTCAAATCGTCATGTTTTTACAAAAGTATATTCATATTAAATCCGGCCAAGTACCAATGTAGGTATGTACCTTTTTCAATTCATATGTACTTTCTAAGTTTAACTTGGACATCATTGACGTTGTTGAAAGAAAACATCATGAGGAAACCTGAACTTATAGCCAAACCGCCTTGGGCAAGCGTGGTGATAAATGCTCGTGCTTTTTTTTATGCGAAGAGGCTTTTAACCTGCAGTGGGACAGTAACAGGCTGGTATTATTATCAACATGTCACCATGCTTGTAAACCCAAAGGGTTTGAAAGAGATTTATCTGGTAGCACAGCTCTATCTTTGCCATAGATTCAAAGACTGAGCTGATTGAATAATTATCCAAGTTGAATAATGCAAGTAATTGTAATTGTGATAGCTTTATTATCTGCTTTGTCCTAATTACTTTATAAGTTAAGCCCTGTGTAAAATGAATTCCTAGATCTAGGAATACATTTCTGGTTTAAATCAGGTCATTTATAAATTAATTGTATTGCTAGTCTGACACAAATCCTTGTATTTAAATGACCAAAATATTTAATTGGACACGTATAAAAACTAATTGGGGGTTTTACGTTTGAACTGGGTAGATTAAAATGTATCCATGTATTGTAGGCTTACTACTAATGACCAACTAACTATATAGTGGGGTAGTTTTGCACGAAACTTTCAAAATTACCTCGCACGATGGTGTCAATGACATCATCTTGGGTTTGAAGTATGGTCAAGATTTTCATTAGTCACACTTATTGGCGATACTGGTTCAATATTAATCAGAAAATTTCTGTTCTCAGAAAGAAAAAGTTCAGCTCATTTGGCTCGTACAAGCCTCCTAAACTTCAGAAAAGTTTTTTTAGCAGGTGTGTATAAGTTACTGCGACTTCTTCGCCTTTTTATTTGTTTAGAATTATGTCTATATTATTGTGTTTTAAAATATTGTGAAGACTTAGTTTGTATTGGTATTTTTTTTGCAAAGTAGGCATATAGAACACATCAACCAATACTTCAACGTATTTTAATTTTAATTAGCTTGCTTAGCCATCGTTTTCATTGTAGATCATTGATAAATAAACTGTACCGTCAAACGGGTTGGAATGAAAAGTATCAAAACTTTAAAGACGATTTTTACGTTACTTCAATATTTTTTGTTCCTAATAAGGCGTCGAAATTATTCGTTTAAATACATTTAAACCTGTAGAATCCTTGTATGTTTAAAACAACTTTTGACTGATGTGAAAATTATCTTCAAGTTTTTGTTTCTATTGACCCCTGCGTTCCTATTAAACCCGTTTGGTGGTAGCAATATTGAGCATAATTTGAACAACTTTTTAGTGTAACTAGTAACATAGACCACCCACATATGAGGCGTTGAGCGTCAGATTAGAAGCAAGCATGCACTTACCTACTACAAAGATAGAATTTTGCGTAGGTTACTCAAAAACTCAGTTCGAACGCGACTGTTATTGACCATAAACGTCTTGTATGTGCCTTCGTCATCCTTAAATCTTGTTTGGAATGTAAAAGCATCTAATACAAGTATTTCTTTTTTTTACTGACAGATTAGCGTGGAAGTGTCTTTCCAGTGCTTTACCATTCCAAACAAGAATCAACACAAGTATAAACATAAGCCTACCAACGTTGCCTGTATACAAAGTAACAAATGCATACAGAGCAGTAAAGTCGATGTCATCTAAACTACCCTCGATTCGTAGCAAAGTTAAGAGTTCAAGGAAATCTAAGAAGACACCTAAGCCGGTGAACAGCATGGATTTTATGTTCATGCCGTTTAAGTAAATGAGGTAAGCGTTACCTAATGATTTTCTGGGAGACTTGTGGCAGTCATTAAGGAGTTAAGTCAGTCATATTATTAAACACCACTAATTTTTAATTAGTACAAATACTTAAAGGGCTTATTCTAGACGTTCTTTTCATTATATTTGTAAAGTACCAATAAATAATATTCATAAACAGCAAAGTTATTAGCGCTTGTTTATATCCCAAAAAGTCGCCCAATTTATGGAAATATTGTACAGGCTAAGTATTCATGGCATAAAAGTATTGATTAATCGTCATCTCTTGCTCACGTTCGCGTGATCTCGCTCAAATATGCCCCGCCTCCAACAGCAGTTTTCGTTATTTAAGTTTAACTAAAAAAAAAATCGTTTTCTTTTGATTACGCAAATATGATCAGTAACAGGTACGGATACAGCCCATTTTTTTTGTACTAATTAAAAAATAGTGGTGTATACTTGGGAGCAAATAATTGGAGCCACTGGCTTATTTCTCGCATTATGATTAGGTTATACGAGTAGTATCCTTTACAATTAAGCTACTGTCATTAAAATGACAAAAAGTTTATTTAATAGCCTTTAAAAAGGCTAAAAAATAAACTTTTGGGCCATATAAGGTTCAAATATATAGTTACGTTCCATTTTATCAAAAAATATTGACCATTATCTGTTGTAGTTTTCTGGACACTGGCTCAATGTTATATAAAAAAGTTCTGCTTTTATAGCCATAAAACTAGATTAGGGACTTGGTCGACAACCCCACTTGAGATTTGAGCCCTGTAAAGAGTTATCCATATATTTGGTTACTCTTGTGAAGTGTGTAACATTATCATAGGTTACCCTTTCGAAGACTATTTGTGGTCCTGTATATTTTTTTAAAGGGTTTTTGTTTTTTTTTTAAGAAAGGCGCTCATAAATGAATTTTTGGGTTTATTAGAAGTGAGAGTGTACTTATTTAGTACGGAAATTAAGTTTTATGAAAATTGCAGTAGGTCGTGTCAGTTGCCATTGCGGTTGGTGTGAGCACCAATGTCAACAGTGGGGTGACTACAACGACGGTGATGGCAGCGAGGTTTCAAGAACGGGCGCTTTTCCAATGACCAGCAACTTTATTGAAAACGGCAGGACAATGATGGAAGCAAAATTGTATGAATGCTAATTAGGCGTTTTTCCATTTGCCGTTAATGGCGACGACTCTTATTCATACATTTTGCCTCAATCTTTCTTGCATTATTATCTAATCTAGCTTCGACGCCAACCCCGCCAATGGAAAAACGCCCAATAATCCGTAATTAGTTAATGGAAAGCAGCAACAATTTAAATTATTGAAATACCTAGTTGTTGGGTTACCCTTTCCTTCAGTAATAGTTTGGTTAACTAATTTACAGTGTAAGGGTTACCCAAGTACAATTAAGTTACAGAGGAAAAAATTGCTTGAATAAGTAAAGATAAAGTTATAATAATTTTAGTTAACCTTTCTTCTTTTATTGCTAAATCTTCATTTGCCTAACCTTTTCTTAACTAAGTTGAGGTCGGTTTCTAGTCGGACCAAATACAGCCGAATACCAGTGGTTTAGGTGAAGCGACTGCTAATATGACCTCCGCAATCCAGTGACTAAAAATCGCGATACTTTATGGGTGAACTGTTTGTCAGATTTTTGAACTTTTGGCTACTCAAAGAGCTACAAATGACAGCTGGTGTCAATGGCTTAACGCTCATATTGCTCAATGAAGATTTCAAAGAGGTCTTTGAAATAGTGTTTAATTATAATTTATGTTTTCAATAACAGCAACAACAGCACCCCGAGGACAGTAAATAAAGTAAAAGTGATCCGTCAGAAGAAGTTTCCTACGTGGAGATTGGATAACATATCATGCAATTCGCCGTTTTGCAGGTAAGATTAAAATTGTTTTAACAATTTTATTCAGAATCAAAACCTCACCAAACCTCCTCTTTATTCGTGTATTATTTTTATGTAATTTTTACGTTCACTTTTTAATTACCTAAGAAAGTCCTTAAAAACCCGGCTTTTGCTTATTGCAGGAGAAAAATAAATATATGTACAGACGCCAAGCACATCAACCTACCATTGGGGTAGGTGTCAAATTTCTTTGATAGGTTTTCAACTTTATTCCAAACACAATAAGGTTCATGTTCAACTGGGAAAATTTTACAGTTTGGGGTAAGTTGATGTGCTGGCGTCTGTACCAATGTTACCTTTCACGATCCTGTCTCATTTTAAACATTAGCTCATACTTTACTAGTTGTGACCCGTGTCTTCACTCGCTTCTAAGAGTCGTATCGTGATGGTTAATAAAAAGTTTTATTCATTTGGGTGCTGTTCTAAATTGCTACACTTTAGTATAATCTATCTACAAATAAACCTGACTTATTAAGTAAACTGGCATATTATAAATTAGAAGATTATACATATTCAAGATAGGAATGCATGCTTGTCCTGCTCCATAGGACAATCATTGGAGTCTTGACAAAATCAACCTGGTTGCTAATCTAATAATGTACCTATGTATTGTTTTCTATTTATTGTTTTAATATTTCACTTTTTTTTTTCATTTGTAAATATGTGAGCACAATGTATCTAGCTGCACCAACTTAATCATGTAATTATCAACTTCATTGCTTATTTTTTATTTCCATAAACCTATCTTAGTTAGTACTTTTTATTCTAGGTGAATCGTTCTCACTTACAATCTGATTAATGTATACAAAGTATTGTAAAAACGATTTTAAAAGAGTAAGTATGAAGTTTCTTGCCCATTCTTCTCCATACGAATCTACCTTTTGGAAGGGGCGACTAGAACCATTTTTTAAAGTTAATTTTTGTTCGACGTTCAAAAGTGCCTTATAGGGGCCTAATTGAAATAAATGGTTTGACTTTGACTTTGACTTTGACTTTACTCTAGGTGCATCGTCCTCACATATAATCTGATTAATGTACTTATACAAACTATTGTAAAAACTATTTTAAAAGAGTAAGTATGGAGTTTCTTGCCCATTCTTCTCCATACATTTTGTATTTCCATGGAAATAGTGGGATACACCCTACAAATCTACCTTTTGGAAGGGGCAACTACTAATCATTTTTAAAGTTAATTTTTGTTCGACGTTCTAAAGTGCCTTAATATGGCCTAATTGAAAAAAATTACTGACTGGATGGTTGACTTTTACTAATATTTAGAATAGTTATTTTGCAATTGTTGCTGAATTTTGTGTACTTACCTGCTATTTATAACTTCTGTTTTCTTTGTTGCTGTGCGCTTGTGTCTGTGCTGTATAAATATTTTTCTATTCTATTCTATTCTTTTCGAAATCCTTGTTATCACAAAATTGTTATTACTTTTCAGTTCCATGGTATCCGCGCATCCGTCCTGGCCGTCGTCGCCACCGTCGACATCTGTTGTAAATCAATAGTCCGTTTTTGCCATTTAATATGTCGAGTTATTACAATATTTCATGTATCATAATATTATAAGTTACTTTTCTAATTACTTTTGTTTGATTCAGTATTCACTTGTTCTAAAAGTGGTATGAGAAAACGTCTTGGGAAAACCGGCCAAGGCTGAGCGATATTTCTTAACGGCATTCGAAGCCAAGTCCATTGAGGCCCGTAAGCGGCATCAGATCTGACACCAGCGGGCCTAGCCTTTTTACAAATTCTATTTCTATTCTATTTCTATTAAAGAAAGAAAAGGGCGTAAATGAAATCAGCTGTTTGTCAACCTGTCAAGTGTATTTCATTTTCAGCCATATTA
Organism: Euplexia lucipara; assembly: GCA_921972225.1. Taxonomy (NCBI): domain Eukaryota; kingdom Metazoa; phylum Arthropoda; class Insecta; order Lepidoptera; family Noctuidae; genus Euplexia; species Euplexia lucipara. The sequence continues at coordinate 7,933,761 of OV179168.1, read as the reverse complement.
CAAATTCTACTCGTTAACACTTTGACAGTTGACAAGCAGCTGCAGGCCTAGCCATATTACAAATTCTATTACTATTATCGAAATCGATAAGGCGACAATAGAAAGAAAATGGCGTATATGGAATCAGCTGTTCGTCAACTGTCAAGTGTATTTCATTTTCAGCCATATTACAAATTCTACTTGACAGTTGATAAACAGCTGATTTCATAATACGCAGTTTTCTTTCTATTGTCGCCTTATCGATTACGATAATAGAAATAGAATTTGTAATATGGCTAGGCCTGCTGATTCCTTAAACGCCATTTTTTTGTTTCATAGTTATTTATTGAGTAGGTACAAATGAGAAATGTACCTACTCAATAAATAACCATGAAACAATTATTAAATTAGTATTTACAATGTTTTCTTTACCAATTCATAAGATAATAGAAGCACCAATGACGACAATCGAGAGAAAATAATATACCGATGCCCCAAAATAACACCACACTAAAATCCCCACAGACTAAATCCGCAAGATCTCAACGAAGGCAATTTGTTCCATAATCTGTTACAATAAGATAGAACCCACAATGCGTTGCTAGTGTCACTGACATGGGTAAAGAAAACCATGATACAGAATAGAAACTAATAGGAAATGTTTTATATATCCCAACAAATCTTCTATTGCAGTTCTTTTTGTAAAAAATATCGGATTTGCTGAGAATTAAGGTTCCAATAGATGCAGATATTTGGTGATGATTAATGGGAATATCTGTTGGTGAAATACGTGAATTCAGCATTTTTTTATTCTTTGACCGGGATAAGAAAGGGAAGGGTAACCTTATATATTCAAAATGAGCCAGATGATAATTACCAATTTTAAATTTGACTAACTCTTTTTCTATATCTATAATGGGTCAGAGATGAGGTCGACGATGGAACGAGCTTACCCAAAAGAAGCCTGTTAACTTGTAACTTAAACAGATTGAGGTCATATTAACTCGGAAACAACGATGCAGGCATGAAAATCCACTCCTTGGCTGTGCGCATAATGAAGAAACAGGCAAAGCGTTTCGTGCAAATGTGTGGAACATCTACAAGAAATAGGTGATATCCTGCAGTGCGTCTGGATTCCCGATGGGAGAAAGTAGATGGTGGAATGAGCTGGTGGAGCTCTAGAGCACACTCACCGAAATACAGTTTTAAAAAGTTTTAAAACTCTTTTTATACTATACCTGCGCAGCATGCCTATTCATAAAAATACTTGTTTAATTAACTTTATTTAACCCCAAGCGAATGCGCTGTGTACGCGGTGTCTTTCTATCTATTATGTATATAATTAACACGATCAAAAGGTTGATAAAATACAAACCACTTCATAAACTCTAGTTTCTAGTGGAAAATAACTCTAGTTTCTCTAGAAGTCAGTAGATTTGGTAGATTATTCTCTAGAAGTCAGTGGATTTGGTAGATTATTTTCATTCATTCTTGGCCATTGACTTCCAAAACTATATATTTATTTAACATCTCGTGGTGTTTTTGTACGTCTAGGTATGTTGAATAGTTTTTTTATTTTGTAGATGGTTATTTTGTTTCCCTTTAAAAGAAAAAAACAACATCAAAAGATGTAACAACCAAACTACTAAACCGCTTTCTATGAAATTCAAATGTAAAACAAAAAAAAAACGGTCTATAACACAAGAAAAAAAAAACAGTCAAAATGAGAATCTCCTCGTTGTTTGTAAGTCGGTTTATGACTGGTTTTCATCGGCACAGCTTTCATTAGCACAGTTGAACTTATAAAACACGAGCTTTACCTTCACTCCGACAATAAACTAAAGTTCTAAATAAAAATAACATTTCGGAAAATTCAGCCAAAGCACAATAAGGGTGGCTCATTAGGTCGACAAGGGTTTGCAGCAGCAGCGAAGAATCTCTTAAAAACATCTTTGCAAATGAAGTGAGAACAAAAAATTAACAGTAAGCGAACGATTTTTTTTTATTTCTTTCTTGAACTTTGTAGGGGCCTCGGAAGACGGTTTTGTGTTTCTATTTTTTTTTAAAAGAGTTTTAAAATTGTACAGACTCCTTTGTTAAGCTGAGCATGAGGTCGGTTCGATCCCCGGGTCGGGAAAAATGTTTTTGAGTTTTTCCATCTGGAGTTTCTCAGTAGCAGCCAGAAGTCTGGATTTGTGCCTGATTGATGGCAATAGGCTCGCCCCCTATTACATGGGACTTAAACATAACTGGCGAAATGTTGGTCTACTACCAGGATACCTCTGCCTAGCCCTTCGGGGTTTACAGTCGTGACGTTATGTTATTTATGTTTTGTTATTCATTTGTAGCAGTTTCCTATACAGAGTACTGATATCATGAGTTTGATATATTATTTTCGATAGCCAACTCTAGCTAGCTCTGCGTTGACGGTTTTTTGCTTTTTCCTGTTAAAATGAATCATGTACTGAATTCAAACTAACAGGATGTACAAGCTAACCTAATTTGTCAATTTTTTTTCAGTTTTCGACTTTATTATAAATAGAACAAGATTGAGGTTCCATTGGAAAATTTGGCAGTTTGCGGTAGCTTGTTACAAATCTCTAATTTGCCTTAAGCTGGCGTGGTGATCAAAGCTAGTGCCTTCTCTATATGAGATAAGGTCTTAGCCCAGCAGTAGGACAATAAGAGGCTGGTATTATACATTTAGAACAAACATTACCTACGTATTGAACAAACCACATTGGTTGAACACATGAGTAAAAAACCGCAATGAGAGAACTATCACGACGTTTAGTTTTAGCTAGATATCCGAAAACGTTATTCGTAGCTCTGATATATCGTATACGAAATCAATTAAAACTTACTAATTAGTTGTAACGTCACCTGTTTACTTTCAATCTAATCGTCTCCCTTGATCAAAAGTTCGATTACTTAAAACTTTACCTAATATTAGTTTACAGGTAGAAGAGTACTAGATCCGTAGGACTTCAATGGAGATATTATTTTATTAGTTTCTGACATACAGGGTAAGATAAGATAAGATATTTGTTTTGCAAATATGGGTAGAAAAAAACGATGAAAGAGACGCAGTCTTACGAAACACTCATACCATGGGTTCTGTATAATTATCATTCTGGACCCCACAGCACTGAAACATTTTGTCGATTTTTTTACTTTTTGTCTTTTATTCTTTTTGCTTAAACTTGTTAAGAACCATTGTTTATATTTAACCTAAACTACGAGATGTATCCTTAAAAAAAAATTAAGTCACTTTTTTAATTTAAAATCACACCGGTTTGGAAAGAAATAATTTATTTAAACAATTAGAAGTAAAAAGAACATCAAATATGCTTAAGAATTATTACCTCTCTCCTAACATGTCTCGATATAAAAAATAGTTATGTTTGGTATATTAATATTTATGTAAATATTACACAACAAACTACCTGCTTATGTGTTGTCCTTCGCTATCAAGTCCATCCAAAGGTTGTCTGTAAGAGATCGCTTTTAGCGATAAGGCCGCCAATTATACCACCCCACGAGCCCTTAAAGTTATAATTTGTAAGTTTTAAGGGTGTAAAGTATTATATTCTATTCTATTAGGAAAATCGTGGAAATTATGAAATGTCAGCGTAAAATTTCAACGCTAGGGGGTCCAGGGTCGTAGGCTAAGCTATGGTGTTCAGATTTGCTACGAAGTCCATTTAACCCTGTTTTATGAGATGATCGTAGGAGTAAGGCAGAAACTAAAATCGAAGACATATATACATACATACACTTACGCTTTTTATCTCACGGGGGATGGTAGAGACTACAGAGCGCCACGGTTCTTGTTTATTGTTACGTGTCTGTTTTAAATTATCTATTCCTTGATTAAAATCAAAGTTGATAATGTTTTTAAAATGTTTACTTGACGATCTTATATTATTAGATAACTATAACCAGACTTAAAAGCAATGAGGAAAGAGCCTATTCTAATCATTATGAATAGCGAGAGGTAAACCGCTAATCTACGTTCCAATAAACTAAATTCTCTGTAAGTATCAAATATGTTAGTTAAGTTTTCACAAGAGGTAGTCGTTATTACGATAAAGGTTAGCTTTGGGATTAATAAGTAAAATATGAGTTTATTTTGCGAGGTATTAACGGTGAAAAGGGTAAATACCTATTCGATAATAGATCAATTAGATGAGGAACAAACGGATGAATAGTAATGGCTTATGTAGGGTCCTGTTTTTATTATCATTTATTTTATAAATGACAAGTTTCTATAACAATGCACCAATTAAACCTCTAGGGTCTCTGTCTTTGCGTGGGATTTGATCAACGCGCTGTTATTAGTTAAATCATAATCAAGTTGATGTAGTGTTAGCACCATTTGGAAATCAGCTTCAGACAGCATCTCAGCATCTGTCTGGCATTAGCGTTGAAATAAACTTTTTGGCGCGGCCGTGAGACATGCCATTTTTTGTATCTCTTTTTTTTGTGTTAGTATGTTTTTTGCTGTGCGTGTATCCAGCTGTTGCCAATAAATGTATTTTCTTTCTATCTTTCTTCATTCCTTTCTTTCTTTCTTTCTTTCTTTCTTTCTTTCACTCTATAGCAAAATCAGGCCAGTATAATTTGTGTCATTTTATATTCAAGAACGAATAACGAGTAGGTAATTTATAGCCCAATAAATGTTCGCTGAGCAACAATCTGAAATCGATGCAAATATTATTTATTTGTATTCAGTTACGTTCCTGAAAATTCGTGCTTGCTAGCGCATCCATAATACAGGAAAAAACATTAATTGGAAATACAGTACTTACTAATTTATTTGACATTTACGATGCCAACATAGAAGAATAAACAAAAGTAGAACATTTACAATTGCAACATGTAAACGAAGCAAAAGAAGTACCTATGTCAGAATTGTAGCAGATTGCGCTCTGTAGTTTCTGCCTACTCCCATGGGAAAAAAGCGTGAGTTTATGTAGGTGTGTATGTATTTACATTTTGCATAATAATAATTGTTCCATTTATCAGTGAATATAGGTTGCCGACATGTGGAATGTGGATTCGGCTATCATTGTGCCAATCGACGTAACGGCCAATGGCCTGATGGCTGAAAGCCTTAATGACCATCTGTCAAGACTCTTGCAGTTGGATCGAAGGCCTGATACAGAAGTCACACTTCATACTGATTGCAATGGAACGAGGTTCTTGCCTCTAAAACACTAATAGCCAGTAGCTTGGACCTTGCTCCTACCTTCACTACATCACAATGTTTTTTATTTTGAAGTTTTTTGATACTCGTATAGTTAAATATAATAGATCTATAGGGAAAAAAACATCACGTCTACCTGTATTTCCTATAAATAACAGCTGTACCAACTAAATGCACATGGAAGTAAGTATAAATGTTATTTATGCCACCAAATTATAATGTTCCAATAATATGCTGGTAGGAATCAGAACTGGACTTTTCAGGATTGCCTTATAGCTGTGGAATACCTTTTCATTCTTTGAGCATCTCAGGATATGTTGTGCCATTGTTGCAACGGAACTACGTGCTAGCGACCGCTTTTGGGGATCCATTTTGCAAATCACATTCTCCATTTTAACTGTGTAATGTATAATATTGCAGAGGTAATGGTAATCCTCTTGTATGAGGCTAGGTACTCCAATAACATTGTTTCAATATGCAGCAATTGATCTACCCCAACCGTGTGCTTCCTTGGGTTTGCTTGTATAGTGCATTCAGAGATAAACATTGATTGGTACCTCAAAATACCTCATGATTTAATGAATCTGGTCCCCTCATTCTGTGTGGTTCTTTCCTCAAAAGACCACCTCAGACACTAATCTGCATGGATCTTACATGATTTGACCGTGTAAAAGTGTTTGTAAAAACCTATTTACAAAAATAAATATCATTTATCATTTATGAACTTGTATTATAGGTAAATATATTTTTCAGCCATTTTTACACGTCAATACTTTAAATAAAAACTCAATTTTAATAGCGCCACTCTTTCTGAATTGACTCATATCTGAGAAGAAATGCCGATAGAAATACAGAGGTCGTGCTTGACCAAAGTAGTTTTGTAAAGATATTACTAAAGAAATGAGAAAGAACCATTGCAGCTTGGAGTTGGCTTGTCTCAAGGGTCCCACGATTCCAAAAAAAGTCAAAGACTTGAACAAATAATAATATAAATCATACAAAGCAGGAGATCGTACTTAAAAACATAAATTTCGACCAAGTCTCAACTCTTGCGCCGTCGCTGTCAAACTTAAGCTATATTAAGGCAGTACTTTTAAGTTTTATACCGCTACGAACAAGCGACTTGTGCTTACATACGGGACAAAAGTTTGACTTTCCGCACTTTTAATTTCTTCTATAAAGTTTCATTCTATGGAAAATTATATTCGCTGAATTGTTTTGGTATTGAATTATTAAGGTGTGTGCCTTGTGGGTAAATAATGATAGCTGCATGGGTTGATCGATGATTAAAGAACGCTGATTATAGACAGCTTATTGATGAGTTACCATTCCTTACAATATTGGAGTTAATAAATTAGATACACAGAAATGAACAGTGCAAATCATGGTTCTATAATTATAAATTATTTTAGTAAAAATATGTATCTTTTGGCGCAGCTATTAAGACACGCCATTTGTGTATCTCTTTTTTGTGTTGTTATGTTTTTACTGTGGGTGTATTGAGCTGTTGCCAATAAATGTATTTTCTTTCTTTGTTTCTTACTTTCGTTCTTTCTTTCTTTCTTTCTCTCTTCATTTCTTTCTCTTTTTCTTTCTTTCTAAATTCCAAAATCCGAAAAGAGGTTCTTGTACTCATAATTTTGAACACCTTTTACCAAAGGACAAATCCTGAAATAACAAAGAAAATGGATTTATTTATTTGGAAATTTTATCTTATTTATATTGGCTTTGTCATAACTGATGTGTGGCCTTTTGACTAACCGTCATAATAAAATTGAATTTTTAATTTTAATCAACATCGTTACATTCGTTTTGCAATTGCAATTCCGCTTTAATGTATGGCTGGTAATTATTATCATATTTGAGATCTTTAAAACACAACTATCTTTATGTTTCTTACGCACTTAAAACCATTTTTGATCATATAAAATGGCATTTAGAATTCAAAATCAAATCGGGACAATAAAGTGAAAAGCAGAGTGGTTCATTCAAAAATACTTACTTCTGTTCAAAGACATTGAATTCCTAAAGTTTTTGATTGTTTGTCTAACAACGTAAACAATACGAATTGAAAAGTTTGAAGAGCTCATTAGTCTACATAAATATTGTATCGTTTATTTTTATTTTTGTTCTAAGTACTTACAAAAGTCAAAGAAGCGTTTTCATTTCTCCTCGAAACTTTGACTGAAATCTTGAGCTGATTAGCTTTAACTTTTTGAACTTGATCGCTAATAAGGTCATTTTGCGGAGTCACACCAATTAATTTGATGGAAATTAGTTGTGTTCTAAAACATTTGAAGCTCTGCCTGCCTCTGGCCTTTCAATGGAACTAAAGAAAACGGAATGAACAACGGCTAGATAACTTCGAAGTCTGAAAGTGATACGTAAAAAGTTTATTATACAAATTTGCGGAAGACCAAAAAAACGATGTAGTGACCAAAGAAAGAATAAAAGTCTATGAAATATCTAGAGAAGAGGTGCCTCTTGAGAAAAATTAGAGAAACACGGAAGAAAAGGTATGCCACAAGGATCGGAATATAATTGGGATGTCTTTACGATATCATGTGAAAGTTATCATTGCTATATAACTCAAAAAGATTAAAAATTAAACAGTAAATAAACAGTTCATTAGTTAAGTTAGTTATTAAATTTAAGAAATTATGTCCTCTGTACACTTTTAAGTTAAAAAAAAAAACAACTAGTAAATATGAAAAGAAATATGACCGACTTCGTAGATCACTCAAACGTGTAAAACAACTTAAGGTTTTGGCGGGATCTGTGGCTGTTCTTGCTTTTATCTATTAATACCGACTTTTAAATCTTTACTGACGAAAAATTACAGCATTGGAGGGTTTTGAATCATGTATTTATCTCCAGCCAGGTTGTGCATACATTTATTTCTTTATTCACAAAATCCACAGCTTTTTAACAAATTTCACTTAATGATAAACTGATATTATAGCCAATTACGGATTTACAATTTAAAAACCAGCCAATTATGTATCAGAAACAAATAGAGTAGTAGTGTGATAAATGATATTATTTAAAAGTAAAAAGGTTCATACAAACAATTATTTTACATGTCATTTTTTAAACTAAGTAGATAAAATGTGAGGTCGGTGTTTTACCATCTGACTACTCTGAGAAGAAACACCGAATGAAACTCAAAGGTCACGGTTTCTTTTAAAGTCCAGACATTATCTTGGTCGGATCGTGTAAGAACCATGTAGGTTAGTGTCTGAAATGATGTTTTGAGTTGTTTAATGTTTGGGCACGGATATCTATGCGCGTGGGTGTGATGAAATGTGTGTAAAAGAAAAACAAAAAAAGAAAAAACAATTATAGGCATAATAAACAATATAAATAAAAAAATAGCATGTTGCCTGACTCTGATTTCTAAATGGAATTAAATAAAGTAGTCCATTCACCACTTTGTGGTGAGATGAGTTGACCAAATAAATAAATATTCCACAACTTTTCACGCTATTTAGTCCCAGAGCTTGTGTTATGGGTACTAAATAGCTGATAAACATACTTATATATATTTCTAAATACATACATATTATAGATAAATTACACCCAGACACAGAACAAATGATCGTGCTCATCACACAAACATTTGTCCTGGGTGGGAATCGAACCCACGACCTCCGGCATAGCAGTCAGGGTTACTAACTACTAGACCAACAGGTCCAGTCAAAGCCAAAGGCCAAAGGGGTTGGTGTGATGAGTTAAAGTGGTGAATGGACTACTTTATACAATTTCATTTAGAATCTTATTGTAATTATATAACATGTTCCTTTAAACACTATTCTCAGGTTTTTGATAGAAGAAAATTGTTCGGCAAAATTCAAATCTTTGTGTTTCCATATTTGCTGACTCTGTATAGTAAATAAAATCCCCACGTTTTGCACACCATGGCAAAATTATTTTATGTTTATTAACTGTTTATAGGCGTGGTGTTAGCTTAAGATTTCTTAGTGGATATCGTGCTTAGTCGACTTATGATAAACCATTCAAAAACTTAGCAAGTTTGTAAGTAGTAACATGCCATTATCTAACGTTTATAATGTGATTATCTCACGTTTTTTTGGGATAGTTGTCATGCTCATTGCCGGTTTCCCTAGAAGCGGTAATAGCTTAATGGCTAAGGCGTTGGACTGGCGATCCGTAGGTTGCGAGTTCGATTCCCACCTATGGCACTATTGACGTGAACCCACTCCAGTTACGAGCATGTTATTAAAATATAAGAATAAGAAGTTTTTATTTGTACTGAATGTAGGTATTACAATAAGGTGTTCACAAAGTTCAAGAGTCCTTGTACATTCTGCCTTTCGGCATACAAACATTTATAAATAGACACAAGTACATACTTTAAACATTACACACACAGCTTATCAGCGCAGATAAAATATGTATACAAGCATCATAAATCATCATTCAAAAAATCGGATATAGAATAGTAACATTTTTGTAACAATAAGTCGATAAGTCGTTTTTTGAATTTTCTAAATGGTTGTTCTTTAACAATGTTGGGTAACTTATTGTATACCTTTGGCGCCATACACATAACGCTTTTCTTTAACAGTGTGGTGTTATAGCTACCTGTGTGCAGTAAATTTTGACACTGAAATCTCATAGAATTCGTCCTCTTTCGTGTCTCGTTTAACGATGGAAACAGATGCAGGTTGGTTTTTACAAAATTATAGTTAGAGAGGTTAACAAGACTACTAGTTAGGTAATGTGCAACCGGCATTGCTAGCAAGCTTAAAAACTACCACACATGCAAGCTACAAGACATACAACATATAGCCATAGTTACAAGACATGTAGACATACAAGACATTTATCGACCCTTTCTCTTGACTGGCCGACTGGCCTGTTCGTGTAGTAGTATCCCTGACTGCTATGCCGGAGGTCGTGGGTTCCATTCCCACACAGGACAAATGTTTGTGTGATGAGCACGATCATTTGTTCTGTGTCTAGGTGTAATTTATCTGTAATTTGTTTGTATTTAGAAATATATATAAGTATGTTTATCAACTGTTTAGTGCCCATAACAAAAACGCTTAGCTTAGCTTGGGACTAGATGGCGTTGTGTGAAAAAGTTGTGAAATGTATTTATTTTTAATAAGATTGTTTTAATTACTTAAAAAAAAGAATATTAGCCCTGACTGTAACTGTTAACTGACGCATGGTAAGATCTATAAATTAAATACGGAGAGCCTAAGAGCATTGAACACGTCTACATGCTCTCGTATCGTTTTGGCAACTGTAGATTCTCAGAAAAGTTTATTTTTATTAATCCTACTCAACACAGCAATCTTTTAGCGATGTTCAGATGTTTTTTTGTCCGAATTTCAGCTGTGTTTTACTTTATTTCGCAGAGAAGTTAACATAAAATCATTTTCTCTTTTAATGAACTACATCTTTTAGTATTTTTAAAACGTACAGTTAGAGCTGTTGCTTCGCTTTCGTACACATAATTATTTTAACAAAAACAATAGTAATTAAGAAAACGTCAAGTTGGGAAGTTTAAAAAAGTGTATAAAACTTACAAACGTTTTATAAGAAGATTTCCTTTGACTTTGCCGCGCATTAATTACTTTGAAAACATGTTTTTGTATTTCTTTGCAGTTTTTTCAAAGCATCCTACTTTATTAAAAGTTATAACATAAAATGTTAAGGCTCGTGGCTGAATAAATAATAATAAAAACAGTCGCAGGGTTCTATGGAAGGTGAGGTAATTAGCCCTCTACTATGGTTATATTAGTAGGATAAATTACACCCGAACACAAGAAAATATCGTGCTCATCACACAAACATTTGCCCTGGGTGGGAATCGAACCCTCCCGGCATGGTTAATAAGGCGCGGTGAGAGCTCTGAGAGTTCAGTACAACAATGCCTTCTGGATGTTGATGGGACTGCCTCGCTATTGCAGTGCGTCAGCAATGTTTGCAGAAGCACATGTAGATGGTTATTAAGCAATAATTAGGAAAAGAGCAGCATCGCTGATGCGAAGAGTGAGGGACAGTCCCAACAGCTACCTGAGCGTGGTTGCAGAGCACCTGGAGAGTCCTATATGGAGGCATTGGATCCACCTACATACAGGATAATTTTAATATTTTCTATAGTTTAATTTGGTTTAGTTTAGTATTTTAGTGTTCTTGTGTATTTCTAACTTAGTTCTTAAGTGCCTGTATTACTAAAACTCTATGGACTATCTTGGTCTGAAATAAAGTATTATTATTATTATTATTAATAAGTACTAGATCAGTCACCATCTGACTACTCTGCGAAGAAATACCAAAGGTCACAGTCTCTTCGTGAGTTCAACTCAGAACGTATTATTAACCATCTTCATATTTTATTAATTGAAATCTGTTACACCAGCAAATTCAAACCAATCATCCGCTCTTATTACCTTCAAATACCCGAAATACGGAACTCCACACAACCATTCACAAGTTGACACTATAAATCATTACTTGCGGAAGTTTGCTCAACTATTTAATAAATTACCTAACGTAGGGTAAGTTCGCAACAGTCGGAGACAGTTACACGTCTTTAGGAAACAATTAGTCAATATTACAAGTTTATGTTTGACCCCTCATTTAAATGGAGTGATTGGATAGGGGGGTGAATTTTGTAAGAGAACTCTGTGTTCGGAAATTATTAAGAAAGACATATTTTAATCTCAAGCTCCTTTTTGTCAATAGCACTTTCTTTTTGAATGTGTAAAAAAGGGTTAAAGATGTCCAATTTTCCAGTAACCTTTAAAATAGGGTACTGGACACTCAAATAAGAACAGCTTACACACATATTCATAAAGGTCAGGTGAGTAGTACCTACCTACTCGCAACCGGCGTGTGTATATGGCAACATGTATAAGAGTAAACGAAGAGAAATAATCGTAGCGGATGGCGTAGTTTCTGCTTACCTCCATGGGAGAAAAGTGTTAGTTTATGAAAGAATGTAGGTATGTGTGTTATTCACACTTATTGAATTACAAATCAGCTTCAATAATTACAGAGAACCGCTAAAAACAACAGTATAAAAGTTATAAAATCAATAAAGTCTGTGGTCTTTTGAGTTAACCTAAATTGTTTCAGTAGGTATACAGTTTTTATGATTTTCAAGTGGAAAAATGCTGTTTTAATACACGTAACAAATTCCTCGTAAGTGTGAGTTAGTACTCACACTTACGAGGAATTTACTTTTATTTTTTTTTTATTTTTTTTTGGAAAGCCACCTAGTGGTGGCTATCATAAAAATGAGTAATATTACGAAGGGAGCGTTTTGGCGTCTAACAGATTTTTTTAAATTCAAGTTAGTTTTTTAACGTTTGTCTCTCTCGTTCATGTCCCAACAAACATTTTCCTGTGTGTTCAAAAAAGAGACCCACAGCGGGTACTCCCGAAAATCTGACCCATACATTTCACGCCACACCAACCCTTTTAAGTCCATCACGTTAAATATCGATCCGTCACGTCTGACGTCCACTTAATTATTTTATCAGGTAAAATGGACTCATTAGGTCTGTTAGCGTTGACTGGTTAGGTAAATCATTTTAGAAATAATGGATTACATTTGTATAATTTGATAATGATTTTAGATGAATTTGTTGATTTATGGTTTTAGTTTTAAGTAATTATGTACAGTCAGTTGGTGAAGTCAAATGTTTTAAAATGAGTGAGCAGATTATTTTGTATGAATTAGTTGTATATCAATAATGATTAAATTGGTGTTGTATTTTATTATAACTATTTTAAAAGGTAATTTGTTCGATGTTATGATATTATTCTTTGAATTTATTTAAAATGTAAGTACTGCGTGCGGGCAACACTTCCGGTAAAAAAGATGGCGGCCGAGTCTCGTGCGTTCGGGCACGTGGCATAAGTAGCAGTCTCAGCTCTCGGGCGGCTGTCTGTTAAAAGCGCTTGGAAGTGTTGGTCACAGGCGAGCTACCGAGCATACCCATAACCTCGTGGTTGTTAGCTGTTAATACAAAGTGTTAAAATAACAAAAGTGGAGTCTACATTGTGAATTGCTACAAAGTTAAACAATTATACTAGTGATTGAAAGTACAGCCGGAGTTTTATTACATATCTGAAGTGGTAAGTACACGCCCAATTATATCTTTTATGCTCAATGTGTAATGAATAATGTAACGGAATGAGTTTATTAAAAATAAATATTTTTTCTCTTGAAAAAAATGTAAAGAGGGTAGTTTTTTAAAAAAAAATATGTTGCAACACTTTGTTACCACGGGTTGCGGGGTTACATAGGGGAGTGGAAATTCGGTTATTTTTGTTCTAAGACGCACCGTTTACGAGATACCCTCAATCTAAAATTTTTCTTTGACTAATTTTTATTTTTGCCGAATTGGCATATTTGGCATTAACGTTTATATTTCTGAGTTCCAGACAATGCCACTCTGCAATGATGAGCCTCGACACCTGCGGACGCCTGGTCCACGGAGTCAGTCGCGTCACGTAGATGAGGCATCGAGAGGAAGTACTGCGAGGGAAAGCCGCCGGCGCAGCAGCCGGCATCGAGGTCGCAGCCGCCAGCGCAGCAGCAGCCGGCATCGAGGTCGCAGCCGCCAGCGCAGCAGCAGCCGGCATCGAGGTCGCAGCCGCCAGCGCAGCAGCAGCCGGCAACGAAGCCGCAGCCGCCTTCGCAGCCGAGGCCGCTCTCGAGAACAAAGCTTGAGGAGTGTCCTGCAGCTGGAGAAGGAACTGGGACGAGAGCGCGAGCGTTTGCGCAAACTGGATAGCAAGGTACTTAAAGCTCGCAGCTTATTAGCATGTAATCCACGACATCACCGTAATAGTCGTTCTCGCCACGCATCTCTCCGGCGAGATCTTTCACCATCACAAAATCACGATCAAAGGAGTGGTCGCGATGATGGAGCAGCTGATACAGCACAACTGATAGGCTCCACTAGCTTAGAATTTTCTGCTAAGGACTTAATGAATATGTTAAGCACAATTAAAGATTTGACGTCTCAGCCAGCAACAACGACCGGGTCTGCATTCAAACGTAGCGATCATAACAACATTTTGCCGGAATTTAATCCATCATTAAAAAACCAACGAGTAGACATATGGTTAAAAAAGGTGAATGAATGCTCATCTGTTTATGGCTGGGACGACAAAACTATTGTGCACTTTGCAATGCAGAAACTGCAAGGATTGGCCAAAACCTGGTATGAGAGCCTGAACACAATTTTGTTTACATGGACTGAATGGCAGGAGAAATTGTTAAGTGCATTCCCTTTCGAGCAAAACTATGGCCAATCCTTGGAGGATATGCTTAGGAGAAAAAGCAAGTACAATGAACCCATCGAAGTATACTTCTATGAGAAGCTAGGCCTTTTAAATCAATGTGACATAACTGGTAAACGAGCCACAGAGTGCATAATACACGGCATTACTGATAAAACGACTAAATCTAGTGCCCTTGCGTTACGTTGTGATCATCCTGATCAATTGTTGAAATTTTTGATGAGCAATAAAGAAAGCCCAGTATTCTCTGAACAGCGAGCTAATGTTTGACAAAGATCAGGCCCCGATTTTGTCGCCGCTACTGATAATAGCAGACCTCCGAACAGACCGAACAATAACAGCCTATTTTGCTTTAATTGTAAAGAAAAAGGACACCCATATCTTAAATGTCCCAAGCCCTTGAAGACTTGCTCTAAATGTAAAAGAGTAGGTCATACCGCGGAAGGCTGTTTTTCTAGACCAGAGGTAGGCAACAAATCGAATTTGACCGTCAATAAGACCATGTGCATATCGGCTGCGGAACCGAACTCTAAATTTAATAAGAAGGTCCTGGTCAACGATTTAACAATGGACGCATTTGTAGATTTCGGTAGCGAAGTCTCGCTGTTAAGAGAATCTATGCTCCCGAAGTTAGGCCTTAGCCACGATAGTGTTGAAACTGTGTTAAAAGGTTTCGGAAACAAGTTAGTACGGTCCCGTGGTAAACTAGACGTTAACCTTTGTGTAGACGGCGTTTGTGCTAGGGTCCGTTGCTGCGTCGTTGATGATAGATTTTTGGAAGTACCCTTGTTAATTGGTCAGTCTTATACTGAACAGGTCCACATTGTTGCGTATAAAAGTGCCACTGAACTTAAGTTTCTTGACATTAATAATGAGATCCCATTTTCGCAAGAAGATGATATTGGCAGTGATAGCAATACAGTACGTGTCAGAACAACGAACAATGTGAACCTGAGCGGAAAGGCAACGGTTAAAGTGTCTGTCGAGCCTGCTCGTAACGGCTACGTGTTGTTGAACAGCGGGGTAGTAGGTAAACCTAATGAACAGTGTGTAGTGACAGGCGGCGTATATCCAGTCAAGGATGGTGCTATCAACATCTGCATTACTCCGGCATCTCGATCAAGTATCATACAGAACGGTGCCACAATAGCGCGGGCTTCCATTGTCAGAGTTGTTAATCGAATCATTTCGCCATCTTCGGAAATATCCACAGAGCCGTCAGAAACTTTTGATTTTAGTCAGGTTCGCGTAGGGTCTTCTGTCAGTAGTACTGATAAGGATAGGCTGATTGGCATATTGCAACGATATAAGCATTGTTTTGCATCATCTCTCAAGGACTTAGGCTGTACGAGCGTCTGCGAGATGAGCATTGAAGTTAACAATAAGACTCCTATCGTATATCGTCCGTACCGGCTATCTCCTAACGATCGGCTTAAAGTGCGTGACATGGTCGATGATATGTTGGAGTCTGGCGTGATCAGAGAATCGGTATCAGAATATTCGAGCCCTATTATCCTTGTGCGCAAGAAGGATGGGAATCTTAGGCTATGCATAGACTATTGAATGCTCAATTCAGTTACGGTCAAAGAACGCTATCCTATGCCGGTAATAGAAGATGAGATTGCTAGGTTGTCTGGCCAGGCATGTTTCATATCCTTGGATCTCGCGTCTGGTTATTATCAGGTGCCCATATCAGAGAGCTCGAAGCCCCTAACGTCATTTGTTACACCGGACGGGCAATACGAGTTTAATCGCATGCCGTTCGGTTTAGCAAATGCTCCTGCCGTTTTCCAACGTACGATGAACAGGGTGCTAGGTTCCGCTAGATTTTCCAAAGCCACTGCTTACATAGACGATCTTCTTATATATGGGGAAAACATCGACGATTGCTTAGTAAAGTTAGAGGATATCCTAAAGTTATTAGAGCAGGCTAACTTGACATTAAATCTTTCTAAATGTGATTTCCTTAAGGACAAAATCGATTATTTAGGTTACGAGATAAGTGGTTCTGGGGTAAGGCCGGGTAGCAAGAAAATTCAATCGGTTGTTGAATTTCCCCGCCCCACTAATGTACATGGTGTGCGTCAATTCCTTGGGCTAGCGAGTTACTTTCGCAAGTTCATTCAAAACTTTGCTCAAATAGCACACCCCCTTAGCAAACTTCTGAAGAAGGATGTAACTTGGTCTTGGGAATACGAGCAGGAAGAAGCTTTTACTACTTTGCAGCAGAGGTTAGTTGAGAGGCCAGTGTTAGCGATATATGACCCCTCGGCTGAGGCTGAGACTGAATTGCACACTGATGCAAGTAGGATCGGTATCGGTGGCATTCTATTGCAACGGTCCTCTAGTGGTGAACCATTTCGTCCTGTGGCCTTTTACAGTCGTCAGACATCTCCGGAAGAGAAGAACTTCCACTCCTACGAGCTGGAAACTCTTGCCGTAATCTGTTCCCTAAAGAAATTTCGGGTCTATTTGTTAGGACAAGACTTCAAAGTCGTTTCAGACTGTAGCGCGTTGCGTACTACTTTTAGTAAGCGGGATTTGATCCCTCGCATCGCTAGGTGGTGGTTGATGTTGCAGGAATTTAATTGTTCCATAGAATATCGACCAGGAACTAAGATGCTGCATGTAGACGCTCTGTCCAGAAATCCGGTTTCAAATGACAAGCATGTTCAAGTAGATCAATATCCAATGATAATGACAATAACCAAAGACGATTGGTTGCACACGT
Organism: Euplexia lucipara; assembly: GCA_921972225.1. Classification (NCBI taxonomy): domain Eukaryota; kingdom Metazoa; phylum Arthropoda; class Insecta; order Lepidoptera; family Noctuidae; genus Euplexia; species Euplexia lucipara. The sequence goes on along the minus strand of OV179168.1, from coordinate 7,916,551 downwards.
TACAGTTGGGGGACTCTGAACTAAACAGGATTCGTGACATACTTAGCTCCAATTTAGATCCAGAAGGTCTAAAATACATAAAAGATAATTACATAATCAAGGACAACGGGCTGTATAAGTGTCTTGAGGGTGATAAAACTAACATTAGGTGGGCTGTCCCAAAGGGTGCAAGGTGGCAACTATGTCGCTTAAATCACGATGACATAGGTCATCTTGGGGTGGACAAAACTTTAGACCGAATCAAAAAGACTTATTGGTTCCCGCGAATGGCTAAATTTATAAAAAAATATGTAGGTGCCTGTATTGAGTGTGCTTACTCAAAAAAAGGTAATCACGCGTCTGAAGGGTTGTTGAATCCCATACCAAAAATTGAAGTTCCATTCCACACGTTACATATTGACCACCTTGGACCCTTTGTAAAATCTAAAAAGGGAAACTCTTACTTGTTAGTCGTGATTGATGCCTTTACTAAATTTATTTTTGTTAAACCAGTAAGAAATACCAAATCACTGACAGCTATCAATGTCTTAGAAAATATCTTCGACACTTTTCGGTTTCCAGATCGTATTATCAGTGATAGGGGTACGTGCTTCACATCTCACTTGTTTAAGAAATTTTGCACAGATAGGGGCATCAAGCACGTGCTTAATGCGGTTGCAAGTCCACAGTCTAATGGGCAGGTTGAGCGGTACAACCGCACAATCCTCGATTCTTTAACTGCGCAAAACTTGAGTAGTAATGAAAAAGACTGGGATACGCAGGTAGGCCGTATTCAATGGGGTCTCAACAATAGTATCCAGAAGACTACGGGTAGAGCTCCGGCTGAAGTTATGTTTGGTACGCAAATGATCAGTGAGGTAGACCCGAGGCTTAATGAATTAAGGCAAGCAACAAGAGATCAAACTGAGACTGGCACCATTCGTGAACAGGTTAAGGATAGGATAGACGAGGAGCAAGTTAAACAGAAGGAAAATTTTGACAAGAATAGGCGTCCCGCGACCAAATACTCGGAGGGTGAACTAGTCAAAATTACGAAAACTGCATTTTCTAATGACGGTCAAAGTAGGAAACTTCTACCGTCATACATTGGTCCTTATCGCGTAGTGTCTGTATTGGGAAATGATCGCTATGAGTTAGCTTCAGTTCCCGGGCTACGCGGTAGTAAAAATAAACGTAAGACAACCGTAGCTGCAAATCGAATGCGTCCATGGGTTCATGTAGCTGCATTAGAACTTAATGAAAGTAATTCTGATAATGAAAACCTTGCTAATAGCGATCATGAAGAATGTTAAATGAATATATTAAGCAATAATTGACTTGATAGGAGAATTATAGCTTTAATTGTTTCATTGTGATGTAGTAAAACAGTATACCTAGGTTATTTAATTATTTAAATTTAATAAAAGGAGTCACTTTAATTTATTAAGATAAATTTTGTAAGATCTTATGATACTCGTCTTGTTTCTTTGAATATGATTTACCTTTATTGATTGTGGATTGATTATATGTACAAATGTTATTTGATGGATTATGTAGAATTGGAAGTAAATTGAGCTGTTTAATGATTTTGGAGCCATCGTCGTGAGAATGGAAGGGTTCACGTTACGGTGACTTCGAAAAAGTTAAACAAAGACGCTGTACGTGAAAGTGGAAGGGTTCACCTACAGCTAAAGGGGTGAATTGTTTGCCAATCGGACATGAGAATGGAAGGGTTCATGCTTCGTTGCCAAGCAATTCATCTTCCTGTTGATCCTGCGAGAAGGGAAGGGTTCGCAGAATCACAGGTGTAGTGTAGCTCGTAAGAATGGATGGGTTTACGAGCTACTGAAACTGATTAGTTATTGAACCATGGGATTGGTTAGTTATTGAACCATGGGATTGGTTTTAGTGTTCACTTGATACGTGTATGAGGACATACACGTCATCAGGATGGACGAGTGTTAGCGTTGACTGGTTAGGTAAATCATTTTAGAAATAATGGATTACATTTGTATAATTTGATAATGATTTTAGATGAATTTGTTGATTTATGGTTTTAGTTTTAAGTAATTATGTACAGTCAGTTGGTGAAGTCAAATGTTTTAAAATGAGTGAGCAGATTATTTTGTATGAATTAGTTGTATATCAATAATGATTAAATTGGTGTTGTATTTTATTATAACTATTTTAAAAGGTAATTTGTTCGATGTTATGATATTATTCTTTGAATTTATTTAAAATGTAAGTACTGCGTGCGGGCAACACTTCCGGTAAAAAAGATGGCGGCCGAGTCTCGTGCGTTCGGGCACGTGGCATAAGTAGCAGTCTCAGCTCTCGGGCGGCTGTCTGTTAAAAGCGCTTGGAAGTGTTGGTCACAGGCGAGCTACCGAGCATACCCATAACCTCGTGGTTGTTAGCTGTTAATACAAAGTGTTAAAATAACAAAAGTGGAGTCTACATTGTGAATTGCTACAAAGTTAAACAATTATACTAGTGATTGAAAGTACAGCCGGAGTTTTATTACAGGTCATTGTTTATTGTTTACCCTTTTTTTATTTATTAAGTTTATATAAGTTTTTGATCGACGAGGGCTTGATTCAATTGTTTTTGGATAGAGTAAATGAGGTTACTGTTTTAATTTTTCTGTCACAACTTTCAGAACGATTCACAGATTAAACTTGGGTTGTGGAAATCAAACGGGTGATTTACATGCATTTTTGACAATGATTGTCGCTGACATGAGACTGTTACTTAGTCTTACCTAATTAATTACATAAATTGCCTTCAAAAAGACAGTCGTTTCATATTAAATACTGTTACTCAGCTGCATCTGCTTAGATTGAAAACCTCACCTATTTGGTATTTAATTTCTAATGGTATTTTTCAATGTATTTGTAATCTAACCTTGTTACTTATTGTTGCTGTGTCTACAACTGTACCTTAGCTATAAGCCTATTTGATTGTTTATAAACGAGTAGATACCTTTTCGTTTATTTACAATTACAAATAAAATAATAAAAATATAACATATTCATATTATATAATAATAATAATACCAGCCTGTTACCGTCCCACTGCAGGGCAAAGGCCTCTTCTCATACAGAGAAGGCTTGAGCATTGGTCAGCACGCTTGCTCAAGGCGGATTGGCGATTTAAAACTTATATTAACTATAAGTCCAGGTTTCCTCACGATGTTTTCTTTCACCGATGTCAATGATGTCTAAGATTAACTTAGAAAGTACATATGAATTGAAAAAGTCACATTGGTACTTGCCCAGATTTGAACCACAACCTCGTGCTTTAGAGGTAGGCGCCTTAAACAATGGGCCATCACGACATCACATAATATAACATATTCTTACGACTATGTTATACCTATTATGTGAAAAGAAAATTCCTCTTTATTCTATCTCAAAAACTGACCTTGTATAACTACCTTCCGCTCCAATACCCGTTCCGCCCATGCCACGAAACTCCAACAATATGGCTGCCGTCTAAAAAAACTGCGAAAAACAGCAAAAATATCCACAAATGTGCCGAGACGTAACGTAGCAAGCTGTCGGTTTTGACAAATGGACAGAATCTTCAAGACTATCGCAAAATGTCCCGGAACGTGTCGGATTTGGGGAAAAAATTGAACCTTTCTTGTTGTTAGAGAACCATTCAGTTGTTACTGTTGGAGGGGTAAAAGAGAAAAGATGTTGGTCGCTTTCTTTTGGATTTTATCTTTGCAGTCATGAAGTGAAGTCACATTTTTTTATTTTTATGGGTATCGCAGACTCATAGTTAAGTGCGGTAAGTTGAAAATTATAGCCGAGGCGATATTGCTAGCCCGAGCCGTAAGCGAAGGCAAGAAAGCAGAGGCTGTAATTATCAAAGCGCACGTAGGTATGTCATACGACGTTTTATACCATATTTGCGAGGAAATAAATAAATCTCGGAACGAAAAGAGAAAGCAAGCGGAATAATTTTTACATACGCGTGCCTCAGCGCTTTTTTTATTTTAAGGCAAAGGCACAAAAACAGCCAGTATTACAACTAAAGTAAATTATTTTATTTTTTTGTTTTTGTTACAAATAGTTGTAATTTATTGTCAAAATTAATAAAGTTAAAGAATTAAACTTTTTTTTTTATGTATTTTATCTCCCAAAGTTAATTTTATTTATAAAATGTTGACCACTTTTCTGACATGAAAACTCTTTGATAAGATTTAAAAAGTACCGTTCGTTTTAGACGGAGCTTCTTGATAAACCGTGCGTTTTAAATTACCATAACGCACAAGTACGTAAAGAAATACATTACGATATTGAAATTGGTGAAATAAGAGCCCCTATACGAGCAAAATGTGTTATAAATACACATTGTGCATGTAGTGATTACTACCAAACAGAAGTCGATTGCCCATAATGCCTATGGTGCTCACCATGGAAAATCTACTTCTGTCAATTAACTAATCCCTACACCACGATGGCAAATTACCTAAAGCATTATTTTTGACACGCGAATAAAAGTGGTATTAATAGAATTGAGTACTTTTTATTGTACACCATAAAAAACTTACGAATTATAACTTTAAGGGCTACATAGCGTGGGCGGCCTTATCGCTAAAAGCGATCTCTTACAGACAACCTTTGGATGGACTTGATAGTGGAGAAAAAATGATGAGTAGGCAGTTTGTGGTGTACTATTTACATAAATATATACCATACATTACTATCATGGGTAAGGTCTTTCTTTCTTTTTTAAAATATTGCCCTGCACTTAGAATTTTGAGTCGTCCTAGGTACCCTCTATTTATATTTCATTATGATTATTTTCGTTTTTAACCGACTTCCAAAAAAGGAGGAGGTTCTCAATTCGACTGTGTGGTTTTTTTGTGTGTTTTTTACGCGATTACTCCACCGTTTATAGACCGACTTTAAAGTCTTTTTTTATTTGATAGAGTACCACCTTGGTCCCATTTGTATTAAATCCCTGATCTGAAGATGGGATCCTCGAGGAATTGAGGGAACTCTTCAAATAATTTAGGTGCACACGTACCGATTTTTGCATTTTTAGTAACATGTAAGCATTGTCATTTAGAAGGTGAAATCATTTTGTGTAGAAAAACTGATGAAGAAGACAGGCAACGGAACTCTTCAACGCATAACAGCAAAGTACTCGCGATTGTTGCAGTCACATGTTTGTGCATGGTTTATGTATTTCCATAACTTAACATTACGCCTGTCTATTTTAAAAAGAGTCCGGCAGAGATGCATAGATACATGTTTAATAAAGAACTTCTTTAGCAATTGCTAACCGATTTTAATTAATCCGTTAACTTTTGAAATACCTACCAATCAAGACTTACCATTGCCACTGTTTAAAAGGGTTTTGTTCAAAATGTTATAAGGAAAAAAATATTATAGTGTTCAAGAGTATCTAGAGGATAAATCGTTATCATTTTAATTAAATAAGAATGGATTTAAGTCCAGCACATGTAACAACGACATATTAATTTAATAGTCTATCAATTATTATTACAACAATACAATTTCTATATTTATTCATTGACTATTATATTATTGTCTAATCTTTTTGTGTTTAAAATTAAATATTTGTACGCCATAGTATGGCAGGACATGCTGAACTACCTCTGTAACTATCTCTATATTGTACCATGTTTTAACTAATAAACATTTTTGATTTGATTTGATTTGACCATTATTTAGTCCTACTTACATACGTACAAAGAAACTAAAAATTGCAAAATAAAAACTTTTTTCCGCAAAAAACAACCGACTGCTTATAAACACACTAGTTAACAGATGTAAAATTACTCTAGTTTCGGAAGTCGGTGGTTGATAATGAATGAGACAAAACCACCCAAGCCACCGACTTCCGAAACTAGGGTTATTTTACACCGGTCAGTGTTTTTTTAAGAAGTCGCTTTTTCTTTTGTAAACAAGTTTTTGTATTTTACAATTCATGTGTCTACCAATAACTTGTGTGTGTGGTGTAAACTGTTAATCTAAGTTGATTATAATTTAATTAAGGGTAGTGAGTAAATCCTCCGTTTTAAATTTCTCCATATAAAACAATGATATTCAGCTGAATCTGGTTAGACTAAAAGCCCCAACCTAAGTGGAAAAATACTAAGTAGATGATAAATGAAACACGCTTCTATCTCTGCACTCTTAAATAATGATTAATATACAAAGAAGTCACATCACGTTCTATTTTTTTGAAGACAATGTGAACGCCTACATACGCAGAATAGAGCGGGTACATTGACAAACGTCGATACGTTTGTCGTCACACGTCAATAAGTAGACCCTTTATAAGTACACTCGCTGTTAGGTTCTGGTATTCGGCTGCAAAATAATATTAACCTTTCGGGTGTCGACCTCCGTACACGCACATTACAACAATGTCGACGCTTTTACGAGTAAGATAATAACTTTAGGTAGGCCTTCAGAAAAAGGAAGATCCTGACCAAGCCCTTAAGTGTAACTGTCCGACTTAAGACACTTGGAGCGTTTTTTCTTATGTCGAACTGTGTAACTTAAGACATTCGAGGAGTTAATCCCACCAAAATATTTCATGTAAAATGTTGCCAAGACTACCACATAAGGTTTGCCCTGTGAAAAAGATATCAGTTCTCATGTAGAGCCAAGCTTCTGAATCTACACGGCCTAACCCACCGACCCTAACTTTACAAATTATATACATATCAGTATAAATGTATAGCTTGGCTGTTTCGTTACTTACTTCAGAAACTAAATATTCGCATCACTTCCACGACGGTAGCGAAACGGCGAAGCCATACATTTTTACTGATATGTAGAATGTGTTTTCAGTTCTTTTTGTAAGTTGCTAGGCAGTCTTTTAATATTTTTTTTTAGGTTGTATTTCTAGCACATCAGTAGTGCCAGTTTTCATAGCCCATTTTCTGTCTTTGCCTTTTTCTTTGATGGTTTACTGATTACCATAAGCGATAAATCAGGGCGATATTTCGCTCTTGAGCGTTTATAATAACTCATACAAACTTTCACCCCCCCCCCCCCCCCCATTTTAGGGGATAGGGAGCGAAAGTTATGAGTTTAAGAACTTTTGTTGGTTGTATACAAAGAGATTTAACATACTATAGAGCGGGCATGTCAAGGAAATGTCATAGAAAAACTTTGATCCATGTCTCAGTAACGCCATCTAGATTAATATATGAATATTGGAGCGACAGCGGAGCGTACTACAAAAAACCCATAGACTTGTATCCAGCAGGACACACTTTTCGGACGAAAACTTTGTTCGTGATGTCCGGTCTATAGGTATGGAATGTCTTTGGTTGTATACTAAACTTAGATTTCATACCAAATTTCAGCTTTCTAGCACTTCAGGAAGTACCCAAACATTTTGATGATCATCAGTGTGTCAATGAAGAAATCGGTGAATTTTAGATATCAATAAAATCTAAAGTACTTATTAAAGCTAGTCAATTGAAACTTTGTACGTTTAATTAGTCTATTAATGACATAATATCCCGAAAATATGAACTCTCTGGTACATCGGAAACCAACTCTATGAGGGTTCAAAAAACGACGAAATACTTCGAGAAAAGGAAGGTAGTGCCCTTGCGCTTCGCTTGGCTCGTCTTGGCGGGGGCACTTACGTGCCCCCAGATCAGATCCAGTCTGTCTCTTTGCTGTCCCATTATGACATCCTTAGCCGAGGTGCGGGGTGCGCACCACGGATGTCATAATGGGATGCCCATAGCAAGTGATCGCTTGACTTCACAACCTATTTTATTCATTTACTAGCAGACGTCCCGCGGTTTCACCCGCGTAGGTCCCGTTCCCGTGGGAATACAGGAATTAAAAGTAGTCTATATGTTAATCCACCTTGGATTAACATATAGGCTACTTCACGTTCTACGTCAGCTGACTTCATAACAAATTTTATTAAAATCCATTCAGTTGTTTTTACGTGAAAGAGTAACAAACATCCATCCATTCATCCATCCTCACAAACTTTCACGCTTTTAATATTATAGTAGGATATAGGTAGCATAGTACGATAACATGCTGACAGGCTGTTATTATTTAATCGCGAGCCCCTTCAATTACTATCAATATTGAATTATAGATTCTCTACGCATGTGTAAGCGACTGATTTTATGGAAATAATACCTGGAAGAATTAAGTGTTTGCCTTTAAACAGATTTAAAAAGTCTCTTTGGGACATACTACTGGACAAATGTTACTACAGTGTGGATGAATATTTAAATGATATTTCTTTTGTTTGAATTATTGTGATTTACTTGTATATTTTTCTATGATTTTTAAATTAATTGACATTCTATATTTGTTACATTTTAAATTTTACTTTTATTGACAATTCTTATTTGTGCTTTATTTAATTTTATTGACATTTTTATTTCCAATCTTTTATCTTATTTGACATTTTATAATTGTAATTTCAATTGACATTTTGCATTCGTAATTTTTATTTGTCCTTTTGTATTTGGAATTATAATTGGCTTTTGAATTTTAATTTGTATGTCAGTAACGACAAAACATAGTAAGAACTTTTACTATTGTTAAGATCCATAATAATGATACCTATGTTTAACAAATAAATAAATGATTATGATTATGATTAAGAACGCGAGACGTCTGCTAGTCATACTAATATTAGTAGCAAAATGTCAGTGTACTTATTATGACACAAACCGCACATTTTGTTTTACGGTTCCGCCAAGCATTCGCGCTAGGGCTACAAATCCGCTTACGTTAACGGGAAGTCCACTGTCCGCGTAGGCACAACTCCCGAGGGCCCTCTCAATATTATCATTGTTCCCTCCGAGGCGACTACGGCGACATTTTCGTGAATAACACAAAGTATTTGCTTTATCTTCTCGTCCTCACGATATTTTCATAAAGATTTGTGTTTTACATGTATGTCTTTTATCTTTATTCTTTTATGTTTGGTTATCTGAACGTGGGATTTATTTATTTAATAGCTTCTACTCGCGGCTTTGCCCTCGCTGAAAGTATTTTTTCCAAGATGACATTTTATATAGAAATCAGTTCAACAGATTTTGCATGAATGAGAAAAAAACATGGCAACATTAAGGCAATCAGTGCCATCTATTGCTACAGCTTAGAACTAAAGTTTTATTAAAATTAAATTAAAATTGACCTATTATTCCAAGAAAACACATTACCTAAATAAATAGTCCTATGTGTTATCCAGGAAATGACGTACGTATGTAGGTAGATACTATCTTTATCTTTTAGGTGTCAATTTTCATCCAAATCTGTTCAACAGTTTACCTACGCGTGATTGAATAATAAACATTCGAACATTCTTGCACATCTTCACAAACTTTCACTCTTATTATACATATTAGTCGGATTTATCGGGTGCGTCTTTCATTACATACAAAAATATAAAGAAAAATCGTCATAATATTCATATTCAAGTATAAAAGTATAGACAAGTAAAGATATTATGTAATTATTTCGTTTGTTTCTGCTATTCTTAAGTACACAAAATAAAAAAAAACACAAATTAAGCCCCAACATCCGTTGTTTAATAATAATAATATTCTTTATTCGTCAGACAACGACGACGACGACGACGACGTTTAAAACAAGCCAATTCGTTTTAATATAAAAGTTTTCCTAGGAAATCTCGGATTTCAAAAATACTCGTGAAGGAACTGGAAAATGTTCAAACAATAATAAAATAACAACATCCATTTATCTAGGAGCTCGCCACAAAGGCTGTCATACGAAGAACTAAGATTTTCCTGCTCTCACGGACGTCGCAAGAAAAAGATAGCTAGTGACAGGGTCTCCCGGACTTCTAGTTTACTTTTCACGGGGCTTAGGACCGGTGTAAACGAGCGGGACTATTTTATTTCATATTTTAAAGTTACCTTTCGTGAGGAGACCAGCAGCAGAAGACTGGCCTGTTGGTCTAGTAGTTAGTGACCCTGACTGCTATGCCGGAGGTCGTGGGTTCGATTCCCACCCAGGACAAATGTTTGTGTGATGAGCACAATCATTTGTTCTGTGTCTGGGTGTAATTTATCTATAATATGTATGTATTTAGAAATATATAAGTATGTTATCAGCTGTTTAGTACCCATAACACAAGCTCTCAAGCTTAAATTGGGACTAAATGGCGTTGTGTGAAAAGTTGTGGAACATATATTTATTTATTATTATTTATAGCAGTGCTATACTGTCAAAATCATTTATTCATTTTATTTTACGGAGGGCTTACAGACTGACAAATCCTATAATATAAAAAGAGTTATAGTAGTGTACCTATCTTAGCATAGTAATTTTTATAGTATCTAGCTTCTTGCTCATTCTTCTCCATATAAAACTACGGTTTGGAATCTGCAACTAAAATAACTCTCTCAAATTATTTAATTTGTAAGTCTGGCGTTGAAAACGCTTTTTATGGGTCTTATGGTCATAAATGATATGACTTTTTTTTTAAATAGTTTGTTAATTATTATAAGCCTATACAAAAAAAAGTTGATTAGAAGAAAGTTTAATTGAAGGAAAATACATAAAAACAAAAAAAAATACAAACAACACATAACATCACGCCCGTTATTCCCGAGGGGTTAGGCTGAGGTGTACTAGTTATAGTACACCCACATTTTGCCAGTTAAGTTTAAGTCCCATGTGATAGGGGGCGAGCCTATTGTCATCAATCGGGCACAAATCCAGGCACCGGGCTGATACTGAGAGTTTCCAGATGAAAAAACTCCATAACTCTTTGCCCGACCCGTGGATCGAACTCCGTGCTCAGCAGTAGCGCTTGCGATCATTTGACCAACGCGGCAGTAAAAACTTGGATAAACATCTGTGCCAAAATCCGTCTTAAGATCTCCACACTGGTGCAGAACGAATTGACATTAGGGTCCCTAGGAAGTCTATTAAAACTAAGTGCGCTTCTTATTGATACCTGCTTTTAGTCCTGTCCTGTTGGTCTAGTGTTTCGACCCTGACTGCTATCCCGGAGGTTGTGGGTCTAAGACAAATGTTGAAAGAAAGAAAAAAAGGAAAATACATTTATTGGCAACAGCTGGATACACGCACAGTAAAAACACAATAACACTAAAAAGAGACAAAAAATGGCATGTCTCACGGTTGCGCCAAAAGGTTCATTTCAGCGGTAATGCCAGACAGATGCTGAGATCCTGCCTGACGCTGATTTTCAAATGAACCTGTTGCTGTGATTAGCACGATATTTTGTTCTGATTCTGGTTGTAATTTATCTATAGTATAAAACAATATCCCACCAAAACATTTCATGTAAAATGTTGCCAAGACTACCACATAAGCTTTGCCCTGCGAAAAAGATATCAGATCTCATGTAGAGCCAAGCTTCTGAATCTAAACGGCCTAACCTACCGACCCTAAAATCACAAATTCTACATTATCAGTAAAAATGTACGTGTCTAGTACCCATAGCACAAGCACTGCTTAGTTTGGGACAAGACAGCGAGCGTTGTGAAAAAATTGTCATATTTTTATTTATAACGTTACAAAACATAGCTTTTTACATTTCTCAAACAATTGACTCAACTAAAGAGTTCTCCAGAGAATTATCTTCTTTTGAAATAAATCCTAACTCCGCTGATGAACACCCACCTTGAGAAAATGGAAGTTTCCCTCAATTAATCGAAGTCGATCTCGTTCCGTCTGCAATTTGAGGCCATTCATCCTTCTCTGCGCCACTCATTAGCTGCACCTTGATTTAAGACCGGAAAAGGGGTGAACGGTACTTATAGTTATCTATCTGAAGTTATTGGGGTTTAGTTATCCTATAATTATATTTAAAAGACGAAGAATTTGTTTGTAGGAATTTAACTATAACCTACTGAATCGATTTAAAACAATCTTCCAACATTAGATATAGCTATATTATCACCAAGAAACATAGGCTTTATTTTATTTTCAATAATAGGTACGAAGGGAGGTCAAAATTAAAAAAATATCAAACGAAATTAACGCGGACAAAGTCGTGGACTTTGTCCGCGTTAATTTCGTTTGATACGTTTAACACAATTATAAAAGGTTATACTTTATTCCTAACAGTTATTAGAGCTAGTTTAATTTGTATTTAACTAATTGTTTGTTTTTTTTAACTTTTTGCTTAAGTTACTATGAATGAGATGAGAGAGTTACTTTTTTTATAAAGAGATGGGAACCAGGGTCTAAAGTTTTGCACCCCCCATAGAAACGAGAGGTGTTTTGTCAAATGGACTACATACTACCCGATGGTTGTTGTCGGGATTTTGTTCAAGTACAGACGCCAGCACGTCAAGTTACCCCAATGTATCAAATTTCTTTGATCGTTTTTCAACTTTATGTCAAACAGAATAAGGTTCATATTCAATTGGGAAAATTTGACACATTGGGTTAACTTAATGTGCTGGCGTCTGTACGTTCAATAGCGCGGATAACATTAACATCTTGATGTTAATATGTCAGTTTTGATTCGTACAGAGTTGATGTTTTGGCGGCTACTAACATGTGGTGTTGCATACTACATGGCAATGAAATACAGATTATGTTCATAGACCGGTAGGCCCAGGTGAAGATGGCGTGAGCTGGACTCCTTCAATAAGGACTGGTTCCAAAAAGCCTTTCACAGAGAAAGGTGGAAGAAAAGTAGAAAGGCCTTTGCCCTGCAGTGGGAAAATTTAGGCTAGTAGTAGGTAATAATAAATGTTTTAAACCAAGATAGTTTGGATAAATTGATTTCATTCCATCCATCTGTCCCTAACATGTCGTTCATTACGTTTCCTTGCACTTGCGGTGCGTTACAAATTACCTACTACCACGTTTATAAAGCTTTGCCATTAGTGTTAATAGAAACGGTACTCCAGTTCCGATTCCCTCTAACTCCTATATTTCAAAGTTAACACTAATGGGACATATGTCTTAAGAACTCAAGTACTTTTCAAAACTTTCTTCTTAGCACATAATTTCTTTTCCGCGCTACCCTTAGTTTCGAACTTAATTAATGAATTTAAGGGAAAAATAAAACAAAATAAACAATATTAAGTCGATACTAAAAGGGAAGTTAGACTCAACATTGAAAACTTTGAAAGTGGCCATTTTGTGGTTTAAGTTATGAGAGTGAAATCTTTACAAAAAACGGAATTCATGATTCAATCTCATAATAATATGATAAGGATCTGAATATGTGTTAAAATTTGCTATGTGTTTGTTATACAAGGTGTTTATATTCTGTAGGTAAAAATAATACTAAAACTCCTAGAATAAATGGTCCAAAAATGCATAGTTTCGGAGATATCTTATATATATATATATCATCAATCATAATTAAATTATCAGTTGTTTAGTACCCGTAACACAAGCTCTGCTTAGCTCGGGACTAGATGGCGTTGTGTGAATAGTCGTGGAATATTATTATTTCTTAAGTATTATTAATATTATTTTTATTACCTAATTAGCTCAAAAGTTGTCACCAGTACGACGAATCTTCTTTCTAACGTCACTTTTCTTTCACGTAAGGGTGTGAAGTGTATAGAGCAAAATGGCGAAATGAAACGGTGGTTTGAACGTTATTTTTGTATAATTAATTTCTCAACACTTCTGAGTCGCTTAAGGCTACAATTAAGTTAAGACGACAGCGGGGAAATTACTGGACACAGACAAAAAGCTAAGAAGACGATATCGAGTCAACTAGCAGAACTTAGGTCTACGAGCAAGTCTAGATTTGGTTGTAAGTTCAAGCGTGTACTGTTCGGGAGGTCAAAACGAGTACTGATCTACATGACGATGCTTTATCGCTATTAGGCAAGTCATATGCTCCGATGAAAGCCGAGCTTTGCCGAACGCGCCCGAAGTTGCGTTCGGAAAGGCAGCGACCAGAACATTACAATTTTAAGCCTATATTTTGTATAGTGTAAATAATTATGCGTATTGTTAAATTTGTAAATAAATATTATGTGTGCTGTAAATATAGCAACTAAATAAATATGTAAATATACTTCTAATAAAATATGTTAGTTTTCACCCACAGACAATGATCGTGTTTTGTGTTTGAAGTTTTTTGGTCTTTGGTTTGACGTTTGTTCAAATTTGACAGTTCGGTGTAACGGGACAATAAGGAAAAGTTTTGTATTGTGGAGTGTTTACAATTTATTATAAAAAGTTTAAATTAATATTACGAATTCATACGAATTCCGGTGTAGCTGTGACCGCTACACTACTCCCCCCCTGAGACCGTGGCTACTTAGCTACGGGTGATAGTAGTCCGGGAAGCGAACGGTGCGGCCGGAGCGTGTTTTCTTCTCGACGGTGGGCTGCGGTGGCGTTGGTGCTGTGTTTGCGACCGTTGGTGCGCTGGTTACACCGGAGGGACTGTAGTCTGCGTTATTGAGGTAAGCGGGTTTCAACCGATCTACGGTTACTGTGGTTTCCTTTCCGTTTACCTCAATACGGTACGTTTTGTCGCCTCTTTGCAGGACTCTGTAGGGGCCGGTGTACGGCGGGTCTAGCGGTCGGCGAACGGCGTCATGTCGCAAGAATACATGAGACGAAGTTGACAAGCTGTCGGGCACGTAGAACGGCTTGTTGCCGTGTCGACTCGCCGGTTCTGGAGACAGCTTCGCCATGTGATGCCGGAGTCTTGACGCGAAGTCGGTGTAGTCGACTGTGCTGGTGAGTGTGGGGGCGATGAACTCGCCTGGGAGTCTTAGGGGCTCGCCGTAAACGAGCTCTGCCGCTGATGCTTTGACGTCTTCCTTCCAGGCGCTGCGGATGCCGAGCAGCACCAGGGGTAGTGCTTCGGTCCAGTTGGTGTCTGTGTGGCAGCGGATGGCTGCCTTCAGCTGGCGGTGTAGGCGTTCCACCATGCCATTACAGGCTGGGTGGTATGCTGTGGTTGGGCGGTGCTGGCTACCGAGGGTCTCCGTGATGGTGTGGAACAGCTTGCTCTCAAACTGCCTGCCCCTGTCGGTAGTGATGCGCTGGGGGCAGCCAAAGCGGGACACCCAGCCGGTGATGAAAGTGCGGGCGCATGTCTCCGCTGTGATGTCCGCGATGGGGTACGCCTCAGGCCAGCGGGTGAAGCGGTCGACCACAGTTAGTATGTACCTGTAATTTGATGACACGGTCAGTGGCCCTACTATGTCCATGTGGACATGGGAGAAGCGTTGGGAAGGGACAGGGAAAGCGGAGGTGGGACTGGTTGTGTGCCGCGAGATTTTGTTCTTCTGGCACTCTACGCACTCTCTGGTCCAGGCCCTGCAGTCCTTCTTTAGGCCAGGCCAAACGAAACGCTCAGAAATCAGTTTGACTGTGGCCTGTCTGCCGGGATGGCTCAGCTGGTGTAGTTTTTGGAACACCTGCCTCCTGAAGGGTTCTGTAACATAAGGGCGGGTGTTACCAGTGGAGACATCACAATATAGTTCAGTGCCTGAGTCCGTGAAATGCACTTTACACAGCTTGAGTGACGTGCTGTTGTTATTTAAGAGCCCCTGCAGCTCGTGGTCTGTTTCTTGGGACTGTGCAAGAGCTGTGTAATTACACGCCGGTACTGCCACCGACTCCACACGCGACAGCGCGTCTGCCACAATGTTGTCCCTGCCTGCGACAAACCTGATATCCGTGGTGAATTGAGCAATGTAGTCCAGGTACCGGTATTGCCTCGGTGAACAGTTGTCACGGTTGTGTGCGTACACATATGACAGGGGTTTGTGATCCGTGTAAATGGTGAAGTGCCTACCTTCAACCATGTGGCGGAAGTATCTGACTGCGTCGTAGATGGCTAAGAGCTCCCTGTCATAAGGGCTATACTTTTTCTGTGAAGCTGACAGTCGCCTAGAGAAAAATGCTAGTGGGTTCCATGTGACACCTGACTTCTGCTGTAATACTGCACCCATAGAAGTGTCTGAAGCGTCTGTAAATATCGCGAGTTCGGCGTTGGGCTCTGGGTGAGCAAGCAGAGCTGCCCTAGATAAGCCACTTTTACAAGCGTTAAAAGCGTCTAGCATTTCTTGCGATAGATTAATTGTTTGTGTTCTCTTTGTTTTAGGTCCTGCCAGAACTACGTTGAGTGGCGCTTGTAAGCGAGCGGCATCTGGGACAAAGCGGCGGTAAAAATTGAACATACCCAGGAAGCGACGCATCTCCTTGACAGTCTTGGGAGCTGGGAAGTCCTGGATTGCCTGCACCTTCTCCTGCAGCGGGCGAACACCTTCTTCGGATACTTCGTGTCCTAGGAAAGTTATGGTGGTACGGCCAAACTCACACTTTGCCGAGTTAATAATAATTCCATACTGGGATAACCGCTTCAGAAGCTGATGCAGGTGCTCGGTGTGCTGGGCTGCTGTCTCTGAGAACAAGAGAATATCGTCTAAATAACAGTAGCAGAACGGCAGCCCGCGCAGCACCTCGTCCATGAACCGTTGGAACGTTTGAGCGGCATTCCTGAGGCCAAAGGTCATGAATGGAAATTCGTACAGTCCGAAAGGTGTTGTGATCGCTGTCTTGTGAACGTCGGCTGGCTGGACTGGTATCTGATTGTATGCTTTAATGAGATCGATTTTGCTATATATTCGGCTGCCAGCCAGCTGATGTGAGAAGTCCTGTATATGCGGGATGGGGTATCTGTCCGGAACAGTACGGGCATTGAGTGCCCTGTAGTCACCGCATGGCCGCCAGCTGTTGTCCTTCTTAGGAGCGAGGTGAAGTGGGGACGACCACGGACTCTCTGACGGCCGTGCTGTGCCGTTAGCCAGCATAGCCTCGAACTCCCTCTGTGCTGCCTTCAGTTTGTCTGGTGCAAGACGGCGAGGTCGTCCAGTGATAGGCGGACCTGGTGTAGTGCGGATGTGATGTTCGGTACCGTGACTGACCTGTTTCTGTGTTCCAGCAGGCCGCGTGACTTCCGGGTACTGGCGAAGTATCTCGTGGTACTCCGTGTTGCCTCCTACGGACTTCACTGAGGCGATCATTGCTGCTGATTCGGCCGCTGGCGACGCTGGCGAAGACAGTTGGGTCAGCCCATCGATTAGCCGGTGACTTTTGAGGTCTACCAAGATGTTATAATGCGCCAAGAAGTCGGCGCCTATGATTGCCTTGGTGACGTCTGCAACCACGAACTTCCACGTGTACACGCGGCGAAGCCCTAAATTCAAGTGGAGCTCCACCCAACCGTACGTGTCGATGGCAGTTCCGTTTGCCGCGTATAACTGGTACGCCGTCCTGCTGCGCTGCTGTCGTAGGGCTGCACGTGGGTATACGCACAGATCGGACCCTGTGTCTACTAAAAACGTGGTTTTAGAGTCCCGATCTGTTACGAATAGGCGGCGTGGTTTGTGAGGGCAGCCATTTGCCGCTATTTCCGGCTGCCGACGGCGTTTCCCGCGTACGTACATGGCGACCTGCACCGCGTGGCCCTGTCACCGAAACTGTTGTGGTACCAGCAGTGAGCGTCGTTCCACGCGCTGCTGGAGCGCGAGCGACTGCGGCGTCGGCTTGGGGTCGGTTCTCTGTCACCACGCCGGTACCTATCTGTGGAGCGCGATCGATGGTGTACCTGACCTTGCTTTTGTAGAGCCGCCACCTGTAGACATAACTCCGCCATGCACTGTTTCAGCTCCGCGATGTCACTGCTGGTGCTCGTGCTCGCCACGGCGGGAGGTGTCGTGAGCGCTGGCCGCGTTGGCGCGATCTCGTGCACGCGGTCGGCCAAATCTGCGACAGACTGAAGCGGAAGGTTAGGCTGGGAAGCTATTACCGTCTGTATGTTCGTCGGCAACCTGCTCGCCCACAACGTGGCTAGGAATGTGTCTGGAACATGTGGTCCGGCCAAAGTCTGCAGGTGCCGCAAGAACTGTGATGGCTTCCGGTCGCCGAGCTCCTCTTGAGTGAGGATTTGCTGAACCCTTTTTTCACGCGAGTCGGATAGTCGACGTATGAGCTCAGCCTTCAGCTTGGCGTACTTGTCCTGTGCTGGTGGGTTCTCTATTATGTCCCGAGCTTCTACCATGTAGCGATGGTCTAGCTGACCCACGACCGTGTAGAATTTTGTGGTGTCGGCGGTAATGCCGGCTATTGTAAACTGACCTTCTACTTGTGCAAACCAAAGTGTCGGCTCCTCAGGCCAGAATGGCGGCAACTTCACGCTGACTCTGCACACGTCCTGCTTGACCATTGCTGCGTCCGCCTGCGCTCCCTGCTCTGCTCCGGTAGGCATCTTTGCTCCGCGTGGCTACTGTGCTCTTTGACGGGGTCACCAATGAAGTGTATAGAGCAAAATGGCGAAATGAAACGGTGGTTTGAACGTTATTTTTGTATAATTAATTTCTCAACACTTCTGAGTCGCTTAAGGCTACAATTAAGTTAAGACGACAGCGGGGAAATTACTGGACACAGACAAAAAGCTAAGAAGACGATATCGAGTCAACTAGCAGAACTTAGGTCTACGAGCAAGTCTAGATTTGGTTGTAAGTTCAAGCGTGTACTGTTCGGGAGGTCAAAACGAGTACTGATCTACATGACGATGCTTTATCGCTATTAGGCAAGTCATATGCTCCGATGAAAGCCGAGCTTTGCCGAACGCGCCCGAAGTTGCGTTCGGAAAGGCAGCGACCAGAACATTACAATTTTAAGCCTATATTTTGTATAGTGTAAATAATTATGCGTATTGTTAAATTTGTAAATAAATATTATGTGTGCTGTAAATATAGCAACTAAATAAATATGTAAATATACTTCTAATAAAATATGTTAGTTTTCACCCACAGACAATGATCGTGTTTTGTGTTTGAAGTTTTTTGGTCTTTGGTTTGACGTTTGTTCAAATTTGACAGTTCGGTGTAACGGGACAATAAGGAAAAGTTTTGTATTGTGGAGTGTTTACAATTTATTATAAAAAGTTTAAATTAATATTACGAATTCATACGAATTCCGGTGTAGCTGTGACCGCTACAGGTGTTTTACATTAATCATCGTGACTTTGAAATTTTGAATTACCGACCGACCGACTTTCGTGACCGTGAATTATTTTGTATGTTAATAATAAAAAAAAAAGGATGGTTGAAACATAATTCATATGCCAGTTGATTCTTTGATATGATCTCAATCATACCCTAGAGTTATGGGATATCAAAAAAAACACTTTGTATATACAAGGTACGGATGGCCCAGTGGCTTAGCAGTTCGCTGCTGCACTGTCCCGCGCGGAACAATGATTCGAACTAAAGACGTACCGTAATCAATTTCAAATGTGTGTGTTTGTGTGAGTGCGTGCTTTGTAAGGCAACACTTTTCTCTAACTTAAGCCTGCCTTTGCTTGTCGGACCTCCACAACTGACTTTGACTGGCGTGTTGGTCTAGTAGTTAGTGACCCTGACTGCTATGCCGGAGATCGTGGGTTCGATTCCCACCCAGGGCAAATGTTTGTGTGATGAGCACGATCATTTGTTCTGTGTCTGGGTCTAATTTATCTACAATATGTATGTATACAGAAATATATAAGTATGTTTATCAGCTGTTTAGTACCCATAACACAAGCGCTCAAGCTTAACTTGGGACTAAATGGCGTTGTGTGAAAAAGTTGTGGAATATTTAATTATTTACAACCCAGTAACTGGGTAACACGATATCGCTTGTTTAAACTGGATGTCAGATTTTTGGGCTACTGACTGTCTGTGACAACTGTCATAGTCATACAAATGACAGCCGGGACCAACGGCTTAACATGCTTTCTGAGACACGGACGAGTCTTGATATGTAAGGCCAAACGCGCACTACGAATTTTATTCGTTGCGAATTTTAAAGTGCGGAATAAAATCGCAAACGACGATAACTCCTACGCGCACCACGATTTTTTAACGCCTGCGAAATAACAGGGCCAATATGAACCTTATTCTGTATGGCGTAAAGTAGTAAAACGATTAAAGAAATTAGACACATCGTAACTTGATGTGCTTGCGTCAACAACATGAATTTAAAAAGAAAATAACCATTATATACCTACTACTTAATTTTACGTAAAATAAATTTGAATAAGAAGAAGAAGATAACTTAACGTTACTGGGTACATCCTTTGACAGCATTAAGACTAGCTAATACCGCTTCATAGGGTACAAATTATTCGCACGATTTCGCATCTGCTATATTAAATCGCAAACGATTTATTTTCGCAGTGCGCGGATTGTAGTAGGTACATTTCTGTTGTTCACAGATTGACGAATTTTTTTCGCAACGATTTATATTCGTAGTGCGCGCTTGGCCTTATGAATGGTTGCCCATCCACGGACATAGATCGTCAAACGTAGCTTAACCTGCGATCGATCCGTGAGTCTATTCTTATTTAGCCACAAGCGCCTTCTTCTAACTTAAGCCAAACCCCACCAAGTAGGTCAAGTTGGTTGAAAAAGGTTTAAGCGTAGATTTAGCCATCGCCAAGTCTAGGAAATGGAACTAGAGTGTTCACTGAAAGAATATTTCAGCTTTCAGCGATAGAATTTGGTTTCAAAGTGTCATGGCGACTTTGAGTTATTGGTAGCAATATTTTAAGTTCAGATGTAGTTTCTTTTGAGACTTATCAACTGGCAAAGATCTTTAAGTCGGGTACTGTGTGGTGTTTAAGTTAATAAATATGACATCACACTTGTTATCCTCAAACAGTAAGTCTGAGGTTTATCGGATGAAAATTTTGTTCGTGGTGTCCCGTTGATGTCTTTATGTTTAAATGTTCCTCCCCGATCGCGTCTAGCTCCTTTTTTTAAAAAGGGTATTTCAATGAGAATCTGACTACCTCACTCTATGGCACGATTATCACAAAAAAACCCGTATATTTATATAATTATTAAGTTGACTTGGTCGCGTGATATAAATAAAATATTATTGTTTAATTAATTTGCCAAAGTATTATTGTTTAATTTATGTTATAATAATGTAGATTAGAATAGGCTATAAGTTTGTTTTTTTTTAATACTTTAAGTGTTGTGTATATCTTCTTCAAAAGAACTGTCTTCTCTTTTGTGTATTTTAAGGCCGCACTATCGCATTAGGTACATACCTGTAATGATAGCTGTAAGGGAGATTTTAATAAATAAATAAATAAATAAATTAAACCATAAATTTTTGCCTACCTTCTGTTGGCCCCGTCTTATAAAACTGCTGCATTCCGCGGTAGTTTCAAATTTGCTGCTGTTCGAATTTTGAACGACCTACCACCGCTTTTTCGTGTTGTCCGAACAATTAGTATTTTAGTATGAAATAAAAATAACACCTACTGCGCATTCAAAAGGAAACTGTTCAGCAAACTTACCCAGGGGTTTCACGCAGTTAGTTTTAGTGACTGAGTCAATTTCAGATGTCTCAGCAAACTAGTCTGCGGCATAACACTTTTTTTTTTGTTTTTCTTCCTTTCTCAACGAACAAAAATAAACGACACTAACTTAGACTACACCGTCGTACACAAAAACTTTACACTAAACTCACACTATTTTAGTAGTTTAATTTGAATACTCTTTGCTTGGCAGAAGTAATAATGTTTTATTTATTTAGTCCTGGATAACCAAACTTATTTTTTATAATTGTAATTTAATCTAAGTAGGTATATCGTAAAAGTTAGCTCAAACTGTTTGACAGTCGGCTCACAGGTTGCGCCTGCGTCCTTTGATTCGTCATAAACCACAGACTACAGATAAAGTGAGCGACGAAGACGAGCGTAGAAGACGCGTTGGAGATTTATTTTGTTTTTATTTTGGACCTATAAATAAATTGTCTGTTATTAATTTTCTCTATACGTTATTATTAATTAACTTTTTGTTGTATGCCTCTTAGAAGGCGTTGAAGGTGTTGAAAGTGTGTTCATAGCACTGCAGCATAATTAGAATAACAGCGCTGCGTTATTTATTGGTTTTCTTTAAATATCAAGGCATCGTGCTGAGATAGGGGCCTTTTTAACCTCGCACATGTATTTTGCTTTTAGTTGTAAAAATAAAATTAAAAATTTAAAAAACCCCCACCGCAAAAAAAAAGTAAAACATTTAAAAAGTTAAAAATAACACTTTAGCCATGAAATTTTACTTCACGTCGGGGTACCGCATAAGTAAGGAATGTTCCTAGTACTTGTAGGTATGTAGGAACTTATTTAAACGGTACCCCGACGTTACGTAAAATTTCATGGCTAAAGTGTTATTTTTAACTTTTTAAATGTTTTACTTTTTTTTTGCGGTGGGGGTTTTTTAAATTTTTAATTTTATTTTATTTTAAAGTTTTTAAACGCATAAATTTTGTTTTATAGAGTTTACAGATAAGAGAATTTTTCAGTGCATTGTATGAAGAGTCAAATGCTGGTTAAAACGAATCCATACACGACATATCTGCTATTATTTTGTCAAGAGTCTACCTACTGGTGTGCTGGATAGCCTGGCTGCAGCATCAGCTCATCCTGTTGCCATTAGTGCATTGTGTTAAGAATCAAAAGCTGGTTGAAATGAATCCAAACACGACATCTCTGCTATTATATTGTCAAGAGTCTACCTACTGGTGTGCTGGATAGCCTGGCTGCAGCATCAGCTCATCCTGTTGCCATCAGCGCATTGTGTGCAGAATCAAATGCTCGTTGAAATGAATCCAAACACGACATATCTGCTATTATTTTGTCAAGAGTCTACCTACTGGTGTGCTGGATAGCCTGGCTGCAGCATCAGCTCACCCAGTTGCCATCAGTGCATTGTGTGCAGAATCAAATGCAGATTAAAATGAATCCAAACACGACATATCTGCTGTTATTTTCCCAAGAGTGTATTTGTCTGCTAGATATCCTGGCTGCATTAGACCAAATACACCATAATGTTGCTTATTAATATTACACACATGGGTGTTTGAAATTTTAAGACACACATATGTTTGTAAGTAAAGTTAATACCCATAGACGTCTAAATTAGCAAAGACAGCTAACACAAAAGAGCTGATAACCTTGACACGGCTGAACCGATTTTGATGAATTATGTCTAAGAACCATTGCAAGAAACCCTGCTTCCAAATAAAAAAAACCGCATCTAAATCGGTTCATCCGTTTGGGCGCTACGGTGCCACAGACAGACAGACAGACAGACAGACAGACAGACAGACAGACAGACAGACACACACACATAGCGGTGAAACTTATAACACCCCTCGTTTTGCGTCGGGGGTTAAAAAAGAATTGTGAGGGTCCAAAATAAATAATTCACAATAATTTACTTTTTTACTATCTTTCAAAGTGTAGGTAAATGACAGGAAAAAACGCCGCCTCCTGAAGATAATTATGAGCATTCATGCATGCTCTTGTATTTGTGCGTATGCTCATATTTTTAACCCCCGACGCAAAAAGAGGGGTGTTATAAGTTTCACCGCTATGTGTGTGTGTCTGTCTGTCTGTCTGTCTGTGGCACCGTAGCGCCCAAACGGGTGAACCGATTTAGATGCGGTTTTTTTTTATTTGAAAGCAGGGTTTCTTGCGATGGTTCTTAGACATAATTCATCAAAATTGGTTTAGCCGTTTCAAGGTTATCAGCTCTTTTGTGTTAGCTACTGTTGCTATTTTAGACGTCTATGGGTATATAGAACTATAACTTTACTTACAAACGTATGTGTGTCTTAAAATTACAAACACCCATGAGTGTAATATTAATAAGCAACATTATGGTGTATTTGGTCTGATGCAGCCAGGATATCTAGCAGACAAATACACTCTTGGAAAAATAACAGCAGATATGTCGTGTTTGGATTCATTTTAACCTGAATTTGATTCTGCACACAATGCACTGATGGCAACTGGATGAGCTGATGCTGCAGCCAGGCTATCCAGCACACCAGTAGGTAGACTCTTAACAAAATAATAGCAGATATGTCGTGTTTGGATTCATTTTAACCAGCATTTGATTCTGCACACAATGCCCTGATGGCAACAGGATGAGCTGATGCTGCAGCCAGGCTATCCAGTACACCAGTAGGTAGACTCTTGACAAATAATAGCAGATATTATGTCGTGTTTGGATTCATTTTAACCAGCATACAATGCACTGAAAAATTCTCATAACTGTAAACTCTTTAAAACAAAATTTATGCGTTTAAAAATTATAAAATAAAAATTAAATTAAAAATATAAAAAACCCCCACCGCAAAAAAGTAAAACATTTAAAAAGTTAAAAATAACACTTTAGCCATGAAATTTTACGTAACGTCGGGGTACCGTTAAAATAAGTACCTACATATGTACAAGTATGTACTAGGAACATTCCTTAAGTTGTACCCCGACGTGAAGTAAAATTTCATGGCTAAAGTGTTATTTTTAACTTATTAAATGTTTTACTTTTTTGCGGTGGGGGTTTTTCAAATTTTTTATTTAATTTTTTTAGCAAATAAATAATATTGTATCTTTTTTTTTCCTCTTTGGCAACTGAACCGATGTCGACTATTCTGCCACTGTCTATTGTATCTTGTATGAGTGCCGACCACCGACCGGTGTCAATTGTGAGCTGTAAGTCAATACAAAATGTATGGAAGTAACAGGAAATACATCGGTGGCGGCGTTGTATGGCCCATGAGCAGCCTTATTGGGTTCTTCAGTCTGGAAATTCTCAGAAGCACCCTGTAATCTAGACTTGTTGCAAGTTAGTGACGAGAGACATAAACAAACATATCGGGCGAAATGTAGGTGTTAATACACCTCTTTTTATTCTAGGGACTTATTATACTCTGATTAATATATACAAAGTATTGTAAACCTATTTTAAAAGAGTAAAGTATGGAGTTTCTTGCCCATTCTTCTCCATACCACCTTTTCAAAGGGGCAACTAGAATCATTTTTATATTTAATTTGACTTAAGTTTTGACGTTCGTAAGTGCATTATAACGGCCTAATTGAATTTAAAATACTTTAACTTTCTGCCTTACCCTTCGGAAAATATAAAGCTGATGTTGTGTGGAATTAATTCATTTGCTATTCCTAAAGTTAAACTAGGAAACACCTATAATAATAACGAAGTTGTAAACAGTAATCACCTTAAATCGAGCCCAACCCGTAAACGAATAGATATATTTTCATTTAAAAGGCTAAAACGAGCCAAGTTCGAGCAAGAACTTCGTTAACAGGCTAATCTTAAGGAAAACAAATATTCTCTTAGTTAATAAACGGAGTGAGTTTATTGCAAAAGCTTTATTGTTTCATACAAAAGCTGATTTTGAATGGTCTCGCTCTGATTGGCTGTTGGAATCTGTTGTGTAAGCAGTTTTTGAGTTTGTTAGTAGTGGCGTGAAGTAATGTTACTAATCTGCTAATGTTCTATTACGTAGGACAGGGGCCTCTTCTCATACTTATTAATAAGGCACGAGAATTAACCACCATATTTGCTCAAGGCTTGGTTGATTGGCTATTTAATACTTTTTTTTGAGTAAGCAAGTTCAGTAATTGTGCTATTGTGTAAAAATCACCCCGTTAAAATGAAGGTGAAGTGTAGGAATTTTAATATTTCACAATAGTGCTAAACATTGACAGTGCGCTTCACTCAAGTTTGTGTGTGCAATTTGAGGGGAGTCACATTAGTTT
The DNA here is from genome assembly GCA_921972225.1 of Euplexia lucipara. Taxonomy (NCBI): domain Eukaryota; kingdom Metazoa; phylum Arthropoda; class Insecta; order Lepidoptera; family Noctuidae; genus Euplexia; species Euplexia lucipara. The sequence continues at coordinate 7,890,976 of OV179168.1, read as the reverse complement.
AGATTTCGGTTTTGGGTATTCTCACTCAGTTGCGTCATCCGCCATCTTGAATTTCAGTGTGAATTTTTGTTTATTGAATATCACGTTTATTTTCAATTTTGAACGACGTAAGCCATTATAAATGAGACCAAAGTTGTGGGAAATTTGATTTGAAATAGTTCTAACAACTTTGGACAATTTTTCGTTTAAAATTTTTGTTTAGAGACCTCTTTCAACGAAAACCTAAAAAAAATCTGTACTATTTTTATTCCGTGTCAAATCCAAATTCGACGGGATTAATACACACACACGCACACACTCGTATATATACACATGCATTTCGCTTGTTTCTAAGCACTAAATTCATCTTTCCCACGAGATTAGACGAAGAGTGGTCTAGCCTTAGTTAGAAAAGTTTTAAGCGTTCTAATTAGCAAATTCTAATTGGAAACAACGTTGATGAAGTTACAAGAAAACTAAAAATTCTAGAGCCGACAAGTATTTTGTTTACCATAAAGCAATTGTTTTTTCTATGTCAGTGATGTTTTAGAAAATCGTAAGAAAGTATGTTAAGTGTACATGATGTGGATTAAATAAAAGTAACATTCGTATTTACGCAAATAAGAATTTATAACCAACAAGAGAAATGAGAGAGATGAGTCCTTAACTAATGACACAGTATAAATTTTAATACAGTAGGACGACGCCGACTGATCTCCGGAAAAATGCCGACAACTTTTACACGCGTTAGCCTTGAATAATACCTCCCGAACTACGAACATCGGTTTGTTCACAGTTCCTCTACTGTGAAAATCTTACCTTCTTGTTTTTAGTCCTCCAGGGCTATTGGCTAACTGACGTTCAGTTGCTCACCGAACTTCGATAACAACTGATAAGTAATTAACAAAAAATGGTATTGCACTGTTGGACTTTATATTACGGTGACTTTCAGAAGTACTGTGCAATTCGTCACAACTCTACGAGTGTGTATGACGTCATGCTGTTTGACAGTTGATCGTTGAACACTTTGCCCAGTGATGATAACTATTAAAAAAAGAAAAAAAATGTTTTATTTCAGACTAATAAGTCCATACAAGTTGTTAGTAACAAGAATTTACTATGAACTGTCAACGGAGATACGCAATTGAATAGCCCTGCTGCAGTGCTATTCTGCAAAAATTAATAATTTTTATTTTAATCAACAATTTTATAACTAGACACTGACAGATCACTTCACTCAATGTTTTACTATTTAAAGGTTTACTTTTACTGGAGGTTACGATGCAAGACAGAGAAATGGAGTAAGCAAGTAACACTTTGGTACCCTAGAGATGGAAACAGGCAACGGAGACGTCCAACCACAAGATGGGAAGATGATTTCCGTCTAGCTTTGGGACCATACTGGACCAGAGTTGCAACCGACAGAGTGCAATGGAAACAGTTGGAGGAGGTCTTTGTTAGAAGACACACCGAACTAAGGGACATCTTATAAAAGAAACGCACCACGAAACTATTGTCATAACTATATTTGTAAACAGTTTCTAAAACTATATTTGTAATCATTGTTAGTTTGGAATAAAGGGCCATATTATTATTATTAGTTAAAGTTACGCTTGACGAGGTCGGTCCGTGGATGGGTGACCATTTATTACATACCAAGACTTCTCCGTACCTCGGAAAGCACGTTAAGCCGTTGGTCCCGGTTGTCATTAGTAGATCTTTGACAGTCGTTACTTGTAGTCAGAAGCCCGAAAGTCTGACACCCAGTTTAACCAAGGAGTATCAAGTTACCCAGTTACCGGGTTGTGGGGCACGACAGGCAGTCGCTCCATGTAAAACACTGGTATTCAGCTGCATCAGGTTAAACTGGAAGCCGACCCCAACATAGTTGGGAAAAGGCTAAGCAGATGATGATGACAGGTTTACTTTTATTGAATCAACTGACTAGTTTGGGCTGTGCATGTGTTATTAATTTAAGATTTTCATTACGTAGAACATGATAATAAGTTTCAATTAAAATGTAGCAATCCAAAAGTGAGGTTGAATGAATACAAAAGTTAATCAATATTGCTATCTTATCTCCAAATTACTTAATCAAAGCAAAACGACACTTAATCAAAACATTTTAATAAAATATTAACACTATTTAATTTCCTACAGATAAGTATCAAAACACAATCCCTCAATATTTCTAAACCTATTATTTTTAATCGTTACTCGTTATCCGATACTAGCCGAAACTCGATATTAATCAGATTAATCGATGATAAATTGTATCGATTTAAATCGATTACATGGCTTAAAGTTTGACACTTAATAAACTGTTCGCACCTTAAAGATTGGAAGATAAGCAAACAGAGGATCTTATGTTTTCCTTAATAACTTTACACCTCTCCTCGATTATACAAGGGTAAAAGGGACATCGACGGACAACCACAGCACGCGGAGCATGACCGTCGTAGAAACAGGGGCTCAAGTCTGCTATTGCAATCGTGTCTCAATGACCGGTCAATGATCGATTTTTGACGCATAACGTCATACTTATGACACATTTCCCAAACAAAAACTGTCAAAGTTGTTAAATTGTCGATCAATGACCGGTCATTGAGACACGATTGCAATAGCAGACTTGAGCCCCAGGACTGATTTTTGACATTTGTTTTTTTTATTATTGAACTTGAAATGTATCTTTTATGTTTGACTTCATGCTATTATGCTTTCATGACACTTTGACATTATATTTTTGTAACTCATATTGACCTTAATTTATATCCAAAAGATCGTTATTGTATTCAAATGTGTTATGCCACTTTTAAATTCAATCTGTTTTGCATGCCTAATTCAAGGTATTTATTAAAGGATCTTTGTAAACCTATTCTGAACATCTTTATTATGTACCTACTATCTGTGCAAATAAAAAACAAAATATTATTATTATACTTGTTGAATGAAGAATCTACATATTTCATCTCTTAATTTTTGACATTTTTGTGCTCAAAGTAAAATAAATGTTGCATAACATTTCTTCTCATCTATCAACTAATTATAACTATTCCCGCTTGTTACCATGATGATCGTGTTTTAATTATAAACTGTAAAAATAAGGAAACAATTTGTTTTCTGTAACCTAAAAGTTTAGGCAATATAGAGAGAATTGTTTACTTTTAATTTGAAATGTTAATAGATTATTATCACATTTCAACGTGAATATGATTTTTTCGAAGAAATATCTAACCGACATTCAGAATCATCTACTGAGCTCGTAATATCAGGTAGTGCAACGATGCCCCTTTCACCCTTTACCGAAATAAAAAAGATACAAAAAAATATATATTTTACAATGTGGGTTCGATTGTGGCAACCATTTTTTTGTTTTCAAAAAAAGAACAACTATACTTCTGCGGTTCAAAACTGGCCACTGTTTTAAATTGTAACATAACACTGTAATGTATGACCGACGAACTAAATATATAAGGCACTCGTGGTCTTATACAAAGGTTATAAAAAAGAATTGAGGAAAATGTTCGTATTACAGTTGCTGCAGCAGATGTTTGCGATTGGAATCCATGACAACTAAAATATTGTTACAGTAATTCTTGAAGTCCTTATTATTAAAAGTTAGAAAAAATAAAAAAAATATGATCTTTATATTTAGAACTTACTTCACTACACCGCAATTATTATTTTTGGTGCGTGTAAACATGGTTTTTTTAAGATTCCGTATCAACGGTTACTGAAGTACTGACCAATTTCATATGAAAAAACTCAACATCACTTTGTCTGACCCTGGAATCGAACCACAACCAGACCAACGAAGCAGTCAACGAACTAGATAAAGATATTGATAACTAGCATTTCACTCGCGGCTTCGTTCGCGTGCATTTCGTATTTTAACATTCTCTACGCCTTATAGTTTTAAAAAATATAGCCTATGACATTTAGAAATAATGTGGCTAGCTATAGACCGGCTTGTTGGTCTAGCAGTTAGTGGCCCTGACTGCTATGCTGGAGGTCCTGTGTTCGATTCCCACCCAGGACAAAATAATGTTTGTGGGATGAGCATGGTCGTTTGCTCTGTGTCTGTATGTAATCTATCTAAAATATGGATGTGTTTACAAATAAATAACTATGTTTATCAGCTGTTTAGAACCCATAGCACAAGCACTGCTAAGCTTGGGACTAGGTGGCGTTGTGTGAAAGTTGTGGAATGTTTGTTTTTTTATTTTTATTTCTATTGGTTTAAGGTTTGTATTAAATATATCATAGCATCAAGCTTTAATCTGAGTTTTTAGCTTATCTTCTCCAAACAAATATACTTTTTGGAAGGGCAACTAGAATCATTTTTTAAAGTTATTTTTTGTTCGGCGTTCGAAAAAGTGCTGTATAGTGGCCTAATTGAAATAAATTGTTTGATTTTGACTTTGCGACTAGATGGCGATGTTTGAAAGTTGTGGAATTTATTTAGGTATTTATTATTTATTGGTTAAAGAATTTTCAAAATTTATTGATTCAGTAGATCCAGAGGTTTACCTTCTACAACACCTCATAAACTTTACTTCTTTACAATATTAGTATGGATATAGTTTGAGTATTGAAATAAACTTGGAATAAATAAACGCCTACGTAAAATACCTTGAATTGCCGAAGAAAAATTCCAGTACCTATTAAGGATTAATATATTCACGTTCTTTAGCAGAAAATAACACGAAAGTAATCAATGAAACTGATATTTTATTACGAGCTGATATTTCTTTAGCCATGTAGGTATTAGTATTTTAATAGGGTTGTCCAAACAATAAACTTTCAACATTTCAATAGGGTTAATCTGGCTATCTTTTCATTGGCCAGTGACTAAACTGGCGTCTACTCCACGTCGTCTCTCGTCGTCTACTGTTTGTACTTTTTTAACTTCAATATTGTTTTGTTTGCTTCAATTGTTTTGTATGGCTGAGCATAGAGCACTCTAGTTGTACTGAAGATCCTTGAACCACCTATGTATCACAAATAAAAGCCTATTCTATTCTATTCCAATTGCACACCGAACTTTTATGACAACTGAGAATTTACAAACAAAAGGTATTGCATTTTAAGTGGACTTCAAGTTTCGGTGGCTATCAGACGAGGTACGGTGCGCTTCGTCACATCTCTGTGAGTGCGCATGACGTCACCCTAGATACACATTGATGATAGCCAATACGAAACTAGCGTTTGACAGTTAATCGTTGAGCACTTTGCCCAGTGATCTTCACTATGAACTATCAACGGAGATACGCAACATAGACCAGCAGGCCTTGCCATATTACAAATTCTATTTCTATTCTATTGCGACAATAGAAAGAAAATGGCGTAGATGGAATCAGCTGTTTGACAACTGTCAAGTGTTAACGAGTAGAATTTGTAATATGGCTTAAAATGAAATACACTTGACAGTTGACAAACAGCTGATTCCATTTTCCATTTTCTTTCCATTGTCGCCTTATCGATTGTGATAATAGAAATAGAATTTGTAATATGGCTAGGTCTGCTGGGTCGATAATTTTTGAAACCAAAAAAAATACAGTAGGATGATACCCATTAGAAAAGGGAAATATGAGGAAAGGAAAAATAAATTACGGTCGAGCCGAGTTCGGGAAGTGGGACGTGGGGGTTTTTTAAGGGTAAAAACTGGTTTATCTTGATTTCCGGCAAAACTAAAGTCCTATGGAAAAAAGTTAAACGGCAAAGTTGTAGGTAATAAAAAGATCTACAACTTTTGTGTTTACAATTTTTTCACATAACCTCAAAATTTAGGTGAAAAATCAAATAACCAAGTTTTTGGTTTTTTATTTTTATCTTTTACAAAAAAGTTTTTTTATTTAAGAAATTTGGTGATAACTTAAACCTTATTATGTCCCAAATACACTGTAATTTATTTGATTTAAAATATTTATTTTTTCGCCTTATTTTAACTTAATATCAAAAAAGCACCCAAATTTTCAATCGAAAATTCTCGCGTCAAAATATCAGCTTTATCCAAAACGTCTGGAGGGTTTTTGTTCGTTGTAATCTCAACTTTCTGGTGGTGTAAAAAAAAAATATAAATTACTTTAGTAAATATTCTCAGATAGTTATCTTATAGGATCGATTTAAATTCTCATTAAAATTTATAGGAACATTAGTACCCTACTTGTGTCGACCGAATGGACATTACTATTTGTTTACCTACTAAACAATACAAGATTATTATCATTTATTGTAATCAATGCTAGCTGTAACCCGCGACTTTGTCCACGTAGAATGTAGCCATTTATTTTTGTGCGAAATCTTAACTATTAAAAAAATAAGTATATACAGATTGTCACTTGCCCTACCAACTTGGTAGGGCAAGTGACAGTCTCGTTAAAATAGGTCCAGCCGTTATTGAGATTAACCCAAATCCTACTAATATATTTTAAACGCGAAAGTCTGTGAGTATCGATAAATGGATGGATAGATGTTTGTTACTCTTTCACGTAAAACCTACTACTGAATGGATTTTAATAAAGTTTGGCATGGAGTTATCTGACTCCCTAGATTAACACATAGGCTTTTTAACCCCGAATTTCCACGGGAACGGGACCTACGCGGGTGAAACCGCGGGACGTCGGCTAGTAAAAAATATAAGCAGTAAAAAGCTTTTATTTTAAAATAACAGACAGACACTTCAATTTTACCAATTTGTTTAGATTTAAGACCACCTGAGTCTGATTTGTTCATTGTTAATTTTGCCCTAGTTCGTAGAGAATTTTAATGATATTGTTAATTGTTAAAATTAGTGGGCTGTTAATGGGCTGATTCAATTAATTTTGTGTGTAGTGAATAATAATGGGCATTCAAAATAAATTACAATGATAATTAAAATCCGTAATTGAGTAACAAGCTCTGTTGGGGGTGATAACCACTAATAATATGCTAGTTCCAGCTCGTATTGGAAGCCTTGTAGAGTCTTATAGGTGTATAATTTAGATAATTTACTTCAAAGTTGACCAGCTTTTAGTTCTTTATAAAGCTCAAGTCCGGTCCAGCATGGAGTATTGTTGTCACCTTTCGGATGACTCAGCCAAATACCAACTAGCCACAGTCGACTCAATAGAGCGCAGAGCCAAGAGGCTTATTGATGACGAAAAGCTGGTGGGTACCAAGCTTCATACCCTGGCCCACCGCCGCAAAGGTGCATGTCTGTCGTTCTTTTACAAACTGTATTTCGGTGAGTGTGCACTAGAGCTCCACGAGTTCATTCCACCATCTCCTTTCTTCCATCGGGAATCCAGACATACTGCAGGTTATCACCCATTCCTTATAGATGTTCCACACTTTCGCACGAAGCGCTTGGCCTGTTCCTTCATTATGCGCACAGCCAAGGAGTGGAGTTCCCTACCTGCATCAGTGTTCCCGAGTTCATATGACCCCCAATCTGTTTAAGTCGCGAGTTAATTGGCTTCTTTTTGGTAAGCTCGTTCCATCGCCAACCTTAACTCTGACCGCAGGACAAGATTGAGGTCTAGAGTAGCCCATTATATACGTAAAAAAAATGTTTCAAAAAACTTACTCGCGCAAAATTGCGTGCGTTGTAAGATCACTCACCAGCTCCAGATGAACTACTCTGGTACTTAGACAAACAAATATGCAGAGGTAACAGTGCTACCCAGTGTTACCGTAACACTTGGTATTATTGCGGTTACCTCTCCCCTTTTTACTAGCAATCAAAAATGGACCCGCAAAATCTGTACCAGTACAAAAGAAGGTGTAGGCAGCACTGGTTCTGATAGACGTGTTGTGACTGTGTACCTTTATATTTAAGACAAACAATACATTGTTTTGTTAACTTCCTTGGTAACACCCTACCACATACAGGCCAATACAATTCCCTAACAGATGCTAGTAATAGCTGTGACCTTCATGTCAAAGGCGATGGTGTTCTTGCTTCATCAATAAAAAGGTAAGTCCCCTCTAGTATTAAGGGATGCTTTTTATAATACTCAAATTCTGAGTTTCCTAATCGACGTCCTACTCTCAGCAGGGCTTCAGATCTATAAAAAAATAATAAATAAATAAATATTCCACAACTTTTCACACAACGCCATTTAGTCCCAAGTTAAGCTTGAGAGCTTGTGTTATGGGTACTAAACAGCTGATAACCATACTTATATATTTCTAAATACATGCAAATTATAGTTAAATTACACCCAGACACAGAAAAAATGATCGTGCTCATCAAACAAACATTTGTCCTGGGTGGGAATCGAACCCACGACCTCCGGCATAGCGGTCAGGGTCACTAACTACTACACCAACAGGCCAGTCAAAATCTATTAAAAGATTTAACGATAATATCTTTGATTTCTTAGGTAACTGTTCAGTTGTTTCTAAAATATTTGCATGTCCAAGCTCACTATTAGATGTTAAAAAGTGCATTTTTAAATAGTTATATTGAAGTTAACTTATTTTACTTTGATTAAAATACAACGTGATGCCTTTTACTGAGATTTCTTAGTCACTAACCACATGATAAGAAGAAGAGTAATTAGGTACTGGGAATTTCTGAGTCCGCGTGTATGTGTGTAGTGTGTGTGTGTGTGTGTGTGTGTGTGTGTGTGTGTGTGTGTATGTGTAGTGTGTAATAGCGTAATATTTTGTTAATAGGTTTACCCCTTTTTTCAAAGTGTTCTTGTGTGTGTGTGTGTTTGTGTTGTGTAGGTAATGTATGTGTTTAAAAATAAACCAAGTACTTAATTAATTCGACCAATGTCCCCGCTTAGAACCTTCCAGAAGATACACCAAAAAAATCGATACCCGTGTCTCACAGCTCCTTCTTACTACAAAAACTCACACTATTCCTACATTCGTAAATAAATCACACGTTCTCACCTCTTCACACAATAGTACGGCATTCGACCGCACTCACTTTTATCGTACGATAGATTTTCCGAACGATTTCAGCAAACAAACGTCCAGCGATTTATCGAATAATGTGGGGGGAACCGTAAAAGTTATCGTTCATTTACTCGTATCGAAACGATATGGGGTTTAAGCTCGATTGCGTATTATGGTGGCGAAAATTTATTCATAATTTTTTATGTGGCTGAGGTTTTTAAATGTATGCATGTCCAGCGGTAACAGGGGGGTGTTTTTATTTGGGTGAGGCGAAACTGAAATGTAGAACATTCAGCAGAACTGTTCTGTAACAATCTTTCCTTGAAAATGAAGGTAAAGTGAAGGTGAAACGACCTGTCATCCCATTCAATCATTCCCATCAAAATCTCCCAGTAACATGTATTCATACTTGGTTTAAGTGAGATGTCAATCCCTTGCATTAAAAGCGATTGACAGCTCACTTCACCCAAGTATTCACAGGCAGAATTTTCACAGAATCGACTGATAGGTCTTAAGATTTAGGTGTCTCGGTTGGTGTTGAAGTTAAAATCCATATTCCTAGTACGACGGCTGAAGCTTGTTGTAGAATCCTTTAACTAAGAAAATATAATAAAACAATGGCATTCATGCGATTAAAAGACAGAAAACAGAGACACTCAATATGAGCGACTTGGAAGAATTTTGCAACCTATGATTTTTACTTTATAATAGATATATTATTATTTCCTTTATTTTCCTTAACATACATATCTATTATATTTTTAAATATTTAAATACAAAAATAAAAAAAAAAACATTTAAAAATATAAAAAATAGTAGCCCACCGGTATCGGGAACAGGGTCCAAGCTAGCGGTGCTCAAAGCTCCTGAGAGAGGAAACGCCTAACAATGCGCGCCGTGTCCAGGAGTACTGCCTTCTGGATCAAGCCCTTGATCCAGCTGCCTAACGAGAGCCTCTTAAGGTGTTGGTCGAGGCTCTTGGCTAATATGCCATTGGCCGTCACGACTATCGGCACGATGACTGCTGTATCCCACATGTCGACAACTTTGCGAGCCAGATCAAGATACTTAAGTTGTTTATCTTTCTCTGCCTTGACGAGGTTCTCGTCATGCGGGACCGTTATATCAACAATCATCGTGCGACGTTCCAATCGATCTATCACCACTATATCAGGTTTATTCGCGATAATAGTCCTGTCTGTGATGATAGATCGATCCCAGTATAACGTGATATTGCCATTTTCTAGAACTGGGTCGGGTATATATTATATATTATTATTATTTTAATAATATATGTTAAGTCTGAAAACTATTCTATTACTCGATGGATATTCTGTTAATCAATGGGTTGTGGACAATCACGACAAGTAAAACACTAGTGTTTATTATTTATTTATTTAATACATCAAGAACACGAATGTACAGAGGCGGATTTAATGCCATTATAGGCATTCAGGTTTGGTTGTTTTTTTGGTGTTCAGCTACACCTAGTCAGAGTTAAAGCCGTCTCCAACAAAGGGCTAGTCAGAAGATTGTTGAATCTTCTGACTAGCCTTTTGTTGGAGACGTTAGTGTTTTGTCATGTCGATTCTTAAGTTGTTAAGGGTTGCCTTAACAACTTAAGAATCGACATGACAAAACACTTCCACCTCTGCTCACCCAGTTCATTTGTTCACCACTAACGTTCACGTCACTTCATATTCTGTACATAAGCTGATGCGCATTAGGTACAAAACAAGAGATGCAAGATAAGTAACCATTTGAGGATGGTCCAAATCATAACGGAGAGATATGGAGACATTGACAAACGTGGCGCCTCTGGAGATTAATGGTACAAGTTAGGAGAGCTAGCAAGATTTATAAGTATAAGATGTAGCGTTTTTAGAAAGATGAGTCGTGGCATATAACTGCCCAAAGACATTTAATTATTGTTACTGATCACGAACAAAATTTTCATTCGATACTTTTGTCATCGTGGGTACAAGTCGATTTGTCTAATTTAGTTTGGTTATTATGCTATATTGTGCTAAATGGTGTTATCCAGACATCGGGATCACAGTTTTTCTATTGCATTTCTTTGCATTTTCTCTCTATTGTATTTTAAATCTCTTGTGATTAAATGTTTTGTATTTATGTATTTATTTTTTTGTCTTGTTAATCATACTTATTATATATGTCTATTCAAATAGTCTTGTATGGTATATATTTATGTAAATAGTACACCACACACTGCCTACTCATTCTTTTTCCTCCACTATCAAGTCCATCCAAAGGTTGTCTGTAAGAGATCGCTTTTAGCGATAAGGCCGCTCATTGTATCACCGCTTGTAGCCCTTAAAATTATGATTTGTAAGTATTAATGGTGTACAATAAAGAGTATTCTATTCTATTCTATTCTAATGCCTCACTTATTTCTGGAACTTTCATGAATGTAACGGAGAGTAATCAGATTTATAACCTCCCTAAAAACCTGACTCATCAAATGTGTGCGGTATTTAATAACTATAATTAAGGTCACAAAACAAATACAAAAATCTTTATTGCAACAACAAGTATTTACATCTAATGTGGAAGCCCTGTTTCCCAAACTAGCGTGAGCTGTATGTTGGTAGTCAGTTCCTTCCAGAATATGTATTATTATTCTTGCGGGAGTACCGTGGACGAGACTGGCACAGAGACGTGGAAATTGGTACATAAAAAGAGAGGCTTATACCCAGCAGTGGGTGATGTCAAGCTGTGGATGATGATGATAATGAGTTTTGAAATAATCAACACCTTAAATTAGGTTTTCTGTAATGTTACATACACATACATTCATAAACTCACGCCTTTTTCCCATGGGGGTAGGCAGATTCAGATTCAGATTCATTAATTTGCCTGAAATATGGTATTTTACAGATGTTGAGAAGGCATAGGTAAACATTTGAACTTCATATTCCGCCACCTAAATTAGGCATGCAAATTTTGTAATAAAAGCAATGATTTAAAATACTATAACAGAAAAATTCAACACAATTAATAAATTGCTATGTACATAAAGAAAAAAAGAAAGTACGATTTCAATAAATGTCCCAATATTAAATTACAAATGTAAAATAAAAATAATAATTTAATTTAAAATACTTAATAATAACAATTAAATTGGCAGAAACTACAGAGCGCCATATGCTACGATTCTTACATATTTCTTATCCGTAATGTTGTTCATATATATTTTAATAAATAAATAAATACAAATAACCAAATTATAGTCATAGTAGGTACAGGTTAAACAAAGGTACAAAATTCTCTTACTTATAACCTTATAGTCTAAGAGTACCCAGGATCTAATTGCATAATTATAATTACTGACAGATCACTTGACCTACTGCCATCGGCCATCTTATCTATCACCTAGTTACCAAACTGTTTCCCTTAATTGACTTATGGTGTTAATTACACTGTATAGTATGGATTATTGTGATCCGTTGTGGATTAGATACTATTCAGAAGGGACAGTTGGCATAATGGCTGATTCATCGGCTGCAGAGTCCCAAGCTATGCTAAGAGCTTGTGTTATGGGTACTAAACAACTGATATAAATATTTCTATATTCTAAATACATACATATTATAGATCAATAACACCCAGACACAGAACAAATGATCGTGCTCACACAGAAACATTTGTCCTGGGTGGGATTCGAACCCACGACCTCCGGCATAGCAGTCAGGGTCACTAGCTACTAGACCAACAGGCCAGTCAAAGTGTTTGTATATTTGAACTTAAATTATTTTTAACGCACCCAAGATACGGGAGGATTTTTTGGTGAACAACGTGGTTTTCAAATATATTTAAATATAATTTTTATGACCCTATCAAATTTTCTAGCCGGAAAACGCCAAATCTGATGACTTTCAAAAAATTAGGATACTATTTAGGAACTCTATGAATCAAATTCTTGTAAAAAATGACATAATTAAGTGTTGTTAACTAAAATAAGGTAATTAATTTTTTTTTTCTACTTTCCAATCACAGACAAATTGTAACTAAAAGTAATTAAATACTAATATTAAAATACAAAACCTTTTGATGGACTTGAAATCGAAATCGGTAAAAAGATAATTAAGTACGAAGATAGTTTGTGGTGTGCAAAATATAATATTTTAGTACATACAATATTATAAATTATTACATAAAAATACAAACCAAACAAACACATATATGTACATACTCATTACTTTACAAAGCAAGTACACAGTTACTGTGTACCTCTCCCCTAAAATGTCATAATGTGACTACTGTAGTCACATTATGACATTTTAGGGGAGAGGTAATAAATTCTTAATCATTATATCTGTTTTAATGAAGCTATTGATGCACTAGTTTCTTCTACTACAATCAACTCAATTTATGATTTATATACACCACTATTTTTTAATTAGTACAAAAAAAAATGGCCTGTATTCGTAGTTCGTACCTGTTACTGATGATATTTGCGCAAAAAGTTAAAAAAAACGAAGTTCAATTTATAAATATTATTATTACTATTTACTAAACTTAAATAACGAAAACAGCTGTTGGAGGCGGGGCATACTCGAGCGAGATCACGCAAACGTGAGCGAGTGATGACGATTAATGTATACTAAGTACTATGTCATGAATAGCCTGTACAATATTTCCATAAATTGGGTGACTTTTTGGGATATAAACAAACGCTAATAACTTAGCTGTTTAAGAATATTATTTATTGATACTTTACAAATATAATGAGAAGGCCGTCTAGAATAAGCCCTTTAAGTATTTTACAGGCCTGTTTGTCTAGTAGTTAGTAACCCTGACTGCTATGCCGGAGGTCCTGGGTTCGATTCCCACCCAAAAAATGTTTGGACAAATGTTTGTGTCATGAGCACGATCATTTGTTCTGAGTCTGGGTGTAATTTATCTATGATATGTATGTATTTAGAAATATATAAAGGTACCTATGTTTATCAGCTGTCACCCATAACACAAGCTCTTAGCTTAGCTTAGGACTAAATGGTGTTGTGTGAAAAAGTTGTGGAATTTTTATTTATTTATTTTATTTATTTATTTGTACTAATTAAAAATTAGTGGTGTATAGTCAAAATTTAATAGCGAGTTTGCTCAATATTTTACCTAGAAAAACGCCATAACCCAAAAACTAATACATAACCCCACAATTTCCACTGAAAATATGACTTGTTTGACATGTAAGGGTTGTCCCCAGTGGAACCCGTGAAGGTTCAAACCCTTTATGTTTTTAGAGATATTTGTCTCTTGGGTACAAAATGGACTTTCGTAAAAGCTATATATTATTATAGTTTCGGATGCTTTTGGGCCGAATTGATAGTTATCGGAGTGTGTTTTCTCATGTGATGTAAATAAAGTTTATACACACAAAAAAAATGGCTGCCTCGTTGGTCTAAAGGTTGCAAGCGCTACTGCTGAGCATGAGGTCCTGGGTGCGATTCCCGGGTTGGGCAGTGAGTTATTGAGTTTTTCCATCTGGGATTTCTCAGTAGTAAACCGGATTCTGGATTTGTGCTCGATTGATGGACAATATGCTCGCCCCCTATTACAAAGGAAAAAGCATAGCTGGTGAAATGTGAGGTACAACTCTGCTTAACCCTTCGGGGGATTATAGGCGTGGCGTTTTGTTACATAATAGGGCACATATTAATTTGGAATTTTAATTTTTTTGTGTCTTTTGTCTGCGACTCTTATTTATGTGTATTGTTCCTTTTATTGGTTTGACATTTTTACTAATTGACATTTGTTTAATGATGTAATTTTAATATTTTTGTTTTGTTTTATTTTCATTTTTTTTATTTGACCGCTATTTATTTGCTTTTTAACTTGTTTGACATCTTGTATATGACATTTGTTTAATAATTTAGGTGATGTATTTTTTAATAATAAAATTGTTTATCAGCAAAATATTGAATCTGTATATGACTTGTTAGAATCCCTTATCAATAAAATACTATGACTATGACTAATATAGTAAAAATAGAAGTACAACAGTAAACTAAAAGAAATTTAACATACATCTAAGAAGTCAAACAAAAATAAATCCAACACTAAATACGCCTTTAATCTTAAAAAAGGTACCTTTGAATGAAAATCACGGGTATAGTATTTAAAATTTACTTATAAATAGCGAAGGGTTAACAAGCTATTACATTTTACGACATTAACCATTTTCAGAGAGGTACAGTAATAAACAAATAATAAAAATCTTTTAACTTTGAGCTTGTCGTAAAAGAAGAAACATTAAAACTGGATGGGTCTCTTAATGAAGACATACACACTACAATTAATCTTTTTATCGACGGCTATGTCATTTGATCAATTACTATCAGCTAGACCGGGAAAATCAGTGGTCGATAGGAAAATCCAGTAAGTACATTCGTCGTTTAATGTATATTACTATACTCTACTTACAATAGCGTTACATATAAGTTAAAAAAGGTTATTTTGAATGCACACTTTATAACGAAAGTACAAATAAAGTGTCCAATGTGTCAAATTTCTTTGATCGTTGTTCAACTTTATGTCAAACAGAATAAGGTTCATATTCAATTGGGAAAATTTGACACATTGGGGTAACTTGATGTGCTGGCGTCTGTACAATTGCGATGGATGCAGAATTTATTATAATCTATTTTTACAGCAGTTGTCACACTTAGTTGTAACCATTGTTACAATTTATTTTAAGAAATTATAATAGTATGTGGATTTCATTTAGTTATATTATTTCATTTTAGTTGAAAATTACATTGTCAATGATAAACTCCTCAAAGAAGCAGGTATGAACAATACAGGATGACACTTTCTTCGTTTCACTTTTATTTTTCTAAATTTAAAATAAAATATTTTGAATAAAAACGTTTTCACTTATATTTAAAATAAAGTGTGTTAATATGCTAAAATCTAATGGAATTGGAATTTAGACCCGGAAAAATCAGTTGTCCGTAGG
Organism: Euplexia lucipara; assembly: GCA_921972225.1. Classification (NCBI taxonomy): domain Eukaryota; kingdom Metazoa; phylum Arthropoda; class Insecta; order Lepidoptera; family Noctuidae; genus Euplexia; species Euplexia lucipara. Next base: position 7,875,126 of record OV179168.1, on the reverse strand, counting down.
ACGTTCCAGTAATACTATACACTTTGTTTCTTTTAAAAATATTTATCTAGTCTTTTTATCTCTGTATTTAATAATCGTTGCTAGTGTCTTTTTCTAACACAATATATTTATTATTTATGTATAACCGTCCTCTTGAATACACACTTCACTGATTCAACTCAGTGAAGTTCAACTCAAATATACATTCACACGAACATAGAACCTCCTCCTTTTTTGAAGTCGGTTAAAAATATGAAATTGTTCTTTGTTGTTACGCTTATGTCAAAAAAACTTCGCTATTGCTACTGGACCTCATGTTCAGGGCAATAACGCAGAACTTATAATGAACCATAACATAAAGTAACAGGAACATATTTTACCCAACACAACAAAACACAACACAATTTATCCCACATAAAACTTCCAGTGCAGCTTGCAATATTGCCTCGCAATAATCTCTTAAACTATAATAAAACATAATATTTTATTTTCCGATCATAATTTATTACTCTGGTCTGGTACAGCGCGTGAAAATTGCATTTTTTAACGATGCATTCGGTATTAAAAATATTATCATTGAATCCGTTTTCGTTTACAGGATAAACTGTACGGAACGAGGTTGGCTCGGGAAATGTGACAAGGGTTGGTGGAAATTAAAAATATACTATATTGAGATTATTTCCTAGAAAAGATCACTGCTTCGTTGATTTAGTGGCCGCTGCGTGGAATTCGATCCTCGGTTCGGCTAAATACCGCAAGATCATTACACTTCTTGCTCTTTAAACTTTTATTTATTTATTTATTAAAACTTTAAGCACAAGTAAAAAAAAACAAACTGTACAAAAGCGGACTTAATGCCTTAGGCATTTTCCAAAAAAATACGTACGGAAAAAAGTGATACATAAAAATAAATACGCAGCTATATACATACATTAAACAAAAAAAAATACGGTAGTCAAGATAGATACAAATACGTTGATAGAGAAAAACTAATCTGAGACTCTAACTCTTCTCTGACTCTTCTAATCTGAATATAATAATAAAATAATAATAAGTTTATTTATTTTCTCTCACAATGGTTTTGTAGCACTTAACAGTTTTTAACCGACTTCAAAAAAAGGAGGAGGTTCTCAATTCGACGGTATGTTTTTTTTTTTTTTTTTTGTGTGTTTGTTACGCGATTTCTCCCTCATTTGTGGACCGATTCTCAAAATTCTTTTTTTATTTGAAAGAGTATACTCCCGAGGTGGTCCCATTTTAATTTGGTGAAGATCTGGTGCTGATCTTCGGAGATATACAATGGAACTCTTCAAAAATAGACGGCAAATCTGTCGTGATTGCTGGAATCGCTTGGATATTTATTGTTTATACAACATCATGACGTATCATCACGCCTGTATGCTCTGAGGGGTACGCAGATGTGTACAACATACCTAGATTTCGACAGTTAGGTATGTTAAGTTTCATTTATTAGGGATAAGTGGATAACCCTGTTACTATGACATATGTATTGTTAACAAATAACAATATAAAAATAAATTCATGGCAAATATTTGTATGGGAACAACTAAAAATGGAAAAATAAAAATCTTTTTTTGCAAAAAATAAAACCGACTTAAAAAAAACACTAACCAGTGTAAAATAACTCTGAATTCGGAAGTCGGTGGCCAATCATAAACAAGACAAAACTACCAAAGCCACAGACTTCCTAATTTAGAGTTATTTTACACTGGTTAGTGTTTTTTTTAAGTCGGTTTTATTTTTTGCAAAAAAAGATTTTGAACTATAATAATTCACATTGTGAGAGCTGGTGCCTGAAATAGGTTTTTGAAAAAAACCTGTGTTACAGGTCACCAGACCCCACTAGTGGCATCATAAATAACTAGGCAGGTAACATGTTTTTCTACCAAACAATTATAAACAAAAATAAATAAATGAAAGTAGTAAGACTAAATAAAACAATAAAAGCAGTCACAGTGTGTGTGTGTGTATGTGTGAGTTTGTAAGTGAATGGTGGTGATTGTGTAGGTAAATGTGAATGGTGGTGATTGTGTGTGAAAGGTGTGAAGTGTGTGAAATGTGTAAGTAAGTCTTTGAGTCAAAGGACTATGAAATTGTGTGGAGCAACTTTTCAGTGTCTTCATAGGAAAGAGTTTTTAAATAAGAGGTAACTTTTTTCTTACAGCTGGACTTGTGTAGCGCGTATATATTTTGACCCTTATTGACGTTATTATAAAGATAATCCCCAAGGAAACAGAAAAACTTGTGGGACTGGCGTAAACGAAAGAACTTTGTATTGCAGACAGTACCTTTTCTTCTTTTGTCTTTGACTAGATTGGGATCATAAACTAGTTGCGAGTGCTTTTTAAGGACTGTATGCAAAACGAAAGTTTGTCTTATAGACAATACATCCCACTTTTTGTATAAGTCAACTGTAGGAAATCGGAATGGAAGACCCGCAGCGACCTTAAGTATGGCACGTTGAGCCCTTTCCGCCTCCATCAAGTGCTTTTTAGCTGCACCTCCCCAGGAGATGATGCAGTAGTCAATAAGCGATTGACACAAGGCATAGTAGACCATCTTGATGGTACGGAGGTCGGCTACATGTTTTAAACTCTTAAATATGTAAATGAGTTTGCGCAATCTCGATACCAGGACGTCTAAATGTGGTTTGAAGCTGAGGAATTGGTCCAATGTAACTCCAAGATATTTAATATTATCTGTCCTTTGTAGGGAAGGGCATGTGCAGGGTTGGTGGGTTGTCCAGCATGAGTGAGCGGTAATTGACAATGAAAGAGGGGTTAGCACGTTCGATCGATGTGCAAATGCCACATATTTAGTTTTTGTGACATTGAGAGTCAACACATTATTCCGTAGCCAAGTAACAACCGCGTTAAGTCCCTCCTGGGCTACACCAAAGACTCCATCCCAGCTATCACTAGTGAAAAAGAGAGCAGTGTCATCGGCGAATGTAAAAATTTGACCATTGCCAAGGTGAAGCTGGCACAGTTCGTTGATGTAGATCAAGAAGAGGGTAGGTCCGAGTATACTGCCTTGAGGCACTCCGAAGGTTGCTGGTGCTTCGTTACTCACTATACCATCAATTTTAACTTGCTGTTTCCGGTTTGAAAGGTAGTCTTGAAATAACTTTAGGGGAAGACCCCGTATTCCCATGTTTTCCATTTTGCGCAATAAGTGTGGGACAGAAACTGTGTCAAAGGCTTTTGCCAAGTCCAGAAACACCGCCAGGCAATTCTTCTTTTTATCTAGGTTCATGATGACCGAACTGACCAGTTCATGTACGGCTTCGTTGGTAGATTTACCACGTCGAAACCCATACTGAGAAGGAGAAAGAAGGTTGTTAACCTCAAGGAATCTAACCAGCCGATCATTCATGACGCGCTCCAGAACTTTTGAGAGCGTTGGAAGAATCGAGATAGGTCTAAAATTGTTGACACAGCCCCTGTCACCGCCTTTATGTATGGGTTTTAAAATTGCTGATTTAAACGCCTGTGGAAATGTCCCTGTTGATATGGCGAGGTTGCAAATGTGGGTTATAACGGGAGACAGAAAGTGTGCATATCTTTTCAGTAACCGGCACGGGATCTGGTCGAACCCGACAGCACAATTATCCTTTAAACCTTGAACTAGTTGTAGGATCTCTAGTTCGTCAGCAGGGAGCATGACCAAAGAATGAAGAGGTGCAGCCTCCGCTAGGTCATTTGCCTTGTTACTGATAGGGAATAAATGAGGAGTGATTTGTTCAGCTAGGTTGCGTCCTACGTTGGCAAAGAAACTGTTGACCTCGTTAATACTCTTGTCCGGATTGGCGCTCGAGATAAGACAAGACGAGTGATCTGTTGCCCTGTTGGAGCCGCTAATCTGTTTTATAACATCCCATAGTTTCTTTTTGTTGCCACTTGCGTTCTCAATCTCTTGTTTTTCATAGTTTCTTTTAGCTTTTTTCAGTAATGAAGTGCAAAAGTTTCTGTAACGCTTGTATGTTGTTTGTAGTATTTCATTATCTGGGTCCTTTTTCAATTTTTTATAAAGATTATCCCTGTTGCGCATGCATTTTAAAAGTCCTTTGGTAATCCATGGCTTACTGACTAGTTTCCTTCTAGGTATTTTAACTACTTGGGCGTTATCTTTTATTGCCCTTGACAGATGCCCTACTAGCAAATCCGTTGCTTTATTTACATCGTTGCAATTTAATATGGTCTGAAAATCTGTTTTACACAAAGCTAAATCTAGATTATTGTAATCAATACGGTGACTAATTTTATTAGAATATTCCAGCTGAGTATTGTGAGCAAGATCAAGGCTAATGGCCACACTCTCATGATCAGTAATTGATGATTCGATCACGAGGCAGGTAGCCCTTAACCTAGTTTTGACCATGATGTGATCCAGGCAAGTTTTACCATGGGTTGGTAGTACATGACCGGGCAGTATGCAGTGGCTAGCTAGGACATTGAGGTATTCGTGAGATCGTTTATCTGGACTATTCATAGCAATATCTATATTTATGTCACCACAAAGAATTATGTTTTTGTAGCTACTTAAGGAAGTGAGGAGCACATCGAGGGCGTCAGTAAAATATCAGAGAGAGAGAGAGAGAGAGAGTCTCTGAATTGCGAATCCGAATAAAGTTTTATTAAATAAAGAAAAGTTTAAAGAGCAAGAAGTGTAATGATCTTGCGGTATTTAGCCGAACCGAGGATCAAATTCCACGCAGCGGCCACTAAACCAACGAAGCAGTGATCTTTTCTAGGAAATAAGATAGTAGGTTTGAAAATAAAATATAGTCTTTGTTATTTGTTAATACCTATAGCTTTCTAATATAAAATGATTTTTTAAAATCAGTTCATTAGTTCTTGAGTTAAAACCCTACCAACAATTAAAGAAATCTTTCCTATGTATAATATTAATTAAATATAAGTATAGATGGTCATAGGATCGCCCCCTATTACATGGAGTTTTGACTTCACCATTACTGGCAAAATATGGATGTACTATACAGGTATGCCTCTGCCTAGACCTATGGGGACTACAGGCGTGATGTTATGTTTTGTTATCCTAGAAAAATGTTCTAGGAAAGAATTGTGATTTGATTGAGAGCTGCTAAGTAGGTTAAGCTACTCTGCTGTCTAATATGCTGTTCATATTAATTTAAGATTGGACAGCATTCGGCATCTGGTTTAGTTAGGAAAAGGCTGATCAGATGCTAGAAGAATTTTAAAGAAAATCTTATTACTTTTTTAAACTACATTATCCAAAGCAAGTAAAGCAAATAAACAATTACGTTCAAATACAAAAAGGCAAAAGAATAAAGGAAATCCGCAATAAAGCTAACAACATCCCACGTATTTGGAATCTATTGAAAAAATTACCGAAACAAAACATATTTCAATTTTTTCCGTTTCCGAACGTAAATTTCCTGGGAGTTAGAAAGTAAAATCACAACATATTCTGAGTTTTGTCTATCTAAGCATTTTGTCGAATGCCACGCAAAACGATAAAGGGCACGACATACTCAGCTGATGCGACGCCATTCACCTTAGTGAAAATTAGAAAAAAAAAATCTAGCACTTTTTATGAGTTATTGGTTTCTTCTTTTTATTTAAGTTTGTATTAATTTGCCTAATTGTTTATGGACTGAGCGTCCTCTATGGTTTTTTTTTCTTCATTTGTTTATCTACGTATAAGTGCTACGGACTTGAGTTAACGTGCAAATAGACACTATTCTTAGTTTTTAATATAATCTATCACGTAACATATTAAGTTAGAATTAAATTGCTCATTCGTCTTTTAGGCTAGATCGTAATTAGTTATTAAGAATTTTGTTCTTTCCAACATAGTATAAAAAAAATTGTTTATCTCCGAGTGAGAAGTTAATAGTTATAAGGGTTAAATAAAAAATATGCAAGCTGACCAGCGTCTGCGGTCTGGTTGTAAGCTCTGCAGTAGCACTTTTCATACATTTAAGTGAATCGGTAAGGCAAACTCAGATCTGGGCTAGTCAGTGCAAGAAGAAAAGAAAAAAACAATGAACTAAGTGTTTATTGGCCTTACATCAAAGTAAATAAGTACACCTTAAATCTATATAAAAAAAAACAAAGTCAAGAACAAAAAGTCCAGACAAGTCAGTTAATTTATTCAAATAAGGCTCAGAATCAGCACTTTTCGAACGTCATAGTTGTTGTAATAAAAAATTATTGTGCTATAAATAGGAAGAAAAATACATGCAATGGTATAGCAGGGAACTTTGAAAGATACACGTCATCATAAAAAATAAATTGACACAGTTATGTTCAGCCAGTACTAGTTACTTGACTGAATCCTTTTTTCGACAAAAACTACATAGAATAGTCCCCTAAAAAGCCCACCCTTCACCACATTCTAGTGTTTTTGCTGGAAAGAAAAAAGATAACCTCAACTCAAACAAACACTACACGTAAATATAGATAGATATATACATATATTAATAATATGACCGACGCACTCGCAAGCGCTACAGCCGAGGGAAAGGTCGTGGTGTGCAACCACTGTATGATATGATATATAAAAGCCCTATATAATACTCATATAACACACGTAGATTGCTTTCAAGATTGATTGTGATCAGAAAAACTGTTGTGAAAATATTGCAGCATTTCATAATAAATATTCGAGATTGAATCTGAAATGGCGGAGGTAAAATTTATCGCGCTGCATATTTTTTTGTTGAATAAATTTTACCGAATTAATGTTTATGTCAATTAGTGCACATCATAATAAATTAATATTATAATTTGTTGTTAATTGATTTGGCAGCTGGAGTTCACAATGAAGTTTAAATTACGGGTATAATTGGAAATTTGAATAACCCGTTTGAAAGGAAATATTAAAATCTATGTAACTTTTCGTTGCCCAACTAGGTTTGTTGGGATCCGTTTTTAGTTTAACTAGATGCAGCTGAATTCCAGTGTTTTACATAAAGTGTCTGCAACACTATTATTTTTTATTTTAAATTTATAAAAAAACGTGAGTGAAGTCTGAATAATTTGTAATCTTGTCCTATTTTTCTTTTAATTTCGACTAACATCCACCAAGACATCGTTTTTGTATATATCTGTATAAAATACAGGCCATGAACTGATCTGCTATGATCTAGTGTGTTCTGTGAAAAAATAAATAATTCAGTAAAGTTTCAGCAAAGTTTCTAAGTAAAGGGTAACAAAATGTCCATAAAAACTTTCGTATTCATAATTTAAAGACAAACAGAATATACCCTAAAGACAAGATACTTTTATATTCCCATAACAGAGTTTGTGCAGAAAATATTCAATCAATGTCTCTTCAGTTGGCAGTATGGTTGGCACAATCGCTTAGCGATTGGCTGCTACGCTGTGTGTAGCTGATTCGATTCCCGCTCAAAACAAATATTTTTATAGCCTACAGATACTTGTTCCAAGTATAACTGTTTGTAGTTTAAATCTTTTATAAACAAACCCACGCCAGTGGAGAAATTCCTAGTGTGAGCCAGCGTTCTATTATAAAGAAATACGAAGAAGATTTTTTAGTCTTCTTTCTTTTTGATTTCACCTTTACCTCTCCCGTAGCATAACCTAAATATGTCACTAACGTAAATCAGTCGAGTCGGCGTGGCCTCTCGCAGTGAATTTGTCACTGGCGTCGTGCGCCCGTGATTTTGCACCAATAGGGCTCATTATCGTTTCACTATCACAGTCTGTTTAGAAGATGGATTTACGATTTGTTGACTAAGAACAAATTTACGTTTGTAGTTTGTAAATAGGGAGTGAGTTACGTTTGCTTTTAGGGTGGAAGTTAATAAATATTCCACTACTTTTACACAATGCCATCTAGTCCCAAAGTAAGAAGAGCTTGACGTGCTGTGAGTACTTAACTTGATAACTGATAAACTTACTTTTAAATTACTAAATAAAAATAAATATTCCACAACTTTTTCACACAACGCCATCTAGTCCCAAGCTAAGCTAAGAGCTTGTGTTATGTGTACTAAACAGCTAATAAACATACTTATATATTTCTAAATACATACATGTTTTCGATAAATTACACCCAGACAGAGCAAAATGATTGTCATCACTCAAACATTTGTCTTGGGTGGGATTCGAACCCACGACCTCCGGCATAGCGGTCGGGCAACTAACCACTAGACGAACAGGCCATATAGGTACACATGTACCGATTTTTCATTTTTAGTAACAAATCAAGCATTATGATTTAGAAAATAAACACTAACAGGTGTGAAATAAGTCTGGTTTCGGAAGTCGGTGGCCAATAATGAATGAAACAAAACCCACAAAGCCACAGACTTTCAAAACTCGAGTTATTTTACAACTGTTAGTTTTTTTTAATGAACTTGGTTGTTTTTGTTTAAGTTTTATAAATAAATCTTGAATAAACTTCCGTAATATGGACCTTATGAATATGTTACACACATTTATTTCCAACATCTCCAGTTTATCGGGACCCAATGGTGGATTAATGATTTATAAGATTCAAAGTACTGTTCATACCTTTTCAACCAAAGAGATTTAAAAGACTATAGAGCGGGCATGTCAAGGAAATGTCATAGAAAAACTTTGATCCCATGTCTCAGTAACGCCATCTAGAATAATATATGAATATTGGAGCGGCAGCGGAGCGTACTAAAAAAAACTCATAGACTTGTATCCAGCAGGACACACTTTTTCGGACGAAAATTTTGTTCGTGATGTCCGGTCTATAATAGGTATTGAATGTCTTTGTTTTCAACGAATGTTATTGATACGATTGCAGAAGGGTTCCTTAATTGATTATGGTAACCGATTATTCGGTTTTTATCCAGATTAGCTCCGCATTCCTATTCGTTTTAGAACGAATGTTTTTATAGAGTCGTCCTTTGTTATACGGTTTATTTTCTTGGAATGTGTTTACTTCGGAAAATGTACGAGTATTTTCTGGTTAACATCTTGTAGAAAAATATGGTCGATAGAATTAAATAAAATATGGTTTGGTTTTATTGTGGCCGTTCTATGTAGGTACAAGAAAAGTTAGGGAGGGTTCGTTTTTTGGTTTCATATGTACAAAGAACATTTTTAAAGTGAGTACCGGTAAAAAGAGGTGTATATAAACAAAGGTAAATATAAACAAAACACCTAGGAAGATATTCACGCTGGTTAAATATTATAAGATACTAACAAGGTGTCGAAACTATTCATCTCAAATATTTAAAGACATTAGAGTCTTCGTATGGAACGAACAACTTCCAACTAACGTGAAAAGCCTCCTAGAAATATTAATTTTATTTACCCTTGAGTCCCTATTCTCCCCATTCTAAGGTATATAATATTTTGTACTGTCCAATCTTTTCCATAAAAAGTAGAAAGAAGAAAGAAAGAAAATCGTTTTAAAACAAAAATACCAACAATATAAATATTTAAAAAAAAAAACAAGAAATGAGTAAAAACTAAAGAGCAAGAATAAAAAAAAATAAAAAAGACCTGTGCAAGGCCAATAAGGATTCTATCCGTATAAAATCAGCGATTTTACACGATCAAATTCGAAGTCAAATAATTTGTTTCAGGACCCATTACCCATAAAAGGCTTTTATAACGCCAGACGTCACGTAACGCGTGCTTCATCGTCGACCACATCATCGCTTATAATCAGATAGTGGTCAAACGAGTGCGTATGAATAAGCAAAAAAAGAATTCAAAGTTAAATAAATTAAGTGAATCATTTACCTTAGTTGCACATTCTTAAAGGCACTTTTTATTTAGAAGAATGGGCAAGAAACTCCAAGGGACTGCTTGAATGTTTTTTATAGCTTGTTAATGTTTGAATTAGGATCTAGACCAAAATAAGTGAAAAAAATAATAGATTTATCTCACAAGGCTACCTTGTGAGATGAATGCCTTGCTAGATACTTTTTACCTCGACATATTCCATATATACATTTCTAAAACGTTATAAAACCCAAAAACCTCGAGAAATGAACCGCCAAAAAATCACAAAGACAAAAATTTAAGGTACCAGACCACCTGTAGCTCGTGCTTAACCGGCCAACACCCGAATACGACCACGATTTACCCGGATTACGCCGGACAACGCCTGGTAACGGGACTCCGAGCCGTTCATCCGTTTAAGACCGACTTTTGGTTAGATTTACATTGTACGTTAAGAAACTTTGTTTAATTTTCGAAGAGTTCTGATTGATTTAATCTGGTAGTTAGGAAGTTGTACTGGATTTGTGAAGATGAAGTCGTCGACTGTCAACGGTTTATCAAAATGGTAATTAGGACGGGGATTGACAAAAGGTTAATTGGTGTCTGATTTCAATTACTGTAGTCATTATAGATGTCAGGATGTCAGATGTCCTGTAAAATAAATTAATCTGAATCGAACAAACACTAGAAATCGTTCCAGCTCACCAAGACGAAGACGAAAAGGTAAATTTTGGCTCCTACTGAAAAGACAGGCCTGCTGTTGCAATGGACAGACTTGTGGAAAACAAAGAAGAAGGACCTCGTCACGAGGTGAAACATCACTGACTTAATAGGTAGATAGAACAATTAGAAGATTAAGCTAAACTTGTTTATGTCCTTGATCTCTTGGCAAACACAAAATAAACAGTTAGACTTATAATCAGAACTCCTATCACGTGTAAACATTAATATTTCACAAAAGACAACGTACACTGTCAAATTATAATTTGCAGTATTGCTATTCTGTGAAAATCAACCGGTGATAACGTAGATGAAGTGAATGTGAATTGAGCTGTCAAACATAAAGTACCTTTTTTTTAGGTCTGGAAAATCCTCATGGATGTCCCCCGCCTTGGGGAGGGCGGAAGGGCCTGTCAGACTCTTACTGACTAAAAACCACCCCGAGTTCCTTCTCACATCTGCGCCGGGGGTCACGGGAACAGACTTCCGCGGCAGCATAAAGTACCTGGGGGTACTTTATGCTAGGGATTGACAGCTCACTTCACTCAAGTTTTCTCCCAGTCATTTTAACACAATTTACTATAGGAAACAGATATACGGACATAATGGTCAAAATAAAAGTACATTTAATAATTGGTTTTTTATTTTTTTGATAGCCTAGAGTTGACTGTGACTGACGGGATTGCCAAGTCATAAGTTTGATTTCACGGCACGCACCTCAAACTTTTCAGATTCACGTTTGTATTAATAGTTTGATTGTCACTTGCGTCAAAAACAGTGCCGGAAAACATTCTAAGGATCCCGACATGCCTGCCATTTCTCGGCAGCATATGAAGTCAAGTCCACTAGAGGCATAAAAGCCCTGACCCTAGATTAGTCACTAACCAAACGAAAAAGAAGAGAAGGTATTGTAATTTCGTTCTTATTTTTAACCGACTTTCAAAAAAGGAGGAGGTTCTATGTTCGTGTGTATGTATTTTTTTTTTTTTTTTTTATTTTTTTTTTTTTTTTTTTATGTATGTTACCTGATTTCTCCGCCATTTGTGGACCGATTCTCGAAATTCTTTTTTTGTTTGAAAGAGTAGACTCCTGAGGTGGTCCCATTTTAATTTGGTGAAGATCTGGTGCTGGTTTTTGGAGATATACAACGGAACTCTTCAAAAATAGACGGCAAATCTATCGTGATTGCTGGAATCGCTTGGATGTTTATTGTTTATACAACATCATGACGTATCATCAAGCCTGTATGCTCAGAGGGGTAGGCAGATGTGTTCAATATACCTAGATTTCGACAGTTAGGTATGTTAAGTTTCATTTATTAGGGTTAGGTGGATAACCCTATTATAATGACATGTATTGTTAACAATTAACAATATAAAATGAATTCATGGCAAGTGTTTGTATGGGAAAAACTAAAAATGGAAAAATAAAAAACTTTTTTACAAAAATTAAACCGACTTCAAAAATAACACTAAACGGTGTAAAATAACTCTAAATTCGGAAGTCGGTGGCCCATCAAGAATAAGACAAAAGTACCAAAGCCACAGTGCCAGTGCTCCGTCTGTTTCGAACACTATTGTCAATACCGATTCGGTCATTGTTGGTACGCATACAGTTCTCGCTTCAATGGTCTCTATTCAGATAGCAAGCAAAGGTGGTTCTTGGTTGGAGTTCAGCGTGTCAATGGATATTGTGCTGTGCAGAGGATAGTTGAAACTGGCGTGTTGATCGAGGATAGGGGTTTACTCAAAACTGTTAACAGGGAAAATCTGTACGTATAAAGTGCTGTGATCATTAAAATCTACTTCAGTATTTTTTCTTTAAGTTTGCCTTACATTAAAAACTTCTCTTGTGTAATACGTGAGTGCTTAAAACACTAGGAAGTGGAAAAGGTGGGTTTTTTAGGGGACTGGCTCATGTAATTTTGACGTTCAAAAAGTGCTGATACTTAGCCTAATTTGAATAGTAAACTTTTGATTTTGATTTTTCTTTTATTTACATTCACAAACAGCCAAACGCGTATTTGTTTCGTAGGTACGAGAACAATAGAACTCGCGATGTGTAGCGCAACAGCCAATCCAAAAAGGCTATGCAAACGATCGTAAATTCATGCTAGGCATGTTTGGTACAAAAATTGTGATTGAAAAGTTCTGTTTTTATTTATGTAATTTGAACCACTGTAAAGTCCCATCCAATTTTCAGTATTAACACACAAGAGTCTAGAACATTTGATTCGAATTACAACCCTTCAATGTAACATATTTCCTTCGCACGAAATTCACTTGGAAACTTCTGTGAAAACATATAACTCTTGCGGTGCGTCGTATTTTTTCATCCGGCTTACATTTATCGCCACTCGCATCAGTATCACAGTCGAGAGGCATAAAAAGGAATGTCACACTAGCGCATAAAACATTTCAGATAAAAATAGTATTAGTGAATCGTCCCTTAGGGCAATATATTCTGTCAAAATCACTTAAATTACAACCTCAGGCACAATTTTATGCCTTATCAGAAGAGCTGTGGCCATTACAGGGACCTTTTTTTTTAAAAAAACCCAAAATTGGTAGAGAAATTATTTTGAATTCTATTTCCAAGGGGGCTAAGGTTGGGTTTTCTTTGTCGTTCTCGTAACATATGTCATAGAAGTGTCTTGGCCGTCTTTTCTGGGGAAGTTGGCAAAACTGATTTATAGGTATCGCTATGTTTCATAGTTTTAGTGTACAATTACTTGAGATTCGATATTTGGTAAGTAACAAGGTTTTATAACAGGACTATCACTTTAAGAAAATCACATATCAACTCAACATTTTGTTGGGTGTTTCATTTAGATTTTGCAACAACTTTCCTTGTTTTTGAAGCAGGAGCTAACTGATGACATTCGCACGTTTCGATCGAAGGATACAAGATGTGCTGGCCGAGGTCAGTCCGAGGATGGGTGACCCTCCATGTCTCCGTAAACCTTGTTGTTTCGGCTTTGCATTTTTTTAGTTTTCCATACACGGTACGATACAATGCTCAAGTAACACACACCCTTCAGAAAGGGTGTTTTCTGGGTCAAAAGAATTCATCTAAGAAAAAGACGATTGCATGCAATTATGTAGTCAATGGGCAGATTGACCTGAAGACCAACAGAAAAGGCGACCCCAAATGAAATGGAATAAGGATTAGAAATGGCAGAGAGAGAATATAAAGCGGCTCAAGCGAAACCGACAAAAGGCTTGATTAAGTAGTTTGTCAGGAAATCGAGTATACGTGTTTAATTATGTATTGGAATCTTCACCTGAATCCAGATGAGGTATTATTGAAATGGAAGGTACACTTGGGCATTCTAGCTAGATGAGTATTGCTGTTTTGCACATTACCAGTAGGTATTATTATTGGCCTGTTGGTCTAGTAGATAGTGGCCCTGACTGCTGTGCCGGAGGTCATTCGGTTCGATTCCCACCCAGGACAAATGTTTGTGAGATGAACACAATTATTTGTTCTGTGTCTGGGTGTAATTTATCTACTATATAAAAATAAGTCGGGTTTTCCTTCCTGACGATATAACTCCAGAACGCACGAACCGATTTCCACGGTTTTGCATTCGTTGGAAAGGTCTCGGGCTCCGTGAGGTTTATAGCAAAGAAAATTCAGGAAAAATAACAATAAATTACATTATTAGAGCTAATAAAAATAAATTAAATTACATAAATCAGATGCAACCTTCATAGTCACTAAGAAAAACTAAGACACAAAATTAGAGAAAAGTAAATGACAGAATGATTGACAACTGACATAATGTCAGGCAAAAAGTAAATATTGAAAAGCATTGTGTTTACTGTGGAATTGTGAAAAAAAAGTAAAAAAAATAAGTTATTCGTCTCCTAACATTTAAATTGGAAACCGTCAAATCAATAACGTGTATTGTGCAAATTTTTATTGAATTTCAACAGCAGGCATTTGTCTTTAAGGTGGTAAGTTGAACTGTGTAAATTATGTGGATCGTGCATAGTTAGGTAATAGAAATAATATTAATAATGTTCTTTCTAATATATAAAATTTTCGTGTCACAATGTTCGTTCCCATACTCCTCCGAAACGGCTTGACCGATTCTCATGAAATTTTTTATGCATATTCAGTAAGCCTGAGAATCGGCTACTATCTATTTTTCTAACCTCTAAGTGATAAGGGGTGTTCACCCCAAATTTATTTATTTTATTTTTTTGATATTTTTTATTAAGTGGCATCAAAAAATACATACAACTCTAAATTGACACTTTTTTATCACCAACCCTTGCTTTTTAACCGACTTCAAAAAAAGGAGGAGGTTCTCAATTCGGTTGTATGTTTTTTTTTTTTTTTTTTTTTTTTTTTCTTTAGGGTTTGTTACCTCCGTACTCCGTCATTTATGGACCGATTTTTAAAATTCTTCTCTTATTTGATAGGGTATATGAACAGATTGGTCCCATTTGTATCAAAACTCATATCTGATGAGGGATCTTCGAGGAATTGAGGAAACTCCTCAAAAAATATAGGCACACATGCACCGATTTCAACATTTTTAAAAACAAATCAAGCATTTTCATTTAGAAAGTAACATTTGGTGAAGAAAAACTGATGAAGAAGACAGGCAACGAAACTCTTCAACGCATAACAGCAAATTATTCGCAATTGCCTACTCAGATATCTATGCTGAGCTTTTGTGTTTCCATAACAGAACATTACGCCTGTCTATTTTAAAAGGGGCCCGGCAGAGATGTGCAGATTAAAGTTTAGAAAGAACTACTTTTGCAATTATTAACCGATTTCAATAATTCTTTCAAGTTTTGAAAGTTTTTTACATACAAAGAAACTAAAAATTACAAAATAAAAACTTTTTTACAAAAAAAACAACCGACTTCTTAAAAAACACTAACAGGTGAAAAATAACTCCAGTTTCGGAAGTCGGTGGCCAATGAACGAAACAAAACCACCAAAGCCACAGACTTCCGAAACTGGAGTTATTTTTCACCTGTTAGTGTTTTTTAAGAAGTCGGTTGTTTTTTTTGTAAAAAAGTTTTTTTAATAGTCATTTTCATAATTGTATCATTTTCTATCCCGCTCGATAACATCAATGATTATCACTTGGTAAGTTATCCCCTCCATGTGTCTACCGGTGTCACTTCTTACCCTGTAAACAGCACGAAGTAGGGATGTTACCTCTACAGTTTTCGGCTATTATTTATTAGTGTTTATGCTTCAAGCGTAGTAGTTAAACATTTTTACTATCTCGGTGTAACTCTCATATCAAATATATTCTTGAGTAACTTTATTATTTATTTATTAATAACTAATATTATTGAATATAATTAATTATTAATCTATAAAAAAATAATCGCAAAATGTGTTGGTAAGCGCGTAACTCAACAACGCCTGGACAAATTTGGCCAATTCTTTTTTCTATTGTTCGTTGAAGTTCAAAGATGGTTTTTACGGCGAGAAAAATTCGAATAGTTGCCGGAAAACCCCTAAAGAGATTTTCGTCAAACATTGCCAGCTGATGAACTCCATGCATGTCTGAAGTCCTTCAATTGTGGAAACATGTCAAAGTACTTCAGTTAAGCAAGAATATGCATGTCAAATTGCATGTCATTTCCAGATTGGTCATATGACCAATCTGGAAACATATTCTCTAAACAACTCATTGACATTGGTAGTGGCAAATTTCCTATAGACATGTTGACTGGCTGCATTAACATTTCTCGAAGTTTTTGTCAGTTAACTCGATCAAAAGATGAACTTATCCAGAAGGTGTTTCCAGATGTTTCTCAAAATTACAGGAACCATGATAGGTTGAGCGAACGAGCTATATTGGCTGCAAAAAACATAGATGTAAATGAATTAAATTTAAAAATGCAAGAACAAATTACAGGCGAATCGAGGATATATGAATCAGTTGATTCGGTTACTAACCAAGATGATGTAGTGAACTATCCACCAGAATTTTTAAACTCGCTGGATTTGCCAGGATTGCCACCTCAATCTTCAATTAAAGGTTGGATCGGTAGTTATAATGTTGCGAAATATCAACCAACCGCGTCTTTGCAACGGCACACGGTTAGCGATAAAAAAAATACTAAACAACGTGATAGAAGCAACTATACTGAAAGGAAAGTATAAAGGAGAAGACGTTCTCATACCGCACATCTCAATTATTCCGAATGATGTGCCGTTTGACTCTAAACGACTACAATTTCCAGTTCGGCTTGCTTTTGCTATGACCATAAACAAGTCCCAGGGGCAATCATTAAGTGTTTGTGGTATTAATCTGGAAAACCCATGTTTCTCACATGGTCAATTTTATTGTATGTTGCCTGTGCCCGTGTTGGAAAACCATCAATTTGTTTGTCTATATGCGCCAGATAATCAAACAAAAAACATCGTATATCACAAAGCACTACAATGAAAATAAAACTGATTTTTGCTAATAATTATGGTTCACATGATTAACAATAAAGGGATTACTTATTTTTAAATGCTTAATATGATTTATTTAATTATATTTCTTATTCACAACGCCCTATCACCAGGGTGACGGTTCTGTTCAGTAGGTTTTTTTGCCCCGAATATAAAATATGTAGGAACAAAAAAATGTCACATTACAAATTATTTTGACAGGAATTTATTGCAATTTAATTAGGCAGTACGAAGTCTGCCGGGTCAGCTAGTCTATTATAAATAGTTTAATTATTTTTTTTTTATTGTAGGTACCTATGTATTTAGAAATATATAAGTATGTATATCAGCTGTTTAGTACCCATAACACAAGCTCTGCTTAGTTTGGGACTAGATAGCGTTGTGCAAAAGTTATGAAAACATTATTTATTATTTACATTATTTATTGTATTCACATATCTGTTATCAACAGCGAAGTTAATCTATTTTCAATGTATTTTTTTTTCCAGGACAAGACGTGCGACTCGGACTCGCCAACCGAGGGTTCCGTACGTGGGATCATTATAAATAGTTCAGGAATCGAATTTTTTTTGAGCTTTTCCTGAGTGAATGTAATTCTAAATGTATAGTTTTGAGGTCGTTTCTTGTATTTGTGGTTTATAACAATATTACTTGCCAAATTTACAGTTCTAGGTCAACGCAAATTACCCTTTGTATTTGAATTTCTTTGAGAGCGAAGTGTTTTTTTGCTGAATAGGTACACGGCCCTATATTTTTATGTAAACTTCGAAGTTTCATATTCTTACAAATTCTTGGATTTGTAGACCTGAGTATACAGTTTAAATTTAATTTTGATAGTTTTACAAGTTCTCAAAATAAAGGGTCTTGACAGCCAGATAGACGGATAATAAAGTAATCTAATAAGGGTTCTGTTTTTATTTTTGGAGGAACGGAATCTTTAAAATAAAAAAAAAAAACTAGAGATTAGACTCTTCTTGACTAAAGAATCGACACAAATCTGCTAAAGTCGAAAGGAATGGTTCTACAATCTGTCACTTTGACGATTTTTCCGTCGTCGACAAAATTGGTTTGTACTGACGCCAGCACATCAAGTTACCCCAATGTGTCAAATTTTCACAATTGAATATGAACCTTATTCTGTTTGACATGAAGTTGAAAAACGATCAAAGAAACTTGACACATTGGGGTAACTTGACGTGTCTGTACCGTCAGGGCTATTGGCTATGTTTTAATTGCCAGTGACTAACTGGCATCCAGTTGAACACCGAACTTTGATAACAACTGGGAAATTACAAAAAAAAAAATATGTGTATGACATCATCCTAGAATAGATACACACCGATGAGAGCCAAAACGAAACTAGCTGTTTGATAGTTAATTGTTGAACTCTTCGCCCAGTGATCATCACTGACATAAAGTTGAAAAACGATAAAAAAAACTTGTCACATTGGGGTAACTTGACGTGTCAGTACTTAGCATTCACGCGTAAAACAAACTAACTTCACATGTAAAATTTCAAAACAAATGAATTTCTTCCCAGTTTCGAACTCGCGGCTCCCGTATCGAGGAATATCCCCATGGAAAGTGATAAAACAGGTCTTCTCGAGATCAATTATACGTTTGGGAGTGATGCGTCAGCCCAGAAACTTTTTGGTGATACAGAAAAATAAGTTTTGCGATTCTTTTTTGTCTGCTTTCAAAAATCCCTTTGGGAGTGTTAAAGTTTGGATTGTATTTATTTATTTAGTATGTTGGTTTATTGTGTTTCTATTTTAGTCTTGAAGTAACTTTTTGGACGTTGATCTCGTCTTTGCTTATGCAACAAATTGTGTCTCCATAACAAAGAGATTTAAAATACTGAGGAAATGTCATAGAAAAACTTTGATCCCATGACTCAGTAACGCCATCTAGAATATTATATGAATATTGGAGCGGCAGCGGAGCGTAATAAAAAAAACTCATAGACTTGTGTCCAGCAGAACACAAGTTTCGGACGAAAATTTTATTCGTGATGTCCGGTCTATAGGTATTAAATGTCTTTGCTCCATAATAAAGAAAATGTACCAGAGAAATCAATTGATACCACTGTCACCTGCATTAGCTAGTCTCTTCTGTTAATTAATCAATACCTCCTAAAGTTAGCATAAAGTGAACTATCAATCACTTTTATTTAATACTAGCAGACGTTATGCGGGTTCACCCGCGTAGGTCCCGTTCCCGTGGGAATACAGGGATAAAAAGCCAGCCTAGTATGTCACCCGGGTACAGTGTAGCTTCAAATCGGTCCAGTAGTTTCAGAGCCTATTCAAGTCAAACAAACAAACAAATCTTTCTTCTTTATAATGTTATTTTCGTATTCTTCTTCTTTTGGTGTGGTTAAGGAATGAGTAACCTGGTGTCAGAGTTTTTATGTCTCATATTGGCCTCAAACTTGGCTTACTACAAGAGAATAACGGGAAAAAAAAAACAAACAAACCTAGGTGCATATCGATTATATTCATAATAAATAAATAAATAAATCTTTTATTTCGAACACAGTATAGCTCATTTGGTTAGTATACACAACGACTTACAAACTAGTGTTAGTACTTACATCTACCAGAAACACAACACAAATTATTAATTACTACGCCACAGTGGCATGTAGGCGTATCCAATGCCCCAGTATGGGGCTGTCCCACCTGTCAGCTAATGTTTTCAGGATACTGTTGGGGCTGGCGCGCACCCTGCGCATAGTGGAAGCGCAACGCTTTCGCATTATGGCATGAAAACCGTCTATTCGCGCCTCTGCGAACATGCCGGAAGCACTGCAGTAGCGCGGCAGCCCCAACAACACCCTAAACGCATTGTTGTATTGAACGCGCAGAGCGCTGTATGCCCTCTACTTTGGTGACAGAACACTAAACAAGATATTACGATACCTATTGAACAGTCTGCCGGCAGATACAAGGAGTAAAACATACACAAATAGATTTTATTCAGAAAAGTTTTAAATTTTAGACACCACTATTTTTTGATAACTACAAAAAAAATTGGGCTGTATCCATACCTTTTACTAATCATATTTGCGTAATCAAAAGTAAAAAAAAACGAAAAACAATTTTTAAAAACCTATCCCACTATTTAGTTCAACTCAAAGACATTCAATACCTATAGACCGGACATCACAAACAAAATTTTGGGATACAAGTCTATGAGTTTTTTGTAGTACGCTCCGCTGCCGCTCCAATACTCATTTATTATTCTAGATGGCGTTACTGAGACATGGGATCAAAGTTTTTCTATGACATTTCCTTGACATGCCCGCTCTATAGTATTTTAAATCTCTTTTGTTCAACTTAAATAACGAAAACAGCTGTTGGAGGCGGGGCATGCTTGAGCGAGATGACGCGAACGTGAGCGAGAGATGACGATTAATGAATACTACTATGTCATGAATAGCCTGTACAATATTTCCACAAATTGGGCGACTTTTTGGGATATAAACAAATGCTACTAGCTTTACAATTTATGAATATTATTATTTGGTACTTTACAAATATAATGAAAAGACCTTTTGGCTTATTCTAGACGGTCTTCTCATTTACTAATTTTTAAATTAATCAAAATGTACCTCATGTTAGTGGTGTATAAGTGAGTTTAATTCATTAAACCCCGAGAGGACACCGATGTCCACGCTGTCATTGTTTTTCTATTGTGTCTCTGATTGACACGATTGAAAGTTTAAATAACATTTTATTTTAAGTACAAGTATGTCTAGAGACACATTCACAGTCAAACCATTGCAACGGTTTTTTGGGGCTTAGCTGTTAATAAGTTACTTAACTTTTTGGAATAAAGATAAAAACAAAGCATTACATAGAATAGAATAGAATAGAATACTCTTTATTTTACACCATTAATACTTACAAATAATAATTTTAAGGGCTACAAGCGGTGATACAATGGGCGGCCTTATCGCTAAAAGCGATCTCTTACAGACAACCTTTGGATGGACTTGATAGTAGAGGAAAAAAGATGAGTAGGCAGTGTGTGGTGTACTATCTACATAAATATATACCATACAAGACTATTTGAATAGACATATATAATAAGTATAATTATCAAGACAAAAAAAAAAAACATAAATATAAACCATTTACAGAGTGACGAACAATTATATTATGACGTGTTAGGAGAGAGGTAATAATTTTTAAGCAAATTTTTGAACGATTGTAATGTTTGAGCTTGCCTCACTGACACAGGCAAAGCATTCCATAGCCGTACAGCTTCCACTGTAAACGATTTTCCGTAGAAATTAGTGGTGTGCCTGGGCATATCTAGACTCAAGTTTTCCGATGACCTTAGATATCTATTATGTGTGTCATGAAGGAACTTGAATGTGTTAATCATAGAGCAAATATTTTAGAGCGAGAGTTACATGCCTACGGCACAATAGCGTTCAATAAACAAACTTTTCTATACGTAGCCAGAATCAAAATGAAATATTTTCGAAACAAACACCAACAATTTGTTTTCAAACATCCAGTGCCCAATTTAAATGTAAATGTTTTTGTATGCATAAAAATCGACAATGATTGCCGATTGGACACGGAGGATCAATTATATTTTCATTGTCATACTAATTGAGGCCGAGTTTTTTTGTTTCAAATTATGTATAATCAATTGTACGTATCTAATGAAGCTTTAGGGTCGGTATATATCTGATGGAAGATGCGCTGAGCGTATGCGACAATGTACAGACGCCAGCATATCAAGTTACCCCAACGTGTCAAATTTTCCTAATTGAATATGAACCTTATTATGTTAAGTCATAAAGTTGAAAAACAATAAAAGAAATTTGACACATTGGGGTAACTTGATGTGCTGGCGTCTGTACCTCGATCGACGCACTAACGCATCATCCGTTGAGTGTGAAAGGTTGAACATATTGTTAAATACTAGCTGTTGCCAGCGGCTCCACCCACTACAGCTCGGAAAAATATCCCACGGGAAGATACAATTGTGATAAAAAACTATCCTATGTGTTAATCTAGTTAACAAACTATCTGTGTTCTAAATTTGATCCAAATAAATATTCCACTCCAAATAAATATTCCACAACTTTTTCACACAACGCCATTTAGTCCCATGTTAAGCTTGAGAGCTTGTGTTATGGGCACTAAACAGCTGATAAACATACTTACATATTTCTAAATACATACATATTATAGATAAATTACACCCAGACACAGAACAAATGATCGTGCTCATCACACAGAAATTCGTCCTGGGTGGGAATCGAACCCACGACCTCCGGCATAGCAGTCAGGGTCACTAACTACTAGACCAACAGGCCAGTCAAAATATCCATACATCCAAACAAACGGTCACGTTTATAATTATTTGTAAGATTAGTAAGAAGTATGTAAGATTTGTCTGTTCTGGCGTTACACATCTTCTGTCAGATTTGAACCGACCCTTAAATACGACATCTAATCTTGTTCTGAATTTTCAAGTTTTTCTTTTTACCCGATAGTGGTGAAGTCAAAAATAAAGGGTTATGAATATGATGTCATGTGTGTGACTTGTATGCATGCATACATGGCTATTATTATAGTCCCTCAAGAGTAAGTTTTTAACCTCACTAGTTATATGGATTGCATATAACTAGTAGTCTTGTCAACCACTCAAACTAAGCGAAATAATATGCTTGAGTCTGGAGTGGATTTGCCAGGCCATTAACCACTGCCGCTTCAGTTATCAATATTGTATTAACAACAGATTTATAATGAAGAGTCTACCGCTACCGATAAATAAACAATACGTGTCTAATAATCTTTATTCCCAGTACTAAACTTCACTATCTAGAAACAACGTTTTTCCGAAATCGATTGTCACATTATTTATAAAAGCCTTTAGTTCAGCCAGATCGGGGTTTACTTGGAAAATCTTGGAGATAAAAGTAATTTATTGGCAAGATTAGAACACGGTCTATTGTTTGGCGTTGCGTCAATCTGGTCAGGGAGACTGGAGCAATTGTTTTTGAATTGAGAGGTTGGCCACCTTGGGAAGGAATTGTGTAGTGGAGAATAAAGCTATGGAGAGATAGTAGTCTTTCCAATCACGTGCTCCAAGACACCCACATAGCTTTTGTTTCGATTTTGAGACCTACTAGTACTACAATGAATAACGTAGGTCTGTGAGTGTTAGTACCTTAAACAAAAAAAAAATGTGTACTTAGTTATTTTTTACAGAATTTAACGTTTACATAGTTTTTGGACACAGCATACTTATTTTTGCGATTTAATGTTGCTACGTGAATTAGAATTTTAAGGGCATTTCTATGTTATTGCTTGTAAAAAAAAATAAACATACTCAACTATTTTTGCTTTCAAATAGTCTTGTATATGTATGTAAATAGTAGACCACACACTGCCTACTCATCTTTTCTTCTCCACTATCAAGTCCATCCAAAGGTTGTCTGTAAGAGATCACTTTTAGCGATAAGGCCCATTGTATCACCGCTTGTAGCCCTTAAAATTATAATTTGTAAGTTTTAATGGTGTACAATAATTCTAGAATAGAATAGAATAAAAATTCTATTCTTATGACTGTACAGTGTACACCTCTGCCTAGCCCTTCGGAGATTACGGGCGTGATGTTATATAATGTTTGTTATTTATTTGCGTTTTTTTGTTCAATAGGTTTAGACTGCCTCGTTGGTCTAGTGGTCGCAAGCGCCACTACAGAGCTTGAGGTCTCGGGTTCGATCCCCAGGTCGGGCAAAGTGTTATTGAGTTTTTCAATCTGGAATTTCTCAGTAGCAGCCCGGAGTCTGGATTTGTGCCCGATTGATGGCAATAGGCTCGCCCCCTATTACATGGGACTTAAACATAACTGGCGAAATGTGGATGTACTACCAGGTACACCTCTGCCTAGCCCTTCGGGGATTACAGGCGTGACGTTATGTTTTTGTTTTATGTTTAGGTTTAGTTGTCAACAGATTTAAATGAGACGTAGAGAGAGTTGGCTGGAAAGAAAATTTCCAACAGAAAAAAGCTCTCGATGACTATATTTAATACAGATGTTCATCAATCAGATTATTGGCTTATTGTTCCTGGAACAGAATGCCATGAAGCAGATATATTATAAAAAACGCTTTTTTTGTTCAATGGGTTTAGTCGTGAAATTCATACATGCATTATTTCCACCAGAACACCGCAGGACGAGAATTTTTGCTGACTGTGTACCACGTGAAACGAATGCAGATCACGAGCTCTGTTCGGATTGGGGGACTTAGTATTTAATAGCGAAATTTTTTTTAACATTGAATAACACTTTGCACGTGACTTCGTTTACGTGAATAATGTACTTTTCTATTTGAACTTTAACACCTCCTCGTATTTTTAACTGACTTCCCAAAAAGGAGGAGGTTATCAATTCGACGGTATGTTTTTTTTTTGTTTGTTTGTTTGTTACGCGATTACTCCGCCATTTATGGTCCGATTTTCAAAATCTTTTTTTTTATTTTATAGGGTATACTACCAGGTTGGTCCCATTTGTATCAAACCTTAGATCTGATGATGGGATCTTCGAGGAATTGAGGGAACTCCTCAAATAATATAGGTACACATGTACCGATTTTGACATTTTTGGTAACAAATCAAGCATTTTCATTTAGCAAGTATTTGGTGAAGAAAAACTGATGACGAAGACAGGCAACGGAACTCTTCAACGCATAACAGCAAATTACTCGCGATTGCTACAGTCACATGTCTGTGCAAGGTTTATGTATTTCCATAACATAACATTACGCCTGTCTATTTTAAAAGGGGCCCGGCAGAAATGTACAGATTAATGTTAAGAAAGAACTTCTTTTGCAATTGTTAACAGATTTCAATGTTTCTTTCAAGTTTTGAAAGACTTTTTTTACATACGAAGAAACTAAAAATTGCAAAATAAAAACTTTTTTACAAAAAAAAAAAAACGACCGACTTCTTAAAAAAACACTAACAGGTGAAAAATAACTGCAGTTTCGGAAGTCGGTGGCCAATAATGAACGAAATAAAACCACCAAAGCCACAGACTTCCGAAACTGGAGTTATTTTTCACCAGTTAGTGTTTTTTTAAGAAGTCGGTTGTTTTTTTAAATAAGTTATAGGTATAGCTTATATCATCACCTTCCTGCCCTTATCCCGTGTTATTTGGGGTCGGCGCAACAAGTTTTTTTCTTCCATTCTATCCTGTCACCCGTCATGCGATCACTAACTTCCTTTTCTTTCATATCACTCTTCACACAGTCCATCCATCTTTTCTTTGGCCTCCCTCTCCCTCTCCAACAGTCCAGAGGCTTAAGTTACTCGGTAAAAATATAGCTTTTTAATAGCAATTTTTTTTTAAATAGAATAGAATAAAAAAATATTTATTCAGCACAGACACAAGCGCACAGCAACAAAGAAAACAGAAGTAATAAATAGCAGGTACACAAATTGCGCTGAGCGTGCCCATGCCGAAAGGGTAACCATCTCAGCATGTGCTGGGCGTCAGACACCCAGCGCTGGTTTTTAGTTGGCACCCCGCAGTGACACACGGGCGAAGGAAAATAAAATAAACATAATAAATATTTAATAAATACATACACACACACAAAAACATACACTACATTTTTTTTTTAATAAATCGTTTTAGTAGTTATTAAATTTAATACCCCTATCTCTACAAACAAATATTTCCTCTGTATAATATCAGTATAGATATAGATTAGTAAATACACAGATTAGTAGCTATTCTATTTATTTACATAAAATACGTGTTACTCATCCGTCACTTGTCCCCAAAGGTTCATTTGAAAATCAGCGTCGGTCAGGATCTCAGCATCTGTCTGGCATTACCGCTGAAATTACACGGCTGCGCCAAAAACCTTTTGGCGCAGCCGTGAGACAATGCCATTTTTGTGTCTACGAAGGACCTTGTCAGGCGAGTTTATATCTCCTTGGGTCAGTCTATAATAATGTACTGTTTACCAATCTGGGGCGGAGCGACAAAAACAAAGTTTTTAGAACTGGAAAGAGCGCAGAGAGCACTACTGAAGGTCATGTTCTTCAAACCACTGAGATTCCCTACTGAACGTCTATACTTAACCGCTGACCTTTTTTCGGTTAGAAAGCTATACATCCTTCAGATCGTTTTAAAAAAACACAAATCCCTTCCCTTCATCTCTTCTAGGACACAAACCAGGAGGAAGAATAATGTTGCTCCAGAAATTCCGGTCAAAACTACATTTGCTACGAGACAATATACAAAACAGTCGTCGCACATATATAACATTCTTAATAAAGAAAATAACATATATTCTATGACATACAATGACTGCAAAAAAACACTCACTCAATGGCTGACAAACAAGAGTTACGCCGAAATCGAGTCGATCCTATATGCGTTCAAATAATTAGAAACATACTTAGACCACTCACCCACACCCACACACACACACACACACACACACACACTCACACACACTCACACACACACACACACACACACAAACACACACACACACACACATGCGCGAACTGAGCTCATCTTTGGTTATTTTTAATATTTTTCACTGAAGAGTTTATTTTAGATAGTTTTTTATTTTATTGTGTTCTTACTTAGTTTAAAAATTGTCACTAGTTTATAATTTATGTACCGCTACTGTAAACTAGAAGAGCGGAACTACCTACTACAAGCATTTTTCTTTTGCTTAAAAGGTAGTTCCTAATTTTTGTAATGTTACTTACATAAGTTGATGAAATAAACATTTTTATTTTTTTTATTTTTTTGTGTCACTGTGTTTTTACAGTGCGTGTATTCAGCTGTTGCAAAAAAAAATGAATTTTCTTTTTTTCTCAATATCACACATCGATCGATCATCGATTTTTGGAGGTATTCCTCGAAGCGCTACTATTTTGAGGGGCTCCTAATGAGGCGCTCCTATTTTATTCCTCGGAGCGCACCTTTTAGGAGCGCAAAAAAATAAATTTTTCAAATTCGGAATCTGAAAAATATATTTTTTTTCGAGGCGTGTGTAATTATTTTATCACACATACACACACACCGTCCCTCACACACCCAATCCCACTGTCTCATACACAAGTTACATTGTTTTACTTTTTTCATGATTATTTATTAGTAATGGTGATAAGTAGGTATAGTTTTTATTAACGAAAAAGCGAAGCATCCTTATACAGGCATATTTTGCTTAAAAGGTATTTTAAATTTCAAACACATTTACACAAGGTGATTTTCAGATAAACTATTTTTGAAGATACATTTTTTTTGTAATAAAACTCCTATCATACATATAAAAACACACATAACCTAACCATACAATACGGGGTGCTCCATTATGAACAACCGGAACCGGAACCGTAGTTTGATAACATTTCCGTTCGCCAAATTACAGGTCACGTGGTCTGAATGACAGTTGAGCTTCCAGTGCTACTATTGTCGTGACAACGCTAAGTAAATTCGAATTTGGTGCAGAAAACAGATGGCGAAATGTGTTTAGAGTTTTTGATGACAACAGTGCTAAGTTAGTTTCGTCTGGCCTGTTGGTCTAGTAGTTAGTGACCCTGACTG
This sequence comes from Euplexia lucipara, assembly GCA_921972225.1. Taxonomy (NCBI): domain Eukaryota; kingdom Metazoa; phylum Arthropoda; class Insecta; order Lepidoptera; family Noctuidae; genus Euplexia; species Euplexia lucipara. The sequence continues at coordinate 7,847,644 of OV179168.1, read as the reverse complement.
CTATACCGGAGGTCGTGGGTTCGATTCCCACCCAGGACAAATGTTTGTGTGATGAGCACGATCATTTGTTCTGTGTCTGGGTGTAATTTATCTATAATATGTATGTATTTAGAAATATATAAGTATGTTTATCGGCTGTTTAGTACCCATAACACAAGCTCTCAAGCTTAACTTGGGACTAAATGGCGTTGTGTAAAAAGTTGTGGAATATTTATTATTTATTTATTATTATTGGTGTGACCAGTGTGAACTCGAGCCAAGTTTGACTATTTTATCACTAGCTATAAAAATGTTAAGAAAAATCTTGAGGAAATCTATACCTGTAACGAGAGCCAAAACTCCAATAGATAGTCATGGTTTATAATCATCTACTCAGTGCAATGGGTGATTAAAATGTGAAATGATTGTGAAATGTGTACCTATGGTGTATGTTAATTTACTTGTTAATATTATAATCTAATAAACTATTTATTTTGGGTAACAAAACAACAACACAACAAACATCAACAAGAACACAACAAACATCAACAACAACAAAACAACATTAACACACAACACATCACATCATCATAACATCTATTATAAATACCTTAACCTAAAAAAACATACTAACAATATTTTTGTTCGTAGAACTAATATATGGAGCAGCTAGGGAGCTAATTATCTAAATAACACCGTATTTAACCCATGTATGTATGACTAATAAATTATTTGATTTGATTTTTCTATCAGAAAACCCCTATATTTCATCATCGAGGCTGTCTGAGAGGCTGCCTTTATACCCTTCTCCCATACATATTCCGTTTATTATCTTTATTATTTTTCAGACGTGTCCGTGTCTTTTGTTTATTCCTGCTTTTTTGAGGTTTCTATCATTGGCACTACAATTTTCAATTAAAATAAAATATTAAAAAAAAATTAAATCCGCATCATTTTTTAAAATTAATTATTGAAATGATTACAACTAAGTGTGACTTCTGCAGTAAAAATAGATTAAAATAATTTCGGCGTCTACCGTAATTGTAACATGCTCAATTGTACCTACTTTCGTTACAAAGTGTGCATTAAAAATATAATTTTTTAACTTCTGTAAATGGAGTACACAAGCCAGTGACTTGTCTTGACATCCCGTCAAAAAATACATAACTGTAAGACAAAAGTGGGCTTTGTTAGATTACCAGGGCTACAATTTTGCAAATCGTCGTTGACAGTACATAGTGACGACCACTAGGCAGTGTTAACTGTCAAATAGCTAGTTTCGTATAGGCTATCGTAAGTGTGTATCTAGAATGACGTCATGCGACCTCGCAGAGATGTGACGGCGCGCACCGTCCCCCGTCTGATAGTCACCGTAACTTGAAGTCCACATGAAGTGCAATACCATTTTTTAAGCTATTGCATAGCTTCTATCGCGGGCCTTGAGCGCGGGGGAGGGGCGGGGGAGGGGAGGGGAGGAATGGGGAGGGGGGAGAGGAGAGGAGTTGATAAAAAATGCTATGCAATAGCTTTACCGTGGCAGTCTCCGAGAGCCACACGTCATTTTTTTATACTACATGAGGACAGAGAGAGGGGGTGGAGAAGGAGGGGGAGGGGAAGGGAATGGGAAGGGTGAGGTGAGAGGGGAGCGGAGAGGGGGAGGGGAAGAGGCAGGGAACAGGAGGGGAAGGGCGGGGAAAGTGAAGGAGGGGTGAGGAAAGGGGAGCGAGCGGTGAGGGGAGGGGAGGAATGGGGAGGGGAGAGGAGAGGAGTTGATAAAAAATGATATGCAATAGCTTTACCGTGGCAGTCTCCGAGTGCCACACGTCATTTTTTTTTTGTGTTGAAGTACACAGTTGTCGTCATCAAAGTTCTGTGTGGTCTAAAGGTCAGTTAGACACTGGTAATGAAAAGATAGTCCTGCAGAATTGGTAATTCCGATTCAAAAGCCCTCCATTATCTCATATTTTACAAGCTAATTTGATCATGAATTAGCGTGCCATTATAAAACTCAAACAAATCAGGCGTTATTCATTTTTAACAAAAAAAAGGTAACTTTGAGTAAATTGACTGAAAAATAACAATAGACCACAAAGCAAGAAAGTAAAGAAGAATCATGTACAGACCTAGACGCCAGTATTGTCAAAATGTCCCAATTGAAAGTGGTCCCAATTACAGTATTTGTAATTAAGTTAAAAATTATTAAACACAGATACATTAGATTAGCTTACTGTGCTAGCCTCTGTACATAGCATCGCGCTTGTATTTCTCTATTTATCACCTACTTTTGCCCAACAAGAACAACAACAACAAAATTTAGCTTTTTTTGTGTCTTTTGAATGACCTTTGTATAATATATGTAAACCTACTATTCCCCTAAAAATGTATGTTTTTAGTGCCGATTTGTCGCTACTGACACACCGCAGTTAAACCCGCGATTTGTGGTGATATGTATGCATACGTTAATAAACGTAAAAAAAGTTAAGTACTTATATCACAGTGACATATAAATAAAAAAACCTCGAGCTCGGCTCGATGCTGCAACCACCATGGCTTAACAAATGAACTCGGTTTAGAACACACTAGTAACGGTGACACGGAGAACAATGATCTTGTCCTCGTCCAGCACCGTCATTTGTTTCTCGTCAGCATGCAACACGGAGTTCAGAACCAACGAGCATAATTTTAATTTATTTATTATTTTAATAAAATTCGTTGCTAAACATCATTATATCACTTTAAGAAATAATCAGAATAAATAATTATGGACCCATTAGTAGAAATGCATGTCCTCAGCGTAACTGTGTTTTAAGTATTATGCAAAATTATCCTTCTGTTTATTTTTTGTAAGGTAATGCTTTTGATTTTTTCGAAGCGATTTTTACAAAGCGGGCCATTTATATATATTGAAAGGAGCCGTGAAAAATTTGTCTTTTCATGACAACCTTTCAGTGTTTTTTTTTTGTTATATTATTATAAAATGCCTGCGTCAAGCCTATTTAGGCTTTCATTTTGTTAAATGAATCCAATCCGGTGCGTCTTTTTGTTACAACTTTGCCTAATTTTACTGTTACTGAATTCATTTATTAGTTTGATTATGATAACTGAATTATCTGAAAAATGTTATTTAAAAGCTTCTTTGTTGTTTATATTGTAATTATACAAATTATAGTAAAATGAACAGTATAGTATATTATAATTCTCATGATATTTTCAATTAAACTCCCGTTATTAACCTTATTTATTTAAACATCTGTAGGACCAAACACGACAGATCTTCTGTAAATTGACCATCTTGCCTGCTCTACCTATACACTCATGTTTGCACAAATAAACATGTCATGTCTTATCTTAAGTGGATTTTTAAGAGCAAATAAGAAACTGCATCAAAAAACAAACTATTTTTCAACGTGGATGGTTAAAATTGCTGTGAAACACCAAATAATTTACTGATAAAAAGATAAATTCGCAACAAAGAATGTCGCCAATTTATCTTTCACTCTAAAAATCAATGAGCCTTTATGGGAAACTCATTTAAGTCCTTAAGATAGTTTTTTTTTAAGAACATTAATTTTTTTTATGTAAATATATTAGTTGATCCAAAGTTGCTGTTTAACAGTTAGTTTTCAGGCAATTTTTGTCTGCCTAGTAAATAATTTAATTAATTCATCATACTCCTTACGCTCTTTTGTTAATCATGGTTGCGCGCTTCGCGGAATAATTTAGTTGCGCTTCGAGGAAGACCCCCCGTTTTTGGGGACCGTATGTTTAACGTTCACGTAGAGCTTTAGTTCTCAGCTTAACTTGCATAAATGTAATTTCACTGTTTGGTAATGAATTTATAAAGAATAATAATCAATTATCATTTTACTAATAAATTCCAAAACAATATCGAATTTAAAAATTTAATTTATTAGCTTTCAACTTTCTATACCCATCAAGATATCATCAGTCGATCAAATAAAAATAAAATAACATAAAAAACCAGTAGCGCATCCTGTTGGTTAAGCGTCAATTAATACAAGTCACACTAATTATAATAACTTATCAGAATCATCGATTGATAATCATCAGGACGGAGAACCGATGCGTGTGAACAAATTTGACAATTATCAGTATGGGTATGAAAGAAATTAATGTTTATTGATCGGCTACCGGAGTCTTATAAAAACAAAATTATTAATAATTACGGTAGTTATTAATTTCTTGCCCAAGGACCCGCTCTGGCGCACGGTTTTGTTTACCTACTATAAAAATACAAAAATGTAAAAAATACAATCCTACAATGTTTCTAATTAATGCGTAAGAGAAAAATTATGAGAGTAAATTTGAACGATGCGTGCGCACACCGTCACGAAAAACCAAAGATATTCAATACCTATAGAACGGACATCACGATAAAAATTTTCGTCCGGAACTTGTGTCCGGCTTGGACACAAGTCTATGAGTTTTTTTTAGTACGCTCCGCTGCCGCTCCAATATTCATTTACATTATTCTAGATGGCGTTACTGAGACATGCCCTCTCTATAGTATTTTAAATCTCTTCGCGAAAAACCGACACCCTGAAGTTAGCTTTATGTCAACATTTTAGTTTTTTTCTAATATTACGCCAAAGAATTTATAACTTCTAATGTGTGTTAGTTGAGTACACCAATAGCGAGGGCTCAATTTCATAATAGGGAAGCCGACAAAAAAAAAACTTAGTAATATCGTGATACATTTTGTTGTCTCGTTTGAAGTCATTGGCCGGTCTGGCTACCACCGTGTTTACCTTAGGTGTAAATTGCCTTACATTTGGTAATACTCGAGTCAGCATACCTAGTGATGGAGTTGCTCTGCCTTATAATGTCAAGTCATAATAATTATGGACACTTCGCCACTGAGGTGTACAGACGCACTTTTTTGATACCCTATATTTTTTTTTAACCGACTGGGGAGGTTCTCAATTCGATCGGAATTTCCCTTCTTTGGGTTTTATCATTTTTACAAAGTTTTGGTTATAATTAAAGATATTTAGGTAAACAAACAAACTTACTCTGTGTTTAATAGCATAAAAACTGCCTACATAAGCTTGACATCAACTTGATGTGATCGTCGTTATAATCACGGATGAGTGGGTAACAGCTATACAGTAGTTGCGATGACCATAAGAGATAATGATAGTTAATTAATTTCTTAGTAGTAACAGAAGACAAAAAATATCTATTGGAATTTACTTACATTCAAGCTTACTTAATAATTTGAAGAGATGTTTAAATATGAATTTCATGCTAAATGATTGTTATAAAGAATTAAATTTTGTGTCTTGTTTATCCTTGACGCAAAAACAACGGGGTGTTATAAGTTTGAAGTGTCTGTGTGTGTGTGTGTGTGTGTGTGTGTGTGTGTGTGTGTGTGTGTCTAAGACATCCTAGCTCCCGCACGGAGAACCAATTTTGATTTTGTATTTGTATCAAAGGTGAATGGGTGGGGAGTAATCTTAGCTATGTTTTGATGAAACTCGGTTCAAAATGGCGGATTATATATTTTTCAGAACTCCCCTAATATAGGTTTCAAATGAAAGGGCTTGACTTTTAAAAATTTAAGAAAAAAAAAACATTAACATTTACAGGTGTTAATAACTCTAGTTTTGGAAGTCGGTGGCGAATGATGAATGAAAAAAAAAACCATCAAAGTCACAGACTTCCGAAACTACAGTTATTTTACACCTTAGTTGTTTCTTTATATGAAGTCGAGCGCACTTTTTTTACTGCTTTTATTTTGCAACTTTCAGTTTTTCAAAAAGAAAAAATATATTACCATACATACTATTTCGGTAAACCTTACAGAGACCGACCATTATTTATATTCACATAAAGCTTCTCAACAATTCTGTTTGAGACAAAGCTAAACTTACTTAATACGTTACTTAAAAGTACACGTGTAGGCTTAGAATAAAAATAAGTACCTGTTATAATTGAAAATTTATCCTTCATGATTTTCCTGTTTATTAAAAATTATTATTAATAAAAAAACCACTGCCTTTAGAAATTTATTTTCTTATGTGGGTGCTTTTTTAAATTAAACGCACTGTATAGAAATAGCCAGAACAACTATCTGTAAGCCATACATACGTATATGTATTATTTCCGTTTGAGATTGAAAACGCAACACGCTGAGATCGCCTATTTGGAGACCAACATCTTTGTAATACATACTTTTTGTGTATAATCAAAGTATGCGAGGATAGGAAAAGCTCGAAAGCGCATTTGCTTAAAATTTATCGTCACGTCACGTCACGTCATTAGTGTTATGTTACAAAACTTGCCCAAGAGTATATGGATTACTATCGTACCAAGTTTTGTTAAAATCCCTTTAGTAGTTTTTGAACTATGCGTGCACAAATAGACAGACAGACAGACCGACAAAAAATTACTGATTGCATTTTTGGCATCAGTATCGATCACCAATCATCCTCCAATTTCAATTCTGAATATATTTTCAATGTACAGAGTTGACTTCTCTACAGTTTTATTATAAGTAATAGGTAGACCTAAGTATAAATGTAGATTATTGCTTCAAGTGAAATAATACATACGTTATAAGACTAACATGCATTCAATATTAATACATTTGAACGGACAAAAGACAATGGCAGCTCTCCATACATTGTTTTACTTGGAAATAAAACTCAATGTCTTGAAAAAAATTAAATCATTTAGGAATATTGATTACGACTATGTATATACTATATATATACCTACTATATACTATACTACTATTTAACACTTTTGAAAAATAAAATGGCAACACTAAACGAATAAATTCACGAAAATAGTCAAATAGCTTTTCATTTAAACTTATTTTTTTTCTGCGGCTTTCATTAGTTAATGTGTTAGTTTTAAAAAACGTAGAGAGTTAATTGAATTCCATTCGTATATATGTCACTTCTAGAAACTAAAATGATTTTTTAATAAGATTCTGCCATTACCTACCTGTACCTGTTATTAATTTATTACTTCTGTTTTCTTGGTTGCTATGCGCTTGTTGTGTCTGTGCTGAATAAATATTTTTCTATTCTATTCTATTCTATTCCATTGTTCTTTACGTCGTAGGGAGCTAGCGTTTATCACATCATCATTTGCTAAAGTTTAATAGGTATTAAGTTTATTTCTGTAAAATGTATGTACCAACCTTAACTATATTATATACTAGCAGACGTCCCGCGGTTTCACCCGCGTTGTTCCAGGTCCCGTGGTCCCTGTATTCCGGAAAAAAAAAAACAAAAAAAAGTAGCCTATATGCCTATATATATAATAATTCACATAAACCCCAAGCGGACGCCGGCATCCGCGCTGTCATTGTCTTTCTATTGTGTCTCTAATTTACACGATTGAAAGGTTAAAATAAATTATGTCGATGATTTTGTGATGATGTTATGTTCTTTTTGTGTATTATGTTATGTGTATGTTATGTTGTTGTTTGTCCTTTATGCATGGACATCTATACTTAATATAATAAAGAGGAAATGTTTGATTGTCTGTTTGCATTGAATAGGCTCCGAAACTACTGGACCGATTTAAAAAAATCTTTCACCGTTGGGAAGCAACACTATCCCCGGGTGACATAGGCTACTTTTTTTTCCCACGGGAACGCGACCTACACGGGGGAAACCGCGGGATGTCTGCTGGTAATTTATGTTCGTAAGTAATTTCAAACCTTACCTTATTCAGGATGAAATTGATACAAGCTTGAAGCAAAACAGACATTAGTTAGGTCAAAACATAAGCTATTCCAGCCTGTTGTGCCATAAATCGTTAGAAATCATCCCTTGTTTATTTCTATGCAAATTCAGTCTTTGTTATCTGTTTCCAGCAAAGATTCAGTTTCACACAGGTAAAAATTAACCTTACACTTCAAAGTATAGGGTTTAATATTCCATGGCAGGTATAGCTTATCCTGTACACACGACATGGAAGAATAGCGTTAGCTTTTTTTGTTTTGTTTAAGCAATAATGGTTTTTATTTTACGGTATTAGTAGAGGTTATTTTTGGTTGATATAAAACACAATTGGCTTAAATTTCACGTTTAAAAAAGTATTGAGCAAATATTGTTCTGATTTTGTGCTTCTTGTGTAGAGAAGAAATAAAATGCAGTTTTAAATGATGACAATACAAGCCTGTTCCTGTCTCAATGCAGGTCAGGGTCCTCTTTTTATACAGAGAAGGCACGAACATTGAACACCACCATTGAGACTTATATTTACTATAATTCCAGGTTCTGGAAGACTATAAAGACTGGGCAGTAATGTACAGACGCCAGCACCTCAAGTTACCACAATGTGCCAAAATTTCTTTAACCTTTTTCAACTATATGTCAAACAGAACATGGTTCATATTCAATTGGGAAAATTTGACACATTGGGGTAACTTGATGTGCTGGCTCTGTACTACGCAAACCCATAGGTGATGTCACGTCTTCGAATTTTAGGCTCTCGGACATCCTCGGTCTCCTTACGATATTCTCCTTCACTATTTTGAAAACACTGATAGTGAATTATCAAACAAATAGTAAAATCTGGTTTCGAAACTACGACCTACAACTCGTGAGCCATAGGTGTTACCACTAAGCCACTACGTTAAATAGCTCTAAAATACAGTTGAAGTCATTTAAATGTGCGACAAACATATTTATTTCCACAAGAAGGACTTAGCATAAATATTTTTGAAACTCAATAATGAACGTACTCGTATAAGTTAATTAAAAAAAAAAGTGTTTCTGAGAAACTGGATCCATTGTTAGAAAACCTACAAAATACTTGTAAGTACTTTTACAGGTTTCATAGAATATCCAATATCGTAGATTTTTAATATATTTGTTTCATAGACGGCGGATGGAAACGAATAATCTGTAGTTTAATTTCATAACACATGTACAGACGCCAGCACATCATGTTACCCCAATATGTCAATTTTTTTATCGTTTTTCGACTTTATGTCATACAGAAAAAGGTTGATATTCAATTGGGAAAATTCGACACATTGGGGTAACTTGATGTGCTGGCGTCTGTACATTGTATGGCGCTCTGTAGTTTCTGCCTACCCCCATGGGAAAAAGGCGTGAAATTATGTATGTAGGTATGTATATGTATGTGTAAATTTATTTATTTATTTGAGGGGCATCTCGCTGTCGTGTCCTAGAAGAGGACGTGTACGCTTAACCAGGCATTCCTGTGGAGATGACTTAAAAAAATTAAGACCTTCAGCCAGAGTAAAAAATTTGAAAACTAAGCGACAACGCTAACGGCACCCCCTGCGGAGTACGGGCTTCGGCTTAGGGCGTCGCTAGGAGAGGACAGCAAGGGACGGCAGGATCTGAGTGGTTATTATTTAATAATAATAATAATAATATTTATTTGCAGAAAACACGGTATTAAAAGTTGTTACAATACAAATAGAGTCCAAACATGTTTTGCTTAATATATAAGCATGCAAAATTATAATATCAACATTACAGTTTATGTTCAAGAAATTCTTTAACACTATAGAAACTATTCTCATTCAGCCAAGTTATACAATTTAACTTTAAAAAGTCTGTAATTTAGATCTTTAAACGTATTTGGTAATTTATTGAATATACGCACACACATAGCTACACAGTTTTTATTATATATCGCACACCGGGGCATCTCGTCTAGTACCAGCCTGAATTGGTCCCGCCTACTTCGTGAACATACATCTCTCGCTGTTTTGAACAGTTCTCTATGTTTCTGTACAAACATACATACTTCATACACATAATTATATTGAAGGCAATGGTAGCAAACCAAGCCTATTGAATATTGGTTTACATGATTCATCTGATGGAATCCCGTGTATGGCTCGTATACATTTCTCTTGAGCGACAAATGCTCTATTAGAGTCGGTACTATTTCCCCATTATATTTTATTTAGGGGATGTATGTGTAAAACGATGTCAACTGTATAAATACCCGATTTCACAATAAACACTTGATTACTAATATTCGTAAGGCTTCCACGTACGCCATTTTTATTTACAAATACCCCGAAAACCTGGAAGCTATTTTCATCATTAATTGAACACGTAAAATACATCCGCCATTGCTTTTCCAACTTCAAATTAAGCGTTTGTATATTTTTAAACTGACACCGCGCAAAAAGTTAAAAGGCTTGTGATGAGACCGTCTAATTAAGAGGAATTTGCTTCGCTGACAGACTTTTAACCCTTCAGTGGTTCGGGAGGAGAATTAATTCATTCGGTCTGTATGGCCGGTGAGGGTTGACGTGGCTGTGAAAGGTACAAAAGGCACGGCACAGTTGACGCGTGACAAGGATTACGTATGTCAGGTTTTGGGCAGTTGATCTGTTATGCAAGAAAGGATTCTATTACGTTTGTAGTTTGGTCTGGCCAGCAAGGCTATCGTTTCATGGTCTGTGACTAATTTAAATTCAATGTAATCTTACTTGTTACTTAATGTTGCTGTACCCTTAATAATTGTGCCTTAACCTTTGTAACATCTTTAACTGACGTTGTGGTATGCAAACAAATCAACTTTGATAACAACTGGGAATTTACAAAAAAAAATGTATTGCTTTTCAAGTGGACTTAAAGTTACGGTGACTATCAGATTCAGACGACGAGCTGTCGTGCGCTTCGTCACATTTCTGCGCGAGCGCATGACGTCATCCTAAATAGGTACCTACACACTGATGATAGTCAATACGAAACTGGCTGTTTGACAGTCAATCGTTGAACCTTTGCACAGTGATCATCATTATCAACTGTCAACGGAGATACGCAATTGTCCTGCCGGTCAAAACATTAGAGGGTGTGACGTTTTGGCTGGCGCAGTGGCTTAGAAATAAACTACACCGCTGCATGTCCAATTCTTCCACAGAACAAATATTTGTTTGGCTAACGAGTAGTTTAGTAGTAGATCTGGTTGTCTGTGTATGTGAGGTTAAAGCCTCGTCCCCACTAGGAACATTTGTCGAGCGACATGTGTCCCCTGTGACATCGGGCGATGTCGGACGACGCCGGACGACATCGCCGCGACATCGTTGAAACTGTTTCTTGTCGCACAATCGATGAAGAGTAGAGGTTCGACTGAACTGATGTGGACGGAGACAAGATATCGTGGGGCGATGTAAGGTGTCATCGCCCGATGTCTGCGGGGACATATGTCGCTCGACAAATGTTCCTATTGGGGACGAGGCTTTAATGTTTGTAAACACACCCTTTATATAGTAGAAATTTACGTCGGGCAAAGTTTAAAAAATATTTTTTCATTTTTTTTTAGAAAATACAGTGATCTTTTTATCAGCATGGATTTTTTTTGTAATTAAACTATGAAGGCAATGGCTATTGAAATGACGACAAATAGAGATGTCTAAATGACTAGCATTTTGCTCGCGACTTCGTCTGCGTGACCCGTTCGTAGTTTTTAAAATATAACATAACATTATAGCATATTTTATGTTACTTGGTAATAATAACAAAGCTGTTAAAAATTGTTGGTTTTGTTTATATTTTGAGTAAAATCCCTACAAACAAAGAAACAAAAAATATTTATTTTTACAATATTTATATAAGTTTAGATTTAGATTTTAAAAACACGTGCTACGCAAAACCTAAATAAATTGGGATCCAAATAAAAACAAAACATGTTTCTTAATAAAAAAAGCTTTTGTTAAATTAATAAGTTCTAAATGTGCGTTACAATAACACAAACACACTATAAGGGCTAGGCAAAACTAAAATGTTTTTAAAAATTAAAAAAAAGCTTTTATTAAACTTACAATAAAATTTCTAAATAAACGTGACAATCAACATAAACACATTTATATACACTAATATTATAAAGAGGAAAGGTTTGATTGTTTGTTTGCATTGAATAGGCTCCGTACCTACTGGACCGATTTAAAAAATCTTTCACTGTTGGGAACCTACACTATTTATCCCTGTATTCCCACGGGAACAGAACCTACGCGGGTGAAACCGCGTGACATCTGCTAGTTCAAATATATACTACATGGGTTTCTCTTAACTAAATTATTATACACAAAATGAAAACAACAGGAAGTGTATTTGTAAATAAAATGAATAAAAATATGTGTTAAATATTATTCCAGTAGATTATTCGGTTGGGGCTACATTTTGTGTTTCTGTGCTTGTAAGTAGTAGAGATGTTATCAAACTGTAGCTTCACATCTATCGGACCTCATTAGCGAAGTAAGGACCATTGGTTTCAGACAACAGTTGAAGTACTCCTTTGTCTAGAGATACCGGTGCCAAATCTATAAACAAAACATAAAAAAAAACATCATGAAATAATCAAAGAAAGAACGAAAAAAATGCGTTATAATTAAATGGAATACTCTTTATTGTACACCATAAAAACTTATATAGTTATTTATGATACTAGTGCAGTATGTTGGTTTTTACAAACGAGTAGACGAATAGTCACGAGTTTATAAATACCAATTTCTGCACGTGTGTCATACAACGTTTTTCAACACATTTGCGAGAAAACAGTACAATTATGTAATGAAACAAACTTTTTCAAGACTATTTTTAATTGCAAATAAAATATTAAAATGCCCCACATTTGCAAATGGCGCCACATGCACGTGGTGAAAATTAGAACTACAACTTTCATCTCATTTACTCTTTAGTATTAAAGTGAGACAAACGTATTGAACAAAAGCCCTTCCAAGGAGGTTCGTTCAGTCAGCTTATTTATTCTAATAATGTGAAACTCCTTGGTGGAATTCTTGTATTACTTTTTATGGAAATTAAAAAAAAACCGTAAAGAATACAAACGGACCGTGCGGTAAAATAGGTACTTAGGTGAGAGTACCTACTCGTATTTTACCGCACGTTCCGTTGTATAATGCGTTATTTTTAACTTTCGAATAATGTATACAGGCTCCGTAAATGCATTTTTCGAGCAAATGTGTTGAAAAATTATAACTTTAAGGGCTACAATATACTCGTGATAAAATACTAGCTCGCTTTGGGCTTGCGTTCATTGGTATTACAGCAAAATAACAAATGTACCAGCAATACACCCACTTTTCGCCAGAGTTACGTTTAAGTCCCATGTAATAGGGGGCGAGCCTATTACTATTAATCGGCCACAAATCCAGATTCCGGGCTGATACTGAGAAATTCCAGATAGAAAAACTCAATAACGATGTGCCCGACCCGGGGATCGAACCAGACACTTCATGCTCAGTAGTAGCGCTTGCAACCACTTGACTAGACCAGCGAACGTGAATGTTCTAACAAGAGTTCTGATCCGACAATCCGGTATATACGGATTGATCAATTTTAACTATGAACTGGGGCTCGAGTCTGCTATTGCAATCGTGTCTCAATGACCGGTCATTGATCGAATATTTGACAACTTTGACAGTTTTTGTATGGGAAATGTGTCATAAGTTTGACGTTATACGTCAAAAATCGATCATTGACCGGTCATTGAGACACAATTGCAATAGCAGACTCGACCCCCAGATCGTTCGTATTTCTGTACGCGGAGCATGATCACCGAAGAAATGGGTTTGTCGACGAAAGAATAGGTTATTTGACAAAATTTTAGTTTTAGTCCCTCATCTAGATAACAAGAAAATATTCGACACATATTTTTTTCTTTTTAAAATCGATGGAAAACTGCTTAGATTGAGCGCATTAAAGTTGAAGAGTGGGGGCTTGTAACGTCATTAGCTAGCATAAACCGCACTGGTTAGTAATGTCATGCGACATTTTGACTCGATGTATCGCCGGCATTTTTTGATTACGTGAAAAAATAAAACATTTGTGTAGAATATTTTCTTGTAATCTAGATGAGGGCCTAAAAACTACTAACCACTCTGTTTTCATTTCTTTACTGTCCTAATTCCCCTAGTTATCTATCTCCTCACTTTCAATACATCTGTGCCAACCACAATAAAAACCTTCGCTCATCGCATAACCGTCTTCTCCTATGTCCCACTCAACGTACTAACTTTGTTCATAGTTCTTTTTTTGTGCAGTCTGTTTCTCTGTGGAACGCTTTCCCCCAGGAATTCTGGATGGCAACCAACCGTTTATCTTTTAAGGTTAAGGTTCGCGAGCATATTCGTAAGAAGTTGGCAGTAGTATCTTCACAGCGCTAATGTTTTCTCTTCTTTCTATCTCTTCGTAATTTAATTTATTATATGTATAGTGTACATATTTATGTATTTATACTCATAATATGTATTAGTATTCTTTGATTCATTTTATTTCTTCATTTTTAATTGCACCTACCACTGTTTTTCTCTGCATCACCTAAAGGTTGACTGGTAGAAAATGCCTATGGCATTAAGTCCGCCTCTGTACATTAGTGTGCTTGAAGTATTAAAAATAAATAAATAAAATTAATAAAACTATAAAATAAATAAAATTTTGCCAAATAGCCCATTGACAAGGTGACAGAAGGTAGAATTACTTCTGCTGTTTATAGACGAAGTAATGCTCGATATTATAGACTATTGTCGACTGAAGAATCTACATATACCACACATACACACACACATTCACACACATACATCACATACATACATGTATATCATATTCTACATATATCTTTCTCCTCTTCATTCTTGACATTGTCGTGCTCAATACAGAAGCAATATTTCTACAAGCCCTTTTTATCATCGGACCACTAGACGTACGGCGCTGTGCCACAAGTACATGGCGGACATTTCACCACACGTACAAAACGTTTCGGAAACACATTCATGCGTACAGCTGGAGTGAAATTCCCTGCCGGAGTCAGTATTCAACAAAGACATTCAATACCTATAGACCGGACATCACAAACAAAATTTTCGTCCGAAAAAGTGTGTCCTGCCGGACACAAGTCTATGAGTTTTTTTTAGTACGCTCAGCTGCCGCTCCAATATTCATATATTATTCTAGATGGCGTTACTGAGACATGGGATCAAAGTTTTTCTATGACATTTCCTTGACATGCCCGCTCTATAGTCTTTTAAATCTCTTTGGTATTCAACTTTTCTTTAACTCTAGATTGAACAGGTTGCTTCTAGGCACGCGTGCTTTATCGTCGACCACATCATCGATAACCATCAGGTGAAACAGTGATCAAACGCGTGCCTATCTATTATTAAACTAAATATTTTCTGTCTCTTCGACGATTCTTCTGTAGACTAAAACCGTTTCTTCGTTGGTCATACCACGCGTGTAAGTCTGCTTTCAAATGAACTACAAATAATCTTACCTGTATTAAGGATGTCTCTCAGCGATGAAAGTGTTGGAGCTACTCGGAAACATTTCATGAAAAAGACCGAAACGGAAATTTCGCATCTTTCACCCTCATAATCCCCTGGACAGCGACAAGTTGGCTCTCTTTCCTCATTCAGGGAACAAAGACCGTGGTTCAAACAATGCTTATGGCATGCGTCGGCCTCACACCTCTCCCCTGAGTAACCCGCATTACAACTGAAATAGAAAAGTTAGTTAATTTATTAATTATGGTGACTCAATACACAAGTAAATAAAATAAATAAATATTCCACAACTTTCACACATGAGTACTAGAAAACTGATAAACATGCCTGTACATTTCTAAAATACATAATTATATAATATATTGTAGATAAATTGCACCTAAACACAGAACAAAATGATCGTGCTCATCACATAAACATTTTTCTTGGGTGGGAATCGAACCTAATAATAGCATTTCGGCCCACTTACCACTAGACCAACAGGCCAGTCAAGATGGCCTAGATAGAGGACTGATTACTACTGATACAGCGAAAAGTATTCGAACAGTAATTGGCAACCATTCGTCAAACAAATTTGTTTAATTATGTAATTAGTTCCTCATACACAATGTGGGGGCGCTGTTACAATCCTAGTGCAGATTGTAACCGATGAAAAGTGCTTGAAAACTTTTCGCGAGAAGTACGGGACAAGAGACAAGCCAAAGTCAAAGTGTTAAGACACGCTCGCGTAGCCTAGTGAATTTAGATCCAAAATAGGGGTTGTCTCGGAAAAAAAAATAGCAATAGAAAAGTTATCCTTCGAAAATCATTGAAAGTACTACAATACCAATGCTATACAGTCCGTGTTGCCAACTACTGCTAGGTTATCTTTACTAATTTTTAATAACATTGTTCTATTAAGTGTTTACCTGCATTTAGCTTGTCCCTCACTATTGACACTACAATCTCCATGGACACAATAGTCTTCACAGACGCCAACGTTGCACCTTTCTCCTTTATATCCTTCTGTACAGTCGCAGACCGGCTCATTCGTTTCATTCATGGAACAGTTGCCATTGTTCAAACAATATCCTTGGCATCCGTAGACTTCACACCGTGTCCCAGAGTAACCGGCGTTACATCTGAAATAACAAAGGTATGATACATTTTTACTCAATTAACAAAAAAACCATCAAATATTTGTGATTTCTTGAGCCAGGCAATAGGTATGCTACGTTACAAGTTTATTATTATTATTATTATTTCCTTTATTCAACATTCTAAACATATTAATTATATTTTTAAATATTAAAATACAAAAATAAAAAAACATTTAAAAATATAAAAAATAGTAGCCCACCGGTATCGGGAACAGGGTCCAAGTTACCGGTGGTCAGGGCTCCTGAGAGAGGAAACGCCTAACAATGCGCGCCGTGTCCAGGAGTACTGCCTTCTGGATCAAGCCCTTGATCCAGCTGCCTAACGAGAGCCTCTTAAGGTGTTGGTCGAGGCTCTTGGCTATTATGCCATTGGCCGTCACGACTATCGGCACGATGACTGCTGTATCCACATCCCACATGTCGACAACCTCGCGAGCCAGATCAAGATACTTAAGTTGTTTATCTTTCTCTGCCTTCACGAGGTTCTCGTCATGCGGGACCGTTATATCAACAATCATCGTGTGACGTTCCAATCGATCTATCACCACTATATCAGGTTTATTCGCGATAATAGTCCTGTCAGTGATGATAGATCGATCCCAGTATAACGTGATATTGCCATTTTCGAGAACTGGGTCGGGCACATACCTGTAGTACGGTACTTCGGATTCCACAAGGTTGTATTTAAGAGCAAGTTGCTGGTGGATAATCCTGGCTACTAGGTTGTGTCTGTGCAAATAGTCTCCGTTAGCAAGACGAGAACAACCAGAAATAATGTGGCGGATTGATTCCCCGGGACGGTGGCATGCCCGACAGATGTCAACCGTACCGTCCTTCACAATATACTTCCGGTAGTTATTCGTCATGATAACTTCGTCCATTATCGCACAGACAAAACCTTCGGTTTCCCCGAAGAGGTCACCGAAGCGCAGCCAGGATATGGACGCTAATAGGTCTACATCAGGTCCATGAAGGGCCCGATAAAAGCGTCCATGAAGCTCTTTGCTCTTCCATACATCCATGCGGTCAGCAGTATCTAATACTACAGGTTTGCGCCAGTTCCCGTTAGCCAAGGAGAGCGGTGTGAGGCCCTTGTCCACCGCGACTACATCCCGATGCATCCCCACGTCAGCTTCTAGGAAGTATTCCCTGAGACTGCATACCTCGCGGTTGTGTAGGGTCTTGGCATTAAGGAAACCTCGACCTCCACACTTCCGCGGGATATACAGTCTCATCACCGATGATCGTGGGTGATGCATCCGATTTGCAGTCAACAGTGTGCGGACCCTCCTATCCAGGGTGTCAATCTCAGTCTGAGTCCATTTGAGTATGCCGAAAGAGTACATCAAGACCGGCATGACCCAACCATTAAAGGCGCGCACCTTGTTGCCGCCTGATAAAAGACTAGTTAATACTTTATTCAGGCGGCCGAAGAAGCGCTCCTTCAATGATTGCTTCACGCCGGCAGCATTGATACCCAACGCTTCCGACATACCCAAATATTTGTAGGTTTCAGTTGAGGAGAGGGATCGAAGGCATGTGGAATCCGAAAGATGGGTTCCTACGGATTCCACAATCTCCCCTCGCTTTACATGCATGACCGCACATTTGTCCACACCAAAATCCATCCTGATGCCACTACTAAAGGTTTCTGTTAACTTTAGTAGCTTCATCAGTTGCAAGTTGCTGGGGGCAAAGAGTTTCAGATCATCCATGTAAAGAAGGTGGGATATGACATGACCACCTCTTCTCAACCTATAGCCTAGACCCGAACCCTCCAGCAGTGTGCTTAGTGGGTTCAGGGCTAAACAAAACCACAACGGACTGAGACTGTCACCCTGGAAAATGCCACGCTCGATCCTTATAGGTTCGCTGTTTGACTGGATCTGTCGACATCCTGGATAGTGAAGGACCGTCCTCCATTGCCCCATACACGACATCAGGAAGGCGCGCAGAGTTGCATCTATTTTGTACAACTCCAGCACCCTCATGAGCCATGTATGCGGCACTGAATCATAGGCCTTCTTATAGTCTATCCAACATGTCGACAGATCCCTTCGGGAACGACGAACCTGTTGGCTAATGGCAATATCTATGAGGAGTAGCTCCTTAGTACCGCGGGACCCGTTCCTACATCCATTTTGAGAGACAGACATGATCGAGTTGCTGTCAACATGGTTATTAATTTTTGATCTCAAAATGGATGTAAGAACTTTATAGACCGTCGGTAAGCAAGTGATTGGTCTATAATTTTTGGGTTCCGCAGTACTACCTGTTTTATGGAGCAGGTGGGTTATTCCTGTTGTAAGAAACTGAGGTAGCGATCCTGATTCTAATGCTGACTGGAATTGGGATGCCAAACGTGCGTGCGAATTTTGCATCCATTTAATCCAGAAGTTGTGCAGTCCGTCTGGTCCTGGAGATTTCCAGTTAGGCAACGGACGGACTGCACGTGCTACATCTTGGGGGCTGATGTTGATTGCCCCCATTTCTGGTAATGGTTCGCACGCCCGTTCGATCTCCCGAGTCCAGTCGCCCTCGGTGTGACTGACAGGCTCCGACCAGATGTTGCGCCAAAATGAACACATAGCGTCATCATCCGGTAGACGCGTATCAGTCACACCTAGATCAGGCCGCTCCCAAGCTCTATACACCCACCTTTCATCGCTTCGGAATGTGCGATTCAGAGTGTATCGCTCCACTCGTCGCTTATACCGACGAATACGGTTAGCCCATGCACAGACCTTCTGCTTCAGGAAGTCAATGCGCTCTGTGACACGGAACATATAATCTTGGGGACTGACATCAGTACCCGAGAATGCCCGTCTCACAAAGCGCATCACTCTAGGGCGAGTATTACCCTCCCTGAAGCAGATAAGCTTGCCGATGAGTGCTCTAGCCCCATCGATACGACGCTCAATCCTGCACTGCCAGGCTGGTACAGCTGGTCGTGAAGCCTTCTCCGTGTTGGGAAATTTGATGTTAGCTACACGACATGCTGCTACAGCCGCACAGTACAAGATTGAGTGGGTATCGGCTAGGTCTTTACTGCTGTCAAAACTGCTTGACAGCTCTGAGTCTAGAGCACACATCAGCGCCTTGTTTTTCATGTGCATGGGTAAACGTGGTAAACGTGGCCTAAGTTCTGGCGGTGTGGAGCGATACGCTCGGAAAGCATCCTCCAAAGCGCTCCTCAAACGTACATTACACTGGGTACTCACGGATATAGCCGCGCCATCGTCCTCTTCACTGACGCGGTCGGGTCGCGGTAAAACATTGGGTAAACCTTGTGGTTGTACCACGACCGGTGGCGAAGCAGACGTAACACGGCTATCCCGTGATTCGAGGCGTAGTCTATCAAGTACGGCGTCATCCAACATACGGTTACGTTGGATGACCCGCACCTGATCCGACAGTCGTTGTGCCGACACGTTGACAGCTGGCTCAAGCACCTGAAACAGAGAGAGCATCCGACTACGGTACGCAGTCAAGTTACTTCCCCCCTCTGTAGCCCCAAAGTATGAACGCATGACGTTTTCATTGATGGATTGAGTCCATCGCATGCGCTGCACACTTCCACCGGGAGCGGGGACCCTATCAGAGACCGGAGGGCCTCGGAGTCCTAAGCTGGCCGGTGGTCGGCCTCTTCCGCGACGACGCGTTGTTACTGGTGGTGGTGTCGACGGCGGTGAGAAATATTCGTCGCTCGAGCTCGACGCAACTGCAGCGGCCGGTGTCCCTATATGGACGTCTGGGGCAGGTCCTGGTAACTGCGAGGCGGAGTTGAGCGACGAACCCGAAGATGGAGTTGGTGCAATAGGTCTTCGTGCCCGGCTTCGTGTTAACATTTTATAGGTACTGTTTGTTGTATAGATATTATTTTAGTGGTCAACATTTTTGTATTACTATTTTCATTGCTGTTGCTGGATCATCACATATGACGATTGGTTTATTGTTTCTTAGTTTTTTTATATTCACAGACATTCTAAATAGTATAAATTTAATTTTAAAATAATGGAAAAATCGGAGAAAATATTTTTATTATTATTATTATTATAAAGCAAGAAAAGAAGAATATCTACACAACAGGGTGTACTATACTATCTAAGTTTTCCTGGTGATCTTTTACTTAAAATTGTTACATAATTTTAACTAGATAACAATCTACTTCAATAAGATTTTTAATTAAACCGTAAATGGTTAACATTTTCTATTAAGAGTGTGATTGAGTCAGATATTAATCACGCACCTATACAAGTATGTACTTACAATGAACTTAGCGTGACTCATAAGAATGATAATTATGAAAATATTAAAAACAGATTATTGTGTGTTTACAGACTGTGTTTTGACAAAACTTCACTGATAATGTCGACAGTAATGTGTAACTACAAAAATGAACACCTATAGGTACTTAATAAATGCCACCATGTCACCCCTATCTGTATTTCTTCGATAGTTAATTAACTTTTTATTAAAATAATAAGCTTCATAATTTATTTAGAAAATTCAATCGTGTCCAGATTTGAGAATTCGGACACTAACTGTCATATTTCTCAGATCTCTACGATCAATATACAACGCTCGCACTCGTCCGCATGTTAGAACTACTTTCTAAATAATAACAATTTTACCTGCATTTAGGTTGTCCTTCATCACTGACACTACAGTTTCCTTGTAAACAATAATTATGACATACAAGTGGAACATCGCATCTGTCTCCGGTGTAACCTGGTGTACATTTACAAACAGATTCCCCGATATCCTTTGTACCGTGCACACAAAGGCTCGCGTCTTTATTACTAGAAATACTTGGTACCAGCTTTTTCAATGCTTCACAGGTCTGGCTTCCCAGAATTTGATCTTCAACTGTGTATTTAGTAGCTATACCGCCACACTCGGAACAAAAATCATTGATAACTGAATATTTATATGGCGAATTCTTTTGTAATTTCCAAATTGTTTTTACGCTCTTTCCTCTCCAGTAGATGAAATCGTTTGATACAGTTATAGATCCAGCATAAATAATCATTGCTTCATCGTATAAAGTTTCTCTATTCTTTCCATTCAAGTCTGCACTTTCAACAGTAATATAATCAATACTGCCTTTAGTGACTTTATTAAGCCAGTACATTTTGCGTGTCTTTTGATCTATGGTCAAGTCTGGTCGTCTATCAACTTCAATACCTCCCAAAATGATTTCTCTCTTAGAGCCATCAAATCGAGCCCTCTCAATATTATTGTTTGTGGACCAGTAAATATACCTGCAAATTAAAATTAACTTTAAATATTTACAAGTAAAGTTTAAATTATTATACAAGGTGTTTTTTTTTATATCCCATAACTCTAGGGTTATATTCTGTAGGTAAAAATAATACTAAAACTCCTAGAATAGTTGGTCCAAAAATGCATAGTTTCGGAGATATCATCAATCATAATTAAATATTATCAGTTGTTTAGTACCCGTAACACAAGCTCTGCTTAGTTCGGAACTAGATGGAGTTGTGTGAATAGTCAGAATATTATTATTTTTATTAATTAGTTCAAAAATTGTCACCCGTACGACGAATCTTCTTTTTAACGTCACTTTTCTTTCACGTAATGTTTTTTTACATTAATAATCGTGACTGTGTCGAATTATTTTGTATGACCAATTAAAAAAAAAAAAAAAGGATGATTGAAACATAATTCATATGCCACTTGATTCTTTGATATGGTCTCAATCATGGGTGTGTAATGTTTGGCATAATAACAAATGCTCTAATTTCACTTGAACTAACGTTCATATGACATAATTTTCATATGACATAATATCAAATGACATAAATTCATATGACCTAATGTTTCATATCATCTTATATTCATTTAACATAATAACATTTAGTATAACGTTCATTTTATATAATTTTCAATATGTATAATATTCTTTTAATATAACGTTCACTTGACCTAATTTTCATATTTACTCATTTTCTGCCCAAATTATGTAGTGAATAAGTAAATATCAGAAAACAACATACTGTAATAACCTCATCTAACCTAAATAATTCACCAACAATAGAAAAGATCTGGCGCTTGGCGGCCGCTACCGTGGCACGCCCGCTCGCCTTTGCGCGCTGGTGGCCATGGTTCTAACCTAACCTAACCCACATGATTCACCAACAGTAGAAGGGATCTGGCGCTTGGCGGCCGCTGCCGCGGCACGCTCGCTTCGCTCGCTCGCCTTCGCGCGCTAATGGTCATGGTTCTAACCTAACCTAATCCACATGATTCGCCAACCATAGACGTTTCAAAATTATATTAAACGTTACTATAGAATTTAAACATTATACTACCTAAATATTATGCTAACTGAATATTAGTTTAAATGTGCATTATAGAAAATGTTTATTATACCATATAAAATTAGGTAAAATGAAATTATATCAACAATTCCTTATGTCAACTGATCGTTATGTTAAACAAAATTATGTTAACTGAAATTATGTCAAATGAACGTTAGATATTTTGTTATTATGTCAATCGTTACACACCCCTCAATCATACCCTAGAGTTATGGGATATCAAAAAAAAGCACGTTGTATAGGATGGAAGGGATAGTGAACCACATCCTGATACTATGAGTTCTTTGTATCCTTCTGAACTCTCAAGCGTTTATTTTTACTGTCACCTTTTCCTAATTTTCGAATGATACTTGCAGGACTATGAATTATCTCCGTTGACAGTTCATAGTAATGATCACTCATCGCAAAGTGTTTAACGATTAACTGTCAAACACCTAGTTTCCTATTAGGTATGATCAGCGTGTATCTAGGATGTGTACTCGCAGAACTGTGACGAAGCGCACTCTACCCCATCTGATTGTCACCGTTATTTAAAGTCTACTTAAAGTGCAATACCATTTGCTGTAAAATCTCATTTGTCATCAAAGATCGGTTAGCAATTGGACGCTAGTCAGTCACTGATAATGAAAAGGTAGCCGATAGCCTTGCTGAAGTTTTTTTTGACTTTAAACTGTATAAAATCGTGACTTCTGTCCAGTCCAATTATATTTTAAACGACCTAAGTGAGTAATTTACTTTTTAAGGAACAATCTCATAGCGTTAAACAGAATTTATTTTATTATATCTATTTATTTTGGATTCCCAACAAAGGATATACACATAATAGCGATCTATACATTATTGGGGTAGTAAGATGGTGTACCCCTTCACTTACAAGAGACCACAGCATGCACACGAAATTTACACAAGGAACGAAATTAAAATTTAGAAAACTATGAAAATTAGGGCATTTAGATTAAAAAAAATAAAACCATTTAAAAATAAAAATCATAAAAATTAAAATCCTAAAAAAATAAAATTTAGAAAAGTACGAAAATTAGGGCATTTAGGTTAAAAAAAATAATACCTATCATTGAAAAATTAAAATCATAAAAAATAAAAATCATAAAAAAATAAAAGTAAAGTTAAGAAATCTTTATGGTTCTTTGGGTCTTATTGGTTCTAAGCAGAACTGAGTTCAGAATAAAATAGGGAAAACCCGACGACAAATTTCAATACTGGAAGGTCATCGTTCATGTACAAGACTCACTTTACGCAAAAAAATATTTAATTTGTATAATTTTGTGCAAAAAACTGTGATATAAGTAGCCTAATGGTGTGGCTGGCGAGTTGCAAAATCATAGGTCTCGACTTCGAACCCGAAGCAGGTCTCGACTTCGAACCCGAAGCACGTACCTCTCACGACCTTTCGGACTCGTGTGCGTATTGTATAATTATCACTTGCTTCTTAAACGCTGATGGAAAACATCGCGAGGAAACCAGGATGCCTGAGAGATATTTCTCGAGGGCATGTGATATCGAGTTGGAGGCCCATAGGCGGCATTAAGACTCTGACATCAGGTTAGTGAATCATCACACTATAAGAAAGAGAAGTATGTGGGGCGATGTCTCTTCTATCCTGTGGTTATCAGGCTATATTATGGTAAACTATCAGACGTCCCATGGTTTCACCCACGTAGTTCCCGTTCTCGTTGGAATACAGAAATAAAAAGTAGCCTTATACCTGGGTGTTAGCTTACTCCATAGCAAATTTTATTAAAATCCATTCAGTAGATTTTACGTAAAAGAGTTACAAACTTCCATCCATCCATCCAACCATCTATCTATCCATACTCACAAACTTTCGCGTTTATAATATTAGTAGGATTACTTACCCTTCACAGCTATCCACGGCAATGCCATAGGCCCAATGATGTAGCTTCAATACAAAGTTTCCACCGGCGGCGTTGTAAGCTCCAGGTTTTAATGAATACGAATATATACTGGAGTATTTAATCCAAAAGAGTGTATCTGTGACAGGGTCGTACGCGAACTTGAAGAGTATGTCTCCATCACACCTCACTAAAGTTTCTATTTTCTTAGTCTCTATGTCAAAGTTAAATATTCCAGTGGTGTTGGTGTAGTCAGAAAACAGTACCCTGTTGTGTACTGAATCGTATACTACTGAAACGATGCGAGTTGATGGAATCTCTTCAGAGTGCGTTATTATTCCATCATTATAAAACGTTAGTCCAGTTGGTCCACCCAGAACAATGTCTAAAACAAAAATAATAATATGTACAACCTTCCTTAGACCTAAATAATCTAAATCAGTCCAGCCATTTTTGAGTTTAAGTGAGACTAATAAACGTATTTTATTTTTATGTAGGTATTTAGATAATAAACATTCTTACAAAAAATGAATCAGTGTGAGAGTTAAAGTTAATATAACGTGTCATTAATTTCATGAAGAAATGATGGACGTAAACGAATCAAGTGGTAATTTCGCTTGCCTGCTTGCTTTGAGCAAGCATTTAAACCCATGTGCCATTTTCAATTCGACATCATTGACATCGTTGACGGAAATCATCACCTATAGTTAATTAATTTTGTAATCGCCAATCCACCATGAGCAAGCTTGGTGATCGACGCCCGTGGCTTCTCTGCATAAGAATAAAGCTTTGCCCTGCAGTGGGACAGTAACAGGCTGGTATTATTTTTTACTTTCAATAAATCTATTACCGATTCAATTACGTCCTTATTAAACACAACTCTTGTACTCACCCCAGGAGAAGGAATTCGCCAACCCCACATAAAGCACCAACAACGTCAACACACACTGCGTATACATTTTACACCCAATACAATAGAGCGGGCGGGAACTCGATGCGTGCACCCTATCGAACGCCCGTCAAATATATAAGGAAAACGTTTGTTTGTCGCAAACATTACATTTAGGAATGCTTTATCAGAAATCGGGCAAAATGATAACCTGAGAGGTCCGCTGATAAGACGCGTCTCAGTACCTACATATAGCAAAGAGAATGATAAAAGAGGCACTGAATAAAACAAGCAATATTATTATACTGGGTATAAACTTTGAGTGGATGGTCAGATTTGAAACGACATGAAATTTTTAAGAAAACTGAAATTTAAAAAGAATCACTTGTTAAAATAGAACCGTGTTTCCAATTGCTCGATTTTTATATTAAGGTTAATGGGGTACAGCTTGCTCAGCTAAGAGACAACCAAACAAATGGACAGCAAAGGCAAAGGCTTAGTAATATGGTTTTGTAGGCACCTTTTGGGTTCGTCCGTACCCAACTAGTGACCGTAACTAGTGTCACAAAAGATATCTTACGATAAGCCAACGGTTACTGTTAGCATGCATCATGCTGGGCAAAAGCCTCTCCCTAAGACATCCAGGTCTTTCGATCCAGGGCTAAAGTAGGCCACTGGACCTCTGTTTTGTCGAAGTCATCCCTCCATCTGCTTTGGACGCCAAAATTACATAACGCAGTCTTCTTAAAACCCGCCCTTCGAGTCATATGGCAGGGTGACATTGTGACGCAATCTCCAAGGATTATTTTCTGAACAAGACCATGCGTATTACGCCGGTCCGTAGTCTCCACAACGGAGCAGTTTTGTATGAACAATTTCGGCTTATGTATGAATAATAAAATTTTGGCTCTTAAAAGCGATTCATCGTACAGCATAATGAGGCTGACTGTACCTACTCGCAGATAAGTATGGCAGCTATATTTTTGTTTCTGTTGTATTGTTTGTAATTTTAACGGAAATTCCAGATGATATCATACCGGGGTTCAAAGGTGACATGATGTTATTGTAGTTATAATGCGTGATAACACTAGCTTCTACCAGCGACTTAGTCTACGTCTGTTTATTGTTTTAATGACAGAAATATTGAAAAAAACAGTTTTAGTTTTGTATTGAAGGAGGTGAATTTATCACTGGGTTGTGGTTCAGATGAAGTCGCTACATGTATAACACGGGTGTTCAGCTGCTAACATAGTTGGCCAAAGGGTAGGCTGATGATGAATGAACTAGGAAAGTGAATGAGTGAGTGCAAAATATATATAATCTAAAATCACGTACCTGTCGTAGTCTTGAGTACACTGTCAGTTAGTAGAAAGGTTACAATATGATTAAATGATAATAATAATAATATTAATAATCTGTGGCCCGACTGTCAAGCGTACTGTCATAAAAATATTTTCTCCGATTTTTCCATTATTTTAAAATTAAATTTATACTATTTAGAATGTCTGTGAATATAAAAAAAACTAAGAAACAATAAACCAATCGTCATGTGTGACGATCCAGCAATAGCAATGAAAATAGTAATACAAAAATGTTGACGACTAAAATAATATCTATGCAACAAACAGTACCTATAAAATGTTAACACGAAGCCGGGCACGAAGACCAATTGCACCAACTCCATCTTCGGGTTCGTCGCTCAGCTCCGCCTCGCAGTTGCCAGGACCTACCCCAGACGTCCATATAGGGACACCGGCCGCTGCAGTTGCGTCGAGCTCGAGCGACGAATATTTCTCACCGCCGTCGACACCACCACCAGTAACAACGCGTCGTCGCGGAAGAGGCCGACCACCGGCCAGCTTAGGACTCCGAGGCCCTCCGGTCTCTGATAGGGTCCCCGCTCCCGGTGGAAGTGTGCAGCGCATGCGATGGACTCAATCCATCAATGAAAACGTCATGCGCTCATACTTTGGGGCTACAGAGGGGGGAAGTAACTTGACTGCGTACCGTGGTCGGATGCTCTCTCTTTTTCAGGTGCTTGAGCCAGCTGTCAACGTGTCGGCACAACGACTGTCGGATCAGGTGCGGGTTATCCAACGTAACCGTATGTTGGATGACGCCGTACTTGATAGACTACGCCTCGAATCACGGGGTAGCCGTGTTACGTCTGCTTCGCCGCCGGTCGTGGTACAACCACAGGGTTTACCCAATGTTTTACCGCGACCCGACTGCGTCAGTGAAGAGGACGATAGCGCGGCTATTTCCGTGAGTACCCAATGTAACGTACGTTTGAGGAGCGCTTTGGAGGATGCTTTCCGAGCGTATCGCTCCACACCGCCCGAACTTAGACCACGTTTACCTCGTTTGCCCATGCACATGAAAAATAAGGCGCTGATGTGTGCTCTAGACTCAGAGCTGTCAAGTAGTTTTGACAGCAGCAAAGACTTAGCCGATACCCACTCAATCTTGTACTGTGCGGCTGCAGCGGCATGTCGTGTAGCTAACGTAAAATTTTCCATCACGCAGAAAGCTGCACGACCAGCTATACCAGCCTGGCAGTGCAGGATTGAGCGTCGTATCGATGGGGCTAGAGCACTCATCGGCAAACTTATCTGCTTCGGGGAGGGTAATACTCGCCCTAGAGTGATGCGCTTTGTGAGACGAGCATTCTCGGGTACTGATGTCAGTCCCCAAGACTATATGTTCCGTGTCACAGAGCGCATTGACTTCCTGAAGCAGAGAGTGTGTGCATGGGCAAACCGTATTCGTCGGTATAAGCGACGAGTGGAGCGATACACTCAGAATCGCACATTCCGAAGCAATGAAAGGTGGGTGTATAGAAACTGGGAGCGACCGAATCTGGGTGTGACTGATACGCCTCTGCCGGATGATGACGCCATGTATTCCTTTTGGCGCAACATCTGGTCGGAGCCTGTCAGTCACACCGAGGGTGACTGGACTCGGGAGATCGAACGGGCGTGCGAATCATTACCAGAAATGGGGGCAATCAACATCAGCCCCCAAGATGTAGCACGTGCAGTTCGTCCGTTACCCAACTGGAAATCTCCAGGACCGGACGGACTGCACAACTTCTGGATTAAATGGCTGCAAAATTCGCACGCGCGTTTTGCATCCCAATTCCAGTCAGCTTTAGAATCAGGATCGCTACCCCAGTTTCTCACAACAGGAATAACCCACCTGCTCCATAAAACAGGTAGTACTGCGGAACCCAAGAATTATAGACCAATCACTTGCTTACCGACGGTCTATAAAGTTCTTACATCCATTTTGAGGTCAAAAATTAATAACCATGTTGACAGCAACTCGATCATGTCTGTCTCTCAAAATGGATGTAGGAACGGGTCCCGCGGTACTAAGGAGCTACTCCTCATAGATATTGCCATTAGCCAACAGGTTCGTCGTTCCCGAAGGGATCTGTCGACATGTTGGATAGACTATAAGAAGGCCTATGATTCAGTGCCGCATACATGGCTCATGAGGGTGCTGGAGTTGTACAAAATAGATGCAACTCTGCGCACCTTCCTGATGTCGTGTATGAGGCAATGGAGGACGGTCCTTCACTATCCAGGATGTCGACAGATCCAGTCAAACAGCGAACCTATAAGGATCGAGCGTGGCATTTTCCAGGGTGACAGTCTCAGT
Source organism: Euplexia lucipara (assembly GCA_921972225.1). Taxonomy (NCBI): domain Eukaryota; kingdom Metazoa; phylum Arthropoda; class Insecta; order Lepidoptera; family Noctuidae; genus Euplexia; species Euplexia lucipara. The sequence continues at coordinate 7,818,485 of OV179168.1, read as the reverse complement.
CCGTTGTGGTTTTGTTTAGCCCTGAACCCACTAAGCACACTGCTGGAGGGTTCGGGTCTAGGCTATAGGTTGAGAAGAGGTGGTCATGTCATATCCCACCTTCTTTACATGGATGATCTGAAACTCTTTGCTCCCAGCAACTTGCAACTGATGAAGCTACTAAAGTTAACAGAAACCTTTAGTAGTGGCATCAGGATGGATTTTGGTGTGGACAAATGTGCGGTCATGCATGTAAAGCGAGGGGAGATTGTGGAATCCGTAGGAACCCATCTTTCGGATTCCACATGCCTTCGATCCCTCTCCTCAACTGAAACCTACAAATATTTGGGTATGTCGGAAGCGTTGGGTATCAATGCTGCCGACATTAAACAATCATTGAAGGAGCGCTTCTTCGGCCGCCTGAATAAAGTATTAACTAGTCTTTTATCAGGCGGCAACAAGGTGCGCGCCTTTAATGGTTGGGTCATGCCGGTCTTGATGTACTCTTTCGGTATACTCAAATGGACTCAGACTGAGATTGACGCCCTGGATAGGAGGGTCCGCACACTGTTGACTGCAAATCGGATGCATCACCCACGATCATCGGTGATGAGACTGTATATCCCGCGGAAGTGTGGAGGTCGAGGTTTCCTTAATGCCAAGACCCTACACAACCGCGAGGTATGCAGTCTCAGGGAATACTTCCTAAAAGCCGACGTGGGGATGCATCGGGATGTAGTCGCGGTGGACAAGGGCCTCACACCGCTCTCATTGGCTAACGAGAACTGGCGCAAACCTGTAGTATTAGATACTGCTGACCGCATGGATGTATGGAAGAGCAAAGAGCTTCATGGACGCTTTTATCGGGCCCTTCATGGACCTGATGTAGACCTATTAGCGTCCATATCCTGGCTGCGCTTCGGTGACCTCTTCGGGGAAACCGAAGGTTTTGTCTGTGCGATAATGGACGAAGTTATCATGACGAATAACTACCGGAAGTATATTGTGAAAGACGGTACGGTTGACATCTGTCGGGCATGCCACCGTCCCGGGGAATCAATCCGCCACATTATTTCTGGTTGTTCTTGTCTTGCTAACGGAGACTATTTGCACAGACACAACCTAGTAGCCAGGATTATCCACCAGCAACTTGCTCTTAAATACAACCTTGTGGAATCCGAAGTACCGTACTACAGATATGTGCCCGACCCAGTTCTCGAAAATGGCAATATCACGTTATACTGGGATCGATCTATCATCACTGACAGGACTATTATCGCGAATAAACCTGATTTAGTGGTGATAGATCGATTGGAACGTCACACGATGATTGTTGATATAACCGTCCCGCATGACGAGAATCTCGTGAAGGCAGAGAAAGATAAACAACTTAAGTATCTTGATCTGGCTCGCGAGGTTGTCGACATGTGGGATGTGGATACAGCAATCGTCGTGCCGATAGTCGTGACGGCCAATGGCATAATAGCCAAGAGCCTCGACCAACACCTTAAGAGGCTCTCGTTAGGCGGCTGGATCAAGGGCTTGATCCAGAAGGCAGTACTCCTGGACACGGCGCGCATTGTTAGGCGTTTCCTCTCTCAGTAGCCCTGACCACCGGTAGCTTGGACCCTGTTCCCGATACCGGTGGGCTACTATTTTTTATATTTTTAAATGTTTTTTTTATTTTTGTATTTAAATATTTAAAAATATAATTTATATGTAAAATAATGAAATAAAGGAAATATTAATAATCTTTATTAGAGAAATTAAATTGGTAAAATACAGTAATTAGTCTTAGAAATAATATGGGTATTACAAAATTATTATGCCTGTACTAGGATAAACCTGTATCACAGGCGACATGAGTTCTTAGAATTATTTTTTTTTTAGGACTACTGGTTTTATAACAATATTTAACAGATTTGAGAAGATTGACATCGTTTTTTTAGTACGCTATAGAATACATAAAAACTCTTACAACTACGGTCTTAAACGAATAATTGTTGTTAGCACATGTTTCGCGAATAAGATTTGAGTCAGCAGTATTATTAATTATAGGTTTAAACAATTATTGCACTTCTCAACTACACAGTTTTATTCAGTCGGCTATTGGGCTTAGACAGCAGTTGCACGATAACGGTAAGTAAGTAGGACAGAGCAATGCACGGGTATATTCTTGAGTCATCAACAAGCGATATAGAAGTGTAGCCACATTTTTTTTTATTTTTTTTTTATTGAGGGTTGGAAAATCCTCATGGATGTCCCCCGCCCGGGGAGGCGGAGGGGTCTGTCAGACTCTTACTGACTAAAAACCACCCCGTGTTCCTTCTCACACCTGCGCCGGGGGTCACGGGAACAGATGATACTTCCGCGACCCCCGACTGGTGCCGGCCCCGCGGGCCTCGCCAAGTCAGCGAGGGGAGTGAGGTGTTGGACTCCACTCGCGACGTCTAAGAGGGGCGCGCGTGAACACGACGCGCCGCCACCTCGGGTCCATGTAAGTGGGGGCGGCGGACATCCCCGCGTCCGTCGCCCTGGACCCATTCAGGGGGGCTGGAAGAGGGCGTGGTCCGCCCTCCGCCTGCGCCCGGTGCGTCTGTTGCGGGCCGGGTGAGTGGAAGTAATCTCCCTCTCCCTTTCCGCAGCCTCCTTCTTCGAGATGACCGTTTTGCAGAAGGACACCACCGCGTCCCAGGACTCGACGCTGCCGACCATCCTCTCGACCACGGCCGGCAGCGACAGGTCACTGCCTACTCCAGAGACGAGGGCACGGCGCGGCTCCTCCCAAGCGGCACACTCTGCCAGCGTATGCCGCGCCGTGTCCTCCCGACAGTCGACGCAGTGGTGACACCGGGCGTCCGGCTCCCCGTTTATGCGACACAGGTACCTTCCGAAGCAACCGTGCCCGGAAAGTATCTGCGTCACCCGAAACGACAGGGAGCCGTGCCACCTCCCGAGCCAGCGCTCGAGCACCGGCCGGACCGCCTCGATAGTGACGAGGCCAGCGGTTGGGCTCGAAAGCCTGTCCCGCCATGCCGCCACCAGGACCTCGGGCAGCTGCGACCGACGCAACTCCATGTGTCGCTGCATCGGTCGCTCGCCGCGCGCCTGCATTTCCTTCCGCCACCGGTACAGTGACGCGAGTACTTTCGCCTCCAGGTCCCAGGGCGGGGATCCGGCCAGTACTCCGGCCGCCTCATAGAAGTGTAACAGGACACAAGTATGACGCACTAGGTGCCCTCATAATCGATCGAGTTAATGTATCTGAATTCTACTATTTTCCTAGCAGGGCATTCAGCGTCCCCCGTTTTGTGGTCACTGGATTTTTTAAATCGAGAACACGATGCACATTTCGGATTTTCGACTTTCTTCGTGCATTCGGACATCAAATGGCCAGCAGATCCACAGTGACCACATGTATGTTCAATCTCTCGGCAAAATTTTGCTGCATGACCGTATTGATGACATTTATAGCACCTTGTCACTAATGTGAAGTCCCTGACAGGACAGGACGTCCAATTTATAAAAAGCCTTGATTGAGTGATAAGGGCTTTTCGTATTTCGGCTGAAACTTCTATAACATAGTTACAGGTCGTAGCATCTCTCTTCCCCTTTTAACGTTATCCTTGTCACGCGTCAACTGTGCCGTGCCTTTTGTACCTTTCACAGCCACGTCAACCCTCGCCGGCCATACAGACCAAATGAATTAATTCTCCTCCATGAACCACTGAAGGGTTAAAAGTCTGTCAGCGAAGCAAATTCCTCTTAATTGAAGATCTCATCACAAGCCTTTTAACTTTTTGCTCGGTGTCAGTTTAAAAATATACAAACGCTTAATTTGAAGTTGGAAAAGCAATGGCGGATGTATTTTACGTGTTTAATTAATGATGAAAATAGCTTCCAGGTTTTCGGGGTATTTGTAATTAAAATTGGCGTGCGTGGAAGCCTTACGAATATTAGTAATCATGTGTTTATTGTGAAAGCGGGTATTTAAACAGTTAACATCGTTTTACACATACATCCCCTAAATAATAACCACTCAGATCCTGCCGTCCCTTGCTGTCCTCTCCTAGCGACGCCCTTTTAAGCCGAGGCCCGTACCCCGCAGGGGGTGCCTTTAGCGTTGTCGCTTAGTTTTTAGTTTTTTACTCTGGCTGAAGATCTTAATTTATTTAAGTCATCTCCACAGGAATGCCCGGTTAAGCTGTACACGTCCTCTTCTAGGACACGACAGCAAGATGCCCCTCAAATAAATAAATAAATTTACACATACATACATACTAATTTCACGCTTTTTTCCCATGAGGGTAGGCAGAAACTACAGAGCGCCATACTATGTACAGACGCCAGCACATCAAGTTACCCCAATGTGTAGAATTTTCCCAATTGAATATGAACTTTATTTAGTTTGACATAAAGTTGAAAAAAGATAAAAATTGACATATTGGGGTAACTTGATGTGCTGGCGTCTGTACAATACACATTTATCTATACTAATACTAATTTTATAAAGAAGAAAGGTTTGATTGTTTGCTTGCATTGAATAGGCTCCGTACCTACTGGACCGATTTAAACAATCTTTCACTGTTGGGAACACTATTCTCAGATAACATAGGCTACTTTTTATCCCTGTATTCTCACGGGAACAGAACCAACGCGGGTGAAACCACGTGTCGTCTGCTAGTTCAAATATATACTACATGGGATTCGCATAACTAAATTATTGTACACAATATGAAAAAGAGAGGAAGTTTGTTTGAAAATAAAATGACTAAAAATACATTTTAAATATTATTCCAGTTGATTATTCGGTTGGGGCTACATTCTGTGTTTCTGTGCTTGTAAGTAGTAGAGATGTTATCAAACTGTAGCTTCACATCTATCGGACCTCATTAGCGAAGTAAGGACCATTGGTTTCAGACAACAGTTGAAGTACTCCCTTGTCCAGAGATACCGGTGCCAAATCTATAAACAAAACATAAAAAAAACATCATGAAATAATCAAAGAAAGAACGAAAAAAAATGAGTTATAATTCAATGGAATACTTTTTATTTGTACACCATAAAAACTTATATAGTTATTTATGATACTAGTGCAGTAAGTTGGTTTTTACAAACGAGTAGACGAATGTTGAATTGGAGGGCTTACCATAGTCACGGGTTTGTAAAGAGTACCAATTTCTGCATGTGTATCATACAACGTTTTTCAACACATTTGCGAGAAAACAGTACAATTATGTAATGAAACAAACTTTTTCAAGACTATTTTTAATGGCAAATAAAATATTAAAATGCCGCGCATTTGCAAATGTCGCAAAGTTGTAGTTCTAATTTTAACTACAACTACAACTTTCATCTCATTGACTCTTTAGTATTAAAGTGAGACAAACGTATTGAACAAAAGCGCTTCCAAGCAGGTTCGTTCAGTCAGCTTATTTATTCTAATTACTAGAATAAAAACGTGTAACTCCTTGGTGGAATTCTTGTATTACTTTTTAAGGATATTAAAAAAAAAAACCGTAAAGAATACGAACGGACCGTGCGGTAACATAGGTACTTAGGTGAGAGTACCTATTTTACCGCACGTTCCGTTCGTATTCTTTACGGTTTTTTTTTTAATATCCTTAAAAAGTAATACAAGAATTCCACCAAGGAGTTACACGTTTTTATTCTAGTAATTAGAATAAGTGCGTAATTTTTAACTTTCGTATAATGTATACAGGCTCCGTAAATGCATTTTTCGAGCAAATGTGTTGAAGAATTATAACTTTAAGGGCTACAATATACTCGTGATAAAATAATAGCTCGCTTTGGGCTTGCGTTCATTGGTATTACAGCAAAATAACAAATATCACGCCTGTAATCTTCGTAGGGTTAGGCAGAGTACCAACAATACACCCACTTTTCGTCAGAGTTACGTTTAAGTCCCATGTAATAGGGGGCGAGCCTATTACTATTAATCGGCCACAAATCCAGGCTCCGGGCTGATACTGAGAAATTCCAGATAGAAAAACTCAATAACGATTTGCCCGACCTGGGGATCGAACCAGACACTTCATGCTCAGTAGTAGCGCTTGCAACCACTTGACTAGACCAGCGAACGTGAATGTTCTAACAAGAGTTCTGATCCGACAATCCGGTATATACGGATTGATCAATTTATACTATGAACTGATCGTTCGTATTTCTGTACGCGGAGCATGATCACCGAAGAAATGGGTTTGTCGACGAAAGAATAGGTTATTTGACAAAACTTTAGTGTTTAGTCCCTCATCTAGATAACAAGAAAACATTCGACACATATTTTTTTCTTTTTCAAATCGATGGCAAAACTGCTTAGATTGAGCGCATTAAAGTTGAGGAGTGGGGGCTTGTAACGTCATTAGCTAGCATAAACTGTACTGGTTAGTGACGTCATGCGACAATTTGACTCGATGTATCGCTGGCATTTTTTGATTACGTGTAAAAAGAAAAATACGTGTCAAATATTTTCTTGTAATCTAGACGAGGGACTAAAAACTAAAATTTTGTCAAATAGCCCATTGACAAGGTGACAGATGGTAGAAACACTTCTGCCGTTTATACAGGGTGTAACGGAAAGGGTATATACATACAAACAGGGTGAATAGAGTATTTAATAACGAGTCTTTCCTCAAAATTTCAGCTCCCAACTAATAACTTTGAAACTTTACGATATTATTTAATATCGACAGATTAAATGCAGAATCATAACAAACGTGTCACCGCACTGTGAGGGTCATAATACTGTCCGGCAAGGTTCAAGTATATCTATCTCGGGTTCTGCGCGCCTAGTACAGACCTATCGGGCTCTGCCTAACCGACGAAGGCGCGACGGCGCGGGCGGGCTCAACTTTACAATTATGTATGTATATGTATAAAAACGTTGCTATGTCGTTTCTTATCACCAAGAGAATCCGTGCCCTTCGGATGTATATACCCTTTCCGTTACACCCTGTATACGAAAGAATGCTCGATATTGTAGACTATTGTCGACTGAAGAATCTACATATACCACACTTACACACACACATACACACACATACATATATCTATCTATATCATATTCTACCAAAGACATTCAATACCTATAGACCGGACATCACGAACAAAATTTTCGTCCGAAAAAGTGTGTACTGCTGGATACAAGTCTATGAGTTTTTTGTAGTACGCTCCGCTGCCGCTCCAATATTCTTAAATTATTCTAGATGGCGTTACTGAGACATGGGATCAAAATTTTTTTATGACATTTCCTTGACATGCCCGCTCTATAGTATTTTAAATCTCTTTGTATTCTACATATATTTTTCTCCTCTTCATTCTTGACATTGTCGTGCTCAATACAAAAGCAATGTTTCTACAAGCCCTTTTTATCATCGGACCATTAGACGTACGGCGCTGCGCCACCAGTACATGGCGGACATCCCACCACACGTAGAAAACGTTTCGCAAACACATTCATGCGTCCAGCTGGAGTGGAATTCCCTGCCGGAGTCAGTGTTTAACTATTCTTTTACTCTAGAGTGAACAGATTGCTTCTGCTGCTAAGTCTGCTTTCAAATGAACTACAAATAATCTTACCTGTAATAAGGATGTTTCTCAGCGATGAAAGTGTTGGAGCTACTCGGAAACATTTCATGAAAAAGACCGAAACGGAAATTTCGCATCTTTCACCCTCATAATCTCCTGGGCAACGACAAGTTGGCTCTCTTTTCTCATTCAGGGAACAAAGACCGTGGTTCAAACAATGCTTATGGCATGCGTCGGCCTCAAACCTTTCCCCTGAGTAACCCACATTACAGCTGAAATAGCAAAGATAGTCAATTTATTAATTAGGGTGACTCAATACACAAGTAAATAAAATAAATAAATATTTCACAACTTTCACACATAAGTACTAGACAATTGATAATCATGCTTATACATTTCTAAAATATCATATTGTAGATAAATTGCACCTAAACACAGAACAAAATGATCGTGCTCATCACATATATATTTTTCTTGGGTGGGAATCGAACCCGGCATAGGATTTCGGCCCACTTACCACTAGACCAACAGGCCAGTCAAGATGGCCTAGATAGAGGACTGATTACTACTGATACAGCGAAAAGTATTCGAACAGTAATTGGCAACCATTAGCAAATAAATTTGTTTGATTATGTAATTAGTTCCTCATACACAATGTGGAGGCGCTGTTACAATCCTAAAACAGATTGTTACCGATTATTACTGCTCAAAAACTTTTCGCCAGAAGTACATGACAAGGGTACCAGCCAAAGTCAGTGTTAAGACACGCTCGAGTAGCCTAGTGAATTTAGATCCAAAATAGGGGTTGTCTCGGAAAATAAAATAGCAATGCAAAAGTTATCCTTCAAAAATCATTGAAAGAACTACTATACCAATGCTAAACAGTCCGTGTTGCCGACTACTGCTAGGTTATCTTTACTAATTTTGAATAACATTGTTCTATTAACTGTTTACCTGCATTTAGCTTGTCCCTCACTATTGACACTACAATCTCCATGGACACAAAAGTCTTCGCAGACGCCAACGTTGCACCTTTCTCCTTTATATCCTTCTGTACAGTCGCAGACCGGCTCATTCGTTTCATTCATGGAACAGTTGCCACTGTTCAAACAATATCCTTGGCATCCGTAGACTTCACACCGTGTCCCAGAGTAACCGGCGTTACATCTGAAATAACAAAGGTATGATACATTGTTACTTAATTAACAAAGAAACCATCAAGCATTTGTGATTTCTTGTGCCAGGCAGTAGGTATGCTACGTTACAAGTGCTTTGTAAATGTGGTAAAAGAGTACTTGCTTCTTTACAAATAAATATATATTATAACAAGCTGGCAACAAATGTAAATAGAATAGAATCTGGCAATCTGGCAACAAATGTAAATAGAATAGATGATTTAGAGAGAGTGAAGAAAAGTTACACCGAAATGAAAGCGAGAGTGAAAGAAGTGGTAAAAAAGAAGAAGGATGAAAAAGATGAAGAGTATAATAGGAAGTTCTGGGATAACTTCAGGGCGAATGTTAAGATGTTTTGGAAACAGATAAGATTGGCTCGTGGAGTGACAAAGACTTCGAGTATGAATGTTATAAGAGCAGATGATGGTTGTTTGATAAGCGAAGAATGTGATGTCTTGGAACGCTGGAAAGGATATTTTGAAAGTTTATTTAGTTTTCAGGATAGTGTGTAAGGAGTGGGTAACTGGGCAGAGGAGAGTGGTGAAAACCCAAACCCGGATGTAGATGAAGAGAATGAAATAGGAATGGATGAGATCGTAAGATCGTTAAGAGAAATGAAAGTTGGAAAAGCTGCAGGGTATGATAGATTGTCCGCTGAAATGCTGAAGGGCGGTGACGGGGTAGTAGCAAGCCTGTTGTGCCGGATCTTTAATATGTGTTGGAGATATGGCCGAGTCCCAGATGACTGGTGCAAGGCTGTAATCGTGCCACTGTATAAAGGAAAAGGCTCACAGCAGGAGTGTAAAAACTACCGCGGCATTAGCCTTTTAAGCGTAGTTGGTAAACTGTATGCAAAGGTTTTGATTAAAAGAGTGATCAGACTGACAGACGAGAAATTATGGGACGTGCAGGCAGGGTTTACAGAGGGAATGGGATGTATGGATCAGATCTTCTCCTTGAGGTGCATAGCCGAAAAATATCTGGCTAAGCACAAGAAAGTTTACTGTGCTTTCGTTGACTTGGAGAAGGCCTATGATAGTGTGTGGAGGGATGAGCTGTGGTCGACACTATCCATGTATGGTGTGGACTGGTGCTTGGTACGGGCACTGAAATCTTTATATAGGGATTCCAGTGCCTGTGTCAGGATAAACGGGGCATACACAGACTGGTTTAACATCTCTAGGGGAGTTAGACAGGGCTGTGTAGCGTCACCTTGGCTGTTCAACTTATACATGGATAGTTGTCTGACAGATTTAAAAGAGAGTGAGTGTGGATTGAGGATGAATGAGTTGCCTGTCAAATGCCTCCTCTACGCAGACGATCAAGTTCTTCTTGCATCGTCAGCGGAACAGTTGCAAGACATGGTGACCAAGATGAATGAAGCATATAAGATGAAAGGGATGAACATTAATGTGAATAAGACGAAAGTAATGGTGTTTGAAAGAGACGAAAACGTGTCGTTGTGCAATGTGAAAATAAACGATATGAGTGTAGAACAAGTGAATAACTTTGTATATCTGGGAAGTCTGTTTACAAGGGATGGAAAGATTGATGCGGATGTGGAAAGGAGAGTGAATGCAGGAAATAAAGTGAATGGCGCTATACATGGCGTTGTGACCAGCCAGTCTATGTCCGATAAGGCACGACTGGCTGTTCACAATGGTGTGCTGGTGCCTACACTAACGTATGGAAGTGAATGTTGGGTGTGGCAAAAGAGACATGAAAGTAGAATAAATGCTGTAGAAATGCGTTCCTTGCGAAGTATGTGTGGTGTAACAATTAATGACAGATTGAGGAATGATGATATAAAGCAACGTTGTGGTTTAAAAGAAGATGTAGTAACAAAAATTGAAAAGAGTATGCTTAGATGGTTTGGTCACGTAGAAAAGATGGATGAAAGGCGACTAACGAAAGGTATTTACAAGGCAGATGTAAGTGGGAACGCCGGGAGGGGACGCCCTAGAAGGACATACATAGACCTTATTGGTGAAGTTCTTCAGAAAGGTCAGGTGCGTAGTACTCGCAACCGGCGTGTGTGTATGACAACATGTATGAATGTAAACGAAGCAAAAGAAGTATGTAAGAATCGTAGCATATGGCGCTCTGTAGTTTCTGCCTACCCCCATGGGAAAAAGGCGTGATTTTAGGTATGTATGTATGTATGTATAACAAGCTTTGCTGTCAGGACAGCGCTAACACAACTTATTTTAATTGTAATAATAATAAAGCAAGAAAAGAAGTATATCTACACAACAGGGTGTACTGTGTACTACCTAAGTATTTCTGGTGATCTGTTTCTTTAAAATATTACATAATTTTAATGAGATAACAATCTACTTCATAAAGATTTTTAATTAAACCTTATATAGTTAACATTTTCCATTAAGAGTGTGATTGAGTCAGATATTAATCACGCACATATACAAGTAGGGACTTACAATGAATTTCGCCTCATTCGAATTATAATTATGAAAATATTAAAAACAGATTATTGTGTGTTTACTGTGTTTTGACAATACTTCACTGATAATGTCGACAGTAATGTGTAACTACAAAAACGAACACCTATAGGTACTTGATTAATGTCATCATGTTATGTTACCCCTATCTGTATTTCTTCGATAGTTAATTAACTTTTTAATAAAATAATAAGGTTCATATTTTATTTAGAAAATTTAACAGTGTCCAGATTTGAGAATTTGGACACTAACTGTCATATTTCTCAGATCTGTACGATCAATATACAACGCTCGTACTCGTCCGCATGTTAGAACTACTTTCTAAATAATAACAATTTTACCTGCATTTAGGTTGTCCTTCATCACTGACACTACAGTTTCCTTGTAAACAATAATTATGACATACAAGTGGAACATCGCATCTGTCTCCGGTGTAACCTGGTGTACATTTACAAACAGATTCCCCGATATCCTTTGTACCGTGCACACAAAGGCTCGCGTCTTTATTACTAGAAATACTTGGTACCAGCTTTTTCAATGCTTCACAGGTCTGGCTTCCCAGAGTTTTATCTTCAATTGTGTATTTAGTAGCTATACCGCCACACTCGGAACAAAAATCATTGATAACTGAATATTTATATGGCGAATTCTTTTGTAATTTCCAAATTGTTTTTACCCTCTTTCCTCTCCAGTAGATGAAATCGTTTGATACAGTTATAGATCCTGCATAAATATTCATTGCTTCATCGTATAAAGTTTCTCTATTCTTTCCATTCAAGTCTGCACTTTCAACAGTAATATAATCAATACCGCCTTTATTGACTTTATTAAGCCAGTACATTTTGCGTGTCTTTTGATCTATGGTCAAGTCTGGTCGTCTATCAACTTCAATACCTCCCAAAATGATTTCTCTCTTAGAGCCATCAAACCGAGCCCTCTCAATATTATTGTTTGTGGACCAGTAAATATACCTGCAAATTAAAATAATTAACTTTAAATATTTACACGTAAAGTTTAAATTATTATACAAGGTGTTTTTTTTTATATCCCATAACTCTAGGGTATATTCTGTAGGTAAAAATAATACTAAAACTTCTAGTATAGATGGTCCAAAAATGCATAGTTTCGGAGATATCATCAATCATAATTAAATTATCAGTTGTTTAGTACCCGTAACACTAGCTCTGCTTAGCTTGGGACTAGATGGCGTTGTGTAAATAGTCGTAGAATATTATTATTAAGTATTGGTAATATTATTTTTATCACCTAATCAGTTCAAAAATTGTCACCAGTACGACGAATCTTTTTTCTATCGTCACTTTTCTTTCACGTAAGGTTGGTTTACATTAATCATCGTGACTTTGTCGAAGTATTTTGTATGATAGTAAAAAAACATAACTCATATAGTTGATTCTTTGATATGGTCTCAATCATACCCTAGAGTTATGGGATATCAAAAAAACACGTTGTATAGGATGGAAGGGATAGTGAACCACATCCTGATACTATGAGTTCATTGTATCCTTCTGAACTCTCAAGCGTTAATTTTTACTGTCACCTTTTCCTAATTGCCGAATGATACTTGCAGGACTATGAATAATCTCCGTTGACAGTTCATAGTGATGACCACTGGCAAAGTGTTCAACGATTAACTGTCATAAAGCTAGTTTCCTATTGGCTATCATCAGCATGTATCTAAGATGTGTATTCACTCGCAGAACTGTGACGAAGCGCACTTTACCCCATCTGAATGTCACCGTTATTTAAAGTCTACTTAAAGCCGTTATTTAAAGTGCAATACCATTTTCTGTAAAATCTCAGTTGTCATCAAAAATCGGTTAGCAATAGGGAATATGCATGTAATTTAAATATGGTTCGAATATTTTTTTTCTGAATCTTTAATGGCAGAAAATATGAACTAAATCATTATTTTACTTTTTAATAGCGTCATATTTATTTAAAATTTAAAATAAAAGTGTGAATTAATCGCGGGAAATTCAAATTTGTGAAACGCATCACCATTGGTTATAACGAAAATTGACGTCAAATACTACGACAACAACTCAACGCCTACAAACCATACATTGTGTAAGTATGACATTAAGTATTGGAATGGACTTTTTATTGGAAAACATAATTATTGCCGTGTGTGTTGTGAACTTATTTAATGTTCAAGTCTAATTTTAGCTTCATAGTGAAATTATAAAACATATAAGAAAAATTACTGAAAGTGGTTTTGTAAAAGCACAATCTGATAATGTTTATTGCATTCGGGTACAAGCAATACCGGTAATCTGCTTTTTGAGCTTTTTTCATGGTGAAATGGTTAGAAGAACGAAAACACCCATAGTAACAGTAATGGGATCATAGTAAATGACGTAATCGAAATGGCGCGCGAAAATGGCAGCGTTTAAACAGCTCAAATTTATTCTGTATTTTAAATATTTTTTAAGCTTAATTACAGCAATTTTTAAATATGTTTATATTTTTTTACTATGTTAAAACGTTGTAAACAGTGAATTAAACATATAAAAAAAATACAAGCATATACCCATATTCGACGCTAGTCAGTCACTGCTAATGAAAAGGTAGCCGAAAGCCGTGCTGAAGTTTATTTTGACTTTAAACTGTATAAAATCGTGATTTCTGTCCAGTCCAATTATATTTTAAACGACATAAGTGAGTAATTTACTTTGGAACAATCTCATAGGGTTAAACAGAAGTAATTTTATTTTATTTATTTATTTTGGATCCCCAACAAAGGGTATACACATAATAGCGATCTATACATTATTGGGGTAGTAAGATGGTGTACCCCTTCACTTACAAGAGATCACAGCATGCACACGAAATTTACACAAGGAACGAAATTAAAATTTAGAAAAGTACGAAAATTAGGGCAATTAGATTAAAAAAAATAAAATCATTTAAGAATTAAAATTAAAAAAAAATCATAAAAAATTAAAATCATAAAAAAATAAAAGTTAAGTTAAGAAATCTTTATGGTTCTTTGCAGCTGTAAGCAGAACTGAGTTCAGAATAAAATAGGAAAAACCCGACGACAAATTTCAATAGTGGAAGGTCATCGTTTATGTACAGGACTTACTTTATGCAAAAAACTGTGATATGAGTAGCCTAATGGTGTGGTTGGCGAGTTGCAAAATCATAGGTCTCGACTTCGAACCCGAAGCACGTACCTCTCACGACCTTTCGGATTCGTGTGCGTACTGTATAATTATCACTTGCTTCTTAAACCAGGAAACCAGGATGCCTGAGAGATATTTCTCGAGGGCATGTGATGCTGAGTTAGAGGCCCATAGGTGGCATTAAGACTCTGACATCAGGCTAGTGAATAATCAAACTATAAGAAGAAGAAGACTAGGGGACAATGTGGGTATCAGGCTATATTATGGTAAACTATCAGACGTCCCGCGGTTTCACCCACGTAGTTCCCGTTCCCGTGGGAATACAGGAATAAAAAGTAGTATGTGTTAATCCTGGGTGTCAGCTTACTCCATAGCAAATTTTATTAAGATCCATTCAGAAGATTATACGTAAAGGAGTTACAAACATCCATCCATCCATTCATCTATCTATCCATACTCACAAACTGTCGCGTTTATAATATTAGTAGGATTACATACCCTTCACAGCTATCCACGGCAATGCCATAGGCCCAATAACGTAGCGTCAATACAAAGTTTCCACCGGCGGCGTTGTAAGCTCCAGGTTTTAATGAATATGAATATATACTGGAGTATCTAATCCAAAAGAGTGTATCAGTGACAGGGTCGTACGCGAACTTGAAGAGTATGTCTCCTTCACACCTCACTAAAGTTTCTATTTTCTTAGTCTCTATGTCAAAGTAAGATATTCCAGTGGTGTTGGTGTAGCCAGAAAACAGTACCCTGTTGTGTACTGAATCGTAAACTACTGAAACGATGCTAGTTGATGGAATCTCTTCAGAGTGCGTTATTATTCCATCATTATAAAACGTCAGTCTAGAAGTTCCACTCACGACAATGTCTAAAACAAAAATAATAATATGTACAACCTTCCTTAGACCTAAATAAGCTAAATCAGTCCAGCCATTTTCGAGTTTAAGTGAGACTAATAAACGTCTTTTATTTTTATGTAGGTATTTAGATAATCAATATTCTTACAAAAAATGAATCAGTGTGAGAGTTAAAGTTAATATAACGTGTCATTAATTTCATGAAGAAATGATGACGTAAACAAATCGGATGTCGTGATGGCCAAGTGGTAATTTCGCTTGCCTGCTTGCTTTGAGCAAGCATTTAAACCCATGTGCCATTTTCAATTCGACATCCTTGACATCGTTGACGGAAAACATCACCTATAGTTAATTAATTTTGTAATCGCCAATCTACCATGGGCAAGCATGGTGATCTACGCCCGTGCCTTCTCTGCATGAGATTAGGGATTTGCCCTGCAGTGGGACGGTAACAGGCTGGTATTGTTTTTTACTTTCAATAAATCAAAATTACTGCTTCAATTACGTCTGAAATATACACAACTCTTGTACTCACCCCAGAAGAAGGAATTCGACAACTCCACGTAAAGCACCAACAATGCCAAAACACACTGCGTATACATTTTACACCCAATATAATAGAATAGGCGAGAAGACGATGCGTGCACCCTGTTGAACAGCCGCCAAATATATAAGGAAAACGTTTGTTTGTCGCAAACATTACATATAAGAAAGCTTTATCAGAAATCAGGCAAACTGATAACCTGAGAGGTTCGCTGATAAGAAGCGTCTCAGTACCTACATATAGCAAAGAGAATGATAAAAGAGGCACTGAATAAAGCAAGCAATATTATTATACTGGGTATAAACTTTGAGTGGATGGTCAGATTTGAAACGACATGAAATTTTGAAGAAAACTGAAATTTAAAAAGAAACAGTAATATTAAAATAGAACCGTGTTCCCAATTGCTCGATTTTTATATTAAGGTTAATGGGGTACAGCTTGCTCAGCTAAGAGACAACCAAACAAATGGACAGCAAAGGCTTAGTAATATGGTTTCGTAGGCACCTTTTGGGTTCGTCCGTACCCAACTAGTGACCGTAACTAGTGTCACAAAAGATATCTTACGATAAGCCAACGGTTACTGTTAGCATGCATCATGCTGGGCAAAAACCTCTCCCCATGACATCCAGTTCTTTCGATCCAGGGCTAAAGTAGGCCACTGGACCTCTGTTTTGTCCAAGTCATCCCTCCATCTGCTTTGATGTCACTGCCACATCTTATAATTAGGAGAATATTCCCCAATATCTGCTCTGAAACCTTCAATATGCCAAACCGGCCCGAAGCTACAGTCAGAGCCCAAGGAGGCAATACCAGTTGATAAAAATTAAATAACACGTAAAACATACATCTAACTGTTAATTGAGCTTTTTGACATTAAGCTAAAGATGGATATTTTTATTGTTTTATCTTTATTTTCAAGTTAAAATTGTTGCTAATGTAAAGTTTACTAGTTTAAACGAAAGCTGATAAAATTTGCTGTTACAAAGTTTTTTATTTTAATTTTTTAAGTTTAGGAAAAAAAAAAGAATTTTAATAGTATTAGTAGGTAATTAGTTTTGCAGGCCTCAGTATTTTATTCGCCTGGTGTCAAAATCAAAAGTAAATTAATGCAAATTAGGCTGAGGAAGTGAGGATCAGCACTTTTTGAACGCCAAAATTACATAGCAAAGTCTACTTAAAAACCTGCCCTTTGAGTCATATGGCATGGTGACATTGTGACGCAATCTCCAAGGATTATTTTCTGAACAAGACCATGCGTATTAAGCCAGTCCGTAGTCTCCAGTACTCCAGTAGTCTAGTTGTATGAACAATTTCTGCTTATGTATGAATAATAAAATGTTGGCTCTTAAAAGCCATTCATCGTACAGCATAATGAGGCTGACTGTACCTACTCGCAGATAAGTATGGCAGCCATATTTTTGTTTCTGTTGTATTGTTTGTAATTTTAACGGAAATTCCAGATGATATCATACCGGGGTTCAAAGGTGACATGATGTTATTGTAGTTATAATGCGTGATAACACTAGCTTCTACCAGCGACTTAGTCTACGTCTGTTTATTTTTTTAATGACAGAAATATTGAAAAAAACTGTTTTAGTTTTGTATCAAAGGAGGTGAATTTATCACTAGGTTGTGATTCAGATGAAGCCGCTACATG
The DNA here is from genome assembly GCA_921972225.1 of Euplexia lucipara. Lineage (NCBI taxonomy): Eukaryota > Metazoa > Arthropoda > Insecta > Lepidoptera > Noctuidae > Euplexia > Euplexia lucipara. The sequence goes on along the minus strand of OV179168.1, from coordinate 7,801,108 downwards.
TATAACACGGGTGTTCAGCTGCTAACATAGTTGGCCAAAGGGTAGGCTGATGATGAATGAACTAGGAAAGTGAATGAGTGAGTGCAAAATATTTATATAATCTAAAATCACGTACCTGTCGTAGTCTTGAGTACACTGTCAGTTAGTAGAAAGGTAACACTATGATTAAATGATAATAATAATAATTATAATAATCTTTAATAAAGAAATTAAATTGGTAAAATACAGTAATTAGTCTTAGAAATAATATGGGTATTACAAAATTATTATGCCTGTACTAGGATAAACCTGTATCACAAGCGACATGAGTTCTTAGAATTATTTTTTTTTTTAGGACAACTGGTTTTATAACAATATTTAACAGATTTGAGAAGATTGACATCGTTTTTTTAGTACGCTATAGAATACAGTCATAAAAACTCTTACAACTACGGTCTTAAACGAATAATTGTTGTTAGCACATGTTTCGCGAATAAGATTTGAGTCAGCAGTATTATTAATTATAGGTTTAAACATTTATTGCACTTCTCACCTACACAGTTTTATTCAGTCGGCTATTGTGCTTAGACAGCAGTTGCACGATGATGGTAAGTAAGTAGGACAGAGCAATGCACGGGTATATTCTTGAGTCATCAACAAGCGATATAGAAGTGTAGCCACATTTTTTTTTATTTTTTTTTTATTGAGGGTTGGAAAATCCTCATGGATGTCCCCCGCCCGGGGAGGCGGAGGGGTCTGTCAGACTCTTACTGACTAAAAACCACCCCGTGTTCCTTCTCACACCTGCGCCGGGGGTCACGGGAACAGATGATACTTCCGCGACCCCCGACTGGTGCCGGCCCCGCGGGCCTCGCCAAGTCAGCGAGGGGAGTGAGGTGTTGGACTCCCCTCGCGACGTCTAAGAGGGGCGCGCGTGAACACAACGCGCCGCCACCTCGGGTCTATGTAAGTGGGGGCGGCGGACATCCCCACGTCCATCGCCCTGGACCCATTCAGGGGGGCTGGAAGAGGGCGTGGTCCGCCCTCCGCCTGCGCCCGGTGCGTCTGCTGCGGGCCGGGTGAGTGGAAGTAATCTCCCTCTCCCTTTCCGCAGCCTCCTTCTTCGAGATGACCGTTTCGCAGAAAGACACCACCGCGTCCCAGGACTCGACGCTGCCGACCATCCTCTCGACTACGGCCGGCAGCGACAGGTTACAGCCTACTCCAGAGACGAGGGCACGGCGCGGCTCCTCCCAAGTGGCACACTCTGCCAGCGTATGCCGCGCCGTGTCCTCCCGACAGTCGACGCAGTGGTGACACCGGGCGTCCGGCTCTCTGTTTATGCGACACAGGTACCTTCCGAAGCAACCGTGCCCGGAAAGTATCTGCGTCACCCGAAACGACAGGGAGCCGTGCCACCTCCCGAGCCAGCGCTCGAGCACCGGCCGGACCGCCTCGATAGTGACGAGGCCAGCGGTTGGGCTCGTAAGCCTGTCCCGCCATGCCGCCACCAGGACCTCGGGCAGCTGCGACCGACGCAACTCCATGTGTCGCTGCATCGGTCGCTCGCCGCGTGCCTGCATTTCCTCGCGCCACCGGTACAGTGACGCGAGTACTTTCGCCTCCAGGTCCCAGAGCGGGGATCCGGCCAGTACTCCGGCCGCCTCATAGAAGTGTAACAGGACACAAGTATGACGCACTAGGTGCCCTCATAATCGATCGAGTTAATGTATCTGAATTCTACTATTTTCCTAGCAGGGCATTCAGCGTCCCCCGTTTTGTGGTCACTGGATTTTTTAAATCGAGAACACGATGCACATTTCGGATTTTCGACTTTCTTCGTGCATTCGGACATCAAATGGCCAGCAGATCCACAGTGACCACATGTATGTTCAATCTCTCGGCAAAATTTTGCTGCATGACCGTATTGATGACATTTATAGCACCTTGTCACTAATGTGAAGTCCCTGACAGGACAGGACGTCCAATTTATAAAAAGCCTTGATTGAGTGATAAGGGCTTTTCGTATTTCGGCTGAAACTTCTATAACATAGTTACAGGTCGTAGCATCTCTCTTCCCCTTTTAAAGTAATCCTTGTCACGCGTCAACTGTGCCGTGCCTTTTGTACCTTTCACAGCCACGTCAACCCTCGCCGGCCATACAGACCAAATGAATTAATTCTCCTCCATGAACCACTGAAGGGTTAAAAGTCTGTCAGCGAAGCAAATTCCTCTTAATTGAAGATCTCATCACAAGCCTTTTAACTTTTTGCTTGGTGTCAGTTTAAAAATATACAAACGCTTAAATTGAAGTTGGAAAAGTAATGGCGGATGTATGTTACGTGTTCAATTAATGATGAAAATAGCTTCCAGGTTTTCGGGGTATTTGTAATTAAAATTAGCGTGCGTGGAAGCCTTACGAATATTAGTAATCAAGTGTTTATTGTGAAATCGGGTATTTATTTGATTTGATTATTATTTATACAGTTAACATCGTTTTACACATACATCCCCTAAATAATAACCACTCAGATCCTGCCGTCCCTTGCTGTCCTCTCCTAGCGACGCCCTAAGCCGAGGCCCGTACCCCGCAGGGGGTGCTTTTAGCGTTGTCGCTTAGTTTTTATGTTTTTTACTCTGGCTGAAGGTCTTAATTTATTTAGGTCATCTCCACAGGAATGCCCGGTTAAGCTGTACACGTCCTCTTCTAGGACACGACCGCAAGATGCCCCTCAAATAAATAAATAAATTTACACATACATACATACATAATTTTACGCCTTTTTCCCATGGGAGTAGGCAGAAACTACAGAGCGCCATACAATGTACAGACGCCAGCACATCAAGTTACCCCAATGTGTCGAATTTTCCCAATTGAATATGAACCTTATTTGGTTTGACATAAAGTTGAAAAAAGATAAAAATTGACATATTGGGGTAACTTGATGTGCTGGCGTCTGTACAATACACATTTATCTATACTAATTTTATAAAGAGGAAAGGTTTGATTGTTTGCTTGCATTGAATAGGCTCCGTACCTACGGACCGATTTAAAAAATCTTTCACTGTTGGGAACACTATTCTCAGATAACATAGGCTACTTTTTATCCCTGTATTCTCACGGGAACAGAACCAACGCGGGTGAAACCACGTGACGTCTGCTAGTTCAAATATATACTACATGGGTTTCGCATAACTAAATTATTGTACACAATATGAAAAAGAGAGGAAGTGTGTTTGAAAATAAAATGACTAAAAATACATTTTAAATATTATTCCAGTTGATTATTCGGTTGGGGCTACATTTTGTGTTTCTGTGCTTGTAAGTAGTAGAGATGTTATCAAACTGTAGCTTCACATCTATCGGACCTCATTAGCGAAGTAAGGACCATTGGTTTCAGACAACAGTTGAAGTACTCCCTTGTCCAGAGATACCGGTGCCAAATCTATAAACAAAACATAAAAAAAACATCATGAAATAATCAAAGAAAGAACGAAAAAAAATGAGTTATAATTCAATGGAATACTTTTTATTTGTACACCATAAAAACTTATATAGTTATTTATGATACTAGTGCAGTAAGTTGGTTTTTACAAACGAGTAGACGAATGTTGAATTGGAGGGCTTACCATAGTCACGGGTTTGTAAATAGTACCAATTTCTGCATGTGTATCATACAACGTTTTTCAACACATTTGCGAGAAAACAGTACAATTATGTAATAAAACAAACTTTTTCAAGACTATTTTTAATGGCAAATAAAATATTAAAATGCCGCGCATTTGCAAATGTCGCAAAGTTGTAGTTCTAAATTTAAAATTAGAACTACAACTTTCATCTCATTGACTCTTTAGTATTAAAGTGAGACAAACGTATTGAACAAAAGCGCTTCCAAGCAGGTTCGTTCAGTCAGCTTATTTATTCTAATTACTAGAATAAAAACGTGTAACTCCTTGGTGGAATTCTTGTATTACTTTTTAAGGATATTAAAAAAAAAAACCGTAAAGAATACGAACGGACCGTGCGGTAACATAGGTACTTAGGTGAGAGTACCTATTTTACCGCACGTTCCGTTGTATAGTGCGTAATTTTTAACTTTCGTATAATGTATACAGGCCCCGTAAATGCATTTTTCGAGCAAATGTGTTGAAGAATTATAACTTTAAGGGCTACAATATACTCGTGATAAAATAATAGCTCGCTTTGGGCTTGCGTTCATTGGTATTACAGCAAAATAACAAATATCACGCCTGTAATCTTCGTAGGGTTAGGCAGAGTACCAACAATACACCCACTTTTCGTCAGAGTTACGTTTAAGTCCCATGTAATAGGGGGCGAGCCTATTACTATTAATCGGCCACAAATCCAGGCTCCGGGCTGATACTGAGAAATTCCAGATAGAAAAACTCAATAACGATTTGCCCGACCCGGGGATCGAACCAGACACTTCATGCTCAGTAGTAGCGCTTGCAACCACTTGACTAGACCAGCGAACGTGAATGTTCTAACAAGAGTTCTGATCCGACAATCCGGTATATACGGATTGATCAATTTATACTATGAACTGATCGTTCGTATTTCTTTACGCGGAGCATGATCACCGAAGAAATGGGTTTTTCGACGAAACAATAGGTTATTTGACAAAATTTTAGTTTTTAGTCCCTCATCTAGATAACAAGAAAATATTCGACACTTTTTTTTTTCTTTTTCAAATCGATGGAAAACTGCTTAGATTGAGCGCATTAAAGTTGAGGAGTGAGGGCTTGTAACGTCATTAGCTAGCATAAATTGTACTGGCTAGTGACATCATGCGACATTTTGACTCGATGTATCGCCGGCATTTTTTGATTACGTGTAAAAAGAAAAATACGTGTCAAATATTTTCTTGTAATCTAGATGAGGGACTAAAAACTAAAATTTTGTCAAATAGCCCATTGACAAGGTGACAGATAGTAGAAACACTTCTGCCGTTTATATACGAAAGAATGCTCGATATTGTAGACTATTGTCGACTGAAGAATCTACATATACCACACTTACACACACACATACACACACATACATACATATATCTATCTATATCATATTCTACCAAAGACATTCAATACCTATAGACCGGACATCACGAACAAAATTTTCGTCCGAAAAAGTGTGTCCTGCTGGATACAAGTCTATGACTTTTTTGTAGTACGCTCCGCGCTGCCGCTCCAATATTCTTAAATTATTCTAGATGGCGTTACTGAGACATGGGATCAAAATTTTTTTATGACATTTCCTTGACATGCCCGCCCTATAGTATTTTAAATCTCTTTGTATTCTACATATATTTTTCTCCACTTCATTCTTGACATTGTCGTGCTCAATACAAAAGCAATGTTTCTACAAGCCCTTTTTATCATCGGACCACTAGACGTACGGCGCTGCGCCACCAGTACATGGCGGACATCCCACCACACGTAGAAAACGTTTCGCAAACACATTCATGCGTCCAGCTGGAGTGGAATTCCGTGCCGGAGTCAGTGTTTAACTATTCTTTTACTCTAGAGTGAACAGATTGCTTCTGCTGCTAAGTCTGCTTTCAAATGAACTACAAATAATCTTACCTGTAATAAGGATGTTTCTCAGCGATGAAAGTGTTGGAGCTACTCGGAAACATTTCATGAAAAAGACCGAAACGGAAATTTCGCATCTTTCACCCTCATAATCTCTTGGGCAACGACAAGTTGGCTCTCTTTTCTCATTCAGGGAACAAAGACCGTGGTTCAAACAATGCTTATGGCATGCGTCGGCCTCAAACCTTTCCCCTGAGTAACCCACATTACAGCTGAAATAGCAAAGATAGTCAATTTATTAATTATGGTGACTCAATACACAAGTAAATAAAATAAATTAATATTTCACAACTTTCACACATGAGTACTAGACAATTGATAATCATGCTTATACATTTCTAAAATATCATATTGTAGATAAATTGCACCTAAACACAGGACAAAATGATCGTGCTCATCACATATATATTTTTCTTGGGTGGGAATCGAACCCGGCATAGGATTTCGGCCCACTTACCACTAGACCAACAGGCCAGTCAAGATGGCCTAGATAGAGGACTGATTACTACTGATACAGCAAAAAGTATTCGAACAGTAATTGGCAACCATTAGCAAATAAATTTGTTTGATTATGTAATTAGTTCCTCATACACAATGTGGAGGCGCTGTTACAATCCTAAAACAGATTGTTACCGATTATTACTGCTCAAAAACTTTTCGCCAGAAGTACATGACAAGGGTACCAGCCAAAGTCAGTGTTAAGACACGCTCGAGTAGCCTAGTGAATTTAGATCCAAAATAGGGGTTGTCTCGGAAAATAAAATAGCAATGCAAAAGTTATCCTTCAAAAATCATTGAAAGAACTACTATACCAATGCTAAACAGTCCGTGTTGCCGACTACTGCTAGGTTATCTTTACTAATTTTTAATAACATTATTCTATTAACTGTTTACCTGCATTTAGCTTGTCCCTCACTATTGACACTACAATCTCCATGGACACAAAAGTCTTCGCAGACGCCAACGTTGCACCTTTCTCCTTTATATCCTTCTGTACAGTCGCAGACCGGCTCATTCGTTTCATTCATGGAACAGTTGCCACTGTTCAAACAATATCCTTGGCATCCGTAGACTTCACACCGTGTCCCAGAGTAACCGGCGTTACATCTGAAATATCAAAGGTATGATACATTGTTACTTAACCTTTTAAGCGCTTGGCTGAATATTAGTTGCCGTGCCCCTAGCGCAGGGCCAAAATTGCTAAAAATCAATAAAATAATACCTACAGTAAAATAAGGAGAAAATATCGTTGTATTGATTTTTAGTTTTTGTTACATTAATAATATCTCAATTCGATAATGGTTTTAGTTGTACCACACAGTCAGTATTTTGAAAATAAAACGAAAAAGTCATACATAATCTCTGTCGCAGAAATACGACACGCGCGATAGGGACACGAAGACACAAGCGGTTAAAGGGTTAATTAACAAAGAAACCAAGCATTTGTGATTTCTTGTGCCAGGCAGTAGGTATGCTATGTCACTAGTGCTTTGTAAATGTGGTAAAAGAGTACTTGCTTCTTTACAAATAAATATATATTATAACAAGTACGCTAGATGGCGCTTTATAGACAAACATCTGAATCGTGGTTCTCCGTTTCTAAAATTCGTTAAACATAATTAACTAAGTGTAATACCAATAAGAGTGCACCAAAACATTAAGCAAGTTATAAATATTAAGTGACAACGTTATTCTCGAAAAAACCAAAGTGTTATGGAAGATAAACAAACATTTGTGATTAGTGTTAAAAAGCCCTCTTACAAACAATCGTAATGAAATATGAACTCAAGTGAAACAACAGTGCAAAAATAAGTGTCTGACAGTGCATAATAAGTGGACAAAATTTATAAAATAATCCACAGTTCAAACTTGAATCACTTGACTTGTGAGGAAAAAAAATTCCATTGACATGACTCATATCTAACGACTTTTTATTATTCAAAATATTTCACGCTTAAAGCAACCACCAATTTCAACGAGTAAAACAGACGAATAGTTGGTGAGACGTTCCACTACACCGACTGCCGCGCACGTAGTCGTGCGTTCAAACCACGCCGGCTGATACACTTTTTGAACTAGGAAAAATTGTTAGTTGTTAACTTGTCAATTCAAATCATCTCACAATGAACTTCTTTGGGAACATCACTCAGCGACATCAGCGCCCGCGCAGACATTCGGATACAAACGAAAATTTAAATATAACTACCGACTTAAATTGTACAACTAGCAATAGCTTGCCGGATATGTCAGATGAAGAACATTGCGATGTAATTACCCAACTACAAAATAAAATAAAGGAATTAACACTAGGATTAGAGGCAGCTCACGCAGAAGTGGAAAGTTTAAACTCAGAGAATACTCAACTTAAAAACACCATCGACGAATTAACTAAGAAAAAAAATATTTATAAAAAAATAACTACCGATATAGTTAGCGAAAACAGTACATCTCCAATAACTAACAGGAAAAGGAGAAACAAAACAAACACTACAATTAACAGCCCCCCGACAACGCCCAAGACTGTCGATACTAAAACTAATGATTTGCCCGCGCAGATGGCTGACAAATCAACACAATATGATACATATTCATTAACGAACCTGCAAGGCGATAAACAACTTTTCTTAAAAAAGACCAAAACAAGGAATAATGTATGCATAATTAGCAATAATAAAAGGAATAAAATAAGTGATTTAATCGAGAACACTTTTTATATGTATAATTACTGCCATTATCTATATCCAGGCGGTGATATTCAACAAATGCTACAGGGGATTGATAATAAAATAAAAAACTTAAATGAAAATGACTATTGTGTGATTATGATGGGAGAAATGGACTTCATACGGACTGGAAACTATCACGATATTATATGTCTTATTAGAGAAACTATTAAAAAAATTAAGAACACCAATGTGGTTATTTGCCTTCCGACCTACAGATATAGCAATTATACAACTATATACAATTCAAGAATAGAAACATTTAATAATCTCCTGTATCTAGACAACTTAACTCACGAATATGCTTATCTACTAGACTCTAATGCAGAGTTAACTTGTGACTATCAAATGTTTTCTGTGCAACATGGACATATAAATGAAACAGGAATGAAGAATATTTTCACTAATCTCCAGAGGACAATCATAGAAATCGATACTGAAAATAACATGACAACATCTGATTCTTCTACCTCAGAACTTAAGCATTTAGATACGTTTTTTCTATAATTATCTGATTATTATGCATCAAAACATCGCGGGACTCATCAACAAGGCAGATCAACTAACAATACATCTGCAAGATCTAGCCGAACAAAAAAACAGTATAGACATAATTTGCGTCACGGAACACTTTATGGAGCAAGGACAAGAGGACCTTCTTTCATTATCTAATTATAAACTAGCCAGTTACTATACAAGAAGTACGAAAAGAGGGGGAGCCTGTATTTTGGTAAAATTTGGTCTCCAATACAAAGAACTTACGAATGTCAGTAAAATGTCAACTGAAGGTGTAGTCGAAGTATGTGCAATTGAACTGATACCACATAATACAATCATTATTTGTATCTATAGAGTACCAAGGTTAAACAACTTGGAGGTTTTCTACTCAAAATTAAACATTATATTATCAAAATACTGCTGAAGTGTATAGAGCAAAATGGCGAAATGAAACGGCGGTTTGAACGTTATCCTTGTATAATTAATTTCTCAACACTTCTGAGTCGCTTAAGGCTACAATTAAGTTAAGACGACAGAGGGGAAATTACTGGACACAGACAAAAAGCTAAGAAGACGATATCGAGTCAACTAGCAGAACTTAGGTCTACGAGCAAGTCTAGATTTGGTTGTAAGTTCAAGCGTGTACTGTTCGGGAGGTCAAAACGAGTACTGATCTACATGACGATGCTTTATCGCTATTAGGCAAGTCATATGCTCCGATGAAAGCCGAGCTTTGCCGAACGCGCCCGAAGTTGCGTTCGGAAAGGCAGCGACCAGAACATTACAATTTTAAGCCTATATTTTGTATAGTGTAAATAATTATGCGTATTGTTAAATTTGTAAATAAATATTATGTGTGATGTAAATATAGCAACTAAATAAATATGTAAATATACTTCTAATAAAATATGTTAGTTTTCACCCACAGACAATGATCGTGTTTTGTGTTTGAAGTTTTTTGATCTTTGGTTTGACGTTTGTTCAAATTTGACAGTTCGGTGTAACGGGACAATAAGGAAAAGTTTTGTATTGTGGAGTGTTTACAATTATAAAAAGTTTAAATTAATATTACGAATTCATACGAATTCCGGTGTAGCTATGACCGCTACACTACTCCCCCCCTGAGACCGTGGCTACTTAGCTACGGGTGATAGTAGTCCGGGAAGCGAACGGTGCGGCCGGAGCGTGTTTTCTTCTCGACGGTGGGCTGCGGTGGCGTTGGTGCTGTGTTTGCGACCGTTGGTGCGCTGGTTACACCGGAGGGACTGTAGTCTGCGTTATTGAGGTAAGCGGGTTTCAACCGATCTATGGTTACTGTGGTTTCCTTTCCGTTTACCTCAATACGGTACGTTTTGTCGCCTCTTTTCAGGACTCTGTAGGGGCCGGTGTACGGCGGGTCTAGCGGTCGGCGAACGGCGTCATGTCGCAAGAATACATGAGACGAAGTTGACAAGCTGTCGGGCACGTAGAACGGCTTGTTGCCGTGTCGACTCGCCGGTTCTGGAGACAGCTTCGCCATGTGATGCCGGAGTCTTGACGCGAAGTCGGTGTAGTCGACTGTGCTGGTGAGTGTGGGGGCGATGAACTCGCCTGGGAGTCTTAGGGGCTCGCCGTAAACGAGCTCTGCCGCTGATGCTTTGACGTCTTCCTTCCAGGCGCTGCGGATGCCGAGCAGCACCAGGGGTAGTGCTTCGGTCCAGTTGGTGTCTGTGTGGCAGCGGATGGCTGCCTTCAGCTGGCGGTGTAGGCGTTCCACCATGCCATTACAGGCTGGGTGGTATGCTGTGGTTGGGCGGTGCTGGCTACCGAGGGTCTCCGTGATGGTGTGGAACAGCTTGCTCTCAAACTGCCTGCCCCTGTCGGTAGTGATGCGCTGGGGGCAGCCAAAGCGGGACACCCAGCCGGTGATGAAAGTGCGGGCGCATGTCTCCGCTGTGATGTCCGCGATGGGGTACGCCTCAGGCCAGCGGGTGAAGCGGTCGACCACAGTTAGTATGTACCTGTAATTTGATGACACGGTCAGTGGCCCTACTATGTCCATGTGGACATGGGAGAAGCGTTGGGAAGGGACAGGGAAAGCGGAGGTGGGACTGGTTGTGTGCCGCGAGATTTTGTTCTTCTGGCACTCTACGCACTCTCTGGTCCAGGCCCTGCAGTCCTTCTTTAGGCCAGGCCAAACGAAACGCTCAGAAATCAGTTTGACTGTGGCCTGTCTGCCGGGATGGCTCAGCTGGTGTAGTTTTTGGAACACCTGCCTCCTGAAGGGTTCTGTAACATAAGGGCGGGTGTTACCAGTGGAGACATCACAATATAGTTCAGTGCCTGAGTCCGTGAAATGCACTTTACACAGCTTGAGTGACGTGCTGTTGTTATTTAAGAGCCCCTGCAGCTCGTGGTCTGTTTCTTGGGACTGTGCAAGAGCTGTGTAATTACACGCCGGTACTGCCACCGACTCCACACGCGACAGCGCGTCTGCCACAATGTTGTCTCTGCCTGCGACAAACCTGATATCCGTGGTGAATTGAGCAATGTAGTCCAGGTACCGGTATTGCCTCGGTGAACAGTTGTCACGGTTGTGTGCGTACACATATGACAGGGGTTTGTGATCCGTGTAAATGGTGAAGTGCCTACCTTCAACCATGTGGCGGAAGTATCTGACTGCGTCGTAGATGGCTAAGAGCTCCCTGTCATAAGGGCTATACTTTTTCTGTGAAGCTGACAGTCGCCTAGAGAAAAATGCTAGTGGGTTCCATGTGACACCTGCCTTCTGCTGTAATACTGCACCCATAGAAGTGTCTGAAGCGTCTGTAAATATCGCGAGTTCGGCGTTGGGCTCTGGGTGAGCAAGCAGAGCTGCCCTAGATAAGCCACTTTTACAAGCGTTAAAAGCGTCTAGCATTTCTTGCGATAGATTAATTGTTTGTGTTCTCTTTGTTTTAGGTCCTGCCAGAACTACGTTGAGTGGCGCTTGTAAGCGAGCGGCATCTGGGACAAAGCGGCGGTAAAAATTGAACATACCCAGGAAGCGACGCATCTCCTTGACAGTCTTGGGAGCTGGGAAGTCCTGGATTGCCTGCACCTTCTCCTGCAGCGGGCGAACACCTTCTTCGGATACTTCGTGTCCTAGGAAAGTTATGGTGGTACGGCCAAACTCACACTTTGCCGAGTTAATAATAATTCCATACTGGGATAACCGCTTCAGAAGCTGATGCAGGTGCTCGGTGTGCTGGGCTGCTGTCTCTGAGAACAAGAGAATATCGTCTAAATAACAGTAGCAGAACGGCAGCCCGCGCAGCACCTCGTCCATGAACCGTTGGAACGTTTGAGCGGCATTCCTGAGGCCAAAGGTCATGAATGGAAATTCGTACAGTCCGAAAGGTGTTGTGATCGCTGTCTTGTGAACGTCGGCTGGCTGGACTGGTATCTGATTGTATGCTTTAATAAGATCGATTTTGCTGTATATTCGGCTGCCAGCCAGCTGATGTGAGAAGTCCTGTATGTGCGGGATGGGGTATCTGTCCGGAACAGTACGGGCATTGAGTGCCCTGTAGTCACCGCATGGCCGCCAGCTGTTGTCCTTCTTAGGAGCGAGGTGAAGTGGGGACGACCACGGACTCTCTGACGGCCGTGCTGTGCCGTTAGCCAGCATAGCCTCGAACTCCCTCTGTGCTGCCTTCAGTTTGTCTGGTGCAAGGCGGCGAGGTCGTCCAGTGATAGGCGGACCTGGTGTAGTGCGGATGTGATGTTCGGTACCGTGACTGACCTGTTTCTGTGTTCCAGCAGGCCGCGTGACTTCCGGGTACTGGCGAAGTATCTCGTGGTACTCCGTGTTGCCTCCTACGGACTTCACTGAGGCGATCATTGCTGCTGATTCGGCCGCTGGCGACGCCGGCGAAGACAGTTGGGTCAGCCCATCGATTAGCCGGTGACTTTTGAGGTCTACCAAGATGTTGTAATGCGCCAAGAAGTCGGCGCCTATGATTGCCTTGGTGACGTCTGCAACCACGAACTTCCACGTGTACACGCGGCGAAGCCCTAAATTCAAGTGGAGCTCCACCCAACCGTACGTGTCGATGGCAGTTCCGTTTGCCGCGTATAACTGGTACGCCGTCCTGCTGCGCTGCTGTCGTAGGGCTGCACGTGGGTATACGCACAGATCGGACCCTGTGTCCACTAAAAACGTGGTTTTTGAGTCCCGATCTGTTACGAATAGGCGGCGTGGTTTGTGAGGGCAGCCATTTGCCGCTATTTCCGGCTGCCGACGGCGTTTCCCGCGTACGTACATGGCGACCTGCACCGCGTGGCCCTGTCACCGAAACTGTTGTGGTACCAGCAGTGAGCGTCGTTCCACGCGCTGCTGGAGCGCGAGCGACTGCGGCGTCGGCTTGGGGTCGGTTCTCTGTCACCACGCCGGTACCTATCTGTGGAGCGCGATCGATGGTGTACCTGACCTTGCTTTTGTAGAGCCGCCACCTGTAGACATAACTCCGCCATGCACTGTTTCAGCTCCGCGATGTCACTGCTGGTGCTCGTGCTCGCCACGGCGGGAGGTGTCGTGAGCGCTGGCCGCGTTGGCGCGATCTCGTGCACGCGGTCGGCCAAATCTGCGACAGACTGAAGCGGAAGGTTAGGTTGGGAAGCTATTACCGTCTGTATGTTCGTCGGCAACCTGCTCGCCCACAACGTGGCTAGGAATGTGTCTGGAACATGTGGTCCGGCCAAAGTCTGCAGGTGCCGCAAGAACTGTGATGGCTTCCGGTCGCCGAGCTCCTCTTGAGTGAGGATTTGCTGAACCCTTTTTTCACGCGAGTCGGATAGTCGACGTATGAGCTCAGCCTTCAGCTTGGCGTACTTGTCTTGTGCTGGTGGGTTCTCTATTATGTCCCGAGCTTCTACCATGTAGCGATGGTCTAGCTGACCCACGACCGTGTAGAATTTTGTGGTGTCGGCGGTAATGCCGGCTATTGTGAACTGACCTTCTACTTGTGCAAACCAAAGTGTCGGCTCCTCAGGCCAGAATGGCGGCAACTTCACGCTGACTCTGCACACGTCCTGCTTGACCATTGCTGCGTCCGCCTGCGCTTCCTGCTCTGCTCCGGTAGGCATCTTTGCTCCGCGTGGCTACTGTGCTCTTTGTCGGGGTCACCAATGAAGTGTATAGAGCAAAATGGCGAAATGAAACGGCGGTTTGAACGTTATCATTGTATAATTAATTTCTCAACACTTCTGAGTCGCTTAAGGCTACAATTAAGTTAAGACGACAGAGGGGAAATTACTGGACACAGACAAAAAGCTAAGAAGACGATATCGAGTCAACTAGCAGAACTTAGGTCTACGAGCAAGTCTAGATTTGGTTGTAAGTTCAAGCGTGTACTGTTCGGGAGGTCAAAACGAGTACTGATCTACATGACGATGCTTTATCGCTATTAGGCAAGTCATATGCTCCGATGAAAGCCGAGCTTTGCCGAACGCGCCCGAAGTTGCGTTCGGAAAGGCAGCGACCAGAACATTACAATTTTAAGCCTATATTTTGTATAGTGTAAATAATTATGCGTATTGTTAAATTTGTAAATAAATATTATGTGTGATGTAAATATAGCAACTAAATAAATATGTAAATATACTTCTAATAAAATATGTTAGTTTTCACCCACAGACAATGATCGTGTTTTGTGTTTGAAGTTTTTTGATCTTTGGTTTGACGTTTGTTCAAATTTGACAGTTCGGTGTAACGGGACAATAAGGAAAAGTTTTGTATTGTGGAGTGTTTACAATTATAAAAAGTTTAAATTAATATTACGAATTCATACGAATTCCGGTGTAGCTATGACCGCTACACTGCTATGACTCGAATAAAAATGTTATTCTATGTGGTGATTTTAACATTGATGTTTTAAAACAAGATAAATTATCTCTTGAATTTACTAGTTTTCTATTGAAGTTCAATTTATATTTGCAAATAAATCAACCAACTAGATTACAAAGCAATACGTGCATTGATAATTTTGCTCATAATATTTCACGAAAATGTACTCATAGTGTCCTTGATCTACATATGTCGGACCACACCGCACAAACTTTAAAGATTCCTGTAAAAAAGACATGTTTAATGAATAGTTGGGTTATAAAAGAGCGTGACTATAGTAATGAAAACTTGGCGAAATTCAAAGACTGTCTCAAATCAATCTCTTTTTCTGATGTCTATCTAACTAACGACCCTAACGTAGCATACAACAACTTTTTAGAACTACTCCAATTGTTTTATAACTTATGTTTTCCGATTATGTACAAAAAAAGAAAATTAACAAAGAAACCTAATTGGCTAACACCTGGTATAAGACGGTGTAGCCAAATAAAAAGGCAGTTGCTCTGGCACCATAGAAAGACTCCATCTAAAATAAACGTGATGAAACTTAAAAATTATTCAAATAGACTTAAGAAAATTATAAAACTGACACAATTAGCAAAAAATAATTATAAAATAGAGACAGCATTTAATAAATCTAAAATGACATGGAAAATTATAAATGAAAATAGGAGCAACTTTCCACCAGAGTATATAAAAGAAATAAATTATGACGGAGCTACATTAACTTCACCCAAAGACATAGCAAATACTTTTAACGACTACTTCATAAGCCAAGCAGAAAAACTTGCAACTGCTTTGACACAACTGACGACTGACAATGCAATTAATTTCTCCGTACAGTCAATGTTCTTAGCCCCTATAGTACCAGGTGAAGTAAAAACAATTATAAATAATTTAAAAAATAAAAATAGTGTAGGATATGACAACATCTCAACAAAGGTCCTAAAGTGCGTCTCAGAAATAATATCACATCCTCTTAGCTACATAATTAATTTAAGTATTGAGTCTGGAACCTACCCGGATAAGCTTAAGCCCACTGTCATAAAACCTATATTTAAAAAGACGATGAGAAAGATGTAAAAAATTACAGACCAATAGCTCTTATTCCGGTAATATCCAAGATATTTGAAAAATGGATCTATAAGTCCATAGACAGATACCTCAACAAACATAGCATACTTGTAAAGGAACAAAAAGGATTTAGGAAAGATCATTCAATAAATATAGCATTATATGACTTTCTTAATGTTATCATAACTAACATGAATGATCGAGTTCCAATTTCAGCAATATACATGGATATGACTAAGGCTTTTGATTTGGTCAACCATGATATACTGCTGAGCAAGTTAAACGCGTATGGGATAAGGGGAAATGTTTTAGCACTCATTAAATCGTATCTAACAAATAGAACACAACGTACAGAAATAAGTCGTTTTTATGAAACTAATAAAACCATTAAATTACTAAAATACATATCTAAAGATCGAATAATATCTTATGGCGTGCCCCAAGGCAGCGTCCTAGGGCCTTTATTATTTCTTATATATATTAATGACTTCCCTCAGAATATACCCTATCCTATGACATTGTTTGCTGACGACAGTACTATCATTGTTAGACTTAGCGAGAATAATAAACATTTTGAAGCTGACGTTATTGACGCATTACGGAAAGCCGTTATATGGTTGGAACAAAACAATTTAATAATAAATTTAAAGAAAACAAAAATCATGAATTTTCGTCAAAGAGTAGCTAAATCGGAACTCAATATAAGCTTTAATAATGAAGCAATTGAAGAAGTTACAAATACGAAATTTTTAGGCTTAACAATTGACAATCAACTTAATTGGAAACAACACACTTCAATATTAATTAAAAAAAAATAGTAAATTTGCTTTTGCTTTATATAAATTAAAGAAAGTAGTTAATCAAGCAGCAGCAGTCACTGCTTACTATGGATATGTTGATTCTATGCTACGCTACGGAGTCATGTTTTGGGGTTACTCAAGCAATAGAGACATGGTGTTCAAATCTCAAAAGAGATGCATTAGAGCTATTACAGGCATAAACGTAACTGATAGCTGCAAACCTTATTTTATATTGTTAAAAATACTGACTTTACCTTGCCTGTACATATTTGAGACTGCTTTATTTGTTAAAAAGAACATGCATCTATTCAGAAAAGCGTCAGAGCATCGCTATAAAATTATTAGACCACAAAATAGACATGAATTATGCGTTCCACCATCAAAAACCGCCTTGATGCACAAAAGCATACTTTGCATGGCCCCAAAAATATTTAATAAATTACCTAATAGCATTAAGGACATAATAAATATTACTCAATTTAAGAACAAACTAAGACAATTACTATTGGAAAAATGCTATTACACTATTGACGAATTCCTTATTGATAAATTGTAAGTTATTGACATTTACATTGATACTTATTTAATCTTGACATTGATATTTATTTAATCTTGACATTGTATTATCGTTATTTTCGTTAATTACTTATGTGTCTGCAATTGTTAATGTTTTTTTTTTATTATTATTATTATTTATATTATAATCTGTGAGAGTGTACACCTTTAAGGTAGATTACTTAAGGAACATTTTTTTAGTAAATAAGATCTCATGTACCATTAATCACACTAATAAATGAATTTGAATTTGAATTTGAACAAGCTTTGCTGTCAGGACAGCGCTAACACAACTTATTTTAATTGTAATAATAATAATAAAGCAAGAAAAGAAGTATATCTACACAACAGGGTGTACTGTGTACTACCTAAGTTTTTCTGGTGATCTTTTTCTTAAAAATATTACATAATTTTAATGAGATAACAATCTACTTCATAAAGATTTTTAATTAAACCGTAAATGGTTAACATTTTCCATTAAGAGTGTGATTGAGTCAGATATTAATCACGCACCTATAAATCATTGAAAGAACTACTATACCAATGCTAAACAGTCCGTGTTGCCGACTACTGCTAGGTTATCTTTACTAATTTTTAATAACATTGTTCTATTAACTGTTTACCTGCATTTAGCTTGTCCCTCACTATTGACACTACAATCTCCATGGACACAATAGTCTTCGCAGACGCCAACGTTGCACCTTTCTCCTTTATATCCTTCTGTACAGTCGCAGACCGGCTCATTCGTTTCATTCATGGAACAGTTGCCATTGTTCAAACAATATCCTTGGCATCCGTAGACTTCACACCGTGTCCCAGAGTAACCGGCGTTACATCTAAAATAACAAAGGTATGATACATTTTTACTCAATTAACAAAAAAACCATCAAATATTTGTGATTTCTTGTGCCAGGCAGTAGGTATGCTACGTTACAAGTGCTTTGTAAATGTGGTAAAAGAGTACTTGCTTTTTTACAAATGAATATAATATTAACAAGCTTTGCTGTCAGGACAGCGCTAACACAACTTATTTTAATTGTAATAATAATAATAAAGCAAGAAAAGAAGTATATCTACACAACAGGGTGTACTGTGTACTACCTAAGTATTTCTGGTGATCTGTTTCTTAAAAATATTACATAATTTTAATGAGATAACAATCTACTTCATAAAGAGTTTTAATTAAACCTTATATAGTTAACATTTTCCATTAAGAGTGTGATTGAGTCAGATATTAATCACGCACATATACAAGTAGGGACTTACAATGAATTTCGCCTCATTCGAATTATGATTATGAAAATATTAAAAACAGATTATTGTGTGTTTACTGTGTTTTGACAATACTTCACTGATAATGTAGACAGTAATGTGTAACTACAAAAACGAACACCTATAGGTACTTGATTAACCTATAAGTGTTCGTTTAATAAGGTTCATATTTTATTTAGAAAATTTAACAGTGTCCAGATTTGAGAATTCGGACACTAACTGTCATATTTCTCAGATCTGTACGATCAATATACAACGCTCGCACTCGTCCGCATGTTAGAACTATTTTCTAAATATTAACAATTTTACCTGCATTTAGGTTGTCCTTCATCACTGACACTACAGTTTCCTTGTAAACAATAATTATGACATACAAGTGGAACATCGCATCTGTCTCCGGTGTAACCTGGTGTACATTTACAAACAGATTCCCCGATATCCTTTGTACCGTGCACACAAAGGCTCGCGTCTTTATTACTAGAAATACTTGGTACCAGCTTTTTCAATGCTTCACAGGTCTGGCTTCCCAGAGTTTGGTCTTCAACTGTGTATTTAGTAGCTATACCGCCACACTCGGAACAAAAATCATTGATAGCTGAATATTTATATGGCGAATTCTTTTGTAATTTCCAAATTGTTTTTACCCTCTTTCCTCTCCAGTAGATGAAATCGTTCGATACAGTTATAGATCCTGCATAAATATTGTAATTTAATAATAAATTTAAAGAAAACAAAAATCATGAATTTTCGTCAAAGAGTAGCTAAATCGGAACTCAATATAAGCTTTAATAATGAAGCAATTGAAGAAGTTACAAATACGAAATTTTTAGGCTTAACAATTGACAATCAACTTAATTGGAAACAACACACTTCAATATTAATTAAAAAAAAATAGTAAATTTGCTTTTGCTTTATATAAATTAAAGAAAGTAGTTAATCAAGCAGCAGCAGTCACTGCTTACTATGGATATGTTGATTCTATGCTACGCTACGGAGTCATGTTTTGGGGTTACTCAAGCAATAGAGACATGGTGTTCAAATCTCAAAAGAGATGCATTAGAGCTATTACAGGCATAAACGTAACTGATAGCTGCAAACCTTATTTTATATTGTTAAAAATACTGACTTTACCTTGCCTGTACATATTTGAGACTGCTTTATTTGTTAAAAAGAACATGCATCTATTCAGAAAAGCGTCAGAGCATCGCTATAAAATTATTATACCACAAAATAGACATGAATTATGCGTTCCACCATCAAAAACCGCCTTGATGCACAAAAGCATACTTTGCATGGCCCCAAAAATATTTAATAAATTACCTAATAGCATTAAGGACATAATAAATATTACTCAATTTAAGAACAAACTAAGACAATTACTATTGGAAAAATGCTATTACACTATTGACGAATTCCTTATTGATAAATTGTAAGTTATTGACATTTACATTGATACTTATTTAATCTTGACATTGATATTTATTTAATCTTGACATTGTATTATCGTTATTTTCGTTAATTACTTATGTGTCTGCAATTGTTAATGTTTTTTTTTTATTATTATTATTATTTATATTATAATCTGTGAGAGTGTACACCTTTAAGGTAGATTACTTAAGGAACATTTTTTTAGTAAATAAGATCTCATGTACCATTAATCACACTAATAAATGAATTTGAATTTGAATTTGAACAAGCTTTGCTGTCAGGACAGCGCTAACACAACTTATTTTAATTGTAATAATAATAATAAAGCAAGAAAAGAAGTATATCTACACAACAGGGTGTACTGTGTACTACCTAAGTTTTTCTGGTGATCTTTTTCTTAAAAATATTACATAATTTTAATGAGATAACAATCTACTTCATAAAGATTTTTAATTAAACCGTAAATGGTTAACATTTTCCATTAAGAGTGTGATTGAGTCAGATATTAATCACGCACCTATAAATCATTGAAAGAACTACTATACCAATGCTAAACAGTCCGTGTTGCCGACTACTGCTAGGTTATCTTTACTAATTTTTAATAACATTGTTCTATTAACTGTTTACCTGCATTTAGCTTGTCCCTCACTATTGACACTACAATCTCCATGGACACAATAGTCTTCGCAGACGCCAACGTTGCACCTTTCTCCTTTATATCCTTCTGTACAGTCGCAGACCGGCTCATTCGTTTCATTCATGGAACAGTTGCCATTGTTCAAACAATATCCTTGGCATCCGTAGACTTCACACCGTGTCCCAGAGTAACCGGCGTTACATCTAAAATAACAAAGGTATGATACATTTTTACTCAATTAACAAAAAAACCATCAAATATTTGTGATTTCTTGTGCCAGGCAGTAGGTATGCTACGTTACAAGTGCTTTGTAAATGTGGTAAAAGAGTACTTGCTTTTTTACAAATGAATATAATATTAACAAGCTTTGCTGTCAGGACAGCGCTAACACAACTTATTTTAATTGTAATAATAATAATAAAGCAAGAAAAGAAGTATATCTACACAACAGGGTGTACTGTGTACTACCTAAGTATTTCTGGTGATCTGTTTCTTAAAAATATTACATAATTTTAATGAGATAACAATCTACTTCATAAAGAGTTTTAATTAAACCTTATATAGTTAACATTTTCCATTAAGAGTGTGATTGAGTCAGATATTAATCACGCACATATACAAGTAGGGACTTACAATGAATTTCGCCTCATTCGAATTATGATTATGAAAATATTAAAAACAGATTATTGTGTGTTTACTGTGTTTTGACAATACTTCACTGATAATGTAGACAGTAATGTGTAACTACAAAAACGAACACCTATAGGTACTTGATTAACCTATAAGTGTTCGTTTAATAAGGTTCATATTTTATTTAGAAAATTTAACAGTGTCCAGATTTGAGAATTCGGACACTAACTGTCATATTTCTCAGATCTGTACGATCAATATACAACGCTCGCACTCGTCCGCATGTTAGAACTATTTTCTAAATATTAACAATTTTACCTGCATTTAGGTTGTCCTTCATCACTGACACTACAGTTTCCTTGTAAACAATAATTATGACATACAAGTGGAACATCGCATCTGTCTCCGGTGTAACCTGGTGTACATTTACAAACAGATTCCCCGATATCCTTTGTACCGTGCACACAAAGGCTCGCGTCTTTATTACTAGAAATACTTGGTACCAGCTTTTTCAATGCTTCACAGGTCTGGCTTCCCAGAGTTTGGTCTTCAACTGTGTATTTAGTAGCTATACCGCCACACTCGGAACAAAAATCATTGATAGCTGAATATTTATATGGCGAATTCTTTTGTAATTTCCAAATTGTTTTTACCCTCTTTCCTCTCCAGTAGATGAAATCGTTCGATACAGTTATAGATCCTGCATAAATATTCATTGCTTCATCGTATAAAGTTTCTCTATTCTTTCCAGTCAAGTCTGCACTTTCAACAGTAATATAATCAATACCGCCTTTAGTGACTTCATTAAGCCAGTACATTTTGCGTGTCTTTTGATCTATGGTCAAGTCTGGTCGTCGATCAACTTTAATACCTCCCAAAATGATTTCTCTCTTAGAGCCATCAAAACGAGCCCTCGAAATATTATTGTTTGTGGACCAGTAAATGTACCTGCAAATTAAAATTAACTTTAAATATTTACACGTAAAGTTAAAATTATTATACAAGGTGCTTTTTTATATCCCATAACTCTAGGGTTATATTCTGTAGGCAAAAATAATACTAAAACTCCTAGTATAGGTGGTCCAAAAATGCATAGTTTCGAAGATATCATCAATCTTAATTAAACTATCAGTTGTTTAGTACCCGTATCACAAGCTCTGCTTAGCTTGGGACTAGATGGCGTTGTGTGAATAGTCATGGAATATTATTGTTAAGTATTATTAATATTAATTTTATTACTTATTTAGTTCAAAAATTGTCACCAGTACGACGGATCTTCTTTCTAACGTCACTTTTCTTTCACGTAAGGGTGTTTTACATCAATCAAGGGACTTTGTCGAATTATTTTGTATGATAGTAAAAAAAAAAACACTCATCGCAAAGTGTTCAACGATTAACTGTCATAAAGCTAGTTTCCTATTGGCTATCATCAGCGTGTATCTAGGATGTGTACTAGCAGAACTGTGACGAACCGCACTGTACCCCATCTGATTGTCACCGTTATTTAAAGTCTACTTAAAGTGCAATACCATTTTCTGTAAAATCTCAGTTGTCATCAAAGATCGAAAGTAATAAAAATTAAAATCATAAAAAATAAAAGCTAAGTTAAGAAATCTTTATGGTTCTTTGCAGCTATAAGCAGAACTGAGTTCAGATGGGAATACACGAGTAAAAAGCATCCATCCATCCAACCATCTATCTATCCATACTCACAAACTGTCGCGTTTATAATATTAGTAGGATTACATACCCTTCACAGCTATCCACGGCAATGCCATAGACCCAATGATGTAGCTTCAATACAAAGTTTCCACCGGCGGCGTTGTAAGCTCCAGGTTTTAATGAATACGAATATATACTGGAGTATTTAATCCAAAAGAGTGTATCTGTGACAGGGTCGTACGCGAACTTAAAGAGTATGTCTCCTTCACACCTCACTAAAGTTTCTATTTTCTTAGTCTCTATGTCAAAGTAAGATATTCCAGTGGTGTTGGTGTAGTCAGAAAACAGTACCCTGTTGTGTACTGAATCGTAAACAACTGAAACGATGCGAGTTGATGGAATCTCTTCAGAGTGCGTTATTACTTCATAATTATAAAACGTTAGTCCAGTTGGTCCACCCACGACAATGTCTAAAACAAAAATAATAATATGTACAACCTTCCTTAGACCTAAATTAGCTTAATCAGTCCAGCCATTTTCGAGTTTAAGTGAGACTAATAAACGTCTTTTATTTTTATGAAGGTATTTATATAATAAATATTCTTACAAAAAATGAATCAGTGTGAGAGTTAGAGTTAATATAACGTGTCATTAATTTCATGAAGAAATTATGGATGTAAACAAATCGTATGGCGTGATGGCCAAGCGGTAATTTCGCTTGCCTGCTTGCTTTGAGCAAGCATTTAAACCCATGTGCCATTTTCAATTCGACATCATTGACATCGTTGACGGAAATCATCACCTATAGTTAATTAATTTTGTAATCGCCAATCCACCATAAGCAAGTTTGGTGATCGACGCCCGTGGCTTCTCTGCATAAGAATAAAGCTTTGCCCTGCAGTGGGACAGTAACAGGCTGGTATTACTTTTTACTTTCAATAAATCTATTACCGATTCAATTACGTCTTATTAAACACAACTCTTGTACTCACCCCAGGAGAAGGAATTCGCCAACCCCACATAAAGCACCAACAACGTCAACACACACTGCGTATACATTTTACACCCAATACAATAGAGCGGGCGGGAACTCGATGCGTGCACCCTGTCGAACGCCCGTCAAATATATAAGGAAAACGTTTGTTTGTCGCAAACATTACATTTAGGAAAGCTTTATCAGAAATCGGGCAAAATGATAACCTGAGAGGTCCGCTGATAAGAAGCGTCTCAGTACCTACATATAGCAAAGAGAATGATAAAAGAGGCACTGAATAAAGCAAGCAATATTATTATACTGGGTAAACTTTGAGTGGATGGTCAGATTGATTGATGGAGAAACGACATGAAATTTTTAAGAAAACTGAAATTTAAAAAGAATCGATTGTTAAAATAGAACCGTGTTTCCAATTGCTCGATTTTTATATTAAGGTTAATGGGGTACAGCTTGCTCAGCTAAGAGACAACCAAACAAATGGACAGCAAAGGCTTAGTAATATGGTTTTGTAGGCACCTTTTGGGTTCGTCCGTACCCAACTAGTGACCGTAACTAGTGTCACAAAAGACATCTCACGATAAGCTAACTATTACTGTTAGCATGCATCATGCTGGGCAAAAGCCTCTCCCCATAACATCCAGTTCTTTCGATCCAGGGCTAAAGTAGGCCACTGGACCTCTGTTTTGTCCAAGTCATCCCTCCATCTGCTTTGATGTCACTGCCACATCTTATAATTAGGAGAATATTCCCCAATATCTGCTCTGAAACCTTCAATATGCCAAACTGGCCCGAAGCTACAGTCAGAGCCCAAGGAGGCAATACCAGTTGATAAAAATTAAATAACACGTAAAACATACATCTAACTGTTAATTGAGCTTTTTGACATTAAGCTAAAGATGGCTATTTTTATTGTTTTATCTTCTTTTTCAAGTTAAAATGGTTGCTAATGTAAAGTTTACTAGTTTAAACGAAAGCTGATAAAATTTGCTGTTACAAAGTTTTTTATTTTAATTTTTAAGTTTAGGAAAAAAAAAAAGAATTTTAATAGTATTAGTAGGTAATTAGTTTTGCAGGCCTCAGTATTTTATTCGCCTGGTGTCAAAATCAAAAGTAAATTAATGCAAATTAGGCTGAGGAAGTGAGGATCAGCACTTTTTGAACGCCAAAATTACATAACACAGTCTTCTTAAAACCCGCCCTTCGAGTCAAATGGCAGGGTGACATTGTGACGCAATCTCCAAGGATTATTTTCTGAACAAGACCATGCGTATTACGCCGGTCCGTAGTCTCCACAACGGAGCAGTTTTGTATGAACAATTTCGGCTTATGTATGAATAATAAAATGTTGGCTCTTAAAAGCCATTCATCGTACAGCATAATGAGGCTGACTGTACCTACTCGCAGATAAGTATGGCAGCCATATTTTTGTTTCTGTTGTATTGTTTGTAATTTTAACGGAAAATCCAGATGATATCATACCGGGGTTCAAAGGTGACATGATGTTATTGTAGTTATAATGCGTGATAACACTAGCTTCTACCAGCGACTTAGTCTACGTCTGTTTATTTTTTTAATAACAGAAATTTTATTGGAAAATCCTGTTTTAGGTTTGTATTGAAGGAGGTGAATTTATCACTGGGTTGTGGTTCAGATGAAGTCGCTACATGTATAACACGGGTTTTCAGCTGCTAACATAGTTGGCCAAAGGGTAGGCTGATGATGAATGAACTAGGAAATTGAATGAGTGAGTGCAAAATATATAGATACTAAATTCACGTACCTGTCGTAGTCTTGACTACACTGTCAGTTAGTAGTAAGGTAACACTATGATTAATAATTATATGGCTAGTCGTTAATATTTATTAATATGCACAATATTGATTTTATGGACTGTGAATACTACTTATAAATAAATAAAAAATAAAATAAAAATGTTTATTGCAATTTCATTAGGTTTAACATACATTAATTGGAGATCACCTTTTAAGCAAGAAGATGCTTGTGTTAGGTGACTCCGCTCTTCCACTTAACATAAGACAATGTATGCAATTGCAAACTAAATAACAATGGAAAGAATAATAATAAAAGCGAAAAAGAACGCGCTTGAGTGATTTATGAGACCGGGTTTTTAAGTGTGAGTGTGTGTATGTGTGTGCGTAAGTGAATGTTATGGTGAGAGTGTGCGTGAGTGTGTAAAATAGTGTGAGTGTACTTCGTGTTGTGTGTGAGTTAAATTTGTTTGTATTGATATAAGTTTGTTTGGTTAGCCCTGCGACATTGTCTTGGGATCGGAGGAAGCTGAGAACAGCTTCCACCACTAATTCATGCACTACTTAGTATGTATTAATAAATATTACTCAAACAAGCTGGTAAACGAAGTTCTTGATGTAGAATTGCATAAATTTAACCAAGTATTGACTATACAACGTTTGATCCTTCTTTAATATGCCTTGTTTTTTACACTGAATTTTATTAACTTATAAGGAATACTGGTATGATGATATGTCAAGGTTTAAAAAATACATCATTGTTCGAAATTTCATGCAAGTAAAAGAAGCTGTGTTATTTTTGCCATTTGGCTACATTACAACATAACATACACTCAACATCAACCAACAACAACTTTCAAAATAGACTTCAAGCTTATCACATGAAAACAACATCATAAAAATCAGTTTTTAATATTTCAACCAGCTTGAATACTTAGATCTTTGGCACGTTTGGCTACACAAAAACATACTACAAAATAACAACCACCAACAACTTTTAATATTTCAACCAGGTTGGATACTTTTACCATTAGCCTACTTAACAACATAAGACGCAACAACAACCAACAATATTTTAACCTGTTTGCCATCTGGCTACACAACAACTTAACACACAACAATTTAAGAACCACTTCAATCATACCTCAACCTGTTCGGATATTTATGCAATTTCGCTACATAACAACAATTTATTTCAATATCTTAACTTGCCGGTTGATTCAGTAAATGTCACCCCGTAAAAGCTTGAGTGAATAGAACTGTCAATGCTTTTGCATTAGTTTGGAATAACAGCTCAATTCGTTTTCACTTCACCTACATTTTCACGCTGTGGGTGATTTAACAGAATCGAATTGCAGGTCGAATACTTTTGTCATCTGGCTACCTAACAGCAGAGCACACTACTTACTAACAAATACTTTGTACAGAGGCCAGCACATCAAGTTAAACAAATATGTCAAATTTCATCCATAGTTTTTCAACTTAATTGTAAACAGAATAAAGTTCATATTGAATTGGGAACAATTGACAGTTTGGGATCGGTTGATGTGCTGGCGTGTTTTTTTCATTTCACGACATTTCACTAAAAGCGTAACACACACCAACAACAAACAACAACAACTTTCAATATCCCAACCTGCATAGATACTCATTCATTTTACCGCCTGTACCTCCCGACCAAGACGTTTCCATTCAATGTGGCCGGAATGAACGCGAAATAAAATTAGGTGAATTGATTGAACCGTGCCACTTTGCGATACGGAAAAAGGATAACATTAGCCTTCTACTTGCTTTTGATAAAAGATACATTTATTTTCATTTGGCGTTGACTTGTGTTCAAAAGAAATGTTGGTTTATTGTTCGGGCGTAAGGTCTTGATTTTGTGTTTTGGTGATGTCAAAAGGTTTTCGGTTTTAAATGGTGGCTTTTAAATATCTAAATATCGCATTTTTTTATCTTTTGTAGCTTTTGTAAAGGGTTGAGTATTTTTTTTTAATATTTGTTGGCATTCATTCTAATTTTGTCTCTTTTAACACTCCTGATGCAAGATCAAACTCGGTTAGTAAAAATGTATATCTTTACTTGCTCCAGCTATATACACCGTGTAGAAGCACCCTCAAGAAAGAAAGAGTAACAACCAAAAACTAAATCTAACATGTCAATAAAACTAAAGACCTGTGCGATGCCAAAAAGGCACCACAATTTAAATATTGTGGCGTCTCAGCACAATGCCACGATATATATAATTAGATACGTCATTCAGGGCAGATCCAGGCAGGGTTACCATGAATTGAAGTTACACAGGCCAAACAAAAGAGCCGATCCGAGACCGGTTGATTCTGTAAAAGTCATCACGTGAATACTTGAGCAACTTGCAGTGAAGTCAAAGTCAAAGTAATTTATTCGTATAACATAGGTAAAAAGTATGTAACTTGGTGACAATATCAAATTATACGTGCAACACTATGTTTCATCGCGCAAGGTATACACATTTTACCATTGGTTAAGTATCTTCTCACTGTAACAATAGTGAACTGTCATTGTCTAACATTAGTAGGTATTGAATGACAGCTCAATTTTCCTTAACTTCGCTGACATGTTCACGAGGTGACTGTTACAGAATCGCTCTGCTGTTCAATTCGACGATTCGTGTAATAATGCTAATAATTAATGTGTTCAAATACAAATATAAGGTTAGGTGAGCTGCACACTATATCGCTAATTTTGTCTATTGTCTTTGTCTATGACGAATCAAAGGATGCTGGTGTGTTCTGACGTTAAGCAAGTTGGCATAAGAAGAGGCCCCTGCTTTTCAGTGGGATAGTATTACTAGGTTGGTAATAAACAAATTTCTCAATATTTTCAAGTAATCAAAACTGAAAATTCAAACTCCTTGAACAGGATCGCCTGTTTAAGTTAAGATTACTAAGCGACTGTGACGAGCTGCTAACTTACCTGCACACACTAACTTAAAGTTAGTCTCACAACAAGTTAAAGCTGTCGTAATTTTGTGGTAGTAGCTTTAACTTAGCCCAGTTGCGAGATATATTATTTGCAGAGTTTTGTTGATTGTCTTAGATGTTTACTTGGAATGATTTTAAAATCTGTATTTATTCTTGAAAATTTGGATAGTTCTGGATTTTCTTGAATATTTCGCACGCTGGTTGATTTAGTTAGATGTGAGCTGGATCCAGGTGTGTGAGCCACACTCCGAAGTGGTTTAAATCAGTCAATCATAGTTAGTAAGAGACTGAAAGACACCCCTCTACCACAGTATAAATATTAATACAGTAGGACGACGCCTTTGATTTCTGGAAAATGCCGACAACGTCTACACGCGTTAGCCCTGAAGAATACCTCCCGAATTACGAACATCGTTTTGTTCGCAGTTCGGGAGCGGCTTTCCCGCGTCTCGCCCCTCACACCCCACACGATTGCCCGGTTTAGACGGCTTCGTCGGACGACTGTAAGTTTTTAGACTGTGCCTCTACCCTATACTCCAAATAAAAAAACGGTGAGAGCAAGATTTTTGTTCACGAGATTCAAGTGCAGTTTTGTATCAGGCTTTTTTCATCTTGGTTTGATCGCCATTTTACTTACCATCTTCTTCCTCGGTCCCTCAATGCTGAGGATCGCGACCACAACAGCGAGCTCTCCATTCGCTGCGGTTGTTGCAGCTGTGGACTGCCATCTGGATGTCCGGCCCCACAGTTTTCCTAATGGCATCCATCCATCTTGAGGGTGCTCTGCCCCTGGCTCGTCTTCCCTCCATCTGACCCACTATGATGTGCTTCTCCAGACTATGCTTAGGAGACCACATGATATGTCCGAAGAAGCGAAGGGCCTTTTGGTGGCAGATTGCTGAGAGCCTCGTCGCGATGTTAAGCTCCTGCAGTATGGACTCGTTGGTTCTCATAGCGGTCCACGGAATTCTGAGCAACCTTCTCCAACACCACATTTCGAAAGCATCGATCTTTTTGCTATCGTTGCTCTTGCAGCACCAGGTTTCTGCGCCGTACAGGAAAATGGAAAATACCAAGGCACGAACGAGTCGCACTTTGGCTTTCCGTTTTACTTACCATAGCTGTTTTTAAAGATGACTTAACTGCTCAAGACCTGCAGGGCTGATGCGTATCTTCGTAAATAGCTCATAGCGATGATCACTGGTCAAAGTATTCAACGATTTACTGTCAAACAGCTAGTTTCGTATTGGCATTGGTGTACCCATTTCTAGCACAACGCCATGCGCACCTAATAAGCAAAACTGGTTTTCGTTACAAAGCGCCTACACGCGTAATGTACCTACCGTGTTTCAAGTTGATCACAATCATTCCCACTACACACACTTACTATCGGCACACTATACATAAATACATACATAGGTTATAATTTTTCTTAAACATATTTTTTGGTAACATTCTATTTATATACGTAAAATATTATTTATTTATGAAGTATATTGATAATTGTTACTCATCCGTCCCTTGTCCCAAAGGTTCATTTAAAAATCAGCGTCAGGCAGCATCTCAGCATCTGTCTGGCATTACCGCTGAAATGATCCTTTTGGCGCAGCCGTGAGACATGCCATTTTTGTGTCTTTTTTTTGTGATAATGTGTTTTTATTGTGCGTATATTCAGCTGTTGCCAATAAATGTATTTTCTTTCTTTCTTTCTTTCTTTCTTTCTTTCTTTCTTCTTTCTTTCTTTCTTTCTTTCTTTCTTTCTTTCTTTCCTTCTTTCTTTATTTCTATCTTTCTTTCTTTCACTCGCAGAGATGTGGCAAAGCGCTCAGAACCCCGTGTAATACTCACCGTAGCTTTAAGTCCACTTGAAGCGCAATACTATTTTTTTTACATTCTCAGTTATCATTAAAGTTCTTTGGGCAACTTGACGCTGGGTAAAGTCACTGGCAATGTAATCAAAGCCAATAGACTGATTTATTTACCCAAAAAAAGACACCATCTTCTCTATGCTCAACACTTCATAGTTATTCCTGTTAACAGCGTTAATGTTGTTGCAAATAATATAAATCAGCCTTTTAACCGTTCATCTCATTGTGCTAAAAACCCCACTCCTCTCTTTGTAATTAAGTAACAAAAGCTAAGTAATTATGCAAGGAACGAAACAATCTACTAGGCGAATGTATGGAGTTAGAGTTGATGGAAGTGGCTACAGTGGAAATACCTTAAAAGATGTACATGGAGGAATTATGAAGACAGGTGTAGTAGTGACGTTGGTTAAGGCAAAGTTGTGATTTGTACCAATAAGACGAGTGGGATGTAAAGCCATGCCTTCAACTTAACTCCCTGTATAAGTCTGATACTTTTTACTATTATTCTTATGTAATGCTGTATACAGAAGCTGTTGGTTTACCTTTAATAAATAAATAAATAACTTAAGGTAAGACTTTGAGGTGAGGCTTTGTGAGGTAATCTTATTACTCCGGAGAAATAGAGAGGTATAAGGAATAGAGCGTAAAGTTCTATATCCCCCATAGAAAAGTGAGGATCCTCCGACCAGACGGGTGTTGTATCTAGTGGGCTACTACTCAGTCGGAGGTTGCGGAAATATATTCTGTTCCAGTGACCTCCGGCGCAACATGTCCCTCTTAAAAAAATGGTGGGCTGCTACTGCCCGACGGTCGTTGTCGGAATCCTGTATAGTTTCATTTGCGCGGATGACTTTAAAATCGCAATGTAGCATAATAATTACGAGTATATTAGATGAGTTTCAGTAACGAATGAGTTGTTACTCATATTATCTATGCTTAAAATCCCAAGCGTAATGTTAGTTCAATAAGTGGAACATAAATGTGCCTACTCCCGTTTTAATGACAGCTAATTGTCACAAGTCAAATGTCTGTTAACCTTTTGTTATACACTGGCAAAGAGATTTAAAATACTATAGAGCGGGCATGTCAAGGAAATGTCATAGAAAATCTTTGATCCCATGTCTCAGTAACGCCGTCTAGAATAATATATGAATATTGGAGCGGCAGTGGAGCGTACTACAAAAAAGTCATAGACTTGTATTCAGCAGGACACACTTTTTCGGACGAAAATTTTATTCGTGATGTCCGGTCTATAGGTATTGAATGTCTTTGTACACTGGACCAGATACAAAAGACTGACACAGGATTTAAATTATCAAGAAAGTAATTCAAAATATCAAATACTAAGATTAAGACCTATCGCTTCTAGTTTTTTAGTTCTCTTTACCGTTATTTTGCTAGTGACATCGGCGGGCGTGGGTTAATTCCATTAAAAGATTAACAAACCGCAGGAGCGCTGAGATCGCCCGCTCAGGCCATGCAAATGAGGGGGTTGGGGTATAGGTAGACGCATTAGCAAGGCCGCACACCAGAGACACATACCACACGCATGCAACGTACTCGTTGCTACAACGAACTAAGTATACAACATTTTTGTTCAGACTTCTATCGCAAACTTTATTAGATTATTTAAGCATACTACTTTCGGCTTACTGACTATCCGTAACGATTGTCAAAGATTTCCAAATGACAGCACCAACGGTTTAAAGTGCTTTCGAGGTACGAGAAGGTCTTAATATTAGGTATTTTATGGTCAACCATCTACAAACTGACCTCGGCACGCGTAGCATAACCTATGATTGACCCTTGAGGCTGTAAATATTTAGCCACAAGCCTCAAATCAAACATTATAAATTTAAAAATGACTCGGAATACCTTTAAATGTTACCACGGTGTGCTCATTCGCCTTTAGCTTGTTATAGCAAATTTTTCTTGTGACGTGTCTCAAATATGACGTCACAAATGGTGAAAAACAAATGCATGTCCAGTGTACGGCCAGCCTTACCATGTATTACCACCACACGATCTAACATAGCATTGTGTTTGGTGAAACAGAGCCTTGAAAGCCTCCTTTAGTGGGTGAAACAGGTCTCAATTATTATATCAGACCTGACACTATGGTTCAATCTTGTTAAGAAAACATAGGCAACAGAGTAAGGTATTGTAGCGACATCTGTCTCGCCACATATTAACTAAAAAGTGTCATAAATTCTACATCGCGATGTTAAAGTTATCCGCGCGATTGAACGTATACAAGATCCCGACAACAATCAGCAGTACTTAGTAGTAGTAGCCCACCAGACAGAACTCCCGCCTGGACGGAGGATCCTACCTTTTCTAAAGGGTAAAAATTTTGACACTCTGTTTCTCAAGCCCCTAAAATATTATAACACATTAACAGTGACTGCAATTCGGCTGTTGCTAAGGAAATTGTGAAGGATTCCAGAAAACATCATCATAACCTACTAGCATTTTCTACATCATTTTGGGCTACTCAGCCAAAACATTTGGCAATTTCTGACTAACCTAATAAGATTGTAAATGAAAGAAGTGAAGTTTTGCTTTAAAAGGAAATATGAATTTTCGTTTTTAATATTGATGCATAACTTTTATTAACATTAACTCTAAACATTGGGCGAATACATTGACTCCTGTAACACAGGTCTCATCCAGCATGGGAGTCAGTTTCAAATGGAAATGTACCTATATCGTATCTTTTGTGTCAATGAAGTATTTTATTATTATTTGTTTTATTTCTCGGAACTCTTGGGTTCCGAACCTTTGGAAAGCGTACGAAGGGCCGAAGCCAAGTCGCAGAGGCCCATTGTCGACTTTAATGGAATGATGCACCAACCGCAGATTTTCCCTGTATACACTACACAAGTGCAGCCGAGGAAAACCTATAGCTGGTGTAAGACTATTGCAGACTATGGTAACAAAAGTAATGGACTATAGGCTAGGGTGGCTAAAATAGACTGGATACTACAAACCATGAAGCTAACCACAAGTTGCCTCCGGGATTATTATTATTATTAATGTAGGAATGATCATTTTTTCATTGTTCTTTAGGGCCCAAAATCATGTACAGAACTCATGGCATCAGTTTGTGTAAGGGTGGGAATTTTACCTTTTATTACTGTCGCGTTCTGAATAAAAACCCCATACTGAGTGGTCGTGTAAACTCTCCTTGGGCGTAAAAGCTGTTGTGTTTCATTGATTAAATTCAGTCCGCGATACCTCGATGCAACATTTCAGTGAGCTACTGGTAACCGCAATACTTTCAGCGCTTTGTCCAGCGCCGTGTGAGTGCACATTAAAGTGCTTAAAGCGACGCTCGGTAGTGTTCGTGGCTTAACGAACCTGATATTGAAAAGAGATAATAGTTATTTATGGTATAGTTTGGTGGGGATTTTGAAACTAGGTGTTTTAAAGTATCTAAACAGAATAAGTAAAGAAATACCAACCTTACCTCTCTAGTTAAAAAAAAAAACTATTGTGTTTGGAACGAAAGATTGTCAAAAGTTTTGACACGCACAGTAAAATGAATGTTAGATGTACAAACCTTTTTAATCTTATATACACCACTAATTTTTAATTAGTACAAATACTTAAAGGGCTCGTTTTAGGCGGTTTGCTCATTATATTTGTAAAGTATCAATAAATAATATTCATAAACAGCAAAGTTAATAGCGCTTGTTTATATCCCAAAAAGTCACCCAATTTATGGTAAATATTGTACAGGCTATTCATGACATAGTAGTATTCAGTCGTCGTCATCTCTCGCTCAAGCATGCCCCGCCTCCATCAACTGTTTTCGTTATTTAAGTTGAACTAAATGGCATATTAAAAAATTGAATTGCGTTTTTTTTTTTACTATTGATTTCGCAATTAAGATCAGTAACAGGTATGGATACAGCCTATTTTTTTTTTTGTACTATTTAAAAAATAGTGGTGTATAAAATTCTAGTGTCACAATGTTAATTACCATACCTACTCCTACGAGACGGGTTGACCGATTATTATGATTTTTTTGTGTGTATATTCAGTAGTTCTGAGAATAGGACATTAAATACAGCTTTCATTTGTACTCGGTAGGCGGCACTGCGATCGAGTTCAAAACCAACATTAGGGCAAGACAACGTCTGTTCGGTTTACTAGTAATTCATAGATTTGACATACAGATATATAATAATAAACAAGTTCACTGACCTCAGTAAACAAAACCTTGTGACAAAACAACTCACAATATTAGTTTCCTTTGTAACAAAGTAAACATAAAATAATATCAATACTAAAACAAAAGATATTTTCAAGAAAAATCCTGTAACTAACTTGGCTTAAAGAAAACCAGACAATGTTTTTAATATAATAAATCCATTCGTATTATAATAGCTAAGATTTTTCTCGTGTTAACATGAAACCCGAAAATATTTCAGTTTATTTTCTTTGTGGGTAATATTCGCGCAATATTTTGTGTATTTCGTGAAATATTATATTAACACAAGGAATTTCCATAAAAATGATAACTTGTGGCCACAATATGTTAACCTAACATTCGGTTCGTGGGGATAATAAAAAATGGTCACGTAATTATGTGCTCAGGCTCTTTGCTCGGGTTCTGTGTAAAAATATTAGTTTGTCATTTATTTATTTTAAGAGGTAGGTAACTTCACAGTTGACAGGTAGCAAAATTGTAATTCTAAGCACTAGGCCAGTCTCTGTCTAGCCTTTTCCCAACCATGTTGTAGTCAGCTTCCACTTCAACTGGATGCAGTTGAATACCATTGTTTTACAAGGAGTGACTGACTGTTTGACCTCCATAATCCAGTTACTGGGTTGTACGAAACTCCTTGGTTAAGCTGGATGTCAACTGGATGTCAGATAGTTCGGGCTTACGACTAGCTGTAATGAATAAAATAATAATAATTATTATTATTTCGTTGCACAGTTGGGTCAAGAACCTGATCCAGAAGGCAGTTATACTTCTTGATACGGCCCGCATCGTGAGGAGGTTCCTGTCTCTGGAGCCCTAACCACCGGTAGCTTGGACACTGCTCCCGCCATCGATGGTTCACTGTTTTTTATATTTTTAAACTGCAGTAATATCTGGAATCCGCACTACTTGGTTTATATACAGCAAATAGAATTAATACAATCTAAGTTCATTAAATATATTAACTATCGCACTGGATTCAGATCAACAGATTATCTGCTATCATGCAAACACCATAATATGCTACCACTGGAGAACAGACGTATGATTCTGGACATGCTGTTTCTTTACAAAATCTGTAGTGGGAACATTGACAGTACCGCTTTAAATAACTTAGTTATAAGATTAAGTGCTCCATCTCGACGAACTAGGCATACGCAGTTATTCGATGTACCACACAGTGGTACAAACTACGCTGGAAATTCAGTCATTTGTAGGATGCTAAGTAATTTCAACAAAAGATTCTCTCATATTGATATATTTAATACCAAAAAATATACATTCAGGAAACAATTAATAACATCAGTATGTGACGAACTGACGGACAACTCTAATTCGATTGAATAGAAAGTATACAGACAATCACCACATTCAACCGTAACTTACTCACACACCCACTCGCATCTCCTCATGCACACTCCCACACACTCACCTACACTGTACACTTAGCAATGCTTAGATGGTGTTAGCTTTTCATTTCACTTCTTTTTTTTTCCTTTGTATGTTTGTTTCTGCTGCATGTATTACATAGTTAATAAATTGTAAATCCGTAATTGGCTGTAAGACCAGTTATATTTTTTTTTTTATGATAAAGTTCAAAGAGCTGTGGATTTTGTGATGAACAAATAAATAAATAAATGTTTTTATATTTTTATATCAATATTTAAATATGTAATTTATATGTATGTTAAAATAATAAATGGAAATAATAATAACTACTGTAAACAATCTACAAATGACAGCCGGGACCGTGCTGTTTGAAGCACGGAAGACTTTTATTTCATTTTATTAAATTACTTTTATTAACTAGCATTTTGTACTTTATATCTAGCATTTTGTTTAAGGCTATTACAAACTTATCAGTTCGAAGATTCTTATGTATCTGTACATAAGATTGAAAAATAAAAGTATTGTAAAAAAAAAAACCACCATTTCTTCCGTCATTCTTAAAAAAATCTATTGTTTACCTGACATTACTCACCAAACCCCACTGGACCCTAAAAAACCAACACAATATTAATACATCCTACCGAATGGATGTTCGAATCAATAGATAAGCGATCGCCAACCATTTGTCGTTGCTAATAATACCCCGCTCTTCTGCCAGACGTTGATAAATGATGTGCCGAAGGTTGGCGGCCTGTCAACAAGTTCGTCTTGCAATATTTTTTAACTGAGATCGCGAGGAGTTGATGTTTTTTCGATGATGGTTTTTTTGAGCTTAAGGAAAAGTTTCTGATCGGTTCATGATAAATTTTCCTTTTGAAGTAATTGGTCTTATGGTATGCTCCTAATGATCTTTTGAATCCTACAAGATTAAGTGTGTATCATGCCACAAGCAATGCTTGCAAATAAATGGATCAAGAATTTATTAGAGTATCATAAGTACCTAGGCACTATAAATTATAGTCAACTAGCAGACGTCCCGCGGTTTTACCCGCGTAGGGGCTGTGCCCGTGGGAATACAGGGATAAAAAGTATCCCATATGTTAATCCAGGGTATCAGCTAACTCTGTAGTAAATTTTACTAAAATCCATTTAGTAGTTTTTACGTGAAAGAGTAACAAACATACATCCATCCATCTATCCTCAGTAGAAAGTAGGACTAGTATGAAGTAGGATAGTAGGACTAGCTTACCACGGCTTTTTTCATTCCAACTTACAATCAATTTGAATACCTATATTGTGTTATCTTCTTAGTTTTAGCTGAAGACTTGTCAAATGTCAAATCGTCTCCTGGTAAACTAGGTAGACATTTGTCATCCGTGATGTCATCCAAGATGGCGCTGGATTTGAAAATTGTTCATGAAAACGATTTTTCTTATTTTTTTTTGTTCTATTATTAAACAGGGCTGTTTTTGACACCATGAGCAAAATTTTTACAGACTGGTCTACCCATGAATATAAACAACTTTCATTGTGGGACCGACGCGCAAATTGCGAAAAAAAATCTGCTGTTGCATACAAAAGTTTAATACCTAATCGACCAAAATGTATGCAACAGCTATTTTTTTCCGCAATTAAAAAGAAAGCCTATGTCCGTCTTCAGGATGCAATTTGTCTCCTTGCCAAATTTATTAACGATCCCTTAACACGTTCGCTGACAGTAGTGACAGTACGTAATTAGGCGGGAAATTGAAATAGTGCGTTAGAACAGTACGTCGGAGGACGGGCTACTTATTTTTAAAAGTATTGGCAGTGCGTCGTCCGACGATAATTTTCCATATAAGTATTATGAAGAGCAGTATCCACTGTCATATTGTGAGCAAATTCATACTTCTTACTGCCGTAACACGAGTATTTTGTGGGTAGTTGCATATTGCTATCTCAGTCGCTCTCACACACACGTAAACCGTTCATGCACGAGTACTACGTTGACCGGCGCCGCGGCGTGCGCGCGCCTTGTACTCGAACAATCAGTGTGGCGGTGCCACTTTGTGAACAACCACGTGTTTACGTGTGAGTAGTGTAACATCGAGAAACGTTCACGTCCATCGACGTAGTATTGAATTTCGACAGGCAAACATATGGCCAACATGACACTACGTCGTGAAACGTTTGTCATTTAGTATGAAAAATTCTACTGTCGTAATGTGGTGTCAGGGTAAGTGCTCACTGTCAGCGAACGTGTTAAGCCGTTTAGTCGTGTAAAGCCAACAAACAAACTGAGTTACCTTCCCATTTACAAAGACATTCAATACTTACTATTTAATAGACGGGAACACACGCACAAACTTTCATCCAAAAATTGTGTCCTATTGGACACACGTCTATGTGTTTTTTTTAGTACCTACTAGTAATTGTGTGTTTGTTTTGTAGTGAAATATGTTAGGGGATGGCGCTGTCTGCCGAGATACAGGATAGCTCCTAGTTCGGCAGCAGAGGATTCCATAATAAAAACTTGTATACTAAGCCTATCAAGTCATCATATGTCATGGTATAATTTTTTGGATAAATAAAAATATTAAATATTATTATTATTAGTACGCTCCGCTGCCGCTCCAATATTCATATATTATTCTAGATGGCGTTACTGAGACATCGGATCAAAGTTTTTCTATGACATTTCCATGACATGCCCGCTCTATTTTAAATCTGTTTGCCCATTCATAATATTATTATATTTCGGACAACTTTCGCAATACATGCTCGTACATCTAAAACTCGTACTCTAAAACACACTTTTTGCCCTGAGGGGTAGGCAGAAACTACAGAACGCCACTTGCTGCGATACTTACACACCAAAGAACTTGTTTTATTTCATACAAACCTACTGAACAATCTAACAGATTTCATAAAAAATTGGCTAACCCGTTTCAAAGGAGTTTTGCTACAAACACTGTGACACGAGATTTTTTTAAATTAACCAATAATAATTATAATGAATGAGTTCAATGTGAACTTACAATCTTAACGGCTTCGGTAGAAATCGGTCAGACATTAATACCAACGGGTCTTTTCACCCTAATATCCAGGATATGAGAACAAAAAAAAACGTACAAGATAACTTAAGAAACCATGCCAAAACTCTACAGAGTATTATTTTCATTCGATTGATGTTCCAAAGTTAATCAGAAAACGTTCGCCTTAGTTTGCGAGAAATCTGAAACGCGAACTCAAGATTTACCAACATTTATTTAGAAAAGGACTTTTTAAAGGTTTCTCTATGTTCAGGTACATTTATTATACTCTATATTTTATTATGTGTCGATCTTGATGCTGATGTTAGAAACAAAAGGTACGAGCAGTATTACCAAGAATTGTTTGATCATCATTTGCCTAGCCCTTTGTCAACTATTCCTCAAAAGACCATTTCAGACACTAATCTGCATGGTTCTAATAATGATCTGACAAAGATAATGTTTGGACTTTAAAAGAGACTGACCTCTGAGTTTCTTTCAATATTTCTTCTCTCAGAGTACTCAGATACTGAAACGCCAACCTCACCTAGCTAAAAAGTGACGTGCCGTGGCGTTATGTTCTGTAGGCTTGCTGAATAAGACACCGTTGATGTTGACTTCGTTTATTACAAGATGACACACAATAGTTACACAATAATAAATAAATAAATATTCCACAACTTTTCACACAACGCCATTTAGTCCCAAGTTAAGCTTGAGAGCTTGTGTTATGGGTACCAAACAGCTGATAAACATACTTATATATTTCTAAATACATACATATTATAGATAAATTACACCCAGACACAGAACAAATGATCGTGCTCATCACACAAACATTTGTCCTGGGTGGGAATCGAACCCACGATCTCCGGCATAGCAGTCAGGGTCACTAACTACTACACCAACAGGCCAGTCAATTACCAATAGTTTACATACGGTTCCGCTTTTATAACAGTACTAGCAGACGTCATGCGGTTTCACCCGCGTAGTTCCTGTTCCCGTGGGATTACAGGAATAAAATGTAGCCTATGTCATCCAGGAAGAGTGAATCTTTCCACCGGTGCCATAATTTTTAAAATTGGATCATTCGTTCCGAAGATTACCCCCTACATACAAACTTACAAATTTTACCTCTTTATAATATTAGTATAGATTATATTATATTATTATATTATATATTATATTATATTATATATTATATTATATATTATATTATATTATATAAGTATAAGTAATAAGTATAAGTATAGATTTACTACGTTCTTGTTACGAGTAAGAGAGTCTTCTTCCATCACAATACATAATGCGAGAACAACATGGATATTTTATTTCATATATCGCCGGTGTTCAAGAAATTTATCTGCCTTAGTACGCTCTCTTAATATTAACTTTACTGACACAACCACCGCATCTATTATTCCCCTTCACGTTTCCCTTAAGGAAAATCAGATCATTATTAGGAGAACGTTTCATCATAATCGCCTTATTTTCCCTATGAGGTGGTATCATGATTCTTTTCGTATGTTACTATAGATAAAACGATACATGCTATATATTCAACATACTCGTATGTACATGACATCGCGCTTCTATTGGTCAAAAGTTAAGACAGAGTTGTTGGTACAGATTTCAAGCTAGACTAAACTGTCTTTTCGCAATTGAACTAAACCTTATTTTGTTTGCAATAAAGTTGAAAAACTATTAAAGTAATTAGGTAATTGATACATTGAGGTAGCTTGATATTCCTGGTGGCGGAATGGCGGGACAGATTTTCGCGCCCTGCCGCCGGCCTCGTCACTATTGAGGCGGTCCGGCCGATGCTCGAGCGCTGGCTCGGGAAGAGGCATGGCGCCCTATCGTTTCGGGTGACACAGATACTTACCGGGCACGGTTGCTTCGGGAAGTACTTGTGTCGCATAAACAGGGAGCCGGACGCCCGGTGTCACCACTGCGTCGACCGTCGGGAGGACACGGCGTGGCATACGCTGGCAGAGTGTGCCGCTTTGGAGGAGCCGCGCCGTGCCCTCGTCTCTAGAGTAGGCAGTGACCTGTCGCTGCCGGCCGTGGTCGAGAGGATGGTCGGCAGCGTCGAGTCCTGGGACGCGCAGAAGGAGGCTGCGGAAAGGGAGAGGGAAATTACTTCCACTCACCCGGCCCGCAGCAGACGCACCGGGCGCAGGCGGAGGGCGTAAGAGGATAACGCCCTCTTCCAGCCCCCCTTAATGGGTCTTAGGGGCGACGGACACGGGAACGTCCGCCGCCCCCCACGTACATGCACCATAGGTGGTGGCGCGTCGTGTTCACGCGCGCCCCTCTTAGATTCGCGAGGGAAGTCTAACACATCACTCCCCTCGCTGACTTGGCGAGGCCCTCGGGGCCGGCACCAGTCGGGGGCCGCGGAAGTGACTTCTGTTCCCGTGACCCCCGGCGCAGGTGTGGTTTTAAGTCAGTAAGAGTCCGACAGACCCCTCCGCCCTCCCCGGGGAGGGGGACAACCATGAGGATTTCCGCTGGCCGCTGTACCAAAAGTACACCCACATTTCTTTATTTACGTTTGAGTATTAATATTAACGACAGTCTGACAACCAATAAGGAGCTTGTGGTTAAATAATAACAACTCGCGGGTCAATCGAAGGTTAAGCTACGCTTAACGAAGTCAGTCCGTAGATGGATGACCATTCATTACATATCAAGACGGTCTCATGCCCCGGAAAGCAAATTAATCCGTTGTTCACGGCAGTCATAGATCCCTAGACAGTCGTTATACGCTTATTCAGAATCCCGAAATTCCACAAACAAGTTTAACCCAGGGGTATCGTGTCATGCAGGCAGTCGCTTCATATAAAACACGGGTATTCAGCTTTATCCGATAAAACTGGAAGCCGACCCCATTAAAGTTGAGAATAGGCTAAGTCTTATCAAGGGGTATCGTCTTACAGGCAATCGCTCGAATTAATACAGTATTCAGCTGCATTTCATTAGACTGGAACCCAGTCAAATTTCCCGGCAACATATGAAACTTTAGCGGACAACTGGCAACAAATAAGCCTTGTAGGTACTACATAGGATTGTAGTGACATCAAACCACTGTCACTTACCTCTTTTAGGTAAGTGCTTGCGATTCCGGTCAAATCATCGCGTAAAAATAAGTGATGGCGTAGTGAGGGCGAATTGAGCTGTCATTCCATACTAATGCTAGGCATTGACAGTTCACTTCACTCAAGCTTTCACGGCGTGACTTCGACTGGATCAACCGGCTGTAATATTTATGTGTGCAGTCTGTAGTGGACATGTTCTACTAGTCTACCTTACAATGTCGTCATCAAACATTACACTGTTATATGGTCCGCACCAACATTATACTATACGGGTAGGTACTATCCTTTCTTGTACCCTACTAAAATCCTATTGGGTTGCTTAGGCTTTAACTCTCTTGAAGTAAGACGATCCCGCGATCAGTTGACTGTAGTATTTAAGATTCTTGAGGGGATGATTGATGTTTCTGATCTGCATAACGTAATCTGCAATCTATTCGTCCCGGACAATTATTGTCGTGGCAGGAAACGCCGCTTGCTGGCTGTTCCAACTTGCCGTACTGTTGCACACTCTATGTCACCTATTCCTCGGACATTAAGCGCCATTAACGCTCTCCTGAACTCAAACACGGATCTAGATGTAGGAAAAGGGTTCAGACTCAGGCTCGTTGGTCTAGGGGTATGATTTTCGTTTGGGGTGCGAGAGGTCCCGGGTTCAGATCCCGGACGAGAATTTGTAGGAAAAGGGTTTAGACTCAATTAAACTTCTTAATAATTTAATGCTTCTTTTATTTTTCTTTACAACCTCTTAACATGCTCCTTCGTAAAAAAAATGTGTTCCTTCAATCAATCCTTTTTCTTTTCTTGTTCATTCATCCTTCACTCACCCAACGCTTCATTCATTCCTTCACCTCATCATACCGTTCGGATACACTTACACTTTATTTTTGTTTTGGTTAAATCCTAGATAGATATGTTTGCGAATGAATGGAAGATGATACTGTTGGAATGTTTGATTTTTTGTGAGAAGAATGCATGACTGTGTTAAATAAATTAAAATATCATATATAATTAGTGTAATTGGATTCGGCCGTTCTATTTAAAATAGATAAATCATGTCATTTTAACCTTACAAAACCAACTTAGTCTCCGCGTA
The DNA here is from genome assembly GCA_921972225.1 of Euplexia lucipara. Taxonomy (NCBI): domain Eukaryota; kingdom Metazoa; phylum Arthropoda; class Insecta; order Lepidoptera; family Noctuidae; genus Euplexia; species Euplexia lucipara. The sequence continues at coordinate 7,757,970 of OV179168.1, read as the reverse complement.
ACCATGAACTTGTAAAACTAACAATACAAACTAACATTGTATATAACCATTACTACAGACCGAAACTAATTATTTAACACGCACTGCCTTCACCGACTCTCCCTACAAATATGTTAGTTTGTTGATATATGGCTGGAGGGTGCAGTTACAATGGTATTATTATAGTATCAACATGTAGCTATGGACATAGATGGTATTCCATTTGACTGGCCTGTTGGTCTAGTAGCTAGTAACCATGACTGCTATGCCGGAGGTCGTGGGTTCGATTCCCACCCAGGAAATATGATTGTGTGATGAGCACGATCATTTGTTCTGTGTCTGGGTGTAATTTATCTATAATATGTATGTATTTAGAAATATATAAGTATGTTTATCAGCTGTTTAGTACCCATAACACAAGCAGGCTCTCAAGCTTAGCTTGGGACTAAATGGTGTTGTGTGAAAAAGTTGTGGAATATTTAATTTATTTTATTTATATATTGTAGCAGAAGTAGTATTCAAACAACAATCATTTAAGTTATTGATAAAAATCAATGATAACTTTTTTAGGACCTTATTTATTTAATTATTTATACTTATCATTTTCCTAAAGACTATCATTACAGTTACCTAAGTACCCAATGCAATAGCGCGGCCTTAAAATTAACTTATCCTTATTAAAAAACGGTTTTATGTTGTACAGGCGCCAGCACATCAAGTTACCCCAATGTGTCAAATTTCTTTGATCGTTTTTCAACTTTATGCGTAACAGAATAAGGTTCATATTCAATTGGGAAAATTTGACAAATTGGGGTAACTTGACGTGCTGGCGTCTGTACAATAAAGGGTATTCTACTCTATTCTTCGATTCAGTACTTCTTCCATTATATAAAATTCTTATGTCACATGTTTGATACAAAACTTCTCCGAAACGGTTTGACTGATACTTATGAAATTTTGTGTGTTCATTCAGTAGGTCTAGGCACCTGTAGTTTACCTTCAGGGCCCATTGATGTTTTCATCCATGTTTATTGTACTTAATCTCACTTTTTAATTGAGAATTTTTCGCCTGACTAGCTTCATAGAGCCACAAAGAATTAGTAAGTAGAAACTATGTTGACAAAAATTAATTGTGTTATTTTTTTAATAAGCTTAATTGCAATATTTTTTGTTTATTTTCTTGATTTATACAGTTGATTATTGTTATCTTATTTTATTTTTTTATTATTGTATTATTATATCATTTTTAATGTGCATGCATAATAATTTCTCTGTGACATAATGATTACTTTTATTTCTATTGTTCTGTTTATATATTTAGTTTTGCAGTATGTTTAATTTGTTCTTTTTTAATGATTTTTGTTCTTTCGTACGGACCAATAACTTGTATGTGTGGTTTTATACTGTAAATTCAAGTTGGTTATTATAAATAAATAAATAAAAATATTGCCTCCAAAAAAAACCTCCCAATGTTACGTTCTTGTACATTTCACAGTCAAACTGAAAGCCACCACCAGACTCCCTAGCAACAATTTTAATACCGCCATTTAGATTCAATAGCTGTCGTTACACCATCTACCTATATCAACAGCCATAGAGATGCGTGTAGCCACATAAACATCCCCATGTACAGTCACGGAATGTAAAGGTTAGACAAGTTTGAGTCAATTTTGATTTAGAGCAAATATGTCAGTTAATATGCAGAGAAAGTACAGGCTTTTATCGCAAGGCTTGCTCAAGACGGGAAGACAATTCTAGACATAGGTATTCTACAAACATACATTCTACTAATATTATAAACGCGAAAGTTTGTGGGGATGTTTGTTACTCTTTCACGTAATAACTACTGAATGGATTTTAGTAAAATTTGGTATGAAGTTAGCCGAGACCCTGGATTAACACATAGGCTACTTTTTATGCCTGTATTCCCACGGGAACGGGACTTACGCGGGTGCAACCGCGGGAAGTCTGCTAGTAGAACATAACTTTTTATTATTGACTCGCCTGCAGGGCTAGCATGAGCTGGGAATATAACTTTTATCCACAATTATCTTATCCACTTGCCAAAGCACGGCACCAGGGGGAAAGAGAATTGTATCAATTTTTGACATTAGACGTGGATACTCATCCACAGCTTATAGCATGGCGACTAGTGAAAGATTTCGCGATTCGAGCAATCCCAATTGACAACAAAACAAAATAAATATCCAGTACAGATGTAATAAAACGATGAAAGTACTTTGGTTTACATGACATTCTCGACTATTGTGTAATTTCATAAAAGTTTTCTAATAATAGCAATAATTTCGAGGACAAGCGTTTCCCCTGGTTTATCCCCGTGAATAGTTTATCCACCCATGTCGCCATGCTCGGAGGGTGAATAAAAATGACAGAGGGGAATAGTATTTTATCCTCTCCCCGTGGAAAGAATACCTCCGGCCATGCTAGCCCTGCTGTTGGTCTGACTGCTATGCCGGAGGAAATGAGGAAATGTTTGTGCGATAAGCACGAATATTTGTTCTGTGTCTGGGTGTAATTTTTATATAATGTGTACCTATGGTATTAACAAATAATAGAAGGACTTTTCTTAGCTCAAGACTAGATAGCGTTGTGTAAATAGTTGTAGAGAATTATTGTTATTATAATGATTATTATTATTTCTAGAAATTGTCGACATTTTTCCAGAGATCAAAGGCGTCGTCCTACTGTATTAATATTTATGCTGTGATATAACATATTGAGACTTGGGTATTATTTTTCACTCACACTTTTTCAATATTATAAATATATTTAAAGGTTAGAAAAGGTGACAAGATGTCCTCTATCTCAAGAGGAAAGTATAGTACAAAGCTGTAAATAAATAAGTTATGAGACTTCGTATTCTATTAAAGTTTTAGATAGTCTATAATAATAATAATAATATTTCTTTATTGACATAATGAATACATACTATGTCACTCATATCTACTTCTGACAGTTTCTACCTAAAGAGGTTTTAACTTTTGTGGTATTTATAGTTGATCCGCTACCATCATTCAAAAAGCAGAAATTACTCATATGATAATGAGATACCTATGTGATTACTATTTTCTTATTGGTTTTATAATGTTTAAAAGAGTCCTCCACCCATTTTTACCCACAACTTTAACCATGAGCTGGGTCTTTGAAAAATATTTAAATTTCGGACTACTTTGTTGTAACTCCCGAACACTATGTATATTAATAAACTGTTTAGTTCCGTGACTGTACGTTCAGACTATAGGTATGCGTACAGTCGCAACAACCCCCTTACACCATAACTGTAGGCACAGTGCAATCTTGTTGATTGTCCAGCGCTAGCCCGGTGTCCAGTTTGATAAACTCTCTCGGAGGGATCGTTTTATCTCCCCTAAATTTAGCATTAGAGTGAGTATAAATTAGAAGTGCACATGGATACTGAACGCAATTTACATTTCATACATTTTTTATGTACCGTAAATCAAATGTGTGGTCGTTGTACCTAAGTATTTACCTGTGCATTCATTTTTATAAATGTTGGTAATTTTTACTAGTGCATAAAGTTAAAATAAAATGCATAGTTTAATAAAATATTTATAATTTCAACTATCCACATTCACATTTTAATATTAAGCATAAAAACCCGAATGCAACAGTCATCCATGATTATAAATTATATTTATTTTTAAATAAATAAATAGCTAATAAAAGATAGCACACCTAAAATATTTTACCTTTACAAACAGAGTAAACCTATTTTTACTTTGAAACGCCAAAACATTAAGTTAACAAATATCAACAACTCAATTTGAGAAATTTTCAAAGTAAGTAGGTACCGTTTAGTTAAATATGATACTTGAAATTTTGTTACGAAATTGGGTCTCATTATTTTGTTTGTCGATACGAAACCTTTCGAAATTCGTTATCCTTGTTACGTTGAGTTATGTATATTGTATAAGTACCTTCTTCATGTCTTAAATCATCGTAAGGTGAATAATATGACAACAACATCTTAAATTCCGAAAATAAGTTTTGATTGTAATATCGAATTAAGTTTTTCGTAAACTAGTTATTGATTTTCTTGTGTTTTTACGCAAATATGCGAATGCGCAGAAAAGGCTGTCTAAATTAAATGTGACTGGGCAGGACATGTCTGCCGTATGCCTAACGAAATAGCCCGTAAATCGCAGTGTTAGTGACTTACAACAGCGTTACGGGGCCGCGGCAGACCACGAAAAAGATGGCAGGATGACCTGGATATCTTCCTTGAGAAATTGGAGAGAGGTGGCGCTAAATCATGATAAATAGAAGGGATGACGGGAGATTTATGCTCAGCAGTGGAATATTTTAGGCTAGTAATAAGTAATAACCACTATAACACTCCTATTGTCCCCTATTTTTTAATTAGTACAAAAAAATGGGCTGTATCCGTACCTGTTACTGATCATATTTACGTAATCAAAACTAAAAAAAAACGAATTTCAATTTTTAAATATAGCTAAACTTGATTAACAAAAACAGCTGTTGGAGGCGGGGCATATTTGAGCGAAATCACGCGAACGTGAGCGAGAGATGACGATTAACGAATACTACTATGTCATGAATAGCCTGTACAATATTTCCATAAATTGGGTGACTTTTTGGGATATAAACAAACGCTAATAACTTTGCTGTTTATGAATATTATTAATTGATACTCTACAAACGTAACGAAAAGACCGTCTAGAATAAGCCCTTTAAGTATTTGTAGTAATTAGAAATTTGTGGTGTATACAACAATTGCTTAAATAAAAATAGACTGGATGGAATGGACTGGAAAAAATAGAAAAAAAAACGTAGAAATTATTAAAACTGACGACAAATTTCAACACAATTCAGGGGTTCAGAATCATATTATCCTTCCTGATCTCATGGTAGTAGGTGCGTCTATTTCTAAGAGGTCCAGAGGAATTTAGAAAACCTTAAAATTCTGTCACCAGGTTAGCCACTAGCCACATGAAAATAACATTCAAAATCCTAAGATTTATACACAGAGGGTCACAAGTATAATCATAATAATTTGAGTGCCGCTCCAATATAATTTCTCCCCATTCGGGGTATAAATAATAGTTTCTAAGTGAATGGATCCACCATTCATTTTGTGTTACAATGGATCCTGATTCATTTATGCGTTCATAAAACCAGGGTTATGATCTATTGGCTGTTACAATACGTCGCTAAGTGTTAGGGGACTGTGTTTGCTACAAAATATTAAGAAAATTATGGGCAAAATCGCTTTGATGATTAACGGTGCTATTTTATTTATAGTTCGTGTTCGCGTGGTTCTTGTGAAAAGAAGCTCTTGACGTATAAATTGTAAACTTGAAAAGGCAAATCCCAGTAACTGTAGAAATGTGGATGCATTATGATTGACATCGCAGACATTGTTTTTTGTTTTGCATTTAGCATAAATCGTTGGCACTTCCACGATTCGGATAAAGCGGTTCGCTTCGTCGTTTATACCGCGCACATAGAAGGACTGAAACAACTCGCCTGCTGCGGTCTTCCCGTCCGATTATAATTTAGGTATCTTTAAGGCTAGAGTTAATAGGCTCTTAACAAACTAGTGCGCTTCAACATCCCTGATTGCACTACTACTTACCATCAGGTGGGAGCAGTCAAGCACTGGCTTATAATTATAAAAAAAAATACATTCAATATACAGGCTGTAACGGAAAGGGTAAATACATACGAAGGGCACGGATTCTCTTGGTGATAAGAAACGACATGGCAACGTTTTTATACATATACATACTTACATAATTGTAAAGTTGAGCCCGCCCGCGCCGTCGCGGCTTCGTCGGTTAGGCAGAGCCCGTACAGACCTGTACTAGGCGCGCAGAACCCGAGATAGATATACTTGAACCTTGCCGGACAGGATTATGACCCTCATAGTGCGGTGACACGTTTGTTATGATTTTGCATTTCATAAACTGTCGATATTAAATAATATCGTGAAGTTTCAAAGTTATTAGTTGGGAGCTGAAATTTTAAGGAAAGACTCGTTATTAAATACTCTATTCACCCTGTTTGTATGTATATACCCTTTCTGTTACACCCTGTATAGACAGGACATCATGAACAAAATTTGAATCCAATACTTGTGTCCCAGTCCCAGTAGTACGCTCTATTACCGCTTCAATAGTCATGTATGTATTAAGTTGGATGGCGTTAGTGAGACGTGCCAGAGAAATTAGTTTTTAAGATTTCTTTAATTAATTTTTACATTAATTTTATGATGTTCTGCTTGAAGTCAATGTGTGTGTTGTTGTTTTACTGATTTTCTTTTTACATACATACATACATAAACTCACGCCTTTTTCCCATGGGGGTAGGCAGAAACTACAGAGCGCCATGTGCTACGATTCTTACAAACTTCTTTGCTTCATTTACATTCATACACATGCGCCGGTTGCGAGTACTACGCACCTAACCTTTCTGAAGACCCTCACCAATAAGGTCTATGTATGTCCTTCTAGGGCGTCCCCTCCCGGCGTTCCCACTTACATCTGCCTTGTAAATACCTTTCGTTAGTCGCCTTTCATCCATCCTTTCAACGTGACCAAACCATCTAAGCATAATCTTTTCAATTTTTGTTACTACATCTTCTTTTAAACCACAACGTTGCTTTATCACATCATTCCTCAATCTGTCATTCATTGTTACACCACACATACTTCGCAAGGAACGCATTTCTACAGCATTTATTTATTTCTTTTTACCATAGTAAATAAAAAAAAATGGATTACAGATTTTGACATTTCTTCGCAAGCCCTCTTTAAAGTATCTTAAATCCTTTGGCATTTCGATAATAAGATACTACATAATATCCTTCTGCCTGGTCTTTCAGGGAATACAGGCGTAATGCATATAAGTACAGTATGCGGAATTAAAACAAACCAAAAACACCTGTACAGAGTTCCTCTGTTCGCAACACTGTTTAGTTTCCATTCTCTTCTAATACGTTTTCGACGTTGAACGCAAAGGTTTTGAGGCAATTGATTGCCCGGCGACATTTTAGAAATAAAGAGGAGAAACTATACTCACATGCTTCATTTAGACTATACAGTTGGAAGCAAATTAATCGAGCTACATTCATTTAACAAGTTTAATGTTCAAAACGTTTGGTAATATAGAACGCATCAACTTAAACCATATATGAATTAAAAGTTTATTTTATAGAATTTAAACGAAAGGTAGCCTTATTGTTAAGGCTATTGCGTAACTTTTTAGACAATGTATGTATGTTTTGAACCAATGCGTTTATAATTATTATTAAAAAATAATAAAGTGGCTGAATTTATTTGCTCCCAAGTGTCGGTTTTTTTGAGTTCCCTACCAAAATAATATATGAACCCTATGATGAGTTTTTATATTCTGTCCCGCGTTAGCTGTTTAACTCAGGTACTTTTATGTTGTAAACTGGAACATCACTTAATAAGACTTTCTGTTCAATAACATGACATGTATATTGAATGAGTAAGCGAAAGATTTGAAAAACAAAAAAAAATGCATACTAATAAGTTCGTGTACAACTTAAACAAAGAGTTCTTCTACACGGTGCATGTAACTGGAGCAAGTAAAGATGCAGGTTACACACGTGAGTAATATGCGCAAGCTACTTGTTCAAGTTACTCGCTTGTACTTGTATATAGTGCAAAAACTGGAGCAAATAACGACCTTGGCTAATTGCGCAAGTAGTACGCACAAGTTATTTGCTCGTGGTCAAGAACTAAATGCGCAAGCGGCCTGCCCCCGCGCCACAAAGGTATGGGGGTTAATTGCGCGGATGGCTCGCTTTGGTAAGTACATGCTCGAGTTGCTAGACCCGCACATGTTTAAAAGCGGTAAAGTTTACGATGCAACCTGCGCAAGTGCCTCAATATGCGCAAGCTACTTGCACCGTGTAGAAGCACCCTAAGTAATAGTCAAAGATTTATTTGCAGATAAATATGGTAACAAGGGTTCTTATAATCATAGTACGCTTAACATATTAAATCATACCAAAATAACTTGCAAATTTTTGGGCTAGAATTGGTTTAAAAAAAGATTAAAGATACCGGGCTGTATCCGCAACTCCACGTTAAAGCGCGTATTTTGCGTATGGGCTATAATCTACCACGCGGGCCCAGTGCGAATTGGTAGATGTCACATGTCTTCGAATTTTTGGTTCTAGGACATGCCGGTTTCCTCACGATGTTTTCCTTCACCGTTTTTGAGAGCAGTGGTGATGAAATAAATTACACAAAGTAATGCGCCTGCCTGGGTTCGAACCCACGACTTACTGTTCGTAAGTTGGGGCTGCCACTAGAATTGGTTAATAGAAAGGATTAATTAATTTTCAATAGAATTGATTTGTAAAAAACCATTTAATTCCTTTTGTATTTTCTAAATTGATCCAATTGAAAAAGTTGTTTAGAATGATGTGTACCTACAATGATCCCAAAGAGATTTTTAGTTTTTCATTACTCTCCATTACAATGGCACATAAATTAATAACTTGCAAGAGTACCTACAGTACAAGTAGGTACACCACTGCTTACCCAGTCCAGCTATTCTTCCTTTTCATTCTTTCGTTCCTAGCCTGCTCCTATAGTTGCTCCTGTCCTTTGAGGTTTACAGGTGTGATGTTCCGTTTAATGTATAAAGATCCTGAGTTTCTGTCCACCCCCACGGGAAAAAAGCGTAAGTTTATGATATATACAAAATAACATTTTTCCTTCTAATATTGAAGCAAAACATTTCTCCGAGCTATTATGAACATACTGCCAAGAAGGTTTTATCTGAACGCCAATTATTTAAGGATCGACGTCTTGTGAAGAAATAGTTACAATATGGCGACCGGATTACGAACACGTTCTTATTATTGGGTATATCTACACAGAGTGGAAGGGACAACGTCGGACATTTTGATACCATTTAGTTTTGTACATGACCCTTTTTAAATTTCGAATATAATCATAAAAACGACGGGATAGATAGATAAGACATTGATTGAGTGCACACTAAACACATATTACCAGCAACACAAAAGAACAAAACTTAAAAAAAAATGGTATTAAAATATAAAAAAAAACAAATCGTGTGCCAATATTTAAAGGGAAAACCATGAAATCTGACGCGTTATGGTTACTGAGATATTCTCGAAAGCGTGAGAGGCCAGGTCAGGCCCATGTGTAGCATAAAAATTCTGGCACCAGGTCAGTAACTAGGTACCTACTAAATGAATATAAAAAAGAATGATGATGGACCCTCCAGCCCAAAATAGAAATGAAGGAAGTAACTTATTTACTTTTCAGGTTACAATCTCATAGGGTTACTTAGAAATGATGATTTCTTTATGGTTATTTACATTTTTAAGCAAAAAGAATAATATCTAAAAAAAAACATAATCATGTACAGATAGATCTCTTTTTATCAATATGTGCGTCGATGCCCTTTCCACCCTGTATATTATTTGGTTTCGGATGTTGATGATAAGGTCGATAGGTATATTTCTTTTGTAGATTCAATGTACAGAAATGTTCGTATGTTAATAGGAACCTTACGGCATAAAAGCCGGCAGAATATTAGTTCTGGCATCAGACCAAGAAAAAAAAGAAAGCGGCGCGCTGCGAACTTCAAAAGTGATGCTACAAAACCGTGCTCCTGCAAGTAAAATACACACTCACACACACCTACACTAAAGCCATGCTCATCGTTCTTAGTAAGCCACGAGTGAAGCAGTGACATTAAATGCGAGGGTTGCCATGGTATGATTTATTATTTCCCCATTCGAATAAGCTTAAAAAAAGTTTTATTACTTCCAGATAAAAATATTCTCTTTCTATCTTTTTTGTAAATGTATTTCATACAATTATTAAGCTACAGACTTCACTATCTCATTTGTAAAATACTATTCTCCAAGTGTTAGGGGGTAAATTTAACAAATGGCAACCCTTCGCTACACACATAGATAAAATGGTGGCTTCAGTTTTGTATTCGTAGCGCGCTGTCTTCCTTTTTTCGTAGGTCTGAGATTCTGGCTAAATTCGAACACTCAAGTAATTTTAGAATCTTTTCAAATATCGAAACTGGGTTGTTTGTGGTGTTCGCTTCGTAAACGGCTATTGTTTATGTAAAATTACAGAGAAATAGAAGTCGTTGCTCACTGTCATCATGACTCCTGCAGTGCTGTTCTGAAAAGTTCATTTGAGAAATGACTTCTGAATCCGCAGTGAAATCATGTGAAATTAAAATATCGTATTCTTAAATGGAGTGATTTCGACACTGACGCCACCAAGTGGTGATCAAAGTGAGATGAACTAAAACGGGTGAGTATTTTGACGTTGACATGTGAATACCGAAACTTGTACAGACGACATGAGAAGCGTAGTAAGTATGACTTTCAAGATGATTTGCGAAGTGACTTTCGAAGTGATTTACGATTTACAGAAAAGCACTGCAGTGCTATATAAGCCCACTAACTCCATCTCTTTTGCAAACTAGTATCGTGATAGCATTAGTACCCTATTAGAATACTTGTCCTTCTTACTAATACAAACTTGAAAGTGACTCCTGCCATTAAAAGTTAGTATGAAGACGTAAATGAGAAATTGTCACAAAATGGCGGTCTAGTAAAGATCACGTCCTAACTGATATAATATTATATTAGTTGTAGACTTTGGTCGTACCGTATGTCAGTTAGTATTTGGGACATAAGTTTTCGACGTTATGTTACATAAGTTAGTGTACTTGGCCCTGATATTATTTATGACAGAGCTTTAAAGTACCATTACGTAGTAAGTGGAAAATAGAAATATTATTAGATTGAAAATTTGAAACCAATCAGCAGTGCTATTTTGAAAAGTTTATTTGCGAAATCACTTCTGAACCCGCAGTGAAATCATGTGAAATTACAATATCGTATTTTTAAATGGAGTGATTTCGACACTGACGCCACCAAGTGGTAATCAAAGTAAGACGAACTAAAACTCTGTTATGATATCCTGTGGGATAAAATGAAAGCTGCTCATATACCGAACGAACTTATTACCATCTTTAAGTACTGGTACGGAAACCAGGTAAACTATGTGAAGTGGGCGGGCACATTGTCGGAGCCGTATAGGTTGGAATGTGGTGTGAGGCAAGGGGGGTTGAGCTCACCTTCTATTTTTAATCTATACATAAATGGGCTGATCGAGGCGCTCAGCGAGCAACATATTGGTTGTTATATAGATGACGTATGCTTTAATAACATCAGCTACGCGGACGATATGGTGCTGCTAAGTGCCTCGATCTGCGGACTAAGAAAGCTGATGGGTATCTGTGAGGGTTATGCAACTGATCACGGACTGTTGTATAATGTAAAAAAGAGTCAGTGTATGGTCTTTCAGGGCGGGCACAGAAAAGCAGTTGAAATGCCAGCTATAAAGCTAAATGGCACACTCTTAGAAAGAGTAAATATTTTTAAGTATTTAGGCCATTTAGTTACTCCCGACTTGAAAGATGATACAGACATTGAGCGGGAGCGGAGGGCGCTGTCGGTCAGAGCGAATATGGTGATCCGTAGATTCGCAAGGTGCTCTGCAGAAGTTAAAATTACTCTCTTTAGAGCCTACTGCACTACTTTATATACATGCAGTCTATGGAGTGCGTACACGCAAAGATCGTACAGCGCCCTTAGAGTTCAGTTCAACAATGCGTTCAGGATGTTGTTGGGCCTCCCCCGTTACTGCAGCGCTTCGTCTATGTTTGCGGAGGCGCGTGTAGATTGTTTTTATACAACAATGCGCAAGAGAGGAACCTCGCTGGTTCGGCGAGTGCGGGGGAGCTCCAACAGCATGTTGGCCACGCTTGCGGAAAGGCTCGATTGCGCCTACATTAACCACTGCTGCAGGTTGCACATTGAGCATAGGTAATTGTGATGTGAATTTTATTTTTGTTAATTATTTATAAATTCTAAAATGTATTATTAATTCTGTATTTGATTATTTAATGTGACTGTGTGATAATGATTGTTTAAACTAATGAGTCTGTGAAACTTGAAATAAATTATTATTATTATTATTATTATTATTATAAAACCGGTGAGGATTTTGACGTTGACATGTGAATACCGAAACTTGTACAGGCGATATAAGAAGCGTAGTAAGTATGACTTTCTAGATGATTTGCGAAATGACTTTCGAAGTGATTTACCATTTACAAAATGGCACTGCAGCTCGCTTTTCTTATTTTTTTTAATAAAATATAGCTTGTGTTGTTTGGCGATTAATAGCTTCCTAAAGTTGTAAGAATTTTTAAAATCGATTATTTTTTTAGTTAAATCCCTACACATACACAAAAAAAATAGACCTTATCAAGCTGGCCGCCGAACTTCAATCCGCCGTAGAATCCATTCTTTAGTTTTATTTAGTTTTTATTAGTCTTCGTCATAAGACGAAAACTAATAATGAGAATAATCTCAGATCTATCGAATATACACATAAATTCATAAGTGTGAGTGAATCCGTTTCGGAGGAGTTTTCTGGCAAACACTGTGACACGAGAATTTTATATATTAGAGAAAGTATAGAAGTATAGAAAGAATAGTGTTAGGCAGAGTCGAACGAATAGTACACCCACAATTTGCCAGTTATGTTTGAGCCCCATACAATAAAGGGCGATATTTTTGCCACATATACATACATTATGACAATGAACTGAATTTGGCAAAGCAAGTACTCGGATCTTCAAGAGATAGGCAGTTTATCGAATCACTGCTGGCCTTTCTCGAGGATCTAAGTTCTAATAATTATGTACATTTTTATTTTATTATTTTTTTTACAATATTGACATTTAATGTGTATGTATCTATTGACATGTATTTTTACTTTGAAAGTATATTATATATATATTTTTTTATTGTGACTGTAAGAACTATGTGGATTCTTTTATTTTTAATTTTCTTTAAGTTTAATAAGTAAATCTTTTTAAGTCCTTTTATTTATTTATTTGTCTGGCAGTTTGAGTTCTTTATGGGACCAACCCAAATGTTCTTTCTTTGGTATTGTTCGTCAGCACGTGGAGCTGCTCAAGTTTCGAGTTGAGCTCACGAACCGACAAATGTTTGCACTGACTGATCTGGTCTCCTTATTGTGTGTGGTTCTTTCCTCAAAAGACCGTCTCAGACACTAATCTGCATGGATCTTACATGATTTGACCAAGATAATGTCTGGACTTTTAAAAAGACTTTGACCTCTGAGTTTCTTTTGGTGTTTCTTCTCAGAGTAGTCAAATAGTGAAACTCCGATCTCATTTACTTCCTTAAAAAAAATGACGTGTAAAAGTGTTTGTGAAAACCTTTTTACAAAAATAAATATCATTTATGTGCCTTGTAAATACCTTTCGTTAGTCGCCTTTCATCCATCCTTTCAACGTGACCAAACCATCTAAGCATACTTTCAATTTTTGTTACTACATCTTCTTTCTAACCACAACGTTGCTTTATCACATCATTCCTCAATCTGTCATTCATTGTTACACCACACATACTTCGCAAGGAACGCATTTCTACAGCATTTATTCTACTTTCATGTCTCTTTTGCCACGCCCAACATTCACTTCCATACGTTAGTGTAGGCACCAGCACACCATTATGAACAGCCAGATGTAAGTGGGAACGCCGGGAGGGGACGCCCTAGAAGGACATACATAGACCTTATTGGTGAGGTTCTTCAGAAAGTTCAGGTGCGTAGTACTCGCAACCGGCGTGTGTGTATGACAACATGTATGAAAAACAACATACATGTTTAAAAAGCAGTGATAGCCTAGTGGTGTGACCGGCGGATTGCCAAATCATAGGTCTCGAGTTCGAACCCAAGGCACGCACCTCTGACTTTTCGGAATCATGTGCGTATTGTATAATTATCACTTGCTTAAAAAAACGGTGAAGGAAAACATCGTGAGGAAACCGGCATGCCTAAGAGATATTTCTTGAGGGCATGTGATGCCAAGTCAGAGGCCCATGGGCGGCATTGTAACTCTGACACCAGGTTGGTTAACAACCACACGATAAGAAGAAGAAGAACATGTATGAATGTAAACGAAGCAAAAGAAGTATGTAAGAATCGTAGCATTTGGCGCTCTGTAGTCTCTGCCTACCACCATGGGAAAAAGGCGTGAGTTTATGTATGTATGTATGTATGTAATATCATTTATCATTTACCTATCATCATTTATCATTTACAAAGTATCATCCCAGCTCAGTACAAAATTCTCTAAAACCAGCAGGGCCATTGTGTAACTCCGTTAACATTTTATAGTGATGAACACTGGGCAAAGTTTTAAACAATTGACTATCAAACAGCTACCTAGTTTCGTATTGGCTGTCATCAGTGTTTATCTAGGATGACGTCATGTGCACTCGCAGAGATGTGATGACGCGTACCGTCCCCGTATGATAGTCATCGTAACTTGAAGTCCACATAAATAGTAATACCATTTTTTTTGTAAATTCTCAGCTGTTGTCATTAAAATTCGGTGTGCAACTATTTACTGGACGCCATTTAATCACTGGTAATGAAAAGATAGTCAATAGCTTTACCTATAGGTACATATAATTAAGTTCTGAACTTGTGAAGTCTAGACTTCACAATTTTAGTTTTTAGTCCCTCATCTAGATTACAAGAAAATATTCATCACATATTTTTTCTTTTTTCACGTAGATATTCAAAAAATAACGGCGATACATCGAGTTAAAATGTCGCATGAAATCACTAGCCAGTACAGTTTATGCTAGTTAATGACGTTCCAAGCCCCCACTCCTCAACTTTAATGCGCTTAATCTAAGCAGTTTTCCATCAACCACAAAAAGAAAAAAGTATGTGTCAAATATTTTTTTATCACATCTATTCAAAAAGAGCTAGTTTATTCCTCGTAAACAGGGACCAAAATAGCTCATTAATCCCTAGGGACCAAAATTGATTTGAATTTGGAATGTGGATATTGTTAGTAAATGTTTCAATCAGCAAAGAGGTGAATCACAAACCATGCGGGAACAATTTATTGAATATGTGACTGGCTGAAAAACTGCGAGCGCGCCAAATTTAAAAAAAGTTTATGAAAAATAAACAACGCGCGAAATTAAATGCAATCTGCTTTCGTTCGTAGTTGATTCATATTCAGATTTTAGAATTATAAAAAATGAGTGCGTCTTCCTCAAGTGAAAGTATTATATTGACTCCAGAGAATATTGTATCGGACGCTAAAAATGTGATGGAAAGTCTTTTACCTACAAAATCCCGTGAACAATAAATCAAAGCATACAACAATTTCATCCTTTGGAAAAATGCAAGAAGAGCAAAAATTGTTACGATACACTTCCATAATTGTTCAAATATAAACATCAGCCTCTAATTATTTATATTATTTTTATGTCTTATGGTTCTGAATTGTACGTAAATAAATTCTTGTTCATAAGTTGCACTTACTTATTTTCTCATAGAGGGTGATAAAAAGTAGAGTGTCCACCTCGGGAGCAACACTATTTTAAGCTCGAGTGACATACTTTTAATCCCTTGCTGCGCTCAGGATTCTACTTAAGAATCCCTCGCTCCGCTCGGGATTCTACTCTAGAATCCTTCGCTCCGCTCTGGATTAAAAAAACACTCTCGCCTTTAAAATAGTTGTTTGCTCCCTTGATAAACAATCTACTATCTTGTACTTAATCTAGATGACGGACTAAAAACTAGGTAAAATTTTGTCAAATACCCCATTACATAACTACCCTTACATTTGCAGTACGAAAATTTCCAGTTCCGCAACATGTCCCCTAAAAACATGAACTCTCTTAAAATTAATTATTCGAAATGAGTTTTAGCCGTCGCGTCACTAAGGATGTAATTAGCTTGGCTGGACAGACGAACTTTTTCCGGCTTTTTTAGAGTCCATTCAGTAGTTTGAAATGGTTCCGTGATTCTTTTGTAACAATCAAGAATAGCGGTTCGCTATGTTAGTGTTCATTTTGTAAAACAATATTATGTGATTTTCAGTTTGCTTTAGGTCTACCTAACTATGGATATACATCTGCATTTCGCGAATTGTTTGTCATGATTTTTGTAAGTTTTGGCAACCCCCTTGTTTTTCCTTTTGTGTGGTGAGCTAATAACTTAGAGATTTTATGCCACTCATGGGCTTCTGACTCTCTCAGGTTTCCTCACTAAGTTCCCTTCACCATTTTTAAAACAATTGATAAATTATACAATACACACATGAATACTGGTGCTGCCTTACGCCAAATACTTGCGCGGAAATACAAATTGTTTGCGTTTATCCCAGACGCAGGGAGCTGGTTTGATTGGATAATGGATTGTATTATTGCGGGGGTTGAAAAGTTCGTAAGAAGGTAGGTCTGACCTTGCGAATGCGCCAAGAATTAGGACGATGAACTGGTGAATATGGACAAAGGAATTTGGCAGGAAACATGCAGCACCACTGACCTGTAGATTTGCCGTCTCCAATATCTATCCTCTGCGTCTGTCGGCAGAGGGGTCGAGTCCTTGCTGAATCCAGGGTAGTACACGAGAGGGCGCCCAGACACCACAGGCCTTTCACCACATAAACACACACTTTCCGTATTGTTATAGATAATAGTTCGTAACTGTTCGGTCGCGGCAGTTCGCAAGCGTAAATTAGTAATAAATTAATAAGGGAGCATGTTCCTAGTAACGCTACTCTCCTTCAAGTGTGCGAGCGTCTTCACACAGTCATCGTCTCGGTGACAATTGACAGCGATAGTCCTGGGGCTCGAGTCTGCTATTGCAATCGTGTCTCAATGACCGGTCATTGATCGAATATTTGACAACTTTGACAGTTTTTGTATGGGAAATGTGTCATAAGTCGGTCAATGATCGATTTTTGACGTTATACGTCAAAAATCCGGTCCGGTCCGGTCATTGAGACGCGATTGCAATAGCAGACTCGACCCCCTGGTGTGCACGTGGGAAAAGAATGGGACGATAGGATACTGTTACGTTATTTTGCAAGTCATTTTTGCTTCTACCCTACAATAAAAATTACGAACGAATACGAAATCCAACAAATACGTAAAGCCAGAGGTTCGTGCCTAGGCAGTCCACTGGTTACACCACTAGTCTAGCACTGCTCGTCTCATTTACAAAAAAAAAACATCAAAGGAATAATTTTGGTGTCCCATAATAATATTTCTACCAACATAGCGGTAAAAATAGATGTTTATGTCATGAAATAAGTAGGAAGGAACTTAATGTTTTTTTTTTCCGATTTTTGCCATAAATATCTTCTTATACACATGGCTCTTCATAACAATAGACAAGTAGGAACTACAGAGCGACGCGTGCTTTGACGAACTCCTACCATATTTTCCTCATTTATAATTACTGTCGTTGTCCGATTTTATAGCTTGTCATTACAGCAAGTTTGTAAGTACAGAGGCCAGCACATCAAGCTACCCCAATGTGTCATATTCTTTGATAATTTTCAACTTTATTACAAATAGAATAAGGTTCTATCCGTTTGCAATCGCTCGACGGTTTGTAGAAGTGAGTGAAATGACAGCAGATTGAGCTGTCATTCCATACTGATGCTAGGCATTGACAGTTTACTTCACTCAAGTTTTCACAGGTAGATTTTTACTGAATCGACCGGCTATCGTCAACTGCCAGATTATTCTGTAAAATCACCATGTGTAAATGATTGACATTTCAATTCACCTTCACTTTACCTACATTTACACCAAGTGATTTGCCAAAATAGCACTACTGATGTCTACAGAGTAAAATCACATTCACTCGCTTTTAATTTCTGCGAGGTTTGTTCAGTCCCTGAAGGTTGTTACCCTGAACTGGACTTCAGGACAAATTGAATAGAATATTTAATACGATGGACGAGTATTACTTAGAAATGTGTTGTTTGTTTAAAGAAATGAACGTGATTGGTGTAATAGATGTTATAATAATAGGTGTAAACCTTTATGCTATTAACTGAGCATATAATGGTATAGATTCAAGTTCTTTAAACGAATCAGACAGACATGTTACTGGGGAGTTTGTTCCACTTTTTCTTCTTCCCAGCTAAGAGACTAGGAATCGGTGAAGGGCGGGCGTTTTGAGGGAATGCCTTATGTAATTTTGTCGTTTGACAGTTGACATTGACAGTCCACTTCGCTCAAGGTTTTCAAGGGGTCACGTTTACTGAATTGACCGGTTGGTTCAATGATATCATAAATAAAAAAACTTTTTTACAAAAAAAACAACCGATTTCTTAAAAAAACACTAACAGGTGAAAAATAACTCCAGTTTCTTCGTTTGTAAAGAAAGTCTTTCAAAACTTGAAAGAATCATTGAAATCTGTTAACAATTGCAAAATAAGTTCTTTCTAAACATTAATCTGAACATGTCTGCAGGGCCCCTTTAAAAATAGACAGGCGTAATGTTATGTTATGGAAATACATAAACCATGCACAGACATGTGACTGTAGAAATCGCGAGTAATGTGCTGTTATGTGTTAAAGAGTTCCGTTGCCTGTCTTTTTCATCAGTTTTTTTTCACCAAATGATGCTTGTTATATGAAAATGCTTGATTTGTTACCAAAAATGTAACAATCGGTACATGTGTACCTATATTATTTGAGGAGTTCCCTCAATTCCTCGAGGATCCCATCATCAGATTTGAGGTTTGATACAAATGGGACCAACCTGGTAGTATACCCTATCAAATTAAAAAAAGAGTTTTGAACATCGGACCATAAATGGCGGAGTAATCGCGTAACAAACACACAAAAAAAAAAAAATATACCGTCGAATTGATAACCTCCTCCTTTTTGGGAATTCGGTTAAAAAGGTGTAGATAGGTTACTTAAACAACATTCAATCAACAAAAACGGTGCTCTGACGCACGCACGCGTCCGTTGGGGCGCGACGCCACAATGATGTAAAGTGTGGCTAGTTGGCAAAATTTAAAGTGTCACTTGCTTACCGCGTATAACTTATCTACACCTTTTTACTTTTAATATCATTGGGTTACTTAGTCACCAAACACACGAAAAGAAGAAAATGATTGATTTAATATACTAGTTGCTGCGGCAAACTTTTTTCCGCTTCAGAATCAATTGACCTTTCAATCGTGTCAATTAGAGGCACAATAGAAAGACAGTGACAGCGCGGACACCGGCGGTCCGCTTAGGGTTTAATGAATTAATCAATGATAACTACCCTTCCTAATTTTACCTTAAAACTTGTCAAATGTCAATTTGTCACCTGATAATGGACTGGGAAGACATTTTGTCACCGTCTGACATTTCGTTAACGATGGCGCTGCATTTGAAAAAACGTTTAAGAAAACGTATTTTCTTCCCATTCTTTTTTAAACAAAATATAGCCTATGTCCGTCCCCAGGATATTATCTATCACCATGCTAAATTTCAATAGGATCCGTTAATAAATAAACAAGGCTCTAACAAACTAGTGCGCTTCACCATCACTGATTGCATCACTGCTTACCATCAGGTGGGATTGCAGTCAAGCACTAGTTTGTAATATTAAAAAAAAAAAAAAAAAAAAAAAAAAAAAAAAAAAACGTAAAAAGCCGACAAACAATCTGTTGAAGATAAACACAGTTACTTTCTCATTATTTTATAGTATTAGTACGAATTTTTCAGTTTCAACATTAAAAATATCACAATAATATATTCCTTTGGTTAAAATCCGTTTATATAGCGACACAGCCCTTCTTAACAGCATGACTAAGACAAAGGGACAATTATTCCCAAGATAAGACAGAGACAAAAAATAATTCAGGCGGATTTTAGCTGATGCAGACGATGGATTACGAAATGGGTCCAACCTCGTTAAAACTGGAGTGACAGTTCTTGTCCCTTTCTTCATAAACAAGAACTGCTTGTGACACTGAAAGATAATTTTGAACACCTTTTATATTATTTTTAAACAAGCTGTGTTTCTTTTTTTTGTGCAGTCTGCTTTTTGTGTATGATTAGCCCGCAGACTGCTGGTGTTAAAAAATAACAAAACGCCTTAAAAAGTGTTATTGTAAACTGTGCTGAATAACCAGAAAACCTGCGTGCCTGCATGTTTCCCCTCACAGCCAGCGCCCTGCGTTCTCTCACCATGTCTAAGTAATCTTTAAGATCCTCCGTAACAATATGGCCTAAATATTTAAATTGTGATATCCTGTTTAAAGATATACCGTTCAGTTCTACGGGCTGCACATATGAGGGACTATTATTTCTTCCTGTAAACACCAATATCTCACTTTTCGTTGGATTATATTTATGACCATGCTGCCAATACATTTTGTATTTTTTTATTTCTGATCAATACTTATAAGGTAAGTTATCCAGTTGATATTTCTTATTTGGTTTCGGTTTGTGTTCAAGAAGCATTGCCGTCGCATCCGGGGTTTGTTTTGTTTTATTTTAAATCAAAATAGGGTCCCGTAGACAGTTTTGGTAAACTTAACTGAATTAAATTATTATTATTATTAATACATTGCCAAACGAAATAAGTGCTTCATTCTTATTAAGTGTTATTAAACAAATTTATTTTGTAAAGATTATTTTAATCTCACATGGAAATTCAATTAAGTACTATGATCATCGTGTTAAAAGATAAATGGTCAACTAAGGGGCACTATTTCATTGTAATTAATATACAACAATCAATCAGTCTCACCTTCAAAAGCATGATTATTTTAATTTCGTAATTTTTTTTTCCGGAAAAGTTGAAGCAAAATGTGTAAAACAGCAAATATTTATGAGTTATAAAATTTTACCGTCTTACAATAAAATTACCTACTTAAATGATAATTAAAGACAATATTTTACCTTTTGGATATGAACCTTATTCTGTTTGACATACCTATAGTTGAAAAACGATCAAAGAAATTTGACACATTGAGGTAACTTGATGCGCGGGCGTCTGTAAGTATTGAATGTCATTGATTATACCTACCTAATTGTTTTCACAAAAATATTTTTCAACCGAACCCAACAGAAAATGTCTTAATGACATCCTACGACTGATCAACACTTACAATGGTCCGTTTATTGTCAACCTCATGCTAAGTGAAGCGTGTAGTACCCACTAACACAAAAATGCTGATAAAAAACCTAAAAAAGTAAAGTTTGATTGACGCAGTGATAATTCCCAGTTATAGTTTAGCTTTCTTAGTTCGCACGTTGGTAATTAATGTGTGTAGTATACGCAAGGAATTTAGATTCTAATTAAACTTAGATTTAAACTAATATTATAAGGAGGAAAGATTTATTTATTTATATGTAGGGATTTATACTAAACCAAATTCAAAATTTTTTTCGCTTTTTGAAAGTTTTTTTTTTTATATAATATTATGTAATAGGTTTACTCTTGACCTCAATCTTGTCCTGAGGATAAAGATGAGATATGGAACAAGCTTACCCAAAAGAAGCCTATTAACTCGCGACTTAAACAGATTGCGGTCATATGAACTTGGGAACACCGCTTCAGGCAGGGAATTCTGCTTCTTGGCGGTGTGCATAATGAAGGATCAGGCATAGCGTTTCGTACGAATGTGTGAAACATCCATAAGGAATGGGTGATAACCTGCTGTACGCCTGGATTCCCGATGGAAGCAAGGAGATGGAGGAATGAGCTCGTGGAACTCGGCACGATCACCGAAATACAGTCTGCAAAAGACCGACAGACGTGCAACTTTGTGGCGGTGGGCCGGGGTATGAAGCTTGGTAATCACAAGCTGTTCGTGATCAATCTCTCTCTCTTTGATCTGCGCTATATAGGTAGGTATAGTAAACTCTAGTTATATTATCACCAAGTAACATAGGAAACATTTTATTATAAAAATAATAATGGGTGGAGGGAAGTCAAAGTTCAAAGAAAAAGTACGAAATATACTCGGACTAAGTGCTAGTCCTGATATGAAAGCTAAAGTAACGATAAATAGATCGTGTGACAGATGCTATGGTTAGAACTAAGGTTCTGACCATAATTAAGGTTGGAATATATTGAGATGATTGCAAATAGACAGTTTATTAGAAAACCTGGTCGAAATGGTGGATTTTCCGCGAGGGCTCGCCTGTTCCTTGACCAGAGAATTAGCATTGCCAAAATAATAAATAATGTTTTGCAAGGTTGATTTCATAGGTTTTTGGTCAATTACTGACAAGTGCTTTATGAGTTATTTTTATCGCACATTCAATTCATTAAAAGGTCAAAATACTAAAACAGTTAGCATGTTTTTATCTGAACTTTCTCCGTATATTACATGACTAAGCGTGCCGAGAAAAAGAGACAAACTTATACATTTCTCTAAGTTAGAATGAGACGGCTAGGTACAGATTTTATTGGAAGCTCACGATCGCAGCGTACAAGCGTAAAGTGTAACTAATTCGCGGTTGTTTATTTTTGACGGCAATTAAGTGTGCATTGACCTTTTAATTTTGTTTAAAAAACAACGGTTTGTCATTTTATTAGTTGTATTTTATATGTAACAGCAGTAACAAACTCATTAATCATTTGAGAGCTGAAATGCATTAGGATGTGTCATTAATTATCAAATAAACAAACTTAGATACAAATTATCCTTTTATTTAACCCGTAAAAGGGCTGTACTATACAAGAGCAGAACGGGTAATTGGGGGTTAACCTACGCTTTCCCATGCCCAGGTCTGTGTGGGTGACAATTCATAACATATCTAGACCAGCCTGTACCTCGACATCAGGTTAAACCATTGGTCCTGGCCCTGGCTATGATTGTACAGAACATCCGAAACCAAATAATATACAGGGTGGAAAGAGCATCGACGCACATATTGTTACAAAGAGATCTATCTGCCCATGATTATGTTTTTTTTATATTATTATTATTCGTTTTAACAATAAAGAAATCATCATTTCTAAGTAAGCCTATAGAATTGTTACCTAAAAAGTAAATAAGTTATTTCCTTCATTACTATTTTGGGCCGGAGGGTCCAGCGTCATTCTTTTTTTTTTCATTTAGTACCTATGGATGCCAGAGACCTGGACCAGAGTTTTTATGCTACACATGGGCTTGACTTGGCCTCACACGCTGTCAAGAAATATCTCAGTAACCATAACGCGTCAGATTTTATTTGCTTTGTTTTCCTTTTAAATATTGGCACACGATTTGGCTTTTTTATATTTTATACCATTTTTTTTTTAATTTTTGTTCTTCTGTGTTGTAGGTAATATGTGTTTAGTGTGCACTCAATAAATGTTTTATCTATCTATCCCGTCGTTTTTAAGATTATATTCGAAATTTAAAAAGGGTCATGTACAGACGCCAGCACATCAAGTAACCCCAATGTGTCAAATTTTCCCAATTGAATATGAACCTTATTCTGTTTGACATAAACTTGAAAAACGATCAATGAAATTCGACACATTGGGGTAACTTGATGTACTGGCGTCTGTAAATAATTATTTATGACAGTCGTTACAAGTTGTTGAAACCCCGAAATTCTAGCATCCAGACTAACTAAGGGATATCGTGTTTGGGTCTGCAAGCAGTCACTCCAAATAAAACACAGGTATTGCTGTATTTCGTAAGGCAGGGAGCTGACCGCAACATATTTGGGAAAAGACTAGACAAATTATAATCTGTAGGTAACAGCATAATATTTTTGTGTTTCAATCTGGATTTTCTTAGTAGCAGCCTGATTGATGGCAAAGGGTTTACCAGCTCAATTACATAGGACTTAAACATAACGGGCGAAATGTTGATGAGCTATATAGCCATTATCCTACTAATCGTTTTGCTATGTGCAAGGCATATTTAATTGTGACAGACACTGACCTTGCTGGTGCTGTTCTTCAGAAAGGTCAGGTGCGTAGTAGTCACAACCGGCGTGTGTGTATGACCACATGTATGAAGGTAAACGAATCAAAATAAGTGGGTACCTATGTAAGGATCGTAGCCTGCAGGTAGCGCTTTATAGTTTCGGGTAGGCAGAAGCAAAACTAGTCTTTTATTTAAATTAGGCTGAAAATCGGCGGATCTTTGGACGTCAAAATTACATAAGACAGTCCCCAAAAAGCCCACCCTTCGCCACTTCTTAGTGTGAAAAGGGTGAGTTTATGTACACAAATTTTCCTAATTGAATATGAACTTTATTCTATTTGTCATAAAGTTGCAAAACGATCAAAGAAATTTGACACATTGGGGTAACTTGATGTGCTGGCCTCTGTACGTTCGAATGTGTGTGTATATTTATTTAATTTTATTAAAATGTAGGCTCCTGTATTTAATATCAAACATTTTACTCGCTGACGTGATAAAATAAGGCAATAAATTCAAATTATTCATTGCACAGTCAACACAAAAGTCCCTTTAAAAACTCATTCATTTGGAATTTGGTTTCAGTCATCGATTCATTAATGAATGAATCAAAATGAATGAGCAAAGATCGAAATGAAATTACCACTTTTTCATAATTTCCGATAAGTTTTTACGTAACGTGGTATTACAACAATTATTGTTGGATAGACAATTTGTTTTCAAAGTCAATGTCAAAGTCAAAATAATCATTTATTTCAATTAGGCCATTTAAAAGGCACTTTTGAACGTTAAACTTACAAGTTAAATAAAATATAATGATTCTAGTTGCCCCTTCCAAAAGGTAGTTTCGTATGGAGAAGAATGGGCAAGAAACTCCATACTTACTCTTTTAAAATAGTTTTTACAATATTTGTATACAATAAAAATACATTATATATGTGAATACGGTGTACCTAGAATAAACAAAGTAAAATAAAAACATAAATAAAAAAATAACATACTATGCTAAGATAGATTCAGCATTTTAGTAGATAAGTACATAATTATGTGGATAGATACATGGTACTCTCACATTTACAAGTATTAAAATCACGGATTATTATTTAACAAATCAAGAAAATATTAAATAAGTAAATAATAATATAATAAAAAAATAAAAAGAAAATACACACAAGAATAGCGTGAGTGTTGAGAGCAAAATAAAGCAAATTAAATCATTAGAAATGTAACAAGTTTGATTTTGTCAAATTCCTTGATTGCCCTATGGAGCTGGACCAGCAATTTCTCAAAAGCAATATAAAATATTGAATAATTTGAAACTGTATCTCGATGGTGTACATTTGACTTCGTTAAGCTTATCAGTTACACATATTTTGTAATCTGTAGAAGCTTTTATATGAGTCATTTTGTAAGGTTAACCATCCAGTACTGGAATGATGCGATGTCAAAAATATAGTTTAAATAAACAGCGTATAGAGGAGTATCTTTATACATTCACACAACGCCAGTTGGGTGCGTCAAACTTCTATGTGACAGGAAGCAAGTCTATTACCATTAACTGGTCATAAACTCAATATTCAAACTGTTACTGACAAAAAACATACATACAGTAACTCACGCCTTTTTCCCATGGGGGTAGGCAAAAACTGCAGAGCGCCATCAGCTACGATTCTTACATACTTTAGGTATTATTTACTTTCGTACATGCGATATGGCGACTACTAGACACCATCTTCTGAAGAACCTCACCAATAAGGTCTGTGTTTGTCCTTCTAGGGCGTCCCCTTCCAGCATTTCCACTTACATATGCCCTTAGAATAATAACGCTTTGAAACCTAAGACAAGTACAAAAAGAGCGGCAACTAAAACTAAGCCGAAATTGGCTTCTTTGCGTGGCGAATCATGTCAGTAGGTACTAAACGTAACGTTCCGCAAAACAAAGCTTGCGAGTAAACACATTCGGCTCACGCACACAAAGATAATAAAGTGGAAACACGATTTCGACCGTGTTTTTTACTAAACGCGGCTTCTATGAGTTATTATTCTAAGCATCTTCCTTATAAATACCTTTCGTTAGTCGCCTTTAGTTCATCCCCTTAACGTGCGTTAACGTTGCAGTTATCAAGTTAAGTCATTTCCCTCACAATCCTGGCAATAAAAATCCGTTAAAGTTAATTAAAACTAACGTTATCCTGTCTTTGCGGTAGGTGTGCCAACAGCGTGCTGCTGCCAAGCCTCATCCGCTATGTCTAGCACTCAATTAATTACTGCTTAATCTGGAATATAAGGCCAAACTTTTATTCCTGTTTTAAAAAGCGTAGAATTGCATTAAAGCATTAGTTTTTGTAACGTTTGAAAAATTACTAGTGCGATCCGGACTCGAATACAAAGAGTTCCGTAACATCGTAAGGTTAATAAAACAAACGCTGAAAAAGTCATGTAACTTTTATAGGGTGCCTCTTTATTTATTTTTTACGGTTTTTGTCCTGTATTTTCAAGATTTAAATGCATATATTGCCAAAACTTCTTCACGTGCAGCTTGTGGGTGAGATATACGCAGAGGGCCTACAACGTCCTACGCGTTCAGTTTAACAAAGGGTTTAGGATGCTGCTGGGGCTTCCGCATTTCTGTAGCACCTCGCAGATGTTCGCGAAAGCGCGTGTTGATGATTTTCTTGGAGTAATGAGGAAGAGGGCGGCATCAATAATGGGTAGGTTACGCGGAGGCTCCAACAGCATCCTAAATACAAAGTGGATAGCCCTTTTATTAGGCACTGGGTGCTGACGCACGTTCTAACATGTGTTGAGCCTCGCACATATTAGTTATGATTATGTTTAGGTAGGTTTAATGTGTAAGTTTACTAATGTAGTTTAATACGTCTTACTGACACTATATGGATTGTGTGTATTTAAGTATGGTCCGCAATAAATGTTTTAATAATAATAATAATAATATACAGGTTGTAAAAAAACCCCTAACGTTAATGAAAACCACATATTCTACCCATCACTGGGATAGTTATTTTCTTCTAGAACATACCTGTGAATTCACTGGTTTTGGAGAAATTGAAGGTCAAAGTGCATTTTTTTTTAAACATTATCCAAATTACCGAATTTTCAAAACAAATTACGCATTTGAAGTTACAAAAATGCAATAGATACTAAACAAGCGGGCCGGTCGGGTCAACGACCAAGCGCGAGTGGCTATACGCTCAGCTGATCGAAAATTCCGTTGCGTTGTCGCGCTATTCAATGCGCGCAATAAAAAGCATCCCTTTTTTAGAGATGAAAAAAAAGTATATTCCCAGCATTATTTTTTGGTTAAAGTTACTTAAATGTACAGAATGTGCGGTTATCGGCTATGTGATCGGTATTTTTACACCCTGTAGTTATTCACCAATAGCTAGATCTGAAACAAGTAGGCATCTGTAAGCCATAACAACAATGCTGGATCGTTTTGTGATTATGCGGTGATGTTTGTAACTAATTACTGGTACGGTTTATAAGTTACACCCCAGAACAGAAAACTACGTAGGTTTAGTAAAAGGGTGCAGTTAGCATTTTTTGGGTAAGGAACCCTAAAAAATAGTAAATAGCGAAGAGACACGCTTTATATCTTTGGCTTCGCTTCTTAACATGGAGTGCCACCTTTCTGCCTCACTACCTTCCATCAACAATTAGTCATCTAAAAGTATGTTAAATATTTATTTTTAAAACCATACTGTAACTTGGGGACATTCTACAAATAGCTTGAAGTAAGGTAACTTAAAGTAATGCTTAAAGTAACTTAAAATTTTGAGATTGGACACATTCTTTTGTTAGTTACTCATGCAGCCTAAAATAAACATGTCAATGACGTAAGCGTAAAGGAAGGCTCTCGGGTCATTTACCCACGCGTATTGGCATTTTGTAAAGTTCACTTCGAACGTCACTCAAGTGACCGCACACATTTTGCAAGCAGTCATTTGGTTTATAAAGTTGATATTTTAGGGGTATATGTACCATCGCTGTTCCATAAATGATTAATCCTGCAGATAAAGAATTGAAAACACAAACTCATTGCTTAATTTACATCGTGTTTTTTTTTTTGAGCGGCGTCTCGCAGTTTTTCTTGAGGAGGATGTGAACTGCATAGCCGGGCGAACCTGTGGACATAATTTAACTAAAAAATTAAGACCTCCAGCTAGGGTATTATCCTTAAAAACTAAGCAAGCACTACGCTAAGGGTACCCCCTGCGGGGTACGGGCCTCGGCTTAGGGCGTGGCTGGGAGTGGACAGCAAGAAGCGGCTAGATCTGAACTCAAAATAAAAAGTTAACGAAATTTAGATAAAAGCCCGCGTTCACAATAATTAAAATAAAATAATCAAACCAAATCTAAGATCTATGTCAATCCATTAATAAATTAGAATAGATAAATACATGAAATTAAAAAAATAAATTTAATTATAAATTCATCCAAAGATTGTCTGCAGATAAGAGATCGCTTTTAGTGATAAGGCGACCTATTACAAAACTATGTAGCAAGATAACATTTGTATGTGTACAATGAAAAAATATTCTATTCTATTCTATAAAACTTACGCCTTTTCAGAGTTTTATCGTAAAAAGGCGTAAAATCATTATCTCCCAATAAATAAAAGCTTCATCGTCTTACAAAACGACTCCTCAACTATTCAGAACTTTGAAGGACTTAGATAACAAAAAGAGAATGCTTCCAATAGAAACGTCGCCACTATTGAAAGCACTATAACCCATAACAAATTGTCAACTAACACACAACTTTACGAAAACACTCACCGTAAAGGGTGGTTCATACAATGCGAAACGAGCTTCATTGTTGAGATTTCAAAATAAGGCACAATTTTCGCATAATTACAGAAAAATCGTTGGCAACATCGATAACTAAGAAACTATTATTGGTGATCGATGGTTAGTAAAGAAAATTTTAAGAATAGAACGGCGGGAAAACAGTAAAAAGTAATAATAATATGTCATGCTTGAGTACTATTTGAATTTGGAATTTTATTTGTTTTTATATTTGTAACGAATTAGAAAATCTACATACCGGTACATTATAATACTTGCGATTTGGTCTACAGAGTAATAAGTAATTAGAAATTCCACTGAGGTAATCTTAGAGTCTATTTAAGGGAAGCACTTCTTTCAGAATATTTGTTGTTTGATCTTTTGTAGCATCTAACACTGTTGCACGTCACAATACACATGCACACTCACACATCCACACACACACACACACACACACACACACACACACACACACACACACACACATATACACACTACACACACACTACAATAACTCGAAAGTTTTCGTTTTGAGTCTTCTCACTAGACCAGTGTTGTCAAGGAGCTGGATTGCCTCATCAGTCACGTGGTAAGAATAAAATGAAAGTCATCGATTTACACACCAGCCAGTATAAAAAATCGTCAATTTTATAGGTAAGGTCCTAACACTTAACTGTCTTGTGTGTGTACAAGCCACAAGTGACCCAAAAGTGGGGTAAGTGAAAAGTTTAGTTTTGGCACAAAAGTACAACAGTAAATAATATTAAAGAGTTTTGCTCTGTAAAGGCGCTTTATTCTTTTGTTAATTTTTAGCTGCTCATTATAGGAATCTTCTAATACTATCGATCGTTTTAAAATGAGAATGGTATCTAATCAAAATCAATTCAATCAATTTTGCTGTGCAATCAGTAATTTTGATGGGAATTCGGAATCTTATTGCATAGAAAAAGGATATTTTTTTATTTGCGTTTAAATACTATCGTTTTGCAATTTTATTAAGATACCGAAACGAGGGTAAATATATTCACGTAAAATAAATAAATAATAATTAATAAATTATCAAATGATAATATAGCAACATTAAGAAGCAGCAGAGCCTACTAGACTAGACTAGTAGATTTGTGCTCACTAGTTATGAAAGTTTTGTTCGTGATGTCCCGTCTAGTAAGCATTAAAAAAGATAAGATAAGATAAAAGATATTTGTCTTTGACATTAAGTAAATTAAAAACTTCAACTAGGTATGTCAAGTGTCACCCACCTCCAAGCGCACGATTTTAAAAAAGGAATCCATTTTTTCGCAAATAAATTAAACTTTTTTTTTTAACATCGCTAGGCAGGTCAACTCTTCGCATGACCAGAAGGCTGGCCTTTATTTAGGTTAGAGAATCAGAATTGCCATTCAACGTGGCAATGCAGCCAGTCTTTTGGGCATTTTTCCCGTTGACAGCGATGTGAACGTGGAGTTTCGGACACCTGCCCAATAAACCTTACCTAACCTAGGTACATAATAGTTAATTACAATCCTACTAATATTATAAACGCGAAAGTTTGTGAGTATGGATAGATGGATGGATGGATGTTTGTTTGTTACTCTTTCACGTAAAAACTACTGAAAGGATTTTAATAAAACTTGGTATGGAGTTAGCTGACACCCTGGATTAACACATAGCCTACTTTTTATCCCTGTATTCCCATGGGAACGAGACCTACGCGGATGAAACCGTGGGACGTCTGCTAGTACAGACGCCAGCACATCAAGTTACCCCAATGTATCAAATTTTCCCAATTGAATATGTACCTTATTCTGTTTGCCAAAGTTGAAAAACGATTAAAGAAATTTGACACATTGGGGTAACTTGATGAGCCTGCTGGCGTCTGTACGTAATAAATAAAACAATGTTTTAAACGGTTGTCTACAGAATTGTTTACTGTTATACTAGTAAACCATAATGAAGTAACAAAACATGTACCTACATAGGCAAATCCACTTTAATTTTTATCAAACCTAACCCAGTAATCTACAATAAACACTCACCTACCGTTTCAAAGACGCCATACGAAACAAGATAAGCAGAGTCGTACGGCGAACCCGTTAATCACCAGTAATCACCATATTATCACCGTAATGTCTTTGTATCACCGCTCGATGTTTACGGCATGTATCCAAAGTTAATTCATCACCAATAGTTTAGTTTTATTATCGGTTTATATGTGTTGAATTAAGGCAATGAGCGGTGATGATATTAAGGAGCGTGCACACTTTCAAAACCATACATTCTGACAGTAGGGCAAAGTGGAATACTGCAGGTATCCTCTCAAAATCAATACTAATATATTTTAAATACTTTAAAATATAAAATGTGTAAGGACTGGTTTTTCAATAGTCAGATAACTTGTTATCTGTAGAATAAATATGGCGGTGGAAAAGCTGTCAAACCACCATTTTTTTAATTCTCAGTTATTTGAAAATTGAAAAATTGACCCTAAGTTGATTACACCTTCTTTTTGTATGGTTAGTAACTTAGCCTGGTGTCAGAGATTTTGTGCCACCCAAAGACCCTGACTTAGCTTCACATTCTGTCGAAAAATACATTATTGAAGTAAGTAAGTGATAAATTTATTATGCAAATACGCACATGAACACGAAAAGTCAGATGTGCGTGCCTAGAGGGTTCTAAACCGATACCTATGCCAATTACACCTATAAGCTATCACTACTCACAGTTCATAGTTAATATAAAAAATATAATTAGACTTTAAATGTTGAATGGTTTGAACAACTTTATAATGAATATATTTTCTTGTTTCATAATTTTTACCAATAAAATTATAAATGAAAAGGCCTGTAGATAGGCTATACGTTAAAATGTGGCCAACTACCCACACTTCATCTCAGTGTGGCGTCGCGCCCCAAAGGACGCGTGCGTGCGTTAGTGTGCCATTTGTGAAGATCGAATATTGTTTAAGTAACCATTTTACTTATAAACCAACACCATTTTACTTATAATAACATTGGTTTTTACGGCGTTATTTTTTCAAGGCAGGTTTTAGGTTTTTTTTGTCATTTAATAGCGTCACAAATAATACTGACTTAACGACACAAATCCCACCGCGATCACTAGTATTGAGTCAACTTCATCCCCAGTTTGCCCCACTAGAAAAAAATACATAAATTAAACGTCCAAAAGGGCTTTTTAGGCTGTCCCAAAGCGAAAAAATGTGTCCACAAAGTTGTATTATCTCGTTTTAAGAGATAGTTGAAAGTTTTATGACTTTTTAAATCAGATTACGTTCGCTTATTCAACTGTATTGTCTCAGATAATTTGGACTTGAGAAAAAGTTCAGGCCGTTTTGTGACTTAATTTTAAAACGATTCGCAACAAAATTTACTTTTATTCAGTCTGCTATAAAACTGTCAGTTGAAAAGTTGACAGCTATCTCAACTTTTGAATTCTGTGAATTTTATAACTTTTTCTAAGTTGTTTTGTCTATGCAGTTAAGGAAAATTAAAAGAGAAATTATTTTTAATGCGTCTCGTTGGTTTAGAATAACTAAGTCTAGTGGCTTTAAATTAATGCAGGCTATATTTTGATTTCTTTGCGTGTTCTGTTTGTTTTGTTTGTACACTGAACGCATTGAGCTTGTGCATTGTTACATGTTACTTAAAAATAGCTACCGCAATGTAGTGTCGCTGAATGGTATGATTACACCTTTACCTGATCATTCTGGGATTACAAGCGTGATGAATTTACGCCTGGCTTCACTTTTTAATTTTCTAAACAATGAAAATAAGACGTCACGTTGCAACTTTTAATTAAATGCAGTGTTCAGCCGTTAAAAGCTTCCTGTATAATGTAAGTGAAGTGAAGGTAAAGTGGGCTGTCATCTCATTGCAATGCTAGGCATTAGCAGTTCACTTCACCCAACTTTTCGAAGAAAAGGTTTTATTTTAATTTTTACTATTTTTATTGAACAGTCAGTCGGCTTAATAATAAGCATCTATTTAGCTAACTGACGGCGAAAAGGGCTCAAACCAAACCAAAAACAACGCAAGTGTAAAGTCTCCTTAACAACAGAGTGACTAAAAATCCAACGTGTTGTTTCCATAATTGTATGCATTTCTTAATGTTGTGTAGTAAAGTGCATCTGATTATGTTTAATTGGATTAATCTTTTGAAGTGACCGTAATTCAATTAGAATCGTACTTAGTGATTGTAAAACAATTATTCGAATGTTTGGAAGAATAAAATTTCGAGGCGAATAATTGGAATAAAAAAAATTGGTCTTTGAATTAAAATCGGTAGGAATTATCGTGAAGTTGATGGAATTATTTTATTTAGAATTGTTTTTGCCAAGTTTGTCTGTGTGTTTGTGACTTCTAATATTTGAATTTAATTTTTAATATTTAATTCATTAATTTTATTGAATTAAATACTTCCACACAATAATTCACGCCGTGACCCAAAAATAACTCCAGTTTCGGAAGTCTATGGCTTCGGTTTTATTTTTTCATTATTAGTCATCGACCAGTTGCGGAATATTATTTTTTACCCGTTAGTGTTTTTTTAAGGAGTCGGCTGTTTTTTTTGTCAAAATAGCTTTTATTTTGCACTTTTTAGTTTAAAAAAGAAAGTCAATCAGAAAGTAGTAAAGAAAGTCTTTCAAAACTTGAAAGAATCATTGAAATTGGTTAACAATTGCAAAAAAAGTTCTTTCTAAACATTAAGTAATATATACATGTCTGCATTACGCCTGTCTATTTTAAAGGGGCCCCGCTTTTAAAATAGACAGGCGTAATGTTATGTTTTGGAAATACATAAACCCTGCATAGACATGTGACTGTAGTAATCGCGAGTAGTTTGCTGTTATGCGTTGAAGAGTTCCGTCGCCTGTCTTCTTCATCAGTTTTTCTTCACCAAATGATACTTGCTAAATGAAAATGCTTGATTTGTTACCAAAAATGTAAATACCGGTACATGTGTACCTATATTATTTGAGGAGGAAAAAAAAACACAACACAAAAACAAATTAATAAAACAAAATAAATAATACACGCAAATAATAAAATGTAATATTACATCATGTTAATATTAAATAGGACCTAATGTAAGTTTTTGTCCAATTTATGTACTGTGTTGCCGTGCCCCAACCGGGTTTCATGTTGGATCTTATATAATTAAAAGTAACAACAAATGTAAGTACCTACACATGAATGCAATAAACATTTTGAGTTTGAGTTTGAGTTTGAGGAGTCCCTCAATTCCTCGAGGATCCCATCATCAGATCTGAGATCTGATACAAATGGGACCAACCTGGTAGTAGGTACCCTATTAAATAAAAAAAACTTTGATAATCGGTCCATAAACGGCGGAGTAATTGCGTAACAAACACAAAAAAAATATACCGTCGAATTGAGAACTTCCTCCTTTTTTTGAAGTCGGTTAAAAAGTAAAAACATGTGTCGAATATTCTCGTGTAATCTAGATGAGGGACTAAAACTTAAATTTAGTCACCTAGCTCTAGCCTATATTGTGCAATGTGCCCGTAAAAATTAATTTATTTTAGAGTTTTCTTGGTATCTGGGGGTACGAAAATGCCCCCGCCAAGACGAGCCAAGCGAAGCGCAAGGGAACTACCTACCTTTTCTCGAAGTGTTTCGTCGTTTTTTTGAACCCTCATAGAGTTGGGTTCCGATGTACTAGAGTTCATACTTTCAGGAAATGATGTCATTAATAAACTAATTAAACAAACAAAGTCCTAATAGGATAGCTTTAATAGTTTAGATTTTATAGATATCTAAAGTACACCGATTTCGTCACTGACACACTGACACACTGATGATCATCAAAATGTTTGGGTACGTCCTGAAGTGCTAGAAACCTGAAATATGGTATGTAATCTAAGTTTTGTATACAACCAACAAAAAAATCATCAAGTCATAATTTTCGCCCCCCATCCCCTAAAATGGGGGGGGAGTTTGTTTATATACCGCTTAAGAAATATCGCCCTGATTTATCACTTATGGTAATCTTATATGGTAAGCTATCAAAGAAAAAAGGCAAAGACAGAGAATGGGCTATTAAAACCGGCAGTACTGATATGCAAGAAATACACCCCAAAAAAAATACTAAATGCTGCCTAGCAACTTACAAAAAGAACTGAAATCCCACCAAAACATTTCATGTAAAATGTTGCCAAGACGACCACATAAGGTTTGCCCTGGCGAAGCCATACATTTTTACTGATATGTTGAATTTGTGAAGTTAGGGTCGGAAAGGTTAGGCCGTGTAGATTCAGAAGCTTAGCTCTACATGAGATCTGATATCTTTTTCACAGAGCAAACCTTATGTGGTCGTCTTGGCAACATTTTACATGAAATGTTTTGGTGGGATTAGGTCTTCTAATTTTATTCTATGCTTATTAAAGATCTAATATCCTATAAACTGTTTAAACCATACACGGAACCAAAGTTTATGAGTGTAATATTTTTATTATGTCGGTACCAATTTATTACTATAATATTTTTATGATAACTCCATTGTTACGCCGGGTATAATCCAATTTTTATGCCCGTAATGAAATATTACTTGTTCGGAAATGAACCATAAAATTGTATTTATTGTTTTTTTTACATCTTTTAGGTACCAATCATGCTGAAATCAGATTAATTGACACCAACATAAAGTTGATATTTCTTTAACTAATATTAGTTTGGAAATAGAAATTTTATATGAAATTATGTAGGTTTTCGGCAGCAAATACTGCATAGGTTTGAAAAAGGTTAGGTTATCGGTTAGGTTGGCCTAATGGATGTAATATTTCTAAGTAAGTAGTAGGACCAATCTAAATAACAAATAGCGTGCAACTTTCGATCAGCTGAGCTCGCGTTTGTCGTTAAAACGACCGCACGCTTGTGTTTAGCATCAATTGCACTTTTATACCTTCAAATGCGTAATTTGTTTTGAAAAATCGATAATATTGATAATGTTTGTTCAGAAGAAAGTTTACTAATGATACTTGGAATACGATTTTTAAAGAAAAGACAAAAAAATATTTGTCATTTTGACTCTTAATATCCAGAGCCGGTGGATTCCCAGGTATGTTCTAGAATAAAAAAAAACTATCCCAGTGATGGTAAAAGTATGTAGTTTAGAGTATGTATTATGTACTATTGATTCAAGTTTTCTGTACCTACCTAAATTTTGACGAATTTAGATTATTTTAAACTATGACATATTAATTCGAATTGTAATATCTATTGTGTGTTTTGTCTGTGACTCGTATTTATGTGTATTATTTCTTTTATTTGTTTGACATTTTTACTATTTGACATAACTTGGAAATTGATGTAATGTATTTTAATGTTTTTTTTTATTTTTTTATTTGTTATTTTATTTTTTATTTTATTTTTTTACTTTTTTATTTGACTGTTTACTTAGTTGTTTCCTTTAACTGGTTTGACATCTTGGATTTGAAAGGAGACAGTTTTTTTTGTTTGGGGAATAGGCCCACCACAAATTGTGGCGTTTAGCAATGAAATGCACGTTAGTTTATTCCTTATAATCTGTAGATTACAGTGGTAATATTAGCAAAACTGTATGTAACCGGAATACTGTGAAATACGATAGTCAAAACTTGACTCTCATAATAACCTAAAATCTCAGAAGAGCGATTGTTGAATGAGTGGATAGGTATCCTTGGTATTTTAAGTTAAAATAGTACACTGTTCAGTGTTTAATAATATAAAGTATAAAACAAAGACACGTCTGTACTGATTTTGATGTGATTTACACGATTTGATAGGCAAAGATATTTACGAAAATAGATTAGATGTATTCATTTCGAAATACACTTTTTCCGGTCATAGACTGTAGATAAAGACATTCAATATCGAAAGTAGTATGTATACCTTAGAGTACCTTTAGTATTTTAAATCTCTTGGACTGGAGATCTATAATAATAAGGTGGTGTGTTATAAGATGGTTGTGTCAGGAGATAAAAAATCACATTATAGTACCTATGTCACAAGAAGTATTTTTTACTGTTCGTCATAATTTTCAAAATCTTCTCTTAAAAGCTTTGTTGAGCCACCTGCATCTTTTTTAGATGAAATACTTTCATCTAAAAAAGATGCAGGTGGCTCAACTTTATCTTGATGCCGCGCCCAAAATAAAAACCACACTATACACATCACATGTGCACAGCAGCCAACAGTGCCTCTGCCCACTAAACAATTACAACAGTATCCAGCATTGATCCAGCAAGAGCAGCCCCAATTCCGTTGAAATGGTGCTGCGCAATTGCTTGCAATGGCTTTGTAGTTTAGGCACTGTATCTACAGATGCCATTTTCATAAAATCTTTAGAATAAAAATACGAAAAGAACAGAAGAAACATGCAATTATTTAGTAATCGGAAACAATAATATCGGAAATAATAATGTTGTTTGTCAGTGTCAAACTGATTGAAATTGGACCACAGAGCATCTGCAACGGGCTATTAATTACGTTTCGTTCCACTGTGTTTTTAAAGTAGGTACGTTACTTGATATTCCGTTAGTAAAAGAATTAAAAACAAGTCCACTGTATCAATTAATATGTATCTCTTTAAACGCATATAACGCCGATGTCATTACCGCTGCGCACCGGGGAACAAAACAAGCACCTACACAAACAAAACAAGCAAACCTCCTCCTAAATAAGCATTTTTTGCCGTAACACTTTTTTACTATTATTTCAGTATTCCGGTTACATTTATATATAATTTTTGGTCTGTTAATAGTAATAAGATGATCACTTTCTTCATGTGCAAAATGATTAATAAACGTTACCGTTTAATAGTGGGCCCAAAAAAAACTGTCTCCTTTTATGTAATGTATTTTTAATAATTGTTTAATATGTATATGACTTGTAAGAATCCCTTATCAATAAAATACTATGACTATGACTATTGTGATGCCGAGTTTATAAATATGTCGGCGTCAGCGATGGCTGAGCGATGAGCTGACACCGATGGGGGTTTTGTGGTACAGAGTTCATAACGTAGAATAGCAATCTTCATTGCAGTAATAACCTCACTTAACAATCTTAATCACAAAACAACTCAAGTCTAGGTAACTGACAGTTTCGTGCTGGATGTGTGTCTTGGTCGGTGTCTCAAATCAAACTGAGCTCTGCCCAGCTCCCACGCACCAGCACGACTCTGTCCACGTGACATTACCGAAAACACATTCGCGCCATTTTCAAATGACAAGTAACGTCACGCTGGTCACCATAGACTCTGTACTAAGTTAATCAACTTCACAACTTATTATTCAAGAATATCGTTTTCCACGACACGGCCATCATGACCATCACACGTCCTCGTGTCTACTAAAAATAAACACACACACACACAGAACACGTATACGCACGCACGCTCGTATTGGTCACATACTTCAAAACACACGCACGCACGCATTTTTCACATACTTCAAAACTCGGTCATTCTGACCACAACTAAATTTCCAAGGGTGTATGTCAAACCTTGACACCTCTAATCGAAACAAATCCAGGCAGAATGAATCGTCACTAAGACCGATAACATTACTAGAACTGAAAGTGTACTAAGATAGTGCTATGCAAATGCACGACATAGTAGGTATTACATAGACTTTCACCTACCACACAGGCTAAAGCTAACAGGTACCACACAGGCTCACGAGTGCCACACATAGGTACTCACAGGTGCCACGCAGGCTTACTGGTGCCACGCAGGCTCACGGGTGCTACACAAGCTCACAAGTGCCACACAGGCTCACGGGTGCCACACAGGCTCACAGTTGCCACACAGGCTCGTCGTTGCCACACAGGCTCGTCGTTGCCACACAGGCTCGTCGTTGCCACACAGGCTCGTCGTTGCCACACAGGCTTGTCACTGCCACACAGGCTCGTCACTGCCACACAGGCTCGTCACTGCCACACAGGCTCGTCACTGCCACACAGGCTCGTCACTGCCACACAGGCTAGTCATTGCCACACAGGCTATCGGCTTGTGATCCAACCCCAGAAGCTAACCATCTCAGCCGCGTAAGTGCTACCCCTCGGAAAGGATATCCTGCGCATAAAAAGCAGACCACGCGCACCTCTTACATGCTCCGGCGCAACTGGATCGGTCACCAAACCCTCACACTTAATCCATAGAGTATACGTTAAGTAAGATGAAATGTATTCCAAAACTTTACAGATAATCATTACCTAGTAATGACTACTCAGTACTCACAATAACTAAACGAACTTTAACTAAGCCATTTTTAGAACTTAAACACGGAAAGTTCATAATTATCAAATTTCAAAAATAAACACACTACTCATGGCCCTGCCACAGCTATTGACAATTCGGTACTGCCACCCATATCGTTATCACCTCAGAGTCCGCGACCCTCAAGTCATTACATGACCGTACAAAATAGTCTCTTTCAAGGCCCAGGTCCCCGCTAGACCACAAGCCGCTCATCACGCCCTGAACGACAACGTATGCAGTTTCGATTGCATCTTATGGATGCGGATTTACCGGAAAGCCAACAAGCGTATCATAGGTCTGTTGAGGTTCTTTTGCCCTCAGAAACATTGTTTTCTTCTTCTAACTCGTTTGAACTTCACAGGTTGGCATCTTACGACTTGACTTTACAACATACTGGTCGCCCGCAAGCGTTTAAAAGAACCTTCACTTCGGGTCAAGCTTAGTTAAGCTAGGCTTTTCATTTTTAATGTAAACCAAGTTACTAACACTTAAGTTTTATTTTAGTAGGTACTATCAAAACGGAACTTAGAGAAACGTTTTTCATTACCATTGACCTAAGAAGTTTGATCTCTTTACACGGTAGTGGGAATTTACCCAAAGTACCTACTATCTAAATTTGACTGTCAATCATCTATGGACAGACACACGAAACCATCACGCTTTTCGAGAAGAAGAAACAGGTTAGAAAAGCGGGAACTACGCTGTCGGATAGTCGTACGATACTATCTCTACTTCGCGAAGATCGAGTTGGTAAGGACAGCGATAAACAACACGAGTACGAGTTGGAACTTTTGTAAGTTACCAGAGTGAATGGTAAACCACCCATTAATCGCGATTGTAATTCAGTTAATAGACGCTCACGACTATCTTGGACAGTCGTCTAGTCGGTGAAACATCAGTTTAAGTTTATTCAAATGAATTTGTGTCATTAATAAACAAGATAATAACCTATTGGTACTTCACATGTCTAAGCACAGTATTGAACTCCGCTAGTAACTACACTACCTTGTTTATCCTAGGTTCACAGCGCACTGCGCACTTGTAATTAGTAAAGGTCCGACCAATAAGTTACAACACAGTAACTCTGACAGTTCTGTTACTCTTTATCATCATTTATAAGCAATGCATACTCAACTCATGAAACTCATTAAAATCTGTGCACCAACACGAAGAGAATCGCACCAACGACTCTCAAAAATCTAACGCAATATGTGCTACAACACATGAAGCGCTTTGTGCACCAACACAGACAGAAATCGCACCAACGATTCCTTATAGACCCATCGCCACATGTTACTCATGAGGTGCGGTCCGAAGGTTCGAGTACGAGTATACAAGCTATTAACCAAATGTGGTTTCACTACCACTGTGTCATACAATTCTCAAGGAACTTGGTGATCGGGGCATTCATACTTGAATCTAATTTAGTTTGACTTCTGTCCTCATTTTTAATTAAAACACAATCATTAAGCTAATTTAAAAACCTGGTCCTAATATTGTGGTCAAACCGATTTTAAGCTTTGCTCAAATTAAATTTAGGCCAACAACCAGCTTTCTGATACCGTGGTGATATCAACAAGGTTTCCATACGATTTACAAAATAAAGGGAATAGCGCCGCACTTGCATCAGTTTGAATTTCAATCTCATATAAATTAAGAGTTCATAATAAGAAAATAATCAACCAGGTATAGTCGGTAAAATTGAAATGATTTGTTATCTTATCTGTCAGTGTCCCAATTTCCAATTATATGGACCAAATTGTTTACTAGTCGTCAATAAAAACAGTGAGGGTAAATTAAAAAAACGAAAACCTATACGAAAAACCTATGAACCGCCTAACATGGTGAATGTTATCAAGAAAGGCAGTTTAACTTAGCTTCAGCTCACCTTTGCTATGATATCATAGCCTAGAAACTTTACATAACGCTTCACAAATGAACACTTCGAAATGTTCAAGGAAAATCCGGCTTTAGTCGGCGTTTATTATACACCCAGCAGCCTTTCAACCCTTGCTAAAGTAGCAGGTTTTAGAAACAGGGCTTAACTAGGGCAAATAACAGTACCTCACAATAGTTTTTTTTGAACTGAGTATCTATCACACTACTTTCCTTTCGTCCGACTTAGTCTGTAAGGTTGACGTCAGAGGTTAAGGTTCAGGTTTTGAAGCCTTTTTCTCGGTTCGGTTCGGTCTATTTACTTACTGAGTTTTAAATGTCACAACTTCGATCGCTGTTGTATAACAACGTAACAAAATATGGCTACGTAAACAGACCCCAGGCAAAACGCTAAACAATATCTCGATCGCATTATTGTCAATTTAACGCATTAAAATAGCCCTTTGCTAATTTAACTTCAAGTAGCCTATCTATTAGATGCTTTGTTAAAAGAATAGCTTTCTTAATAGGGGACTGACACGGACGCATGCCGTAAGCATCCAATAGTTCCTGGACCTTTGACCTTTGACACTATTTATTGCCTTTTGTCTAGGCTGAGTTTTTAAGCTTGCCTATAGACGATAAGGTTTGAGTTTGAAGTCTAATTCTCAATTCACAAGGGGTACTCAACCCCTGCACGATAAACCATTACCTAATTAAAATTATGGCAATATTCATAACGTAAAGTAATCATATAGGATCTCTGTACATACCCGCGGTATCGACACTTTTAAAACAAAGAACTGATTGGGTAAACACCCATAATCCACCACACATTTTTGTTTCGAATTAACCAACAAACATTTTGTTGATTGCGATACCCTCCTTAAAACATTTCTCGAACGATCATTACCATCACACACCTATTTGAAATGATTAATTATCTTTTTTACGCGCTACCCGCATATAAAATAAACTATTGCCACTATTTAAAACTTCGTAAATAATTCGTTCGGTACTAGGTCTATGTTTGTAGGTACTACTAGGTACTACCTAGGTATGCCCTTTACACAAACGTTCGCATTGACCTCTAAAATTGCGACTATAGTACAACTTAGCAAGACAACATCCGGTACCTACCGAAATCAAAACAAAAATTACACGACTCACCGGATTGTTGTTACTACCAGCAAAATACCAGTTATTTCGTGCACAACTGCGCATCTGTAGTTGCGCCACGCTGCACCGCCGCGCTGCCGCCCGCGCGCCGCCGCGCTGCCAACCCGCGCTGCAGGAGCCTCGCATCTTGCACCTCGCATACTCTCTTGATGGAGCCCGATGTAGCAAGCAGACTTCGATCACTGCATCTTGTTCTTCTGGTGCATCACGACGAAGATCTCATCACATCTCGGTGAAGCTCGCCAGTAAAGTTGGAAGCAGGTTCTTTATGCCACTTCTGATGTCGGCGTCAGCGATGGCTGAGCGATGAGCTGACACCGATGGGGGTTTTGTGGTACAGAGTTCATAACGTAGAATAGCAATCTTCATTGCAGTAATAACCTCACTTAACAATCTTAATCACAAAACAACTCAAGTCTAGGTAACTGACAGTTTCGTGCTGGATGTGTGTCTTGGTCGGTGTCTCAAATCAAACTGAGCTCTGCCCAGCTCCCACGCACCAGCACGACTCTGTCCACGTGACATTACCGAAAACACATTCGCGCCATTTTCAAATGACAAGTAACGTCACGCTGGTCACCATAGACTCTGTACTAAGTTAATCAACTTCACAACTTATTATTCAAGAATATCGTTTTCCACGACAAATAAATAATTAAATTTTAACAATCTGTAACTTTGACGATATGTCCAATCTGAAGACACATTTAAATTGACACTAATTAAGTTAATAGGTACTAACAGTAAAGTTAATATCAAGGCT
Source organism: Euplexia lucipara (assembly GCA_921972225.1). Taxonomy (NCBI): domain Eukaryota; kingdom Metazoa; phylum Arthropoda; class Insecta; order Lepidoptera; family Noctuidae; genus Euplexia; species Euplexia lucipara. Next base: position 7,715,241 of record OV179168.1, on the reverse strand, counting down.
GTTTTCCCAGAAGGGTTTGGCTGAGAAGCTAAATGAGATAGCTAAACTATAATATAATAAAATGAGCGATGATGTACCTAACCAATAATGGTAAAACACTACACAATAATGGTATAACAAGCTGACGTCACGCGGTTTCACCCGCGTTGGTTCCGGATTAATCCAGGGTGTCAGCTAACTCCATAGCAAATTTTATTAAAATCACTCCAGCCGTTTAGACGTGAAAAAGTAACAAACGTACACAATCACAAATTTTCGCCTTTATAATATTAGTGTGATTGGCCTAATAAAGTTCGGTAGAAATAAATACTCACACTTCACACTTTACATTTTAATAATAAATGTTTCTTTTTAATTCATCACAGAGATGTTCAACAACTTTTATTCGTAATTACTAGGTGCCCGGCAAATTTTATACCACCTTTAAAAACAAAAAAATGTTTTCTACCTATTCTAAGACCTACTGAAGATGCAACTGTTACAAACTGTGATAAACACCATACTACTACATACTTTCTCAATATAAAAGTGAACTGTAATGTTCTTTTTTTGAGAAATAAATATCTTTGCACCGAAACTCCAATAGTAAAAATCATATTTTTTCAGTTACATTAAAGTACTGTGTAATAAGGAGCAAGACCTATTATCATCATCTAGAAAACTCATACGCATAACATTACACCTGTTTTAGCCAAATGGTTAAGCAGACGTGTACCTAAAGTACATCCACATTTTACCAGTAATTTTTATGTCTCATAGGTATAGTAGGTAGCGGAGCCTATTGCCATCAAACAGGCACAAAAATACATACTACAAGCTGGTACTGCCAGATTCCAGATAAAAAAAATACTAACACTTTTGTCTGACATGGAAATTAAACGCAGGACTTCATGGTCGGCGGTAGCACCCAGAAAATTCATAATAAAATAATCCAGTAATAATTTTCCCGTCTTGCCCATCGAAACGTGAGGTCTTACCTCACGCTCAGCAGTTGCGCTCCAAACACGCACAATTTGTTAATTTCTCTTTCATAATAACTCATAAAGTGTTATCCCTTTAAACATTAATCATTTAGTCCAAAACATGGACATTATGGTACATATTAGATATAAACTAATCGGTTCCCATGGTAGCCAGTATTTCAGTAATACACAAGTATTATAATAAAACTTGATAATATAAGTTACCGACTGTGACTACAGCCGTGTGTCTGTGTATACATGATGTTTCAAGTCGAAAGGAAAAATAAAATGAATGTTGTTTTTTTGAGAAAAACATAAAAATAAATGTCATTTTTTTTCCAAATCATAATCGGACTGATTTTGTGAACCCACAACGACGTTGTTACGTTTAAGTAACGAGATTATAGAAATGTCAATGTTATTACTGAACAATTGTTGGGATTAAGGTCGCCCCTGATCTCTGTAGAAGGTAACTGAAGAATGTGATTTTATCAAAAGCTAAAATGTATCATAAACTGGAGGGTTTCTAGAGATTTGTCATCTGCCTGGCCTTTTCATATTTACTTATCTAACCTTAACATATACACCACTAATTTTTAATTAGTACAAATACTTAAAGGGCTTATTCTAGACGGTCTTCTCATTATATATTTTGTAAAGTATCAATAAATAATATTCATAAACAGCAAAGTTATTAGCGTTTGTTTATATCCAAAAAAGTCACCCAATTTATGGAAATATCGAACAGGCTATTCATGACATAGTAGTATTCATTAATCTTCATCTCTCGCTCACATTCGCGTGATCTCGCTCAAGCAAGCCCAGCCTCCAACAGCTGTTTTCGTTATTTAAGTTTAACTAAATAGGGGCAAATTTAAAAATTGAGCTTCGTTTTTTTTACTTTTGATTACGCAAATATGATTAATAACAGTTATGGATACAGCCCATTTTTTTGTACTAATTAAAAAATAGGGGTGTATTTATATTTTTTTTTATTTTGTATATAAGCAAAATAGTAATGTGAGTTTTACATTACTAGTAGACTTGTTAACCCATCCAACTAAGCTAAATATGCTTATGGATCAAACTCAGGGATTTCTCGATTCCCAAGCCGACACGTTAGCTATTGAGCTATTTTTAGTAGATATATTAGTTCATAGTTTATTCGGATGCCGATTAATACTAGTGTTTTTTAAGGAGCGACTGCCAGTCTGGTTGTCTGTCTCATGATGTTATGATGATGTGCGTAATAGTTTTTAAAGCGCTTTAAATCAAATCAAATCATAATTTATATCTGTAATGTAGGTTTATACAAACACTTTTACATGTCAATTTTTAACTAGAAAGTGGGGTCAGTGTTACACTATCTTAGTGCTAGACCAATGATAGGTACAGTAAAAAATATGAATACAACCTGTATATCACCGAGACGGATTAATTAAGTGCCTGGACACACCTGTCGCCCCCGACCAATGGCCGCCACCTCATAGATACCACATAAATATTGGGCGAACCTTATCAGATACAAATACAACCAACAAAGTTAGGTAGATAGGGACTTTGTCAAATGAATTCGGTTAAAAACATTTTTGTGAAAATCTGTGGGTAGTTAATGAGTTCTAATAGCCGTAGCCTATTATGCATCAGGTTTTATTTTATTTTATTTTACTTAATTTAGACATTTGACAATTACACGTGTAATTAGTAGATTTAAAAAAATAACCACCTAAGCGCATTAAAATTGAAGAGAGAGGGCTTGTAACGTCATTATCTAGAATAAACTGTACTGTCTAGATAAGTGATAGTCATGCAACATTTTGACTCGATGTATCGCCTTTTTTTTGATTACCTACCTAAGTGAAAAAAGAAAAAAAAATATGATTTCGAATATTTTCTTGTAATCTAGATGAGGGACTAAAAACTAAAATGTTGTTAAGTAGCCCATTAAAGTACTTATAACAGGTTGAATTGTAAAACTAAGTGAAAATGTTACCAACACTGTGAAAAAAAAATAATTAAAGCAATGAAGGAATGTTTTAAATTCGATTTGGTAAAATATTTACACAACAGTACTTACAACATCTTCATCTGCCTAGCCTTTTCCCAACTATGCTGGGGTCGGCTTCCAGATTAACCGGATACAACTGAATACCAGTGTTTTATATGAAGCGACTGCTTAAGGACCTAGACAACCCAGTTACTGTGTAACACAATATATTATTAAGAATACGCGCATGTTAAAATTAATATAAATACAGTAGTTTCAAAGTTAGTCCGTGCCTCGGAAAGCACATAAAGTCATTGGTCCCGGCTATCATTTGTAAGATCTATTACAGTCGTTACAGATAGTAGATAGTAAAACAAAGCAATGACTTAAAACGCTCTTAATGCCCAAGCTCATCTGAAATTCATTTTTAAATAAAAGCGACTGCGCGGCATGGTTAAATAAGGCCGTGTACAAAGAAAGCGGAAGATTTTCTCCTGAAACAATAATGCACAAAGCTAAGGCAGTGCACGGGTGACAGTAAGAGTGAGTGAGCTTTAGGAGGTGGCATTATAACATAATAATATGGAACAAAGCGTTTCGCTTCGTCGTTTATACCGCGTACATCGAAGGACTGGAACAACTTGCCTGCTGCGGTCTTCCCGTCCGATTATAATTTAGGTGTCTTTATGGCTAGAGTGAATATGCTCTTAATAAACTAGTGCGCTTCACCATCACTGATTGCATCACTGCTTACCATCAGGTGGGATTGCAGTCAAGCACTGGTTTATAATATTAAAAATAATAATAATATGGCCATTTGACAAAATTATAGTTTTTAGTCCCTCTCAATGTCTGAATCTGAATATTTTCTTGTAATCAAGATTACGAGAAAATATTCGACACATATCTATCTTTATTCACGTAAACAAAAAATAATGGCACATAAGTGAGGATTTTGTACCCACGACACAGATATATTGCACTTGGCTTATATTATCAGATGAACGGAGGCATGTTGGCGGTATATGTTTATGTATAGTTTATGAATATCAAATATATTAATTTAGTCTATCAGTTAGATCATAAAAAAATAAAATAAGTATTTTTTTGCTTTTTCAATTTGATGGAAAACTACTTAGATTAGCTCATTAAAGTTGAAAAGAGGGGATAGTGACGTCATGCTAAATTTTGACTCGATGTATCGCCGTTTTTTTCGGATTACGTGAAAAAAGAAAAACTGAAATTTAGTCTACTAGCGTATACAGGGTGTAAAAAGACCCTTAACGTAAATTAAAACTACATAATCTACCCATCACTGGGATAGTTTTTATCTTCTAGAACATACCTGGGAATTCACTGGTTTTGGAGATATTGAAGGTCAAAGTGCAATTTTTTTTTTCGTTTTTTTTTTAAATTGTATTCCAAGTATCATCAGTAAACTTTCTTCCGTACAAACATTATCAAAATGATCGATTTTTCAAAACAAATAACGCATTTGAAGTTACAAAAACGCAATGGATACTAAACAAGCGGGCCGGTCGGGTCAAAAACCAAGCGCGTGTGGCCATACGCTCAGCTATGCAATGCGAGCAATAAAAACCATCTCTTTTTTAAAGATGAAAAAAAAAGTATTTTCCCAGCATTATTTTTTGGTTAAAGTTACTTAATTATGTGTACAGAACGTGTGGTTATCGGCTATGTGATCGATCTTTTTACACCCTGTATAGGCAAGTCCATTTTTATTCCTAACTCCCAGAATGTCACAAACATTTGCAAAACACGGCAGTCCCTGAAAGTAAACGAGTCCTTTGAGCCAGGATCACCTTAGACGCTCTGTGTCAAACGAAGGGTATATATTACTAAAGACATGAATACTGTAAAACTTTTGTAGGTACTACTATACGCTGCTCTACGTTGCTAGCCCGTAAGTTGGTTTAGTAGTTAATGGCCCTGACTGTTATGCCGGAGGTCGTGGGTTCGATTCCCACCCGGGACAAATGTTTGTGTGATGAGCACGATCATTTGTTTTGTGTCTGGGTGTAATTTATCTATAAGATGTTAGTATTAAGAAATGTATTAAGTATGTTTGTCAGTTGTTTAGTACCCATAACACAAGCTCTTAGCTTAGCTTAGCACTAGATGGCGTCAGTCAGAGGTCGTGGAAGTATCTTCTATTCCCGTGACCCCCGGCGCAGGTGTGAGATGGAACACAGGGTGGTTTTTAGTCGGTAAGAGTCTGACAGACCCCTTCGCCCCCCTTCGGGGCGGGGCACATCCATGAGGACTTTCCACCCCTAGTAAACAAAAAAAAAGGACTAGATGGCGTTGTGCGAAAAAAGTTGTGAAATTTAAACTACTCAAAACAAAATAGCCCACTATCATTTATTATATTTATTTTTTTCATATATTATTTAGAGGTGCTTGTGGCTAAATAATAACTGCCTCACGGGTCGGTCGAAGGTTAAGCTACGCTTGACGAGGTTATTCCGTGGATGGGTGACCATGTAATACATACCAAGACTCCTCCGTGCCACGGGAAGTACGTAAAGCTGTTGGTCCCGGCTGTCATTTATAGATCCATGACAGTCGTTACAGATAGTCAGAAGGGCTAAAATCTGACAACCAGTTTAACCTAGGGTTATCGTGTTACCCAGTAACTGGGTTGTGGAAGTCCGACTGCCAGTCGCTCCATGTAAAATAATGGTATTCAGCTGCATCTGGTGGAACTGGAAGCCGACCCCAACATAGTTGGGAAAAGGCTAGGCAGAAATATGTTTATCAATTTTCTATACTCCACTCATAGCACAAGCTCCACTTTATTTTGGACTATGATTCGAGTATGGCGTTGTGTGAACGTTGTTGAATCTAGAAGTCAAGTGGTTGGTAGCGGTACTGCCGAGCATGAGGCTCTGATTTTGATTCCCAAGTCGGACATAGTGGTGTTGGGTATTGCTATCTTTCTTTTCTTCGCGTGGTTAAGTGACTAAACAACTGCCCTTGGTTCTTTGACTTGGCTTCACATGCTGTCAATAAATGTCTCTCAAGCATTGCCGGTTTCCTCACGATGTTTTCCTTTACTGGAATTTCTTAGTTACTACCTAAAAATGCTTGCATGATGACAATGACGCCCCAGAAGAGACATACCTACACAGACCTTTGACGTTGATGATGTCCTTCAGAAAGGTCAAATGCGTAGCACTCCCAACCGTCGTGCATGTTGGACGAGATGTATAAACGTAATCGAAGTAAAAGAAGTGTGTTAAAATCGTAGCAGGTGGCGTTCTGTAGTTTCTGCCTATCTTTATGAAGAGAACAAGGCAGAGTTTATGTACAGACGACGTCAGCACATAAACCTACACCAATGTGTCAGATGCCTTTGATAGTTATTCGACTTTATTGTGGACAGAACAAGGTTCATATTCAATTACGAAATTTAACAGTTTGGGGTAGTTGATGTGCTAGCGTCTGTACCTATCTACATAGGTACAGACGCCAGCACATCAAATACGTGAGGGTGAATTCAAAACAAAATTTTGTAGGAAAGAAAATTAGTGGCTTGTTACCTAAGACATGTCTTTTATTCAAACTTACAGACTACCTACCATACCCAAAGATTGATTATTATTTCAATTTCTCGTAAAAATGACAGACAATCTTTCCATCAGTTCTACGCTCCGATTCACGGTGCAAAATGCCAGTTGAACGACTATCATATTTCTTTGTAAACTAACAACGTTAACACTATTGCTTCTTTAGCTAAAAGAGCGGGATCGTGTTCTCATATTTTATTCTAGGAAAAACTGAAAGCTCTTTTGTTTTACCTACTAGAAAAGTTCGCTTTACAAAATAATGCATTTCATTTGAAAATACTGGCCAAGTACGAGTCGAATTCGTACATGACGGGTTTCGCACGGCAGTCGGCAACACATTCTGTTTTACGTTTCCAATATAATGCGAGATCTGATCTGATTCTCTGATCTCGCATTGTATAAGATATCCGTACAATGCGAGGTCAGCGTAAACTAGAAATGTCTAAGCTTGATGTGTAGCCGTATGTTAAATGTTTAATTTAAGTTTTAATCGGGATTTTTCACCTAGAATTTCTAAGTAAATGTCCTGAATTTGTGGTTAATGGATGACAATAGTTTCGCCCCTAATTACATGGGAGTTAAACATAACTGGCAAAATGTGTGTGTACTATTTTATAATACACCTCTTCATAACGCTTTTGGGTATATATACAAGGTGTTACAGGGATATACAGGGTGTTGGTGCAGGTTTTTCATAAAATTTGGTTTTTGATCAAAATCTTAGGTTTTTGAAGAGAAACCGGAAGATGACACATTCTTAACTCAAATTCATCATAAACCTGTAACAGTTCAGACTATTTCCTATTTTTTATTAAAAAACCTGAACTGGTCAGTTAGTGAAACTCCGATTACATCTACCAGCTAAAAAATTACGTGTAAAAGTGTTTGTGAAAACCTATTTACAAAACATATATCATTTTTTATCATTTTTTAGTTTGGGCTTATCATAAAGTTAGGTTGATCATAAACCCAAACTAGTTCAGGTTTTTGATCAAAAATCTGGATTGTAACAGGTTTATGATGAAATTGAGTTTAAAATGTGTCATCTTCCGGTTTTTTGATCAAAAACCTAATTTTATGAAAAACCTGCGACATACGAGTATGTATATTCTTTTCAGTGCGCTCAATATTCTTCAAAAGGGATCCGAAGATTTCGCTTAGCGCATTAATATAATGATAACTACACATTCTTACGCCTGTCTACTAAGTAAAAAGCAACTGTAATACATGCTCATATTAAACACCTCTGCTTAACCTGAGGTGTAATAATATGAAACAAGATAATCTTCAGCGGCGTTATTAACTCGTAGTCTATATAATATATGTTAACAATTCTCCATGCATATAGTTACAGCAAGGTCTTCGGTGGAATATGCGGATCAAGATTATTAGGATAGCGATTTTACCATTTTAATTACGTTTTATTTTTTAATTCTCAAAATGTATATGTAATATTACTTACATCTAGACATGCGGGAGCTTGTCAAGTCGATTTCAAGCTAAAACTGGCGAGCAGCACCTTGTGTACCTATATTTTACGTTACTTATAATTCATTCAGGGAATTCATTGAATACTGTAGGTAATAGCTTTTTCTCTATAAATAGGTTTTTAAATTTGTTTTTAAATAAATTAACACTGTTTATAGTTTGGAACTCAATAGTTTGAATCTCAATATTTTGAATGTTTGACAACTTTTAATTTCGGTTGCATAGTAGGTATTGGGCAAATCTTTACTTCGTGTGCTGGCTCTAGTTTTTTTTTGCTCATCAGTCTCAATATTATGTGCAGTTTTTATAACTAAGTTTGTTAACAACACTAAAATGTAGTGAGTAGCTTCCCAACGCCGAATTATTTTTTCGCTTCGTTGCCACTAGTACCATCAACAGTTCCATGATGGAACTACTGATGTTTTTTTTTAATCACTAGTTCCATTTTTAGAAAATTTGAAAATAATGGAACTACTGGTGACCGCTTCGTTGCCACTAGTACCATTAACAGTTCCATGATAGAACTATTTATGTTTTTTTAAATCACTAGTTCTATTTTAAAAGAATCTGAAAATAATGGAACTAATGGTGATTTCTTAATCACTAGTTCCACGTTATTATTTCAGGCACTTGTGAAATTTTTTAGGGGTGTAAAAACTCTAGAGGTAAAAACACTTAGGTTTCATAATAAGGTTATTCAATGAAATCAACAAATATATATTTTTTTTTCAATTAAGATTTGGATTCAGTATGAAGATTAAAACAATGGTATTTGTAAAGGATGGAAAGTAAGGTCCAGAACTCCCAATTGTTCAGATGGGATAGCGTTTGGACCAGTTCAAATCCTTCTTGGGAGGCGAATAGTAGAAGTAAAAACAGTTAAGAGCAATACAATAAATCCTTAAATGAAAAAAAAACAAACACGTAACTCTCACCTTTGTCCACATAATAACAAAAAAAAAATAGGTAGAAGTGGAAAACAAAAAGTATGCGAAGACAAGTGTGTGTAATTTAATGGAATAATGTTTATGGAGGTTATTACTTCATTTTCGTCAGTATCGCTATGGCCTTTTTCTTAAAAAGTTGGTTTAAAAGTGTGAATATGTTAAAATTCCATAAAGTACTTGTTATATGCCTCTACAAGGTGACGAAGAGGTGCGCGTTCCCTGGCGTTTGTTTTCCACATGTCTGTGTGAAACAGTCGAGGCACGCGCACCCCTCGTTGGATACCAGTTCTAGGCACTAAGTATGTAACGTACTTATTTTATTCACTAAGTCAGGACAGTCGAACTTATTTTACATGAGCCATGCAGAGTTATTACGCCCAGAAGCAATCACTTGGACTTCAAACTCAGAATGCCGTATCTATGCAGTGACTGCGTGTAGCGAACTTTTGTATGATGGCGTTAGAACTTTTTTTGTACCAGTTCTATTTGAGAGCAGTATTTCTCATAAAAAGAGTTCCAGATCTGGGTAGCGTATTCCAATTGTGACCGTAACAATGTTGTGTATACTAATAAGAATATGGAATCATCTCTATTCATTACCTACAGCACGCGCTCTAAGGTCCCTAATAAATAAAATAAAATTCCAAAAATAAAGGGGATGGAAAACTATTCGCCTCCCAAGAAGGATTTGAACTGGTCCAAACGCTATCCCATCTGAACAATTGGGGGTTCTGGACCTTACTTTCCATCCTTTACAAATACCATTGTTTTAATCTCCATACTGAATCCAAATCTTAATTGAAAAAAAAATATATATTTGTTGATTTCATTGAATAACCTTATTATGAAACCTAAGTGTTTTTACCTCTAGAGTTTTTACACCCCTAAAAAATTTCACAAGTGCCTGAAATAATAACGTGGAACTAGTGATTAAGAAATCACCATTAGTTCCATTATTTTCAGATTCTTTTAAAATAGAACTAGTGATTTAAAAAAACATAAATAGTTCCATCATGGAACTGTTAATGGTACTAGTGGCAACGAAGCGGTCACCAGTAGTTCCATTATTTTCAAATTTTCTAAAAATGGAACTAGTGATTAAAAAAAACATCAGTAGTTCCATCATGGAACTGTTGATGGTACTAGTGGCAACGAAGCATTTTTTCTCGTCGGTCCATTCGTTTTTGAAGTTTATTCGTAACATACAAAAATGCAAATCTTTCCTTTTTAATCATCATCATCTGCCTAGCCTTTTGCCAACTATGCTGGGGTTTTACATGGATCGACTGCCTTTCGGACCTCCACAACCCAGTAACTGGGTAGCATGATACCGCTTGGTTAAACTGGTTGTCAGACTTTCGGGCTTCCGACTACAAGTAACGACTGTCAAAGATCTACAAATGATAGCCGGGACCAACGGCTTAACATACTTTCCGAGGCACGGAGGAGTCTTGGTATGTAATAATTGGTCGCATCAAGCGTGGCTTAACTTTCGATCGACGTTTGCGGTTGTTATAATTTAGCCACAAGCTCCTCAAGGTCCTCCTTTTAAGGAAGTAAAGTTAAGGATATACTTTTTGTAAAAATCATAAGGCATCAAAGTAATCTTTAGTGTGAAAAGTGTCAAAAAAACTGGTGGCATTGCCGCGTCGAACTGCAAACAGCTGCATATAATCATACCCAATTCAACAGCCGCTTGCATCTCCTAACTTGCACCTCCACAGCCGTAGTAACAGAACTATTGCAAGTCAAGCCGTTAACTGCCCACATGGGTTTCTCAGCGCTAGAAATTTGAATTTTATCACCCAGACATGTGCAAAGTGTACCAGACAGGGTTATAGTTCGCTGTTGAGCTTATTATTTTTGAGCTGTTTCTGTTTTGGTATGTGGTTGCTTTGTAGTTTCATTCTGTTGTTGCTTTAAAATATTAATATAAGGGCCAATTACGACGCCCCGAAGTCTACGTCTATAAACCTTTACTCTCATTTATTTGTTCAAACTTCATGCACAAGTAATAATGACCGTACAAAGGTCAACTTTTGCAAAAATGCCTGAGCTGATGACTGAGGCATTTTTCACCAGTCTTTCGGTAGACTGGGGAAAACTGGGGAAAATCAGGCGAAGCTCAATAGCTTCGCCTGATATTATAAGGGACTTAAACAAAACTGGCAATATTCGGGTGTGCTACAATAGGTATACCTCTGCCTAACCCTTCAGAGATTACAGTCGTGATGGTCTAAGTGTTCAATGAACCACAATCACCCTGAAAAGTATCTACCACGCCTCCGAAGTAATCCCTTTAATCAAGTATGTTTACCCACTCGGGAGAACAGGTTTTTATAGCCCAGACTACAGAAGCTTATAAATAAATTAAAACTTTACAAGAAAACTCGCCGTTACTGCCGTTTCTTCTAACATAAGACTCGAAAAGTATGTATTTATTTTTTAACTAGAACTAAAAATATTATGTCGCAGGATTTACACGGTAATACAGAATTTCTACAGTCTGTCTAGGACGCAGAGTGAATAGATAATGGAGTAGTATAATATACAATGTGTAATATTTACAGTTCAAAACAAATAGAGAAGTGCAGAAAAATGATTTTTTGTTGTTTAACAATTCTGAGATATGCATTACTCAGGGTTATATTGACCAAACGCGAGCTCTGCTTCACTTACCATCAGGCTCACCTGATGGTAAGTGAAGATGTGATCGACGATGAAGCAAGCTTGCTTAGAAGTAAACTATTCACTCCTGACTCAAAGACCACGTAGTTGTAAACTGACAAAATAACTGAAGGCGACTAACATAATGCAGATGTGGCAACGCCATGCCGGAACATCCTTGTTATTGTTTTTTTTACATTGAACTTGAGTTACGCTAGGAACCAGAGATCCCGCGTAGCGCTTTACGGTGTTTTTTTGTCTGGCAACCAGGGATCCGCGGTGCGCTCAAGTGGGGCCCTGATCCGTTGATTTTGTAGTCAGTCCCATCACACTCTAAGACACCTGTGATGAGACTGACCTGACATACGTTGTGCGTTATAAAAGTCCTTAATTTAAACATAAAACATTAAAGATCTAACCTTTCACATGTAACAACCAATAAATTAATTGAATTTAACTTAAACCGGTGGATGATTGGGGATGCAAGCTAGATGGTTTTATGTGGGTAGGTAACCATAATAAGATTCATGAATAATAACGACCGGATAGCTGGATAACTAGCTTGGCTTACGTGTACAGCAAATTGTCTCTCAACATGAATCCTCCATTCTCTACTTCTTCTATGGCTCAACCGTATTTGCATCTACAACTACAGCTCTAGGGACTTGCCACAGTCTACTTCTCACAATTTTTGAATTAAAAGAAAATGTAATGCAAAAGTGTCACAGACACTCTTGGTCCTATCTTTTTTTTTGTTCTAGTCTACAGTTTTTGAATAAACAATTACTGTAAGGAGAGTTTAAATGTAATGTGAAGGTAACAAAAAAGATTTGAATCTTGTAGGGGTATTTTTCAACAAAAGGAAAGAAAAAAAAACACAATAGACACAGACATTTCGTTGTAAAACTGTCTATTCACAACATAATGTTTATTCTGTTACGTAAAAACTTTGATTTTAGGTTAGCAAATACCTATTCCTAAGCTATTGCTAACCTCTTATTGGTATTAAACAATAGACATCTTTTGTTATGTTAAAAAAAAATTGTTCACCGTTTTCTAAAAGTATCAAATCATTCGAACCTAACTGAAAAGGAGCTCCGCGTTTATTCAAGAACAAAGTTAATCATATACAACTATTACTTACCTAAGATTAAAAAGATTCAAGTAGTTTTACGACAAAACTTTGAGGTGATTAGACTACTTGTAAAGACTGTCAATGATCTATAGCTGACAGACAGGACCAACTGCTTATCAGTTTCCAAAAATGATTTAATGTAACTAAAACGTGCTTTAAAACAAGAACTAAATCCATATTTAGATAAAATTCAACTTACAGGTAATGCCAGATGCCTGACTCTGGAGACGAGGGACGGATTGGTAACAAACTTGTGACCAATCCGCCATCTTGAATTATTTATTATTCATTTATTATTAAGTATACTTACTTGTAAATAAAGTGTAGAATCAAAAATCAAACAAGTTATTTTCAATTCCTGATTAAAATAACTACATTGTAAACAGAAACCAATGTTGTGTCGAATTTATTCAAAAATTGTACACAACCTTTAATCCTAACACTGAAAATACCATCTTTAAGATTTCCATTTATAACTCTATCCAGACTGTCGCCACCACATCAATTATTAAACCACCAACGAATAACTAGGTGAGAAAGATTCACAATCTGTACATGTTTTATCCAACTACGGTGTCCAATGATTTCTCGTGGGACCAAAACGGCGGCCATTTGACCGCAATTTGTTTTAAATTCTTAATAAACGGTGAAAAAACTTGCTTTTGCCATTTTCTTTTCTTCTATTTTTAACTAGCTCCTCGCACCTCTGGGGTGAATTATTTGATTTATTAAATAATTAAGTTGTATCTCCTTTTTTTACTTGTGTTGTTACCGGGTCTTGAAAGATGGTCGGGTTTTTGCATAATTAGTCAAGCTAAAGAAAAGTTTTATGCTACTGAAATTGTTGAAGGCGACGACGGACTAAATATTTATATTTACTTGTTTTTCTACGAGATTTATTGGGTGGGCACTATCTGTGTTATCCTAATTAAAAGGTAACATAATATAATTTTACGTCATTATCATTTAAAACTTAAAAATACAAAAGAAACACAAAATGTTATTTTACCTTTCGATTTAGTTTTATTTAGCTTTGTCACGTGGTTCATAGCCCACCTCGTAAGCACAAGGTTGTAGGTTCAAATTAAGTAGTATGTAGAACTACGGTACTATTGTGGCATTTTCTGTTGACTTAACTAAGATAAACAAATGAATAAAATTAAAAACAAACAGCAGATCAGTGTGTGAGTTTAGAGAAAAAAAGCAAAGAAACAAAAAAATTGATTTTGTCAAAAGCATCCAATTTGATTTTGGCCAAATTTTGCTGCTGTAGGCTGGAGATTACAATAATAATTCTCTGCGACTCAGAGTCTTAAATTTCTACAGGACACTACTGCTGCTACCTTACAGTGTTGACAGTTTAATGACCTCATTATTAGTAATATTTTTATTAGTTACTACCTTGTAATATCTCACACACCACCTATCTTTCCAAATAAATGTTACTTATTTTTATTCTTGCCACTCTCTGTACGATTTTTAAAGCTGGCAACAGTAAAAAAATTGCATGCTTCTACCAACCTAAAACATTCATAAACCCATCTAAACTTTATTCAAATCCTTACTTACACCAGAATCAGGTATTCCAACTAATGACAGTGCAATTTAAAATCGCACCTCCACTAATCCTTCATTCCTTTTACTTTTTTAATTAGCGCCACAATACAAAGAGGCCCCAATTCAGGTCACAGCAATTAACGTATTTGGTTTTATTTTGTGCCTGTGCCAAATTTTGAAAAAAAAAAAGAATATCTTGAATTCCCGCCAACGTACTCCAGTGTTAGATTAACTGATGTTAAAAGCTGGCAACCCCTGGCTTGATGCCAGTTTGTTTAGCCTGACTGATTTATATAGATGTCAAAGTGATGTTGTTTATAAGAGAGGTGATGCTGAAGGAGGGCTGAAAGTTCTTACAGGAAAATGTATTTTAAGTTTCCTTTTAACATGATTGGTTTGCGAACAAAACTTCCCTTTTTTATTTGAGTAGTTTTTGACATACTGCATGCCTCCCCTAAGTTTTTTTAAGTGTTTAAAAGATGGGATAGGTGTAAGCGTTTATTGATTTGGTTTGCAGAGGTCATACAATCTTTTGAAGTGGCTCTTAAGCTTGACGCGGAGGTCACATTATCTCTGATAGTTAAAAGAAAACGGTGGGCTTCTCATAAGCTCCATAACTTTAAATAATACATGTGGCGAGCGTTAAAGAATAGTAATGCTAGACTTAAAGTCATTATGTAAAGGTTTTAGATCGCCAACCCACTTTGAGAAAGCGTAGTGATCAATGCTAGTGTCATCTCTGAATGAGAAGAGGCCTCCCGTCTAGTGGTCGCAAGCGCTACTGCTGAACATGAGGTCCCGGATTCGATCCTCGGGTCGAGCAAAGTGTTATTGAGTTTTTCCATCTGGAATTTCTAAGTAGCAGCCCGGAGTCTGGATTTGTGCCAGAATGATGGCATTAGGCTCGCCCCCTATTACTGAGACTGGCGTAATGTGGGTGAACTATAGAGGTACACCTCTGCCTGACCTTCCGGTGACTACACGGATGTTATGTTATGTTACACACATACATATATAAATTAACTTACGTCTCTTTTTCTCATAAAGGTTTGCAGAAACTACGGAATAATTATGAACCTTCTACAATTCCAATATGCGTCGTTTTAACACATGTAAATTTTCCACCGACGACGTTACGACGTGACATCGTTTTTCCCGTCAAATAAACTCATTTTCTTCCACACATCCACATTACACAACAAACATGAGAAAATCTATTTTACAAATGAAAACAGAAATACGAAATAAGCAAGATTTATTTATCTTGACACGAGTTGAAGCAAACACTTGAATCTATTGTGTTCATGCTCTTTGCTATGTTTATTTCTAAAAGATAAAGAATATACGGAATATGTTGTTATTGTGTATGGATTTGAGACGAGAAATCTGGTGGTGTTTTTCATAGATTGTCAGGCTAGTGTTATTCACGCTCCAGATTTCACACCCGGAATAAAAAAAAATATGGTACAAATCCGAGCGCAGCGTAGGTGCCCACAAGGTGGACAGACGACCTCATTAAGACCGCAGGAACGCGCTGGATGCGAGCCGCATCCAACCGGTCTTATTGGAGATCTAAAGGGGAGGCCTATGTCCAGCAGTGGACTTCCTATGGCTGAAATGATGATGATGATGATGATGATGACGGGTCGCAAAACGCAAACTGCACGGGTATCAATGGATTTCTATGAAATTGTTTCAGAGCATAGGAACACCGCGGCCGCAGCGACTGCAGGCCTCAATTTCATAGAGATTCATATAGAAACCCTTGCAACTTGCTGTTGCAGATCGCGGTCTGCGGCCATCTTGGTCCTAAAAAAGCAAGTGCTGTTGCTGGGTAGGTATCACAATCGGATTAGAAATTCATCATTGTGTCAATGTGGGCGTACAGGAGTATTTAACGTTCCTGCTAAATAAAAAAAAGCAGAGCTAACCTAACTTGAGTGATGTCAAACCGCCTTATTTATTATTTAAACAAAAGGTTTTCAAACTTCTAACGCGTGTCCTTATGTATGTACACGCGTTAGAAGTTTTACTTCTTTGACGTAATAATAAAAAAAAACTAAAATGTTGACTATAGCTAACTTCAAGGTGTCGGTTTTTCGTAACGATGTGTGAAAATGATGAGAGTATTTTATCACGATGGGTGGTATTTTGGCACCCATCGTGATAAAAATACTCTCATCATTTTACTCTAATGCACCAAAAGAAGCATTGCTTCAAAATCAGCTATTATATAAAAAAATCGTTTAATTGACAATAATAATTCTATGCGCATTCAAGTATTTCTTGAATGAAAAAACCCATATGAATCCAGTTAAGCTGGAAGCCGGCTCTATTATTCCGATATAATTATTGTAGAAGTGAAGTGTGCTGTGTATGTGTATGTGTTGGTCGGAATTTGGTGTATAAGTTCACATCCAATTTTCAACGAGACACACCTTTTTAACCAAAACAGCGAAGCTTCTTGGAGGCAAAACAATATAATGGTACCTAATCTTAGCTCGGATTAGGTTTACGAACTTCGTCACACCAACTTAATCACGGTTAACTCATAGGTAGCATTGAACTTTATTTCCTGTACCATATTGTACACGAAAGATACCAATCTATTGTACAATCGTCAATATTATCGTCAAGAATAAAGGTATACCGCGGAAGTGTGGGGCGATAGAATAAAAATGTATAGAAGCGCCACTGTAATGATATCTTATTTATTTGTTTTTTGTTGTGTTTTGTAACCGCATTTCCTACTTTTGTATTTAACGCATGCCGTGGCCGTCTTTAATTAAGGCAAGATTATATACTGTAAAGAGATGAATGTGAACCTTAACATTTTGGTGTATGCTTTATTGGTTGTCCTTGAATATATAAATTAATTACTTTAAATTTCTTGTTTAAACATAAATTTATTGTACTAGTAATTTCACAATTATTTTTGAGCTCATTTTTGGACTATTTATAATAATGAATAAAAAAATATTTAAAGTAGTTACATTTTTAATTGTAGCCCTGACTCTTGAGCTCGGTCGTGACTGTGTTACAAGATACAGTGTCTTCTTGTAGTCGTATCTGGAGTAAATTAAATAATTCTAATTTTAATTCTCTCGGGGTAGTTTTAAGTCTGTAAAAGTCGGACAGACTCCTCTGCCCTTCTCGGGTTCCGAACCAAAATCCTCAAATCCCTCCCGAAGTCTACCTCCAGAAATTTACCTGTCCCGGAGGACTTCCATGAGGGTTTCGGGATTTCTACCCCACAACCAAATCATCGTGAAGGTAGACGAGGTTGGCGAGGTCAGCAAGGCCGCCAAAAGTCATAAGACCAGTCGGGGGCTGCAAAAGTATCTATTCATCCCGTGAACCCCAGAATACCGTATGAATACCGTAGTTCATTGGTATTCCCCTTCTACAGTTTCTTATTCTATGTCAGTACGTACTAATATGTATTTGTAGATAAAAAGCATGTATGCGGTGCGTACCGCTACTGACCGTCATTACGTTACGTCATTACGTATTTGATGCGGTCGCGGTTATGTTTTTTTAGTCTATTGCATGGGTGTAAGAAAGTACGGTTTGTGTATTTTTAAAATCATCACATATTTTACTTGCACTGTTGAAATAAAATAATGTATACTCAAGTGTCGAAAAGATGATAAAATTACCAAAACTACACAAAAATAAATGTCAGTCAATGTAAAGGAATATTACTTTCTGATTTATTTTCGTATTTAAAAACCATCTCTTATTAAACATTTATTTTGAACTAGCTTCTGCCCGCGACTTCGTACGCGGATCCTTTTGCTTATGCCAGCGACAACGGGGTCGTCAAAATCGAAGATCTGAAACATCTGATGTCGAATTCTATAAGCCCGGGGACGGGAAAACAATGGGATGCGCGAGACGATTCAAGACGTTCCAAATTTTTTATTTTTGTTGGTCAACAGGAAATGCCATCAGACTTAACAACTTTTGCTAAGACGCCATTTCTATTATGTATATGTTATATTGTCTCTGGACTTTGGAGTTCCCCTACAGGTGCTCCAGATCTTCAAATTTAGTCTCACAGCAGAAAACACTCTTCACGTGGAATAGTTTTTGCAATGGCACCATTTTTATATCTCTTTCACTTTAGGTGTTCCATTTTCCAAAATAAATTATAGCCTATAATATGTTGCGTGACGTTCACGATCAGCGGTCAGTCGCGCATCTCCTTCCCCCACTTATCTTTAGAGTCGATGCGTATATACGCTGAAAACTCAAGCGTCATGCTTTTTCCGTGAACGTCTCCAACTCGCGAGACAGTGCATGATGTTCACGATCAGCGGTCAGTCGCGCACATTTTCTTCACTGGTCTCTAGAGACCTGGATGTAGATGCGTAAATACGCTGAGAATGCAGGCGTGCTTCGCGATCCCAAGAAGTTTCCACGGAGCGAGCAGTATCGAACAGCATCAAGTCTCTCCTAACGCTCTTCGGTAGATTGTTGGGATCTTATGGTCTTTAATCATTTAGCACCTTTGGAACATTGGGAAAAATTTGACCTCTTGCTAGGCATGGTTATAGTTTTATTGTGATGATACCTGCTCAATTTAAATCTAAGTGGCTGCTCCCCTGCGTTACCGGGTAAGCTACCGTGTAACGAAGATAAATGGAAAAGGAAACTAAACACTCAAATAACATAAGCCCGAAGGCATACGATAAAAAAATGGGAGTTTTAGCCAGTAGAGTCTAATTTTCAACGATATACCATCGTCATCGAAAATCAGTCCTGAATTATTCTCACCTTCACCGCGTAGTACCTCCTACTTATGTTATTTTATAATTATGCAATTAAATTAGTGATAGTTTTAATTTCTATATCAAATGTTTCTGATCTTCGATTTTTATAAGTCAACAGGAAATGCCTATCAGACCGAACAACTTTTGCTAAGACGTCATTCCTATTTGAGTTATGGTGTAGCTGGGCTCTTGGAGTTCCACAACAGGTGTTCCAGATCTTCGATTTTTATACGTCAACAGCGAGTGCTCATAAGGCTGAACAACTCTTGCTAAGACGTCATTCCAATATATGTTATAGTGTAGCTGGGCTCTTGAAGTTCCTCATCAGGTGTTCCGGATCTTCAAATTTATTCTCTCAGCAGAAAATGCTCATAACGTGGAACAATTTTTGCTATGGTACCATTTTTGTAACTCCTATAGTTTAGCTGGTCTGTTGCGGTTCTGCATCAGGTGTTCCGGATCTTCAAATTTATTCTCTCAGCAGAAAATGCTCATCACGTGGAACAATTTTTGCTATTGGACCATTTTTGTATCTCCTATAGTTTAGCTGGTCTGTTGCGGTTCTGCATCAGGTGTTCCGGATCTTCAAATTTATTCTCTCAGCAGAAAATGCTCATCACGTGGAACAATTTTTGCTATGGGACCATTTTTGTATCGCCTATAGTTTAGCTGGTCTGTTGCGGTTCTGCATCAGGTGTTCCGGATCTTCAAATTTTTTCTCTCAGCAGAAAATGCTCATCACTTGGAACAATTTTTGCTATTGGACCATTTTTGTATCGCCTATAGTTTAGCTGGTCTGTTGCGGTTCTGCATCAGGTGTTCCAGTTTCCAAGATAAATTATAGCCTATGTGTTGACCAGACTTAATATCTATACAACAAAAAAAAAATCATTCAAATCCGTCCAGTAGTTCCGAAGATTAGCGTGTGCAAACAAACAGACAAACAGACAAACAGACAAACAGACAAACAGACAAACAGACAAACAGACAAACAGACAAACAGACAAACAGACAGACTTTTTTTTTTGGATTCGTGCTCTATTACTGTTTCTAAACCCCCCTCAATTATTATTTTTTAAATATATTCAATGTACAGACACAGTTTTTTTACAGTCTTATTATATGTATAGATATAGATGTATAGATATAAGTTTCATAACAACACATATTTATACCTAGAACAGTTAAAAGAACAATTATCTACATGTCCAACAGAAAATCAGTGTAGGTATTACTACAAATCAATATTATTTGGCTGTGGAAAGAAAGGAAATAAATTCCACGAAAAATTAAGACATTTCAGTTTATTAAGGTCCCGCCACCAAAATTTTAAAAATAAAAATCTTAGGTAACACAATAATGTCATCTACACAACACATTCCGGGAATTTTCTGAGAATTCTTACCAGCAAAAAAAAACAACTTTTATTCATTGAATACCAAGTATTTTCTTTCACGAAACAAAAACAACACCGGTACTTTCTTGCAACCATACATCGCCCACCGCAACAGAGTTATTACCTACAAGATATCCACAATTGAATTAAGATAGTGTCATTAAGTTGGTATAGCCGAAAGAAAATATCGCCACCACAAAAAGTGGTGAGAAATGTGTGTTCGAACGAATTCTTTGAATTTTATGGACGCGATTGGTAGTAATTGTAAATTTTGGGTGTTGGTGTTGTAAACAGTTATTTATGTTAACGGTATCATTGCTTATATCGATTATGTGGGTACATTTTATGTAGTGGCTAACATCGATCACCATGTAGATAGCCTAGGGTGTGGCCGGTCGCCGTGCCCTCGTCTCTGGAGTAGGCAGTGATTTGTCGCTGCCGGCCGTGGTCGGGAAGATGGTCGGCAGCGTTGAGTCCTGGGACGCGGTGGTGGCCTTCTGCGAACCCCCACCTATGACTTTTCGGATTCGTCGTGAGGAATTTAAAAACCATATTAAATTAAAAGAATTAAAATTATGAAATTTACTTACGTAATAATAATATTTACGTCAATTCTGCTCTCCATTGAAGAAAGGCTTGTGCGAGGCCAAATCTAAAATAAATTTGTGATACTTAAAAAATAAACAAATACCGACCTCCACAACCCAGTAACTGGGTAACACGATACCCCTTGGTTAAACTTTTAACAACACATTAATTAATATAATACTTTAATCGCTTTTCCCCATATCCCTATTATCTCTGTCCGGGATCAAGAACAGATAAAATATTCAGATTTCGTAAAACAATTTTGATAAGAGCAAATAAACTATACCCGGAATTGTGTTAGTAAGCGGAAAATAGTCGATTATCCTCTCGAGTTCGGGACTTTGAACAAAATCAATTACATACTGACGTTAGGGGGCTATACGAGTATTATGTTTGGTATCGAATCAGTATCGAATGTTTGCTGAATCGAGTAAATTATAAAAAGTTGGAACATTGAATTGGATTTTGGAAGGATTCGGAATGCTGTTTTGTTTTTGCATCTTTGGGAAGCGGAGACGGATTACGTTTTAGGCCTAGCCATATTACAAATTAATATTTCTATTATCGTAATCGATAAGGTGACAATAGAAAGAAAATGGCGTACCTATATGCAATCAGCTGTTTGTTTACTGTCAAGTGTTAACGAGTAGAATTTGTAATATGGCTGAAAATGAAATACACTTGACAGTTGACAAACATCTGATTCCATATAGGTACGTCATTTTCTTTCTATAATAGAAATAGAATAGAGATAGAATTTGTAATATTGCTAGGCCTGCTGAGATTTAGGTGAATTGCGTTTACCTGTTTCCTTTTCTATATTTTTAGACAAGGTTTTCGCAACGTCGCATTGCCGTCCTTCAAGTACGCATATAAGTACAGAGTGTTTCATTTTCGTATCAATTATTTTTTTTAGTGAATATTTTATATTAAAAAAAAATAAAAACGATTTGTTTTCGAACGGTATTTTTTTTTAAGCATGTATGGATGCTATACTGTTGCTGGTTAACGGGAACGTACGCTACTTAACATACTGTATATAAAGTATGTTTATCAGATGTTTAGTACACAAGCTCTGCTTAGCTTGGGACTAGATGGCGTTGTGTGAAAGTTCTGGAATATTATTATTATTTTTATTCGCTTATATTTCTCGGAACCCCTGGGTTCCGGACCTTTGAAAGGCGTACGAGGGGCCGAAGCCAACTCACAGAGGCCCTATTGTCGTCTTTATTGAAATAAGGTACCACCCGCAGATTTCCCTGTATGCACTAGACAAGTGCACCCAAGGAAAACCCTGGTGTAAAACTATTGCAGACTTTGGTAACAAAAGTACTGGACTAAAGGCTAGGGCGGCTTAAATGGACTGGATATCTAGAACCATGAAGGACTATGGCCCCTGCCTTACCAATGTTATATGTTGCAGTCAAAACTCTTAACCAGTCAAAAGTACTTTTGACTAGCAAAATCAGTCAAAACTACTTTTGACTGAACAAGTTGGTCAAAAGTGGTTTTGACTGCAAATTTGCGGTTAAAAGTACTTTTAACTGAAGCTCGTCGTCAAAAGTAGTTTTAACTGCATTAAAGCATCAGGCAAAAGCACTAAGGGATCTGGCGCTCGGCGGCCGCTGCCACGGCACTAAAATAACAGTTAAAACCACTTTTGACGGAATTACTTAGTTAAAAGTACTTTTAACTGTTATTTAGTCATAAGTGTTATTGACTAAAGCATACGGTCAAAAGTACTTTTGACTGATTTTGCTAGTCAATAGTACTTTTGACTTGTTAAGAGATTTGACTGCAACACATTTTATATACTCGGATTAAGTGGCACACTCAATAACGGGCCCTCATTGTTATCATTGTTCGTCCTACCAAATTCACTAACATTATATTGTATCAAACATATTCTGTAGTTCTCTCCGTCCAAGCCTAACCTGTGGTTTCCAGACACAAATGGCACTATCCCACATACTATCCCGAGCATAGGGCAATTATTATAGCACATCGAACAACTTGAGGTGTATTGTGTAATTGTACAACAAACCATAACATTACGCTTGAGGTCCAACGAATGGGTACTTCAGAGAAATAGACTAATATTACTTTTGAACTGTAAATTCAATGTATGGCTACAAAAGGGATGATTGTAAAGTAAAGTAAAAGTAGAAAGTTTATTGACGAAATAAAAGAACAAACCTTATTTACTTGTATGAAAAATACGATAAGAAATCAGTAAGTATTCAGTATGCTACCAAATTCAATTTGTGACTACAAACGGGTGAATTAATGTTAGGCAGTTGTATGCAGCAGTTGTGATGATTTATTGAAAGGGGTATGTGGTGTTACTCTAATGAAAATAATAAAAAAATAATGATCCTTATTATGAAAATCCTTATTATCATTTAATTTCAATTCAAATAATAGCTGGTATAGTTTTCCTTCTACACTCAAGTTTGTGTGTTCAAATATGGGCAAGAAACAACGTCATTTTCATATTCGTCAATTTCTTTGATAGTTTTTCAACTTTATTCCAAACAGATTAAGGTTCATGTTCAATTGGAAAAAATAGACAGTTGGGGTGTTGTCAGCTTGATGTGCTGGCGTCTGTGCTTACCGGCTAGCTGTTATCTTTCATGTGTTTAATGAGACTGAAATTGCCAATCCATATTGCACAAGTTAGTGATTCTTGCCGCACCTTCTATATACAACGTGGCGCTACAATGGTGACATTAATTTAACACACGGGTAGGGCTAGTGGCCATTAACCACTTAAATTATGATTGGTTAAAATAATTCGTAATTTGAACAAAAACATTTTTCAAACAAACTAAATAATAAAAAGTGACTACAATTGGGATCACTCTGTGCAAAAATTCATTCATGAAATTACTTACCTAGATGCACGTTACTCGTTTACGTTTACTCAGAGCGGCAACGCGTCGCTTCGCGCGCTGGCAACCGCGGAACGCGCCTTGTACTCCTGCGATCCTTTGACGGCATTCTATCAAAGAATCCGTCCGACACAAAAGTACCTACCTACCTACAGCGGAGCTGTTTAGTCAAACACTTATCATATCACGCTCTCTTATTACTATGAGTTATTACCACTATTATCACTAGGTACTTTTATTTAATTGTCTTTATTTAAATTTTCTTATTTTCAATGAGTCCATCTTGTTGACGAATACAAAGGGCCGGACGGCGTTTCATATTTTCCCGCACATTTGAAAATAAATTGTCACTTACAGCCATTCCTCTCAATTCGGATGTGTATTTGCCATCACAAATTCACAAATGATAACGTCCTTAATCGTAGAACACGTAGGTACTATGTAGATCGGAAAACTAACGAAAACAAAGCAAAGCGTCTTTATCGCAGTACTATAATCTATTTACTATTCTAATTACACAAAACTAAATAAATAACACAATAAGACCGCTGCACTATGATTATTTTTGTACAGGATGCGCCAAAATGCTTATTTCTATATTTTTTTTTTTTTTTAATTAATCAGTAAATAATGACGTTTTATGGAAATAAAATTACTTCTTAAAACGAAACTGGGATAACGTATACGTGTGTTAAGTTAATGTCACCATTGTAGCGCCACGTTGTATAGGTACTTAAGAGTAACTGTGACTAGCATTTTCGACTGGTATAATATTTAGATAACTAACCATCTTGAATTAAAGTTTCGTAAATGTAATCTTGGGTACAATCTTCTTCATAATCATAATCTTTATTTGCGTGCCGTAATGTATGGAGATCTTACAATGGACTTAAAGCTAGAGAACAATAACAGACTCTGTAGGGCACAGCAAAGAGCGTATTAATAACATATTTTTATATAATTATACACTATAACATTTTAGTTTCCTAAAACCACACGCTTACGCTTTTCAAAAAGAGAAAAATTTCGTTTTGAAAAACCCATTCGTACTGGCCCGTATAAAACAATCACTTTACGAAAAAAAAAACTACAACTAGTTTCACCGCAGCACTATTGAGTTTCACTTGAAAATCGAATGCCTAGGATCCTCGATAACCCTTGAAATGATGCAAAACACAATCGGCCAAAAAAACCTGACCCCTTAATCTAATCAAAATTCTTTTCAGAGCTCCGCTTAAGAAAACAATTGCGGGTCGTGGAAGTTTAATTTACATTGGTGGTTAGATAGAGCAAAAACAGTTCATTTGGCACCTGAATTTCGGCCAGCACTTTTTATATTGTGCTCAGTTTTGCGTGGCAGTACGTGTAATAGATTCTTTTTTTAGTTCGAATACTGAATTGAATATCAGATTGCTCGAGTTTTTACTCAATATTCCATTTAGGTATGATGTTTTAGCAATTTGTTTTTTTTTTTTTTGAGTGAAGATCCGATATGTTACGCGTCAGAAGTATTGATTTATTTATTTTTGGAGGACTATTAATGTGGTTTTTTAGTTTCATATTAATAGAAACTGATTATAAGTAACTAATATTATTTAATAAATGAAAAATTTACTTAGTAGAAAGGTTTTTTAGTAATATTTAAATAAAATAAAATGTATGCAGTGCAAATCCAGTCCTACCAATGCACTTAAAAAAAGAAAAATATCTGTAAAATTACAAGATACAGAAACTGATTGTAACTAATATTATTTAATATAAAAATTGACTTATTGAAAGGTTTTTTAATAATAGTTATGTCCATATTATTGTGTTAGTCCTACCAATGCACTTAAAAAAAAAAAATATCTGTAAAATTATAAGATAAAAAAAATTGATAATTCATAAAAAACCGTACAGTAAATCACGAACTACACAAAAAGAACAGGTCTTTTTGAAGTAAACAGTTTTTATCAACGTATGGGAGAAATTTTATAGCAACAACAACTTTTTTCTGTTTCGGGCCATTTTGTCACATTTTTCCGTTACGCGCCAAATTTATTTCTATCCATGTCTATGATAATAAAAGCCTTTTGCTTAAACTTTATCTAATTTAGCTTTATTTAACTCATTTCTATAAAGTTGTTAATCCTACTAATATAATAAATATGTGAGGATGGATGGATGGATGGATGTTTGTTACTCTTTCACGTAAAAACTACTGAATGGATTTTAATAAAATTTGGTATGGAGTTAGCTGACACCCTAGATTAACACCTAGGTTACTTTTTAGCCCTATATTCTCACGGGAACGGGAGCTACGCGGGTGAAACCGCGGGACATCTGCTAAGAGTATATATTTTTTCTAAACATTATGTCATATTGAAGTTTCACTTCTTACGTGTATACACTAATGACAACCCTGGTGTTAGAGTTTATTCCGCCTATCTGGTCCTCTGACTTGGCTTGACAATCCCTTGAGAAACTAATCCTACCATTTAAAAAAAATAAGGTAAACACACTCATAAGTTATATTCTCGTAAACCTACCTACTTCCTCAAACCAAATAAAAAATAAATGGTTCCACCCTCCAAATTAGATCCCTTACCCGTCAGTAATATAACAACTAGTCCCACTATTTCAATCTGAAGCAGTAAAAGGGTTACATTTCATATTTGTATGCTTGGGCTACAAACATTATGTTTATTCAACCCTCCCTTTGCGCTAAGATGTCGGAAGTAAAATGGAACTTGGTATTCTCAAGCAACTAAGGCCCATAAAAATACACATATAATCTATTAAATATATAAAAATGAATCCTCATATTGTCCTCATGTCCTATTTTCCTTGGCAACACGCGTGAACGGCTGGACCAATTTCGCTAATTCTTTTTTTGTTATTGTCAGAACATGTTTCTAATGATAGCAAAAAAAATAGGAAAGTTGAGCGGAACATTAGAAAATTTAAGAAAATTTAACGATAATTGAACATTTTTCAAATGCAACGCCATCTTCGATCACATGAGAGATGACAAATTGTCTTCCGAATCCATTTTCGGGTGACAATTTGACATTTGAAAAGTCTTAAGCTAAAAATTAAAAGGTAACAACTACATTAATTAATTCTAAGGCTTAACGAAGTTTGCCGGGACAGCAAAAAAAAACACATGATAAATGATAAATGATAAATGATGATAAATGATATTTATTTTGTAAATAGGTTTTTACAAACACTTTTACACGTCGCCTTTTTTAATAAATGGGATCGGTATTTCACTATTTGACTACTCTGAGAAGAAACACCGAAAGAAACTCAGAGGTCATAGTCTCTTTTAAAGTCCAGACATTATCTTGGTCAAATCATGTAAGATCCATGCAGATTAGTGTCTGAGATGGTCTTTTGAGGAAAGAACCACACAGAATGAGGGGACCAGATCAGTCAGTGCAAGCATTTGTCAGTAATCGTGAGCTCAACTCGGAACTTGAGGAGCTCCACGTGCAGCTCAACATAAATCCAGACATCGAGTCAAAATGTCGCATGACGTCACTAGCCAGTATAGTTTATACTAGATAATGACGTTACAAGCCCCCTCTCCTCAACCTCAATGCGCTTAATCTAAGCAGTTTTTCATGAATTTGTAAAAGAAAAAAAATTGTGTCAAATATTTTCTTGTAATCTAGATGAGGGACTAAAAACTAAAATTTTGCTAAATAACTCATTGTCACTGAGATCTTGTGATTGGGCACGTAGAATACACAAGATACAACACCCGTCTGGTCCGAGAATCCTCCCTTAAAAAAAAATCCCCCCCTCCCCTTCCCTTTCCCCTCCCCACTATCCAATACGTCTATACAATACGTCTAATCGCACACAACGCCGTGTCGAAGACTGCCGAACTGAAGCGACGTTAGACGATGCACGGCCTTCAAGCCACACCTCCTTGCCCGTCGGAGTAGGGAGCGTGAGGTTTTTTCGTTACGGAATTTCTGGATTCGGTCCGCGCGCTCATGGCCCGCGATAGAAGCTATGCAATAGCTTAAAAATAATCGAGAAAAGTCTTTAATGTAATTATAAATGCTTAATAATACATCACTATATTGTAACTCAAATTTTCTTCTTTATTAACTTCCTTTTCTATGTGTATTCTAGACCACCATTAAACCCATTATGAAGACGCTAACGCAACCAAAAAAAAACATTTATTAGATCGCAATGCAAACTAAAAAAAAAATCATGTAAGTGTAGATTTTAATAATATGTGTATGGGTAATAGATGTACCTATATGATGTTAAGTTTATTGTTAAAGAGACTCAGCGATCTCACAGTTAAACTGCGTAAGCAGTTCTGTGGGGCAGTGTACTCAGTTTTAATATTTTTTATATAAATAAACCATTCATTCATTCATGGTGTTGCCAATAGGTACTCGTAACAGCTAAGAAGTAAACTATTCTTTGGACGGAAATAGTTCCCACAAATAAATCGTACAAAATACCATCTCCATTCGTTCCAACATCGCCGTCCACGACCTTTTCTACCTAAAATATTAACGTTGGGCTCGTATGAAAAACGGTTGAGGCGGCGAGCAGAGCCGCGGGCACAGTATAGCCTCCATTCGTGGTTTCATTAATTAATCATCCTCTGTAATTCATGGGAACGGAGTGGTTTTCGTACTCCATAATTCTGTTATTGGAAGTTGCTAACCTTGGCTATTTTTGGTGAGAGAGAAAAATTAATGAGGGCAGTGATAAGTAGGACGTCTAAATGGTTTAAATTAATTATTTGATTAAGGTACGCTTGCAAAGTTAGGTCTTTGGATAGGAGGATTTGTTAACCCCCGATCCAAAAAGAGGGGTGTTATAACTTTGACCACTATGTAAGTGTGTCTGTCTGTCTGTGGTACCGTAACGCTTAAACGGGTGAACCGATTTAGATGTGGTTTTTTTTATTTGAAAGCAGGATTTCTTGCAATGGTTCTTAGACATGATTCATCAAAATTGGTTCAGCCGTTTTAATGTTATCAGCTCTTTCGGGTTATTATAATAATAGCAGATTATTTCGTGTTTGGATTCGTTTTGATCAGCATTTGAATGCAATGTACTAAAAAATCTCATAACTGTAATAAAACAACATTATTGCAAGTTTTTTTTGGATAAAAATTAAATTTTTAATTTAAAAAAAAAACCACGTATTATGCCACGTCGGGGTATCACTAATATAAGTAGGTACATACCTACAAGTACCTACTGGGAAGACTTCTTACTTAAGCGGTACCCCGACGCGACATAAAATTACATGGCTCAACAATAGGAAAGTATCATTTTTACCTTTTTAAATGTGAGCTTAAGTTTTTGGCGTTGGGGTTTTTTTTTACATATGTTGATATGTAAAAAAACCCCACCCACTTATTCAGGCTTTCCACTTGGTGGAACTGACGGCCTGGAAATCGTCGCTGGACACCACTGAATGCAAAACGCACAAATACTGTCGTCGAAACTGGGAGATGCTTGGATGCTTTATTAGAAAGATTGCAGAACATTGTTCGCAGAACAGATATTAGTTGGAACCACAAAGTTTTGGAATAGTGATCACATACCGGGAGACGTAGCATTAGAAGGCCTCCTACAAGGTGGACCAATGACTTGATGAGAACTGAACTTGCACGAGAATCCGATGGATGCAAGACGCTTAGTACCGGTCGCTATGGCAGTACGTCTGACATGATGGTGATGATGATGATGATGATGATGGTGGTAATGGTGATGGTGATGGTGATGATGATAATGATGATGATGATGATTATGAGAAAGAAGATAAATATACGATGATAGTATAATACAGATATGCGTGGAGGAGACTTGCTGCTTGAATCCTAAATAAGTTACGATAGTGTAGGAGGAGGATGCACTTTTTCAGTTTTATAAGGAGATTGGGTAACTGCAGCAGCTTCTTTGATTACAACTAGTAACTCAGCAATACTTACTTTTCAACACTATCGTCTAAAAAAACTAACATTATTAATGTTATAATTAGTGTAATCTTGCAAGTTTTATTACAGAAAGAAAACTCAATTTTCTTGATAAATTTCAGAAAAAAATAAACAGCTGTTTGATCACGTGTTCCATTCAGAACATCAGAGTTTTTAAAGTCAATTAACTTTTTTAATTTTTTCTTGCGTAACGAAGGAAATTGTATCCACTTCTTTCTCCTACCCAAACATTGTGAGGATTCTTTCTTTGACTGATTTCACCATAAACCACTTACGTCAACAGATTTCTAAATAAAACTCCCAACAAATTGTGAAGAAAACATGTATTATTGGAGCATATACAACAAAAGAATTGTACTAACAAAGAAAATAATAACAAAGAGTATAACCAAATGTAAGGAAAGAGACCTTATCAATGAATCTGAGGGACAAACAAAACATAGAACGAAATATAATATTTAATCAGCAGCTAAACATCTAATAACGGGTACAATGGCGACAATATGTTACTATGAAGAAATAAACAAGAGAACGTCTACGAATAATACCTAACTTACACATACGTCAATACTTTTCTTAGACTACAAAAGGTCAAAGTTTGAAACCATTGTTTAGTACAAAACATGGGCGAAATATTGTGCCCACTTTATTATCTTTGTGTGCGTGAGCCGAATGTGTCAACTAGCGAGCCGTGTTCAACGGAACGTGACTTTTGGTACAGACGCCAGCACATCAACCTACACCAACCTTCCCAATTGAACTTGACCCCTATTCTGTTTGTAATAAAGTTGAAAAACTGTCAAAGAAATTAGACACATTGGGGTAGTTTGATGTGCTACATGCTGGCCTCTGTGCCTACTAGCATGGCTCGTCGAGCAATGAATCCAATTGTGGCTCAGTTCTAATTGCCTCACTTCTTGAACTCATACTAGGTTTCTATGCGTTATCAATGTTATCATTCTAAAGGTAGAAATATTTAATTCAATTACTCTCTTCAATAAACTCAGCAGTTTAGGAAAAATAACCTGCTTTTAAAGGGAGATAGGCTAGTTGGATTGAAGTACACTTGGATTGTGGAATGAGCTCCCTGCCGAGGTTTTCTCAGAGGGCTACAGTATGGAGTTCTTCAAAAGGGGAGTAAATAGGTTTTTAAAGGGTCGGCAACGCGCGTGTGGCGCCTCTGGTGTTGCAAGTGTCCATAAGCTACGGTAACCGCTTACCATCAGGCGGGCCGAAAGCTTGTTTGCCACCGTCGTGGTATAAAAAAAAAGTAGGAAAAGTATAACATAATCCTTCGTACTTTTTAAACAGATCCTTAGAGATGTTTTATATTTTGTCTGAATGACCTAGCCATTACATAACTGCAAAGCATTTCAAAGACAATCCAAACCAAACCCACCACATAACTCCACTCCACTACGTATTAAATTGAACAGATAGAGAAAAAAAAACACGCACAAGTGTATTCTATCATATGTTACGTTACGCTATGACAGATCGCATGATAGCCCTTTGATGTGTTAATATCGGCTATATCCTTTTAGAAACAATCCGGGGATTTTTCGGGTTACCCAGGGTTGCCTACTAAGGATTTTGCTATTAATTCTAAGGAAAAAATAAATAATTATTCCACAACTTTTTCACACAACGCCATTTAGTCCCAAGCTAAGCTTGTGTTATGGGTACTCAACAGCTGATAAACATACTTATTTATTTCTAAATACATACTATATCTTATATATAAAATTCTCGTGTCACAATGTTCGTTCACATACTCCTCCGAAACGGCTTGACCGATTCTCATGAAATTTTTAACGCATATTTATTAAGCCTGAGAATCGGCTACTATCTATTTTTCTAACCTGTAAGTGATAAGGGGAGTTCACCCCAAATTTTTATTTTTTATTTTTTTGATAATTTTTATTTTTTTTATTTTTTTATTAGGTGGCATCAAAAAATACTTACAACTCAATTTTCACTTTTTTATCACCAACCCTTGCTTTTTAATAGTCATAGCAGAACTTTTAATGGCTTTTTGAAATATCACGAGGAGAGGGTAGAGCGAGGGGAGTGAGAGGGGGAGGGGAGTCGGAGTGGGGATCATGAAAGTTTGTGAGAGGGGAGGGAAGGGGAGGGGAGGGGGAGGGATAGGGAGTGGGAGATGAGGGAGGTAAGGACAAAGGGAAGGGGTGGAGAAGGAGGGAATGAGAGGGGGACGAGAGGGGTGGGGTAGGGGAAGGGTGAGGTGAGAGGGAATGGGAAAGGGGGAGGGGAAGAGGCAGGAGCCGGGTGGGGGAGGGAGGGGAAAGTGAGGGAGGGGTGAGGGGAGGGGATGGACGGGTGAGGGGAGGGGCGTGGGAGGTGTGGGGGAGAGGGAGGGAGAGGGAGAGGAGTTGATAAAAAATGCTATGCAATAGCTTTACCGCGGCAGTCTCCGAGTGCCACACGTCATTTTCTCTTTTTTTTTTAACCTTTCAATCACAATGTGCCACAGCGAAGCGTGGCAGGGTACAGCTAGTTATAGATAAATTACACTCAGACACAGAACAAATGATCGTGCTCATCATACAAACATTTGTATTATTATTATAATCCCTCCCCCTCCCCTCCCCTTCCCTCCCCTCTCACAAACTTTCATTATCTTCTTTTGTTATGTATTTTTGTGGTGTACAATAAAGTATATATAAATATAAATATAAATATAAATATAAATATAATACCTTTCTTTGGTTTTCTTTTTAAAGAAATCTAAAACCTTGGATTGTATTTAATGTTCATTATCTTGGGATTTTTGTGATAGTCCAAACATATTTTGTATTATCTTAGTGTTGACAATACTCTTGGAGGTGAAGGGGTCTGTCAGACTCTTAATGGCAAAAATACGACCCTACTGTACCGTCTTACACCTGGGCCGGATTCGCGCGAACGTACGAGTCTTCCGCAATCCCCGCTCTATCTTCTTTTGGAGTTGGCGCTGCATTTTTACTATTCCAGCTGCATTTTTAATATCACCTTTCTCTTAATACAGCTATCATTTTTTTTTACTTTTCATCAGAATCAGAAACATTGTAATATTATGTTGACATATCAAATTAACCTAAGTCTATGGCAGTATGTGTCGAGAAATTGTGTGGAAATGAAAATGCTTTAACGTTGTGAGAAAATTATTAGTATTAATGTAATATTATAAATGTATGACGTAAATGAATTTTTCTTAAAGTAAATCCTAAGCATGTTTGATTTAAAATATAATGTAATATCCGACATTTTTTCTATACTATAAACCAGTGCTTGACTGCAATACCACCTGATGGTAAGCAGTGATGCAATCAGTGATGGTAAAGCGCACTAGTTTACTAAGAGCCTATTCACTCTAGCCTTGAAGACACCTAAATTATAATCTGACGGGACGACCGCAGCAGGCAAGTTGTTCCATTTCTACAATTAATAACGTATACCGAAATACGTGTAACACTTATTTATTTTTTACCAAAAAATCTTCGACTTTGACATGCTGTACTGACCCCAAATAAATACAGATAAGGGCACGAGGACAATGATGTTATTATGTACCTACTTAAGTGTTGTATCAACAGCCCAAGACATAAGTGGTTGATTGCAACGATAAATAATAACTATTTGTGAAAGTGCCAACCCTAGCGAACCCTAACATTTGTTGTAAGGTTTAATAACGTCTAGGGCTGTATGAGGGCTTTCGTTTGTCTATTGATTCCTGTTCAAATGTTGAGGGCCCTTCCAATCTCCGGACATTTCCGTGGTTCAAAATAAGGAATATTGTTGTTTTATATCTAATTACGGTAACTTATCCACATGAAATAATAACGAAAGGAAAAATAAACGTATATAATAACTGTAAAAACCTCACACTAAAAGTGTAGATTAAGTGAAGGTGAAGTGAACTGTCATCTCATATGCTACGAGTATGTATTCCTAAATTTTTCAAGATTAGCATTTTTTAAATATTTTATGTTTTGCTTTACATTATTGGAATTTTATGGCTACTTACATACCTAGTTGTAAGTAAATATTTTTACTATCACCTATGAGTTGGAATTCTATATAAAATTGATTTTAATTTATTATTATTAACTTTAACATACTTCACCCTATTTTTTTTTTACAACATAGACGACTGCTTATTTCCAATAAAACGTTTAGGACCAAAAATTTTTTTTTTGTTAGTTAGCTGCCAATGCAAAATAAATTAAAGTAACTGCAAATTGCAATAGTTTGCGAATTGTATACACAATTCGCGATAATTATATTTCTTATGTTCTTAATGTATTTTTGTTTTGAACTTTACAAAACAATCCAATGAAAAAATTTGACGCTACCCAAAATAATTTAGGTACAGAACCCATGGTATAAGATAGCAAAGTATATTAAATAATTCTGAATATATACGAGTACTTTTTACTGAATAAAGAAATGTTGTATATCAAAAGTATCATTTTCAACACTAACAAGTTATAGGAATATAGCGAGACTTACAAAATACTTATAATAATGAAGGCAACAAGTTTGAAGAAAGTCACTAAAGCTATTTCCGAAGAAATTTCATGTTTGATTTCTTTGACAGTTGTTGATAAATTATATAGATATAACCTACTTAACAATATAATAACAACACAAATTTATTGAAAGGAATAAATTATACATATTTCAATAAGTCGGTTCTGAAAACTTCATTAACTCGTTAAACATTATAAATCAAGACATTTATGTACTGGACGAAATTGGTCGTTTCAAGCTGATTGCTGTGATTTTTTTTCAAAAAAAATTGTATAAATTTAAAATAGCACAAATTACTGTGTATCAAATGCAGGTGACTTGTAAAATATTTGTTTTTTTTTCAGAGACAACATCAAGCTACCCCAATCTGTCTCTTTGATAGCCTGTTTTCACTTTGTTACTTAAGAATAAAGGTAATGTTCAATTAGGAAAATTTGTCAATTTAGGTTAGCTTCATATGCTTGCGCATAAATTATAGCTACTATAAATTAAATTTATTTAACGAGTGACAACAAGTTTGCTGTTCGTTGATTTAAGAATGTTAATACCTACATCATTATAATCCAGAGTTAAAGGCACTTACCTCTCATGCACGATGTTATTGTTTAAATCCGGGGAGGTACTAATGACTTCATTAATTCGTATGTTCTTTCTAATTTTCTTGGACTCATTGACATTGTGAAATTAAACATCGTAAGGACATCAGAACTTATAGTTAATTTAAGTTTGAAATCGCCAATCTGCCTTGAACAAGCACTAGTGGTCAATTCTCAAACGTTCTCTGTTTGAGGAGAGACCTTCAAACTGCAGTAATGGGTTGGTATTATAGTATAATAATATGTATATTAAACCACATCATTGTCAAACCCATCAAACAAAAAACCAAATCTGCATCATTCTAATTTGTTTATTCGTTGGAGTTTTAAGCATAACATGGTATGATATCTTATACGTTAACAACACATAATATTATAATGTTTAAAATGTTTTTTTGCAATAAATAAATTATCTTATCTTAACCAGAGAAACGTGAGTGAGAAACAAAAAAATACAAACATCGAAACTCATTTAGACTTATGTAATAAGGTGGAAGTACGTTTATTTTTCGATAAAATAAGGCGAAACATGATAATTATGAAAGTTGGTAAACACGTGTTTACTTCAATTACCAATATTTGACCTTGCTTCAGTTCAGCAATAATATTTCGGGATTTTCTGATTAGTTTTGGACCCAATCTAAGCCCCTTTTGCGATCTTATCGTAGGGTGAGATCAGAAATCAAAGTCGTTTGGCAAGTAATTATTCTTCATCATCATTATCTGCCTAGCCTTTCCCCAACTTTGTTGGGTTGGCTTTTAGTCTTAACTGAGTGCAGCTAAATACCAGTGTTTTCGTAAAAGTGCATAGTGTATGTTAATAAATTACTAGCTGTTAATTCTATTCTCAGACTTACTGAATATAAACATAATATACGAATATAAACACACATTTTGTAAACATTGGTCAAGCCATTTCGCAGGAGTTTTGTTACAAACACTGTAACACGAATTTTCTACATTACTTTTAATAACAAACAAATAGATCCAAAACAATAATAACTACAGTAGGGCCTCGTTAATCCGGAGAGGCAAAAACAAGACTGTTTTCGGATTATCGAGGCGTCCAGATTATAGTTACTATAATCTGGACGCCTCGATAATCCGAAAACAGTCTTGTTTTTGCCTCTGTAGGTATGCTATATTTAGTTTCTTAGTTTCTGTTTATAATTTTCGCACTCAATTTCAAGGGCCCGGTCTCAAAGTCTACGGAGACAAATAACTTCGTGGCTATCAAATTCGTAATCTTCAGCCTATTTTAAAGAAGTGTTTAAAGCTTCTACTTCCTCTGAAATACCATTTTTTTCAGAGGCAAGAACTTCAACGCTATTGTCTTCATCTTGCTCATACGAATTCGAACTCCATTGGCCGGCCGGATTACAGCGATCACCGAACAAGCAGGAGTCCGGATTAACGAGACCCTTCTGTACTAGGTATGAGTTTTTATTTAGTGAGTGTCTAATGTGCTCTGGTTTAATTCAATAAACCCCAAGAGGACACCAGTGTCCGTGCTGTCAATGTCTTTTTGTTGTGTCTTTTATTGACACGATTGAAAGTTTAAACATTTTGTCTTAGATAGAATTAGAATGATAACATATACAAACATAAACCTAACGTAACATACCATACCTATCCTATAGCTAACCTAACTACCTAAACTAACTACCTTACTGAAATGCATTGATTTTGAAAGAAAAAAAAATAGATAATTTTAAACTGAACTACAGCGCTGCGTGCCTCTGTGTTTTCTCAGTTTACTTTAAAGTGCAAACAGTATGTATACCTACCTATTTGCATAGAACTATTGAAGTTCATTTCGGTCGTTATTTTTAATTTTGTAAATTCGTTTTCTGAAATAAATAAGACTTTTTTTTATGCAGCTTAGTTTTAAGCTTACGTTTATAAACTGAAAACCAAAATAATGTTGATCCGTTGTTATGTTCACACAATTTAACTCTTTTGTATTTTAAAAAAATAAATATTCTCAGTAATCACAAAATGCACATAATATTATAAAGTGGTCGATTCAAAATCCTTAATTTAAGTGGAGTTTGCCGACGACGAGACTGCCATAAAATGTTTGACAGTACAGTTCGTATGGTTACTTAAATTGTTAAAAAAAAAAGATACCGGGCTGGTATCCGCAACTCCACGTCGAAGCGCGTATTTTGCGTATAGCCCATAATCTACCACGCGGGCCCAGATGTCACATGTGGTTCTAGGACAATCCGGTTTCCTCACGATGTTTTCCTTCACCGTTTTTTAGAGCAGTGTTGATGAAATAAATTTCACAAAGTAATGCGCCTGCCTGGGTTCGACCTCACGACTTATTGTTCGTTAGTCGGGGCTGCCACCACTGGACCACCTCTGCTCTCTACTTAAATTATTATTTAAAGGTACTTTCCTCATAATATTGTTATATTTTTTTACCGTGTCTACCTTTGTTTCTTTAAACTTGTGTAAAAGTGCAAAAATGAACACTATTCATAACATAATCTACGTATCATATTAAACTAGAGTTAAATTGATTATTAGTTTTTTAGGCTAAAGCTTAATTAATTACTATTTACATAATTATTTGTAGACATAACATGTAACAAAGGGCGATTCTATTATCAATTATCGGGCACGTCGTGGAAAGCGATATTCTTGAAAAATAAGTTGTGAAGTTGATTAACTTAGTACAGAATCTATGGTGACCAGCGAGACGTTACTTGTCATTTGAAATGGCACAAATGTGTTCTTGATAATGTCACGTGGACAGAGTCATGCTGGTCTGTGGGAGCTGGGCAGTGCTCAGGTTGATTTGAGGCACCAACGAAGACACACATCCAGTACGGAACTGTCGGTTACCTATTTGAAATATGTTTTGTGATCACGATTGTTAAGTGAGGTTATAACTGCAATAAAGATTGTTATTCTACGTTATGAACTCGGTACCACGAAACCTTCATCGGTGTCAGCCATCGCTGACGCCGACTGGCACAAAACCCGACTCCGAGATCCTGAAATCAGAAATTCCAGACAGAAAAACTTACAATACTTTTCCGGACCCGGGGATCGAACCCGAGACCTCATGTTATTATTTTTCACTTACAAGTCAACATCGAACCAAACTTATATTCCAACAATCAAACCATTTAACCCAAGATGCTTGCAAATTGGACTATTTCCAATCGTCACAATATCTACCGTGAGTAGAGGCCCTTTACTGGGTGCTCACTAGGGTACTTGTAAGTGACAGACCAATTTGAATGATGACGTAGTTATACTTGAACTGAAGTGGGTCCTACTGACCCCATGTTCGAAGCCAATATCTGTTCCGTTTACAAGGGACCATGGCAAGGTAAGTCGAGTTCGTGGAAATGTAGATTTATTACGAACTACTCAGATCAAGATTGTTTAAACAAGAGGATTGGGTAAAGGAGATTATAGCTGACATGGTAAAGTTTCTTATGAAGTTAATTGTGTAGGTACGTACATTACACAGACACACATCAAACACACACTGACACTCACATCTGAATTTATACTCATCTATAAAGACTAAAGATTTAATTAATGGTTGAGCCGTTTTTGAGATAATGTAATTATTATAGAGTTTAAGTAGTTTCACCTTTAGAAAGGTATAATATCAGCAAGTAACATAATTAGGCTATATTAAATGTTTTGAGGTTAAAATAATAAAACAATTAGTAGTTTAATATTACCTACCGTAGAACGGAATGAAGTAACATTCTGTGGCTTTTGTGGTTTTGTTTCATTCATTATTGGCCACCGACTTCCGAAACTGGAGTTATTTTTCACCTGTTAGTGTTTTTTTTAAGAAGTCGGTTGTTTTTTTTGTATAAAAGTTATATTTTGCAATTTTTCGTTTCTTCGTATGTAAAGAAGGTCTTTTAAAACTTCAAAGAATCATTGAAATTGGTTACCAATTGCTAAAGGTTCTTTCTAAACATTGATCTGTACATCTCTGCCGGGCCCCGTTTAAAATAGAGGCGTAATATTATGTTATGGAAATACAAGAACTCTGCATAGACATCTGACTATAGCAATCGCGAATAATTTTCTGTTTTGCGTTAAAGAGTTCCGTCGCATGTCTTCTTCATCAGTTTTTCTTCACAAAATGATATTTTTTAAATAAAATTGCTTGATTTGTTACTTAAAATGTAAAAATCGGTGCGTGTGTACCAATATTTATTTAACAGTTCTCTCAATTCCTCGAGGATCCTTCATCAGATATGATTTGTGATACAAATGGGACCAATCTGCTAGTATACCCTATCAAATAAAACAACTTTTTTTATCGGTCCATAAATGACGGAGTACTGAAGTAACAAAACCTAAAAACTAAACAAAACTCTTCTCCTTTTTTTGAAGTCGGTTAAATAATATATATCTGTCATCTGTACCTATGTATCAAGCGAGTATCAAGTTTATTCGTTGAAGTTTGTTTGCTTTATTTTTTTAAGCAAAACATGTTCATGCATATTGTTGTGTACACCACGTTTTTTCCAGTAAATTATCTTTATCTTTAATAGTATAGTACCTAACACTTGAATTAACCATTAAAAACGTCACTCGAAATCTTCGCAGTACCCTAGCTCTGGGCATCGGTAACGAGCTAACTCGAATCGGTTAACTTACCGATCGCTTAGGAGGCACTTAAGAGTTCGTAGTTGTTGTGTAATAGGAAATGTTCGATCCCTACAATTCGGATTTCAATTCGATATGATTGATCAAAGTTCTGCTTGTTATGAGTTCGCAAGATTTTGTGTATATTATCTTCTTGAGTTTGATTTCATGTTACTTGATTTTGGAAGTTAGAGCGAGGGTGTTGACTTTCTCTGTCTGTTCAGACGAAATCCTCTTGTTGCTGAGGCAATAACTTTGTTTCTGTTTGCAGCCTACATGATATTTTATGTCATGATAGCTTAGCTTTAGGTTCTTGCATGAGAGTTGTTATCCAGAAAATTACAAACGTGATTTTACTATTTAATTAATCTTTTTACCGTTTGGGGTTGAAACACTCGGGCCTTGGGGTCCCAATGCCCATCTAGTCTTCCGGGAGATCGCCAAGCGGTTGGTCAACTCTTCACGTGACCAGAGGGCTGGCCTTTATTTCGGTCAGAGAATCAGAATTGCCATACAATGTGGCAATGCGGCCAGTCTTCTAGACATTTTTTCCGTTGACATCGATGCGGATGAGTTTTTTGATGCCCTGTAATTGTTTTACTGTTCTTTTGTTTGTTTATTTTTTAGTTGTGTATTAATTTGTACTTTCCTTTTACGTAACATTTTACTGATATTGATCAGAGAAAACATTGTGAGGAAACATGGACATATAATTTTCGGAACTCTAATTTCGTCTACCCACCTTAAACACAAATTAATGATTAAGCTCTCTTTGCCTGAAACCCTTTTAACCTTTGGTAGCATAGATTGGATGGCAACATATTAATTGATTTGATTTTATATTTTTAAATATAACATTGGCGCATCGCAAGCGTAACTTCTTAACATGAGTTTCTGGGTTTTGCAAATCCTAGGTCGGGTAAAGTACTTCTGGGGTTTTTTACTTATGAAAAAACTTGTCATCAACAAACTACAAAAGACTGCATTCCTTGGAATTTTTAATTGTATTTCACACTAGACGACAACTGTGACTAAACTACAAACTGGGAAAAAGTTTATATGTGGTAGTATAGTCTACAAGTCATACTAGTAATGTCTTACAAATATTATGTGTTCGTTGACATGGTTTTGTATTTAGACTCACTTCGTAACCCTTTCGATAAATAACCCGAAAAGAGACGGTTCGACAGAATGTCTATAAATCTATATTAGTAATACACCTTACCTTCAAGGCAAGGATGATTGCTAAATTGGTTATCTGATCTCTGTCATAATTATGCATGTTTTAAGGTTTCTTTAATGAGGAAATGCGTGAAGAGAAATTTTATATGAAGAGTGAAAATAAACTATTCTTGTCACATTATTATTCTATATAAATGTTCTGTCTCTTTCTCACTATAACCTGTGACTTTAACATAACTGGCACGTTAAAGTATACTATAGGCACATTTCTGCCTAATGCTACTAAAGAAGAAAAATAGGCGGTTGTAAGCGTAACGTACATTTTTTGACCTGTAACGTTAAAATACGAATACTTATATATTTTTCTCTCTTTATTCCATAACATTCTCAAAAATATCCATTTCTACCATACCACACCAAACCCCTAAACGCCTATATATCACTATGAAATTCCCACAAGCCGAATACTAAAGTCCGACATATCATTAGTTACAAGTACCCACTCATTCGCCAGTTATACCTGCTTCAAATTCACGCAATTTCGAGCCAGTTCCAACTCAGGGTCCCGGGTAATGAGCGGACAGATACCACGCGTCAAAACCCACATTCCCTCACAAAGGAAGTACGTAACCTTTTTTTAAAAACCTGTTAAAAATGACCTTTGGCAGATTGACCGCTGCAAAACTGCCCTTATCCAAGACCCTTTCTTATCCAACTCTGATTTTTTCCATTCGATTTAGCGAACTAAGAATTTGGGACCCATCTTTAAGGTCATTGAATTGAAAGCAAGAAAATTCAATTTATACGAAGCCGCGATGCTTTCAACGAATTTACATATTAAAATAAGAATTGTTTTGGCGTAATGTAGGGGACTAAAATGTTTGTTTATTAAATCTGGTTTGAATTCCTTGCGTTTCGACGATCTAATTAGCTGATCTGCTATATTCAGGATTTTGAATTTCCATTTTGGTGTAAGGATCAAGAACTGCTAAGGTCAAATGCAAGTGTCTAGTCTTTCAAAGAGGTTAAAGCTACTATAAGCAAACAACCTTTGGATTATACTGTGGCTGACGAAGTTTTGGGTAGAGATAAACTTAAATAGGCTTAGGCTATAGAAATTTACATGTCTGATGAAGCAA
This sequence comes from Euplexia lucipara, assembly GCA_921972225.1. Classification (NCBI taxonomy): domain Eukaryota; kingdom Metazoa; phylum Arthropoda; class Insecta; order Lepidoptera; family Noctuidae; genus Euplexia; species Euplexia lucipara. Next base: position 7,673,207 of record OV179168.1, on the reverse strand, counting down.
TGAAAGGTATAGTTGGATTAAACAGAGCTATCAGGGCAAAAAGGCTTGCAAAATACAATAGTGGTACTACAACATATTTTACAATTCCTAAAGCTGACATAACCGCCAATCGTTCCCTAACTAACGACCCATCCAAAAGGGAAGATAACCAGAATTTAACACAAGTACATGAGTTATCCGACGCGTTTTACGTCTCATATCCATAAAACGGTGTGATAGTATTCCCTACCATTTTTATGACGTCATCGCAGTCCCTTCCGGTTTGTCCAACCGGTAACATATGGTGTTTATTTAAACACGAGATTTTGTGTTTGGTAAGGTGAAAAATTTTTACGAAAAAAAAGAGGAAGAATATTTAAGGTATACGATTTTTGTTCCGAGAGTAAAAATGTTAGTTGACGTAACAATGTTATATAGTAACCTTATTAATTATATCTGTTGCAGAAAAGTAAAAAAGAAATAGAAAAAAGGTAATATTGCTATTGGGACAAGATTATATTCATGCGTTTGGTGTATTTTTTTTTTCTAAATGACATAAATTAAAATTAAAGAATTTAAACCTGACTACTAAAAAATCACGCTCCATCGCCTATGAGGATATCCACTTACAGGAAAGTCGTAGTCGTATGTTACCTGACCTAACAAAACAATACATTTTAAAGTAGTAAACGACAGTAGGCTTTAGGGCAAAGGAGCATACAACTGCGGCTATCTTCTCATAAGCGAATAATCTTGTTTCATACTTTTTAGAGCCTGATTTCTCAGTAGCCGGGTTTTAGTTTTTGAACCTATTTTAATTCGTTAAACCCCACAAGGTGTCCGCCTGTCAATGTCTTTCTATTGTGTCTCTAATTGACTCAATTGAAAGGTTAACTTTATATATGGAGAAAAAATGTTTTTTTTCAATTCCAGCTAAAACGGCTAAACTTTGACAACAGTCCAAAGATATGTATTTTCAAAAGTTTATTTTTACAATAATGTTTGAATAACTAACTCAAAGATTTAGTACGATACAATTTTGTTTTACCGCCACCCTGAAACATTTAAACTTAAATAGGTTGAAACAATAAGGAAGATAATATATCTCCAACCGAGAAGTCAAACCAAATTCAGCATTTAACATAAAGTGTAGGAAGAAATCAAATATTGTCTCAAGAAAGACAAATAGAGAGAATCTTGAGAAGTTAAAGTTTGCATGAGAATTTTAATCTAAAATTCAATCAGTTGTACTTGTGATGTTTGTCAACGTTTAACCGCTGGAAATTGTCCCAGATTATACGAGTTTAGGAGAATATAAGGAAAGTAATGTTACAGAAATTCACAAAAAAAATATGAAGGCACGTTTTCATATGAGTTTGTCATAGTATTAAGACAAACTCATAGGAAAACGCGCCTTCATAATTTTTACATAATGGGCAGTACATTTAGGTGTAACACCTAAACGTAATGCCCATTGACCTTAAAAATGAAATGCATTTCAAATGTTTTGGATTGCCCATTTGCACAATAGTTCAAAAATATTTAGTTACATTTTATTTATCTGTAAAGAATAAAACTCAAGCGTAGATCACTAGAAATTATTTATTAATAATTTCAGATTTCTTAAATAATAAAGTATACACAGTACAGCATTCTTATGAAATCTTATTAAAACCATGACAGAGCTTGCTTAGTGTAGGCGAGAACGGGCTTTCGTTTTCCATTTTATTTTCAACCTAGCCTTTTTTTGACTTTGTTGAGGTTGATTTTAAGTCTTACCAGATGCAACTAAATACCAGTATCTGAAATGGAGTGACTACCAGTAAGACGTCATCAACACAACTATTTGGTACTGTTTTATGACTGGTCATCAAATTTTCTGGCACCAGTCACTACGAGCTTTCAAGAATCCTGTCAAAACCTTTTTTACGGACGTGCAAGAAATATTGGCTGATAGGTAATGATATTATTGATCTTATTTTGAAATTTATGATTTTCTTGTTCATTACCCCTCCATCCATTAACCTAAAACAATGGTCAAAAGGTTACATTACCAATTATATCTAAGATTTTTCCATTTTGAATTTTGTTCCAGTATCAGATTACAGCTTAGATAATAATCTGAGAAATCTTCGAACAACTAAATAAGCTTCATTATTTTTGACGGAATCTGATTATAAATATCAAAGATTTCAAGTTTCATTTAGTTTGCAAGTTAAATTAGTGAAACAGGCTGTCAGGACGATGAAATGGGATCAAGACTTCAACAAAAATAATTAAATCAAGCGGAATTTAAATACAGATCGCTATATAGTCCTACATGTTTTGAGAGATCGTTGTGACTTCAAATTAAAAAAAAATGTATTACTTGCATGATTAGGTACTGTCAAAAGGATGCACTATGCACAGTAGAATGATGACCGCAGAAACGGGCATGTGGAAAGAATCAACAAAATGACAGATGGTAAAAACATTGTAGCCGATTATAGAATAAATTATGCTCGATACTGTAGACTTGTCAACTGAAAAATCTACACATTTCTTCTCTACATTTTTGTCTCTGTCGTGCTTAAAACAAAAGAAGTGTTTTTAAAATCTATCACTTTGACGATTTTTCTGTAGACATAATCCATTTCTGCGGTGATCATAGAACGCGTGCTGGATACGGACAGATCCACTCAAATGGTTTCAAACATTGTTCTATAGAAGCTGACAATCGTATCCACTTACCGCCATTTTGTTTAGGTACTTTTTCAAAGTTTCCGAGCACTAAAATAGTTTTCCTACCTATAAGGCTAGAAGACATTAATTGACAACAGAAATGTCAAGTAATATGGTGCTTACCCAAAAGTGTCATATATTCCTGATTTGGAGATAAAGATCGATATCGTTACTATGAAAATTATCAAGATGCAGTTGCAGTTGTATTTGTTTATAATTATATTGGTTGTTAAACGGTACACCAATTACAATAATGAATGGAACAGGTAACACGATAAGACAATAATGAAATTAAACGAATAGTATTTGAAAACTTTAATAATGAAGTTATAATTATAGTAAAGCAGTGCAGAAAACTTAAATAGACAAATTTCAACCACTGGGAGACTACAAGCACAAACTACTATAAATGCGTTGAATCACATAAATTTTGCATTCCAAATCTTAATTCCATTGATAAATAGAAGCAGTAACATAAAGGCACTCTAAGTAAATATTTTAAACAAGGAACATTGCCATTCAATGGAGCAATGTTGCTAGACTTGGCACGTTTCCGAAACCCCGCTATCTGGAAGAATTCTTGGTAGCTAGCAGCAATGGCATAATTACTGTGTTATTTGATTCTTGATTAGTAGGAATGAAAATAGTTATCTTTTGGGAACACAGGATTGCTGTCAAAGTGGGGTTCAATGCGGGTTGCTATTGTTCATGTTTAAAAAAAATACTCACACCCACACGCTTACACCCCACACTACTACACTCCTACACTTACTCAACTCAACTGTTCTCTGTATTTGCCATGTTTTCTATTTTTTTATTCTTTTTTTCTGAAATTGCATTAACCTTATTAGTCGCGATAATTTTAATATTTCTAATAATTCCATTTTTCTTGGTCATTGATTCTTGGTTTTGGTTTGGTTTATTTTGTAGCGCCAGCACTGCACTGTGAATATACTTTTTGTAGTGTCCTGCTCACCAAGATACAGGCTCTACCTAGTTTTGGACCCACTATTAAACCTGTCAGTATTCTGTTGTATAATATAAGCTAATAAATGAATTTGAATTGAAACGATAAGCTTTTATAATCGAATTTAAATTAGTCATTTTTTTTATACAGTTTTTTACCTTTTCACGGAAAGTTTTCAATCATGTCTTTGGATAGCCGAGCACTTTTTATATATGTGGGTAGGTTATTGAATAGTTGGGCTCCCACATATTTAAACTATTTCTTGTGAAATTAGTGCATGTTCTAGACTTGGTTGACGAAGATTGCGAATAGGTCATGAAATTATAATAAAAAAGGTGAAAACTTGATAATTTTACGGTGAAATGTATCCTGGTTTGGTTGTCATTGCAAACAATGCGTGTATTGAAGCGTTATTTGAAATAAAAGATGTACAGCAATGCGTTACAGTTATAGTAATTGTTGGCTTTCGGAAAGTATTAATATATCCATTGGACTCTGAACTCTCATATTTACTCATTTTAGTAAAACAATGAGGTTTAAATAATTTTTCGATAAGTATAGTTTCGTTAAACCCCGAGAGGACACCGGGGTATCCGCGCTGTCACTGTCTTTATTATTGTGGCTCTGATTGACACAATTGAAAGGTAATGTTTCCACCACCCTTGTTCGACGTAATTAGGTAGTAAAGAAGTAATATTTATCTGGCATCTGTCCATCAGTCTTTTTAACCCCCGACGCAAAAAGAGGGGTGTTATAAGTTTCACCGCTATGTGTGTGTGTCTGTCTGTCTGTCTGTCTGTCTGTCTGTCTGTGGCACCGTAGCGCCCAAACGGGTGAACCAATTTAGATGCGGTTTTTTTTATTTGAAAGCGGGTTGTCTTGCGATGGTTCTTAGACATGATTCATCAAAATCGGTTCAGCCGTTTCAAGGTTATCAGCTCTTTTGTGTTAGCTACCGTTGCTATTTAAGACGTCTATGGGTATTAACTTTACTTAAAAGCATATGTGTGTCTTAAAATTTCACACACCCATGTGTGTAATATTGATAAGCAACATTATGGTGTATTTGGTCTGATGCAGCCAGGATATCTAGCAGACTAATACACTCTTGGGAAAATAACAGCAGATATGTCGTGTTTGGATTCATTTTAACCAGCATTTGATTCTGCACACAATGCACTGATGGCAACAGGATGAGCTGATGCTGCAGCCAGGCTATCCAGCACACCAGTAGGTAGGCTCTTGACAAAATAATAGCAGATATGTCGTGTTTGGATTCATTTCAACCAGCATTTGATTCTAAACTCAATGCACTGATGGCAACAGGATGAGCTGATGCTGCAGCCAGGCTATCCAGCACACCAGTAGGTAGACTCTTGACAAAATAATAGCAGATATGTCGTGTTTGGATTCGTTTTAACCAGCATTTGACTCTACACACAATGCACTGAAAAATTCTCATAAATGTTCTCAAAATTCTCTATAAAACAAAATTAATGCGTTTCAAAATTTAAAAATAAAAATTAAATTAAAAATTTAAAAAACCCCCACCGCAAAAAAGTGAAACATTTAAAAAGTTAAAAATAACACTTTAGCCATGAAATTTTACGTAACGTCGGGGTACCGTTAAAATAAGTACATACAAGTTGCTTACGCAAGTTTCTATAAATTATCCGAACGTGATATACTGTTTGGACCATGTATCCAAAACACGTCTCTGAGTATATTTTTTCCCTAATGTTGTCAACTACTAATTTGAATCCATCCATCTCCTTCCTTCCTACTACGCTCCCATGCGACAGAAAGAGAAGGAGCACCGTTGCGCGTGACCAATCAAGGCACGTATCCGCCGTGGTTTTGACAGAAATCAAGCCACGTTAAACGTTCTGTTCGTTACTTTTCGCGACAGCGATAACACGCTAAAGAATAAGAAAAACCGCTCTGCTTCTATAGCAGTACTATATCTGTTGTCCAATATTGGCAGCAGTAACCGCAATCCGCGCCGCTTCATATTTAAGCGCATCGCGCTACATCGCGCCGCTAACCCTGTTCGTCTTCAACCGTCAATCTAACCGCTTCGCTCTCATCCCGATTGCCTTGCGGCGCGCGCCGCAAGATATAACCGCTACAGCATCCAAGACAAGCTGAATCGTCAAACGTGTTGGCCAACACCAGTGGGACAATTAAAACGAGTGCAGTGCACGACAAACCTCGAGCAAGACCTCTGCACGGCGCCCTACAGTCGCATTGACCACCTGTTCAGGCGATCATACACCTTCCAAGTAAGTCCCTCTTGCCTATCCACATTCTCAATAAGTGTTGACAACATTAGGTTCAGTTCAGCATAAGTTATTTTCCCGCCAAGGTCCTTCGAGCAAACCGCTTTCCAACTCCACCATAAGTTTTTGGTCCTTCGAGCCGGATACATAAAACCAGCCTATAGGTCTCATACCTAGGATTTAGGTCAAATACCTAAATACGTAAAATCGCCATATTGAACGTGTACTAACGTTCGTACATTCCGCTAGGTACATACTTATTCATTGAGAACCATTGTACCAACGTAATATTTCACCAGTTGCATTGAAATAGCATAGGTAAATATTAAAACCGCTAATTATCGTGAGTTAGTTCGGCAAACTTGCCTATAGCACAAACTCAACCGCATTCTTTACTTATACCCACTTAGATTAAAAATAATTATTCTACGTCTACCCGCTATACCTAAATTATTTTATCCATTGTACTTATCCTAAAAATATTCCATTATGGAAGATCTTAAAATGAAAATTAAATTACTTCACGCTAAGAATCAAGCAATCTTTGAGCGTCTATCGTCGTTGTATGACATTTCAAAGAAAATAAATACGACTAGTATTGAACTGCGTTCGGCGGAAACGTTCATGGCAGACACACAAATACTCTCAGTTACTCGTCAGGAATTTAGTGACAACCTAGATAAAATAAATACATATTCTTTACAATTAAATCCTGATTATAGAATCGATTATAACAGTCAAATATCATTTGACGGCATTTACACTCGTGTCGAGAGAATACGTTCCCTTGTCTCCGCGAAGTCATCAAGGTCATTAGATGACACAATGTCACAGGACAACGCGAAACATTTTAAAGGCTCGATCAAACTACCACCAATTCAGATTCCGTTCTTTGATGGTAGGATTGAAAACTGGCCTGTTTTCTATGAATCATTTAAATCAAATATCCATAGTAATATAAATCTTACAGATTCTCAGCGTGTGCAGTATTTAATAGGCAACTTAAAAGGAAACGCATTGCAAATTACGGCCGGAATTATTCCGTCCGGAGAAAATTATGCGTCCATTTGGAACAGTTTGGTTCAAAAGTATCAAGATAAACGAGCACTAGGCTCACATTACATGTCCAACATATTGAATATTAAACCCGCAACTAATAATTCCGCTTCTTTAAATAGCTTCATTGAAAGTTTTCACGCGTCTGTTTCGGCATTAGAACAATTAAAAATTAACGACTTAAAGGATTTCATATTATTAAATTTAGCTTTGAAAAAAATTGATTCCGCTACAACACATTTATTTGAAATGCTTAGGAGAGATGAGGAGATTCCTACTTATACGGGTTTCGTTGAGTTCATAAAATCTCAAGTCAAAATATTAGACAGAACTGTTTCTTCTCGGACTTCGCCTGTAAATCCAAACAAAAATAACTCATACCGTAATCAGTCACGTGATAGTACAGTACATACCTTTGTTGCTTGTGATGATAATCAAACTTGTTTACATTGCAATAAAAATGATCATTGGAAGCTTTATTTATGCCCAACATTTAAGTCACTCTCAGCCAATGCGCGTTTGGACTTTATTAAGAACAAGCGTGGATGTGTGAATTGTCTTAGTGCGACGCACACTGCATCACAGTGTAAATCGATACATACTTGCAGGGCATGTAATAAAAAACACCATTCTCTTTTACATCTTGAACAGAGCTCGTCGCAGTCGCAGTCGCCGCGATCGATATCGACTGACGCTGTACCTAGCTCCACGCATTCACAACAAGTGGCACTGTGCGCATGTTTGCGATTAGGCGCAAACATACCGCGCACTACTGTACTTTTGTCGACAGCACAGGTCTACGTTGACAACAAACATAATAAATACGTTTCTGTGAGATGCTTAATAGATAACGCTTCACAAAACAATATAATTACCTCAGCTTGTTGTAAAAAACTGCAATTAAATATTATACCGCTTTCAAATTCATTTATAAAGGGTGTAGGATCCTCTTCACGGCCTATCATAGGTTACATTGAGATAACAGTTACTGCTAAAAATAAAACTAATTCTTTTAAAATAACCGCTCTTGTTGTTGATTGTATAACGGATAAGTTACCAACCCACTTTGTTGACACCTCTGCAGTGCAACATTTATTTGAATTGCCGCTAGCGGACCCCCTGTGGCACGTGCCCGGTGAGGTCGAATTGCTTCTAGGGGCAAAGCTGTTCCCATATTTATTACTTGACAAGAAAATTATCTCACCTACCGCGCCTTCTGCAATCGAAACCGTGTTTGGTTATATTCTTATGGGTGAGGTACCCGCTAATTTATCCAATAACAACAACAGTCCCGCTGATTTAAATACCGCTTCATATTTTTCTACCTCGTTAAATATCAACAATTCTCATTGCTTTATGTCGTTAGACGAATCTTTACATACATTTTGTAATATCGAAGAAATACCTTCAAAATCTTTTATAAGCCCCGCTGAACGGGAATGTGAACAGCTGTACGCTTCTACTGTGTCACGTGACTCCAGTGGTATGTATTGTACTGCGTTACCATTCTGTAAGAATTCAGATTCACTCGGACATTCATACGCTGTCGCTTATCGACACTTAATTAATTTAGAAAAAACTAAGCTTCGTGACCCTGCTTTGCGCGCTAGTTATAACGAAATAATCCAAGAATATATTGATCAAAATTATTCAACTGAAACTACACTCAGCGCTGCTGATCAGACTAAGGGTTGTTACGTACTGCATCACCCTGTTATTAAGAATGATAAACAAACTACTAAAGTTCGTATCGTCCTTGACGCGAGCGCCAAGTCTCATAATGGCGTGTCATTGAACGACTTGTTACACACCGGGCCGAATTTACAGGCTGACATATTTTTATTACTTCTAAATTTCCGCTTATGCCCTATTGCAGTTACAGCTGATATAAAACAGATGTATCTTCGAATTGCTGTTATTGATGAGCATCGAAAATACCAGAAAATATTGTTTCGATTTAATAGCACTCAGCCTGTTCGCGAGTTTCAATTTAACCGAGTTGCATTTGGTCTTAAGCCCAGTCCCTTTCTAGCCATGCGCACTGTGCGCCAGCTGTCAGAGGATGAAAAACATCGCTTCCCGCGCGCATCCATTGTCGCTTCTCATGAGCTATACATGGATGATTTGGCTAACTCGACTCCTACTCTGGAGGAAGCCAAAATTCTTTCCGCGGAACTTATCGCCTTATTTAAAGCTGGGGGCTTCGACCTTACCAAGTGGACAAGTAATTCCTCGGAACTACTAGAGGCTACTCCACACTCCAATCGCTCGTCTATTAACTTCTCTGATGGGGATAATTTAAAAATTCTTGGGCTAAAATGGATTCCTTCCGAGGATTGTTTCACTTTTACTAAAACAAACTTGGATACGAGTTGTACTAAACGCTCCATACTTTCCGCTATTGCCCGTCTGTGGGACATTCTCGGTCTGGTAGCTCCTGTAGTTTTATTCGCGAAATTACTTATAAAGGAATTATGGAAATTGAACATAGATTGGGATGAAACTCCACCCGATTCTATTGTACTTCTCTTTAAAAAATTTAAAGAGCAACTGTCTCTACTTTTTTCTTTAAATTTGCCGCGTCATGTAGCCGTTACTATGGGTTGCATGACAAATATAGTAGGTTTTGCTGACGCCAGCATGAATGCGTATGGCTGCGTCATATATTTACATGTCACTGACACAAATGGTAACACTCACGTAAATTTGGTGGGTGCTAAATCCAAAGTTGCACCTTTTAAGGTCGCATCTCAAGCTCGTCTAGAGCTTTACGCCGCTGTTCCTTTGTGTAACTTAATTAAATTAGTTCATGTCACTTATAATTCCGCTTTTAAAAGATTAATTTCCCGCAGAGAACCTATCTCTTACTTATATTCCGACAACGGAACAAATATCGTTGGAGCCAAGGCTCAATTGCAAGAACTACTTGCTAACCGCTACCGCATAGAGTGGAAAACGATTCCACCCCACGCTCCCCACTTTGGAGGGTTATGGGAATCTAATATCAAATCTATTAAAACTCATTTATACCGTGTTATCGGTTCTCAACTTCTTACTTATGAAGAGCTTTCGACTGTTCTCATTGAAATTGAAGCAGTTCTAAATTCCAGACCGCTCTGCGTCCTGAATGAGGATCCGTACCCAGAACCGCAGACTCTCGCGCACTTTATAATGGCTTCTCCGTTGACCTCGTTGCCTGTCGTGAACGTTCCCGAAACAACGAGTTCTCTAACTTGCCGCAAAAAACTGCTTGACCAAATGGTTTGCAGCTTTTGGAGAAGATGGCGTATAGAATATCTACATAACTTACAAGTTAGGCAAAAATGGTTTAATGCCACAGACAATATTAGAATTGGTACAGTGGTTCTCATGCATCAGGATGATGTCCCTCCTTTACGTTGGCCAATGGGCATAATCACAGAGGTTTTCCACGGTAGGGATGGGACGATTCGCGTCGCTATGGTGAAGACATGCAGTGGCTCTTTCAAGAGACCCGTTGTCAAATTATGTCCTTTACCTTCTCAATAATATCACCGCATAACTATTAACAATTTAGCTGTAATTACTATATTAAATATTTCTCTTTCTCTTTTTCTTTCCCTTTTTGAGAATACTACATATCCTCAAAGCCGGGCAGAATGCTTACGCAAGTTTCTATAAATTATCCGAACGTGATATACTGTTTGGACCATGTATCCAAAACACGTCTCTGAGTATATTTTTTCCCTAATGTTGTCAACTACTAATTTGAATCCATCCATCTCCTTCCTTCCTACTACGCTCCCATGCGACAGAAAGAGAAGGAGCACCGTTGCGCGTGACCAATCAAGGCACGTATCCGCCGTGGTTTTGACAGAAATCAAGCCACGTTAAACGTTCTGTTCGTTACTTTTCGCGACAGCGATAACACGCTAAAGAATAAGAAAAACCGCTCTGCTTCTATAGCAGTACTATATCTGTTGTCCAATATTGGCAGCAGTAACCGCAATCCGCGCCGCTTCATATTTAAGCGCATCGCGCTACATCGCGCCGCTAACCCTGTTCGTCTTCAACCGTCAATCTAACCGCTTCGCTCTCATCCCGATTGCCTTGCGGCGCGCGCCGCAAGATATAACCGCTACAGCATCCAAGACAAGCTGAATCGTCAAACGTGTTGGCCAACACCAGTGGGACAATTAAAACGAGTGCAGTGCACGACAAACCTCGAGCAAGACCTCTGCACGGCGCCCTACAGTCGCATTGACCACCTGTTCAGGCGATCATACACCTTCCAAGTAAGTCCCTCTTGCCTATCCACATTCTCAATAAGTGTTGACAACATTAGGTTCAGTTCAGCATAAGTTATTTTCCCGCCAAGGTCCTTCGAGCAAACCGCTTTCCAACTCCACCACAAGTACTAGGAACATTCCTTACTTAAGCTTTGTTTTTTCGATAAGTATAGTTTCGTTAAACCCCGAGAGGACACCGGGGTATCCGCGCTGTCATTGTCTTTATTATTGTGGCTCTGATTGACACAATTGAAAGGTAATGTTTCCACCACCCGTGTTTGACGTAATTAGGTAATATCGAAGTAATATTTATCTGGCATCTGTCCATCAGTCTTTTTGTGTTGTCAAAACAGAATCCAGATTTTCTGTTTCTCTTGAGTTGCGTGATACGAGTAGTGTTAAAGAAAGTCGTTTGTGTTCATTGTGTAATACTTACGATTTCAACGCTAAAACAATGGGATATTTGACAACATTTTAGTTTTTAGTCCCTCATCTAGATTACAAGAAAATATTCGACTTGTAATCTGTATAATAATCCATTAGTGTTCAAGATAGCCGGAGAGTTACGCCAACTGATCCATGAGTGGATTTTTCGTGAGGTGAGTGATTTTGCCAAGAATTTAATTTAATAATGTTAACGTCCCGAAACTATGTTGTAAGTTTGAGACACATGGTATGTACAGACGCCAGCACATCAAGTTACCCCAATGTGTCAAATTTCTTTGATCGTTTTTTAACTTTATGTCAAAAAGAATAAGGTTCATATTCAATTGGGAAAATTTGACACATTGGGGTAACTTGATGTGCTGGCGTCTGTACAATACAATTATGTCCATAAATTGTTTTTCGTCCTATAATAAACAGCTTTCAAAACCTGAATAGAGAATATTGAAATCATAATGATGACTAGGTAACAAATATTTTGTTAAGCCCTTTCGTTGTGTTCGGATTGTTAGGTTATTTTGACGTTCATATTTTAGTCGTATACTTTCTCAGTAATACTTGTATTCTAGTTAGACCATGTTTAACTATACCATATTAATGAAAATTTAAAGGTTATAAGGGATCCATCAATATAATGATTATGTTTTATTGCTGTACGTTCAATTTGTGGTTGGACTATCCCTAGAACTATTGTTTTGACTGCACAAAAATATTATCTACTACATAGTTGCAAAAACAGCAGCGAAAATGTTAATATAAAACTTTCCATAATAACCGTTTTCATTTTAAAGAACCGCTCTTTTTGGTCACTCAAGAATTGCATTCGAAATTTGAAATAGAGCGGCGGTAATTTGAAATTCGAATTCGTTCCGTGTCAGTCGACGTTTGGCTCTGCTACAGTTAGCACGTTTTAATGAAGTGCATTTAGCAGATGGCGTAGAAGTAACGAATTTAAATTACTTTGTCCCCTTCTTCATTAAGAGGTTTTTGTCTCTTGAACTCTTATTCCAACTGTTTCCTTTCCCCTTATCTTTGAGATAAAGACGTTTCATTATCCTTCGACCTTTTTTTATATTTATTGCCGACGCCTTTCATAGTGGTAATTAAAGAACAGATATTTTGTTGCTTCGTGGACTTTATGTTTATCCGGCACGATTTACGTTCCTCTTGTTAACCTTTTTAGATTAACTTTGACTTTTTATGGTTGAGGAAATCTTTCTGGAAATAGATAAAAACAAGGCGTTAGCTTCTGGAATGGGTGTAGGTAACTTTTACACAGTTTATCTATTTAGAATTTCGTACTCGGTGAGGCGTTCAGAGTTGTTAGATTTTTAATGAAAATTATAGATTGCAGCAACCTTGTTTGTTTATTGATTGCTAGCGCTACATAAGTGCTGAGCGTAGATTCTGAGTTAGATTTTCGGGTCGTGCAAAATATTACTTGGATTTTTCAATTGACACTCTTCAGTAATAGCCCAAGGTCTGGATTTGTGCCCAGTTGAGGGCGCGCTACCTGTTACTACGTAATAACAACACAATACTTCTTTCGCTTAGATTGCTTGTCAGACTACCGGTAACTTTCCTAAAACAAAATATCTTTGAAATACAGAAGCAATCAATGGTTCATACGTTCGATATAAGTTAGATAGTAACCCATCCACGTATTGTCCTCGGCAAACGTAGTTTTAACTTATTAATCGACTTATGCGACTGTTACCTCGAACCCTTATGATTGTAATTATCGTATTAATTATTGTTTTGGTTGCCGTATAATGCGTCTTTTTCTTGCATTGATTAATAAGGTTTGATGCTCGTCTATTGGTTGTAATCGCTTCTGCTAAGAATAAAGATTCTTACATAATTCTTTTGCTTTTTTTTCGTAATAGTTTAGTAATAGTTTTAATCATAACAAAAACTTAAAACAAATAAATAACTAAAACTAACAATAAATAACTACAAAGCGTCAAAAAATTCTTCTGCATCGCTGCCAGCTGGTAAAGTGCCCAAAAGACTGGCGGCATTGCCACGTTGAATGGCAATGCTTGGCCTCTGGCCAAAGTAGAGGCCAGCCTTTGGGTCACGGGAAGCGTCAACTAAACGTTTGCAGATGTCTTTGTAAAGAAGACGAGCACTTTATTTTTAGCACTTTTACTCTTTTGCTTGATTTACATTTATACTAAATACTGTATTTACCAATTCTTTTTTTCGAATCAAGACTTCTTTTTATTATCTTTTTACTTATTTTACAGCCTTCAAATCACATAGTACAATTCTCATTCTCTGTCACACCTCAAACATTAAACACCTTGAATATACAGACCTCTTTCCCAAACTTCGGGAACTACCGCGATGAGTCAACACCACTTAAAATTCCGCAGTTCACAGGGCAAACTTTGTACACATTTCAAACAAAAGTATTTTCAGGAACGATTTTCTATTCAGGGCCAGATAATATCAATAAAAAGCAGAAGAAACTCGTAAAATTTAAATAGAGTTTTGAAACTGCAGTAACAGCTTTACCGGACCGATTTCTGGATTTTGTGTTAGTGCTTTTAAAATGGGGGTTGCATATGGCAAAGCAGTTGTTTGAATGGGACTCTTGTTAGTATGATTGTGAGCTGGTGATAGTGTTGATATTTTAAATGACCTGAATAGCTGGTCTTGTAGTTAGTGGGCGATTCAATTCCCACTCAAGTCTAGAAAATGATTCGGATGAGCACGATCATTAAAATTTGTTACGTGTCTGGGTGTATTTTTAACCGACTTCAAAAGGAGGAGGTTCTCAATTCGGTTGTATTTTTTTTAGGGTTTGTTACCTCAGTACTCCGTCAATTTTCAAATTTCAAAATTCTTTTTTATTCGATAGGGTATTTTAGCAGATTAGTCCCATTTGTATCAAAACTCATATCTGGTGAGGGATCCTCAAGGAGATGAGGGAACTCCTCAAAAAACATAGGTACACACGTGCCGATTTTTACATTTTTAGTAACAAATCAGGCATTTTCATTTAGAAAGTATAATTTTGTGAAGAAAAACTGATGAAGACATGCGACGGTACTCTTCAACGCAAAACAGCACATTATTCGCGATTGCTATAGTCAGATGTCCATGCAAAGTTTTTGTATTTCCATAACATAACATTTTGCTCTTCTATTTTAAAAGGGGACCGGCAGAGAGTTACGAATTAATGTTCAAAAAGCAGCAATTCTACTTCTTTAGCAATTGTTAACCAATTTCAATGAGTCTTTGAAGTTTTAAAAGACCTTCTTTACATACGAAGAAACTAAAAATTGCAAAATAAAACCTTTTTTTACAAAAAAAAACAACCGACTTCTACACTAACAAATAACTCCAGTTTCGGAAGTTGGTGGCCAATAATGAACAAAACAAAACCACCAAAGCCACAGACTTCCGAAACTGGAGTTATTTTCTCCTGTCAGTGTTTTTTTAGGAAGTCGGTTGTCTTTTTGTAAATAAGCTTTATCTATAATATACAACATGTATTTATAAATAAATTTAAGTATGTTTATTGGATATCTAGTTCTCATAGCACAACCTTTGCTTAGTTTGGGACTTTCACATAACGCCATTCTAAGTAGTAGTCCATTACTACTTAGAATGGCGTTATGTGAAAGTTTTGGAATATTGTTATTAATATTCTAAAAAAACTTTTTGCAAAAAATAAAACCGACTTCAAAAAAAGCACTAAACGGTGAAAAATAACTCTAAATTAGGAAGTCTGTGGCTTTGGTGGTTTTGTCTTATTCATGATGGGCCACCGACTTCCTAATTTAGAGTTATTTTTCACCGTTTAGTGCTTTTTTTTAAGTCGGTTTTATTTTTTGCAAAAAAGTTTTTTATTTTTCTATTTTTAGTTGTTCCCATACAAATATTTGATGAATGAATTGATTAAAACATGAATTTATTTTATAGTTATTGTTAACATTACATGTCATGATAAATAGGGTTATCCACTTATCCCTAATAAATGAAAATGAACATACCTAACTGTCGAAATCTAGGTATATTTTACACATCTGCGTACCCCATCAGAGCATACAGGCGTGATAATACGTCATGATGTTGTGTAAACAATAAACATCCAAGCGATTCCAGCAATCACGACGGATTTGCCGTCTATTTTTGAAGAGTTCCGTAGTATATCTCCGAAGATCAGCACCAGATCTTCACCAAATTAAAATGGGACCACCTCAGAAGTCTACTCTTTCAAACAAAAAAAGAATTTCGAGAATCGGTCCACAAATGGCGGAGAAATCAGGTAACATACATAAAAAAAAAAAAAAAAAATACATACACACGAACATAGAACCTCCTCCTTTTTTGAAAGTCGGTTAAAAAAAACACTAAACGGTGTAAAATAACTCTAAATTAGGAAGTCTGTGGCTTTGGTACTTTTGTCTTATTCTTGATGGGCCACCGACTTCCGAATTTAGAGTTATTTTACACCGTTTAGTGTTATTTTTGAAGTCGGTTTTATTTTTTGTAAAAAAGTTTTTTATTTTTCCATTTTAAGTTGTTCCCATACAAACATTTGCCATGAATTAATTTTATATTGTTAATAAAAAATAAATAAACTAACTAACTTAACAATACATGTCATTATAATAGGGTTATCCACCTAACCCTAATAAATGAAACTTAACGTACCTAACTGTCGAAATCTAGGTATTTTGAACACATCTGCCTACCCCTCTGAGCATACAGGCTTGATGATACGTCATGATGTTCTATAAACAATAAACATCCAAGCGATTCCAACAATCACGATAGATTTGCCGTCTATTTTTGAAGAGTTCCGTTGTATATCTCCGTAGATCAGCACCAGATCTTCACCAAATTAAAATGGAACCACCTCAGGAGTGTACTCTTTCAAACAAAAAAAATGAAACAAAGAATTTTGAGAATCGGTCCACAAATGGCGGAGAAATCAGGTAACATACATAAAAAAAAAAAAAATACATACACACGAACACCTCCTTTTTTTGAAGTCGGTTAAAAAGTAGAAGGTTATACCGGGTGATGAGACTTCGTATAGACTAGACTTATTTATTGTACACCACACCATCATCTAATACCATACGTCACCATGATCCTCCCTACCCCGTCGTTTCTGTTTGTTTGTATCAAATATACTCAAAACCGAATTGTTCGTTTTCAAAAAGTCTTTCATCCATCAAAAGCTACATTGTCAGCATGTGACTTAAATCAAGTTTATTATAGTACAAGTTTGAGCCAAAGTCGTCGTCTGTAGGTACTCGGCAAGCCGTCATTAGGTACTCAAAGTCACGTTCCGTCGAACACGGCTCACTCAACATAAAGACAAATCGTCTCACGATTTTGCCCGTGTTTTGTACTAGACGCGGCTTCTATGTGTCATTATTCTAAGGGTATTCAAATGATACTGATATCTATTTAAACTGGAAGTCCACCTTAACATAATAGGGTAAAGGGTAGGCAGATAATATCTAAAGACTACTCAATACTATGAACTAGACGGGTTAGGTACCTACCAAAAATTATTTTATACCTAACAAACAAATACAGAACAATGTCATCAATATATAGTCAGTTGGCAATTACCACCTCCGAAAGTCGAAGTATTAGCCACGCTCGAATACACAGAAATACTTTCAATGGACCATTTATGTGGATGGGTAGATTGTTATATTGAATCGGAGCTCGTTTATATATATTTGGCTGGTATTGTGTTATCTTTTATGTATATACAAGCAGACGTCGTTGTTCCAGTTTGGCAGAAGTAATATTTTATGTTTTATCATCCTTATATACTTAAAAGTTATTACCTCTCACCTAACATGTCTTAATATAACAGTTGGTTTTTTCGCAAAATGATTTGAACTTATATATTCTAATTTCTCTTATTTCTACTTATTTTATTAATATATTTCTTCAAATAGTTATGTATGGTATATATTTATGTAAATAGTACACCACAAACTACTAGCTTATCTTTTCTCCTTCACTATGAAGTCCATCCAAAGATTAAATAAATAAGTAAAATATTCCAAAACTTTCACACAACCCCATCTAGTCCCAAGCTAAGCAGAGCTTGGTTATGGATACTAAACAACTGATAAACATACTTATATATTTCTAAAGATATACATGTTTTAGACAAATTACACCCAGGCACAGAACAAATAATCGTGCTCATCAAAAAAACATTTGTCCTGGGTGGGAATCGAACCCACGACCTCCGGCATAGCACTCAGGGCCACTAACTTCTAGACCAATAGGCCAGTCTGTAAGATATCGCTTTTAGCGACAAGGTCGCTCATTGTTACACCCTATGTAGCCCTGTTATAATTTGTATGTCTTTTCAATAAAGAGTATTCTATTGTTTTCTACCTACTTGGTATGTCAACTCGATTCAAGGTTCTTCAATTTTTGTTGCAGACATTTCCTCTGGAGGTGAGATCAAGGTTTGGCAAACCCAACAAATAAATGGCACAAGTGCACAAATAATGCACACGTGGTACAAAGGCGTATCAACCTTCAGCACTTGTATGGTAAGCCCTAAAATCATTATTTTCTTTACGATTTTTCTTGATTTGATTCGATTTAATGGTATAATAATAATTATAGTAAAACTATTTCATACAGGGAAAATCTGCGGTTGATGTCTCATTTTAATAAAGACGACAACGGGCCTCTGCGTGTTGAGTTGGCCCCTCGTACGCCTTCCGAAGGTCCGGAACCTAACGCTTCCGAGAAACAAAACCGAATAGAACTGTTAGTATATTATGACTTTTATGTTTTAAGTGAAGTCAAGGTGTTTATTCTATTTAATTATTTAGTTTTAGTGCTTGTAAACACCTTGCTTTAAATATGACAATTTTCTGGTCATGTTATAATCTGCTTAATGTACCTACATCTATATGGCTTTACACGATAAAAAACAACTGTTCAGTACATTTATGTAAGCGTAACCTTACAAAATCTGTGCAACTGCTGATCTTTTTTTCTCAACTTTAGGGTTCGTCTCAGAGTATCAGTTTTTCATTATGATTAGTAGAAAACACCCTTTTAAAATTTCGCATAATCTTAAAATAAGGTTGTCTTTAACGTGGAAAATAAAAACGTGGAATCGAAGTACAGAGGAACAGGAAACACCGTGACATCTGAAGTCCTTGTTTGAAGTGACGAAAAGGCAACACGTGGACAGAGTCGTAATGGAAAGTTGTGTCTATGCAGAATTCACTTAGACTAGAGACACCAACGAAGACACTCGATCATTACGAACTGTCGGTTTACCAATTCGATTAGCACCCTATTACTTAGTCCAAAAATAATTTATAATTTAAATCTCACAAGGAAATCGGAAACAGAAATCGTCTCCACCTATAAACAGTAAAATTTATCAAGAAACTACGTCTTGGTAATCTCAATAGCAAACTCCATTTCACGATCCCATTACTCATATTGAACATTTAATTCAAACGAAAACATCTCCCAAGACCTGTTGTCAAAAATATCACGTAGAATCTTTATGAGCAGACACATTTGCACATAAAAGAAGTTTACGATCTCGACGGTAGGTACATCGGGAGATAAAAGTCGAAACAAACCACAGTATTGTATGCCTGATGCCTTTTTTTGTTATCTAATATTTTAGCTGACGCACGGGCAATAATCTTTACTGGTTCGCCGCAAATTTCTTGGGGCAAAGCTGGGGGTATTCCCTTAGTAACTTACCCTTGGGTTATTGCCTACCTAGGGTGGTTTTCCCTAGGGATGGTTAGGTGTTACCATGTAGGGGCATCGTTACACGCCGACGCATAGACATAGAATATATGTTTGAGCAAAATAATGATTCTAGTTGAACAATAAATTTACTGATACCCCATCATAGAAAGTATAATATTTTGTCGATCATCACTTTTAAGATTCAGATTCAAATATCTTTATTTGCTCAAACATCTGTATATATACAATCTAACATTTAGAAATAGCGCATGCAAGGTATTACAGGTGGAATTGTGCCACATGTTTACCACAAGAAATTTGTTTTAAAATTCCTTTTATCATGCAAATTGAAATTTAAATAAAGGTCATTGTCATTCCTATACAGATTTCTTACTCACTCCGGTATTTCTAAAGATTTTTCGAATTTAAAACTCAGGTTACTCTCAAAATCCAGTCCGTGGTCTGATTCCTGAGTAAAAACGGCACGCTGCATAATTTCCAGAACCCTTCTAAGCAAAAACAACAATACCCCACGAAGAAAACACTAAACTTGAATAGCCAGAAGCCAGGAAAAAAGGTCTAGCCACATCCCATATAAATTCATGTCCCAAAAGGTACCAACCTATTTTAGGAAAACGAAAACGGCGAAGGCTAAACAATCTGGCGACCCTAATATTATGCAAAATGTCGCCGTGAGGATATTGAGGGAACTGTCTAAGGCAGTTTGGGAAACAATGGATGAGAGTGGCGCCATTCAAATAGCCCGATAGGTAGCTTAAAGAGGTCGTATGTAGGCTTCTTTTGACTTCCCAAACGTTTCGAGAAAAGGAGAATCGTAGGAGCGTTGTATTTGCGATAATAGCAGAATTTGACCCAGTTGCGTTCAGCTTTTTAATGGTTTAGTTTAGCAAATGATGTCATAAAATATAATGCGACGTAATAGAACGTATAATAAATGTAGTTGCTAAGGAAAATCGTGATTCAAAGGAAATCATTTCGTTTCATCGAAGAGGAAAATCTTGCGTAAAAATATTATGATTTCATTAGTTACATGCTTGTGGTGAGCCAACTCGGAAGATAAAACCACAGTTTTTATAGTTTTAAAAATGACGAGCTGATACCCGTAGCTTTGCCCGCGTGTATGTCAGTTATCGCGCCCAGCTCCCAGACGGCTTACATAATTCCGACACCTCCAACAAATATCATTACATTTGGACCAATATATTCAAAAAATTTAAAAGTTATATGCTACTAGTTTTTTGGAGAACCACTCTATCCATGGGCGTAAACAACATGAAAATCGGCGCCGCAGTTTTTGTGTTTATCGCGAAAAAATAGAAAGATAAACAGACAGAGTGGAGGCCTACATTTTATAATATGTAGCGATTACTTATCATACCATCGCACCTGTAATTTCCTAAGTGCTAAGCAGATGTTTGCATTGTGTACCTGGTAGTACACCCACTTTTTTCCAGTTATGTTTAAGTCCCATATAATGAGCGCCAAGTAAGCCGCGAGCCTACTGCCGCCTTTTTTTTGTAGTGATAGTGACAATATTCAACATTCAATATTCAATACTTTATTACATACCATAATGTGTTACAGGGTGTTGTTCAATTTCGTAATTATCAATTATGGACCCTGTCGGGCACAGCATAGTTTGTTAGGAGAGAGGAGGAAGGGCGCATGTTAGATTAGAATACATGAGTTACGATTCAATATTTGAAGATGTATTAATATAAATTAAAATATATTAACACTTAGTATTTATTTTATAAGATTATTATTAGTAAGTACCTATTTTATTTTCATATTATTTTGTTTGAATGTTTTAGTTTTTTTTTTTTTTCAATATATTCCTATTTTATTACATTATAATATTTTAATGCGTTATAATTATAATTTATTGCAATAATATAATTTAATTTAATTTTTAAATTTATTATTTGTAAGTTTTAATAGACGTAGGTAGATCCTATGCTATCCAAGATTATGCTTCGGGTGCCAAGGACAACTCATGGATGGGTGATCCATTAGATACAGATCCTTCCATGCCTTGAAAACCCTATTGAATAGTCCCAGTTATCATTCCTAGGACAAACATTCTTAACAAAGGGTAGATCTGCTTTTGATTCTTCCAGTTGGACTGGAAGTTGACCCAACTTAGTCAGGAAGAGGTTAGACAGATGATGATGATAGACACTCGATTAAACCTCGTAAACAATGTAATAATCGCTCAAATAATCCATAGCTATCGAGTTACTAAAACAAACTGACTTAAGATAAGGAAGCAATTAGCTTTATTGGAGAAATAACCGATTACGTTACTTCTGTGGTGAAGGAATTTCAACCTTAGTTTACTGCAAAAGGGGATGATTTCGCACGATGGTATGGTGACTTGTGACTTTTTAAATATTTCGATAATTGTCTCCATTTTTATGGATTTTGAAAAGTTTCTAATTAAGGTCATCAATGTTGGAGTGTCTGAATTATCAACTTAATTTTTAAAAACGTTTTATTGAGAAACAATACTAGGTCTATAAGAACACTTATTAAAAGGTGATCCTATGGCTAAACAACGAATAATGGAAAAGGGAGATACACTACCCATGACTATTCATCATATCTTTAATATGTCACTGAAATGCCACATTCATATAATACTAACTAACACATTGGTTCACAAAAAAAAATTACGACTTATTCTCAAACCTATTGTAGGTATATAAACACATTTTTTTTTATAAGAGTTGGTCAAGCCGATTTGGAAGAGAGTGGTCACAAACACTGTGACAAGAGAGTTTTATGTATAATATTAGATTTTATTACTCAAACTGATATTGAAATACTACTTCCCACAAACTACCCGTTGAAATTGGAAAATCTGGAAGTTCCCCAGAAATAGCCGGCTTAATATAACATATATTTCCGGAACATGATATATTTTATAACTTGGTTACCTGTAATAAATATGGAGGTTGTAAAACATTTACCGATATTTATTATTTTATGGAATGTTAAGGCGGAGTGAATAAACCAAATCATTGACAATCGTAAACTTGGTTCTGGGTTCAATTCGCAGGTCACACAAAAGAAGCTTGAAAATGGGCTTCCTGCCCGAAAAATGGCAATAGGCTCGTTCCCTACTTGTTTATTTATTAAAACATTATGCACAAGTAAACATAATGCAAAAAAAAACTGTATAAAGGCGTTCTTAAACCATAGGCAGTTTCAGTGAAGGAAAACTTCGTGAAGTAATATGGACTTAATATAGTTAATATCAGGCTGAACTCACTCTTGCCTTCTTGGGCAGAGAAGAAGGGTCCTTTGCCCGACTGTAAAATAATAAAAGGTTGATACAATCGCTATTATACATAATTAAAAGAAGAATTTATTTACGAAGAACATTAAAATCGAAAAAGATTTGAATGCTTACAGTAAATCTACTAAAGAGTCTACCCAGATCTACATATAGATCAAAAAAGTTTGTTGCAACATAAACTGTGTACTGACCAACGTTTGAAACGGTAACATTCAGCGTGTTCGACATATTTAAATACAACTCCAGCTGGTACTTTCAGGAAATGCATTTCACATTTCCAAAACTAGGTTAAAAATAACTTCACCTTTAACCGCTCGGTAAATATACTTTTTACGTGCAACTCACGGTTTAAAAATGTTAAGAGTTAAAGCTTTTTAACTGTTACTCTGTTTGAAGCTTGTGGGAAAATATGTGTTTAAGTATTAATTGGATTAAAGTAGAGGCGGGGGTGGTGTCAGGAAAAATGAACTGCCGCAATAGTCTGATGCTTAAACACGCTACTGTGAACAAGAGGACCTAGGTACCATGTCCAAGTCAGGCAGTGCTATTGGATGGATATTGATTGGAGAGCAGCAAATGTTTTCATGGAAAGAAAGAAGATATTTTGGAAAGATCAATTGATAAAGATCTTGCTCGCACTTCTGAGATTGTTCTGATACCTATGAGATATCCTTTTCGATCTACAAACACTTCAGGAAATTATGAACTGGCTATTTGTAGACCTTTATGGTGTGTTTAAGTAACCCTCGGTCAATTTTTCTGTCTGAAAGTATAATTGGTAAGAGCGTAAAACTTTTTTTTTATTATTATACATAATATAGGCACGCGTTTGACCACTACCTCACCTGATGGTAAGCGATGATGTGGTCGACGATGAAGCACGCCTGCCTCGAAGCAACCTGTTCAGTCTTCACTAAAAGACTCCTAGGTTGTAGTTATCAGAAAACACTGACTCGTGCAGGGCGTTCCACTCTTAGCTGTACGCACAATTAATGTGTTCCCGAAACGTTTACCCCAATGTGTCAAATTTTCCCAATTGAATATGAACCTTATTTTGTTCGTTATAAAGTTGAAAAACGATCAAAGAAATTCGACACATTGGGGTAACTTGACGTGCTGGCGTCTGTACCTTGGCGCGTCGCCGTACGTCCACTGTCCAGGGGTTCGATGACGAAAAGGTCAAGGCGGAATTAAATCACGCAATTCCTATGCACACTCTCCGAAATAGAAAACCGACAGGCTAGCAACTCGGCAAGAGCTTAAGACTGCAGTTTTGACTCAACGAGTGCATCATTGCCGATGGTATTCCAACTAAAGTAGGCTGTCTGTAATACAGATAAGATTTATCTTAGTAGTTTAGCTACCCAAACTCATAAGTAGAAAAATAATCTGCTAGTGATGGGTACTCGCGTCATTTGCTTTACGTTTTTCCATAGACGGTTCGACGTGCCCTTTAGGTGCATCTTCGCCGCGATGTTGTGGTGCCCAGTTTCCCTTCCCGCGTGTCCTTTCCGTGCTTAAGGCTGCATTTCCACCAGAGATGTGTAGCGAAGGATGTGTTTTTAAAAACCAATAGAATCACTGCGCTGAGTGATGCTAGGTAACTGCTTTGATTCTATTGGTTTTTAAAAACACATCCCTAGCTACACATCTCTGGTGGAAACGCAGCCGTACACACTCTTGGACGCTAAGCCCGACTCTGATTGAGTTGTGAATAAATCGATGACGATTTTGTCAGTATGTTTAGAGTATTGTCAGTAAGATGAACGTGTAAACATTATGTAATACTTTGTCTTTAACTAATGTGATTGGCCAATGGCCGTTTCATCTATACTTCTATACTAATATTATAAAGAGGTAAAATTTGTAAGTTTGTAAGTTTGTATGTAGGGGGTAATCTTCGGAACTAATGATCCAATTTTAAAAATTATTGTACTGGTGGAAAGCTACACTATTCCCGGTGGACATAGGCTACTTTTTATCCCCGTATTCCCACGGGAACGGAAACTACGCGGGTGAAACTGCGTGACGTCTGCTAGTGTTAAATAAAAATAAATGCAAAGAAAAAGATTTCGTAATTCCAATGTTTTATAGAACAACTCTCGAACAAATGAACTCTATTACCGTAATCATAGTTTTTAACATAGTACCGGGGGAGGGTCTCGTGGTTTAATAATAACAGCGACACAGGTCGATCGAAGGTCAACTTACGCTTGCTAAGGTCAACCTACAATCGAAAACACGTAAAGGCTTTGCTCATGGCTGTCATTTGTAGATTTTTGACAGCAGTTACAGAGTGTCCCTCAAGTCTAGGCTCTAGACAGACGGATTGCATTTCAACTGCAATCCAACCGCAAATTGCAGTTCAGATGCAGTTTGAAAAAGACAACGTCATGTCAACTGCATTCAAACTGCATCTGAACTGCAATTTGCGGTTGGATTGCAGTTGAAATGCAGTCCGTCTGTCTAGAGCCTAACAACCATTCTTACCAAGAATCGTGTAATTGCACACTTATTTGGTTGTGTAAATCAGATGGGCTGTCACACTATGTCAAATATGTGTATTTAGTTGCATCCAGTTGCTTTGGAAGCCGATTAACGTACATAAAAGGCTAGGTAGGTATATGCTAATCACTATCATTATCTGTCTTTCCATGTTAAATACTGGTATTCAGGTACTGGTACTGGTAGGCACGCGTTGACCACTATCCCACCTGAATATATTAGCAAAATGCTTGGCAGACGTTGTCTATAATCATTGCTTAATTTGGTAAATCATAACACGGCACATCCATACCTACACACACATGTGCAGTCATAATACTCCGTATAAAAATATACCGTGCGTGCACTATAACCTTTATATCTCATGTCTGTCTTAATCCTCTTTACCTTGAGGCCACAAAATAAGCTTTTAAATAGAAAATGAGTTGTATTTTCCTTGGAGAGAACAGCGGGGTCAACGTTGGGATCTTTTGACCTCTGAAGTATGCACCGTGGATACACATGTGTACCATGTGTTCTTTACTGTTGAGCACTCTATTTGTTTTTGGTGCATACTGATAGCCATGCAGAGATAGGGGCCTTTTCGACCTGGCACAGGTCTTTCGTTTATTTGCCGTGCGTGTCCCAAATAATTGTACTGTGTTTCTTTCTTTCTCTCTGTGAGTTTTTTTGTTAATTTTGCCTTACGCTGGATATTCCTATCTATATAATGTCGTGGGCGCGTTTACAAAGATTTTAACTGACTACACAAGCAGCCAGACCCAAAACAATTTTCTATCTTATTAATATTTTGTTTTGTGCAGTAATCGAACACGCTATACGAAAAAGTTGTTTGACACTCTATTTTTGTATTTGTTTAAAATAGGTAATATTTTTATGAAAGGTTGTAAAAGTGGAAAGGAATATACTGTGGACATCTGGGTATTTTTTTCTGGGTTTCATATTTCAATTACCAGATGCAAAACTGACTAAAATCTTATTTATATTTCATTCATGAATTATTCTCTAACTCCTTCCAAGTCCATATTGCTGCTATTCAATTGCTTGCTGTATTCGTGGCCCCACGATAACAGGGGTGATAAACATTTTACGTCCACGTCCATCTACAATATGAATTTCCTCATAACGTCTACAAAGTACGTTCTTCTGTCTATTTCATACTTACAATGTGTGAGAGTATTCCATTTACTTCCACATTTTGTCTTTTAAGTTGTTTTATTTATCTACTAAAACGTGGAGATCATTTTGGAGTAGTCCACTTAGCGCACCCGACTGAATAGCACCAGCTTGAACGGTGACTTGTGTAGTCGAAAGGCAACTTTCAATATTTTTGGCAGGTGCTCTTCAAGAATACTTTTGTTTTCATTACTTGAATGTTTTTGATAAGTTGTTCAACACAACAGTTTTTAGTGTATAAACCTTTAACATAATATCACGTCTGTAGACCTCGGAAAGTTAAGCAGAGGTGACCCTGTAGTACACCCATATTTGGCACGGCACCGGCACGCTCCAAACCAGCAATTGACTTGTCATTCAATTTAGAGCATTAAATAGTGTGTAGTATAGTATATTTCCTAATGTCAGAAGAAAAAGCCAACGACGAGATGTCAGCGCGCTTGCCACTATACCACAAAACTCGACTCGCAGCCCGCGTGCCGATAGCGAGCGGACTATGTACTTACAGCGCGACGACCGCATGCTTACAGCACGCCGATCGCATGCTTACTACTCGCCGACTCCCGAGTCGCCAGCAAAACAACGTCATTGCGCCGTCGTAAACCGAGACATTACAAAATAGTGCAAGTCCTCGGCGTGTGTAATTATAAAAGACATATAACAATTTTGGTCGCGGTGACAGCTAGCTTGCACCTCGCACCGAGCGCGCGGGCGGCGTGCGGACCGAAGCTGGCACCTTGCCGACGATGCGTAGTTAGCGCACTGGCCGCTAGCCGTAGCCTAAATTCAAGGCGACGCCGTGCGGCGGCTGTGCAGTTGCGGTGCCGTTATAATGTGCCATGACCTTTAGACTCCGGGCTGCTACTGAGAAATTCCAGATGGAAAAAACTCAATAATACTTTACGATATATTGACTGAATAATCGACAAAAGACAGATTGTAGAAACATTACTGCCGACAAAGAGATTTAAAATACTATAGAGCGGGCATGTCAAGGAAATGTCACAGAAAACCTTTGATCCCCATGTCTCAGTAACGCCATCTAGAATAATATATGAATATTGGAGGGACAGCGGATCGTACTGCAAAAAACTGATAGACTTGTATCCAGCAGGACACAATTTTTCGGACAAAAATTTTGTTCGTGATGTCCGGTCTATAGGTATTGAATGTCTTAATTGGCTGTCGATTATAGAAGAAAAATTACTCGATATTGTAGACTATTGTCGACTCAAAAATCTACAACTTTTATCTCTTGACATTGCCGTGCTCAAAACAAAAGAAATGTTTCTGCAATTGGTAACTTTGATTGACTTTCTGTATACAAAATCCGTTTCTACTTAACTGTGGTCATGTGACACTTGCGTAGATCAAAGAGGAAGTTTATAAACACCACATAATAAATACAAACAGAATAAAACAGTTATAAGAATCACGTAATTTTTATCTATTATCAAATTTCTTTGATCGTTTTTCAACTTTATTTAAAACAGAATAAAGTTCATATTCAATTGGGAAGTTTTGACACATTGGGGTAACTTGATGTGCTGGTGTCTGTACTTTATTTGTTTAGCTTAAAATTCAATTAGTTATCCTTAGTTGCTCTAATGAATTTAGCTTATATAGATGAAAATTGCGTGATTCTTATAGCCTCTTTTTCTCTTTATATAACCTAACCTAACGGTTTACCTATATGTCATCAGAGTTTTAAAAAAGACGACATTGTTCGAATATTATTAACAGTAGTGTAAATCCTAGTGTATTAATTTAGTCTTGTGACATTTTCTCTATTTTTTTTTAGTAAAGTCCTTTGTCAAAGGTTTCCTAAAATCTTGAGTGCAATAGGTATATCCTTCGAATCCTTGCGTATCATGAAAATATGATTTTACATCATTTGATCCATTAAAAGGAAAAAACAGTATTTCTGTACAGATGCATAAAACGATCCTTCCGTTTAAACGTCATGAACAATTTCACCAAAATAAAAATAAACGGCAATATTCGAACTAAGGAAAAGTAAAACCCACTCGCTCGAAACTTTGGGTTTCGACAAAAAAATAACAGAATAAAACGTGTAGTCATAGGAAATGGCCAAAGAGATCACTCAATATGTTTCCTCGCTATTCACAAAGAGTTTTCTACTTTGACATCGGGAAACAAAATTAGATTCCCTTGGGGGAAAAGAAAACACATGTTACATAGGCCAAAGTTTCGTTTTATTTAGAAAAGTACTTTGTACAATTTTACTAATTTACAAGTTGCAACTTTTTTTATCTCAATCGTTACGCTTCTATCTACTTTTGTTTTCCTCACTCCAAAAACATAACTTCTCATCTCCTCTATCGGCTAAATTAGTTCACAAAGTCAAAAGCCTTACATTTTTTAAAATTAAGTAGTACATTTTTCTTAACAATTTCACTCACATAGTAATATAGCGATTAATATGTACAAAAAACACTTTAATCTATGTATCACAGAAAAAATAATTATTTATCTAGCATAATTATAGTTTTTATTACAAGAGGGATAATCGACATAAACCACCCTACACACAGACGTTTTTGCGTGTTCCGAAAGATAAAATCGCGAGTGTGTAAGCAGTTTTATATTTAGCTAGTGAAATATTCGATATTTTTTGTAGTTTTTAACAAAACAGAAGAGACAGAGAAAATATAAACATTAGAAGTATTAACAATTTTTCTATTATTTTTCCGGTAGAATTCGTTATAATAAAAACACAAAAAATATCGAACTAAAATTTAACATTACAAGACGGATGAGATGATTACTAAGGCGAGAATATTTCGATAAATTAATATTGTGAAATTGTAATTTCTAGGCCATTTTGTTTTTCAAGCAATTTGATTGACTCAATCATAAATCATTTTGTTTTTTTTTAATAGTAAAATAGATTGTTTTGGAATTGTTATATCTGTCTATCGGGTTTTGGTTCATTACTATATTTTTTTAAATAGTTTTTTTTGAAAATGTGCAAAAAGTGAACAATTATATTTATGTGTTTGATTTATGATTTAACTGAAACACTTTTTCATGTACAGACGCCAGCACATCAAGTTATCCCAATGTGTCAAATATTCCTAATTGAATATGAACTTTATTTTGTTTTACATAAAGTTGAAAAACGATCAAAGAAATTTGACACATTGGAGTAACTTTATGTGCTGGCGTCTGTTCAAGTGACAAGATAAATAAATATAAATTTTAGTAGAATTTAAAATAGTACAAATTAAACGATAGAAAAAATAGGCGTGTGGTGTAGGTTAGTCTAATCAGTCTTGAATTGAAAATTTTAAATGAAATATTTACCTCTCCTATAGATTATTGAGCATATGTGATAAGCCGTAAATATTTAATTACTATTTTTAGTTTTATAATTGTTTTATTTTTACTATTAAATTCTCTACTGGACATATTCATCCAAAATGTAACCCTTCTAAAATTATTACAGAATTTGTATTAATATTACAAAATATGCCCAGTAACAAAAATAAAATAACAATGTACTAGTTAAAGAAAACAATGAAAAATCGGTGCATTTTACGAAAAATTTGAAATGTCTGTAAGATATGTTTGAGATAATATCATGAAAATGGCACTTTTAGAGAAATTAAAGCTTATATCATAATTATAAGATTTATGTCTTATTGACGACATTAAAACGATAGTCATATTTACTTATTCTGATATGTACTTTTCTAAAAAGTTAACGGTGTAACAGAAAACTAAAGAATAATAATTATTAGTTTTATTTTTACATTTACACGATACTTTTATTTATTTATTTAAAAATGTGAAAGAAAAACATTAAAACATCAAATAAAACAATATTTCGAACAAAAGTAAACTACGTATTTACTTCGAAAAGTTACAATAAAATTGACTTAATTTTTATCTACATGAAAATATAAGAAATCATTACAATATAAAACGTAATGGTTTTAATGGAAATTTAACACATGCTTATAGAGAAAGTGGGGCATGTCCTTTATTTACAGGTTTTTTTGTCCTTACATGAGCTGTTACTATACCATGAAAAAATACAGCTGAATGAAAACATCACAATGAGGCTTTTTAAGTGGAAAACAATATTTATAGCATAATAAAGACACTTATAATATAAAGAATAATAATTTTGAAATGCAAAAAAATAATGTTCAGTTTAAGCATAGAATATTGTAGTCCAAATATTACAAACTCATAAGAAATACCGCTATTACATTAAAATATATTTAATTTAATATTTTTTATACACACTTTAATACAATAGTAACAAGACCAGTCTCAGTCGGATTATACGAAATTGACAAAAAAGTTTATTTTTATTTTCAAAAACTTTGAAAGAATTGACAATTTATTAAATTACTGTCGTGGCACCATTTTTTAAACACATGTTTTTCTAAAACGAAGTAATAGAAGTATGTAGGAGTCGTAGCATATTGCGCTCGGTAGTTTTTGCCTATCCCCATGGAAAAAAGGCGTGAGTTTATGTATCTATGTATGTTTTTCTAAGTTCTTTTACTTTCATTTGCATAATACATAACATAACATTATACACAATTTTTCAAAAGGATCTCAGGATTATATTCGCTTTAACTTATTTTAAAATTAACTCACAGTTTTAGGCTAATAACCATTTCATAATACAGTTTATTATATTTATCAAATAAAAAAATATCTGGAGTAGTAAAAACACCTATAATAATAATATAATAGGCCAGTAACCAAAATGGTGCCAAGTCAGTATTTCCTTAATATTCCCAGTTAAATAAAACACCTACACGCAATAGGCTTATTTAACATCATGAAAGGTTTCAATCGATCAATATTTACCTACTTCGGCTATGACTTAACGTTTTCATGGTAATCTATTTTTTAAGATCTATAACCTAAATTTTGAACACTATATTAATATGCTAGCTAACTTCAAGGACAATAGAGGCTCGCAGTTTTTATCCAAACATTTTTCTGTACAATCAGTTTTTTTTGGTATACATATTAAAATTCACAGAAAATGCTTGAACGAAAACTGTAATAATTTACAAAAGTTTAATTGATTACATTCCTTTAATTTGACCGTAGAAGTGACCTGAAGAAAATACTTCTAAATTAACATTAAATAAAAAATAACTATAGTACACAGATACACAAAGTCTTTGTGTAATAAATTTATCCAAAGTCTTTTATAGAAAAATCTTTAAACTTAACTTATACGTGTGTCGCTAACGGGGTTTGATGACCGTTACCTGTAAAGAACAAAAAAGTAGTTAAAACACGTAATTTTTGTAAAAGCTGATAAATAAATCAGTATAAAATGTTCGACAGATTATTCGAACAGTTGTTACTTAGTTCATCTGCCTAGCCTTTTCCCAAATATGCTGGGGTCGACTTCCAGTTTAACCGGATGCAGCTGAATACCAGTGTTCTACATGGAGCGTCTGCCTCTGAGATCTCCACAACCCATTAACTGGGTAACATGATACCCCTTGGTTAAACTAGTTGTCAGACTTTCGAGCTTCTGACTACAAGTAACGACTGTCAAAGATCTACAAATGACAGCTGAGACCAACGGCTTAACGTGCTTTCCAAGGTACGAAGGAGTCTTGGTATGTAATAAATGGTTACCCATCCATAAACCGACCTCGTCAAGCGTAGCTTAACCTTCGATCGATCCATGCGGCTGTTATAATTTAGCCACAAGCTCCTCTTTTTAGGGGGCGAGCTTATTGCCATCAATCGGGTACTCAATTTATCAATCGAACATGGTATTACAGCATAAATAAATAAATAAATTAAATAATATACGACTATAAATAATTTAACTCTTTGATTGTCCACAAAATAGACACAAAATTATTTAGTTAAACAATCAACATGAATTATCATGTAACTCGGACAGAAAAAATGTTAGGTTAACAACATAACGTAACAAGACGCCTGTAATCCCCGAAGAGTTAGGCAGAGGTGTACCTGATAGTACACCCATATTTTGCCAGTATCAATCGGGCACTACTCTAGACTTCGGGCTGCTACTGAGAAATTCCAGATGGACAAACTCAACAAAAATTTCCCCAACCCGGGGATCGAACCCGAAATCTCATGCTCAGAGCTTGCAACCGACCAAATAATAAAAGATAAGATATAAAAAAAATTTAAGTAATATGTTAGCTAGCTATTTATAATTTGGAAACTTTGAATAAGTTAACATCGATAAATAGAACAGTTGATTGTGGTGGCTGCAATATCACATAGGGAACAAGCAATCTGCAATGATAATTTTAAGAGAGATTCTTAATATAAATACCTAAATGATTCTTTTTTTATATCATAGCATTTTCACTCAACACCTACGACATTATTTATAGAAGAATATAAGAAAATACACACTTATCAAGTGGTTTTCAGCATACTATCCATGATTTAGTGCTACATTTTCAACATCGTGTGAATTATTTACCCGTTTGACGTTGCACGATATATACCCGTTTTCGATTTCCGGACACTGGAATCGTAATTTAGCATAGTCCTTTCAATAGTTGAAATGGATGTACATAATAAAATGACATATATTACAGTGTAGTTGTCTGTGTATTTACAATGTAGCGTTTTAATTTTTTTTCAAATTTCAAAAAAGTATTTGAAGTTGTTGTTGTTAGAATACCAATGAAGAGTTTTATCATTTGTCTCCATTTTAAAATCAATCCATTTCAACTCATCCGAGGTACATACTGTCAGACCAGAGGAGTACATTAAAATACCATAAAGCAAGGACATAAATGCTAGCGCCGGAACTAGGTAGGTACATAAACTGTCTCCTTTTCCTTTGTATAGAACTTCTAATATGCCTATAACAAGGTATTTCTTGTATTGTTTCACAATAAATAAAAGATCTGGTCTGAACATTGGCTGATCAAAACAATGTTAACATACTTTAATAGAAAACAGTGTTGTATTATCATAAGATTTTATGTAAATTTCCATGTGTAGATCCAATTTTTCAACAGAATTTTGAACTGATTAAGCTGAAAGGGTAATACTCATTTGCTGAGAAAACTTTAGCCAAGTGATTGATATGGAAGAAACAAATGATAATTAGGTGTATTAGGATTTACATCACACATAAAGATACAACTTTTTTCACAAAGAAATCGGTCTATTTTATTGAATTAAGAATTGCAATCCCTACTTTGATAGTTCTTTTGACTACCGAACGGAAATATTAGAATCCAATAGACAATTTAGTATTATAAAAAAATCGGTTTATAAATAATGTAAGTTACTAAATATTTTGAGTATTTATAACAAAGATGCGAAAAACATAATCAGAAATGGGCATTTTCCTTTAAGTTACGTTTATTTTGGACAAAGAATGGTGATAAAAAAATGTTAAGTTACTTTTTCTCCCTATTTTTGTTTTGGACCGGATGAGATATGTTATTATTAACTAGTTAAGGTATTAACTGTGTGGAATGGTACATATTTTAATTAGTTCCTTACCTTTTTTAGTAACAGTCGCATTACTAATAGTTCTATTTGATGGCGCCAAGATGTAGTGAGCACTTGGCGATTGTGGCGTCGCTGATGATGTCGCTACACCAACCTGAGATAAAAATTCAATGAGTAAAAACAGTTTTGAACATTAAGCAACGATTTCTGAAGTCAGCCCGTGGATGGGTACCGACCATAACCAGATTCTGTGACGCTGTTGTTATTCCCGGCTGCAAATAACAGATGTTTTACAGTCGAAAGCCCAAAAGCCTAACTATCAGTCTGCCTAATTTTATTTTTGTAGGTATTTTGTCATCTAATTACTGTCTGGATTGTGAAAGTCAGTTATACAGTCATCCACCATGTAAAATACTGGTATTTAACTGCAACTGGTTACACTAGGGCCCAATACCAACGTAGTCGGGAAAAGCCTGACAGATTTCGAACAACATCGCTGTACATTCAAACGCTTAATTAAATTTATCATATATCTAAGAGCCGTCGACTATAATCACTGTTTTAATTTAAGTGTCACTCTGCAGTGCACTAAAATATTGAATATGAATACATTGAAACCTATACTATTTTATTTTTAAAATTGAAAAGCAGTAAACTGAAATGAGTGGATACAGTGAGAGGGGCATCGATGTCAAACCAGCATTTAAAAAAATGACCAGAATAATGTAGAATCAGTTAATATAAAAAAAAAAACATTTATTTCAGGGTACAACCTATATTAAGAAAATATACACAAAACTCAATAATGCGTCGATGCCTCTTCAATCCCGTGTAAAACTGGCATAGAAGGTTGCTATTAGGTTAAAAAGAATATTCTATCAACTTACGGGTGGTTGCGTACTATCAGTTGACATGGTTGACGTAGTGATGGGGCTGGTGGCACACTGTGGTGACGCCAGACTTGTTGGTGACGTTATTGAGTGGGAGGAGTTACCTGTGTAGAAGAAAGTTATGTTCAGGGTAATAGAACTATCTAATGTCAGACATATGAAATTGGCTTGACTCAAGTTCAATCAGGCATTCATCAATTATAAATAACTAGCTGATGCCCGCGGCTTCGCATGCATGGATGTCAGTTTTCGCGCTTATTCTTTACCTCCAATATCATTATATTTTTGCCAATGTATACATGACTTTCTTAAGAACCACTCTATGAGTTAAAACAGCATCGGTGTAGTCATTTTTGAGTTTGCGAATAGACAGACGGACAGACAAACGTCCGCGACGCCAACCGCGGATCCACCGTTGTGGGCACTGTGGGCATGCCCACAACCATAATTATTGTGGTCAGACAGAAAAAATTATCGTGCTCATCTACAAATATTTGTCTTGGGAGGGAATCGAACCCTTGTCCTCCAGTATAGCAGTCAGCGTCACTAATCACACGATCAACAGACCAGTCAAAGTAATACTTTATGAATTGATGTTAAACCAATCGAGTTAAATTATTACCTCCTACTACTTGTACTTCAAATACTATATACGACGTATTTTTTTTGATATCCCATAACTCTAGGGTATGATTAAAGACCATATCAAAGAATCAACTGGCATATGAATTTTGTTTCAATCATCCTTTTCTTTTTTTTTACTATCATACAAAATAATTCGACAAAGTCACGATGACTAACGTAAAACACCCTTACGTGAAAGAAAAGAGACGTTAGAAAGAAGATTCGTCGTACTGGTGACAATTTTTGAACTAATTAGATAATAAAAATAATATTAATATTACTTAATAATAATATTCCACGACTATTCATACAACACCATCTAGTCCCAAGCTAAGCAGAGCTTGTGTTACGGGTACTAAACAACTGATAATTTAATTATGATTGATGATATCTCCGAAACTATGCATTTTTGAACCATCTATTCTAGGAGTTTTAGAATTATTTTTACCTACAGAATATAACCCTAAAGTTATGGGATATAAAAAAAAAACATCCTGTATATATACTACTATACCTTTTCTAGTAGTGTATGTAACATAGAGACACACAGCGCATTAGTTCAGTTTAAAAATATGTATTTTGGGTCTTACTCAATCAATGCATTGCAGTAAGGTAGTTAGGTTAGGTAGTTAGGTTCGCTATATGATAGGTATGGTAAGTTAGGTCAGGTTATATGTACTTATACTAAATATGCACCTCTCTTTTATCCCCTTAGGGATTGATTTCACAAATGAATATTGGCAATAATCATTATAAGGAGCTTAAAAACCGTATAATAACACATTTTATCGAAATAACTTTAAAAATCGAAGAAATTTTATACTAATTTTGCATTCCCCTTTTACCCCCTTAAGGGATGACTTACGAAAAAATATTTGTTACGTGTTTCATAACTTTCAATAAAGAACCTTCATATTTAATTTCATCCGGAAAACATAAATCTTATTATTACTATGTTAGTAAAGCTCAATTATCACTATTTTGCCACAAGATTACCCGGAGAGATCTCTTTATAATGATATGCGAAATAATATCTAAGAAAAGCACAAGAGTACTTTAGATTTTACTCACCTGAAGGTAAAATAACTGAACTTCTAACGGATGAATACGGTGGAGGCGCTGGTGTTGATGCCGGCTTCGCAGTATTCACTGTATTAGCAAACCCAACACCCGTCCTCAGATGGGGGTTGCCGTAAGTGGCTGCGTACCGGACGTCGACACCATGGATGATGCCACCGTTTGGTACTCGATTCACTGCAAAAAAAATATGGTTTGAGGTTTTGTTCTAAATAAAAATAGTTGATCAACACTTCATGGGGCAATGAAGGCTGACCTTACTTTTGGTGAAAGATTAGGAATCATTGTCATCGGTGTTTTTCCCATTGACGGAGAAACAGACAAAATGTTTGATGTACAGACGCTTTCCTCTTTAATGTATTATCGTTTCTTTCTTTCTTTATAATATTAGTATAGATTATTTGGGGCGCTGTAACACATTTTCTTTTTCCATACATCTCTGTCACTTCATTGGGCACCTCCTTACTAGTTATATCAGCTTGCACAGAACTTATCGCTTATTTATTTTTATGATACTCAGTAATTCCTTTACATTCTTAATCAAAAATTCCATACGACAATGACATTAGAATTTATTAAAATATTTTAATGTAAGTACTATCAACAAAGCAAAAATTATTAAACTTCGCTTTACTCTTTTCTATTTTATTGTTATAATGTATTCAGAAATATTCCTCATCTCCTTACGAAATACAAGTTTCATATTCCCTAAACGAAATTCCTTTACATTGAAACATTGAAGCGAAATTTCATCGAATATGGTATAAAGGAAATATTTCACGAACGATTTTTCCATCTTTTAAAAGCCTTTAAAGTATTACGTTAGAACGCACGATGCAAAGAGCACCTTCGCAAAGGAATTGTGTGCTTTGACGTAAAAGAGACACAAATAGTTTGTTGCTTCATTATAAAACTTGGGTATAAGCGGCAATTATGAAAAATATACATTTTGATATAATATATCAAAATGTATATACAGAGATATTATCTCTGTATAACTATTCTTGATTAGCAGATTTATAAAACGTCTTACTAGGCTCCTTGGTCTAGGTTATCACAAACACTATAGCTGGCATGCATGAGATCCTAGGTTCAATCCTTAGGTTGGGCAAAGCGTAATTGATGTATTCTATCTAAAAGTTTTGACTAGTAGCCCAAAGTCAGAATTTGTGTATTGTTTCTGCCAACAAGTTCGGCCCCTATTACTACATGACTCTTAACTAAACATAGACAGCGATATGTGGATGTATAATGTATGTACACTTCTGCTTAACGTTTTGGGGAATGTAGAACAGATGGAAGATTAATGATGGCTAGAAAGGATGTGACTATTTAAATGACGGCACATAAAGATTCCGTGAAGAAGAACTCACGCTATGTCAACCCGAAACGATTGAAATAAAGGAAATGACGATGAAGCACTTAACAACGCTTCTGATAACTTTTACACAAACTGACCTTCAGTATTAGGAAGTCCAATGTTATTAAGCGCATTACTGCTGTCTTGCCTCTTCGGCTTACGTTGTAATGAGTTGTTCTGCGACCCGCTACCAGTATTGAACTGGACTGTCGACGGTGTATCCACGCTTCGTGGTAGACTGCCGTTTACTGACCTGTTAAAAATTGAACAGAACTTTGAACAGAATGATTGAACATTATTCTTTAAACATTTTATATTAAACCCATAAAAAAATAAAAATAAAAATAAAAATAGCCTTTATTTCCTCTGACCATAAAACAAGTAATACTAACTAACTAATAATAACATACTAATCATAATAATAAGTTTGTCTACATCTAAATATTCCTATAAATTATCAGCTACCAGGTCAGGCTGTCTTGCGACATAGGCCTCCTCTATTTCCCTCCACTTATTCCTGTTCCAAACTGTTCTTCGCCAACCTTTTGGCAGATCATCCTCCCACCTTTTTACTTGTCCTCCTCTGCGTCTTTTACCATTCCTCGGGTACCATTCCGTGACTTTTTTGGTCCATTTTTCAGTCTTCG
This sequence comes from Euplexia lucipara, assembly GCA_921972225.1. NCBI lineage: Eukaryota > Metazoa > Arthropoda > Insecta > Lepidoptera > Noctuidae > Euplexia > Euplexia lucipara. The sequence goes on along the minus strand of OV179168.1, from coordinate 7,634,700 downwards.
TTCTCATCATGTGGCCTGTCCATTTCCATTTTAGTGTTCTTGTTTTTACTCTAACGTCTGCCACTTTAGTGATGTTCCTAATTTCCTAATTAAACCCATATATGACATCAAATACAGACGACATATTCAGGGACTAAAATAAAGGACTGTTGATTCTTTGAAGGTTAGAACCGGATGTAATAGTCTAGATTATAGTCTAAGGACATGGTGAAACATTCAAGGTCGAAATCAAATAATTAATTTCAATTAGACCATTAGAAAAGAAAATGAAATATGAAAAATGGTTACCCTTGTCATAATTTAGTTTGACATGAATAGAAATTTGCAATAGGCATGGGCATACCTACATAGTACATAATAATTATGGTAAGAAACACAGTACCATTAATTCATTTTTCTTTTAAAAGAAAATTTACGAATGTTTGGTTTATAATATATATTATGCACATATCACACTAAGTAAAATAGACCACAAATGGAAAGGAGCTGAAGAAGAAGAAGAGAGGCTATGGTGGAGCGTACGAATAGCTCACTGCAAGCAGTCTCCAAGTGGGGTGAAGCCAATCTGGTGGGATTCAACGCCGCCAAAACACAAGCGTGTCTGTTCACCGCCAAAAGGAGCCCGTTTACCTTAGCTCCTGCTTTTCGTGATGTCTCCCTGGAATGCACCGATCGTCTTCAGCTTTTAGGAGTCGAAATCTCCTCAGACCTGAATTTTGGGCGGTTCATTGAGTCCAAAGCCAAGGTAGCAGCTAGAAAACTTGGCGTTCTTGCAAAGGTCCGGCGGTACTTCACACCGGGACAGCTTTTAATGCTATACAAAGCACAGGTCCGTTCGTGTGTGGAGTACTGCAGCCACATATGGGCCGGTGCTGCAAAATGCCACCTGGCAGCTTTGGACTCGGTGGAAAGGCGTGCGAAGAGACTAATTGGTGATCCAGATCTGGTTGAGTCCAATCTACAGAGTCTTGAGCACAGGCGAAGGATAGCCAGCCTTTCGGTGTTTTACAGGATGCATTTTGGAGAGTGTGCGCAGGAATTACATGATTCGATTCCACCATCTCACTTCTACCATCGGACAAGCCGACGTACGGCGAGTATCCACCCTTATGTTGTTGAAACCTCTACGACCCGGACCAAGCGGTTCGCCTCGTCGTTTATACCACGTACATCAAGGGACTGGAACAATTTGCCTGCTGCGGTCTTCCCGTCCGATTATAATTTGGGTGTCTTCAAGGCAAGAGTGAATAGGCTCCTAATAAACTAGTGCGCCTCACCATCAACGATTGCATCACTGCTTACCATCAGGTGGGATTGCAGTCAAGTACTAGTTTATAATATTTAAAAAAAAAAAAAAAAAAGCTTAGGGAAAAGCCGGTGAGACAGTTTTGGTAAATCAGATTATAATTGTAATCGTACCTGTTAGGCGTCAGTTTATCACTGCTCATGGTAGGAGACTGCACCCTCAAAGATCCTGGGGTATAGTCGTGACCATAATGAACGTACGTTTGATAACCGTTACTAAAGCCGTTAACCTAAAACCAAACGAAAACAATAAGAAGAAGAACCATTTAGCTATATATAAATTTGTCACATATTTCGAGACCAGCCATTTAATTCATAGAATAATTACAGATGCCTACTGAACTTCTAGCATTTAGTTTTTGTAATGTGTAGATATTTAATATGTTTTTAGTATCTTATATTTTTTTCTTTCTTCGAAATTTCAATAAAAAAGAAAGTTATGAACCGACTTATTTGATGAAACTTACGGCAATCAGAAGTTACGCTCCTTATACAGACAAACAGTTACATCAAACTACATTCTCCCAAGATCATACAAGAAATGGAATAGAATATTGATAAACACATTACAAATTCCATTACCTTATAACAATCAGCGTACGCGGGATCCGTGTAGTCATTGCTATATCTATACGGCTGATATGTGTTCGTCTGGTTTATAGATGATAGGGGCACTGTACCAGCGAGCGGTATACCGCTACCAAGTTTAGCGTTCGAACATAGTGTGCTGTCCGATCCTGTGTTTGAGTAATCCTAGAAAAAAAGCTAGCATTAATAAAGGTAAAGATTTAATCGCTTCCTGCTATTATAGAACGAGTTAATAAGGAACATGTATGGCTTAATCGTCATAGGAATTGATAATAATTATGAACTGTGAACTCAGATTTTTATCAGACTGCTTGAGACAAAAGGTATGTTTTTTTTTTTTATAGTAACCGTAATTTAATTTTACTTTGGATAACTTAAGAATATTGTGTGCACGGAGAAGAAGATTTGGCATGGTTAATCTTAATGTAAAGAAGTGAAAAAGCTAAAGCGGTCGCACTTCAACTACTGAGCAACTATTTATACCACGAATGATTAATCATTTTAGTCAAAAAATGCCCCATCATGGGCTCCTGATGATTGTAGCTCTATTCTAATAATATAATAAAACTGTATGACTTCAGAAAGCTGCAACGATCAAATTTAGACCTCTAGGCCACCACTGTCGTGTCGTTATAAATCGTTTAAAAATAATAGAACATTTTGTAATCAAACAAAAATACACAATAACCGGAATTAGATTAAAGTTTAAGCCATCGCGACATTAAACACACAAAATGTGTTGGTCTTTAATGGTAATAGGCTTAACCATGTCCTTACTTCACACGAAAACCACAGAGCTATCAACTGACCCCTTCATTTATGACTTAACTTAAACCGGCGGCGTATTATTCCCAGTAACCTTAAAATTCAACATTTCTTGGTCACGATTCGACTAGGTATTATAATTATTGATCAGTATAGTTCCAATTTCTTTGCTATCAATACCTACGAGTATGGCCTCTAAATTAACTTTAGGAGTATTTAGAAATTTATTTTAAAATAATAATTATAAAGGTACTTACAATTTCACAGCTTCCATTCGCTTGCCTTAATTCAAGCTTCAGATCACTAATATTAGAATTCCTATCATTTTCTTTATATAATTCTTCTGCAGTTACAGTAACATCGGGTTTCTCAGCCACCTGTGCCTGTTTGTTTTTCCTTTGCTTCCTTTGACATAGTATCACTAGCATTATAACTGCTCCTACCATTATTGTGCCCGACGTTACTCCAAATAAAATTAGAAGCAGCGGAAATGTTTCTGAAACAAAAAACAAAAATTTAAGTTGTTTATTATTAAATTTAGTTTGAAATACAAGGCACAGAGACTTCTACTCATCCGAAACGAGGTCAGAACAACGTTGCGGCCAATAATTTTGAATGTTGAGATATATAGCAACATTTTGCATAGATTGGATCACACAGAAATATGAAAAGAACCAAAATTTCTAGCATCCATCTAACTAGACTTATTTTTCAGTCTTATATATTATATTTTTTTAGTTCAGACCCTCGATCAAAATTGATCGTAGTACAAAAGCCTGAAACCAATCTAGTGTGAACATTTTCAGAAAAAATATAAGAGGATTTTGTAAAGAGACCGAAGATGGATGAGCTATAGTTATGTGAGGGTTATAAAGTCAAAATGGCGATACATTTACGATAATGCACGGCCGTTGAAACTGTAATAGCGGTTCTGTCAGCCGAGAGAATAATAGTGATGTCCTATCGACCGTAGGGACGGGGGCTTTTAACGAATTTTCGAATGAATGACAGAAAGATATATTTTCATACACTATTGTAGCAGTTCATGGTGAATAATCACTACAATTGTGTGTATATCAGCCAAAACTTTGGGGTAGATGCAGAAAATATATTTAAACATAAATTTTACATCAACTATTCAAATTAGTATTGAATTAAGTTCTTTCATTTACTCTATTCAAGTTACAGTTAACAAGACAATTTTGTATAATCTACAGAACATCGCGCCTGCATTCTTCAAAGAGCTAAGCAGAAGTGTACTTATGAAGACCCGTATGTCACTGCTTAGGTTTAAAAATTCCTAATTAAGTGGCCTGCTAATAATACTTTGCTCTTCATGGGAATCGAATCGCTTAGCAGTAGCACTTGCAACCAACGAGTGATAAATGATTCATTTAAGATGATAGCATTATGACTGCATTATTCTATTATCTTAAATGTATCATTTAGATATGGCCTTATCTAAATGATAGATATATAAAATGTCATTAAAGTTTAACAAGACAAGCAAACATAAAACTTCTGTTTTTATCAAGTTGTATCAGAAATACTACTCTATAAAAACTATAAAGTTAATTTGTAAAGCAAATTACAGATTTTCAAAGACCATCAAACAAAAGATTATCCTTTTCTTTCAATTTCTTCGCAACGGAGTCGTAAACTCGAAACTCGTAAAGTAGCTATCATAAAATACTTAATAAAAAACAATGGTTGTAATGACGACCCTCATCATCTTTTAAGACAAAATAGAAACAAGATTCTTTTCACTTCCTAATATTACTTTTTTATAGTATTAGATAAGTATGTAATAAAAAGCAATATTATTAAGAAAGTGAAGCGTTAAACTGGAATCCTGCTATAGCAAGATGTAAAGTTTATTCTGTTCCTAATGCATCAAGAAAATATTGGTACTGTTCAAGTAAGTCACTATATTCATGTGGAAAACCTTTTTTTTTTTAAAGAATTGACATGTGGTGATTGAGACATGCTAATTTACATAATCATTTAAAATATTTTCTAACTTCTAAAGTAAAAAATCTAAGGGACTGAATGTACCTAAAGTTTTTACACAGATGTCAGAGAAAGTTCCCGCTGGATTCCAAAATTAGTGTTTGGTTCGCATTTTTAATAGATAAGTGGTTAATTGCTAGTACTATACAGTATCCACTCTATCGTTTTGGGATCAGAACAAGACACAAAATAACAAAATTAAAGATCTTCAATAAGTTCTTTGATAAGTTCTTTAAGTTGTTTAATATAGTTCTCACATTCACGACCTCGCGTTAATCATTTCAATGAATACTTTGACACGTGTCACATTATACGTGCACGTCAATTCAATGGACTAGGGTATAGTCCATTGAATTACTAAATGTAGGTAACAATATTTAACTTACTGTTAGGCCGTAAAATAATTTCCATGGTATCGCTTCCATAGTCATTGGAGACATTGCATTTATAGACTCCAAAGTGTTTGGACTGGCTCTCTCGAATGATAAGTGTCGAGTTCACTACACCACCAGATTGCAGCTCCTCGAGGAATGCGTAGTCCTGTATGGAAAAGGTATAAGTAATATTAATTCATGTTCGTTGATTCCTGAAGAAAGATTTTGACATGCATTGATAAAGAACACCCTCTAAAGAATACATGTGGTTAAATTAGCACCTATAGTTGTGCAATAATTTAAGGAGGTTTTCTGAAAAAGAAAAACAAAACAAAGAATATTACCGTTAATAAGTGTTTTAAGTATTTATAGTGAACGACCTCTCCATTTCTTTATAAACCAAGTCATGTAATGAGTGATAATGTTGACCTTTGTGTTAGTATGAAAGTCTACATTATTATTTTTATTTTAGAATAAAAATTGATAATGATACGATGGAATATATTTTTACTTTTATAAGCATGATTGGCGTATACTTTATAACAAGATTTGTTAGTTAATAATGAGCGACACCTTTCGTCATTACAACACAAAGCAATTGTATAGAATGATATGAAATTTCGATATAGCCAATTATTATGATTGCAATACATTTAAGAAATTTTTCTTTATTCCATTTTGCTTTATTATTGTCCTCTCTGACCTTATATTGACACTTGCCATTACGAAATATATCTATTTTTTCATAAAATTCGTAATTTCAATTCACCTGATCATGTATAGCATCGATTTCTATTCCATCAAAGGTCCATATTATATTGTCTATCCTGGGTACTGCAAATGCTGCACATTCTATATTGACTGTGTCACCTTGATTTCCAAATTGAGTTTGATTTGAAACTATCTTAGGTGGTCCTGAAAAAAAAATTTATTATTAATACAAAGATAACATTGTCAAAATAAACCATTTATAATATTGAGAAAAAAATTAAATAATATATTACGTCGTTATTTACAGACAAAATTTTAAGATCGTTAAAGTTAAGTAGTAAGTTTTATTTATTATTCTTTCGTAATTATATTTCTTGCCGACTTAGTCAACATTTCAAGAGCTACGTCACAATTAAGGGCATTAATTACAAATTGAGCTCATAACATATACGGTCATATACATGTCATAAACGATGCGTGTGGTCATAATGTACGCTTTAATGACCTTAAGTAGCTAATATACCATTTATGGTACCTATACTTTATAAATACGGTCTGAGTCGAGTAGCTTTAGGCTTATCGTTACCAAAGAGTTTATTAGAAATCGGTTTGTCTTTTAGACTATTTAAAACATCTCTTAATTTCTCTGTGTAGGGATCTTCATCTTCATTACTACTAACTCTTCAAACCTTCATATTATTATTATGATCGATTATACCCACATTGGAATATTTATAGTCAAATATATTATTAACCTGTCCATTTGACTGTCCAACCATGTCTCCAAATCAGGTCATCAAACTAATCTACAAACACTATTAATACTTTGAAAATGATCACCTGTCTAATTTGTTCTAGAAACACTATTTACCTACCAAAGGCTTCATTATGCATATCAAGTTTAGATTGAATAGGAGTACCGTGTGTTTCAGGGTTAGAAATGAACCCCTTTGTTACTAACCTAGTTAGACCTGCCCTACTTACACCTGTGATTAAAATTATTACAAATTATTCTAGGTGCCTCGCGCAGTGGGCGAACACGACCGATGGTCATAGCGACCAACATTTGACTAATGTTTTATACATAAGTGTAGTGACATATTTGCCGATAATAATTAGTGTGACTATGGAGTATAGATAAGTTCCTGGTTTAGTCATGTTTCGTGTTTTGTTTTTGGAAATTATAGAACGTGATTTCAGTTTGATGTTTGAAGTTTTCTTCGCGTAGTTTCGGCAGATCTGTATTTTATGCTGACGCAATGTGTTCTCAGTGAAAAGGGGAGGCATTTTAAAATACTGTCTTTGTAATTTTTTACGTTCAAAAAATCCATGTGTGAAACAAGACAATTTTTCTTATACATATATACTCTTAGATAACTATGGTCGTATGCCAGGCACCTAAAGAAAATAATATATTCTAGCAGAAAGTTATCATTAGATTTAGGGCAAAATGGTGATTCCTAGCCTAATTTGAATAATTGAATTGCTGAGCTATTGATCACTGAGAATACGTGTGGCGGGTTTTATTGCTGCACAGAACAAATATTTGTATTCTATGGCCTACAGGTAATTATTTTGAGTCGGGCTGTTTGTGTGTGTGTGTGTCACAATGTTTGTAAACGCACCCACAAAACTGGAGAAAATCCTTGAATGGGATAATAAAAAAAAAAAACACAGTATACTCTGTAGTCACTGCGACTAAAGCTCGCAGTTGTAATCGCCCAATGTAAGTGAAGCCTTAGGGCCGGGCTGTATAACCTCACTGCTTTTGTTCGCCTAGTATTGTTGGTCTCTGAATAGTCGGTTATTTGGTTCAAGACTTGTTATTAAGAAGCACTTTATTTAGTTGAAATGCGTCATTTGGTTGATGGACGTTGCTTATTATGTATTTATAACTAAGACTTTAATTATGTTCGCGTTTTAGAATGATTAGTCTTTTCGTTTCTTTTGCCGTTTGTTTTTTGGGTACAAGTACTGCAGAGCCTTTCGACCTTCACGGATATTTAATCAGATAATAGCTTGTTTAGAAAAAAACACTAATCACTCAATTCAAAATAGTAAGAAACTCTTTAGTTTATGAATGTGACAGCTGACAGCCGGTGTGGTGGCTTATCTATTTATAGGAATTGCTTCAATTAACCTTAAATCGTGTCAATTAGACACACAATAGAAAGACAATGACAGCGCGGAACAATTAAACAAGATCTACTGACCGAGAGCCGTTTAAAATGACATAGTCACCGTAAGTCATGTGATAGACGATGACTATGTAGTGACTAGTAGTTGAAAATGTCTAAACACTAAGAAGGTACATACCTGCCACGAGGTGGAATAGCATGACACAGCTCTTAATCTGAGTTGAGAAGTATGAGGACCTGGGTGTAAAGTTCCGCATAGAAAAAGGGAGGGTCTTCCGACCAGCAGGGCTAGCATGGCCGGAGATATTCTTTCCACGGGGAGAGGATAAAATACTATTCCCCTCTGTCATTTTTATCCACCCTCCGAGCATGGCGACATGGGCGGATAAACTATTCACGGGGATAAACCAGGGGAAACGCTTGTCCTCGAAATTATTGCCATTATAAGAAAACTTTTATGAAATTACACAATAGTCGAGAATGTCATGTAAACCAAAGTACTTTCATCGTTTTGTAACATCTGTACTGGATATTTATTTTGTTTTGTTGTCAATTGGGATTGCTTGAATCGCGAAATCTTTCACTAGTCGCCATGCTATAAGCCGTGGATGAGTATCCACGTCTAATATCAAAAAGTGATATAATTCTCTTTCCCTCTGTTGCCGTGCTTTGGCAGGTGGATAAGATAATTGTATCCCTTGTCAGTGGAAATAAGCGGTGGATAAAAGTTATATCCCCAGCCCATGCTAGCCCTGCAGACGGGTGTAGGTAGTGTCTGGTAGGCTACTACTGCCCCACAGCTACTTTCAGGATCTCATACACGTTCAATCGCGTGAATTACTTTAACATCGCGATGTAGGTAGTTTTAGTTCGTATGTGACGAGATAGATGTCGCTACAAGAGGAAAATGCACACAAATCAACGACTCAGGACAGATTGTCCTGACACCATGAAATTATAAGTGAAAACCTTAGAAAAAGAAGGAATTTAGTCAAAAAAGAAGAATAGACATCAACCCACACATAGTCTTCTTTTCGTGCGGTTAGTGAATAACCTGTTGTTTTGATTAAACCACCCATTGGCTTTGTAGGCAACTGTACACTTTATTAAAATTATTAACATATTATATTTATCTATATCATACTTTATACTAACATATACAAACACACAATCACTGAACACTGACATACATACTTCCTTACCAGTTGATCGATAAATTTACTATCGATAGTCGATGGTCATTAAACTATCGATCGAACCGTCCTCACTAATTACCAATATCTGTACAACTATCAATAGCCATATACGGCCGGCCACGGATGCGCGGGCGCGTGTCTTTTCACCGCGCAAGGTCAAACCAGTCAGGATCACACCTCGACGCAGAGCGCATGCTTGTCGCTTCAATCTTATAAACGCGCAGTATCGCGATTTAGTTTTGTTGTTCCTATGTTAGTCTTAACTATACTTCATCCATCTATCATTCTTCTACTTTCATCCTTCCGCTACTCTACGCTGTGCTTGAGCTTGTGCTTGTGAACTTTGTACCTATTGTGCCTTCTGAACTAAGTGTTAACCGTGTAAGGACTTGTGGACAATAAATCCTCTTCAACGTGAGTTATTTATTTATTCATACCACACTCCATACCACGTAACTATACTGGTGACCCCGTGAAGAACAATGGAAAGGGATATGTTTAAAGACGCACAAAGCGCGGTAACGTTACCGCCACCTAGCACTAGTGATGGGGGGATGTCGATAGACTCCAGCAACGTTTTTAAAGTCGGCGTACGAGTGCCTCCGTTTTGGGCTGAAGAGCCGGAGATCTGGTTTGCCCAGGTCGAAGGCCAATTTAGTATAGCTGGAATAACCAGCGATGTCACTAAATTTAATTATGTCATCGGACATCTGGATAATCAACACTCAAGAGAGATAAAGGATATAATTATTAGCCCGCCTGCCACTAACAAGTATGAAAGGCTGAAGACCGAGCTAATCAAACGACTCACCGCATCTAATGAGAAAAAGATCAAACAGTTATTGATGCACGAGGAGCTTGGCGACCGCAGGCCATCACAATTTCTTCGCCACTTGAAAAGCCTGGCAGGCTCAAACGTTCCAGACGATTTCTTGAAGACGATATGGGTTAGTCGCCTACCGTATGGCATCCAGACGGTGCTCGCAGGTCAACCAGGGGCAGCTTCTCTCGAGGATCTTGCTGACTTAGCCGATAGAGTGAACGACCTGGCAACGACAACTCCGAAGGTCGCCGTTGTGAGCGACACTGTCCCTAGTTCAGGTCTGAACGAACTAACTAGAGAGATAGCTGAGCTTCGTCGACAGTTCCAGCAGATGTCAAGTCGAAACAGCCGTTCACGCTCCCGTTCCACCAGAAACACTCGCAGCAGTTCGAGGCAGCGCTCTCTATCGAACTACAAAAAGTACCCCAATTGTTGGTACCACGACAAGTTTGGAGAAAAGGCCAACAAGTGTATCCGGCCCTGCGACTACAAGGCGGAAAACTCCAAGGGCGGTCGGTAATGGCGACCGACGATTGCCCTTTGCCCGCTTCTGGTCGCCTGTTTGTCACTGACCGATCTTCGAAGACGCAGTTCCTGGTCGACACAGGGAGCGACCTCTGCGTGTTCCCACGGTCAGCGCTTCATGATCGTCGTGCTCGTACGGACTATAGTTTATGTGCAGCTAACGGTTCTAGCATAGCTACTTATGGTTGTATAAATTTAGATTTAGATTTTGGATTACGCAGAACGTTTCAATGGCGTTTCATTGTAGCCGATGTAACGAAGCCTATAATAGGCGTAGATTTTTTAAACTTTTATAATCTAATAGTTGACTGTCGTAACAAGCGCCTAATTGATAATTTAACTTCTGTTTCTACTACTGCTGCTGTAGCTAATTGTAATGACATTTCTTCTGTTAAAGTCGTGACTGGTGAGACTCGGCATCATAAAATTCTCAGCGAGTTCCCGGAAATTACTCGACCAGCTGGTAAGCCACACTGCACACCACACAAAACAGAACACCACATACGCACGACACCAGGCCCTCCAGTTTGCTCTTCACCTCGTCGTTTAGCACCGGACAAGCTTAAAATTGCCCAAAAAGAGTTCCAGTCTATGCTGACCCTTGGTACAGCTAGACCTTCTGATAGCCCGTGGGCGTCACCGCTACACCTAGCGCCAAAGAAAAACAACGGCTGGCGCCCATGCGGCGATTACCGTAAGCTGAATGCCCGAACCGTGCCTGACAGGTATCCGATTAAACATATCCATGACTTTACCCATAGCATAACTGGATGTAAAGTCTTCAGCACACTAGATTTAGAGAAAGCATATAATCAGATACCTGTCAGCCCCGAGGACATTCCTAAGACCGCCATCACAACACCATTTGGGCTATATGAATTTCCATTTATGACGTTCGGTCTTAGGAATGCGGGCCAAACCTTTCAGCGGTTCGTGGACGAAATGACGAGGGGATTAGACTTCGTATATTGTTACCTGGACGATTTTCTCGTGTTTTCTAGAAGTCCTGAGGAGCACGAGGATCACCTACGTCAGGTCTACAACAGGCTGAAGGAATATGGCATGTTGGTGAACACTTCGAAATGCGTTTTCGGTATGAAGGAGGTAACGTTTCTAGGCTACCGGATTACCGAGAGCGGTACAAAGCCACTTGATGCCAAAGTTCAGGCAATCAAGGATTATCCTCCACCAACCAACGTCCGCCAGCTAAGAGGCTTCCTAGGCATGGTTAATTTTTATAGGAGATTTCTTCCTCACGCAGCCGAAATTCAAGCCCCACTTCACGCCTTACTAACAGGCTCCGTCAAAGGCTCACAGCCAATTTCCTTGACAGGCGACACACTAGCTGCTTTCGAAGCCTGCAAAGAAAGCCTGACAAACGCTGCTCTCCTAGCTCATCCGGACTGCACCGCTAAGCTTGCAGTTGTTACAGACGCCTCCGACAGGGCTATCGGAGCGGTTCTGCAGCAATTCAAAGATGATGCGTGGCAGCCCTTAGCTTTTTTTCACGGAAATTGAGTCCTTCACAGGTGAAATACTCACCATATGATAGGGAGCTTCTAGCAATTTATGAAGCCATTAAATATTTTAGGCACATGCTAGAAGCTCGCCATTTTATAGTGTATACTGACCATAAACCAATTAGTTTTGCCTTCAATGAAAGAAAGAACAACTGTTCGCCTAGGCAGTATAGGCACTTAGATTTTATTTCCCAATTCACGACAGATATCCGCCACATTTCTGGTAAGGATAATGTGGTTGCAGATACCTTGTCGCGAATTGAAGAGCTAGCAGGCCCCGTAGACCTCGAGAAACTAGCTCAAGCGCAGAGTTCTGACTCAGAACTCTGTAAGCTCTTGAGCGAAGGTTCTTCTCTGCAGCTCCAAACATTCAATATCCCTGGAAGCCGAATTCCCCTGTACTGCGACGTCAGTACTTCAGCATCCAGGCCATACGTACCTAAACTATTCCGCAAGCAAATCTTTAATAGCTTGCATTCTTTAAGCCACCCTGGTAGCAACGCGACGGCCAAACTGGTAGCCGAGCGGTTTGTATGGCCGGGCGTGCGAAAAGATTGTAGGGACTGGGCGCGTGCTTGTATACCGTGCCAGAGGACGAAAGTTAACCGTCACGTGACTTCTTCTCTTGGCACATATAACTTACCGCGCGCTCGGTTTAAACAGATCCATATTGACCTGGTGGGTCCTCTCCCACTCTCCCAAGGTTATCGGTACTGCTTAACGGCCGTGGATAGATTTACACGGTGGCCAGAGGCAGTACCGATACAAGATATTACAGCGGAAACGGTGGCTAAGGCTTTGCTGTCCATTTGGATATCTCGGTTCGGTTGCCCGACAGATATTGTAACCGACCGTGGTCGACAGTTCGAATCGGCCTTGTTTCAGTGTCTGTCTAGGATAGCCGGATTCGAACATAAGCGGACAACAGCCTACCATCCGGCATGCAATGGTTTGGTTGAACGTTTTCACCGCCAGCTGAAGGCCGCGATCGTCTGCCATGCAAACGATAGGTGGACGGAATCTTTGCCATGGGTCTTATTAGGGGTAAGATCTGCCTTTAAGGAAGACCTCCAAGCCTCTTCTGCGGAACTGCTGTACGGGGAGCCGCTAAGGTTACCCGGAGAATTCTTTGAGCCAACTGTCAACGGTACAGTAGACACCGCTGAATTTACTGCCAGGCTCAGAAATTTTGCCGAGAAACTGCGACCGGTACCAGCTTCCCGCCACTGCAACCCCAAGGTGTTCGTTTATAAAGAGCTAGAAACTTGCGGTCACGTTTTCCTCCGTGAAGACGCATTGCGAGGTGCTCTCCAGCCTGCTTATTCTGGGCCATATAAAGTCATCACACGAGGAGACAAGATATTTAAAATACTCGTAAAAAACAAAGAACAGACTGTATCCATCGACCGACTGAAGCCGGCCTTCATTCTATACGAGCAGGTGGAGGAACCCTCACCAGTAGTGCCGCCAAGTTACACAACACGTTCTGGGAGGCGAGTTAAATTTACTGACTTCTATCGCCCTTGACGGTCTCTGGAGGGTAGTGGTGTAGGCAACTGTACACTTTATTAAAATTATTAACATATTATATTTATCTATATCATACTTTATACTAACATATACAAACACACAATCACTGAACACTGACATACATACTTCCTTACCAGTTGATCGATAAATTTACTATCGATAGTCGATGGTCATTAAACTATCGATCGAACCGTCCTCACTAATTACCAATATCTGTACAACTATCAATAGCCATATACGGCCGGCCACGGATGCGCGGGCGCGTGTCTTTTCACCGCGCAAGGTCAAACCAGTCAGGATCACACCTCGACGCAGAGCGCATGCTTGTCGCTTCAATCTTATAAACGCGCAGTATCGCGATTTAGTTTTGTTGTTCCTATGTTAGTCTTAACTATACTTCATCCATCTATCATTCTTCTACTTTCATCCTTCCGCTACTCTACGCTGTGCTTGAGCTTGTGCTTGTGAACTTTGTACCTATTGTGCCTTCTGAACTAAGTGTTAACCGTGTAAGGACTTGTGGACAATAAATCCTCTTCAACGTGAGTTATTTATTTATTCATACCACACTCCATACCACGTAACTATAGCTTCATTGACTTGGCGTCACATGTAGTCGAGAAATAGTACCATCTCTCAGGCATACCGGTTTCCTCACGATATTTTCCTTTACCGTTTTTTGATCAAGTTCTAATTATTTATACATTGAACACATCAATGTGGAAAGTCAAAAAAAAGTCAAGTCAAGTCGGTGGATTCTTTCTCGCACTTAAAGGTAGTAGCAAAATAAAACCTACATTATGAATTATAACTACATGAACTATCTAAAATCTAGGTTCCCAAACACGCAAATGAAGTCATAAATACACATTACCCGTCCCACCTACGATGGAAGTTACTTCTAGTCGAGCTGTTCCGTAACATTTTGTTAGACAATTTATTCATCTGCATGACAGTAATGATAGACAAAGAGTGAAGTCGGCGTTGTGGAAACGTCGGGCAAGTTGTATAAGACTCCTCATTCACCTTTCCTGAGGCAGCACCCCATTTACGTCGTAAAGCCCTTACTAAGGGTAAAATCTGGATCATAACTCGTTTTTTTTTTAAATTAGGCTTCGGTTCAGTAGTTTGTGAATGTCAAAAATTACGTCCGACAGGCCTCCAAAACTTAAGACTTATAAAAGGGGAAAAGAATACTTGGCGTTTAAATAACTTGCGTCGAAGTACCTAATTAAACGCAAAGTAATTTACATTGCAAACACAAAACGAAGGTGGTCTAGTAAATATTTTTACTTCTTAAATTTTTCATGTCTCATGGGTACGTTTGCAAAAATTAAACTCTACAACTTATTTTTGGTAATTAACACATAGCTTATAATGTCACTCGGTGACAATGTTGCGTTTTTCAACTTTATAACAACCAGAATAAGGTTCATATTCAATTGGGAAAATTTGACACATTGAGGTAACTTGATGTGCTGGCGTCTGTACCATCAAACCAGTGATGATTTGTTTCGGTACTCACATTCGCTTAAAAAAACTACTTAATTTTTGACTGTCCTGTTGGTCTAGTAGTTAGTGGTCCTCACTGCTATGCCGGAGTTCGTGGGTTCGAGTCCCACCTAGGACAATTTTTTGTGTGATGAACACGATCATTTGTTCTGTGTCTGGGTGTAATTTATCTATACTATGTGTGTATTTAGAAATATATAAATAATTTTACCAGTCATTTAGTAGGTACCTACCCATAACACAAGCTCTGCTTAGCTTAGGACTAGATGGCGTTGGGTGAATAGTCGTGGAATATTATTATTATTTATTATAATTAGGTGTATCCAATATAAATTCAATTCAATTTATAAATATTTATTTATATGGAATGTATTGTCATATTGTATAAGCTGTGTACGCCTTTAACTGAAATACTTACACAGAATTAGATGTCTATGTAATTTGTACCTGTATAAGATCATGTAAATATGTCGTTGGTAATCCTTTTTAAATAAATAAATAATTACTAAAGTAAGTAAATATACATCTAGGCTAAAAAGGAGCACACAGGCTTTTCAGAATGAGGTTTTAATGTTACTTAGGTATAAAGGTTTGGTCTAATTCGCCCTTAAAGCAAATCCGTATAATTATCACATTCCTAAACCACTTTGTCGTTTACTGGGACGGCTAACTCGGTCACAAAAGTTCGCTCGTTAATAGTTGCAAAGTTTTAGTTTGTAATTTTAATTTAGTTCATGTTTTTTTTTCAAGTTATACTTCGAAGTAATTACGAAAGTTAATGTCAATTACTGTTATAACAATTTTGTGATTAGTGTTTAAGTTATTGTCTACATTATTCGATTTCTAAGGATTGTGCCTAAAATGAATTTAATGGTCTTCCAAAATAAAAATTAAACCTATGAAATACAGATGGACTGTATGTATAATAGGATAAGTCAATAAGATAATTTCTAAAATAAGATTAAATTTATTCCAGTATTTAAAATTGATACTTCAAGTCAAGTCAAATCATTCATTTCAATTGAACCATCGTGAGGTACTTGAACGAAAAGCTTAAGTTAAATTAAGAATACAAAATATATTCTAGTTGCCCCCTACTAAAAGTAGTATCGTATGGAGAAGATTTTACATTGTTCGTATAATTATGTTCTACATTAGTCAAACATATTAGGTATTTGTAAAGACGATGTACAGATGCCAGCTCATCAACCTACCCTAATGTGTTAAATTTCTTTGATAGGTTTTCAACTTTATTCTAAACACAATAAGGTTCACGTTCAATTGGGGAAATTTACAGTTTGGGGTAGATTGATGTGCTGGCGTCTGTAGGTACTTTGACTAAAAACAGCTATACTTAAATTGTAATACATTTTGTGATTTCTTATATGTATTTCTTTATCAATTAATAGCCAAACGTTTTCTTCTAATAACTAATTTTAAGACGGCTTTTGAATGAGAAACGAGGCCCAGGAATAGTTTAATATTCTGTTTAGAATTTCAATTTAAGCCAGGGTTTTTAATAGTTTATGATATGATAAATTCGACCTAATACCATTAACTAATGTAAGACCTAGAAATTGAAAATTTGTTATAAATAAATTACTGGACAAGAACCGAATATTACGCTTGAATATAAATGGTACTCCATAATCATATCCATAATCATATATGTCTACGATTATGACAGAATTCATTATACCAATTTTATTGTGATTACTGTATTCTAACTATTATAATTATAATTAGAAAATCATATAGGTATTAAAACTTAACCAAAGTCTTTGAATTCTGAACTCATGTCAATTTACTTAGCTCATTCATATAGTTTTGTTTTTTGTGTTTTTAAACCTAAACCAAACATTTCTTAGTAAAATAAAATGAGTCATAATTATTATTATTAGACATACTTTGGACCGGATGACAGTGTTGCTGAGGAGTTGTTACTTTGACACCTAAGTCTTTGGTATACATAATTATATAGATATTTGTAAATTTAAATGAGACAAATACACGTTATTACATAATTAGAAATAAAAACACACAACCTATAATTACATTAAAAGATCTTTGATCTTAAAGGAACATATTATACTTTGTACTAGATTTTCTAATAAAATAATTAATTACAGCCAAGGAAAATAGTAGGGCACTTCATTAGAAATGTGTGAGCCATTCACCGTACGAGCCGAGAGGGTGGAATTCATTTATTTTTTATGAAAGAAAGCGTTTCGTACTAGCCGTTGGTGGTAGAAACGAAGCTTCTATAGAAACATCCAATTATACATTTGTGGGAATATTAACTGGCCTCAGTAGGAATTTGTACAGTTTTTGGAATAATAATTATGTCAAGTTTATACGAAGAATTAAAGTGGGTCATGGTATCAGCGCATTGATTCTGTTAAGCATATAATTTGGTTCCAATTCCTTTGGTCGTATTATTATTGGAATGTGACATGATTTTTCTTGGTAGGTTTGTGATTCGCAAAATACGAGTAACGTTGTTAACTTCGGTAAAGCCCCGACTTCTGGTAAAGGTAAACTATAAGCGGAAAATGATAATTAAACTGACTTCAATATACATACATGGTTTGTTAAAGATTTGTGCTAGGAAGTAATTGTTAGATTTTAGGAAAATCCTATGGAAGCTTTGAACTTATTCGGTGACTGCAGATAAAAATTTATTCTGTTTAGAATTGCCTTCTTTTTAACTATTGGTTGGGTTATCGGCATATCATTCGGCGTGCAATGGCATGATTAAGCGATTTCGCCGGCATTTCAAGGCGTCGATCATGTGCCATGCCAATAGAAAATGGACAGAGTCCTTTAATAAATGTATTCTACAAATACAAAAAAAAAAAATTATGTCTTTTTCAAGTTATTTTTATAATTCTTCCGTACGTGTGTTAACCATTTTTTGGCGTGTTATTGATTGTTCACCTTGATGGTTTAGATTTACTTGGACCCGGTAAGTGTAAGATATAGGCTATTTAGACAGAGCAATGTCTGTCCGGTCGGATAAGTAGTACGATGCAGACTTTTTTGATAGGTACGCTTCTTCACATCTGACAAGCTTCTGAATCTTTACGGCCTAACTCTACAGACTCTTACTTCACAAATTCTACATATCAGTAAAAATATGTGGCTTGGCTGTTTCGTTACTTCCTTCAGAAACTAAATATTCGCATCACCTCTACGACGGTAGCAATACGGCGAAGCCATACATTTTCACTGATATATAGAATTTGTGAAGTTAGGGTCTGTAGAGTTAGGCCGTATAGATTCAGAAGCTTGGCTCTAAATGAGATCTCATATCTTTTTCACAGGGCAAACCTTATGTGGTCGTCTTGGCAACATTTTACATAAAATGTTTTTGGTGGGTTTTTTGTGAAAAATAATATTTAACGACATAGGTATTTTAGTGCATGCAGTTAGTGAATAACCTGGTAAAAGAGTGTTATGCCATCCATGGGCCTCTGAATTGGCTTATATTATTGACATAATTATAACATCGTCTGTACTGTGTGTATATTGTGAGTCGTGGGTCTTAACTGCTATCTGCCTGCGTAGCATGAACACATTGAACACCGAAGAAACGGCCTTTGTCTACAGACGAATCGGCAAAGTGACAGATTATATAGACAGGAACCTCAATCTGTCAAATTTCTTTCAATACACCTGCCTGCGTAGCATGAACACTTAATTTCTTTTCTTCCAAGACACGACAAAGACCGTTTCTTCGGTGTTCATGCTACGCAGGCTGGTTGTGTATGTATAAAGTATTAACCTTCTACCTAGCTTATCTCGAGTTTCCACTTACCTTTGATAAAAACGGAAGCTTCAGCCTCTATTTCAGTATATCCATCAACGCTAGCTTTGCACAGGTACCGGCCAGAAGTGTGGGTGTCTAGTGTAAGGGTCAGATTTGCTGTTCTTCCAACTCGCTGTGGACAAAACAGTTTGGTCAATACGTTACACAATGAGGTCGTTCAACTGTTATCTATTCTAATTCACTTGATGGGAATAGGACGGGCGGAAAAACTATTGCTACGAGACGCCAATTGTCTGTTTGTCTCGTAGACACAAATTGGAGAGAAAATCAACGCCCAACCCAAATAACCGTAAATATTTGAAGAAATGCGTCCAAAATATTCAATTCTGAAAGTCAAAAATAACGGACAGAACTTATAGTATGTATGGGTCAATGATATATTTTCCAATATCCTTATACAAGTTTATATATAGAATACAAAAATCAACAGAGTAAAACATTAAAATTCAAGACGAAACAAGACCTAAATTCGTACAAATAGGGCTATCTCATGCCTTGTTAGTACAATTCTCTAAGAGATATGACAAGTTTGTAATAAAGCCGCGGCCATGACGCCCACAGACAAAGTTATGTGTAGTAGTGAGTAATGAGATTGCCCCGGGATAGTTTCGGATTCTGTAGACGAAATAATATTCATAATATAAGTATTTTTAGAGCGTTCAGTTTACGAGAAATATACTTTCAACAACCACAATTGGCGTGGTCAGACATTTCTACGATCAAATTGTTTTATATTTTTATGATATGCACGACAAGTCGCATTTTGAAATTGTGACTGAAAACATTAAGGAATTTAATTACACGGAAACGTTATACAAAAATAAAACAAAAAAAATACGACCCATTCTTACGGACAAATCAGTTCTAATATTTGTGGGCACAAAAGAAAATACCACAAATGAAATAACTTTTGCTTAAGCCAAACAATTAGGACACGATAATGATACTGTACAATTAGTACCTAAAAGTTACAGATATTTGTGAAACAAAATCAATAGCAGAAACTTTTGTTAACATTAGGCTGATAATGATATTACTCTCTTTCAAGAGCAATTGTATATGTTGATCTGCAATATCCCATTCGCAAGACAAAGACAACCAGAAAAAAAAAACAAGAGGTTGATGATCATCAATGTGGGCTGACCACACTGACCAGACCCTTGAGATATTGGGATTCTTTGTCCAAGAAGCCTCAAAAATAGCACTAGGGCCGAAATATGACCCTCAAAATACAGACACCACTTTAGCTGGCTTTTAAGTAATTATTTGTAAGTTTTTATGGTGTACAATAAAATCAAAGTGTAAATTCTATTAAATGAAAATAATACGCTGAGCAGAGGCCCTTTTGCCATTATAATCTTTGTATTTTATTGTTTAAAGGAATATTTTGTTGTAATGCCAATAAACACATTTTTCTCTTCTTTTTATTTCTATTCTATTCCATTTTATTTGGGAATCACCTGTCTAACCTGAACTTGAATTGATATAAATTTTAATTTAGACTAGACAACATCAAGATTAACAATTAGTACTTAACAGTTAACAAGTTTAAATGTTTTCTTCTATTAATATCACCATCCTGGATCACGTTTTTCATGACGAGTCACTAATGAGTGCAAATAAGATAGTAGGTTTTCATAATGGTACTTTACGAGAGTATATTTATGAATGTTAAAAATGACATTGACATAATATAATACGAAGATACAGTAACTGGTCTTACATTCACAAGTATTGTATTGCTGGACAAACCTGTTTTAAGAGACGTTAAAAATATGTAATTAGTAACGCATTTCTTGCTCCATGCCTTTGAGCACTAACAGTTACTAGTTTTTAAATTCCTGTTATCATGAATGTTACTCGTGATGGTAAATATAGTAAGAAAACGAAGGAATGTCTTTTTTAAGATGGTCATTGCAACGTTTATATTATGTGTACTTTAAAAAAATACCTACCCCTAGGTATTTTTTTTGTGTGTTAGGGGTAGTCTCTGAAACTCCTCACCCAATTTCGAAAATTCCTTCACTGATAGAAAGCTTCAATATTGCAGATTTCCGTAGGATATGGAGAAGTAACGGGCAGAAGCCAGTATAGTAAATATAAATCGTTCATAAATACCTACCATTCAACTACACATAATAGTAAACTTAACCTCGTATACAGGGTGTAACGGAAAGGGTATATACATACGAAGAGCACGGATTCTCTTGGTGATAAGAAACGACATGGCAACGTTTTTATACATATGCATACACAATTTTATTGTAAAGTTGAGCTCGCCCGCGCCGTCGCGCCTTCGTCGGTTAGGCATAGCCCGATAGGTCTGTACTAGGCGCGCAGAACCCGAGATAGATATACTTGAACCTTGCCGGACAGGATTATGACCCTCATAGTGCGGTGACACGTTTGTTATGATTTTGCATTTAATAAACTATCGATATTAAATAATGTCGTGAAGTTTCAAAGTTATTATTTGGGAGCTGAAATTTTGAGGAAAGACTCATTATTAAATACTCTATTCACCCTGTTTGTATATATATACCCTTTCCGTTACACCCTGTATAAGCATTTCGAAAATAAAATTTGAATCAGTGGGTTATTTCACAAAATTTTAGTTTTTAGTCCCTCATCTAGATCACACGATATTTTTTTTTTATTTTTGAAATTGAAGGAAAACTGCTTAGATAAAGCGCATTAAAGTTCACGTGACGTGCGTGAACTTTAATGCGCTTTATCTAAGCAGTTGTCACTAGACAATGACGTGCGTGAACTTTAATGCGCTTAATATGTACTATCTGTGTAATAAACTGTACCTACTAGCTAGTCATCATGCGACATTTTGACTCGATGAAATACTTATTTCAAAAGCAACTCAGAGCATGGCTTATAGAAAATTGTTTTAATACTGTTAAGGAATATATGAATTATAAGAAAAATGGAAAAGTTGCATGACATGAGAATTTTGAAAATTATATTTAAGAAAGCACTTAACTTAATTATTGTGGTCATATAATGTTTGTAATTTAATGACTAAGTACTATTATTTGACATTAGTAATCTAATTTAATTGTTATTATTAAGTATTTGAAATTTAATTATTATTTTTATTTGACATTTGTAATTTAATATTGGGACATTTATTGAAATCGTACTTTCTTTTTTTCTTTATGTACATAGCAATTTATTAATTGCGTTGAATTTTTTTGTTATAGTATTTTAAATCATTGCTTTTATTACAAAATTTGCATGCCTAATGTTCGCGACAGTGTCACCCAACAGCCTAAAATAGTGTAGTTATGAATTGAAAGCTTAACTTCCAAAATATAAACAGTTTATAGAACACAAATAGTGCAAAGTTTAAAAGTGAACAGTTTCAGTGTGTGTATACCTAAATAGTAAGTACTTTTCTCTTGTGACGTCACCTGACGCGCCTATGTACTAGTTACACGAGTTTTAAGGGCACAGTTAGATAACCTAGTTAAAAACCTAAAGTTTAATATATAATTTGTACATAAAGCCCTTTGAAGCCCGCGTATCTGTCTTGTTAAGAATGTAATACAAACAATAGTCAAATAGAATAACTCAGTTTTATTATGAAAGTTTCACTTAGAGGTAAATAGAGCCCTATGTGTTTGATATGTATCGTTTAAAATACCTAACTTCAGTAATTTGATATCTTGCCTAGTAATTGTAAATAGTTTCATGAATATAACTTCAGCAGTTTCAGAAATAAACAACTTTTAAAGTGTATAAAAAAGTCTAAAAAGTAAAAAGTCACCTTTTGTTAATAACAAAACATAATAAATATCAAATAGAAAATAGTATATAGAAACTTATTGTTACATCTAATAGTACCTAATTTTAGAATTGTTTTTACATATAAAATATGTTATACATGTAATAGGTTAAGTTAATAAACGATGTTTTGTTATGTTTAAATAATAGAAATCTTAGCGATTAAAAATAGATTGCAGGAAGTTTTTATGGGTTCTCGTCACGGTAAAGTTTCGCAGTAGCTAAGCAAATAGACAAATTCCTAGTTAAAATCGTAGCCATTGGTATTCATCTTATCTTCAAATCAACGCTTTTCCTGAAGAACTATAATAACTTCCTGAACACTTATGAAGACTTATCCAGTGTTATTATTTCAACCTTCGAACAATCTCCTCTTCATACGTGTAATCTTCGAGGCCCGCCTTCACCCGAACACTTCGGAACCTATAGGTGCAGGGCGTGAGCGCGTCACCGGTACAGACCTACAGCCACTACCTAGACCTTTGACTGCGCCCGTCTGGCACACCTAATTTAGGAGGCGGAATATGAAGTTCAAATGTTTACCTATGCCTTCTCAACATCTGTTAAATACCATATTTCAGGCAAATAAATGAATCTGAATCTGAATCTGATGTATCGCCGTTATTTTTTGATTACGTCAAAAAACTAAAAATATGTGTCAAATATTTTCTTGTAATCAAGATGAGGGACTAAAAACTAACATTTTGCCAAATAGCCCATTGATCATAATTCATGATACGAGTGCATAACTATGATAATATGAAATGTTATACAGAATATGCCTCATTATAAAATGGTAAGGAAACTGTCGGGTACTTAAAAACAGATAATCATTATTTTAAAAATGCAATATAAAAAAACTTTTTTACAAAAAATAAAACCGACTTCAAAAATAACACTAAACGGTGTAAAATAACTCTAAATTAGGAAGTCTGTGGCTTTGGTACTTTTTTCTTATTCTTGATGGGCCACCGACTTCCGAATTTAGAGTTATTTTACACCGTTTAGTGTTATTTTTGAAGTCGGTTTTATTTTTTGTAAAAAAGTTTTTTATTTTTCCATTTTTAGTTGTTCCCATACAAACATTTGCCTTGAATTCATTCTATATTGTTAATTGTTAACAATACATGTCATTATAATAGGATTATCCACCTAACCCTAATAAATGAAACCTAACATACCTAACTGTCGAAATATAGGTATAACGAACACATCTGCCTACCCTTCTGAGCATACAGGCTTGATGATACGTCATGATGTTGTATAAACAATAAACATCCAAGCGATTCCAGCAATCACGATAGATTTGCCGTCTATTTTTGAAGAGTTCCGTTGTATATCTCCGAAGATTAGCACCAGATCTTCACCAAATTAAAATGGGACCACCTCGGGAGTATACTCTTTCTTCATATAAAAAAAGAATTTTGAGAATCGGTCCACAAATGGGTGAGAAATCAGGTAACATACAAAAAAAAAAAAAAAATACATACACACGAACATAGAACCTCCTCCTTTTTTGAAGTCGGTTAAAAATGAACTTGATCGAAATGGTACTACATTGAACAATCATAATTCAAACCCACAACCAAAACCTAAATACCACATAAACAATTACTGACAGGTTAACGGTAAAACTTTTGGTATAACATTGTCCACAACAGTGCTTTGGACATTGATTTCACGCAAAACTTTTGTATGTGTGTTAAAATATAATAATTACTCATGACCAACTGACTTTTTATGGTTTTCATTGCGTCGGTTATTTTTGGCCATTTGTTTCGCTTCTAATTAAGAATTATTTTGTTAGTTCGTGCGTTTTTGGTTTTGAACCGACTTTCAAAAAAGGAGGAGGTTCTATGTTCGTGTGTATGTATTTTTTTTTTTTTTTTTTTTTTTATGTATGTTACCTGATTTCTCCCCCATTTGTGGACCGATTCTCAAAATTCTTTTTTTGTTTGAAAGAGTATACTCCTGAGGTGGTCCCATTTTAATTTGGTGAAGATCTGGTGCTGATCTTCGGAGATATACAACGGAACTCTTCAAAAATAGACGGCAAATCTGTCGTGATTGCTGGAATCGCTTGGATGTTTATTGTTTATACAACATCATGACGTATCATCACGCCTGTATGCTCTGAGGGGTACGCAGGTGGGTACAATATACCTAGATTTCGTCAGTTAGGTTGTTGTTGGATGTTAATTTTAATTTGTTAGGGATTAGTGGAAAACCCTATTATCATGACATGTATTGTTAACAATTAAGAATATAAAATAAATTCATAGCAAATAGTTTCATGGCAACAACTAAAAATGGAAAAATAAAAAACTTTTTTGCAAAAAATAAAACCGACTTCAAAAAAAACACTAAACGGTGTAAAATAACTCTAAATTCGGAAGTCGGTGGCCCATCATGAGTAAGACAAACCCACCAAAGCCACAGAATTCCGAATTTAGAGTTATTTTACACCGTTTAGTGTTTTTTTTGAAATCGGTTTTATTTTTTTTAAATTATTTGTGTTGAGACCACGCGACCGCGTGAATACACACTTATCTGATTTACTTACTTACTTGTTTTCTATTTATTTATTTCTTTCCGTCACTGGGTACCATTTCTGGGTTCATTGGAAGACCAGCGTCAGACAGCATCACCTGTCTGGCATGAATACTGAAATGGACCTTTTTGGCGCAGCCGTGAGGCACACAGCACATAATGTGTACAACCTACTTTTGTATATTTTCAATTGTTTTACAAGGTGTGTGACTGATGACTGATGTCAAATAAATATTTTTCTTTCTTTCTTTCTTTAGATTCTAGAATCCTAATTATCTTTACACAATCCTTTGCTTTTTTTCAACGTTGTCCTACACGAGGAGTTTCTTCTGTATCGTGAATTCATTTACAACCATTTCAATTCAATTCAATTCGATTTACACATACTCGTACATACAATCAGACTGGTAGTTACAGGTAGTACACACCAGAATTTATTTGTATGTGTAGGTACTAGCAAATCTAGTCAAACTATCTGGTAAGTATTTTTTAAACAACTTAAACTTAACATAACATCGCGCTTGTAATCACCGAATGGCTAGACAAAAGTGGAACTGGTAGTAACACCTCAATCCGCCAAATATGTTTAAGACCTATAATTATGTAATAGGGAGCGAGCGTAATGATTTTTAACCTGGAGTTCCCTCATCAGATCTGAGTTTTGATATCAATGGGACCAACCTGCTAGTATACCCTAACAAATAAAACAAGAAATTTAAAAATCGGACCATAAATGACGGAGTATAACTGAGGTAACAAACTCTAAAAAAAAACAGAATAGAGAACCTCCTCCTTTTTTTAAGTCGGTTAAAAATAGGTACCAATGATTCCAATAACATGACGGAGGCAAATTCTTACAAGGTGTGAATAACAAGCTTTTGTGGAAAAGCATTATTATTATTTATTATTTATTTATAACTCTTGAGAAATGTTGGAGTGACTGCTTTGAAAGGAAACGCTATGAAAATATATCTCTGGAAATTTGTTACAGCCACTGCCTTAGGAGACATAGTTATGTAATATTTCTAAGTTACTAATATTCAAAATATATTTTTATATTTCATATTTGCTGTATAGGTAAAAAAGGACCTTCAAACGATCGAGCAATGTCTATAATTTTTCGATTGGCGGCCTTGGAGTTCTTAGAGCGTTTTGTGTTTATCCTGATTATCATTAGGTATAGAAGTTGTTTTACTATATTTATTATGCTTAAATTATATTTACACAGGAAAGGCTTTACACTATGCGCGTCAATAAATGATAAATCAGTTTTATTTTGTGGCGAATCTGGGAGAGTAATTACACAAAATATAATTTTCACCAGAAATCACGACCATAATAAAAATCGGTCATTTTGAATTTTACCAGGGTAATAATTACACTCAGACAAATATTTATTGAACAAAATAAGTAATAATTATGTCGTTTAGCAATCCTTGCCCGAAGATATATTATGTAGTTTAACAAGAAATTGAATACTGTGTTAACTTTTATAAGAAAAATACGTAAGAACTTTATTTTTGTCGATTATGTTATGAGTAAAAAGAGAATAATGTTTCAGGGGCCTAAGGAACAGGGCGGCAAGTTCTTCATTCTTCACTTAAAGGAAAGAATCCTCCGATCAGACGGGTGATGTGTCTTGTGAGCTACTGCCCTAGCGACGGTTCTCATCAGGTTTGGTATAAATGTTCAATCTTGCGAATATATTGTGTTTAGTTTGCATGTGGTAAATAATTTTGTACTTACAATCATCTGATCTTCTTCGTGATGCAGCCACCTAATCTCCGGTGGAGGATATCCATCAACATCACAACTAAGAGTGACAGTAGTTCCTACTTCTGCTTCCACGTCTCTTGGTAGATTTTTGAATGTTGGTGCATCTATAAAAGTTAGGATTGGTTTAGTAACGACACTTTCAACTTTAACTTTATTATTCGCTTATGCAGCACACATTATTTTTGTTCTTGAATTACTAAAATAAAAAACGTATACTATTTATGATGGAAATCTTTTTAGTATAATATAACATGTGGTGGCAAACGTATTATATAGCACATTCATATAACCCGTTTTGCCACATGCAAGAGCGTACCTATGTTAGGCCATCGATTGATCACAAAACTAGATTCAGGGCCAGACCACTTAGTTTCAAAAAGAATAACCCAATAATACTTTGCCCAAAACCTTGCGATAGTGACAGACAAATTTAAAAACCTTTGTCTATCAAGAATTTTGTTCATGGTTTCAGTGAATTCATGCATGTCTTAAATAATATCCTCCCGACCGAGCTTCAGTCACGGCGGCCAATCTAAACGGAGACTACCCCAGTATCCAGGAGATATAATATAGTGCACACGTGTACACAAATACGGGTGCACTCTCCATTCCTTTACTTTCATAGTCCGATGGGTCGGCAATTTGACACGACTGGAGTGAGATCAAGCGCAGGTCCATCGACTTTATGTGCTTTCTGAGGCACGGACGCACATCGCCATCTCCATATCTCCGGTTTGCTTCTGAGAAATTCCTATCGAACTAAATTCTAATCATAGCCAGGACTTCGGGCTCATCGGTTTCCGATCACGAAACCATCAGAGCAGTGGACCTTATGAATTGGTCTTACGCTACGGATAGCTTTAATCTACTCTATTTCAAAATCGTTTTGTAGTATATTGAATTTAGAAGCTGCATATAGTTACTCACATGTAATTTCAAGTGTTTCTATTTCTTCGCTGTTCCCAACATCATTGTAGACAATACACTTGATTGTTGCGTCGTGGTACTTTCTTGATATATTGTAAATTTTCTGTTGAAATAAATTTTATATAGAATATATTCTCATTAATAGACTTACTTATTTGCGTGTATTTAGTTCACTTTTATTCTTATTTCATGAAATACAAATGAATGAAAGTCACAGTAAACGGCCCGAGGAAACGGAAAATGTCGTGATATCCCAGTTGTTGAGGGATCGCTTTTCATGCATATGGCTGTGGGTATAAATTTGGGCTGGTTCAGACACCAGCACATCAAGCTACCCATTTGAACATGAACCATATTCTGTTAAAAATGGAGTTGAAAAACTATGGAAAAAATTGACAAATTGTATTAGCCTGATGCTGACTTCTGTACAAATCATAACAAATATGTCTTTTCAATTCATAATATGTTTTTAACCATACTTTCTTGGTTTATCTTAGAAATCACTGAGATCGGTTAAGAGAAACATCGTGAAGTAACCTGAACTTTTAATGAATTATAAGTTTGAAAACGTTTCAATTGTCATCTTTATTATTTTGAGAACAAGTCTTGCCCTTTTTAGAGTGGTACATTATCAGGCTGGTTCTATTATTAATGTAGTCAGAGGATATTCTTTCAATCAAAAGAATATCATTTTTATTAAAAAAAAAAATTCACGCTTCAACATTTGATTTTAAATAACTTACCAATTCTGTGGTATTTCCTTCGATAAGTTTTTCGTTTAAGTACCACTTGTAAGTCAGGTTTGATGGGTTTGCATCGGCTCTGCATGCTGTTGAAATATATTTAACATTAAAACACGGAGTAATTAGTGATAGGCACAAATATGAAAAATTGAGCGAGCGTATATTTCATAGGAAGTAAAACTTTAATTTAAATGACCCAATTTTGAAACAAAATACAATCGTACGAGTACATTTGGGAACGTAAGTATGAATACTTACGTGTAAAACTTATACCAAAATAATATTATAATGACGACCATATTAATAATTCAATAATTGCTTAATATTGGAAAATGGATTCCATGACATTAATTGATGAAGTGCTTTTAATGGCTTTCCAATACAACAATCAAGTGAGTCAATTTGAGGTTACTGACGTACTATTATTTCATTTATTTATGTTGTTATTTGTGGGGCTATCGGTTAAGAAAATAAATTAATCAAATTTACCTATAACAACATCATCGCCTTCAGGGATCTTCCCATTGGCTCCAGATCTGATGGACATCTTCACTTTGGGAGCATATTTTACCTGTTGACAAACACCTATATTAATATCACAATAATAATCTGTGTAAGACCACTATAGAGGAGCTGAGGAGCTGAGCTTGTGGTTAAAGAATAACAATCGCACGGATTGATCGAAGGTTAAGCTACGCTTGACGAGGTCGGTCTATGCATGGGTGACCATTCATAACATACGGAGACTTCTCCGTGCCTCGGAAAGCACGTTAAGCCGTTGGTCCCGGCTGTCATTTGTAGATCTTTGATAGTCGTTCTTGGTAGTCAGAAGACCGAAAGTCTGACTTATACAGTCAGACTTTCGGTCTTCTTCTTTCGGTGTTTCCCAGTAACTGTTCTTAGCTACATTAAGTTAAACTGGAAGCCAAACCCAACAAAGTGCAGAAAAGGCTAGAGAGATGATGACATGAGAGACCAGTACAGAGAAAGGTACTTGCAGAAGATTGAGAACAAAAACCGTCACCAGATACACTCAAATGCATAATTATGTATCTCAAAGAATACTAGTCGCGAATGCACTCGCACTGTTATACTAACGTGAAGCGTGTATACAGTATGAGAGATATATCCAAGCCATTTTGGACATGAAAGAGAAACAAACACCCTTACAAATTACTCGTGTAATCTATACACGATTCTGGACCACCAAGCGTAGAAATATTTCGTTGTTTTTTTATTACATTTTTCTAATGTTCTTAGTCCTACAAGGATGTTTGTTCTTCTTTTACGCAAAAACTACTAAATGGATTTTATTGACACTTTACAATAATATAGCTTATACATTAGAATAACGCATAAGCTGTAATATTTGAAGATATTAAAAGAATTGTGCAAAATAAAACCAAAAGGGTTGCACGAGGTAGCGTAAGTAGGATAAAAATCTGGCATCTGTGTGCTATTCTGCATCGCTGGCACCAGCTAGTTAGTTAATAAAATAACTACGAGATTTTCTACGTTATGATCTGGTAAGACTGAGACCTAATTTTATGTGATAATCTGTCTATCAAAATTCTGAAGTAGGCCAAGGACATTATCGATTTTCAATCAAAGAACACTTTGGAGAATCGTTAAAATGCTATAATACCTATATTTAATCCTGTTTTCCCTTGGGATTTAGTCATTCCAACACTAATGTAGTAGCTAATCTGTAGATCACTAGAAAAGGTACCTAATAATGTTTTGCGATAACATTATTTAAAGGTAAATATATTTTTTAAACTAAACAAAAATTAAAACACACAAACGCGTAGAAAAGGCAATCAATGGCACCTTTGACGACCAATTTGGAAGTAAATAAAAACAATGGAGATTTCATTTACATCTTTCAAAAAGTAGTCCTATGGAGAAGAATGGTATACAAACTCCTTACTTAC
Organism: Euplexia lucipara; assembly: GCA_921972225.1. Taxonomy (NCBI): domain Eukaryota; kingdom Metazoa; phylum Arthropoda; class Insecta; order Lepidoptera; family Noctuidae; genus Euplexia; species Euplexia lucipara. The sequence goes on along the minus strand of OV179168.1, from coordinate 7,604,149 downwards.
TACTCTTTTAAAATATGTAGAAACAACAATAACCATTATTTGTAAAAATGTTTTTAACTATTGACAAGTTAAGCTTTATGTTGTTCGCTGTGGGAGTACCGAGCTATTTGATTTAACCCCATACAGACTTCTGAATTTTTATAGCTTAAATGATCGCGCGAAGGTTTCTTTACTTATTCAAGGTTATTTATCTCCATGAAAATGCCAACCCTACAAAACTTTAATCACTAACTAAATTCCACCATCTTTCAGACCCTTTACATCTAATTATTCTCTCTAGCACCCATTCTGCTTTACAAAAGAAAACTATTAAAATAGCATAACAATAATATAATCATACTCAAACTTTATCAACCTAATTGTTTCAATGCCATTAGAGAAACAATTTAAAACTAACAATGAACAATAACTAGATAATGGTAGCAATTACTTTTGATACTAAGCGAAGATTTGCAAAATACAAATTGTGTTTCAAACCCCGCTGACAAAACTTCCAAGAAATTGTTTCTAAGACTTTGATTCAAGGAATTAATAGACTTTTAGAACTAGACAATGGATGTTAAATTGAAGAGAAAACTAGTAAGTAAATCAATTAAAATACCAAATACGTCTTGTATAATGAAGCTAAACTTGAGCAAAATAAAAATGATCATTGATTTACTTGAACTACAAACTCAGTGTCAAACACGTCAACGTTCATTATTAGGTACTAAATAGTATCTCATAATATTGTAAAAAATAATATAAGAGTAAATTCATTAAAGGTAATATAGTGCCAATAAATCTAAAATTTTAAAGTAAGCATGTAGTCATGTTTTTAGCAAAATAAATAATCATATATCATGTAAGTTTTTTTAAAAACCAAATCTACCATAGGATACATATCTACTTTATGGAAGTCAACCATTACACAAGACTATCCCTCAAAATGCAGTAAGATTGTTAGTCAGTTACTTAGCAACTTGATTTTGCTAGTTAAAGAAAATTTGTACAACGGAATATCTATTAAGTATCACTAGGAAAGGTTTGCCATCACTAAATTGTTCAGAATTTCTGACATTTACCCGATGACTATGTTACACAAGTCCAATGTAACAATGCCAAACCAAATTACCATAATGCCCTCGATACCAAAATCTGTTTTAGTACTGAGAATGACCTTACACAAAAGGCAAAGACCACTGAACCCTAATAAGGAGTAGAACAAAGGACCTCACGAAGCTGAATATGGAATCTGTTAGACCAATGAGGCAATCAAACAAATGGTTGCTGTTACTTGCATGTTACATGATTCAACTGCAAGAAATGAGCAAGTTAAAGTTTTGTTGAAGCTCGTAAATTCTCAGTGAAATGTGTGAATTTAGACCAATTTTACTACTTCACTTTTAACACTATTCTTCCAAAACTATTATGCACTAGGTCATTGACGACTAACGCTGTGTATGTCAACAACGCTTGTAAGAAAAACAAATGAGTTTATCACATAATGTCCTTCAAAAAATGGTAAATGGTAAGAGGAATTAAGTTTCAGGTTTTAATAACCAAAAATTTAACAATAATCTTAAAATAAGGCGTCGTAATCTAACACGGTAAAATATTATAAAAAGAACCATAGTTAGTATCAAACCGTTGGTGTACGAATTCAACTTGCACTTTACTGCTGACTATCAATTTCTATTGCCTTTTTTTAATGTGTACAATTAGAGCATAATACTGATTTACTTCAAGACATTATAAAGGTTACCAATAATGACACAATTAATAAACGATCAGTCTTATTCTTTGCCATAAGAGCTCCATTAACATCCAATGTAACGCAAATTTCAAAACCAAACAGTGAATTTGCTAATATTCTTTAAAAGAACGCGTAAAATCCGAATGCATTATACTTAAAAAACAACAACAAAGACCTTATTGCCGGTAAAAAACAAACTAGAGACAATAAAAATGATTCATTGCTCTTAGAAAGTACTAAAAACTCTACCTGTGTAGCTGTAATTAATGAATACAGAGTAAAAAATATGGAGCAGACGCACAAATAAATTTTGAATTATGCACAAAACACGGTTTCTGTGCTTTAATAGCTGCAGTTTTATCAATAGTTGTTTTGCAGTCTATGAACAAATGCACTGTATTTATTTCTTATACCGTTCTCTTCCGTGGCTGTTAATTATGTTTTTCAAATAAATCGCTCAATGGTTTACATGCATGTGTTTATAATATTTAGCTTTTACATTATATATTCAGAGTGATTTTTCAAGCATGAGTATTGTCATATTGTAAAGAGTAAAAGAATTCATGAATAATAATATAATCAACTACAATACATAAATTATGTTCGAATGTTACGAAAAAAATGGTTACAGGTTATTGAAATTATTGTCGTTAAATAATTTTGTCCACCACAACATTCAGATGCATTGGATTCGATATCTTAGTTGATTTTTCTTTATGTCATTTAGAAGTATGAATGTGTATTCCTAATATTACTTCTCTTTTATAATATCGAATGTCTCAAATAAATTCCTCCCTTATACCAAACAATCTTTATCATCTTTAATCTTCTCAATAAATATACGCACACAATCCACTTCCTAAATTATCGACGAACCACAATATCCTCCCTCTATAACCATAAAGATCGATCCCCATAAAGATCCCATAAATTTGACCGACAAGTTTCAATCCCAAAAAAATAGAAGACGCCATGAAAATTTATATTTGCCACCATTAAAAAAGAAAAACGGTCACAACGGTATTAGATGTACAAATGGCAAGTATCTCCGTATCATAGCGATATCATAGCACATCAGATCGTAAAAAGTAATTGGGTTGCCCGTAAAAAGGGGTTTTATTTTATGACCAACGAAAAAATATATGATAAACATATCGGCCTTTCTCGTCATAACAACGGCGTGGTTATAGAGAGAATAGATGCGGTTGAGGGTGTAGGAATTGGCCGTTTGTGAGCGCAGTTCATCTTTAAGTACAACTTTGAATTTTTCGCATTGTTGATTTACTCCTTTTGTGCGTGAAGTCAACTTCATGATTTATGACTTCATATTAACAATATCAAACTACAGTATACAGTTCGGAAGAAGAAAAAAGACTCTTTTCACACAGTAAAAGCACGAGCATTAATCACCACGCTTGCTCAAGGCGAATTGGCGATGTCAGATAACGTACCGACCGACTTTTATCTTAGTACTGATGCTTATTTATTTAGTAGTTTAGTGCTGCGTCTGGTGATACATGGAAGTGCAAAGCCAATAGCTGATCGAGTTTATTAGACGCACTGGAACTTTTCACTGCACTATTTCTTTAAGTGCGATTTCCGGACAAAACAAATATTTGTACCTATGACCTCACGTAATTCTTCTCGGTCTGATTGTTTTAATTGAATGTGGATTTAAATAAAAACTTCTAGCGTGGGGCATTGTATAAAAATGGAATTAAAAGAGGACGTAAAGTAAAGTTATCCCTACCTCGTTCAAGAAGGTGGAAACTTTACCCCGCGTTTACTATTATAAAGAGGTTTAATGTATGGAATTTTTCTTTATAAGAGTTATTCTCATGTGATATTTCCACTTAAAGTTATTTAAGTCCACTCAGTTGTGGCCTTTCTAACAACTGGAACCACATCCAGACTTCAATATCCCAGTTAAACAATAAAAGAAAACCTTCATATTAAAGGAAGAAACATATTAATATTAATACCACATCCAGTTTCTCTGTAAACGCGACCGGAATAGTAATTTCCTACTGACTTGGGGACGACAATAATTTTTACATCGGTAAATAAGAACACGACGTAACATTTGATCAATGTATGTGTATGTTTGTATGCATCTGTAAGTAATTTTATAGACTACTGAATGTACAGTATCTAGTGATGAAATATCATAATGCTTCCTTATTGTTAGTCGAAGTATTTGGGATATAAAAATATTGGGTTGTAGTTCTTTTGATCGCTTCGATGTTGGTAAAGAACGTTCGAATAGAGATTGTGTAATATTAAGAAACGAGGAAAAGATAAAGACTATCTAAGAGCAAAAAAAGTGCTTCCGTATCACGCATGAGTAGTAAATTCTTTGTTGTGGCTCTTGATTCCTTTCAAAATGATAGCAAAAGATATGAAACTATTTATTTTTGCGATACGTGATCATTATTTCAATCTGTCTAACGCTTTTTCCGATTCAAGCTTTAAGTTGAACTAGTCAAGGATAGAGCATCAACTTGATGCTATCCTAAAATTTGAGAAAGATATGCTTAGTAATATTAGAATACCAAAAGAAAAAGCAGCATAACATTTCTTCACATAGATCCTTACAATCATTCTCACGATTGCTTCTCAAAAATCGATCCAACAATATCCACAAACAATTTCTTTGCAGATAGCAATATTTTTCTAAGAGAAAACAAATACACGGGCCTAAAAGTTTACTGGGGGTTGAAGATAGCAAATAGCTTCGACTGGAATTTTATCTCAATATTTTATGAGATCCCATGCTGAGGGGCTGCCGATTGCTTTGCAGAGCTAGGGTGAATTCAGAAGGAGATATTTATAGAAGGGAAGTTAAAGTTTAGATATTTATATCTTAGAACATTGTTTACAAAGGTACGTGGTTGGGTAGAGAAAGTACAAGGATTGGTGATGACACTTCCAATATATTAGGGAAAGTTTATTTGGTACGGCACAAAATTAAAACTAGAAAATGCTTATCATTTATGAAAATTAAAGATAGAGTAATTTAGCAAAAGTATAACTATTAAAAGTTATTAAAGATTCACAGTACAAAAGAAGAACATAGTAACAAATAGACCTACAAATACCAATCAAAAGCCGACCTGGTCGAAAAAACTTTGCAAAAACTTGGCCACAGAATAAATATATCAGAACAAGACCTTTTTGTTTACTCAAAACATTTCTTAGCTCTTTGGTAGAAAAACGCGGGGTTTTGTGGGAATGTTGAACGCGATCAGAATAAGTAAAGAGATCACGGTACAATACTAAGAACGATGTAGGTTCGCTACGTATTATCATAATTAAGAGAAGGATTCTGTACAAAGCGTGTTGATACTATATTTGCAAGAGAGATCTAATCTCTCTTGCAAATATAGTATTATATTGCAGCTTTAATCTTGGATCTGTTCAATGAAATCAATCATTTCCTTGATTTAGTAACCTACACTAAAAGTACTACCTAGATATTAAGTTTGATTTTATTTATGATAGGGAAGTGTATTTTTTTACATATTAGTATTTTTGTTGCTGTCTAGCAAACCGCGATGTTCAACGTTTTATTTCAAACATTTATGCTATTACAAAAAGAAAAACAGAATTCTACGCAAACCCTGATGAAAACGAAAGAAACATTTTAAGAATGACGCTTAGAGTAAGTACGTATAACCTTCTTGGTTATGCAAAAAGATGTATTAGATTAATGAAGTCCACTTTTTAACTCATAATCCGTACATCCAAGGACCCTTGTACAATATTCTGAAGCACTCCCTTTAATTAATTAGCTACATCACTTTCATTCACAGGTCAAATAATTTACAATGCAAATGATATTCTTTGAACATCGTCCCCTAATTCCAGTGTCATAAATAATATAAGCCGTAAAAATACGACAACGTTTCAGAAACAATTTTCATATTTCTAACTTCATTCTGTATTCTGTGACTGTAGTCATATTTACTGCGTTTGCCTCTGTCAGTGCTAAATCTCTCCCGTACTGCAAATGGCGACACGTTTCGCCCATCCAACTCGGTGTCCAGTCACTTTTGTCAATATTTTCGGTTGGTTCTGGTTTTAGTTTCTTTTATTTTGGTATTGTTTTCTGGATAGTTCATGTGGGTAGTTGAAAAGAACTTACGTATTGACAATAAATAGACCTTTATTTAGCTAAAATGTCTCATCTACGTGTTATTATACCGGTAGTGTAATCTAGCCCTAAACATCAACTTCCACATATCTTAATATTGTAGAAAAAGATTATGTTAATAAATATAACAATTCAACATTCCCACACACCTCTGCCTAGCCCTTCGAGAATCACTTGAAGGCAGAGGTGTACCTGTGTAGTACAACCTCATTTTGCCAGTTATGTAATAGGCGGCAAATCTATTGCCATCCATTGACCACAAACCCTAGCTCCGAGCTGCTACTACTGAGAAATTCTAGATAAAAAAAAAACTATTATTACAACTATAGTACCAAAAATTATTTATTCATCAGCAATCCAGGGTTGATCTACGAGCAACTTAAGCATCGTCAATATACTCGGTGTAGGAGACGTGGATCAAGCTTAAAGTACGATAAAAAGTAAAAACAAATAATTTGTTTTCTAGAGTGATTGTAATTATAAAAGAACTCACCTCTATTTGTATGCTTGCAGCTCTGTATGCCCTGTCAGCTGTGTTCTGTGCCTGACACGTAAATGTCTGATTGTGGTGTTCCTGTTTTGGAGTCATCTTAATAATTGACCTGGATAGACAAAAAATCTATGTTAGATAATAACAAACAAGTATAACAAAAACATTATACAAAAAACAAATACCCAACAACAACAATATCATGATTACCAAAGTTAAGCCATTATACTGTCTGATGTATATAAGTTAATTAGCAAGAACTTGATTATAGAAGTCAAGAAACACGTAACGTGAAGTTTCGCTTGCGTTATGAGCAAAAGTTCAACTCCTAATGGTTCCTCATGAACCTTAGTGCATGAAGTATAGTAGTATATAGGTATAATCTGATTGATTGTGTCAATGACGAGAACTTTTCAGCGCCATTTTTGAAAAGGTTTACTGTTGAAAACTGCAATAGTGAACTTGCGAATCAGCTATCGAACAAAGCAAGAAAATAATTATAAGAAAAGGTTATAAGCAGATTGGAGTAATTTGCTTACATGATGAGCAAAAGTACAAGTACACAGCCACACACTAAGCCATGAGCTACAATCATGAAACCTAGTGGATGGTGTAATATACCATAATATTTTGGAAAAAAATATGTCCCAAATGAGAACTTAATACTTTGTATACCACGCCCCGGTCACCGGTAAGCCGCGAACAATTGAATTTCTATTGTATCTGGCAGTCAATGTGTAAAGTGATGCTGGTAAAACATACGATAGTGAACTTGCGACTTAGTTTTAAATAGACTGCAAGTAACGGTAATTAATGTTGATAAAATTGACAGATGTGATTTTATTGGAGGACATAATATATTATGTTTTTTTTAGTCTTGATGACTTAATTGTGTATAACTTTACCTAGAAAATAGCAATACTCCATGACGACTTACCTTGCTGTAAACCTCTGACCATCAGGCATCGGTTCAACACTGTACGTGACTCCTTGCGTCAAAACTCCTGCATTGCTGTCTACCCACGTGATCTAAAACAAAGAAAGAACATAGTAACTAAGTATTCAGAACACCAGCCTGTGTGAAGATGAGAACTATATAAATGCAAAATAGTTCTTTGAGAATGTCTCGCACATTGGTATTACAAAAGAAAAATATGGGTTAGGACCTTGTTTAACTTTAGAATAAGAACTAGCAAGAATTCTGTTATAGTTAGGTTCTCTTTTAACTCATTTCACCTCCTTCTGCTAATCATCTTTTGAACATGGATGTATTTTTCTTCCACATCATCTTTTCGATCATCCATCCCTCATTTCTTTGGTTTTTCTCTATCTCTTCGCTGTTCGTTACCATAAATACCTTTCACAAATTTTATCCATTATTCACCACACTCTTATTTAATGTTTTCATTGTAGTAAACGGTATAATTTGAATTCAAGCTATAATGTTAATCTTAAAGAAACACAGCTACAAAATTCACTCCACCAAAAATCCGCAAACACACATTCATTATGCAAGATGATTAAAGTCCTCAGCAAATAATTTCCGCATCTCCTCAAATCCCAGTCTTATCAGGAATATTACTTGAGCCAATTCTAATCCTTCATTATGAAATATTTGTGCAATCAAAACGCTGCAGCCTCGAAGGACTTACAATACAGACGCAACATCATTTTCAATTTAACTCCTAATTGTACCAGCGTCCCTAGGGCGGTATACCTATTCACTCTACTTGAAAAGCTTAAACGGAATATTCTCTTGCTTAATACCGGGACAAACAAATTGACACAGAGCTAAATAAATTGGACAGACTGGGTCTCGGCGGGTTTGTTTATGTAGAATGTGACAATTTTGAATTTTTTGTGCGCGTCACATGCCTTAATTTCTTGGTTTCGTTTCGAATAAGAGTGGAGATTAGTTTTGGGGATTATTTCGCGTTTTATTGAGGCTTTTACTTTTTATTTTTAAGACTCTTTTGAACAAGTAGCAAAACAAAGCTTTTATTACTTAACTTCTGGTCCTTAGATCCGTTTCAAACATTTTTTTTTTATGAACCGGATGGTTAGTTGTTCCAATGAGTCAAAAACACATAAATAATGAGACGTTATTAGTGAAACTATTACATTGAAAGGTAACATTAATCTTGACTACGCCCTAGAACTATTATTTTAGGCACTAATCCTCAATACTAATGACTAATCTTTCCTAATTGAAACATTTAACATCCTTAACGAAATATAATTATCTAACAATTTCGTGATTCCAAACTATTCCATTTTACAATGAAACCGAGTCGACTATTAATTCGCATCGAAGCCACTTGTGTAATTCTGACTAGCTGCAATTTGAATTGCAATGTTCGCGCATAATGGCATGCGTTTGTATGGTCAAAATTAATTCTGACATAGTTACCCTTAATAGTACAAAGGCTTACAAACTTCAAGACCTTAATGCCCCTCACGTCACATCATATTATTATATCCTCCAAATATATCCCACTAAATCATCTAAAGACAGTGTGCACCTCTACCTACAGCTTCAGGGAATACAGTCGTGATATTATATTTAACATTTACACTACAACTCTACGTCGCAATATTTCTACATAACTCTGTACCCTCACAATAGTTTACGACATGAATTTTATTATAAACAGTTCCCGTTTGCTCACAAATTGTGTTCGATTCCTCATGTTCCTATGTTGGAGATCATGCTTCATACTTCGGCACCACTCCCGACACGCGTACCTCCCGTATTTTTCACTTGTCGGTAAATAGGTCAGTAGTTCTTGCTATGGCTGTATATTCGGAATATAAAGTGGGTAGTTTGATGTTATTTTATTTTTAGTATGGCATGGCGGAAAGCACGTTTAGCTATGGTCCCGATTTTGAATGTTTGGTAGTCGTTGCAAGTAATCAGAATCCCGACAATCTGGCAACCAGTCGTACATCTTAGACATTCCATACTTCCTATAGACGAGAGATCACGAAGAAAATTTTCATCCAATAGGTTGTGTCCTGGTGGACTCAAGTCGATTAGTCTAGTTTAGTATCTACGTCCCGCTGCTGCTCCAATGTTGCTATATTTTGCTAGATGGCGTTACTGAGACATAGGATCACAGTTTTTCTATGACATTTCTTCGCATTTCGTATATATAGGGTGACTGGTAATTAGTGACCGATACTTAAACACGTGATTGTATTCATGATTTCAATTAACTTTCGCAAAGAAACTTCTTTTTTACACAATAACTTATAACACACAAAAATAACAAAAACGCTATTTGATATTCCCGCGCGCGCGCCTGTGATCGATCAGCTGATAGTCTGACCTCGGGAAGGGCAAAATCTACTATTAGTAGCGTCACACGCTCCCCCGCGACCCCCACCGCTCTCGTTGTGCAGTACTGACGTAACTGAATAAATGGAAAGTTAATGACTATAAAAAAAGTTTCTTTGGGAAAGTTATTTGTGTTCATGAGTACAATCACGTGTTTAAGTATCGGTCACTAATTACCAGTCACTCTATATAGGTAGGTAACTGGGTTGTGGGGGTCAGATAAGCACCCACTTTATGTGAAAACTTCTATTTAGCTACATCTGATTTGACTGGAAGTCAACCCCAACAAATACCTTAGAAAAGGCTAGTGAAATGATGATGATTACTAAAAATAAATGATTAGTGACTTGCTTGTTGGTCTTGGTAAAGCAATAGCGCAGAAAGTAAAAGATTAGTAAGTAACCACGATCGCAATCGAATGTATTATATTTTATTTACAAAACACAACATCTTGCCTATATTCCCTAAACGCCTGGGCAGATGAGAACCTATTGTTTAACCTAGATTTAGCCAATTAAGTTTTAGACTAGATGATAGTCGCCATTAATCTAGCCGACATTTAGGCTCCGGTTTGCTATTAAGAAGATTACTAATAGAAACACCTGTTCTAACCCAAAACGTCGAGTGTTTTATTTAAAAAAGGTAAAAAACTATTAACAAAGACTGACTTCGCATGTCTCAAAATGTTCAATTTATCTTTGCCCCAAAAGTTAGTGGTGCGAAAATAAAAATCAATAGCAAGCTTTTAGACCTAAGTTTAACTTCTTCAATAGCCTAGAAAATAACATTAAGTAGATTAATGACTTTAGAACCTGACTGAATGGCCAAAGAAACCATAAATTAGATACATGAAAGTAACCAAAAGATTCCATTACAATATAATTTAAAAGCTTTTTAATATGAAGAAATAGATCTTTCGAAAGTACGTGAAATATTAAGAAAAATGGGAAAAAATATGAAAAGGGCGAGGTAGTACGGGTGGCAAGCCTGTAAATTCCATTTAAGTACTGACATTGATTAATTAACATTATCAGAGCCTCACAAACTTGGGTGACAACTGGGAAAATATTGCCGTAAAAACATTCTTAATGACATCCATTAGTTTCTTTAGTTACGAAAGTATTAAAACTGATATTCTATTTAAAGTGTGACCGATTTACAATTTTGATTTTCAGCCTTTTTCGGTCAATTTAATTTTTAGTCCAGTGGAAGCATAGTAATCCGTTAAAAAAAAAATTGAGGTGTCAAGGGATCTTCGTTCCATCCGGGTGGGGTGGACTGAAGTTTCCCTCAATTGATTAGTGAAGGAATTGTAAAATTCCGTGTGTGAGAGAGAGAGAGAGATAGAGAGAGAGAGAGAGAGAGAGAGAGAGATAGACAGAGAAACACGCGCACGCCGCACAGCTTACAATTATAGCAAACAGTGTCGTCACAACTTTTGGTCTTAAAAAATGTCGTTACAACTTTTGGTCTTAATTTTTTCCGTCTAGCCCCCTTTCGCAACGCGCACTAAGGAACTTCGTTTCAATACTGACCAATATTAGGTTTACTCAATATTTATTATAATTATATTTCATCAAGATCTGCCTAGTCTTGTTCCAACCCTGTATGGTCTATCAATCTACTTTAACAATCCACTTATTTGGTAATATGAATAACAGGTAGAGGTGTACCTGTACAGTAGTACACCCACATTTAGACAGTCGTGTTTAAGGCTTATGTAATGGGGGCGAGCTTATGCCATCAATCGGGGACAAATACAGCCTCCGGGGCTGTTACTAAGAGATTCCAGATGAAAACTCAATAACACTTTACCCGGCCCGGGGATCGAACCTGGAACCTCACGCCGAACACTCGACCAACAAAGCTTATAATTATAACAAAATCATGCACCATCTTTGTAGTCCACTCGAAAGAATACCCGACACTCCGAAACACACACACAAAAACACAATAAATCAATTCTTACCTCAGCCGGTGGTTTTCCACCAATAGACACGCACTCCAATTTGATATTTCTGTCCTCTATTGTCGAAAAGAAATTGCCTTCGACGATCCGCGGTGGTTCGGGCGGGACCAGCACGGTAAGTCTTGCGTACCGGGATCGAATCGCCGGTTCTCCTGCCAAACAGTTTTAATATATCACTCTGTATCGTAAACGGGTATCGAGAAAAATATTGCGAGTTATAAAAATTGTGAGGAGATTAAAATGGCGGGCAATTTTGTTTCATGAGCCCTGTAAAGTTGGAAGGGGTTATGTTTTATCGAATGGCATTTTAGATTGGGGTGGACACAATTTTGTAGCTTGATGTCTGATAAACGTTCGATGTTGTAGTTATAAAATTGTGTTTGATAAAAACCATGCTTGTTTAGTGTTTGGCTAGCTATACCTCTGAATTTTGTAAATTATTTTATTAGTTTTTGTATTCATTTTAATGTTTGATTTTATTATTTATTAAAAATAAATTTAGATTATTATTATATTAATTGGTTTGTATTTTCTTATTGATTTTGATTTTAATGTTTACAAATATTTTTTTTTGGGTATATTATCTTTTTATGGATTTAAGTTATCAGAAATAAATTAATTTGATTGAAAGCTATCATTTTACAACTACGCAACACCAGTAAATTTTAACCTGTACCTATGCATCAAATTAATAGTACCTGTACCTATAAGGTCGAATTTTACTTAATCTGTCTGTCGTTATACAACTACTAGTGCTGTACTGCACAATTCATCCCAAGAAAGTGTACATAAGTGAAGAGAAAGCAAATTGAACTGTCATTTCTTACTAATTCTAGGCAGTAGACAGTTCACTTCAATTAAGTTTTTACAAGGTGACTTTTACTGAACTGCAGGTTTTTGTTCTGTCAAAATCTTTACGCGGAAAGTTAAGTTATGTTAGCGAGAAGGACTGTCTATAGGTACCTCTGACGTCATCACATCAAACTACTAAAATTGTCACTTTAGGGTCAGGACATAATGTATCTGTCGGAAGATGCGCCGTGCGTATGTGACCCTGTACCTCGACGTACTAACGCATCATCGCTTGAGTGTTAAACGTTGAATGTTTCTTCATATAAGTGTCTATTCTGGCGTTACATGACCGATGATACACGAGTCGCGACGCATCTTTCGTCAGACCAACAGGCCGTACCGACCCTAAACTGTAATTTTTTTCCTATTGAACATGAACCTTATTCTGATTGCTATAAAGTTTAAAGAAAAGTATCAAAGAAATTGGACACATTGGGGTAGCTTGATATGCTTGCGTCTTTACATCAGCCAAATAAAATACTAAAACGGTTTAATAATAAAGCACCCTAATTAATAGCTTAGAACTTTTTAAGACACAATCTAATAAACAAAAAGTTAAATTTATGCAAAACATTGTTAACAAACTAACACTATTAAAATCATTAACATTTATATTAAGCTTCAGCCGGTCGTTAATCATGAAAGTTTTGCTAATTATTCATTATATTTCAACAAAAAAACGGTTCAAACTTAAATATCGTAACTAGTTTAAACTTTGCACTGTTATTATTCATAGACTTTACAATAAAACTTTTGTAAAACGAGTAACTAACTTTCTTTTACTTTGCATTAACCCTTTTACTAACAAATTACTCAAGCACCGCTATTATTATGACAATGTCTATAAAATTGGATATTTATTAAGGATTTTTTAGGAGATTTTTTCAACCCTCGTATTCTTATATCTAGTTGGCAATCATTTTAAAATTAAGTACTTATTCAAAATATGTAGCACTAGCTATGCTCGGGATCTTTTCCGCGAAGAAATAACTCAATTATTGTTTTTCTTAAATAAAATAAGCTTATAATATCAGCTATTTCACAATAAAAGTCCTTTTAAAATCAGGTTCAGCCATTTAGGAGATAAGGTATAAGATAGCTCAAAGTAACATACAGTCAGAGTAAAAATAGGTATTTTAGAAAAATTAACAATCGTATAAGTCATTTAAACACTACATTCCTATGGAATGTAGTGGTGCTTTTATGTTGGTTTTATTTTGATTTTGATTTTTATTTTAATTTAATTATGATTTTTATGTTGATTTTATATCGATCTCATTATTGTATTTCTTTTTATTCTGATATGTTTCTGTATTTTGTTTTTATTTATATTTCCCTTTTTTTATATGATGTCTTATTGAGTATTGATAAATGTTGTGTTAATGTAATTGACTTTTGAAAGTCGTGTTAACATAAATAAATAAATAAAATAGTTACTACATGGAATATAATATTGTAACAATACACAATAGATTCATAAAGAGATTATACCTTGATAGTAACAGCCGTGCGATGGATTGAAGGTTAAGTTAAGCTTGCCTAAGTCGATCCGTGGACAATTCCCTAACCGACCTCTGCTTCTGCTGTAACCTCTAGTAAATCCTACAGAAACGAAATTAAATCCAGCAATAAAGTAAGGAGGAAGTTTGGTAATTCGTGGTTGAGAACCCACGGAACCGCGGATCACAATTTAATACAACAGGAGGGTTCAGAGACAATGCCTTGTCCCGCCCCAAGAATAGTTTCTTACAAACTCGGACCAAAGTTTGTAAAGTTAAATAGTGCAAAGTTGTACAATTTAGCCGCAAGACTGTTGTCCATTGTAGGTACTTTTGCTGATAAAAAACAAAGTTACTGCAGTTAGTTCCATGTAAATTCTGGTCCTTTTTTCCGAAGTTTTCTGGTGATGGAATTAATTTGAGGCTTTGAGGGGACTGTTGCCGGTCCTTGTGGGAAAAATTATGGCGTATCGTTTCTTTATTGTGTATTTGTTTTGTCTTTTCCTTGTTTTTGTTTGTTGGGTGGAGTTATTATATTGATTCTGATGTTGTATGAGTAGATTGCCTTTGGTAAGAAAGATGGGTGTTAACATACGCGTATTTGATTTTGGTATTAAGTTTTATGTTACTAACAATATGTTTTTAGACTAGTGTATAATATACTAACTTCGTGCTCTCTATGAATTTTTGTAAAAAGAGATTTACAGAGAGTCACGCCCACAGTTCTTAAACTTACTAATGTGACATTGTTCTTATTATTTCAGACTTTATGTCATATATGGCTAAATTTCCAAAAAATAAGTTAATGTAGGTCTTTTGACATACTGGTTTTTGTCTTATTGGTCATATTATACTCGCAATCTGTCGTGTGTGTGACCAGAAGAACAATTCCCGAAATTAAAAAAACGTTTTAATCTAGTCGCAATCTGATCTTAGTGACAATCAATGTAGACTTAACAAAAATGTAGGAAAATCAAACGTACTGTCACGGATAGAGCTTGACTAAAACACGAGGAATTTCCCTTTAAATGTACAAACATAAACGAAGCAAAAGGGTTCTGCAGGCATTTTGCAGTTTTTCCATAATTTATACCCATTAAAAAAGATTTGAATTTGCGTATGTATGTTACATTAAATGAAATACAATTAAAATTTACAAGACCACAAGCCACTCACATGAAATGTAATAAACATAAGTACAAACAGCAACAAACGCCTTCAGGCTTAAAAGATAACAGCAGAACAAAATGTACCAAGAATTGTTCGCGGTTTAATTTATTTTAATCTGAATCATTCTGAATCCAACTTCTCTAAACACGGAGCTTATTATTGAGATACAGGATTTGTTCCCGACGAGAACATTTCTACTAAACACGATATTATTTCTGAAACTCTGTGTTATTATCGCGTTAAATTCTAGTTTCTATTCGAATTAGAATAAAAGGTAAATAGAAATGGGATCTCATTATATTTCTAATTAAACGGACCAGAGAAATGTTCTTTGCGGTGTATTTATTTAAGTATAATCCAGTTTTATTACTTTGAAAAATATCAACTTCATATTCACATTCGAGTAAATTAAAGTTTATTTTTATCTTTTTTAAAAAATGAATGGAAATAAATTCTTCGTAATGTTAATTTACCTCTATGATATAAACTAACGTAATGTGTGAATGGAATTAAATATGATTCCAAAAACTAACCAAAAGGGTCCTTAAAAGTAATTAAATTCGCACAGAATGAATTCACAAGGATCATGAATAACAAATGTATAAGATTACTAAAGAAACACAGAATCTAAATCTTGAAACAAAAGCATAATAGCCCATAAGAGCCCGCTTTAGACGAGATAAGAATACTAACAGAGACGTTTCAAAGGAAGGGCGAAATTTATCAAAGGTTACGTTATACAAAGGGCAATGTAAATTAATATTATAGACCTTTTCGTTTGAATAGACTCTCGCCACTCGAAGCTAAAAGGATCGAAGCACTTGAAATTTCTAAGATGGCTTATTATAAATTCGTATTTATATCTAAAGATGATGCTAGAGAAATTAATTTAGATGACTTTAACGGTAGGGTTAAGCGTATTCAAGATAATAAGCGTTAAGATGCTATCGTTGAGGAAATAAGCAATATGAAGTTGAACGTTTCTTGTAAGTGGAAGCGGATAATTTGTATCCAGGTTATCCTTGTAGCTGGAGAAAATTCTTAAAGAAGGGGAAATAACACAAATTAATAATGTTTATTTATTAACCCTCGCATTAGAAAGTACAGCAATTACAAAATTTGAGCCCAATTTATATGTTGACCAGTTGAGCAAAAGTTTATAAATATTATGTTACATGCATCCAAACAATGGACTTAGATGGCCACAGTCAATAATGTCACATTGTCAAAGCAAACTATTCAAATCGAGTTAATTTATTTTTATTCCCAGATAAGTTAAGCTTCAAAGAAACTTGAAATGCTACAATAATATTCTTTTAAAGGAAATTGTATATCCAATCCACAGAATAAAAGATCTTTGCGGCGAGAAATGCAAATCAGGCGTTATGAAAAATTACAAAACAAAAATGGAAGCGAAACGAAAGGGTTGTGGATGAATTAATTACTAATCACGGTTCCCCACAAAACCAAAATTTGCATTAAATAATAGGAGATGTTGAAAAATTACCAATGAAATCAACCAAATTTGTTTGCAGACAGGTCATAATTTTTCAAAATTGTTACACTAAAGCTTTTTCAACCTTCAAAAATGGTTTTTAATACATTTTTAATCAGCATTTGGTTAATCGGCAGCTCGAATATACTCAGTAGTAACAATCAAGATAATTTTACCAGTTCATCTCAATGAAATGAAAATTCGCTATTCTAAAATACTGCACTAGTAGACTAACGTGCTAAGCAGAAATCCACTACCTATTTAAACAAAGGAAGCTGAACCAACGATCGTTCGAAAGCTCTTTCAGCAATTCTTGATTCACCGGCAACCCACATACGTCAATATCAAACAAAGCCCAATACGCTACACGTAAACTTGACTGGCATCGGCAAGAGGGCATGAGACTAATACGTCACAGTGAACAGGTACTGTCAGCAGACACAAATACAATTGAGCAGATTCTTGCCAAAGAGATGGACATATTGACAAGCGCTTAAGGCCAGAATACAGAGCTATGAATGGTAGGGGATGATGTTGTTGATAGACCGGTTAGGATAGTGAATTCAGATAGCTACTTTGATTAATTATAGATTGATTATGAGGAAAGTAAAGAATTATTAATTAAAGTATTAAGGCATGTGTGTATGACAACATGTATGAATGTAAACGAAGCAAAATAAGTATGTAAGAATCGTAGCATATGGCGCTCTGTAGTTTCTGTCTACCCCCATGGGAAAAAGGCGTGAGTTTATGTAGGTATGTATGTATGTATGTATGATTATGAGGATATTATTAGTTCTGGTAGTGAACCGAGAATTTATAGGAATAGTAATAAATGATAGAAATAGTTCAATAAGAACTACAATTTATCCACCTTCGTTATTGTTTTAACGTGTGTGTTAAAGACGCTATTTTATTCGAATTTGGTTTTTGGTCTTCTATATGTCAATGGTAACACAGCAAACTGAATGTTCAAAACAAAGAGAATAAAAAAAAACGCCAGTATCAACAAAATCGGCTTTCTGATAAATGATTTATAGAACGACATAAACTTATTTCCCAAATTGATGTTACCCAGCTGTGAAAGAAACAATCAGAATTCCCTCACGAAGCAAACTTTCAAAATCCATCAGGACGGATTACAAGCTCCTAAAAATATAGGTATTATATATAAAATGGGGAGAAAAATCGAGGGAAGGCCTGAAAACAGGCCAAGAATAAAATACGAGTCAAGATTTTCAATTTATTAAAAGCAAACACAATTTCGCGGGCTCCAGCTCAAGTACGAAAACAATAGTTACTTGGCTCGAAAGAATTATCTTTGGTACAAAGGAAAAGCTTAACCGATTTCTTACGTAACAGTTCGTAGACTTTTTTCGTTAGATTGTTCTGAATTAATATTACGTGTCAAAGGTGATGAATATGAAAACCTTCATCTGTTGTTAAAATAGAAAAGAAAATTACTTCTTATGGGTATTGGTGAAGAGAATAAATTATGACTGACAACATTAATTTCAACTATCTAATGTCTCGTGACAAATTGTGGGAATCAAGTATATAATTTTATTCACGACCGATAATGAGGCATATCTGTAGTTTCTCTCACAGACCAGGGATTATCAATTACGGGTCTTTAATCTTACATTGGCTTGTCTGGTTCCAATTGATATCAGTTCAACTCTTCCTAAAACCAAGCCGCGCTTACAGTGAAAATCGATAACTCCAATCCATAAGAAGATCAATGTACCATCTCATTTAGTGGTCGTAAATTCTTACAAGTGGTGATAAAGTATAGACTACACTACCATAAAATAGGTACATCTGGGAATTTCAATGGGAGAACAAATATATATAGGCTTTTGTCCACAACTTTGTTTGCATGGCCTTTGGGAGTTTGCGGAATATAGCTGAGTTCTCGGTTACTATGTTAACTTAATAATATATTCAAATTATGCTGGAAAACGGACGGTGGCATAAAGGGTCAATGCTATAGAGCTGTCAGAACTATTGTGTTTTAATTGTATTAAAGAGAACGTAGATAGTGAAATAACTTTTGTTACAACAGTAGGTATAAGAACATTTGAGTCAAGAGTAATAATGGTTTGTAATAGTACACAAGATTCTAAGGCTACAAAAATATTTGCTTCTATTCTTACTGAATTATAACCGTAAGTGTGTAAGAACGCTTCACCACTCTGCCTTTCGAGTACTCCAACAGTTTTGATTATAAAACCAAATTATTCTCGAGACTCTTACGATGCCAAATTGTCGTATTTATCTGTTACTTTATGTCAAGTACTAGACTCACTTATCTTCGCGCTCTTTTTCAATTACGGGGTTGGCAGTCTTCCAACCGGAAAGCACTTGTACAATTCCAAGGAATTGATGTCTTAGCTTTTTCTATTAGAGTTAGTGCGATTGTTTTTTTTTTATTATGTAGCTGAATGCTGTAATTTCAGAATTAATTATGATTACAATGGCTGTAGACATTTTATTACTTAGGCATAATCAACCTGGCTTCTTCTAAGGTACCAAATTAAATTAACAAATTGTTGTTAACTTGCTCCCTTCTCGATGATGTCGTAATTTTACGTAAACGGGCCATTGACTACATAATGAATCGGACTACGTCTTCCAACAGAATCGTTGTCCTAACTTGCCTATTAACTTGATGTAGCAGATTAGTCCGGCATTAAATATTTTATTCATCACTTATTGTGAATGGATTCCCCATAACAATAATGATCTTAGAGGTCCCATGTGTAATGCTGGTGGAGATGCTATCTTAGTAAACAAAGACTTTTGACTCTGTGGAAGAAAGACCGGAAATCCGCAATACAGGTCTATTGAAAAAAATCAATCGATGCAACAGTATTTACATTTAGCTATATTTGGCTTTTTAGACTGGCCTGTTGGTCTAGTAGTTAGTGACCCTGACTGCTATGCCGGAGATCATAGTTTCGATTCCCACCCAGGACAAATATTTGTGTGATGAGCACAATCATTTGTTCTGTGTCTGGGTGTAATTTATCTATAATATTTAGAAATATATAAGTATGTTTATCTGCTGTGTAGTACCCATAACACAAGCTCTCAAGCTTAACTTGGGACTAAATGGCGTTGTGTGAAAAGTTGTGGAATATTTATTTATATTTTTTATTTGACAAGCTATTTTATAGTTTCAGAGGATGAAATAAGGTTTGCCTTCTTAAAGGTAATTTTCTTTCCCGTGGTCCACCCCAGTTTTACTGGATGTTCTACGGGTTATTATTTCTTCCCGTGGTTGACTTTAGTTCACCAAACTTATTAATCTTACCAATTGCAGCTGAATATCAGTACTCTGAACTCCACAACCCAGTTACTGGATGATACGAGTACCTCGTGGCCAGAAATTATTTTTTTACATACACAAAAAAGACATCAATTCCTAAATAATAATTTGTACAGAATATGACAATCTTATAATATACATACCTTTAATTCCTGAGCTGACTTGGCACTGATATTTAGCGTCGTCATCTAACGTCACGTCTCTGATGTCCAAAGAATAATCACCTGTAAACAGAAGAACCAATTAGATCTCAAAATTAAAAGAGTAACTAACGTAAAACATGCCAGATGAATATCATATTTCTTTCTAATATTAAGCCTGCTAACTTTACTCTTACAAAGGAACAATTTTGGAAATCTTGAAAATTGTAAAGAAGGGGAAGACTGTAGAGTCCTACTTTTGAATATATAACTCTTAATTAAAAATAAATGCGAAGAACAAAAAAGTAAAACATACGTAATGCGCCAATCCCAAGTTATGATAACACAATTACAGTCAAAAGACGACATATTAATATAGAAATCCTTTAAAAATAAATAAACTGGGTATTCATTCTAGTCATAATGTTACGAATGATATAATACGGTAGCTTTTATAACAAGGTATGGTACAAAATCTTTCTATGCCACGTGCATTGACTACAGAAAGCTCGTTCGTGTGTGTATTATCTGTGCACCAACGCTGTTGGTTTTGTAAATATATTATTATTATATTGTACTGTCATTGCAATGATATGAAACTACGTTCTTTATGTCTGTAGAACGTTGAAAATCTGCATCAATGCGCTGAATATTTTAATCCAGTTCGCAGTTTTTGAGAGATTCAGAAAAAACACTAACTTTTTCAAATTTTTCGTCAACTAGAACTATATTGTGATAAAACTGAATACCTACAATAAAATAAACCTTGTAATATCTAAAACTGATGTGGTTTCTTACTAAACTAACAATTTAAATTACTATTGTTAAGAACGAATAATATCACGAAAATTTTATATTAATCATTTCTTACGACTAGAGGATAAAACGGTCGAATTACATATTCTTTCAGACATGAAAAGGTGAACTTAAGGACGGTTTGTAGATTAGTAATAGAAGGTTCAAAATCATGTAGAAATGTACAAGACAACCATGAATTATTATAGAGATATTAATAACGTATGATATGACAGAAGGTATCTATATGAATAATAAAGGTCAAACTACATATATACTGAGACTTTGGGTTCAGTAAACATGAGATAAATAATCTATTGTGAAACGTATTCATGAATACAATAGGTACAAAATTGCCTGCTTTCTGGAGAAACATCCTTACAGTACCAACAGTTGAGACCTACAGATCCATAGTACCTACTTAGTTTAGCCTTAATTTAGACTCCAGATCTTCCACAACTTACGATAATCTTGTATTTTTTTTCTTGTCAAGAGTATAACGTTCAACTTGAAGTAATTAGTAGAGGTGAAATAAATATTAGTTTTGTTTTATAATTTATTATGGACCAACATTTAAATACCCATTTGGATAACTTTATTGAAACAATAGATAATAATTTTAAAAGTTTACGTGAACGCACCTAAAATACAGAAAACATTAATTCTAGTGTGAGGCAACCTTTACATGAGTGACGTTCATTTTTCTTTACAAAATAAGAAAAAAGATCGTCACTGATGTGTAAGTTGACTTTCGTGAGTGTTTAGTATTTTATACAAATATTGTTTTACTACAATAAAATGTATATAAACGTCAAAACCATACACCAAAATGATATAAAAACAAAATTATTTCATTAATAGATATCAATCCAGCCGCCTACAAAAAAAAGACTAGACCAAGAAGCTTCCTGAAAATAATAACTGAAAATAATGTAAACATAATAAAACCACAAATAACGAGACAGAACATAATCACATAGAGGGCAAGTTTTATGTTAATCCAAGGAACCCTAATAAGTATGAGTTATTACCGCTCCTTACAAGACATGTTTACGAAAGCAAAAAAGGTTCCCTTGAAGATAATATTCACATTAATTACATTAAGAGCGTGAATAAAGAAGATTGTCTAGTAACGTCGGCTTATGAAAAACAGGCTTCCATAAACTGGGTAGTGCTAAGTTAGTAATTATATTACGCCTTAATTAAAAATTAAAATTAGGGGCGTTTGATGTTTTATAGGTATTTTAATATTTTTTCTTATTTTATAGCCACTGAGGGATTTTTTCCTAAAAATTTTATGAGTAAAATCTAGTACAGTAAAAGAAACATAAAACCTACGTTCAGGTAGATTTTATAGCTCTTAGCTTAGAAAGACTTTTGTATTTAAAGCCCATGTTAAAATAACAAACTAATTGAAACATCAAAGTTACAAAATCCAATTTCATCAAGTTAGAAAAGTGTTTATACAAGGAACGGTAATTGAAGATATACTCATAGAAACGAAAACCAATCTCAAATTTTTGCACGCCGCGAGCCAACAAACTAATAGAATAGATCAATAGATAGCTAATTCAATCAGAATGCAGCGTCAGCGAATAATATCTAAGGTCTGTCAGCTGCTTTAGAATCCGAACAAGCAAAATGGTTGAATTCAAATGGCTCTTCGATTGGCTTGAAAGCTGAAGATAATTCACTTGGTATTCAGCCTGACGAAATGTTTAGCTTTTACTATAGAAGCGAAGGATTCGTCTTTAGAATTGAGCTGTACTACCGTATTATTAAACTCAATTGAATATTCGGATTCAGTAGTTTATTTTAAACTATCTGTTGCCCGTGACTTTGACTGCATACAAATTTCAATACCCTCCTTAATTGAATTCAAATAATATTAATTAACATACCTACATACATGCATACATAAACTTTCGCCTTTTTCCCGTGGGGGTAGCTAGAAACTACTGAGCGCTACGCAAATGCTACGATTCTAACATACTTCTTTTGCTTCCTTTACATTCACACAAACGCTTATGGCTAGTACTACGTACCTGACCTTTCAGAGGAACCGCGTTATTATTATAATAATATGTAATATTTTAAAGATAGATGATTTTTTATTAATATAACCGACTGCAGTAGGCTTCTTTATATTACCTCGTAAAAATTCTCTGTTCCTTTGAAATAGCCCACTTGAACAATATAGCTGGTAAAAGTTAGTCCTCGATCAATTGTTTCGTGTTTCCATATTTTATGGTTAAGGCTGACTGTTGCCTATCAGTCAGTCGCTCTACTGTTTTATGCGCTGAAAGATTTATCTTTTAGCTCTGAACACAAAATGTTTTCCCATGGAACATCAGTTGTGGGTTTACGAGTTGCAACTGCAAAAAGCCACAAACAGTTGCGGCCACTAGCAGTTTGTGGTGGCGTTAATAGCTTTTGTTCACAACAAAGTGATCTTGGCGACACTTTATCCATTAAACAGTGTCCATTTTGAAGAATCTTTTGTTTACGATTCGAGACCCACACCGTGGTTGGATTAATTGGTTACCGTTTTCGTAGGTTTTATGCGTAGGGGCAAGTCATTTATGCAGTGTTTTATATGTATAGCTCAGATATTAGGACTTCATTTGAGGGACCTAAAAGCTGCCAGGTGTGCTTTTATATTTCGTAAATTATGCTTTCATCAGTTTTCCCAGAACGTCAAAAACGCTAAACGATTTAAAGAAATAAACTTGTTATGCGGCTGGATATTATGTCAAAAGAAGATATTGTTCTATGTTATTGTGTGCACACAATTAATTTATTGAAACGAATTTTAACCTACAGTATATCTAACATTTATAGTCATCTTGTCGTATATGATACTCGTACAACGGGCAATGAAGAATGATTTAAAGAACCAGTTGACATTATTTTACTTATTGATTAATTTTGCTCCATTAGTGTAATTATTATTGTTGTACGGCGTTCTGATTCGAGGTTAAATAAATCAATAAATAAATTTTAAAAAGTAATTAATATGTGGTGGATTACGGAAAAAAAAAATTACCCGTGGTATACCAGGTGAACTAAGGTAACGAGGTAGACTACGGGCAATTCCCGGAAGAAAGGCGTGTGTGTATGACTTAGTAAGACAAAATTTATGAATGTAAACGAAGCAAGAAAGGTATGTAAGAATCGTAGCTGATGGCGCTCTGTAGTTTCTATGCCCATAAGAAAAAAGTGTGAATGTATGTATGTATAAGAAGTAACACAAACTTACCTTCTTCATCGCTTCCAATCATCTTATACCGATCGTAGCCGCTCAGTTCTCGATGAAGGCCGAGACCGAAGTCGTCCTTCGTCCATTGCAGCTGTCCCGCTTTGTTCTCTACTCGGCACGGTAACGTCACTCGAGATCCGACTACTGCTGTCTGTTGGTATAAGAATAGACGTTGTTATAGAATATATTCAAGCTGCATTAGGTACCTACTGTAAGAGACGTAATAGTCTATACTAAT
This sequence comes from Euplexia lucipara, assembly GCA_921972225.1. NCBI lineage: Eukaryota > Metazoa > Arthropoda > Insecta > Lepidoptera > Noctuidae > Euplexia > Euplexia lucipara. Next base: position 7,579,686 of record OV179168.1, on the reverse strand, counting down.
ATTATAAAGAAAGAGGAAATATTTGATTGTTTGTTTGCATTGAATATGCTCCGAAACTACTGGACCGATTTTAAAAACTCTTTGATAGTTTGGAAGTTGCACTATCCCCGGATGACATAAGCTAATTTTTATGCCTGTATTTCTACGGGAACGGGATCTAAGCAAGTGAAACCGCGTGACGTCTACTAGTACGTTATACAGGGTGTAACGGAAAGGGTATATACATACAAAAAGGGTGAATAGAGTATTTAATAACGAGTCTTTCCTCAAAATTTCAGCTCCCAAATAATAACTTTGAAACTTCACGACATTATTTAATATCGACAGTTTATTAAATGCAAAATCAAAACAAACGTGTCACCGCACTATGGGGGTCATAATCCTAACCGGCAAGGTTTAAGTATATCTATCTCGGGTTCTGCGCGCCTAGTACAGACCTATCGGGCTCTGCCTAACCGCCGAAGGCGCGACGGCGCGGGCGGGCTCAACTTTGCAATTATGTATGTATATGTATTAAAACGTTGCCATGTCGTTTCTTATCACCAAGAGAATCCGTGCCCTTCGGATGTATATACCCTTTCCGTTACACCATGTATAAGAGTAGTGTTCTTCTGTAAAAATCTACTCGTGAAAATTTAGGTAAATTTATGGTGAATTGACTGCCTCGCTGGTCTAGTGGTCGATTATGTATGTGTATGTATTAAAACGTTGCCATGTCGTTTCTTATCACCAAGAGAATCCGTGCCCTTCGGATGTATATACCCTTTCCGTTACACCCTGTATAAGAGTAGTGTTCTTCTGTAAAAATCTACTCGTGAAAATTTAGGTAAATTTATGGTGAATTGACTGCCTCGCTGGTCTAGTGGTCGCAAGCGCTACTGCTGAGCATGAGGTCCCGGGTTCGATCCCCAGGTCGGGCAAAGTGTTATTGAGTTTTTCTATCTGGAATTTCTCAGTAGCAGCCCGGAGTCTGGATTTGTGCCCGTTTGATGGCAATAGGCTCGCCCCCTATTACATGGGACTCAAACATAACTGGCGAAATGTGGGTGTACTACCAGGTACACCTCTGCCTCTTCGGGGATTACAGGCGTGACGTTATGTATGTTATGGTGAATTGAGCTGCCATTTCATACTATTGACCCTTGACAGTTCACTCCACTCAAGTTTTCACAGGGTGGTTTTTAGTGAATCAACCGGCTGTTCATAATTATAATATTGTCCAAATTATACGTTATATGAATGACCTTTGATATTAGCTTAATATTATAATAGGGTAGATAAGTTAGAACACAACCCTTATATGAATAGTAACTGTAACCAAGCCTTAAACATAATTTGCACATCTTCGGAGGTGAGTAGATACTCCGCGCCTGACCTTACTGTATGTCTTTCTAGGGCGTCCCATCTCGGCCTTTCCAATTTTTTGTTTTTCCGTTGTGTGTGTGTGTGTGTGTGTGTGTGTGTGTATGTGTGTGTGTGTGTGTGTGTGTGTGTGTGTATGTGTGTGTGTGTGTGTGTGTGTGTGTGTGTGTGTGTGTGTGTGTGACTACACGTATAAACGTAAAAAAACGCAAAAGAAGTATGTAGGATTCGTTGCTGATGGCTCTTTGTAGTTTCTGCCTACCCTCATGGTGATCAGACGTGACTTTATGTATGCATCATTACATGTCTACATATAGACAACGTTACCCAATAAGACAAAGTAAACCCCATTCTTATTATTTAAATGAAAAACTAAACACGATTAAGAACATAAATTCTAAGGCGAATAAACCGAATTTAATTTTGTACCAAATTAATTTGAGCTAGTTGCCTATGGCCCTAACTTACAAACTAACCTAATAAATGTTTTATTCGGTGCAACAATTAAATAGATTGCTAGTCTAAGTTATATTGGTTTGGATAAATAGGTTCTTGGAATTCAGAGTCTAGGATTAGTCTTAAGGGATTTTTCGTTCAAATTTAACTTGAGCGCGATCGTATCTTATTTTGAAGTAATTTAGTTTTGCTTCTTTGATAGTCTTTTATGTTGTTTTAGTACATAATTGAAACAATTTAATAGTGTAATAATAAGATTATTCGAATTTTAGTTCATATGGTAAAATTTAAATAAAATAGAGATAGAATATATTCACCAACTGCGTAGTCTTTCCCAACTATGTTCGGGTTGGTATCCAAATTTAGTGGATGCAGCTGAATACCAGTGTTTTATATAAAGCGACTGCCTGTCGGACCTCCACAACTCAGTTACTGGGTAACACGATACCCTTGGTCCCCTGTTCCTTCATTATACGCACAGCCAAGGAGTGGAATTCCCTGCCTGCATCAGTGTTTCCGAGTTCATATGACCCCAATCTGTTTAAGTCGCGAGTTAATAGGCTTTTATTGGGTAAGCTCGTTCCATCGCCGACCTCATCTCTGACCGCAGGACAAGATTGAGGTCAAGAGTAGACCCATTAAATATAAAAAAAACTGCTAGTCAGAAATTCCGACTTCTGACTATCTGTTACGACTGATATACTTAGATCTACAAATGACAGCCGAGACCAACGGTTTTACGAGTTGTACGAGATTTCCGAAGCCCGGAGGAGTCTTGATATGTATGTAATGAATGAATAGCTTAACCTTTGATTGACCGGTGAAGCTATTATTATTTAGCTACAAGCTCTTCTCGGCGTGTGTGTATGACAACATGTATGAATGTAAACGAAGCAAAAGAAGTATGTAAGAATCGTAGCATATGGCGCTCCGTAGTTTCTGCCTACTCCCGTGGGAAAAAGGCGTGAGTTTATGTTTGTATGTATGTAAGCTCTTCCAAGGTAGAATATATTATAAATTAAATATCAAAGAAGTTAGTGAACGTGAAACCGAACTAAAGTTTTGAAAATTACACTCTGTCTGCCAAGTGTAAAATAATATAACATTATCGTAACATTACCAATTTTAATATTAATAATCTATTTTGTTCAGGTAAGACTATTTAAATTTCTACTGCTTTAGCCAATAATAAATCAATAAGCGTTTGGAATTCTCTTTTCCTTCCTTCAGTTAGTTTTCGACTAATGACATGTGTCCATTTGTGTGGTGTGACTGCCGACAAAAATTTGTTGCCATTTCCTGTTTCCACTGCATCCGTGTCGCTACCGGTGTGGTCTTAATCTTGGCCTTTGTTGCGGGTTTAGGCCAAGGATATTTTTTCGGCGAAGATAGGCCGAGTTTTGGCTGTTTTCAGCACTGTTTTCAAAAAAAATGATACTTTCTTGTTATTTTTTAATATTTTTTAAACGTTAAATAGATAAATTAGATTAAACTAAAGAAACTTTGATGGGATAAGCCATGTAAAAGATTTTTATAATAGGTATTATCATAAAATGTCTCCTAATAGTTATACCTAGGTACTTACCTACTTTCATTTCTGTATCCAATCATGTGAGCTGACAACGGAATATTTTAAGTAGCGTTACAACACTTGGTTCTTTACTATAAGCCTGACGTCTAGATAGATATATTTTTAGCTAAAAGAGCTATAACATAACACATAACATTAGGCCCGTAATCTGCAAAAGGTTAAGCAGAAGTGTACATGTCTGTATTACACCCACGTTATGGCAGTTATGTTTAAGTCTCATGCAACCGGGGATAATCGAATTGCTATCAATCGGGAACATATAATATTCATTACCACTTTTCCCTGCCTAGGGATACAACCCAGGGTGTCATGCTTAGCGTTAACTACACTAAGAGATAATAAAACAAAACATTACCTGATCCTGAGGCTCCATAGCAAACTTCTGCTCCTGATATCCACCGCACACACCAAAAAAACCACATAACACTAAAAAAAGCCCAATCACTATCACATTTTGAGTCCGTAGCAATAGAAACAAAGGTGAAACTCCCCTACTAGTGAGTCTTAATCTAAAACTAACTTTCAACATCATTTTAACCACACTACACACAGTATTATTATCCGTCTGCCACCATAACAAGGATATCCGGGTTTTATTTTTAGGCATTCACATTTTAACGGAAGCTTTAGTTATCCCTACGCAAACAGTCTATTTTTGAAACACACAGTTTTGGTGTGAATGCCATAGCTTTAAATTTGGAATGCTTTTTAGTGTTATGATTTATTATTTTCTGGTTTTAAAAGCAGTCGCTGATGTGTTGTATCTGAAACAAATAGAAATGACAGTGTTAATTATTTTAATGCTGGTTGGTGAAAGTATTTTAGTGATGGACTCGATTTTTTTGTGAAACGAGGGCGTCGTGTTTGTTGTCACTTTGCTTTTGAAGCTTTGTTTTATTTACGTTCTTTAATGTATTTTCAAGTCTGCAACTGAGTTAACTGTATCAATTCGAGATTAATACCTAAAGTTGATATGTTTTACACACACTCTTGCTTTTCAATCGGCTTTGTTTGCCGTCACAAAAATAGAATAAAATGTAAGGAGATAGAGTTTAAAATGTACAGACGCCAACAAATTAACCTACCCCAATGTGTCAAATTTCTATGATAGGTTTTCAACTTTATTCTAAACCCAATAAAGCTCATGTTCAATTGGTAAAATTTGTTATTTTGGGGTACATGTGCTACTTTGAATGCATTTTATTAATTCATGTTTTACTGTTAAGAATAAACAAAACAAATTGCGATGAAAAATATAAACCGTAGATACAAATGATTTTGCTTTACCGAACAAATATTATCAAAGGTATAAAATAAATATGAAGCGAAACAAAGACCTTCATTTTATCCATACCCATTTTACTTTAATGCAAATTAATTAATACTGAGACATGTGCATTGAGAAAATAAAAACATAAAATGCGACATCTTGTTATAGTTCGTATTAATTCTTGCGCTGTTGCATATTTGACCTATTTCTGAAGATTTTTGATATTCTACGATGACGTTTGAATAACCATTATTTTCAAAATGGCCGCGCTGACCATCGACTCAACGCTCCACCAGACTGACCTGCAGTGTGATTCTGGTCAAATCACCGCGTGAATATGTAGGCGTAGTGAGGGCGAATAGAGCTGTCATTTCATACTAATGTTAGGCATTGACAGTTCACTTCACTCAAGTTTTCACGGCGTGACTTTTACTGAATCGACCGGCTGTTGTCAAATTTAGTCCTGAAGTGTATCCCAACAATAGCGCTAGTAATGCGCTGTCAAATACAATACTTTGCCACATTATACAAGAAACCTCGCAAAAACGTCAAAACTTTAGCAAAACGCGCGCCCATCGTAGTCTACTCATAGCCTCAGTTTGCACGAAGTCTTAAAATAATAAATTACTAAAAAAACATAAAGTTCTGAGTAACTTTCAAGACTGAAGTAAGAATTGTTCTAGGTTTCGGTCGCACTTTCAAAACTGTATAGTTCTTTACTTTTTCTAGAAAAATACTCGTGATAAAAACAAATTTCTCCGACAGTTTGCCAACTGCAGACAGAAAGATTGAAAAAGAAATAGAAGAAAATTGTTTTGTTAGTAATTTCTTTGTTAACACGCAGAACGATGTTGTAGGTAAGTTGTTTTCTGTAATTTGTATGTTGTTCAATGTATTCATTTGCATTAAATTATGAACTAGAAGTTATTAAATACACAGACATTTACTTACAAAGTGAAAAGGACTTTAAAAACAGGTGCGTAAAATATATTTTGCTCATGAAAACTTGAGTGACGTGAACTGACGTGTCAATGCTTAGCATTAGCACAGTCTAAAAACCTACAGTCTTCCGACGAAGCCGTCTAGATAGGACAATCGTGCGGGTTTTGAGGTGTGAGACGTGGGAGAGCCGCTCCCGAACTGCGACCAAAACGATGTTCGTAGTTCGGGAGGAATTATTCAGGGCTAACACGTGTAGACGTTGTCGGCATTTTTCCAGAGATCAAAGGCGTCGTCTTACTGTATTAATATTTATACTGTGGCATTAGTATGGAACTACCTACACCTCAATTTGCCTTCACTTCACCTGCATTTTCATGGAGTATATGGTACAGAGGCCAGCAAATCAAGCTACCCCAACGTGCCAAACTTCTTTGATAGTTTTTCAACTTTATTACAAATACAATAAGGTTCATGTTCAATTGGCTTTTTTTTGTTTGGGGTTGCTTGATGTACAGACGCCAGCGCATCAATTACCCCAATGTGTCAAATTTTCCCAATTGAATTGTTTGACATAAAGTTGAAAAACAATCAAAGAATTTCGACACATTGGGGTAACTTGACGTGCTGGCGTCTGTACATATAATACTCAAAAAAATATTAATAAATATTAAATAACAGCTATTAACTGTTAGCCATATTCATAATATTCTAGAAATAGCATAATAATTTAAGCGGAAAGCTATCTAGCCACAAATAGTTACGATTAATTCATGAAACCCCAAGCGGACGCGCTGTCATTGTATTTCTATTGTGTCTCTTATTGATACGATTGAAAGGTTAATTCAGAATGATCTATGCAAGTCAAATTGGCTTACATTATTCAATGCCTAAAAGGAATTTCTATTTATTGTTAACTCATTTAGTTCTAGCCTTTTTGGGATTTCAAATAACGGGCTTAATATTATAGGTGTACTGTTTAGAATTTTATATACGATCGTGTTGTTATATGTTTATCGCATTTCAGTAATTTTTCAGCCTTAGATGGACTGCCAAGTTATATGGGTTTGGAGTTCCAAGACGTGTAACTTTTGGGATTCATGTTACATGTCATGTTTAGTCGATTTTTTAACTTTAGTTTGAACGCACAATCGTGTTGTTGCTATTTAAATAAACACATTGTTTGAGATCTATGGGATTTGCAACACTATGGTTTCTGAAGTTGTCTTTACTTTCCGCCCGAATTTTCTATATTTCTTTTGTTTATTTGGAATACACTACACATTTTGTTCAATTTCAAAGCATAACCCAATAACACATTTTTTTTATTATTACAATTGGCGTTGGCAAATTCATGCGTATTGTACAAATAACTTGCTTCAAAATCGACAAAGAGAATCAAATCAAATCAAATCAAATCAAATTCATTTATTTGCAAAAATATGTGTAGATAATAGTCATAGTATGATGCTTATTATAGGTGTTACAGTATATTCTTTGGCACAACATGTTTGACCATGGCTGGTGTACAAATTAGGTCAGAAGACCATCAGATTTCAAAACAAATTATAATAATAAGTATACAAAGTTAAATTGATCAAAGAAAAAAAAAGTAATAATATAACAATTCACATTAATATTAAATACTTAACAATAGAACAGTGGGTATTCGTGCAATTTAAAATAAAAAATATAATAGATTTAGTCAGTGTATCAGAGTGATTTGTCATTTAAAAATTCATTGACATTATAGTAGGCTTTTCCTGTCAGTAGTTTTCTTAATGTTTTTTTAAACTGGTCTGTATTAAGTTTTTTTACACGGATAGGGATATTGTTATAAATTATCGCTGCTCTGCATACAACGCTTTTATACAGTAGTGCTGTCTTAGCTGGCTGAACACGAAGTTTACTATTATCCCGGCGATTTCAGAAACATCGTTATTAAACCGCCATGCCTGCGAGTTATTTCTCGACGGCATATTATAATGCCAAGTGCCCAGGCCTATGGGTAGGGTGCCACACAAATTATGACTCTAGCTTAGTCACGAAGTATATGAAAAGAAGTAGACAACCAAGGAAACATGCGGCAAACTTATACCAACAAATAACTTTACCGTGATCTCCATAGAGCTTTAGAATTTCATTTGTGTATTGGACAGCACAAAACCAACACAGCTTAGCGGAAATAAAATGAGTACAGAACAAGAGAAGACAGTAATAAGAACATTCTTTACCAGAAGTATGTACTGTTTTAAATGAACCTCTACTGGGTGCTCGACGTACTCTTGTCTTCCTAGTGTTGAAGGTTTAATTAAAAAGATCGGACGGCTATGCTTACACTGTTCATTTTACCCCGTTCCGCTTGATGTGACAGTATTATTTCTGCTGAGTATGCAACAACATACTTAAAAGGTAAAGATAAAGATACCGGGCTGGTATCCGCAACTCCACGTCAAAGCGCGTATTGTGCGTATGGGCCATAATCTACCACGCGGGCCCATTGCGAATTGGTAGATGTCACATGTCTTCGAATTTTGGTTGTAGGTTGTAGTTGCACACATTAATCCTTACTTTTATTTGTTTGTTAGCTTATCACGCCTAATCCACTGAACCGATCATTATAAAATTTTGAATACACATTGTAATATGTACCGAACAGACAAAGAGTATACAGTTTCCCGCACATCAAGCTACCCTAAACTGTAAAATTTACCCAATTGAACTTAAACCTTAGTCTGTTAGAAATAAAGTTACAAACCAATAAATGAAATTTGAAACATTGGAATAGTTTGATGTGCTGGGTTCTGTACCTTTTATTTCGAAATAAAAACTACTATTCCCTAAGAAAACTTTGATTTTTGACAGCTAAACCACTTTGATCGTTTATTTAAAAACATATACAAGGTGTTGATTTGCATCCTCGTCAAATTCAAGGACGTAATTATGCTAATGATTCTCGACCCAAATCAACAATAAAATGAGTAGGTTTTTTTTTTATTTTTTTTGCTTAACATCGAAAAACCGCAAGTGTGAACCAGCCGTATTTAAAAGCGGCCCGTCTGTTACTAGCCCTATCACCGCGCTTTCGCACACAAACAAACGCAAACAATACATACACAACACATACGCAACGATCAATTCGTAGGCAATCAATACCGCCCCAATCACGGTGCAGGAACTCTCCCGCGCAAGCCCCTAGCCACGCCCCCGCGACCCTGCGACCCCAGTATGATTGATGTCGCCGACGCGTGTGGGTGCTTTGCTGATTCGGGAATGCCGCTTCTCGGTACATTGGTGACCACTGGATAGGTCGCGGAGGACCTGTGGCCTGGCCTCCGCGTTCTCCTGACCTGACGCCTCTAGACTTATTTGTGGGGAGACGTTAAAAGTTAGTTTACACGGAGGATGTGACAAGTGTAACAGAATTACGTGCAAGGATCATTAGTGCTTTCGACACTTTAAAAACGAATGTGTTAGTGTTACGTAAGCTGAAGGAAAACCAGCTACGTTGTGCTCGTTTGTGCAAAGAGTGTGATGGTGGCCACTTTGAACAATATCCCCGGGTAACCTAAGTACCTAGGTAATTAATTTATTTGTACATTTTGTAAATACGTTGTTAGCTTAATCAATTTTATTAGTGTAAATAAGTTAATTTCAAATTTTTAACTACGCCAAAAGAGTCGAAAGTATCACCACGTAGGTAGTTAGGTACTTACACTTAACTAGCACGTCTTTCCATTTCCATCAAACGTAGAAAACATTTTTAGATTTAGTAGATCGGTACACCAACTAAGGTAGGTATTATTGCCGGTCCTAAGCCAGAAAGGAAATTTACAAATCCACCAATTTAATCCACAAGTAAAACAAAATCACTACGAAAACTTTAGGTTGAAGGTTAGAGCAAAACTAACATTTTAATAATCATCTGAGAACAGGTCAGTGAACTTTTCTTTGGCGCACTAGTATTAAACTGTCATTAGTAACATTTCCGTATTCCAATAATGCTCAAAAATGAGTTAATTATCAAGCAAAATTTATGACAATAATGTAGGTGATTTTGGAAATAATATTAGGTTAAATTATTGCTACCGGTCATCGGGGTCATTGCTTCCTAGCGTTCGCGAGCGCGTTGCATTTCGTAGGTAAGACGTCGACACTCACGCACACAGCTGCATTGTCGCTGTGTGCGAAGTCGGGTTATTCTGTTTTATTTGTATTGAATTAAGAGTTTAATTCTGAAACACTGTTAAATTTCAACATCAAAAAAACGCAGCGCTTGTTAGTTATTACCCGCTAACGTACTTTCAATTGATTATTTATGTATTTTATGACACCCTCCTGAAATTTGACGAGGATGCAAAACAACACCTTGTATTTAAAAGTGATCACCTTTGAGGAATACTGACGTTATGTCAATGTGCTCAGTTTCCCAGCTAGCAGAGTAAATATAAAAACAAAAGCTTTAGTAGTTAGCTTTTGTTTTATAGACCAAAACAATGAACATTAGCCGTCCGAAGTCTCAAAAAATTCCTGACATAAACCAGACCATATTTCACGTCCGAATTGATTCGTTTTATCTTCTTTTTTATTATGTCATCGATTTAAAATAGCAGTCCTTTTAAGTGATATTAATAGTGCATGAATGTCGGTTTTCGAATGCCTAATTCAACTTGTGATTGGTATGAATGCGGAATAGTTCTATTTAAGCCACTAATACCTATAGTTTGTCATCGTTACTATCATCTGTCTAGCCTTTTTTGAACCATGTTAGGGCCGGATTCTAGTCTCAATCGATTTTTAAGGTTAAGTAACGCAAACTGAGGTAATTTTTTGGAATCAAAAAACAACAGTGGAAGTGTTAGAAATATACAAAAATATATTCCTATGTATATATTCCTCCTTGATTAATAACTAACCTGGTGACAGAGTTTTAATGCCACCCATGGGCCTCTGACTTGGCATCACATGCCCTCGAGAAATATGTCTCAGGATAAAACACTAGGACTAGGCCAATACAAAGGTGCAAAGGGACAAATATAGACTTTACTCAAGAGTCTATCAGACTACTTAATATGTTAGTACTTCAATCATGTTAGTGAATCTTCTTATGATTGCTCAATTGATTGCATAAAGTACGGGTTGTAATATTTGAATTTTTACAAGTTCAATTCCCGAGCTGTTAGTATTGAATTTAAAATAAAAATTAAGTTTTCATTCGGTTTTTTTTTAATTGTCGGTGTTTAATTTTAAGCTACTGGTTCTCTCATGATGTTTTCGTTCACCGTTTTTGAAGCAAGTGATAAAATACTGGGATTAGGCCAATAGGTAAAAAGGGACCAAGATAGACTTTTGCTCAAATGACTATCATATTACTTATTTTGTTAGTACTTCAATCATGTAAGTGAATCATCTTATGATTGTTCAATTGTTTCCATAAAGTACAGGGTGTATTTTTTTCAGATTTTACAAGTTCAATTCCCGAGCAGTTAGTAGGTATTGAATTTAAAATAAAACTGAAAGATTAGTTTATAATCGGTATTTTTTTATTGTCGGTGTTTAATTTTAAGTTACTTAACCTTCATGAAGCTAAGTCGTCGGAAGTCCTGTATATCAATAGGTGAGGATTCTTGGTATTTTTCTAGTTTCTGTTTTACTCAATAGCAAGAGCTTGTGCAAATGTAGATATTGCTTTATTCTTTAGAAAAAAACATACACGTTTACAGCAATTTACGACTTAGCGTGCGAAGTGTAGCTAGCATACAACAAATTCTCACTACAAACAGGTTAAAAAATAAAAAGTAGACAAATTGTCGTAGGTTACGATAGTTTAAACTTAAAACCGGTGCACAAGTTATTAGTTTCTGGTTTGAAGTCTAATCAGTACTAGACTTAATAGGTAGACTGGGCTAGAATAATGTCTAGATTTATGCATGACTATGTCGTTTAGCTCTGATTCCCATGGGCTTTCGTATCTGTAATGGCGTTATTATAGACATTTTATGTCCTTTTCACTTATACTATAAAGCATTAACTGAATGTCTAAATAAGAGTGCGCTGTGGCATTTTGAACGTTCGGCTTAGTGCTGAGAGTTGAAAATGCAACAGTGCTTTGAACTGAAACTTCTAATAGTATGAGCGGTATTAGTGTTATTTGCATGTTGCAGAAAGGTGGGAAATCTAGTCGTTTGGTCATTTTCTCTGAGGCCTTTTTTTTCTGCTGGGACTTTTTCATATGAACTCCTTTAATTATTTTTTCCTTCAGGGTTATTTTTTCTGTCTTTTTATGTTTACCCGTTTTTGTTACTTTGCAATAGTTTATGTATCCATCTTTGGATTACCGTTGTCTATAGTAATGACTTTAGAAGGTAAATATAATTATTTGACGTTAAAAAGTGCCTTTAGCGAAAAGTAAAATTATTTATTTCAATTTGGCCATTCTTATTGAAATAAAAAACTTGACTTTGACTTTAAAGAGATTGTCGGTTTTTTTCTCATTCCCATAGATGTAGGAATAATAAACAAATCTAATAAATGTGATGGAATTAGTTATAACTCATAATATGTGCTTTCAATAATCATAAATTCAAAACTTATTACTTTTGTATTGTTTAACAGAAGCTCAATTTAATGTTGCTGCGATGAAAGTTGATATCTTATATTTATCAATTACAATATTATTAGTTGTAGCATTGTATTACGAAATTTAATTAAAGTTTTACAAAGTAATTGCTTAAGTTTTGGGTCTTAATGACTCGTCTTTCAATTAAAAATGTGGAAAGTAGTTTCTGTGAGAAAACTAATACAGGGAAGTAACTAATCGGCTATGTTCATCATTTTAAAAAGGTCTTAGTAAAAGTGGAAAAATGTAATAGGTTTGAGAGCAATTATATTACAAGTGAAAAGGTGTAGATAGGTTATAAGCGCTCAACAAGCGATACGTTAAAATGTGGCTAAATAGCCACACTTACCTCAGTGTCGCGTCGCGCCGTCAACGGACGCTCGGATGCGTTAGTGTGCCGTTTTTGAAGATCGATTGTTGTTTAGGTAACCTATCTACACCTTTTTATTTGTAATATCATTGTTTGAGAGCATGTAAACATTGTTTGCCTTTATTTATTTATTTGTTTAATACTTCAAGCACACAAATGTACATAGGCGGACTTAATGCCTTAAGCATTTTCTTTCAGTCAACCTTTAGGTCATGCAGAGACAAACAGTGGTAGGTGCAATTCCGTAAGAAAATTTGAAGAGAAGTAAACATTATTTATTAACTGCCGCAACAGTCAAAGTAGCTAAACATTACTGAATAATACATACTTTCATAATCTCAAGTCTTTTTCTCATGGGGTTACGTAGAAACTACAGGGTGCAAACTGCTACGATTTTTACATACTCTTTTTGTTTGGTTACATTCAAACATGTTGTCATATACACACACACCTGTTGTGAGAACCTGACCTTTCTGAAAAACCTGTCGTTACATGACCTTCTAGGGTATCTACTTGTCTACTCCCAGCGTTTTCAGAATAACCCAGGAATGTATAGGAAAAAGAATTTTGTCTGCGAATTAGTTTTGTTTTTACTGGCTATCCATGATCAGTTCAACTGTATTATAATGCAAGTCAATCCTACTTCCGAATTAACTTAATGTGACACTGTTAACTCAACTCCAGTAATAACTCTCTAGATTTTATATCAGTAAATATCAGCATGTACAATCACGAGCATAATCTTAAACCTTACACTTACGGAAAACTCAAAAGTATTTTTCTCGCGTAATTGTGACGTAAAGATTGCAACATTTAGATAACATCTGTTCCATTTATTAGTCATCATCAATCTAGCTCTTTCTTAAGAAATAAGAGTTGATTTTTAGTTTAAGTAGGTATAATAATGTATAGTCGTTACTCATATTTTACATAAAGTGAACTAACCTCCACAATCTGGTAACTGGGTAATATGATACCCGTTGGTGAAATTGATTCTCAGACTTTCAAGTTGTTGATGCTATGATGCAAAAAGTCGCTTCCATTCCGTTCCGCGGCGGTGTAAATTGAGTCTTAGCAAAACGTTATGCTCATGACTGTACACTGCACAGTGTATACTCAAACCTTGTTAGATATCAGACAAATATCTAACGTTTCAATAAAAACTAATGTTTCCGATATCACTGCCTAATTAGTAACTGAATCATCAGTATCTCTGAACTAAAGAAGGTCGTTACGTTCATTATCGTGACCATTTAAATTTATTGCTGATAAGCAAATTGAATTGGATGGTAGAGATAAAGATTTAAACTAATTTCTTTAGTAATATTCAATTTTGTTTGAGTCTCACGGTTCCAAGTGTTTCGTATTAAGTTTTTAGTGAGTTTTAAGTAGGTTGATAAAGATATTTTAGTATGGTTAGTTGATTTTTAATACGGTGTATTAAATTATGAGTCGTTTAAAATCGTACACGATTTTTGGGATTTTTATGCTCACTTTTAAGATAAAGATTTGTGTTAAGTAGGTATTTTGAATTAATGGGGGTAAGGAAATTAAATGTAATCATTATTAACGTTGACTTGACAGCAATGCGAAATATTTTTCTAACCTAATAACCTTACTGCAATGCATTGATTTTGAAAGATACAAAATACCTAGACAATTTTAAACTGAAGTACTACGCTGTATGTCTCTATGTTTCATACAATTAAATACTAAGTAGAGTACCTAGTTTCATAGTATTTGAAGTAGTAGTAGTAATAATTTAACTCGATGATTTAACGAAGCAAAATTGTAATTTTTCTAGAAAAACAGAACTGGCTAGCAGCAACGTTTTTACGAGTAATTTAACACAAACCATTAGGAGGCATATTTGACCCTCTGGTAACTCATAAACTATCCTAATAATATTATACACGCGAAACTTTGTGAGTATGGATGGATGGATGTTTGTTACTCTTTCACGTAAAACCTACTGAATGGGTTTTAATAAAATTTGACATGGAGTTAGCTGACACCTTGGATTAATACATAGGCTTTTTATCCTTGTATTCCCACGGGAACGTACCTACGCGGGTGAAACCGCGGGATGTCTGCTAGTTTCACATAAAACTGACAAATTTGGTTCATATATACCTACTTACGAGATAAATTATTATGATTACGATGTGTATGACTAATGACATTTCTGAAATTTCATGTTACTTATAATATTATGCATACACCAGAAGTATTTACTCAACTGTTAAGTCAAATATAGTTAGACTAAAGTTATTTTACCATGTGAACTGGCAAGTAAATTCCATTTATTTTTAACCGACTCTAAGAGGAGGTTCTCAATTCGATCGGTTTTTTTATATAATTATGTACACCGATTATGAATTCCGAGATTTATGATCCGATTTACGTGAATCTTTTTTAGTACGATGCGGAATAGTTGTTTTTTGGTTCTATAAAAAAATAACATAGTTTGACCTGGTAATTTTTATTTTATGAACATTTTTGTTCATGAATTTTTCTTTTTAATTTCATTGAAATCTGTTTGTTTGTTTGTAATATTAAAAAAGAAATGGAAAATATTAATCAACTACATACAAATATAAAGACTTAAAATTGTGAAATAAAAACTTTTTGACATAAAAACAGCCGATTTAAAAAAAAACACTAACCGGTGTAAAATAACCCTAAATTAGGAAGTCTGCGGCTTTGGTGGTTTTGTCTCATTCATGATTGGCCACCGACTTCCGAATTTAGAGTTTTTATCATTTTAATGATTTTCTTCTTTTTATGAATTTTAGGTAGTATAGCTATTAATATGTGTATATAATAAAAAATATAATATATCTTTAAGTTGGATTTTACTTTTCCTAATGTTCGTCGCTATGTGGTTACGCATTTACTATAAATACAATTTCAGAGACAAGAATATACTTGGACACAGCTGTTTATGGTGCAAGAGAATGTGTTTAAATCTTTGAGCATAATGTGAGGCAGAACTTAGCTAACACTATTAAAAGCTGATATCAATAATCAGATAACTTTTATCTGTAGAATAATTATGACGTTCTGTCATAATTATTATCCATAGAGAAACTGTCAAACCGCCATTTCTTTTCCACAGTTTCGACAATTTGAACATTGAAAAATCAACCCTGTATGCACAAACACTTACCCATCCAATAAAAAAATATCACAGCCAACTATTTCACAACGTATTATTCTAAAACACAAAACCTAACCCCGCCACTGCAGACGTAAAACCGCGGCGTGACCAGTCAACCCGTGGCACGCGACTGTCCCGACATTTGAATATTAGCCTACCACGGGTATTTTTAACCTACCCCCTCGGAAGTTTAGTCTGGCTCGGAACTGAGTCACGGAGGGTGCCACAATCCAGTGATCTCCGGTCGAGTAATTAATTAATTGTTTCTGTTGTTCTTGTTCAAAAATAGAACTTAATGCAGGCGGGATATAAATAAAAAAAAAGTTTTCGGCCTGTGTTTCTACAGTTGGTTGTGATTACTGTTTAAAATGGATGGGTAATGTTTCATTGTATATTGGGTCTCCCCATTTGATAGTAATAAGGTTACAAAGGTTCAGGACTTATTTTTGGAGTCGTTTATAAAGAAAAAAAACAATCAAATAGGTAAATAAAAAATCTACAACTTTCACACAACGCCATCTAGTCCAAAACTAAGCTGAGCTTACGCTATGAGTAAGTACTAGATAATGATAAACATACTTATATATATTCCTCAATACATACGTGTTTTAGATAAATTACACCCAGACAGAAGAAAAGATCTTGTTCATCACCCAAACATTAAAAATAGAAAATTAAAAAAAAATCGTTTACCAAAACTGCAATTAATAAAAACATTAATTGTCAATAACTATGTTAAACATAAATATTTCAAACCAAATCTGACTTAATTTAAACACTAATATAACTCACGATAGTTCAAGTTCCCTCAAATGGAACACTTTAAGGAACATAAAACCAATTTCAATTAAAATATTTTTACCCAAAATTGAACCTTCAACAACATTTTAAACGCATTTTCTAAATTTAAATCACTCTTAAGACTTTAAAATGCATACGAAGCAAAGTGAGGAGAAAAATATATTATGACATTAACTGCAAATGGCTGAAGAAATCTGAAAGCTTTAGTTAATTTTGAATTCAGACAATCCAATGGTCACATTCGGTTAATTCATGAATGTCTAAATCTAAACGTTGCAAACAAGAATGTTTTTCAAAATGGAACCTTAACGGCTTAACAGATAACACTAGGGAAGACGCCATTCCAGGTTCGAATTTAGAAATGGTTCTAAATTTAAACTCTCCGTCGCTATTGGCTGTCCGGAAATGGACTGCATTCTGTGTACCGATAGATACAAGTTTCGACATGATCGAGTTTTTTAGGGAGTGCTTGAGAAAAAATAGGATACTTTTGGAGCATCTGTTTGTTTTGTTGCTTTTAGCTATTTATTTGGTACGTGCTTTACGCTTCATTGAAATCAAAATGGTCAAAGTGAAACTGACAATAGGAAAAAAACACGAAAAATCTCATCATGTATAAACTAATTCCTTTTCTTCAGATACACAAAGCAGATAAAAGCCGTTAGTCATAAATTAAGTACCGCGTTTTAGTGGTAGCAGCACTAGTATAAGATGATCTCCAATTCTATAGAAACTCCGTTTTACACTAGGCCTGCTAAAGCTCAAAGTGAAGCCACTGGCTCGTGGTCTACTGTACCTAGATTTACAAATAAGAATAAGCATACAATTGGTTTTTACGATTTATAGTTGGTAATAGCAATGAAATAAATAGATATCTTTTTTATACGTCTGTCGTTCATTTACAGATAGATATAAAGGCGTGGATGACAATGCTGACAGAAGAGATTGGATTTTGGATATCAAACAGTTAAGTACTTGGTTCGTATAAAATCTATTTTAAATTGATTTCAACTTGAAAACTGATAAGGAGCATAAATGATGTTTCAGAGTAGTCTAAAACTTTATGCAATCGTGGTACACACACACGGCTACTCATTAAGCTATTCATTTCCTTGCTGGGAAGAAAAAGTGGCGGAACAAACTCCCCAGCAACACATCTGTCTGATTCGTTTGAAGAACTATATTAAGAATCTATACCTACAATGAAATTCTCAATAAATAGCACTAAAGTTTAAACACTTTGTAAAATATTACATTTCAGAATGATTGTCACATGTTAGCTAGCACACTCCACTATACCAAGAAACAAAAAAGTAAATAAAAATATTCATATTAACATTGAAATCTAAACTAAAAGATAACAGCCTCCAGGTATAAAAGGCGTACCCGCTTACTTGTGCAATGCTGACTTATATTCTTAAGGCTGTGACTCTAAGTTTAAAATAATAATCTAGGACTATCGAAGTGAAACCAATAAACAGTTACATTAATATTCTAACCAGAAATAATCAGGCTAATAATGCTCCCAATAAACAGTGACTGAGCAAACATTTATAAAACAACATTAACAAAAGTCATTACTGTCTGAAGGTAGATATTAAATAGGCCTACATCAAAAAATATTCAACAAAAGCGTTTCATTCAAAAACAAAACTAAAAAGCCTAATTACAACATGTTGTTAAGCAGAATGCTATTCTAATTTCTGATCCATATAGATCGCTATTAACTAATTCTCTGGCGTTTTTGTTATGATTATTATAATTTTTGTTATGATTATTATAATTTTAATGGGAACCTTTACGGTATGTGAATTTCAAAATTCTACATTTATTAAGTCCATCAGTTATATAATATAAAATATTAATATACAACTATTTTTAACCTCCGACGCAAAAAGAGGGGTGTTATAAGTTTCGCCACTATGTGTGTGTGTCTGTCTGTCTGTCTGTCTGTCTGTCTGTGGCACCGTAGCGCCCAAACGGATGAACCGATTTAGATGCGGTTTTTTTTATTTCAAAGCAGGGTTTCTTGCGATGGTTCTTAGACACAGCACCCCCACGGTACCCCGACGTGAAGTAAAATTTCATGGCTGAAGTGTTATTTTTAACTTTTTAAATGTTTTACTTTTTTGCGGTGGGGGTTTTTTAAATTTTTAATTTAATTTTTTTTGCTTTGCTTTTTTTAAGCGTATAAAGTTAAGGAGAGTGGGCTTGGCACACTTATTTACTAAATTAATACTATTATTACAAATTAATGTCTTGCTGTTAGTTTTAATTCAACATGATCTACCTACCGGCAAAGCTTCTATAGGTATTGATACACAAGTAGGTATAATGTAGTTGAAGATGTATTTAAATGGTGTCATATAAAAAACATATGTAACTAGCCCACGATGAATTATGTTGTGTTACCGTTATAAAACATCAGCAGTCGTTTGTCACTTTTTCAAAGAATTAACATGTGTGTTTGACATTATAAAGCAAAAACAATGTGCTAATTATATCTTCTCAGAATCATTATATTTTTTTTGCGTAATTAGGGATGTGAGCAATGTTTAAAATATATTGTTTATCGATACAATATTTTGTGTTGATTTTTTAAGATATAGGTATTGTTATAATATTATTAATATAAATTAAATATTCGAAATAATATTTAAAAAAATATTGATATTCTATCTCTTTTTAACTAGTCTTACAGCTACATCAAGAGTTTTGTTGTCAATATTTTGTTTATAGTAAATGCTTATGCGCAAAACATACTGTTTTATTTTAAAAGTATTGGTTTTCATATTTGTTATTTTTAAATTAATAATAACGGAACCATTGTTGCTGTGGTTAAGAAGTTACTAACAGAGTATAGGTACCTACCGCCATCTGTTAGAAAGAAACGGAACTTGTTGTAGGGAATATTGATTTGCAACAAAAATTAATGAAGTCAAAAATCATGATAAAAATTATCACATCTTGTAATTCGAACAAATTACACGCAATAAGCCACAGTTTATAAAAAATAGTCAAGGATTTCCGGATTTATTCCAGGATTCAAACAAGTTCAAGGAAAAAAAAATTCATTCAAATTCCATTAACAACAGCGATATTTTTTGCATCCCTAACCCTATGCATAACGTTTGATGGTTAATGTTTATGACATTATTAGTCATTACTCCGAACGGGTAACGTGATACCAAGTTATATTTAAAACTAGCAGACGTCCCGCGGTTTCACCCGCGTAGGTCCCGTTCCCGAGGGACTACAGGGATAAAAAGTAGCCTATGTGTTAATCCAGGGTCTCGGCTAACTCCATACCAAATTTTATTAAAATCCATTCAGTAGTTTTTACGTGAAAGAGTAACAAACATCCATCCATCCTCACAAACTTTCACGTTTATAATATTAGTAGGAAATGTATATGTGTATTTAGAAATATATATTATAAGTATGTTTGCTATATGGTAGAGGTGTACCTTTGTCAGTTATACGTTTCCTTGAGATCATTTTAGACTCAAACCCTGTGAAATTGCTGGCAAAAGCTTACTTGAGGTTTTATTTTCAAATCTCTACTGTCAAAAACGGCAAATAAAAGTATTTTTAGCAATAATTGCAGCCCACTTTAAACACCCAAAAATAACATGCAACTTCGAAATAATTATACATACTTACACAGGATTGCGTATCCTTATTTGGTCATTCACAAAAATAAGAAAACGAGTTCCAATGATTCATTCACATGAGCGAACGATAATTTCAATGACCGAAATATTTTTTTTAACCCTAAAATAAGTATGGCTCATTAAACCAATTATTTTCGACGATTTGACTCCAATTATTTGTTTTCCGAGCCATATGGAAGCGGGTTTTGGGCTATTAAAACTAAAAACTATTGTTAAAACAATCATCTTATTACCGTTACCTTGTTTTTGAAGGGTTATATGTGATGCTGTGTGACACACTGGTAGAAAGTTTGGTAAGCAATGAAGCAACTTCTTTGGTAGGTTCATTCATGCAGGCAATAAAAGTGCCAAAATAAACAATATAGAAAAGTTTCACAATGAATAAAATGAACAAATGCTGTTTTGGTATATCATATTGGCACCTAATCTATACAAATTAATTCCAAGCAAACGATAATAATAAGAACCTATTATAATACGGTGTACTTTTCTCTTTTTGTTTATGTTAAAGTGAAAAATAAAAATACCAATGAAAAAATCCTATTAATAAAATATACCTAAGTATCTATAAAATTGCTTGAAACACAAAAATCAAAACGAAACGAAATAAACCTTCTCCAACGAGCTCTTCAAACTACATAACCATTATGTCACGACACTTTTTTTACTTTCAATATTTCTGAGAACGGATGTCCAGAGCATCCGTTTAATCGTGTAATCCGAAAACAACTGACTAACATCGGTGATAAACTTCAAACCAATACAGATTTTATTTTCAATGAAATAAAGCAGAGAGTTCAGTGTACCATTTCCGTGATGATATCAGTATCTCAGAGGTGAACTGTGCATAAAGTGGGCAACTTAATGATGTGGCTGGCTGGAGAGAAAAAAAAAGTGGAAACAGATACGAATTCGATTTTATTGCTCACTCTTTCTTTTTTTTATAACTAAAGGGTGCCGATTCAGTGTGCGTGTAAAATATATATTGTTTTTTTTTGTTTAACCAGTAAGTAGGTAATAAGTGTGGTTTACAATTAATTGTTTTAAAATAGGTAGTCTTGTAACGGCACAGAGGTTCCAATAAAGTTGATAAATTTAACACTCTTGTTGATAAGGGATCATGAACATGGATAACTATGGATTTATGAACTGGCAACTGGAAAGAAGTGGTCGTAGCGCTCTGGGAAATCAATGTGGGTGCCTTAGATGTAGGTTCAGTGTAACTACACCTGTAGTTCTACTACCACATTTTTGGCATTACAGGTATCATGATGTGGTTCATCATAAAAAATAAACCCTTAAACTAAATAGAATAGAATATAATACTCTTTATTGTACACCATAAAACTTACAAATTATAACTTTAACCGTCTGCGGCTGACGTGGTAGTCCAACAGACACCGCGAATTATTAAATTCAGTTCATTACCGTTGATTTTCAAATTTGATCGCCGCCGCTCTCAGTACCTTACTGTAGTGAGCTCGCGCGTCGGTCAGTGTGCGGGGGACGGTCATAGCGAGCGTACATTTGCGTAGCAAGAGGAAGGTGTCCACGAGACTACCACATCAGTGTTAAGGTGAGTGTCTAGTATACTACCACCTCAGTAAAATGTTTATAGTTTCATAGTGTCTCCTAAGCAACCACATCAGTAAATAAATTTAGTTATCTTACTGTAAGGTATTTTTTGTATTCATTCGCGTTATTTTAGAATTTGAATTTATTCACATAATTTATACATGCTTCTATACTATTTTTATAAAGAGGATAATAATTCTTTCACTAATAGAATGCTATATTTTCACTGAGTAAGATAGGCTATAAGGTGAAATAGTGCTTCTATAATCCACGCGGATGAAGTCATGGTGGAAAGATAATTTTACCTAAATAATTTACAAGAAAAATCTGGTGTTTTAGATGGCTGACTCAAATAACAACCCTAGGCCAGGCACTTCGTCTACTCGTAAGAGAACGACGGCTGAAACTTTTGTAGATCACGAAGATCAAATAACAGAGGGGCTGGAAGAGGAATGTGAACATGAGTTTAGCGATACCTATTGGTGATGAAGATGAAGATCTGACTTTCGAGCCAGAAATGAAAAACTCAAAAACCAAATAGGTATTGTTCCTTTGATTGTTCGAAGCCAATTTGCCTTCAGTGCTCCAAGCCACTAAATAAAAAGGCCAAGAAAAGCTGTGATTTGAAAACGGTCTAATTTTAATTTCAATCAATGAATATATCACATGTTTTCAAGACCGATTATTATAATTGTTAATTTTTAAAATGTCTAATGTTTATTATAAAAAAAGTTGATTTTGTAATTTTTTTAGTGTCATTAATGTTTAAGGAGAGATTCATAGACTGATTTGAGGGAAGTCAATAAACACTGTTTAATTTTGAAAATATAAATTGTTTTTTTAATTTGAAGTTCATTTAACATTAATAATAGGCTAAAGATCTAATAAATATAAATAAAAACACTACATCATTTAATTCTATAAATATATTTACTATTGAAATGGTGTCTCGTGTACTACCACGCCAGTACAATTGTAAAAATTGAGTCACGTCAGTCGCAGAGGGTTAAGGGGTGCTACAATGGGCGGCCTTATCGCTTAAAGCGATCTCTTACAGACAACCTTTGGATGGACTTGATAGTGGAGGAGAAAAGATGAGTGGACGATGATGATGAACTGAACCCGTGTTAGAGCTGTTAGTGTTCAGAGGTATGAGGAACATGGTGTAAAGTTCCTCATCCACCATTGAAAAGGAAGGATCCTCCGACCAGACGGGTGTTGTGTCTGGTGGGCTAACTACTGCCCGACGGTTGTTATCGAGAACTTGTATAAGTTCAAAGCGCGCGGATAACTCTAATACCGCGATGTAGGATATCGGTCATTAGTTCGTATGTGGCGAGATAGATGTCGCTACAAATGT
Source organism: Euplexia lucipara (assembly GCA_921972225.1). Taxonomy (NCBI): domain Eukaryota; kingdom Metazoa; phylum Arthropoda; class Insecta; order Lepidoptera; family Noctuidae; genus Euplexia; species Euplexia lucipara. The sequence goes on along the minus strand of OV179168.1, from coordinate 7,556,509 downwards.
AAAAAAACAACAATCATGACTTACGGTCCGACTGTTTGTTTGTCAACTACGGGCTGCATATAATGTTAGTATACACCAGCCCCCCTAGCCAAGTTACAAACGATTCGTATCTATTCTCTTTCTACAATCGAGAACGCTTCAAATCCCTTTGTTTTGATCACGTGACTTATCACCTTTCGCTAAGTCACGTGGTTAAAACAAAGGGATTTGAGGCGTTCTCGATTGTAGAAAGAGAATAGATACGAATCGTTTGTAACTTGGCTAGGGGGGCTGATGGTGTTAACACAGAATGTGTCTTTCTATAACTACTAAAAAAAAAATATAATCGTATGTAACAATGAACGGAAAAACACACTTTTATTAAGGTACTGATATTGACCTTGGCCAACAAAAAAAGACTGCCTAAAATTAACTAAAAGTGCCTACGCAGATCCAGCCTAGTATCACAGTATAAATATTAATACAGTAGGACGACGCCTTTGATCTCTGGAAAAATGCCGACAACGTCTACACGCGTCAACCCTGAATAAAACCTCCCGCACTACAAACATCGTTTTGTTCTCAGTGCGGGAGCGGCTTTCCCGCGTCTCGCCCCTCACACCCCGTACGATTGCCCTGTCTAGACAGCTTCGTCGGACGACTGTATGTTTTTAGACTGTGCTAGTATCCTGCGCAAACGAAGTCGGAGACACTAGCTAGTAACAAATAAACCTCACAATTTTATACAGAAATCACCTACATATCCAAGTCTAGCTTGTCCAGCTCTTAAACTAGTGTACGTAAAACTAACACTGATTCCAGACGAAAGAAAAACACAGCTTTGACTCATCCCTCACGTGTAATTAGCACAGCATCGCTAATGAGCTGGCACCTGTTGCCGCTACTGTCATAAGTCGGCGCTACCGACTAAATAAATCTTGGTGAGAAGTCAAATAAGTGAAGCTTGAAGCTCTGAAATGTGAATTTTATAAATGTTGTGTATTTTAAAGGCACTTAAGGGACTGCATTCTGTTTGACGCAGAAAATTGACTTTTACTACAGCCATTTTTGCTTCAAAAAAATAAATGTAGATAAAGCTAACATCTAGTTGCAGCTGGTAGCATTTCATGTCAAAGAAATAGAAAAGCATCATTAGATTCTCGCCAGTAGAAAACAATAAATCAAATTCTCATACTAAATTACCACGTCTTGAAGTTATTGTTATTAATTCATTGAGTTTTTCCATCTAATTTTGATTAGTTTTTTATTTCATTTGTTAGGGACAAAAAACAGTTACATGCCAAGCTTAACTAAAGATTCTTAAATTAACACAACTTAGAAATACATTTATACACAATCTCACATATTTATATTATTACACATGTAACCAACAACATTGTCCACGAATTCACAAAAAAAAAAATGTTAAAGAAAACAGACAAATCGTGTGCATCGTAAAAGATCAGTGAAAAGAAAGGAAGAAAAGAAAATGCATATACTTATGAGTTTAGTAGTAGTTCTACTGCTCTTGCCTTGAAGCGATCTTTGGAAAGAGTAAATAAGTCAAGCTCCATAAAGTGAGTGTTGTAAGCATCAACAAGGCGCCGAAGAGGCACGCGCTCCCCAGCGTTAGTCCTGCACGAATTCGTGTGGAATTAGCAGCCTGGAACCCGGGTCTGCGACCAAAAGACAATGATACCTATTATAAGTTAAAAGGTGTAGATAGGTTAGAAGTCCTCAGCAAGCGACACGTTAAAATGTGGCTAACTAGCCACACTTGACCTCAAGTGTCGCGTCGCTTCGTCAACGGACGCGTGCGTGCGTTAGTGTGCCGTTTTTGAATGTCGAATGTTGTTTAGGTAACCTATCTACACCTTTTTACTAATAATATCATTGCCTATAGATTGCAATTGGCTCGCCACCTATTATATTTGTGACTGACATAACTGGCGAAATGTAGGTGAACTGTAAGTACCTACACTTCTTAACTCTTGAGATATTACAAGCGTTATGTTACGACTTGTGATATTATCATCACGTCTTGTCATATAACATTTTCTTTTACAGACATGGGCACTTCTTTTGGTCCGCAACGGCTATCGATAGATAAAGATATATTTTTTATAAATAAAAGGACAATGCTGACTTACTCAACCCTTGACTAATTAAAGCCTTATCCAACAAACCTGACCCAGACAGAGAAACCGGGACACAGAAACGATCAACGCGAAGTAAAATCAATTAAACAGAAAAGTCTAAAAAATAACCCTTCTCTTCACGGCCCCTTTCTAATCGACTAAACAATCGATTTAGTCGATTATTTCCACTCGATTCGACTATGCAATGTTTACTTTAGTACTGAACATCGAATGTGTTAAGAGTGAAGAGGACGAAAGGGGAAATCTCATTAGGTAGGGTCCATTTTGTTGCTCACCCCGGTTTTGAGGTTGGTTTGTAGTGAAAGATTGGCTATGGCTGAATATTTTTGACCGCAAAGTGAGTAAAGATGAAACAAGCTTTCGATTTATATTAACTTCTAACACATACATACTAACTTATCTTCTATTGGTGTTTACTATTTATTGTATACCCAAAGTGGTAATTTTTCTTTGTTTTCATAGTATAACAGTGGTCAGTGAAATGGCTGTTTTAATACTGCGGATTACCGCCCCTACTTATATTGATGCGAATCTAATTTACCTATCTCTTTCTATAAAAAAAAAACGAAATTAAAAACAAGAGTGAACGTAGCATATCACAAGCTGGAGTTAAATGTTAAGGGTTGGTCTCTCCAAGTTACTTTAAGGGTTGTTTTTCCTGTTGTGTTTTATTCAAAGCCTGCCTTGTTATGAATATTTTTACTTTACTTAACTTTAAAATTCAAGTTTGTTAATTTTTACTTGAGGAAGAATGATGCTTTAAAAGTTTGTTATAAGCTTGTGGCAGATAAAAAAGATGGACGTCGTTTTATTATTAGTTTTATTTATATAAGTAATACATAAATAACAAAACATCACGCCCGTAAACCCCTTAGGGTTAGGCATAGGTGTACGTCAGTAGTAGGTACCCACATTTTGCAAGTTACTTTTATGTATTAGGGGTCAACCAAACTCCCGGCTTTCAATAAGAAATCCCAGAAGGAAAAAACCCGTTTACTTTTGGCCTGACCTGAGGATCATACTCAGGGCCTCGTGCTCAGCAGAAGCGCTTGCCTCCACTATGCCAACAAGGACGAGTTAAATAATAACAGCCGCACTGTTATCAAGGGTTAAGCTACGCTTTGACGAGGCCGGGCCGGGGATGGGTAGTTTATTCATTATGTATCATGACACCTCCGTGCTTCGGAAAGCACATGAAGTCTTAGGTCCCGGCTGTTGTTTGTGACAGTCGTTACGAGTATTCAGAACCTCGAAAGTCTGACATCCTGTTTGACCTAGTTTGTGGAGGTCAGATAGACAGTTGTTGTTGTGTTGTTGTGACAGTCGTTTGTGGTTGTTGTTGTGTTGTTGTTGTTGTTGTTGTTGTTGTTGTTGTTGTTGTGAAACTTGTATTTAGGTGTAACTGGTTAGACTGGAACCCGACCCTAACATATTTAGTAATAATAATAATAAATAATAGTTTAAGGTATCCAGTACATTTTTAAGCCACTCTAGCATATCGTCCAATATTTTTGTTACCATACATAGTCTGCAATAGTCTTACACCAGTCGCAGGTTTTTCTTGGGTGCACTTGTATAGTTCATACAGGGAAAATCTGCGGTTGGTGCCTCATTTCATTAAAGACTACAATAGGCCTCTGCGAGTTGGTTCAATACCTACTCGACTAAAATGTATGAAACAGCTGATTTTTTTTTCGTGATTTTAGAGTTTGTCCCATAGGGAAAGTTGCTCATATTCATGGGTAGAACACCCTGTGAATATTTGGCCGGTCATTGAAAAATAACTCTGTATAATTAAGTTAGTAAGAGGCTAGGTTGATGATGAGGTTTAAAGACTAAACTAAATATATTTTTGGGGCAAATGAGCAGCAGGAATTTACTAAGCGATAATTATCCCATCCAAAAGCCCATTTAAATAAATCACAAAAACTATGTAGGAACAGGTTTGACTGACCGAATTGAACATAAATAATACATCAAGTCTACGCGTAGCAAGTAGTTGTTGATTGCAATAAATCAATATGGACTTTTAATATTTACAATGACGTATCTAGTTGTTTATCATTCTATATCGTAATTAATCTGTATTTTTATGATGGAAATGGGTCATTTTTTCTCTCGTAATAGAATTCAAACGGCTTTTGATGTGGTTGAAATATTAGCTGGATGGTTTAAGTAACTTTATTTGCTCATGCTGCAAATAATAATTAGGTTTCCGCGTACCTAAACAGTAAGTTATTGATAAAAATTTAAAGAAACAAAGAAAAGGACGATTAAAAGAAGCAGAAGAAAAAAAGAGATAAAAGAGGAAAGGAAAAAAAAAACTAAAAATTAAAGTTCTGTCAGGGTCAGCAAAAAATGTACTATCTCAGTATAATGCTACGATATTAAAACAAAACAACAACAGTAAGTATCGGAGCGCTGTTATTCTGATAGGGCCCACGAATGCCCACGATGAACATTATAAACGAAACCCAAAAAAAACTACCTACCACATATTTTCAATTACATCCAAAGAATCCGTATAAAAAACTTCGTAAGTAGGTATGTACGCCAGCACACCATGCTACGCCAATTTGTCAAATTGCTTTGATAGTTTGTCAACTTTACTACAAGAACTTAAGGTTGATAATTCAATAGGGAAAATACGACGGCTTTGGTATAGCTTGATAGGCATCTATGACTAAGTCATAAGTCGTTCATTTCATTAGCATATTGATTGGTACATCCACAGTGGCGAGAACCCATCATAACACTGTAACACGTCAATTGGAAATTGATGAGAACTTATGACTTATCATTATTTTTATTGCCTGGCAACACAGGCCAGTGAGCAATGTGTTCATTGAGAGTGAGTATTAGTAAGTGTTTCGTACCAAATGAGTTTTTTTGGGGTCCCGTAAGTCAATTGTACCAACAGAACCCTGAAAGGTAAGTTTTCATGAACCGTACTAGGCAAACCATTTTTTTTATTTTTATTGATAGGTTCACGTTTGACCACTATCTCACCTAATGGTAAGCGATGATGTGGTCGACGATGAAGCACGCTTGCCAAGAAGTAACCTGAATTTATAGGTATTGGAATCTTTAAGTCATGAGTGAATAGTCTTGACTTAAAGACTCCAAGATGCTGTTTTCACAGTGTGTGTATTTTTACTGTCGCTAGTAGGTACCTATATAAACAAATAAAAAATAAATTGGCGCTACTGCTGAGCATAAGGTCCTGGGTTCGATCCCCGGGTTGTACAAATCGTCATTTATTTGTAACAGTCCGAAGCCTGGCTTTGGGTCCGATTGATGGCAATAGGCTCGGCCCCTATTACATGGTACTTGAACATAACTGGCGAAATGTGGGTGTACTTGAGGTATATCTTCGTAACCCTGCGGACAATGCAGGCTTGAAAAGGCTAAAATATTTTAATTAGACTGACTAAGAGCACGTTTACTCAAAAAAAAACAACTTACAATTCAGCTTTATTTTACAAATAATACGTATAGATAATTTTCTTTACGGAAACTGGGTGATGACTTGTAGACTCAACCTACTAAGGGTTAAATAATAATAAATAAAAATAAATAAATATCCCACAACTTTTCACACAACGCCATTTAGTCCCAAGTTAAGCTTGAGAGCTTGTGATATGGGTACTAAACAGCTGATAAACATACTTATATATTTCTAAATATATACATATTATAGATAAATTACACCCAGACACAGAACAAATGATCGTGCTCATCACACAAACATTTGTCCTGGGTGGGAATCGGACCCACGACCTCCGGCATAGCAGTCAGGGTCACTAACTACTAGACCAACAGGCCAGTCTAAAACTAGCAGAATAAAACGATCACTAGATCACAATAAATTATTATAAAATGTAATTGTAAACTCACACGCATGTTTTATTTTCATTTGCGAAACTATTTTCGTTTCGTAGTCACTGGGCATACAATCTGATATGCCCGCTTTGATATCCTCTTTCACACGCTTGTAAGTAGAATTAAAAACTTTAAGTTTATATGAATAAAAATACAAGACTAATGGACCTACTTTGTAAGAAGGTGCCAAAAGACTCGCACCCACTATTAGCTGCCTAACCTTTTCCCAAAGAGATTTAAAATACTATAGAGCGGGCATGTCAAGGAAATGTCATAGAAAAACTTTGATCCCATATCTCAGTAACGCCATCTAGAATAATATATGAATATTGGAGCGGCAGCGGAGCGTACTACAAAAAAACTCATAGACTTGTATCAAGAGGACACACTTTTTCGGACAAAAATTTTGTTCGTGATGTCCGGTCTATAGGTATTGAATGTCTTTGCCTTTTCCTAACTATGTTGGGTTCCCGTTTAACTGGATGCAGCTAAATACCAGTTCTTTACATGGAGCAACTGCCTCTCTGACCTCCACAACTTAGTTACTGGGTAACACGATACCCCTCGGCTAAACTGCTTGTCAGACTGTCGGGCTTCTGACTACCCGTAACGACTGTCAAAGATCTACAAATGACAGCCGAGACCCATGGCTTAACGAAAAATAGAAAAGACTTGCACCCACTAGAGACAAATATACACCACAAATTTTTAATTAGCACAAATACTTAAAGGGCTTATTCTAGACGGTATTCTCATTATATTTGTAAAGTATCAATAAATAATATTCATAAATGGCAAAGTTATAAGCGGTTCTTTATATCCCAAAAGTCACCCAATTTATGGAAATATTGTACAGGCTATTCATGACATGAGTGTTCATTAATCGTCATCTCTCGCTCACATTCGCGTGATCTCGCTTAAGCATGCCCCGCCGCCCCCGCCTAAAACAGCTGTTTTCGTTATTTAAGTTTGACTAAACAGTGGCTTATTTAAAAATTGAATTTTTGCCAATGTGGTGGGAGAAATACCGAATATTTTTTTAACCATGTTGGAGTCGGCTTTTGTCTTATTTATGCTTCTCATAGTGACACTGAAAAAGAAAAATTACTAAACCGTCAAATTGCCCACATATTGAGTCACAATTTCACAAACATACCTATTCAAAATCACCGTTTATTTTATTTTTTTAGCATCTATCTGTGTATGTGTGGTACCTAGCATGTCAATCGTAGCACTTTTGTGGCGCTTTAGTACCTAATTCGTAATATGGCGTGATTTTTTGGACCGTCATTTTGCCCATTTTGGCAGTTAAGTTAATTTGTCATTCCAGTGAAGTTATGTTGGTACATTACGACATGATGTTACTACTAGATAGATAAAACTCAACAAGGCGAACGCAAAACTTTAAACTTTCTACCTAGTTGTCTTATCCGAGATTGACTTGCCGGTATTTTTCTCGAAACCTTCTATTTTCAGATAAGCTTAATAAAGCACGTACTACAAAATACACAAAGAAGCTTTAATGAAATTCGGCTTCGATTCGCGCGGCTTAAGCTTTCCCCCGCAGTCATTATTAAAAAAATAACACCGAAACTTTTTGACAGCGAAATATTCAATTTCGATTTATTACACAAGTTTTTGTGCAGTCCAAAAGTTTGCTGTTGTTCGATTGTGAGCTTTACACGGTTACGTTAAGAGTGTTTATTTGTTATTGGAATGGTACGTAGGCTTGGTAATTCTGGTGTCAGGAAATGTCAGGCGTATCAATTGACAGGTGGAAGTTCTCCTCGTGTTTTTTGGGCGTAAAAAATGATACGAAAGAATTAAATACGCCGTATGATATATTTGTTTTATAAATTGCTTGTTATCCCGATATTATTTTGCTGATATAGGTAAGGTAGGTTGAGGTAGGCTGTTTGTGTTGTAATAGCTTATTATGCACTAAAAAGGTGAAAAAAATCCTCTAAGCTGGCGCAAAATAAAGCTACATAGGTACCACAATAAAAATGGTTTCCTATTATACGTTCAACAATATTTCATTCATTTAGTTATTTCGCCATGATGTTATGACTGCCATAATTATCTATAATTATTAAAGACTGAAGCTTCATTCATATATAAGTAATGCTAGATAAATAGCACCTTCTTTCAAACACTATAATTAAGAATTTATTCGTCAAAAAGTTATTATTTTTGGTGTTTATGTACTATCGTCTTGCGAGCGTGCATGAGTTTTCCGACGCCACCACTACCGTATTTATGCATACAATTTACATAAACAAGACATATTTATCTCAACGCTATAAAAATAAAACCAGTATAATATACATTTTTAAAACTAATAACAGATTGCTTGTTAATCTCCAACGAAACACTCATTTCCGTAACTCACTGTGTACTTAAAAAAACAGGATGAGCATCGAAAATACTCCATTTTATATTCCCATACCATCAAAGTAGTTCCAATTAGAATTACTCAATTAATTACTTAAAATCTTGAACCAGTTTCGAACTGTAGTATTAGATTTATTTAACACTTTCAACCGATGTTGATGAAGAGGCTTTGGACCAGTTTAAGCAGGTTTAATCATTTTTAGGGTACCGTAGGGAACTGAAACAATCGTGACTAAAATATTCCAATCACTATTAATATTTATCGATAATTAAATCCACACTGGCTCTAAAGGCTGTAATTTAGATGCGTTAAACAGCAAAGGTTGGCCAAAAATATTTTTGAATTGATAGATAGATACTAAGTTAACTAACACTTTTGAAACAAGGTTGTAAATCATCAAAAATTTTAAGCAGTAAGTAAGCTTATTCGAATTCATATTTAACAGTGAGTAAGTACTAAAAAGAATTTACAAACTTATCGCAATTAGTAAGGCACTGCGCAAACGTGGACTCTTTTGTGTCTTGTGTCGGATACAAGCTACTCATGAATATTTCATTTCAATTTAACCTGTACTAAATCAGACACTCTGCGCAGACGTAATTCTTCGACATTTAATGATTCTGAACCATTTATTATGAACAAAAAGTGTCTACGTTTGCGCAGCCTCTAATTTACTCTTTATTGGGTAACCAACGAGCGTTGTACTAGGTACTACTATAAAATAAACTGATTTGTTCGTAGAAGTAGTAGTAATAAAAACAGATTACCATATTTTTAAGATCTGCGGAACCCTTTTTACATTTGTGGACTAACTACCACTTGGCAGGTTTGAATACCTACCTATTTACAGGAAATACCGAAATATTTACGAGGTTTTTTTATGAGATTTTTTTAGCACTAACTTCCGCTGGTGTTAATTACTAATTATATTATCAGAGCATCCTAGAATTGGATTAATTAGGAGTAATATTTCTTTAGTTGTGGCATCGTTAAGGATTTTGGATATAAATTATAATCTAGTTTAACAAAATTAACTACTATAACACGTTTTATAATTATAATTATTTAATTTTGATCTAAATATTTTTTTTATTTTATAATATTTTGTAGAGTTTTTTAGAACGAAAAATATACGTTTGTGATGCCAGGTTTGGGCCTAGAGTTATTATTATACAAAAAGGTTGATGTGCTGGCGTCTGTACATGTGACGTGACGTGACAGACGTATTGTCATTTAGGGTGCTTCTACACGGTCCACGTAGCTGGAGCAAATAAAGATGCGGGTTACACGCGTGAGGATAATGCGCAAGCTACTTGTTCAAGTTACTCGCTTGTACTTGTACACAATGCAAATAACTGGAGCAAGTTAAAACCTGGGCTACTTGCGCAAGCACTACGCACAAGTTATTTGCTCGTGGTCAAGAGCTACATGCGCAAGTAAACCGCGCGCGCACCATAGAGTACGCGGGTTAGTTGCACGAGTGGCTCGCTTTGGTACATGCTCGAGTCACTAGACCCGCACATGTTTTTAAACGGCAAAGTTTACGATGCATGCAACCTGCGCAAGTGCCTAAATATACGCAAGCTACTTGCGCCGTGAAAAAGCACCCTTAATGAATGATCACACACCCACAGAACTAACCTTTGATCGACTTGTGCGGCTATTCTTATTTAGCCCTAAACCCCTCACTCACTCATTTCCCCTCTTCAGTTTGCGCAACAAAAAATAAGAGAAAATAATAATGTTTATAGGTACCAACCTCACGGAAAACAGATTGGCACCATGTCTTTACCATCGTCCCGTGACCACGCACGCTCATTGGTCAAATCAAATACCGCGCGATTGCTGGTTTCATGTTACACATTTATGTCCGTTTTCACGAATTCACTCCCATAAAAAAGCAAAAAAAGAATAGATGTTAAACTTAAATAAAACTCACTAGGAGATTCTTTTGTACATAGCCAATACGTCACTACCAGTATGCATAAATATTAATTCCAGACCGGATGGATGTCACCATTTACTACCATAAACTGTTTATATCTCCTAGAAGATGAATAACCGTTGTAAGTACCAACTAGTTGTTTTGAGACTCAAATACGGTTTTTAAGACCTCAATTTGATATTATGTGGTGACACACAGGAAGTGATTGTGCATGTAAGTATTCAAAGTTATTATACCTGCCTCCGTTTTTTATTTACATCCTTCCGATTTGCATTCTCTTTGTAGGTAATAAGTAGGTACTTTCTTTAATATCCTGTGTGAAATTGGTTTATTGAGAAATGGGGACACACAAGAAATGAAGAAATGGATACAGTTTAATTAAATAATGGGGTTTACATAAACTACAACATATTAAATGTCGTGAAAAAATTTATCTATTTCAATTATTTTATCCGGTCACGATAAAAAAAATCTAAAGTCTTTATTCTATTCTGGGTTTTTGGACGTAAAAAATATACGAGACAGTCCCCCCAAATGCTCACCTTTCACCACTTCCTAGTATTTTTGCTGGGAAGAAGAAGTGGCGTAACAAAATTCACAGCAGTACGTGTGTACCAAAGAGTTTTGGTCAGTTTATAACAAGTGGTGTTTAAGTTAGTCTCGATAGTAAAAAAAATTGCTTCATACTCATGTTGACGATGTTAATATCATTATTACAAGTAAAAAAACACATTTCAATAATATTAATTTAAATGAGATACTTTGTTCTACAAAAAAATAAAAACCAAACGACAATAAATAAATAAATAAACGTACAGCGCTAAATACGAGTCTAATAAATTAGTCCCATGAATGGCGCCGATCAACAGATATAAATTTTGGTAATGAATTAGTTTTTTAATTTATATTTCATCTATATAAACAACGCCATAAAATAAAGACGTAAAATTATCTGACCTCTGACTTTTAAATTAGTAAAAGTATTCTCTATTGAGGCGGCAATTTGTATTATTTTGTGAGTATTTAGTTTAATTTTAAGTCTTTAATAATAAATTAACGACACAAAGATGTTATAAACGAGATAAAATCATTATTAATCTTAGTTGGGAAGTTGATTTGATGACGACAAGAATTTAGCGTTCGTAGGTATTTTAAAGACTGATTCCATTTAAGTTGATTATTATCAACACTTTTTAAATGTCAAAAATCACATTTAAACGGTCCCTCTATTAAGGCTCTTCACATTAACCTACTTGTATTTTTGCTGAAAAGAAGTATTGCAACAAACTCCCCAGCCACGCTGTCCTTTAAGTAAACTTAGTTACTTAGTAAATAACACATAAAATAATCGTTTTATTAATTTATTAAAACTTTATACACAAGTAAAAAAAAACTGTACAAAGACAGACTTAATGCCTTAGGCATTTTCTACCAGTCTACCTTAAGGTGGTGCAGAGATTGTAACGAGGTAGGTGCAACAGAGTAAAAATTAAGGACAAAAAGTGACACATAAAAATAAATACACAGACACATACATACTGTAACAAAATAAATACACAGATACATACATACTGTAACAAAATAATGACACAAATACATACTTAGTTAAACAGAATAAATACATGGTCATGAGAGAAATAAAATACGTATATAACGAAAAACTATTCAGAGTACCAATCAACCCAGCGATGAAACTGCCAACATCTTATGCATATTATGTTGCGATATAAATTATTAAAAAAAAAATACGAAAAAGAAATTTATGTTTACGTAGGTACTTGTATTATACACCTACCATAGAATGTCTTCACAAATATAATAATAATAAGTTTATTTCAAGCAAGTTATCTTAGTTTCTGTTGCCAAACCTGGTCCCTAAAGAAGGAAGACGAAAGTATACTCGCCATTTGCCAAAGGAAAATGGAACGTAGTATGCTGGGTATAAAGCAAAAGGAAAGAATCTACAGCAAAATTATACGGCAAAAAACGAAACTGGTCGATGTTGTCAAGCGAATCAGACTACTTAAGTGGAACTGGGCTGGCCATATCTGCAGGTTAGAAAACAACCGATGGACCAAAAAAGTAACTGAGTGGATACCAAGAGACCAAATCAGAAGTAGAGGTCGACCTAGGAAAAGGTGGGAAGACATCTTTTGGGAAAAAGGTGGTCCCGGTTGGATGACCAAGGCTAGGGACAGACAGCAATGGAAGGAAATGGGGGAGGCCTACGCCAAAGAGGCGACTACTGCAATAAGTACTACGGAATTAAGTAAAATATAAATATATGCATAAGTTAATTTTAAGGTTAATCGTTAATTATAATGTAAGCAAGAGTAACTTTAATAAGTGTACCTACCTAGATTAATTTAGATGTAAAAGTAGTAGAATAAAGGCTTTTTTATTTTTATTTTATTTTATTTTATTTTATTTTATTTATCTTAGTTTCTAGGATACAAGCACTTTGAGATACAGCTTATGAACAAATACAATTATGTGAACATCTGTGTCTGAACTAGATAACTAAATATCTGTATTTCAGTCAGCAGCGCTCCTCCCTTAAAAGAAACATTTCACTGTATACAAAAAAAAACAATAAAGTGAAAACAAATAATAAGGTTATAAAGTGTAAAAAAGGCCTCCTTGTGTGTGGTGTGACAGTGTGTGTATGTGTGTAGGAGGGCGGAGGGAGAGGAGAGGATATCTGTTAAGCCTACTATAAACGTAGAAAGTATCTAATTAATAATTATAATTGAAAAATCACGTCATGTGGTTCTTGAAAAAGAGATTTAAAATAGCGAAGAAATGTCATAGAAAACTGTGATCCATAACGCCAATATAAACATTGATTGAAGTGGCAACGGAGCGTACTAACTGGACCAATCGACTTGTGTCCACTTGGATACAAAGACTGGATGAAAAATTTATTCGTGATGTTCCGTCAAGAGTAAGTATTGTATGTCTTTAGTTCTTAACCAGAATCCACGACCTAGTGTATGAGAGAAAAGGTTTTTACCACTGGGTCATTACGACACATTTTCTATTCGATCAATATCTGATACCCTACTTTAAAAATAACATCATATATATACATATTAAGCTAATGTATTTTTGTATAATTTATACGCGAGGCGCCACAAAAGTTTTGACATTAAAATCGCGTTAGCTACCAAATTAAATAGTCGTATTGATGTAAAGTTATGGTCAGACTGTTAGCGGAGAAACGATGAACTTGGTATGTACAGTCAGGTTACTTATACCTTCTCGTCAGTTATCAAACAAATAATTTATTTGTACGAAATAGAAGGATATCACAGAAACTCTATGTTACAGTTTCTGTAATATCCTTGTATTTCGTACAAATAAATTATTATTATTATTATAATGACTTTTTTATCCACACAGGATCTGCTGCTATTGCGTATAAATTATTCAATAATTGTTCAATGTGCAAAGTGTTCAACAAATAACTGTCAAACAGCTAGTTTAGTATTACCTATCATCAGTGTATATCTAGGATGATGTTTTGGAGGCATCAGCAACAGGGTGTAAAGTTCCTCATCCACCATTGAAAAGGGAGGATCCTCCAACCAGACGGGTGTTGTGTCTGGTGGGCTAACTACTGCCCGACGGTTGTTGTCGGGAACTTGTATACGTTCAAACTGCGCGGATAACTTTAATAGCGCGATGTAGGATAGTTCGTACGTGGCGAGATAGATGTCGCTACAACGTCATGCGCTCTCGCAGAGATGTGAAGGATCGCATCGTACCCCGTCTGACAGTCACCAACTTAAAGTCCGCTTAAAGCGCAATACATTTTTTTTCATTTATCAAGGTTCGGTGTGCAACAAGACGCCCGCCAGTTAGTCAAGAAAAAAATTGTTAATCTAATAATGAATAAACATTTTTGTAATATGTAGGTATCTCGTAACGTTCTCATTCTGTAGAATAATCTAATTTAATTGAATCTATGAAGTCGGTGTCTCTTTTTTCATTACTTTCTTCTGATACCAGCATTTTTTTTATAATAGCTGAATGTGTTTCTGTAGCATTGATATTATAAAATACTGGCTAAGTCAGAAAAGCAGTAACGCAGGCTTTATCTTGCATGGAGCAAATAAAAATATGCCTGGGAATAATGTTTTTACTATGCGTGTACGTATACCCAGGGGAAGTTTGTTTGATCATTTTTTTAAAATAATAAATAGGTCTTAAAGGTTGAATGGTAGGTCAGTTTTATTTACAAACAATCACACAAAATTATTTGGATATTATTCAATGATAAATGTATGTATTTAAGAACCTATTTTAGGCATTTTTATAAGTGTTAATAAGAAAGAGTTATTAGTTTTTTGATACTTTGAGGAACCCTGGGGTCCCGGACCAGACGAAGGAGTGCAAAGGGCCGAAGCTAACTTGTAGAGGCCAAACGACGTCTTAAATTAAATGAGGTACTACAAACAGCAGATTTCTGGTGCAAGATTATTGCAGACTTTAAAAACAAAAGTAGGTACCTTTCCAATATTATTGATCAAAGTTTCCAATGACAAATAATTTAGTAATTCATTTCCATAAAGTACTTTGCATACATAGTACTATGAAGGGCTATGGTATTTACCCAGTATTTACCTCCTTCCAACCCATATTATCTTTCACACTTTTATGCATCCATCCATTTTTTGGTCTTCCTTATCTTTAAAACATTAAAAAATCATAGACCGCTCTTTTTTAACAGTCGGACCGATCCCTATCAAAACACTAAACGCGTATCCATCCAGTTCTATAAACGGTAGATCGTTGACAGCAAAATGGCGCCAATAAAGCCGGAAAACTGCCTTCGTTAAAGACAATATGAGACCTTTGTCGCTTAATAAAAAAACCTTATTGTCATTAGACTTTATCGTATAAAAAAACGTATTCCTTTTCACCTTTAAAAAAGGTTTATCATGTATCTCTTTCAATAAAAAGTAGCGATTATATAGTAGTATCTACTAACGGTTTGTCTGACTTTTGAACTCAAAAAAGTAGGGCCTTAGAAGCCGATTACTACCAGAGTTACTTAGAATTTTTTATCAAAAAATTTGCATTGCGATTGAACTAGCAGATTATTCAAACTTTTTGTGGACTTTTTCCGTTAACGTGCGAAGAAGTATTGTATACCCTCAGATTGCTTCACATGTCATACAACTATTTCTAATAAAATTCTAAATGTTGATTGTGTTTGCATATACAGGATTATTTGTAAAACACCAACAACCTCACAGGAGAAGATTACTAACATCATAAACAACAACATTTGTCTTTCGAAAACAGACAAAAAAAATCAACTCTCCATACAAAACTCGATCAACTGTTCGGATATATGTATGGAGAATTGATTTAACTTACTATAATCGTCTACCAAGCCTGTTCTAACTATGTTGAGGTCGGTTTTCTGCCTAACCGGATGCAGCTGAATACCAGTATTTTTATACTGTAATAAAATAATTTTAAAATAAATTTTAAACTTTGACATTTCCAAAATATACTCAAAATTACAAAAATCACCAAAATTTATAACGGATGCAATTAAAATTGAATAAAACTGAGAAAACACGCTATAACACCCACTCCCTTGTAGGCTAATAAATTATCTGGCCTGTCGCTTAGCCGTAATAGCCTTTAGTCCCTGGTGGCTAGACTTGATGGAAAAATACCGCGGCCGATCTATTTTTTGTCACTTGCCAGCAATGTATTAAGAAAAGCCTTTTAAATGAGGTTGGTTTTAATTTAAAACTTTATTTCTGATCCGACTTTGTTTTTTTTTATGTGACTGTGAAAGATGATCAAGAAGATGTCTGTTTACAAGTTTGATATAATTTACATAGCAAGGTAAAGGCCTCTTCTCATAAAGAGAAGGCACGAGCATTAATCACCATGCTTGCTTAAAGCGGGTTGGGTGATTTTAGAATTATAATTAATTACTGAGAATGGGGTCTCTGGTTTAATTTCATAGAAAAAAGTGTTTATTACTTTTTCTATTTGTGATTTCTCAGAAGTAGCCTGAATACTGAACTTGTGCTTAGTTAATGGCACTAGGCTCGACCCCTATTACATGGGTCTGAAGCAGTACTACAGGTGTACCTCTACGTAACCGCATATTATAATGTCTGAAGAATGAAAGGCTAATTTATTTAACTGCCCAATGAGACAAGGGGACGAAAAACCATACGATTTTTATGAGTTACCAAAGCGCCAAAAAGTGCTAAGATTACAATGCGACATAAGAAAAAGATTGAAGATATAAAAATAAAGGTAAAAGGTTGTCTGTAAGAGATAAGGCCGCCCATTAAAGCCCTTAAAGTTTTAATTTGTTTGTTTTTATGGTGTACAATTAAAGAGTGTACTATTCTATTCAGATCCCAAATATGCAACTCAATATGGCGGTTAAGTAATTTTGTCTTTTCAGTGACGTTATAAGGTTAGCCTGACCAGACATAATCAGTTATACGCCCATTACGACACCCACAGGAACGAACCCGTTCTTACAAACAAACATACCTACTTAATATCTGTCCAGAATTCCCGTTCGCTAATCACCATTAAATTAACTTACCAACAAATTACCAATTATTATGTTAATGAATAAAATTTACATACACGCTTTTTTGTTTAAGTCGTGTTACGAATATTTCCCTTGTCATTAATTAGAATTTATTTTGTGTTGAAAACTGTTTTCGTTACAAACGTTTTTGCCTACAAAGTTGATGTTTACTATAGTTAATTAACTTTTGCCTTTGGGTGTAGGTACGGTAGAAGCAAGAAAAGGTAAACACAAATATAAGCTTATGCCCTTTTCCCATGGGAGGTAGGCAGACAGTACAGACAGCCAGCTGCTACGGTTCTTGCAATACTTTTTTGTATTGCTTAGGTACTTACACGCTCGCTGGTTGCGAGTACTACACGCGCTTTTGAAAGACACTAATGAAGGTTTTCAACAAGGTAAGTTACGTGTAACGCTCAAAAATAAATTGCCCACATTATGATGTGCGAGTTCAAAACAGACCCAAAAATAATAATTGATCTGTTAAGTGCACCAAGAGTTAAAAAGCTTTTGGTATGAGTTTTAAATAATTTACCTACATTACATATTATAATAACGTCTTTTTTACCTTTGGATAGGCAGAATGTACAAATCTGTTAGGATTCTAAAAAAAATCTTTTCCATCGTTTACGGTCAAACATATTGTAGTGATAATATACCAGGTGTTTTTTTTTTATATCCGATAACTCTAGGGTTATATTCTGTAGGTAAAAATAATACTAAAACTATTATTTATTTTACGTAAGGGTGTTTTACGTTAATCATCGTGACTTTGTCGAATTATTTTGTATGTTAATAAAAAAAAAATAGGATGATTGAAACATAATTCATATGCCAGTTGATTCTTTGATATGGTCTCAATCGTACCCTAGAGTTATGGGATATAAAAAAAACACGTTGTATACACGCCCGCCGCCGATTGCGAGTAGGTACTAAGCACCTGACCTTACATTGTTTACCTTACAATTACTCACATTTCGAAATAGATTATAAATCTTCGTCAGAAATAAAAAAGCTCGCCTCTATTCCATGCAACGTTTATGTTTACGTTGCATGGCATAGAGGCGAGCTTTTTTATTTAAAACTTCAGCGAAAACATATGGAACATTGTTATTTTCGAAACTTTGCAGTAAAACTTATCTTATCTTCTTAGGTATAAGTAATTTATCATTCAATATTATGCGAAAAAAAAAACTGTACAAATTCTAAGAAACGTAAATCGTAATCGCCGAGGTATGTCCGATTATATTTTTTTTAAGTAAATCTGTTCACACTTGACACCTGTTTGACTGGCTTTAGCTTTTCTTTTTTATTCTAGGGTTCCTTAGAGCAGCAGAATTATTATTTTGTGGCCAGAAGTCAACGGCCATTTTCGTAGATTATTTTTCTTTTTTCTAATCTTTAGAGACACACTGACAGTCACCCGCGACTTATTTTACGTATGTCTCTTTATAATTTCAAAATTTATAATTTATGGCCTATGTGTTACAGTTCATATTACTGTTAATTTGCATATAAACATGTTCAACCGTTTTAGCGTGAAAAAGTAAGAAACATCCACAAATTCCTTTCACATTCACATAATAATTAGAAGAGTTTTAGTACCTATTTCATGTGTTATTTGAAATTGTGATAGATTATATATAATTAAAAAACAGATGGATATAAATTCTGGTCATTAAATTTTAATTATGTGTTAGGAGACAGTGGGGCAGATCTAGAATGAAGACGTCTAAAACCATGTTTAAACTGACAGTAGCTCGAACTTCTCTTGTCACTTTTGCATTTGATTGAGTAAATATTATGTATTTATGTATTTATATATGGCACTCCAACGACTTATTCACTAATACATCTTAGGGGTATAGTATCACTTAAACTTAAAAACCAGAGTGAATTTGTCATTTATTAGATACCTATGCACAGCACTTAAATATCGATAAAGTTTTTTATCTTCTACAGAACCCGACCTCTAATCTCAAACCAAATTGGTACTTTTTTTTCTCAATGTGGTGACGAATCAGAAACCAGTTTAACAAATAAACCATTGTATTGCGTGTGTTTTATTAACGATTTTTGCACTTTCAAGTTTGCAAGGTTTAAAAATAATTTTAAAAAAAAGTACCGACATCGATAGTCTGTGGTTTTTGCGGTACCTAAGCTTTTTTTAACTTTGTATGAAAGGATCAGTTAAACAAGAATTAATTTTAGTACTATAGTCCCATGAACCTAACATCACACTTGTATTTGTAAAAGGATCGAACAGAGGCGTTCCTACATACAGTACATTTACATTTTGCCAACTATATGTTTAAGTCCCATGTAATAGGGGGCGAGCCTAAGTGCTATCAACCAAAAATCAAGTCTACGGGCCATATGAAAACTTCAACTACACTATGCCTCAATCAGGAATCAAAAACAGGTCCTCATGCTCAGCAGTAAAAACCACGAGACCAACGAGGCAGTTAGGTTAAGTAGCTTATTTTGAGATACATTTCGTAGGTTAATTCAATTATCGCAGTCTCAACAGTTACGAGTTTGCCGACGTTACTACTACCGTGCGGTTTAAAAAAAATAATCCTCAACTTTCACGTCACTACATTTAGTCCAGAAGTAAACAAAGCTTGTGCTTTGTGTACTAAAATAAAAATAATTAATACTATTATATTATATATTTTATTAATAAAATAAAAATAATGCCAGCCTGTTACTGTCTGCAGGGCAAAGGCCTCTTCTCAAACAGAGAACGCTCGAGCATTGATCACCACGCTTACTCAAGGCGGATTGGCGATTTCAAATTTATATTAACCAGGTATTGGTCCAGGTTTCCTCATGATGTTTTCCTTAACCGATGTCAATGATATCTAAGATAAACTTAGAAAGTACATATGAATTGAAAAAGTCAATTTGGTACTTGCCCGAATTTGAACCACAACCTGTGCATGGGAGGTTGGCCCCGTAACCTTTGGGCCATCACGGTAACCTTAATTCTTATTGTCATTTAGAGCAAACACATTCATCATTTGTCTACCCCAAATATATTGGGGTTGGTCTCCAGTTCAACCAGATGCACCTGAATACCAATGTTCTACATGGAGCGACTACCTGTCGATCCTCCACAACCCAGTTACTGTGTAACACGAAAATCATGCCCTCTGGGCCATCACGACACATCGCTTTGGGTACTAGACAACTAATACTCATTCTTATTTATTTCTAAACACAAACATACAACCACTTAAGCGTCCGTGGGGAATACACTCCCCAAGAAAACTCTTGCTTGAACTGTCCATGGCACTACAGTCACCGAACGACATCGTTCAGTTTAAACGTGTACAGCGCTAAAGTCAGATGATAGTCGTACAGTCAAACGTAACTAGGTGGCGCTCTATTAAATTTGTCGTCCTTGAAAGTGAATTAAATCTGTGCAATGGCAACACAAAATTAAGAAAAAAAAAAAAAGTGACAGTTTGTCTTTCTCGTTGTGCTAACTGTTATTGTGTGTGGAGCTCGATAAATAAATTACACCCAGACAGAACAAATGATCGTGCCCATCACACAAATATTTGTCTTGTATGCGAATCTAACACTCACGACCTCCGGGATAGCATTCAGGGTCAAAACTACTTTACCAATAGGCCAGTCACGCGGATTTTGCGTGCCTTAATTCCAAAAGTCGTATCCCTGATCGTGCCGATTAGCAGACCAATTAGAAGTGAAGGTATAGCTATGATGTAATAAGTAGATCAATTTACTAAAAACAAGATGGGTAGGTACACCTACGCAAAAAGTCATTTGAATTTGCTTCTCTACTTCATTTGAACGTTATTTAATTTTACCAAGAATTTTGCTTGATTTTACCAGATACTACTCAAATTATTAGTAAACCTTATTAAACGAGAGAAAGAGAGAGAAAGAGATTTAATATTGCGTGTCGGTTGTGTCTGAATCTTAATATATCTTTTTATATTATACACAAACATAACACAACAATACAATTATTATTACAACTTGTTTTTTAATTTGCACATATGGATACCGATTTGAATTCAATTTTGCTTACAGCGATTTTCGTTATAATTTTCTGTGTCACATAATAACCACAAATATTGACAGCTTTATTATAATTAACAGATTAATTGTTAATGAAGGTGTGGTCTTTGGCTAGCATGGTACTAGTTGTGCATAGTTTGGAAGTCAAGAATTCGCTAACAAATGTACTTGCTTCTTCCACCTGATGGCGTTAATCCCGGCTATTGCCAGGGTCCGCCTTCCGACTGAGTTTTTCCACTTTGCCCGATCTTCAACATCCTTTTCAGTCAGGCCATTGGCTCTCATATCGGACTTGACGACATCCAGCCAGTGTTTGCGAGGGCGACCACGGGACTTAGCCCCAATGACAGCCATATACATGCATCTCCGACCAACGTACTCGATAGGGCGGCGCATGATGTGTCCATACCATCGCAGACGACACTCTTGCAGTTTTTCTCCCACGTCGCGGACACCAAGACTACCCCGGATGAATGAGTTGCGTATGCGATCGGATCGCGTTACGCCGCTCATCCACATATCTTCATCTTTGTGACGCGGAGTTCCTGGGTGTGTCTGCTTAATGCTGGCCAACATTCGCCGCCGTACAGGAGGACAGGCCGTATGATGCATTTATATATCTGGCCTTTGAGCTTCGGAGGCATTTTGCGGTCGCATACAACGCCCGTTACCTCGCGCCACTTCGCCTAAGCCCCAACAAATGTACTTTCTACGAGTCAGTAAATATGCCTTACATTGCAATTAACCAAAGACATTCAATACTTACGATAGGTGGAAAAACACAAACAAAATTTTCATCCAAAACTTGTGGCCTGGTGGACACAAGTCTATGAGTTTTTTTAGTACGCTCCGCTGCCGCTCCAATATTCATATATATTATTCTAGATGGCGTTACTGAGACATGGGATCAAAGTTTTTCTGTGACATCTCCTTGACATGCCCGCTCCATAGTATTTTAATCTCTTTGCAATTAACCTTGTGAAAGTAATAAAAGATAATTTTTAATTGTTTCACCACAGTATTCACGAGCAAAACTAAAAACAAAAGAAAGGCTTGTAATCCCCACAAGTTATTACAAAGTGGATCGTTAACATGAGACGTTAATTTTTAAACTACAGCACCATAAAAGGTCTCTTAATTTGTCGTTTATCTGAATACTGATCAGTGTGACAGACCACACACAGAGGGATAACTAATGTAGCAAAGCCAGCAATCAGTAATACAAGTCTAGAACAATTTTCCTTTTTTTTTCAATGACCCAAGGGTTGGCTTTTACCTTGGTCAAAGGATAAGCATTGCCATGCAACATAACAAAGCTGCCAGTCTTTTGGGTACACTTCCAGTGGACAGCGATGTGGATGAGTATTTTGACGCCATATTTTAGAGTTAGCTTTTATTTTCATTTCTAGTTTATATAGTAAAGTACTTACAGGTTGGTCTAGGTCTAGGTTTTAAATGCTTGTTAACAGACTCACAATTTAGGTGAAATTCACAGTGTGGATTACAATTTTTTTGTGTTATTAAAAATACCTTAAAAATTGCAATCAAAGCAAGCAGAAAATAAACACGTTTACAATGATACCTGATTTTGTTTAACTATTATAATTGGTGAAGAAATTGATCAGTTTGAACATACATTCATAGTTATATAGAATCGATCAAATGATGACAAAATATGACGACAGTTGTATGTCTTTCAAGATTTTAAACATGTTTGAACCTCAGTACAGTTCAATTACCGAATTAACTAGACAATTTTTATTTTGGGTCCTAGCAATTCATAATAATTCATGGTTTTAATAAACTGCTGTCATACTTTTTTACATTTCCTTCTTACGTCTGTTAAGTTTAAACCTCCACAGGATACTTAAAAATATTTCAAGAGAAAGGAGAAAATAAACCGGTTGTCTCTTAACTGTAATAAATATTGGTCCTTTTGTACGCGAGGACCAATCTTACTAAACATTTAACTGATAATCCTGAGTCTGGCGCATTCGTACAGAGGGCAGTATATCAAGCGACCCCAATGTATTAATTTCTTCGATAGTTTTTCAACTTTAAAAAAGAATGTTTGTCTGTATGTCCTTCAAAGAATCGTAATCTATACATTTGATCATGTCATGATATTTAGCAAAGTTGTTGTGCATGAGCTAAAGAAGGCTTATGCGTCCAAAAAAAATCAAATTTATTTGAGTTGGTGGCGTAAGCGTAGTACTTAATAAAAAAATCGTTTTCTTAAACATGTTTTCAATACAGCGCCATCTTGGATAACATGACAGGTATCAAATGTCATCCCAGTTCATTATTAAATGACAATTTGACAAGTCTTAGACTATAACTAAGAAGGTAATAAGATGACTGGCCTGTTGGTCTAGTAGTTTGTGGATCTGACTGCTATGCCGGAGGTCGTGGGTTCGATTCCCACCCAGGACAAATGTTTGTGTGATGAGCACGATCATTTTTGTTCTGTGTCTGGGTGTATTTTATCAATAATTTGTATGTATTTATAAATTTAAAAGTATGTAAGTATATCAGCTGTTTAGTATTTAGTCTTAGCTTAGCTTGGGACTAAATGGCGTTGTGTGAAAAGTTGTGGAATATTTATTTATTATTATTTATTAATAAAAAATCGTTTTCTTAAACATGTTTTTAATACAGCGCCATCTTGGATAACATGACAGGTGACAAATGTAATTCCAGTAAGACGACAAATTGACAATTATTAGGCTATAACTAAGAAGGTTACGACGACAAAGTACAGTTTCAGTAATGCACTAAGGCAATGCTATTATTATTCACTGAATGAAACGTAACAAATTATTTGACTAGCCTATTGGTCTGGTAGTAAGTTGTAATTCTATTTATTTATTATTATATGTCTGTACTTCACAAACGATTAGGCAGCGGTGTGCCAGCTAATAATACACCTACATTTTACCTTCTATTATGTTTAACTCCAAGTCACATAATAGCGGCCTATTACCACTAACTGGGCATAAACAGACTAGACTCTAAACTGCTTGTATATTTAAAACCAGAAGAAAAATCTCAATAACACTTTTTCCGACACAATAATCGAACACATAGCCTCATTCTCAACAGTAGTGATTAAAAACACAATACCAACTCCTTGAGCAAGCATGGTGATTTGACGGGCGTGTCATTCTGTATAAATAGAGTCAAATATTTCTAAAAGCCCTATAAAAACTTTAGTTAACATGAAACGCGACTTGAAAGTCCTTAAATAAAGACAGCTAGCTTCTTTATAAGTAAATCACATAGTATAATAATGTACACATTTGACCACTGATCAAACTAGAACCACCAACGATTTTCTTAACATTAACAGTCAAACAGATGTCTTCAATAAATATTAACGACTATAATTATTCCTCATCTCTAACTACTGATTGCACTGGACATAGTCATGAAATATTTTTTGTATACTAATTCCTTTGCCGCGCAAGGAGTTGTACTAACAGAGCGCATAGCTTCAAGCTCGCTTTACGGTCCTTATGTTCCTCCTAGTCGTAAGTTTGAACGCACTTCCAACAAAACTGGTAGCTCAGTGACGGGTTGAGACGCCGCAAAACATTGCACTACCACAGAAAATTTCAATAAACATTCAACCTTATTCTCGCAAGCCAAAGTACAATTTGATCAACGACTTCGTGACGCTTGTGCCGTTTCAGAAATTGTGTGCACGCTCGACGGCCACGCGAACGCTTCTCTATCCTAAAAGCCGTTTTGGATTTTATTCCTTGGAAGTAAGTGCCAATTTGGGGTGAAAGGAAAACTGTGTATACGACGTTCTGTGTCAGTATAATGTCGCCACGCGTAAAGTACTTGCGGGAACTCAACTGGTTTTTCTTTTTATGTATATTTCCTTTTTTTCGCATATTTTTTTTCCGATGCGCCGCGCTTTGCCTCAAACGTTGGAAATGTTTATTTTTAAAGTATTGTTAAAAAATGGCCATATTTTGTATTTGTGTTTCGAGTATGAAATATGAGGTTTCCATGGTCTTTGGTAATATTTTTTACTTTGTGTCAAGATAAATAATACTCATGACGTTTACACATCTTTATCTTGTAATCCCGTGAGACATTCTGGCGATGACTACACAACTTATAGTTAGATACTGTCAAGTTGTATGATTGAATCTTACAAATCAAGTAGTTATCATGAATTTTATGTTAACTTTATAGACAAAATTACCATTAAGTAGTTGACGATAAAATTCACATTTTGTTCCAACTTTTATTAATACCATAACCTAAATTTATCGTCGTAATTACTTAGTAAAGGCTTAGGAAAAGGTTTACCTAATAGAAAGTACACCCACATTTTACCAGTTATGTTTTATGTCCCATGTAATAAGGAGCAAGCCCGACAGTGATATCTCTTTTGCTAGTATATTTAATTTGCATATAAACTGATGATTGACTATAATTATGCATGGATTTATATTTGTACGCTTCAACGCACGACGTAGATGGACTGCTATATTAAATTTATTTGTAACACCCGTGTACAACCTATGTCTACAAATAAATATTACATTTTCATTTTCAAGCCTATTGTCATCAATCGGGAACACTCTTTATGAAAAAAAACTTAATGCAATCACACCCTACTTGACTCGGGAATCGAACCCAGGACCACTTGCTCAGCAATAGTGACTACCACTAGACCAGCGGAGCAGTCGACCATAATAATAACATCTTACATAATAAAATCAACCAGCTATCTTACTATACGTACAACCATGACCTAACATTTCGTTTAACCTAAGACCAATAAATGTACTATGAATGACCAATTCTAGCTTTTAAATTTAAATACGCAGTAACACTATTACCTCCATAAAATTACTATACGGCGATCTTATTAACCTTGGTCCATGCAAGTCCATCTTAAGCCACGTCTATGGTAGCCAAGCCTCAGCACGTCACAAGTATGTAACAAAATAAACGCAACTGCATCCGGCCACAATGCAGGTATAATTGAGAAGTTTCAGAATTTTGACATTTGATTTTTCAATACATTATTTGAGATAAGCTGCCGGAGATTTTTTTTGTATTTCCTTTTGTATACCTATTTCATGCCTTTATGGTGAGCTATGACTCACCATAAAAGCATAAAATAGTCACAATATATTCAGTATTTTGAAAAGGTAATAAAACAAAATAACCACCCATAGTTTGGAAAAAAACTCTATGCTATTAATAAAATTCATAGCGACAATACTACTAAGTAAAGTTATCGTTTAACCACCCATTTCAAAGAATTCAATCAACATTTTTATTTCTCAAGTATAACTCAACTAAGAAGTATTACTATTTGTATAATAATGGAGTAGGAGTTATAATTATTCGTTTCTTAGTTTATTGTTGGGGAGTTTGTAGCGCCACTTTTTTTTACTACAAAAGTAAAAAACAACTGAAATTGGTAAAGGGCGGGCGTTTTAGTGGACCATCTTAAGTAATTTTTGACGTCCAAAAAATACTGATTTTCAACCTAATTTACAATAAGCTTTTGATTGCACGAAGTGCCTATTTTATCCAATTCATGTAGTTAACTAGAAAAAGCTATAAGATCCTTGAAAGAATATTTACATGTTGTAAACCTATATTGGAGTGTATTATGTTAAGGTAGTACAAGTACCAATATGTTATTATGTAGGTAAAGAGAAAACATTAAATTAGTTATGATCGCGTGTGAGAAAAAATATAAGGCGTTTGTCGTGCGATTCGATTATTTGATAATGCTCTTCGATGTTAGTACCTAATCCATGATAGGCTTGTCGAAGAAAATATGGTCGTTGTATCGATATTTTTCTTTTGTTATCTCGTACTTAAGAATCTGAAACGTTTGAAAATCGGTAAATTTATTCTTGGTTACTATCCCGTGTGTATCGGGTACGATTCCCGCGCGGAAGAAAATATGTGTATGGCCTACAGATACCTAGTTGTTCTGGGTTTGGTTATTTGAGTTTGTAAGTTTAAATTCTTTTAAATGCACTTACGATACACAACAATTTCCCAGTGTGAGTAAACGTTTTATGAAAAAAGATTTAAAAAAAATAGTTTCAGAAGTCATGTCTTTAAAATACACTAAGCTTGTTCAAATATATTTTAACGATAAGATTGGTATGTTTTTATATTTTTTAAATAATATTAATAAAATGTAAAATTTTATCGATATTTTCTTCGAACATTTCTACCATGAAGCTTGATAAGACGCAACATCGTACCTACGCAAATAACGTTATAGATTATTGTTTCAAATTGATTCTGTTATCATTATTTTATTCAATTTACTATATTCACCAATTTTTGAGTCAATTTGATTTTGGCTCCCTCAGACGGGTGTTCTGATGTGAGTTAAGCTCAAATAGATTTAACAAGCTTCGTTAGTGAAATTGAATATTACTAAAAGTTATAGTGATGTGTGTATGTTTGTATTATTTAATCATTTATGTTGTCTGGGAGAAAGTTGTTGAATATTATCTACCACATTATTCTATAAGTATGTACAGACGCCAGCACATCAAGTTACCACAATGTGTCATATTTTCCCAAATGAATATAAACCTAATTCTGTTTGGCATAAAGTTGAAAAACGATCAAAGAAATTTGACACATTGGGGTAACTTTTAGTCTGTACCTAAGGATACATAAATAAATAATAGTTAAAAGTGAAGTTTTTTTATTGTATTTCACATAAGTACAGTGGGCAACACGCCAAAAGTAACATGTTTACCTTGATCTTGCCATAAGCCTATTATATTAAAAAAGGCACCTTTGAACGTCGAATTTCATAGTAAACAAAATAAAAATGCCAATTTCGAAAAAAGTTTTGCGTTAAAAACAATAAAATTATTATATAATACAGCCCCATTAAGCTTTTGGTTGACTGGTATACCAATCCAGAGGCATTCTATAAAATGCCTCTGGAATTAAATGACCTTTGTACATTAGTGTGCTTGAAGTATTAAATAAATAATAATACCAGCCTGTCCTACTGCAGGGCAAAGGCATTAAAGGTAAAAAAAAATTAGTATCTTGGCCTATCGCCAATAGCTAATTGTTTTTTTTTATATAATAAAATTGTATGTTAATTTTCATTTTCCAAACCTGTACGAACTAAACCTTCTTTAAAATTCCTGTTTACTGTATAGGCGCCGTTCGCGACAGGTGTATTGAGCGGATGTGTGACCGGTCGCAGCCTCGCAGCAGCCTGTTTGTGGTCGCCTGGTCGCCATCTCACTCTACCAGTCTACCAGTATCTCGGACCACATATCGGTTTTCTAATTTGATTATAAATTATTTCGGTATTACGGGTCGAACTTGTTGACTGTTTATGTTTTATAAAAACGTAGTTAATGCAGTTTGATTTTTTAAATGTATACATACTAGCTGGTCCGGCCAACTTTTTTCCGTTGTCTACGACCTATCCTCAGACCTACGGAATGTACACACAAAATTTCATAAGAATCTGTCAAGCTGTTTTGGAGTAGTTTTGTAGTAACAAACACTGTGACGCGAAAATTTCTAATTTTAGAAGATAATGTTCCACACGTAATTCCAAAGCCCAAAGTATTGTGATAAAAAAAAATATACATTTTCATAGCTTTTCTATTGTTTTCATGTTTTCATCGAAAAGAATAGGAAGGTTTTACGCACATACTTTTTTTTCTTTCTATAGGAAAGCATATTTTATGGAATTCGTCCTAGTATACTTACAACGGAACATAATGGAAGCATCAAACAAAAAATAACAAGTGAACAAATTGAGTTAGTAGGTAATTTTCTTCACGAAGTGATTGACTGCCTCATATAACTAACATTCAATTTGTCTCCTCATAAATCACAATCTACAAATACCTATTTTAAAAACCTGTAAATCATCCAACAAATTCCGTTATAACATAAGTTGTTTGCCATTTGACTTAATGTAAGTGCGTGTTTTAAAACTGTATAAAATATCCTTGTTATTTTAAAAGCCAGTCATTTTAAGTTGGCAATAATTTGTGTTTAATAATACACTGGAGTACACCTGCTGTGCTATTCTGTAAATGGTAAATCACTTCGAAAGTCATTTCGCAAATCATCTCGAAAGTCATACTCACTACGCTTCTCGTGTCGCCTGTATAAGTTTCGGTATTCACATGTCAACGTCAAAATGCTCATCCGTTTTAGTTTCTCTAACTATGGTCAGCACTTGGTGGCGCCAGTGTTGAAATCACTTCATTTAAGAATATATTAATTAATAAATAAAATAAATATAAATATTTCACAACTTTCACACAACGCCACCTAGTCCCAAGCTAAGCAGAGCTTGTGTTATGGGTACTAAACAGCTGATAAACATACTTATATATTTCTAAATACATACATATTATAGATAAATTACACCCAGACACAGAACAAGTGATCGTGCTTATCACACAAACATTTGTCCAGGGTGGGAATCGAACCCACGACCTCCGGCATAGCAGTCAGGGCCACTAACTACTAGACTTCACTGCGGATTCAGAAGTGACTTCGCTAATAAAGTTTTCAGAATAGTACTACAGGTCATCGTTACAGTTCTCTTTACGAAATGTTATTTCAAAATAAAATATAGACATCCCAATCATATGTACGTTTTGGAAACACATTAATTGTGCGTTCAGCTAAGGAGTGGAATTCCCTGTCGGATTCGGTGTTTCCTGATAGCTACGACCTAAAAGTCTTTAAGTCAAGAGTGAAAAGTTTGGTTCTAGGCAAGCTTGCTTCATCGTCATCCACATCATCGCTTACCATCAGGTGAGCTAGTGGCCATACGCGTGCCTATCAATAATAATAAAAAATATCGGTTGGTTGAGGTAAAACAATTCCCAACGTTTTTTTCAAATCTTAAGTTTCCGGCTTACAAAGCCGTAAAAACAACTTTAAAAATTCAGGGCTAATAAAACGTAATATTACACAGTTTTCGACTTTATTACTTCCCAACAATACGTGGGTACCTCCTACTTTCGACCGCAAAAAGACCTCGTAAATAATGTTTTATATTTTTTTATGTTAGTATATATATTTTATATGGGTTGTATATTTCCCGAAACGGTTTTCGGTAAATCATTTATATTGCCAGTAAATGTCTAAGGTTTCCTTAAAACTATCTTCGGCGGTGTCGTAAAGAAATGCGAGGGTTTCGGTAGGTGAGTATCTTTTGAAAAGTGAAAAATAATGATTTATATCTTAACAGCTGTTCTAGAGAAGTAAGGTTGATATAATTACTAGCTATCAGATTCTTAGAAGAAGTACTCTTAAGAACAGCTGGACAAATTAAATGACCAGTGGCCATTGATCGAAAAAACTTGGAGGTAATCGGGAGAGGCATCTGCCCAACAGCGAGATGATGCAGGCTTTATTTGCGATATTTTTTTATATAATTACACAACTAGAGACTCAGACAAGTCTTCATAGGCAATAAATATTAGACACATAAGACACATCCCATGTGTGTGTGTGCGTGTGTTAAACACATGTGTCAACAATAGAATATGTTACCTCATACTTTTAACTAAAATGTAAAAACTATAAGACAGTTAATAAGTCTTAGACTGCAAACAGTAACTGCAAAGTTACAGCAGTTAAGTTAAAAATGTATTGAAAAATAATCTGGACCTTTTTAAAATCTGTCTGTCTGTCTGTTAGTCTTATCTAACCAGCAACAATCCCAAAACATTGCGTGTAAATGACCTTAAAACATTATTTTATGAGTAGAAAATCTATTTCTATTTTTTTTATCTTGTTTGAAAGTCAAAGATTTATAAACCATAGCTGTAATCAATGTCAACATAGAACGCCATCAGAAAATTGCAAATCTTTCTTTTTTCAATGTTATTATAACCTGCCTTTGTTTTTATTGACTAAATGTGCAAACTTTTTATCTCTTTTAGAGTGAAATAGACCTTTATTTGAACGCATATAAGCTGTTAGGATTGAAAATTACAAAGTGAAATGGAACACAATAAATCTTGAATCAACTGTCTTTTAGTCTTCACTTTTGCATCTGTCCAGTATGTAATAAAATTAACATTTTTCGACAATAAAATGTGACTGAATCATTCATGGACAGATTCAAGACGTCAACATAGAGATTTGTGGCTATTTCATTCATAAATATATTACAAAAAACCTTTAAAAAAATGTTTGTGAATGAATTTAATATCGTAAAAGAAGAAAATTGAATACGAGTATGTCTCAAAGAGGATGGGTTAATTATATTAGAATTCATAAATCAATTCCTAAAAGATGAAGATAAAGAAAATGATGTCATTATTTTGGGATGGAAAGAAAAAGTGCTTTCCGTTAAAGAAGAGAATTTGGGATGAGATGACATCACTTTACACTTTAAAATAAACGATTCGACGATCACGGTGACAATGAATGGATTGTTCAAAGATAATACTCGATAAGAAAGAGGGTAATAACTGTCAACTATGACAGTTAATAGAAATGTATGGATGGACAAACTAGATATTTCTGACCCAAAATAATTGGTAGAAATAATATGAGAGTAGAAGTAGTAGAAGAGGGGTTCGTTGCTAGAAATTAACAGCTGAAAGGGAGGTAGGTTCGTAAATAGGTGACCATTATGCATACACATACTCTCACTGATAAAAAGAAGGTGGTCTCGGATGTCAGTAATAAATCTTTTAGGGCGAGACTACACCAAAGCGGAGACGAAAGGAGATGTCTCGTAATTAACCAATAGGATATTGTATTGCACTGAAGCTAAGAACTGTGCGGTCAAAAAGACGCAAGCCGATTGGTTGTACAACACATCGTCTCCGCTTTGGTGGAGCCTCGCCCTTACAGTCGTCACTGCTGCTGTTGGGGCAGCTTCCAGTCTTAATGGATGCCGATGAATAGCAGTATCTATACTAATATTTTAGAGAGCAAAAGATTTGAATTCTAACACGCCACGAATAAACTTCAAAAATTACTGGACAAATTCCTCATCGTTGGGATGCTACACTACACCTATGACAAAGCTACTTTTTATCGCTGTATTTCCACGGAAACACTAGTTTAATATATTTCTAGGTTAGAAAGAAATTGTGAGCTTAAAGTAAAAGGGAGATCAGGAAAATCTTGATAGCTAGCATAAACCATTAATACTAGACTCGTGGTATCCAGATGAGCATAAATTGATGTCAATTGTAAACTTTGAAAGCATATGCTAATAACAACACGATCTTGCCTAAATCACAGTTAATAGAAACTATTGCAATAAGTTAGGAAAAACTATGGTGCAAAGAAATACTGACAGATTGCACGTCTTTCGTTTTACTTGAACATAAGTAAAAACCTCATTTACTAGCTGTCCGTTTCGTTATTCATTTGCAGAAAGTGTGAAGCCTTTTGTGTGTCTACCAAGTATTTGTGTGCAAAAAGTAATTATGTAGGTACTGTTATTATAATACCAGACCTCGTTACGTGGTTTTCAAATTTTTTAGTTTGACCGTTATATTTTAAATGTTGGTTGACAAAAACTTTGATAGGCGAACGGACGTCGTCAATTATGGTGCGGGAAGTACCTAATTATGATAGTGTAAAAAGTTACTGCCTCAATGGTGAAGTTGTCGCAAGCATTACTGAGTTTTTTTTTCTACTTAGGCAACAGGGTCGCACATTATGAAATTGGACCTAATCAAAAAGGTACAAGTCCGAGATGGGCTGCAGACAGTAAACAGCGCGGGTTTCCATGAATGTATATGAAAACGATTCCGAGTGCGGCAACACTGCGATTGCAGGCCTCAATTTCATACAGATTCATAGAAACCAGTGCAATTTGCACAGTCTCGAAATTTGCGGTCTGCGGCCCATCTCTCTTGTTATATAAATCCTTCATAAAAAGAAACATTTAAAAATGGCTTTAAAAATAAAGTAGATAAATGCCAAAATCCTATCAAATGTCTTTGAGGTACTTTGGTTAATATAACACCAAAGCAAGGTTGTAACTGATAATCTTCATTTTACAATATGTGACCCCATAAAACTATGTTTGTCGTGGGCGAATTTGATTTATTAGCAATAAATTATGGGTGTCTGTCTGCTATATAGTTATATTATTTTTTAAAAACAATATATCATTGATTTAATGTCTTAAAATTATAATATTAAGTTCAGAGTATTATTTTGTGCATGTTCAATTTAGGTCCAAAATTTGCATGTCTTAAATCATAGGTTAAAAATGCATGCAAAGTTTTTTTTTTAAACCGGTTAACAAATCTATCGAAGTTTAACGCAAAACTGTCTTCGTTATCTTCAAATTGATTTATAAAAACAGCACAATGATTAGAATTCGTTTAGCGCTTGTAGCATTTAGTAATGGTCGGTGCATTGTTATCTGAATAATTGTTTATTAAACGGCTGAAAACTAACTTTTTTCCATATTATTAAAGAAGAACTAACTTAAACGTAAAAACAATAATGAGTGTATATCCGATTTCTAAAAGTATTGGTACTTCTGACATCCCAATAGAATCTTCGTCTGTTCAATCTCAAAAGATTACTCATTGAACGACTGGCCTGTTGGTCTTGTAGTTAGTGACCGTGACTGCTATGCCGGAGGTCGTGGGTTCGATTCCCACCCAGGACAAATGTGTGTGTGATGAGCACGATCATTTTTGTCCTGTGTCTGGGTGTAATTTATCTATAATATGTATGTATTTTGAAATATATAAGTATGTTTATCATCTGTTTAGTACCTATAACACAAGCTCTCAAGCTTAAGTTGGGACTAAATGGCGTTGTGTGAAAAGTTGTGGAGTATTTAAATTTATTTAAATCCAAAAGTCTCATTATCACCTCCTGCAATGGAGGTTTACGAGCTTCCATGTTAGCGCCCTGTCGCTCGGTGTCCACTCAATTTTCTCATAGCCAATAATTTATACCGGTGTCAAGCAATTTCTATTTATTTCTAGCCCACAATAACCATTGACAATTTCCCATGCTTTCAGTTACCGACAAGAAAAAGTGTACGATAAAAATTTATGACCAATCAACTTTACTTAGATAATTTTATTCTCAAAGATCGCCAACTAATATTGGACCAAACCAATTTGTGACTAACATTTGTGGTAGCCAGTCTAATTATTTTTAACCTTTTATGGTCTGAAGTACACACTTGCATCAAATGCCTTGTAATAGGGTTCATAGAAAGTGCAAAAGTAGGTGTTAGAAAGTATAATCGCTTCGATTAATGGGACATCGATGTGGTTATAGCAAGCGCATTAAAAATTAGCCTACATATTACAGGTTCTATAGGAAGCCACTTTAGTTGCTTATTAGCCTACTGCCTGATCTGATAGGATGGCTAAAACCAATAACCTGGTTTCCCAAGGTAATCTGAGAAAATATTCTCGTTAATAATAATTGTCGTTGTAGTATAGGCACCTACGGAGTAACTGCATGGTTCAGAGTAAAATATTGAAGAAATTGTAGAGAAAATAATCAAAAATCTTTAACACATATTAAAGTTAGAATCAGAAATATCTAAAACGCCAGTCTTTCACAACTTTCTAGTGTTTTTGCAAGTAAACTTACTACAGAATACACAATAAACTCCCCAGCAACATATTAGTCTGTTAAGTTCGAAGAACTTGAATCTAAGTATACAATAGAATGCTACGTAATTGACATTAAATCAATAGTTATTAAGTGAAATCCTGGAGTTTGGATTTGTGCCCGGTTGATGGTATTAATAATAATAATATGTAATAATATATTTTTTTTATTTATTGGCATTAACAATTGTACACATACCTGTGAATTACTGGTGCCTGTGCTAGGTAATAAAAACCTGTATTTAACCGGTCACCAGGTTCCTACCACTCAACACCAATATTATACAATTTTATTGACTTAATCCGATATTGGCTTTTGTATCTTTTACAAATGCCAAAACAAAAATAAAATAGAACAAAAACAGAATGATTGACGCAATAAAAAAAAACATTTTTTTTATAATTATCGACCCTCAAGAAAACAAAACCGGCGAAATAAAGAAGTAAGTACTGTAGGTATGACTTCATAAAAATACAGTCGTGATGTTGTAATGTAACGTACTTAACAAAGTCACCTACAAAGGCCTTTGATGACAGGAAATCATGACAACATTAAAGCGCTTAGTAACTTAGGATTTGATTATAAAAAACAAACCCATAGCTTATACAAATATGTGCTGCAAAAAAATTTTTAACTACGACATAATATTTTTTTTTTTTGTTATTCACTGCTATCCCGTAAAAACTTTTAACAGATCGTAAACATAGACTAAACAACCACATCTACATTTAAAATCCCTTTATATTCTAACTACCTGCCATTTTTTAGAGACACAGCCAAGTCCCACCTTTTTGAACCCAAAATTTAATAAGATAAATAAAAAAGAAAACGATCAACATTTTGCAACAGCACAATCTTTTTCATCGACTGACCCAAAATCCATGGGGTCTTAAGTGAGAAGCTTTTGCGAGTTCAGATACCATAGATAATAATATAAACGTTTCTAGAGTAGATATTAACGCGGGCGTAAAGTATGAAACATTACAGAATGATGACGTCTAGTTTACTAAATACATCTAATCAAATAAATTATATCGAATTGTTTGTTTGTGATGTAGATATTATAAGAACAGCGTTTTACCAATTTTAACATGTAAAAATAACTGGGAAGATCTACTTACAGAAAAAATTGTGAATAATTAAGAACTTATAGAGTAGAACTGATTTTGATGAGTCTTTCTCTGATATTAGTAGCGTGTGCGCCTGCTTTCTCTGATATTAGTAGCGTGTGCGCCTGCTTTCTCTGATATTAGTAGCGTGTGCGCCTGCTTTCTCTGATATTAGTAGCGTGTGCGCCTGCTTTCTCTGATATTAGTAGCGTGTGCGCCTGCTTTCTCTGATATTAGTAGCGTGTGCGCCTGCTTTCTCTGATATTAGTAGCGTGTGCGCCTGCTTTCTCTGATATTAGTAGCGTGTGCGCCTGCTTTCTCTGATATTAGTAGCGTGTGCGCCTGCTTTCTCTGATATTAGTAGCGTGCGCCTGCTTTCTCTGATATTAGTAGCGTGTGCGCCTGCTTTCCTGCCTATGCAGGTACCTAATTTTATATTCTTAGTTTTTTTATTTATAAGTATACTAAGTTTAGCCATTTATATTAGGCTTAGTTAATGGTTTATATTGTTTTTTTATTTGTATGAGTGTTTATGCTTATTCATTAGTTTAAGCAACATTAGTTTACTGCCAACTGTGGAGCCTTGTAAATGGCTTGTCGTTGAACAACACGCTATTAATTTCGTAATGTTAGCTGTAAGCCACCCAAAGAAAATAAAATAAAATAAATAACTAATGTTAGAGTACACATATTCTACTTTTATTTTAATAAAATATTGGTTTCCACTCATAAACGTAGCAGCAGCTAGTCCAAGAATAAGTAAATTTTTATGAAATACAAAATAGAGAGTTTTACAGTATTTGTACCTGGGATCAATTTCTGACGGTTAATAAATTTTTGAGATTTGCAATATTATTAATATAGAACCAGAAAATAAATGAAGATGTGTTTTGTTTAATTTACTAATAAAATTCGAGCTAAGGCTACCGTAAGCGATGCTTTAACACCACGCCCGCCACCTCGCCCGCTACGTCACCCGCTATCGCCTCAACCACTGTGCACTGACTCTGGAAGCGGCCATGGGACTCGTGGGCGGACCAGACCATCGCGCGATGTCTAACGGTCTCCGAGATCCGTAAGCAAACGACATACAAATACCAAATGGTGGTATTGTAATATGTTGGTATTGTTGCTCGAAAACTATTAAAGTAGGTTCTGACATATTTTGGAAAAACTGGAATTGATGGATCTTAAAGGTTAATCTAAGAATTGAACTAAAAAGAATTCTTTTACTACCTACAGTGGGCGTCCTTAACAATTGCAGAAACCTTTGGATGTGCTAAATCTAGTAGACATAGGTAAAATTAATAATAAACTGACATAAATACAAATTTTATCGTACAAAGCAAAACGCTGTTATGTATTAAGACACGAGGTTAGTTTAAACAAGATTTGTGTCACAGTAACAGCAATTTCAATTTAAGTTGCTGAAAAGAACTTTCTTTTTCAGACGAATTTTATAAATTTTTAAATGTTTGATATGACGAAGACTGCGCTTAAAAGGAAGTTAAACAAAATATTAGTAATCCACAACTTTCACACAACGCCATCTAGTCTCAAGCTAATCAATCCTTGTGTTATGGGTACTAAACAAATGATAAATATACTCAATATTTCTAAGTATTTAATTAAAGAAAAATTATACCCAGACACAGCAAAAATTATTATGCTCATCACACAAACATTTGTCTTGGGTGAGAATCGCACACACGTCCCTGAACAACAGGCCAGTTCAACATCGAAATAACAAGTCCAATGTATGATTCCTTCGTTCAATACCCTGCACAAAACATCCGCATTCATCCATCATCCATCAGATAATAATAATTCAGGTTCAGCTAAGTGCTAAGCCAGAAGTGTTTACACCCGTAAAAGCCAATTCAGATAATGATATATTTTGGGATGAGTGGATGGCAATAGTATGATCAGTATATACATGAGTAGGCCGCATTCATATGATGATCTTGTCTTGAGTAAACGCTTCTTCATCTTTTTGTGTAGTTAGCCACTGACCAGAATTTTTACTCCTATTCCTTCCATGGGCCTCTGACTCGAATTTACAAGCCTTCGGGAAATACTACTCAGGCATGGGTTTCCTTACGGTTTTTTTCCTTCACAGTTTTTGAAGAAAGTG
This sequence comes from Euplexia lucipara, assembly GCA_921972225.1. Lineage (NCBI taxonomy): Eukaryota > Metazoa > Arthropoda > Insecta > Lepidoptera > Noctuidae > Euplexia > Euplexia lucipara. The sequence continues at coordinate 7,518,650 of OV179168.1, read as the reverse complement.
AAATTTATACAACACGGTCATCAATCCAAATAGTCAAGGAGATAGAGAGAGTTAGCTAACGTAAAACGATCGAACGTAAAGTTACGTTTGACGAGGTGGGGCTACCGAGGCGACAATTTATTACTTATCAAGACCTATTCGTGTCTCGGCAAGCACGTCGAGCTATTGGTCCCTTGTTAATGGTCATTTGTGGATCTTTGACAGTCGTTATGGGTAGTCAGAACCGCGAATATCTGGCAACCAGTTTAACCAAGAGGTATCGTGTAACCCAGTCACTGATTTGTGGAGTTCAGAGAGGCAGCCGCTCCATGAAAAACACTGGTATTGAGCTGGCTTTTAAGTATAAGAAACTGACTTCTATATTGTTGGGAAAAGGTTAGGCTGATGATAATGAGTTACTGTGGAAGGGTCTCCTTGGATTAAACTAATAACGTAATAATATATTAAGAGTGTGATGTGAGAATTTACAGGTGAAATATATTACGAATGAACTATAGACCTCAGCCATATATCATATCGGGAAATACAGGAATGATGTTCTAAGTAGAAATCTAACTTTCCTCGAATTTTTACCAGCAGTGTCTAAGATAAACTTAAAAATCACACAAGTTATAAATAAAATAAGAAACCTTAGACCCAAGGAAGCATAAAAGTTATAAATTTACGTTAACATATAATAATACAAAGTTCTGCAAATCCCTCAAAACAGTTAGAAATACTAAGAACACAGCTAAAAACATGTGGGCAGGTTCCTATCGCCCACGAGTGATTCTAAGAATTCGCGTGGGTTGCACGTCACTGAAGTAGTAGAATGCATGAGCAATTTCCTACGTAAACTCCACACCTTTAATTTCTCTTGTTAAAATGCGATATTTTATGGCTTTATTCAAAGGATTTTGTAAAGACATTTTGAATCATTTATTTCCATGTAATGAAAAGTTGAACAGAGTACCTATGATTCAATGGTTTGGTCACGTTCTGTGGATAAATGAAATATGACTAACAAAAAAGTTATAGGTTTAAACGCTGAGAGAAAACGCTATAGAAGGATTAGAAGGACATAACACTGAATATAATGGTGACGTTCTTCGGAAAGGTCAGTTGCGTAGTACTCTCAACCGGCGTGCGTGTCTGACAGAGGTATAAAGATAAACGAAGTAAAAGACGCATGTTTTAAGAGCCAGTGACATTTTGTAGCTTCTATCTACATGGGAAAAGATGTCCATATTATATATTTGAAAATTTAAAGAATGTGCATACAGATTAATAACACAATATTGACAGTGAGATGTAGTACCTACTTAATTGTCGTGTCACTTAATCATTTGATAGCTAAGTAGTTGAGTCAAGAATTAAATGCAGAGGGCGGTCATTTTGGATACGGCATGTATTGTGAGAAGGTTCCTTACTCCAAGAGATAAATTTTACCAAAACTGCAAGCTTTTCTTTGAAAATAAGCATTAGGTCTATTAGCAAAAGAAAAGTATAGTTAGTTTCGTTCTATTCATGGCCAATTTCGTTGAGTAGTGCTAGTTAGAAATAAGTCAATATCATAACGCGTGTATTGCATAAAGGGCTAGGCAGATTTGAATAGTAAAGTAACAACGTGGGTTGAATAAATTTATTGTCTTTCTTTATTTCACACTTTGCTGGTTCTAAAATCCTCTCCACAAGACGAGTAATATCAATAAAATGCGCGTGAGCAAAGTCATGAGGACTTTTTTACGATGCATTTCTTTGTAAAAGCTTTCAAAACTCCCTTTTATCAAACACAAAATATCTGCTTTCCGTGAGAATTCGAAACAAAGGAACGACAAATCTCGTACAATTTGATTCACAACTTAAACTCGCCACAGGAAAGTTGGAAATCGTTCGCTAATTAAATTTCAAATCTTTGCATACTGATTTGAAACTTTAACGTCTTCTAAACAAGTACTGGATTCGTTTAATCGTCTGGTAAGTGGTTACGTGATACTGATAAGCCTTGTATCGGGTTCGATATACGTCAATAAAACCTCAGTGCAGATAAGGCCATAAGCTCTATAAGCTATAAGGGAACTGTATTGTTATGGTCTAAATAACACAATAGATGTTAAAAGGCTATAATTTCACAATAAATCGATTATGTGTTGAAATGATTTATGATCTTAAACGGTTTATAGGGACTAAAGAAACTTGTTCTCATCATTATAAGCGGACGATGTTGATCGGCTTCGAGTTGATCAGGATGCAGGATGCATAAATACGAGTACCTATTTTAAATCTAGTAGCTGTTTATAATTTAATATTTTTAAGTGTTAAGTTTTTCTTTCTATTTATTTGTGGCAGAGAAATACTTGAATATTTTATTTATTATTTTAACCAATCCAGTAAATGAGTATTGATACCTCATAGTCAGGATCTCAGGCTTATTTATAAATGATATCAATAACCAACAGTTGAAAATGATTTCCAAAGCACGGACGGGGCCACACTTAAGCAATCACGTTATAATTATGTTATAATTAGGTCACCAATCCACAGATCAACCTAGGTAAACATTGTTTAACTTTAAAGATCAAGCTGTGCGACTTAAATGACTAAAAACACGAAATACTCGAGTAATACAAAGAAAATTGTTGAATGGTCCGCCATTTGATATACAAAAACAGTAAAGCAGGCATTTTTTTCGTTCGCCCTAATCATACCAATTTCTTATAACCCATAAAACATCCAAAATACGCTAAATAATCTATTCGCTACGAAACTCTTCACTTAAAACTTTCCTTTTAGGCAAAACTTGCGCAAAAAATCTACGAACTTAACACTCGCATGACCGTTTAAACCATTAAAAATCAAAAGTTTCACAAAACATTATCAGATACTGTTAACTGATCCTGATCATCTAAAAGCAACCTGTGAAGGGACCTGACAATGGCACGACGGCATACCATATGAAACTCGATCGATTATCACTTTGGTTCAGCCGATATCAATTGATTCTCGATTTTGTTAGAAAATGACGTTATTTTCATTAAATGCGTGTCATTTTATTTAGTTTTGTTCTGTCTACGATATCCATAACTATGTGGAAATACTGCAGTTGTTTATTCTATTATTAAGGATAAAATGTTGAACTCGCATGTCCCAATATTGTTAACACCAGAGTTGGACTCTCCGTCAAACCTTTTAATAAGAAGGTAACGGGAAACTCCACCAATCACAAAGATAACGCGAAGCAATGATCCATTACCGGTTAAGAGATACAATCATAGACTATTTACCCTATAAATTGGTAAATAAAACTCTATTAAGACGTTAATTACAAACAATACTGCGTGAAGAAAAGATACAAAAAATAATTAAATAGTATTCTTACACTCACTAAACACAACTTGAACTACAATCAGCTTTATATAAGTGATAATCATTCGCCCCGTAAACCCAACTCGAAACCTTAGTAACCCTACTTGTATTAAAACAGGGAGCGGGTTTTTGTGCTCCGGGATAATTGACCAACAGGTGTGTCCAAACTTTGTTTATTTTTATTCTAAGTCAACTGGTTTTGAGAACAGACTCGATCAAATGTAACACAGCGTTTGAGGGTTTCGGTCAAGTGCCGTTTTTGATAGCACTTGCTCTCTGGCTTCGTTCGTGTGTTTATTTTTATCCAATAGCCTCTTTAAAAATTAAAATTTGAACTGTAGTTTGTTGGTATTAGGTATATAATCAAAATTACACGTTTTAACACTATCTCACCTGATTAAGCACGCTTGCCTAGAAGTTAACCTATTCACTCTTGAAAGAAAGAAAAGAAAAAGAAAGAAAGAAAAAGTATTTATTTGGCACGACACAGGCGCACGTTAAAAATAAAAATAGGTACAAAAAAAATAATGTAACTAAAAAAAAATCTCTTGACTTAAAAACCCCTAGGCCAGGCTATAAGGCTTGCTCAAATTAGAACAACGATAGTTGTAGTCAAGAGTGAAATTTTTATTCTATTTACTGAGCATTTTATTCTTTAGATTCAAGTTTCTTAAACGAATCAGAGAGATGTGTTGCTGGGGAGTTTGTTAGAGGAGCCACTTCTTCTTCCCAGCCAAAACACTCGGAAGTGTCGGCGGGTAAGCGTTTTAGGGGACTGACATATGTATTTTGACGTTTAATAACTGCTGATTCTCAACTAATTTGAATATGGAATTTTGATTTTGATTTTGAGAAAAGGTAGATAAATGTTGTAGGTAAATGGAATGTTCTGTGCACGTCTGTAGAAACTGTCAATTTAATATTTATTAATACATTCAATGAAGGCTCACAGACTAATAACATTCTATCAACGAAATATACATACATACATCGCTAATTACAAGCCTTCACAGGCAGATAAAAAAACTCAACTTGAGACAAGAAATAGTAATGCTGGCATTGATAACATTTAACTAATTTGACAGTGTGAGACGCTACCAACATCCCAATATTAAATTACCTTGTGACTTCAAGAAAAATTTCTTTACCTATTACCAATTAGATCCGGCTACATAAGTACCCCCTTCTTATTAATAATTAATTGAAAACCACGACAATAAGTACATTAACCTCTAACATAATTGATGGCGAACTTCCAAAATCTATTGAATTCTGAACAATATAGCCCCTTTGCTCGTTACCTTATAATTTTCGTCTACATAAAGCGCCCATAAATTAGACGGCTAAAAGGCTGTAATTTTTAAGGCTATAACGTTAGTTATGTAAGCTAGATTCTAGGAAAAAATAGCGGCGTTTTTCAGCATAATATTATAGTATTACGAAGGTAGTGCTATTTTACGTAGATGTGAAAATTGAAGCAACGTGTAGTGTTTAAATACCTTAATATTTTTTTTTTGGTTTGAATAGCTTTACTAGTTTTTATTTTCCTTGGCATGTAAGTTAGTATACTATGTAAGACGATTCTTGCAACTGAATTGTAAACCAGCTCTGTTTGCAAATCAAACCTAGTATTTTTTTATTTGCATTGACTATTCCCAATTACCGACGCTGGTGTTGATATGTCTACTTTTACATCAGAAATTGATTCTTCTGTATGGTGTAAGAAGGAATATAATTGACCTCCTTTTGCGTAGTCAGGTAAAACAAGATAAAACCTTTCACTAAAGTTAAATAAATAGTCATTATCAACTATGTTGGGGTCAGCTTCTAGTGTAACTGGGTGCTGATTAATACTAGAAATGTTTATAATGCAAATGCATAGAAACTCCACAAAGTATTTATTTATTTATTTTATTATTTTTATAATTCAATGCATAGTGTACACAACCAGATACACGCAAGGCGTAAAACTAGTGAGGGCATGACCCTACAAGGGCGCAGCGATAACTTAAAACTAGAGAGACTTTCACAAATAAACTTAGATAACTTATACCTAGCTTTATATTCTACATACAAACATACATAATAGACGCTAGGTAACAAGAATGATTTAGAAACTTTCGGGCTTCTGATCACTCATCAACTGTAAAGATCGACTAATGAAAGTCAAAGCTCATTTTTTTTAAACATATATAATGGGTCTACTCTTGACCTCAATCTTGTCCTGCGGCCAGAGATGAGGTCGACGATGGAACGAGCTTACCCAAAAGAAGACTATTAACTCGCGACTTAAACAGATTGGGGTCATAGGAACTCGGGAACACTGATGCAGGCAGGGAATTCCACTCCTTGGCTGTGCGCATAATAAAGGAATAGGCAAAGCGCTTCGTGCGAATGTGTGGAACATCTACAAGGAATGGGTGATATCCTGCAGCACGTCTGGATTCCCGATGGAAGAAAGGAGATGGTGGAATGAGCCGGAAGAGCTCTAGAGCACACTCACCAAAACACAGTTTGTAAAGACCGACAGACATACAACTTTGCGGCGGTGGGCCAGGGTATAAAGCTTAGTACCCACCAGCTTTTCGTCACCAAAAGCAAGTCGTTGCTTTATTGCAAGGCTCGGTGAGTGCACAGTCACTCGTCATTTTGGACTAACGCTTAAGTGCCTTCAAGATCGACTCTTGTGGACGTTTCTATTTCGCCATGAGTCTATATTGTTTTAGGTTAAAAATACAATCACGTAAAATGCCATACTTTGATGTCATGCGTATGCAAACAATGAAGGTACCTTCCACATTACCTTTATAGAAGGCACACCTTTTCTATCATGATAGGTACACACAACCTGAGCTATTCTATGAATAATGTTTCGATACTTTAAAACTATCTTCCGCTAATTAATATACGACATACATACATACATAACGTCACGCCTGTAATCCCCGAAGGGCTAGGCAGAGGTGTACCTGGTAGTACACCCACATTTCGCCAGTTATGTTTAAGTCCCATGTAATAGGGGGCGAGCCTATTGCCATCAATCGGGCACAAATCCAGACTCCGGGCTGCTACTGAGAAATACCAGATGGAAAAACTCAATAACACTTTGCCCGACCCGGGGATCGAACCCGAGACCTCATGGTCAGCAGTAGTGTTTGCGACCACTAGACCGACGAGGCAGAATTAATATACGAATAGAAACTTAATACGAAAATAAATATTAGTCGAAAAATGAGGTTAGTTACCACTCAAGATGGGATACATTAACTTATCTTCCCTTGTTAATAAAAATCCCACACAACCTTACTTGTTCTATGTATAATATATTTCGATACTCCGAAACTACCTTCAGCTTTTTAATAAACGAATAGATACTTAATACGACAATAACTAATGCTGTTATTAGTTAAATGATTAGTCGAAACACGAGGTTTGTTACTGCCCAAGGCGAGCGTTATTAACCTATCTTCCCTTGTTAGTTAAAAGATTAGTAATAGAACAAAGTTTGTTACCGCCCAGGGCGGGCGATATTAACCCATCTTCCCTTGTTAAGCCTCTTTGAATCCACTTCATTAGACAGCTAAAACTATTTTATTTTTCCTTATCCGCTCTCAAGATGATCCAAAACTTTCCAGTAAAAGTGTTAATTTTGCTCATTATGACAATCATTGGTGTCGCTCAAAAAGTCCGAATTTTAATTGGTATGTGATATTGTGAGTTCAACTACCCAAATGTTTGAGTTCATCCTGCAAACTATTCAATCAATGCATGATTACTATTAATATTGACCCAAACCTACCAGCTGGTCGATAGAAGAAAAGAAAATATATAAATAATACACAGACACACACAGGAATTTAACAGTTAAAAACTTAAAACTATCTCAGACCACGAAGATCTGTGCGAGACCAAAAAGGCCCCTATCTCAGGACAATGCCAAGATATTTAAAGAAAAACAATAAAAGTGATCGTCGTGGTAGTCGATAGTGGTTAAATCTTACCGTAAAGACTTAAATGAAGTAAGCTGTCAATTTCTAGCATTAGTATGGGCTCTCACCGCAATTTGCTTTATACCTGATTAATAGGCTAGTTTAAATTTTTAGTCCCTCCATAATATTCGACACATAGTTTTTCTTTTTTCACGTAAGCAAAAAATAACGACGAAACATTGAGTCAAAATGTTGCATGACATCACTATCCTATACAGTTTATCTATACTAATACTAAAAAGAGGTAAAATTTGTTTGTTTGTATTTTTGAATGTATGTAAGTTTGTATGTAGGGGGTAATCTTCGGAACAGAAACCAATTTTAAAAATTATTGCACTGGTGGAAAGCTACACTATTCCCGGATGACATACTTAATAACATAATATTATTACAACTTATCTAAAAGGACGAAAGCAATTTACGGAAATTTCTCGAGTCTGCATAAAAACCAAAAGAGAAGAAAAGTACACTTCCTCCAGCAGAAATATTAAATTCGGTGTCCCACAGGGCAGCGTCCTCGGCCCCTTATTATTTTTACTGTATGTAAACGATTTACCAAGCCAAATACCAAACCCAATGGTCCTTTTTGCTGATGACAGCACTTTAATAATTAAATGTGACGATAAAGATAGTTATGAAGCTAATATCAATAGTACGCTTGATAAATTCGTGAATTGGCTGGATAAAAATAATTTAATTATAAATTTAGACAAAACAAAAGTAATGCATTTCTATCAAAGAATACCAGACACAAATATGAATATAAATTATAATGGACAAACAATAGATAAGGTAAATGTTACTAAATTTCTAGGAATATCAATTGATAGCCAACTGACTTGGAAAACTCAAGCAGATGACGTATGCAAAAAACTAAGTTCAGCTGCATACGCATTATATAATTTATCAAAAAAAGTAAATTTACAGACAGTATTGGTAGCATATCACAGTCTAGTTGTTTCTGTATTGAGGTTTGGTATAATATTCTGGGGCAACTGCAGTGAAAGAGAAAATATTCTTAAGGCGCAAAAACGCTGTATTAGATGTATTTTTGATCTTAAAGTGACCGACAACTGCATACCTGTATTTAAAAAAAATAATTTGCTAACTTTTACTTGCCTATATATATTGGAAACAGCCATTTTTGTTAAAACAAATTATCACTTATTCCCGACTTTGAAAAATACTAGAAATAGGACTACAAGTTTAAGAACCCAATACGAAGACAAGTTATGCATTGGTAAATATAAAACTGCTCTATTGAGGAAAAGTGTTATGTGTATGGCTCCTCGTATCTATAACCATATACCAAAAAATATTAAAGAGCAACCTCTAATAATATTTAAAAAGTACTTGAAAATATTACTTGTAAATAAATGCTATTACTCTGTATCAGACTTCTTAAATGACAAGTCTTTTTATTAATAACTATGGTCATATATTCAACAATTAAATACCTCAAAATAAATTAAATAATAAGAATAATTAATAGTATATTGTTTAAGAAAACTGTAATAAGTTAATAATAAAATTAATATGTAAGTATTTAAAGCTAATAAAATTTTGCATGCCAAGAGGCAGAATGTATAAGGATCTAAAATATTGTAACACCTAATGTATTCATTACCTACATTCTATGCAAATAAATAAATCTTATCTTAAATCTTATCTTATCTTATCTTATCATAGACATACTTTTTATCCCTGTATTCCCACGGGAACAGGAACTACGCGGAAGAAACCGCGTGACGTCTGCTATACTGAATAATAACGTTACAAGCCCCCTCTTCTCAACTTTATTGCGTTTCATTTATGTAGTTTTCCATCAATTTGAAAAAATGTAAAATAGGTACTTGTGTATTATTTTGTATGATCTAACTGATGGACTTATTAAATTTTGATATTCATATTCTGTTAACTTGTCTATTGCTCACTTTTCAGCTACAATTATAATTAAGCTGACTATTCCTACATCACTCAACATTTTCACCTGACGTCAACTGACGTCACCGTTCGTGATCTAATTTAGGTGCTAGGGGGTGGGGTGGTTAATCCGCCCACTAAAGTACAAAGTAAGTAGGTACTGTGTTTATAGTTCCCCTTCATATTTAGTGGTGGTAATTATAATTAAGATTATCCATTTGATGTTTTTTTTGTTTTGGTTTTAAAAATTCGTTGGTAATTATGAGTTTGAAGTTGAAAGTTTAGTGTGTCAAGTGGCCTAATATTAACCGAAAGGATGTAATAAACAATGAGTGTCATATAAAAAACTGCTTTTGATACCTTTGTTATCATCCCAAATTGGTAACAGTAATATTTAAGTTACTAAATTAGTACATTTTTAGTATTTATTACATAGATGGGAAAAACATAGCCAGAAATGGGCATTGCCCTTTATTATGCTTGATATTGCAGACTTTTGTCAAATTTAAGAATCTACGCGTTTCTTCTCTTCATTCTTGACATTGTCGTGCTCAAAACAAAATAAATGTTTCTACAATCTGTTACTTTATGGATTCTTCTATCTAGACGAAATCTATGTGGGTCATGCTAAGCGTGCTGAAGTAAATAATAGTAATAATAATACCAGTCCGTTACTGTCCCACTGCAGAGCAAAGGCCTCTTCTCATACAGAGAAGGCTCGCATGAATCACCAGGCTTGCGCAAGGCGGATTAGCGATTTCAAACTTTTATTAACTATAAGTCCAGGTTCCCTCACGATGTTTTCCTTCACCGATGTCAATGATGTCTAAAAGATAAACTTAGACATTTCATAAATGAATTGAAAAAGTCACATTGTTACTTGCCCGTATTTGAACCACAACCTCGTGCATGAGAGGTAGGCGAAAAATAGTAAATAGTAAAAGTATATAAAAGTACTTAATTATATTAAGATCATTATATATAACTTGGCTGTAGGTCATGCTTATCAAGTTGCAAACAGCTCTAAAACAATTGCTGAATTTTAGAACATTCCAACTGTTCGATACCATACCCGACTAATGTGTTTGATGAGTCTAGGTTTAAACCCAGTTAGTAACAAAGGCCTTGTCTCTATTACATGGGACCTTAACATAACTGGTATTGTATTCATGTGATAGTACCCACACCTCTAATTGCTCTAAACTGTACACTGACGGGATGTGTTAGGTATCATCAACATGCTTAGCATGGAGAATTAGTGATCGCAGTAAGAAGGCTCTTACCTATTTAGGTACTTAAGCTAGCCAATGACCTCAAAGAGTCTCGATATAATTGTATTAAATGCGACAAGTCTTATAAAAGCCAATATTTATTGAAAACAAAACCCTAATTACCTACCTATATGTACAGCGATTCAAAGGACCAAAAAATAAAAATAAAAATTATACATGAAAATTATTGATTTGTTACTGGAAATGTAAAAAACGGTACACGTGTACTTATATTGCTTGAGGAGTTACCTCGATTCCTTGAGGATCCCATCATCAGATCTGAGATTTAGACCGACCTGGTAGTATACCGTATCATATAAAAAAAGAATTTTGAAAATCGGTCCATAAACAACGGAAAAATGGGGTAACAAACACAAAAAAAAACATACCGTCGAATTGAGAACCTCCTCCTTTTATGGAAGTCGGTTAAAAAGGGACCACTTCTAGTGTAAATTAAAACTAGACGACAATAAAATAACACCTTGTAATACGAATCGATTCATTACTAATAACAGACTTTAACAGTTCTAAATACCAAGTAGGTATTACACTTAAAACACTGCTTTTACTTCTAAAATGAACGGCGTGTCTATACAAAAGATAATTTCCGTACGCCAAGATAATGTTTTGACACAATAACTCCAATGTTGTGATTATGTTAATGAGTTCTGAACGTAATAATTTTATGTTGAACATTGTGGAATATGTTGGCACAGTGTTACTAATGTTCAACATTAATGTGCGTGAGCGTAGGCTTTTATATTGAGGCTTCTTTAGTAGTTAAACCTGGATTTTGTCGCGAAATTGAAGCCTGAAAAACAAGTGTCCATTTTTGGCCAAGACTGTTTTACCACCTATGTAAAAACTACCAAAATTAAACCAATTTAGTAACTTAGATAAGGCTATTACCAATTTGTAATTAGCGCAAAGCCGATATTTTTAAAACACCCATTTTTTTATTGCGTTCTAATATTTCTGTTCGATTACCAGTACCATCAATGTAGGGATTGCAATATATTTAAATAAAAAAAAACCACCGAGTTATATGTGAAAAATAGCCGTTGTTTCTTTATCTCTATTATGTCTATCATTTGTTTTTTCCACGTGCATCATTCGACCAAAGGTTCCTCAGCAAATGGGCATTTCCCTTTACCTACGTATAACAAAAATATGGCCGAATGTATATATTTGAAACAGCAACAGAATAAACAAACCGGTTAATTTCTTTTCGAGTTCACACAATAATAAACATGAACCCACTGTCTTCCTTCACAATGTTGTTTAAAAAAAAAAACGGAAAACCGTCGGGAATTTTCTCTCGAAAAACGCGTAGCAGAAAAGCTTATCAAATATTTCTCATACATTTTGAAATACCTAATACATGGAAGGTAAATTTTGTGCGGCACAGTAGCACGTACCGACCTACAGTCGAAATTTATTTTTTAAGGTAGAAATATAACGGTTATAAAATAGGCGTAGTGTAAAATTTACTACCCGAAAAATGGTCCCGGCATTTTATGAAAACGCGTATTTTACTGACATAGGTATCGTCGAAAAACACTGCATCGTCAACACGTTTTATTCATAACAAAAATAAACCAGTCTCTCGCAGCAAACACGCAAGAATCACGCACAAGGACGACGTTTTTGTAACCAAAATAATAATACTTGACTAACCTTCAGCTTTGTTATCACGAAAGAAAACGTTCATTACTAAGTAATCCTGTGATCTTTCACATTAAAAATCCAACATCTGAAAACGGCACCACACTAAAGAAATCCACGAAAATAATTATCCACCACAGACTAAAAAAAAACTGTTGTTTTTCACACTGGCACTCACAGAAAAAACCTTAATTGTTTTTATTTTTAAAAGAGTTTTTTTTTTCAATGTTCGCTTTTTCAAAATGCCGCGTAATGACGCGTGCTGTAGCGACAGACCGCACTGACACCCGCGACGTTCAGCTAGTGACTGAGGGTGTATGTAAAGCTGCGCTCGCCCGGCCAGGCTGGGCACCAAAGAGTAGGCTTTCGGGCGATATGGCGACAGCTTTCTACCTATGTGAAAATTTCGGTACAAGCATATTTTATTATTCGAATGCAGACCAGCACGTCACGTTATTGTAATGGTTTTCAGTAATCTTTTTTAACATTAGAAATATGAGCAGTTCAGTTCTATTGAGGTCTTACTTTTTTGGATTATTAACGAATTATACAATTACGATTAATTTCAATTAAATTTTCTATGGTGTACAGTAAAAAGTGTTCTATTCTACTTTTATTCGCATTGCACTGACGTGGCAATAACCTCTTCTATGACTATACGTCAGTGCATAACATGTATGTGTATGTTATGCACTGACGTATAGTCATAGAAGAGGTTATTTTACATTAGTTAGTAAAAATGTAAATGTGGTCTATTATTTTTATAATGGTCCATTAAAGGTTTACAACTATTGGGTTGATATTATGTAAAGTCAGAGTAAATGATGACGCGTTGTAGAAAAACAAAATGAAAAATCATTCTCATACTAACCAAATAAAAATATCCTATCTGAATACTCAATTTTCCAAAACAATATTTAAAAATAACAGCAACCAATCGTGTGCAACATTAGAAAAACTCTGTGTCAATCCTCACTGAGTAACTTCTAACAAGCTCCAACTATTCTACAAAACCACGTATCTACGATTTTCCAACTAACCTGTTCTTTGACTCGACAACGACCTTAATCTGAAATCCCTTTTCAACTCCTCGTGCGTCTCATTATTGATCTCTTTCACTCCTCACTACCGGTGCAATAATACATCTGTCTCGCTCTAACAAAGCGTAGTCGTATATATCCGTCTCTGTTCCGCATCACTGCAGAGCCTCAAAAACGAGGTAGAACCACCGTACTATCAACGTGCGCGTTCCGAATAAGAAATTTTTCCTTTACACTGACCACAGCGCAGACTGGTTCAGTTCGTTAATTTGAACTTACTGCCAATTTTTCCTCGAGACTCTATGAACTTTTTTCGTCTACGCCATTTCTTGTAGAAATGAGAAGTATGAACGACTGGATGACTTATAAATTTCTTTGGAAAAAAAAGTTGATGCAGATTTAAGTCGGAAGTGTTTTTTTTTTTTGCTTTTTAGACAACAATCGGCTTGATACTCTGGTATCGCTACTGGAATAGGGGTCGGGTTCGGATGCTGAATAAAATATACGTACAGTTGGTCAGACACAATATTTTCAATCGAATTGGTTTGTGTACTGGAACTATTATTGTGACGATACGTTTCGCGGACTAGTTTGCGAAGAGAGAAGGGTATCGGAAATGTTCGCAGATTTTTTTTTTAGTCGAAATGCATTTTGTTTTTGTGCATCGATCAACAGACTTTTGGTCGAACGCTGTTGCTGGCTGACAGCTTGCATTCCGATGAAAAGATAATGAAGAGATGCCATGATTGAGAGACTACAGACTTTTTTTTACATTGGTGAAATATTGGAGTATTCCCGTCTGAGCACCTATTTATTGAGCACCTATGCATTAACCTATGGGAAATGGGAATACCTTTGGTGCTAAATGCATAGGTGCTCAAAAAATAGGTGCTTAAACGGGAATACCCCGAAATTATTGCTAAACGCTTTCTTGGGGTGGGTGAGTATTTATATTGACAGATTGAATTAAAACACTCAACGTATTCGTTACTCATTAATTTCTTTAGGGATTTTTTTTACTATTACAACACTGAATTGTCTGTGCAGAATAAAGTTTTTATTGGGTTTTTTTTTTTGTTAATTATAAATTATCTTTTCTCTCATAGTTTCCTGAATCAATAATAGTTTCTAATTTACTCTTCAGCTTTTGATAGTCCATCATAGTACCGACGTGTTATTGGCAAAATTGTGGTGTCCCTTTCACAAACGCCATTAAAGAAGTTGAAGTTACTTTAGGGATGACAGTCATGTAGGTAGCAAATCATTATGTTATTGTTAACACACCGCGAGTCCATATTCAAATCTTTGTTTCTAATTGACATTCTGCTTTTTTAAATTAAATATCAACCTTTTTTACACTAATTTTAAATTTCATTTAAAATTAGTGTAAAAAAGGTTGATAATTAACTTTTTTTTATATATTTAACTATTTTTTTAGTTTGAGGTTGACTGCTATGTCGGAGGTCGTGGATTCGATTCCCACCCAAGGCAAATGTTTGTGTGATGAGCACGAGCATTTGTTCTGTGTCTGGGTGTAATTTATTTATAACATGTATGTTATTAGAAATATATAAGTATGTTTATCAGCTATTTAGTACCCATAACACAAGCTCTGAAGCTTAACTTGGGACTAAATGGCGTTGTGTGAAAAAGTTGTGGAATATTTGTGGAATATTTATTTATTTATTGTTCGCGGCTGAACGGTGACCGTCGTGGCGTACAAGTTAAACTCATTTTTCCTTAATATTTGTTTACATTTTTAAAAGCTTAATTACGAATGCATAATAGGTACCTACGCTAAGGTTGACAAATAGGTACGAAAGGTTGGTTTTGTTCGCTTTTCCTTTTCCTCCCGTTGGAGAAAATGTTTAATTTTTATACGAATTCATTCGTCTTCCTGCATATTGGTTATTTCCTTTCCTTAAGGAAAGTAATTTGGGTGGACCGTATTTTCGCGATCCACAGTTGTTTTCGTTTTAATTTGAATTTAAAAATCTCTTTTTGAGATTTAAACATATTATTATGATTGTTGTTCCGAAGATTTGTGAAAGATTTTAGTAGGTTTTATTTGCAAAGAAAGAAATAAAAGAAAAGAAAGAAAGAAAGATAAAAAATACTTTATTAATTTTTACAGATAATAAATAAAAAAAACAAAAGAACAATGGAATCTTTAAATGAAAAGCAAAATATAGCAGCTCATTGACTTATCATATCCACATGTTTGCAAAGTGGTTATGCGATTGGCTGCTGCGTTGCGTCTTGTGGGTTCGAATCCTGCACGGAAAAAATATTTCTACGGCGTACAGGTGGTTGTTCCGGGTTTCACTGTTTGTGCTTGTGAGTGTAAATGGTTATAAACGCACTTTTAATACAGGAGTAGTAATTATCTACTAATGACGGGAAACGTTTAAAAGAAAGGGAATAAAAGATGATATAAGCGTAATCTGTTCCCTAATAGAATGAAATCTAGTCATCTATCATCTATCCTAGCCTTTTCCCATCTATGTTGGGGTCACCTCCCAGTTTAACTGGATGCAGCTGAATACCAGTTTTTTCAAATAAAATCATTTATTGCTATAATAATAAAAAAAAAATGACGTGTGGCACTCGGAGACTGCCACGGTAAAGCTATTGCATAGCATTTTTTATCAACTCCTCTCCTCTCCCCCTCCCCATTCCTCCCCTCCCCCACACCTCCCACACCCCTCCCCTCATCGCTCCCTCCCCTTCCCTCACCCCTCCCTCACTTTCCCCTCCCTTCCCCTCCTGTTCCCTGCCTCTTCCCCTCCCCCTCTGCACTCCCCTCTCACCTCATCCTTCCCATTCCCATTCCCCTCCCCCTCCTTCTCCACCCCCACTCTCTGTCCTCCCTCTCCACTCCCCTCCCACTCCCCTCCACATTCCTACCCTGCCCCTCCGACCCCTCTCACAATCCCCCCTTCCCTCTGTCACAATCTCCCCCTCAGCGGAGCATCAGAGCACATGTGTCATGATGTCAGCTTATTTAAAAAGGGAGTTACAATTTTTGTTAAAAGGAAGTCTCAAGGTAGAATTTAGTAAAATTATTACAGTTTCAGTTCATTGAGGTAAAAGTAAAGTAGGTACAAATAAAACAAAAGTAAATTAAAATTACTTAATTTTAATTTACTTTTGTTTATAACAAGTTTTAAGTATTGGTAACAGGAAAATATTTGTTGAGGGGGGGTGTTGAAATGAACGCATTGTAATGGCTACCTATGGAACGCAACAAATATAGTTCCCTGTTCGTCCGCGTCTCAAGTGGCGCTAGTGCTGTATAATAGACGTGTAAAATGTATCTGTCATGGCTTCCTTGTCCGTACTTCTATTAAAATCAGTTATCATATAATCAGCGTTTAATTTCCCAAAACCAGATATCCACATCCACAAGCATCAACTCTTCCAACAATGGAATTAAGTGTAAAGATAAGTTCGATGTAAAAAATCATTCATCGCCAAAATTACAATATCCTGGCACCTGTTACTTCTCAAAACACTTCTACCTATCCCGTAATCGAAAACAACCGCGAAGTCACCTCTCCCGTTGCAAGCCATAGCTATTCATCAGCCTGCGTAGCATGAACACCGAAGAAACGGTCTTTGTCGTGTCTCGGAAGAAAATAAATTAAGTATTCATGCTACGCAGGCAGGTGTATTGAAAGAAATTTGACAGATTGAGGTTCCTGTCTATATAATCTGTCACTTTGCCGATTCGTCTGTAGACAAAGGCCGTTTCTTCGGTGTTCAATGTGTTCATGCTACGCATGCAGGTGTGCAAAGCAAGTTCTGTCATAAAAACTGACAAACCTAGAGTTATCCTGTTCTGAGCCACGCGATTTCATCCATCCCTCTCACACCTGTACATACATCTCTATCTGACTCTCTCTAACATTGCGTTTATGTGGTATGACTTGTATGGGTACTCGATAGAATTCCAGTTTTTGTCGAAGATAAAAATATACGGCAGTTATCTCTTGGTCACGCCATGTCACGTCGGTTTTTGCAAACCAATATATAATTGATTGATTAATTTTTAAAGTTGAAGAATGCATTGTTTGGTTTTTTTTCGGTCTTCGGTAAATATCGTGATTGTACCTATCCGTATTTTATTTTGCACGTATGTTTCACGTAAAAAATCATGCGATTACGTTGAATCTGCAAGTGGTATTTTCGTACTGAAATTGCGAAGGTTAAATATGAAGGTTTTGATGATTTGAGGCCCCCAGATAGTAAATGCTTTTAAACTAAGAGGCTCTTTTTAAGGTAACCTCACCCTTAAAAGTAGTTCTGGGGTAATAGATGTCCCGCAGTCCCAAGCAGAGATGACAGGATGAGCTGGACTCTTTCGATAAAGACTTGTCACGATAAGCCGTAAATAGATACAGAAGGAAAGAAAGTAGGAAGGCCTTTGCCCTGCATTGGAAAAAAGCCTGACTAGTAATATTAATAATATATTATGAAAAGCCAGAATCATGTACAGAGGTACATATCAAGCTACCCCAACGTGACAAATTTCTTTAATAGTTTTTCATCTTTATGGCAAACTAGCAGATTTCACGCGGTTTCACCCGCGTAGTTCCCGTTCCTCTGGGAATACAGAGATAATAAGTAGCTTATGTCACCCGGGAATAATGTAGCTTACCTTCAACGGTGAATAAATATTAATAACTAGCTGCCCCGGCAAACTTCGTTGTGCCTTAGAGTCAATTTATTGCTCTTATTTTTTTTTTATATTAGATATACATACGTTGAAAAAGACGACAACAAATAAAAACAAACCAATAATAAATACTACTACTTTTAAATTACAACATGTATATATACCCTAACCTAACTGACCATACCTATCCTATAGCTAACCCAACTATCTAACCTAAGTACCTTACTAAAAAATACTAAATTCATAATTTTAATCTGAACTATTGCCTCTATGTTACATACAATAATTTATGCCTATAGTTTTCCCGGTCTACTTTAATTAAAGTCCTAACAGTAAAATAAGTTCTATTTGCAAAGAATTATTAAAGTTCGTCTCTGTCATCATTGCTAGTTACGTAAATTGATTTCTGAAATATAAGACTTTTTTATGCTACATAAAACCTCTAAGTTTAGTAACAAAATAAATTTCAGAACGTAGACGTACGTATTATATTTATATATTATTATTATATATAAATTGACAACCTTACCTTCTTGGGTTTAGCTTAAGACTTGTCAATTTCAAATTGTCACCTGATAATGAACTGGGAAGTTTGACTCCTGTCATGTCATCCAAGATGGCGCTGCGTTTGAAAAATGTTTGAGACAACCGATATTCTTGATATTTATTTTTATGATGTCGAACGGGATAAAAAGTATCCTATGTCCTTCTCCTGGCTCTAAACTACCTCCCTGTCAAT